>CM059584.1:52637500-53950000 GCA_030407085.1 Trichopria drosophilae | reverse complement strand
TTTAAATTAACAAAAAATAGTGCGTCTACAAAATGTATGTTGATTTATTAGAATATTGATTTTCAAATAACTACCATAGCCCTTAATTTAAATTTTCAGAATCGATATTATTACGAGTATAGCGTATCGATTATAGCGTACACTGAAAAAATTTGTCTACTAAATTTTGGTTGATAAGTGTACCACTTTCAGACGGGACCAATATCTTCCAAAATCTGTAGAACAAATCATACATTAAATAGAAGATGGTCTACTCATAATTAGTACTTGAGCAACAAATTTTAGTGAACAGTTTACCAATTTTCAGAATGTTAAAATTTGTAGCACATTTTCCCGAAATTTCGAGGACCGAAATATATATATATGTTATTCTGATTCAACCGTCGCATCACATAACACACATACATTCACTACGCATAAACTACATAGTACAACATACCGCACGCGCGCTATACCATCACGAGTTTTGGAGGTTTCTTATATAGTAACTGCCCTAGATTCATGCGCTTCCGAGAAACGGCAAGTCCCGCTTCGCCACGTCGCGCATTGACGGTAACTCAATGATTGCGTGATATATATCAACTGTCGGTAACTCTACACGCCCGCACGCACGCACACAAAGGCACGTAAAGAGAAAGAGGTAGGGTTGGCGCATATTTCCTTTTTGGAAAATGCATTTCTAAAATATGGATCTGTATCTACAATTTTGTTGTAGACGAGAAACTAAATTTTGGTAAACCACTCCTGGTATATCCCGCTTTGAAAATTGGAAAACAGTTTACCATTAATTGGTTGAAGTTATCCACTCTTTGTTACAAAGTTTACCATTTCTTCGTAAATGAGAGTCGTATCCTAAAGTGGTAGACGAGTCAACCAAAATTTAGTACACAATTTTTTCAGTGTAGGTTAAATATGAACTATACCTACCTATAACCTGACTAATGTCAAAGTATTCAAATATTAAGAAGATATTTAATCCATCTACATCTATCAATTTGGACAATCAAAATATATCTGAAAGAGAAACGTTTATTTTTAATTTTAATGAACTTTCGGGAAGCAGATTTCATGATTTATGCGTTATTTTCCATGTATTATTTACGACTGATTTTTTTTATTTAAATGATCTTATTAGCTCTGGCGTAGAAATGGATGACGACGACATTAATGATGAATGGTGCGACACGTGCAGCCGGTCTGAAGAAATCTCTGAGCAAGATAAAGAACTGTATCCTGATGCACCAATGCCTGTGGTCGGGGTCGACGTGTTGAAAATACTCATTAATAATTCCAATTGACCGATAAATACCATCTTGATGAGGAATCTATTCAATGCGCATAACTTGTACACATAATATCGTCCGTGGCATTAATTTTTACTTTTAACTCTTATTGGCGATTTTGTCAAAAATTGTCTACACACATATTACACCCACTATCGATGTACTGCGATTTTGAAGGTTGCATTAAGAAATGGCTAGAATTGTGGTTTCTACCAAAATTTGCCAGTGATGAATTTTCTATTGTTCATTTCATCGAAGTAGTAGATCATCGTTTGTACTCCCTAATACCACCGGACTTCGATGCAAGACATCAGTGACCTATCAAAACATCTGAATATAAAAATTGTATTCTTTTATTATTCTTTAATTGTGCTATAAAATAGGTTACCCACTACTTATCTTAATCACTTCAAATATTTAGTATTAGCTATCCCAGGTAAAAAAGTTATACACAATTCTACACAATTGTATAAGAAATTTATACATAATTATATACAGTTGTATAGCATTTTCGAATGTATACAATTCTATGTTGTTAGAAAGTATTATTAATATTTAGCAGTGCTCACATAAGTCATATTACTAGGTACAATATTTTTTGATAATATCAACTATATCAACACATATATTAAGAACGAGGGAGAGAGAGAGAGAGAGAGAGAGAGAGAGAGAGAGAGAGAGGAGGGTAGAGGGAAAGTATAGCCTCCAGAGAAAATATAAAATGCAAAACGATATTTATATTTTGCAATTAGATTACAAAATTCCCATAATTTAAAATAGCTAAACTCACACTCGATACGTTTTTATGTGTTTAACTTTTCTTGTAAGGCACATGAATAAACAGTTTAGTGTCATACAAAAACGTATTAACTTTTGACGCGTTCACTATTTAGAACAATAGGTGACATCATATATATGCAACTTCTTGATTGAGAGGAAATTGCATCGGTTGTATTTTTGCCAAAATGTCATTGACGTAATTCGGTTACAGATTGCGCTTTAATCTATTTTAAATCTGAATCTATACTACATAATATAAAACCTTAGTAATTAATGGTATTATAAATTAGGTATTATAAAACTCGATGACGTTGCAAAATATATATATAAATAATGAAAGTTACGTAATAAAATTATATAATTTATATAGTATATACAATGCACATAATTAAATTTTTCGCTCCCTTATCATATATAATATATATATTGACAATACGACTAATATACTTACACTCGTTAAGTGTTACCGCACTTGTACAATGGGAGAAGTAAAAACTGTTTCTCCACTAACTTTGTCATTTCTATTTAATACTGAATCAACAAAAAGTACAGATGAAAGATAATCAGACAGTTAAAGAGGAGGAAGGATATGTTGCTTTATCTCATGATTGGTATTAAGAGGGTTCTAAAGTGGTCCGCCGATAAGTAGGAATCCTCACTGCAAAACCGTAAATACAAAAATTACTGAATCTATTTTTAAAAATTCGGCCTCTGTCAGGGTAATTTTAATTAGTATAGACGGTATCCTAGAAAATGCCAAAGAAATTAATTGAAAACTAACCGAGAATTTTCGGAAATAAGTAATTTTTATTTATTTTCAAAACTTCTCGGTCAGTTCTCAATTGATGTCTTTGGTATTTTCTAGGCAACCAACTCTACTTTAAAAAATGAATGACCGAATTTTGAACAATCGATTCAGTAATTTTTTATTTACAGCTTTTAGTGAAAATTCCTATCATATCGGTGGAGCCCCTTTAGAACCCCCTTAAACACTTATAGATCATTTGCTCAATAATATTTAATTACATTAAACATTAATTTTTTCACGCAATAGACTTTTTATCTTGCATTTTGCTATATCTATGTCGATATTACATAAAGTTTTTTATTGTGTAGATTAGTTAGAATTACATTTGAATTATTGTTGAAAAATCGTGAATTTTTAGACTTTCTTTATCAATAACAAAAGTGTATTTATTAATAAACAGAGTGCAGAGAGTATGTTAGAAATACTTCCTAAAAGAATATTAGAATATCATCAGTAAGTCAATATAACATACTAAAAGCTAAAATTTATAATTTCATGATAAAAATTAGCTTAAAGCATATTGTTAACTACAAATTACCATTAAATATTTTACAAATTGACCCTAGTTTGTAGCATGAAAATGTTAGTTATATTGATGCTGTCGAAATTGTGAAAGACATAAAAGTCGCGATTGATGTTGCTGTGCATGGTATTGCACTTGTTCAAAGTCATAATTTGTTAACAACCCGAGTAGAAATTTGTTAGGGCCTATGTTATTTAAAACAATAATCATTTTTTGTCACAAATTAGAACCGCTCATGTGCGGCTGCGCGCGATCGGTATTGTTGACATTCATCCCGCGTATCAGGCGAAAAAAAATAGACTGTTACATCATGTCTGAAGTGAAATTAAAATTTATTTATGTAAAGAAATGAACACCAATGTGACGTAGAATATTACGTCAAAAGTGACGTCCGAAAGGACATAATCTTTTCAACTTAATAAATACAAATAATGGCAACAATGAGAATATGAGGAAATAAGTTTATACAACTACAATTTAATTTCAGGTAACATATATTCAAGGAGAAAAAAGCGATAAGTACATATTATTTTTAACTCTTATTCATTGTATTTTAATATCTTTAATCGAACACGGTTTAGGTGCCCTAAGCAGCAAAAGAAGTCATTTAGACCATACTCAAGTCAAACCTGATCAAGTCCAGTCTACCACTTTTCGACTAAAAATCTCTTCAAAGTCAGATAGAGGTCAAAAATGACTTAAATGTAACCTAAAAATGCTGTTAAAGTACTTTGTCTTCAAAGTCGTACATTAGGTTACAATGACCAAATATATAACCAAAATTATGTCTTCAAAGTTGAATAAAGTTTTAGGGCGATAACGGGTCCGCTTTTAAGTATATATAACCTCATAGGACCAAGAGGGCGAAATATATCAATTGGTCAATATGACTTTATATTTCGACCATCAGGGTAAAATTAAGACCGAATGTCGTGCTGCAGGTTTAACCTGAAAGTCGAATTTACCACTGAAAAATACTTATGGGGCATGTCATTCAAGAACGAGTACTCCGATAACCTAACGTCAAAGTGCATCATTTACACAAATTTTCTCAAGATTTTCCGACAATTTTCTGAAAATACTGATTGTGAGATTGTATGAAATAACTGTACATCAATCCGAAGTTAGAATGGCAAAATTTAAAACAGCTGATCTAATATGGCGATTCAAACATAGAAATAATGTTTTTCAAAAACCCAGTCGGGCAAATCAATCTTCCGAACGTTCGATATAAACGACAGTTGGTTTCCGTATGTTTTGGGGGTCGCTGTATATGAATTTGATGTCAGAATTGCAAAATTCAAAATGGCTGACTCAAAATGGCGGACATCAAGAAGCTTATATACATCGATTTGTGTGAAATTGCGATTGTTGGTGTAACAGTTAGCTTCTTGATTCAAAATGGCGGACATCAATTTATGCGGAAAATAAAATGGACGATTTTTAACGGTAAATAAATGTTTTCTTCAAGTTGCTTATTTCGGCGGCGAGTTAATTTTTAACAATGTAGCATCAAATTTAGTTGATGCAATTTTTCGTCACACGTATATTTAATGTTACTTTTTGCGATATTTTACTTTACAAAATGGATATCTTCTGTACATTACATTTATGATATTGTGTTTTGATTAAAGCACAATACAATCGGTATTATCATGACATGGGTATATAAACTCATAAGTACTTGACCAGTGGCTTGCCACCTATATGTCCAATAAGAAGGTTGCAATAAAAGAGAGAAAAATTACCTAAATATTAACAATTTTCGACCTATTGTTCATTATACCACATCTGGTATAATGTATAGGTCCACTTTACCACATTTGGACTGCGTCCTTGTATTAAAAAATTTTGGCGTTCGAATTACTTCCACTTTTGTCCCCTCTTACCTTGATTCGAGGTAAATAAGTCGTGATAGAGAAACTTTCTCGTCTGAAGGAAGGTCGAAAAGAGGCAATTTCGTCCTATTTTGCTGCTTGGGGTTCCGTTGGATTGGTTTTCACTCTTAAAATTATAAATCTATGTTGTCGTTTACACGAACATCAGCATACCACAACCGTGTCACATACGTGGCTGACAGCTGTTCTATCGTTTAAGATTGTGTTAAATTGAACTTGCCGAATTTGACTAAACGGTGTGATTTGGTAACTATTAAGAAATGCTAACTTTGCCATCACAAATTCTTCGTATAGGCTTTAAGGGCGTAAATTTTTTGAAATACATTCGCTATTGTTATAACATCTGTCTTCATGTTCATTTTTTTATCCTTTATTCATTAAAACTATACAGTATTAATCTATTGGCGATTCAAACAGCTAAAGCGGCGCACCTGATGTTCGAGTTTGAACTAATATGTACACGACTCCCTGTATGGTGCTGAATGTAAATATATAGGTTTTGAGAGGTTTTCAAGTTTAGTTTACTATGTATTAACTCGAGGTTATTAATACTTTCCATATTATTTAAATATCAACTAATAATCATGGAAGAAAATATGTATTTTCAGACAGAGGAGACAAAAATTGGAACGAAATAACTGCAAGATTCCAGTCGGAAAAAAATGCATGTCAACGTTCCCCATTCTTCATCGTGCCTGAAGAATTATATAGGCATTAAATAAAATGATTTGCATACTCTATAATCTAAATTAGTTAATAACTCCTAGAATAACAGTGAAAGTCAGTTACTAATTGAGTAAGTAAATTTTTAACAATAAGAAAAATAACGAAGTATGAGTCAAATTGATTTTAGATTATGTTCATTTTATTTAATATTAAGAGAATTAATACATTAACATATTATTATATTATTATTTGTTAAAAATATATACTTCAATATATCTTTTGTTATATTTTAGTCAAATTACCAGAATATTATGCTTATATAACTTCTTTTCAAGGTAAACAAGCATAGCCAATGCATGTTTACAGCAGTGTTCCTTTGAAGCACCTACTGGACACGAATATGAAATTGATTTTATTTTTTCTTTCACTTTTTCATTTTTGTTATTCATCTGGATTTGTACTTTGTCGTACTTCGTGGAGGATCTTCGTGAATTTTTGTCTTCTCGAATACCCGCACAAAAACTATATTTTTTACAACCTCTCTACTCCACGAAGAGGTCTAACAAGTCAACTAAATGTTCCAATTCTATGAGAGGGGTAATTTTAAATTTCACAAGAAAACGAAAAAATAAACGTTATAAACTTTTAAACGTGTATTTGAACTCTACGTGAACATTGAACACCATACAGTGAGTCGTGTACATATTAGTTCAAACTCGACCGCCAGGTGCGCCACTTTAGCTATTTGAATCGCCAATTGAAAGTTTTACGTTGGAGTTACATAGAAAAGGTGTATTTTTTCAAGTTAACATTATCTGATTATCTTTATGGTAATATTACGTAAGGTCATACTAATACGAATATAGATGCACTTTATTAATATTATCAAAGAGTCGTTTCCACATGAATGAAACTTATAGTCTATCTATTTTTATTTAAACATGAGAGAATGACAATCGAGAGATCGCTTTGTAACACGATTGGAGCAAGGAGACCACGCACCATCGGTAACCTTATGCAACGTGTAGGCGATGTTATAAAGCTTTGCCAAGTTCGTAACCATCGGTTAAAGATTCACGTCGGATCGCATCTCCCGCGCGCGAACTAAACTTAGCAGCGGCCGATTTCCCTCATTACGAGGCGTAATGATCGGTCGCGTTCAATATCGCAAATGTATCAATAAACAGAGTCTACATAGCTGACCTCAATGAATGGTGACGTCTAGTATGTGGTGTATGCATGTCATCTATTCCAGAAAGCAGCTTGGAATTTCGTCAAAATATTTCGAAGTAACATAATGGTTTTCCTGATTTATCAAATTAAGGCAATTTGCAATATTAAAAGTATTCGAGCCTTTAATGTCTAGGGAGCAAAATAGCACTTTTTCTTTGTGGCTCAAAATAAGTATGTCCAGAAGCAAAAACACGTTACACAGAAACATGCAATACAACAGCAGCTAATCTTTCGCCGCTTCGTGCAATTTAGAGTTCTCGATATAGAATATAAAAATTTAGGCTATTGTGTATAATTGCGACGTACGAATTGGTTCTCGTAACCTCCAATTTTTCACTCAAATCTCGAAAATGTTACATACTTGGAATCAGACATGTCTTAGGGCTGCCGCTCACTAGTATCCTATTCTAACAACATTCACAAAACCCATGACGCATCCGTCCCTTCTCCTCTCACTCGCGATATGGAAATATGAATATGATCAAAATAGTATTTAACTTAAATCTTTAATATTTTAATAAAGTGAAATTAAAAATTATTATGTTCGCTATTTAATAGTAGGGGAAGACGGGGAGAAGCGGCGAATCTCAAATATTTCCATTATGATCATACTGATTGTAAAGTATCAGAAATATAATTTTTAAACAAAATATTTAGGACATTTTCCTGTACTTTGTTCTCAGATTGGTCAATATTTTCATTTTGGCAGTTTAATAATCATTATTTATATATTTATCCTAAAAGTATATTTTTGGACTTATTTATAAAGCATGAATTGTTCTTTTTTTGTGTGTTTATATTGAGATATCGTACTTGGAAGTCCAAATGATACTTTGGGGTGAAGCGGCAAAATTGTTTCCCGGATGTCTCTATTCCGTGATTATTTTTTAATTTAGAATTCCGTTTGGATGAATGCATTGAGTAACTAAAGACGAAGTTAAAATATGTGATCCTAATATAATACGAGTATTCAAAGTTTCCGAAGATGCAATTTATTTTTTTACTGTTGTTGGAAACTTTGATATATCTAAAGAGGTTCATTCCACCAACGTGGAAATTTTATTTTTATTAAAACAAGCAATAATAACTTTAAAGATTATGACGTGCACTTAATTTTATGATAGTCGTCTCAGAGACTTGTAAAAATAAGAATTCGCCTCTTCATCCCGATATCACCGCTTCGCCCCGTGTTTTTTAAGTTTTTTAAATTGGCCACAGCTGCCGTTCTGTAAAACATATACCGTAAGTAACATGCATGTAAATATTGATTATGAAATTACCTATGAAATGATACTTTGCATCATCCTAAATACGACATTCAAGGAGAGATATAATACATGGAAAAAATCCTCGCCGCTTGGATCCGTCTTATCCTATATTAGTAGCAATTAAAACTCAGCATTATTATTATGAAATATTTTTATTCTGCTATAAAATACTCCAACATTGAAACATCTCATTTATATATTTGTTCGAAAATATTTATTTCATAACTAAATGTAATATTATATAAAAATTGTACGGAAAATCATTATCTTTTATATCCGTTTTTGACGCAATATGAAAAGAAGAGACCGAATAACCAGTTTTGCATAAACGCCAGAATTTGATAAATTTACAATCCTATTCCCAGTCGTTGGCTTATTTGTTCAAATGAGATATATAAACATAACATTCAATAGAATTTATTTAATTAATTGATCTGCACTTATTTTGTAACGGTCGTAAATTTTTTCATTAACAGCCTAGTGCAAAACAAGCATTAGGCTTTTCTCCGTCTAAACATACAGTTATCTCGGTTTTCAAAAATAATGGAATTATTAGTGCCATTTTGCCATACCATCACAGATCTTTAAATGTAAACAAGGCTAAATGATTTACGAGTATTTATAATTTGCATAATTAATTTAGATAAATATTCTACATTGAACAAATAAAAATTAATTTCAAATTTATAATGATGAAAGTTGCGAAAGAGACATGTTTCAGAATATTATTCCTATAGTATGAAATTGTACTGAAATTGAAAAAAAATGCTTCAGAGATTTAATACCGCTAGTTTTTTTAAATTATAATGACAACCAATGTTGAAACTCCTCCCTTTATCGTTTTGCGAAACCGAAGAACTTATCACCTTTATCATAAGCCAGTTGCATAGCATAGACGCATCTGCATTTTCTCTCAGATCTGTTACCTTCTTTGAAAGAATCATGATAGAAGTACCAAATATTCATAAGCATATCTGAGAAAGCCAACAAAATCCAAAAAATAATAATGTCTTTCAAAGATTTCCCAATTTATCCCTGAAATTGAAATCCAATTCATTCTTAGAAATTTATAAATAAACGTAAAGAAAGAAAACATTAATCACCCTACGCTATTTATGAATAATTAATGTTTAATAACGAAAAGCACATGCTTCCTAGTTTTTGAGAACTACACAGAAAAAAAATAAATCTTAAAATTGTTACATCTTAAATTCATATAGGTGAGGCTTAATTTCAGACCAAAATTACGTTAATTTTCTTAAATTCATTCAATATTTAGGCTTAAAGTCTTACTTTCAGACAACAAATCTGACTTTTAGCCGATATTTTGGTTTGAAATACGATTCGTCTAACTTAGATGCCATAAGCTCGATAAATCTTATTTAAAGCCAAAATATCATCAAAAAGTAAGTTTTGCTCATTGAAAGTAAGACTTTAAGCCAAAACACAGACTGAATTTAAGAAAATTAACGCTTATATTAAGCCTCACCTGATGATGAATTTAAGATGTAACAATTTTAAGACTTATTTTTTTCTGTGTGGCGCCTCCATGCTGCAGTCCCCATGAACACGAATCTTTCCGACCGGACGTCTCCGGATTCTATTACCATCTATGTTTATGGCGTCAGATTTACATACGCACTATTTTAGGTAAAATTTAGATACTATCATATTTCAGAGTAACTCAAACTTGTCAGGCTGTGCTGAATACAAACTTGATTCTTGTAGAAGGCGCGCTTTTTTATGGAGCACAGTTTTCCGTGTAATTTAATACATTTTCATTTAATTAAATCCTCTTCTTAATGTCAGCATGTCATACTTTCATCTTCTAATACCCTAAAAGTTGATGGATAATACAATCTGCAAATATGGTCCTTAAGTGATTTTAAAATGCATGTACTCCGCTAAGTTACACAAGCGACGTTCATAATGCTATATAGAAATGACGATTGGTTCTGTACTTCCAATTGTTTTCTTGAATGTCATATATGACATATATATGACATATATATATAAACCTGCAAATAAAGCAAACGAATCATTCAGTGGTTGTTGGCATGATCGTAGTCGGGGTTCTATATATAATTACATTTACCGAATTCTTTGCGTGTAATGTGAATGAAGCATGACCTCGGTTGGGAAGTCTGCCAACCCAATTAGAACGATAAATACATCAAAACTTTCTAATCGAGAATTAATTCTTGCAAATTTCCAATTTAGAAAATGTTCAGTATCAAGCTCATTTTTGTGTGACTTACCTTATTGACAATTTATTTGTCCATAGAGTGCTTCGAATGATAAAAGCTAGCCTAAAAATTATTTTTGTTGTACAATTTGTCAAAGACAATACTAGCAAAGTCATGTACCTAATATTCATGCTCGCATAATATACATCAACAATGTTCAAACTCACAACTTAGAGGATCAAATTACAATTAACAATGACTAAACCAATTTAGTAAAGGAATGTAATAACAAAATATATATTTGAATCTATAGATTATATTTACATATACAGACCTCAACGTTATCGTCTTGCATAGACTCCAAAAAAAAAGAGCCAAAAAGAGTTCAGGTTTTTAAGATTATAATATAAAGAAACTTTTCTGGTAAATTATTGTACCGATTATAGGAAAAAACGGTTCAAATTACCAGTAAAGCATTAACAAGAAATCCTCGATTATTTCAACCAGAAAAATAATAAGGGCCTATATAATAGTATTTTCTGGTTAAAACAGTCAGATTTCTGATTATTTTAACCGTACCTGTTTTGTGTTACATTGATCAGTTCTTTTAATATGGAAAATAACGAAACTGGACAGAACTAGCAAAAAATTGGATTCATTTTGTACTAGGACGGTTATCACCTAAATATTTATCCAATTCAACCACATACATAGAAAAAACTCATTTGTAGATTATCGCCAAAAATGAAATATTTAACGATAAAGTTACGTAACTTTTATTAAATATAATTCACATATTATTGGCTTTCTCCACTTCTTATATATTCCAGTTCATTAGCTCAAAATATTCAGTAAACTTAACAATTTTCAGAAATTTGCACCGTTTTTAGGGTTAATAATGATTAATGGTATACGAAGAAGAATTTTTCTGACCATTTTACCATCTTTGATGTGCCATTCTTTCTAGTAAAAATTGTAATCTGTATCTGTTTAATTAGAAAGAATGCAAGAGCTTATAGTTATTTTTATTAGAAAAAAGTTAATTTCTCTCATTCTGCAAGTCCCAAAATTATAATCTGGAATAGTGTAATTTACAGATAAACTTTTATTCGTGTAAACGGTTTTCTCAATGAAATTTTATAATATCCAAACGACTTTTTTGGAAATTCTCTTGAAATTGTTTTTGAAAGTTTTTTAAAATTATTTAATGTTTGATATATTATTTATTGAAAAATTACAATAGATTTTACTTAAAACAAGGTTCGACAAATTTTACTTCACCAAATTTTGATCGCGGATTAGTCTACCAACTGAATGATTATATTGATTCAACAAAATTTAGTGAATTCAATTAAATTATAGCGGAAATTATTCAATATTTTGATCCTAACAGACAACCACATATTTAGACAATATTACTAAATTTGTTTTCTCAGTTCGGTATTTTATAGAGACAAATTAAGGGTTGCTATAGCTCATCATTACATTGAAATTGCATAAGTAGACAAAATAATAGATATAACTAATAATATATTTATATTCTATATGAATAGTCGGTGGAACTTTAAGAAATAAGTATATATTCAACTTTTAGAGTTTTACAATTGTCATACTACCATTCATGAATATAAATTCACCATAATTTGGAATATATCCGAGAAGCAACGTATTAAGTCCGCGATCAGGACCTGGCCTTTTAGCTTTAGAAATCATGCGTATCATAAAAGTCATGATTTTTGCTTAGTTTGATGTAAAACTTATGACATGTCAATGCCATTTATGTATCACATGTAAGTACACTATTTTCGTATTTTCTAACGATTTTTTCCTATAATTAACTGTATATTTAACTTTAAATCGCCAAAGTAATTTTTTAATTGAAATTTGTATATCGGCCAAGAAGTTTTGAAAAGAATAATTCATAACCATAAATTTGGAAATCACGATATTACAAAAAAAAATTTTATTTCACTCAGAATGTGAGGCAGCTGTTGAATAATTTTAGCGCATGTTTAACGTTAGTTTCGGTAAAATTCAGTGGTTCATTTTAGGATTTGGCTTTAGTCACGAAATGTCATGACGGTGGCATCGAGAGGAAGCACCTCGACGGATGTGATGTTTAGGGCGCATGGCAATAACGTTTTCTTATAAATACGGTGTTTAGCAGGGTGGTCGCATACGTGACATTGCTGTTGTACTTTAACAGTTGTCTAACCCTGTTTTTAGTGACCTATATATCAGACACAGGCCTCCTCCAAGAAAATAATCAAATCAGTCTACGTTAGTACGCATTCATTCGTTATGTTTAAAAAAAATATAAGCAAACGTATGCGGATATTTTTGTTACCACAATGCGTAATAGGGGGTAAAAAAAGTGTATTTCACGAAATTCGATTCTTTTTCAGATGTGTTTGTGTTCTTACACACGCATTAATGTTAAACACGAAATTTTACTCGTTTTATCCAATAGATTGGATAAAAATAAAACTTGCCAACGTAAGGTTTTTAAATGAAATAATATGGTCATGCAATTGAATAATACCTTCTAAATATTACCTCATACGTACATTAGTCGATCTTGTCAATCAATTTTAATATTAGCTCCAATATTTCTTTATATGCAGTATGTGACCTGGTCTATGTAAAGGGTGCTTACATAGCAACAGAAGTTAGAAAAACAGCTATTGAAGTTTAAAAAAAAAGTTTTTTTCGTTTTTTTGTATTCACCTTATTTTTCACTTTTAGTAAACTTTTAAACAAATTATCATTTTCCGGATTAAACGACGTGAAAGTGCGGCTCAAACTATCCGAATTGATATAAAAGTGAAAAAATTACTTATTTTATGATTGTTTAAATCCATTGTCTTGAAATTCAATATGTTTCGTGTAACTTTCGTGTATGTATATATTTTTTCAATATGATGAAACTTGCAAATAAAGAGATTTTGCAAAATGGGCTATTAATAGCACTTAAAGGTATAAGGACCACATAATAACCAGTTATGAACAAAATCGATGAATAATTCGTATACCGCTTTGTCACAGAACGCCTCGGTTGCAATTAAACTTCATTTAGGTAAGCTATTTGATTATTGAATTATTTAACAGAACAAATTGTTATAAGTTTATTAAACTTAATATAAATTCACCCATATTAAGGCATTGCGTTTCGCCTCCATAATCTGTAAATAATATAAAAAGTAATAAAATACAAAATGAAAGAAAGTATAATAATGAAATTAATTTTGAAATTTATGGAATTAGCATCATTTTAGTAACTTATCGCGACGTATATACTGTATTAGTTGTTTCACAACGATTACCCTTTGAATTGTACGGATTTGTAAAACGTGTCTGGTAAGAATTTTACTCGACTCCTGCCGAGCAAGTGTCATGTACGACCTCCTAGTGTCAACCACCATATGCGCACTGAACCTTATGCCCTAATGGAATTTTAACTCAAGGTTCTAATTTAATTTCGAAAATTCCAAATACTACAGTATACTGTGAAAACGAAATTTTTTATATTTATAGACCAACGCAATGGTTGTCGTATCTTTCATTACATTGAGAAGAGCTCATAGAAATATCACATTTAGTACTTTTGTTTGGATAAATATAAATGTGGTTGCAAATAAGAAAAGGTTCACTGACATTTACTTATAAACATTAATAACTGTTCATTTGTCTAAATAATGCAGAATTCATTAAATATATTTTTTGTGCTTAAGTTTAATTGATCTACTTAAAGAAAAACGGCAAAAAATTTCAACTCAAAGCTCCAAATATAAGAACTTAAGCTAAATTTATTATAGGGAATTTCTTATAATTTCTAATATCTACGAGAATATTCAAGCAAGATTCTCTGAGCCCGCCAGTGTGTGGAATGCGCACTATAATTAGTTCAGTAAAGTAAATTTTACATCGATCTCAGATTTTTGCATATTTCACGAAGAATACCACATTTGCAGGGTAATTTTATTATTCCGTGGTGACCAATTTCAAAACTTAATCATTAATATAATGTCATTTTGTTTATATTTTGCGAACAATAAGACCGATCTGTGACATTTGAGACAAACGAAAACACAAATAAGTTATTGCATAAATAATCGTACAACATGTATTTTTGAAAAAAACGATCTCAATTTTCGACATTTTAATACTTTGTTATTAAAAGCACACACCATTAGTGAATGAATTCTGTTTATTTGGATAATAGTAAAGCTCGGGAAAATATTTAAAGTCGGTATAGCGGTGATATGCGAAATAAAATGTAAAGTCTCACTACGAAATTGGCTCTGCTAACTACTAGACCGTGCTCGTACAACGAAGCAGATTTATTAATATTTGGCAATGGATAAAAATTTCGTGAATATTCCCATAATCTGCCCTTTGTGGTCAACTATTCTCTCTTGCTTTCGCTGTCGAGACATCCTCGATATCATTTTTGTCTAACACCCGACAACTTTTGTTCAAACTGCAGTTGTGAAAAATACGAAATCTGCGTAAAACGCAGGAAAATTCAAATAGGAAATACAATTAATTTGTATTTAAAGATACAAATAACATTAAATCAACCTCTAAACTTATTCAAACTTATGCCCCCCCCTTTCCCCGGGATAATTAAAATTGTACCTATCAAAGTACGTGAAGCGTTCAGGAAGCAATTTTTCGATTGGTTCGCTTCAAGAAGCGCAATGGTATCTTCTAACAATGCTTAAGATACGTTCATATCTAATAATTAAATAACTCTTATGGTACGATTTGGTGACTCCTAAAACTTAATACACTAGACTCCCAGTATATTACCCACTCAGTTCCTTGCCTTGCCCTCCCGTCTCGTTATATTTACCAAATGAAGAAGAGCATCGCTTCTCCCACCCCTCTCATTCGCATTATGTTCGTGACGTCGTCACAACAGGTCCTTGAGGCCCCAGCCCGTAAGGTGAGGAAAAAAGCAGCGGCAACTGGTTTATATAACGCGACGGAACTGGGCAAATATGCTTGGACTTAAATATAAAGAGACAAATTTATACCAGGACTCATACGGTATTTTTATTTTGATGTTTCGCGTACAATTACATGTGCCCTTAATTAAACGTAATTCTAATTCTTCTCTATTGAATAAATACTCAAAGTTGATTTCTAAGATAAAAAATTATTTATTATTATCTTTTCTTACTTTCTCGCCTTTAACATTGCAACTTAAAAAGTGTTAAACATAGTATTAGACTTAAAACAAAATTATATTTGATTTTAAATTTATTCATTTAGCTTAAAATAATTTTATTAATAATTTACACATATAATACATCAATCGTGTTATATATCATTTTATATTGATTACATATGCAGTTAATTTTTTTTATTTTGGTAAAATCGATATCTGGAACTAAATGTACAGCCACCCGTCGCTGTATATGTATATATATCTTTCCCTTTCTTTGCAAACGTTGGGGTGTATATCACCTGTCCTCATTGTTTCGGTCAAGCCGCGAAACGTGGTTCGTTACCTCAAACAAATTTTGCAGGAGACGCGTGCCGGAGTGTCAAGCTGCAGGTATGTAATCCGACTCTCTTACTTTTATACACTTTATGCGCGGTACGTTCCTTAAGCTGCCGGATGCAAGAAGAAAAGTCACGTTTTCACTTGTGACGTTGACTAAATTTTATTTTATTGATTTTGGATCAAAGTTCAGTAAAGATACATCTTCATGCAAATATTAATATCCACATATTTTTAGCCCTCCTTAGCCTTTGGAGGGTCAGTAGTACATATATATATATATATAAAAGTCACCAATTGTTACTGAGGTTTAACTATCATCGATACCAGCGTGGTTGAAGGTTAGGTTAGTATATATAGCAGGGGGGGGGCTGAAGCCCAGGCACCCCCTAGGTAGAGCATTACCGCTAGACTAGAAAATGAAGTGCTGGCGCCTTCATTTCCGAATTTTAAATGTTATGCGTCCACCTAGGGGGTGTATGTGTGTACATCCGAAGGTTTAATAATAACTGAATACTTCTATCTGCCTGAAATTGGATATTTCAGTTAATTTGGTAACAAAAAATATCAAAGCCGAAACAAAAGGAAATGCTCAAAGTGGTGTATAAGTCTTTCGTTTTTTATCGTATCATGTTTAATAGATATATATATTTTTTAATATACACATATATATATATTACACAAATATGATGTATATATGTTCTAATAAATGTAATAATTTTTTTAAAGTGATGTCGCAACAAGAATTCCAATAAAAAATGCAGTTAAGGCCGCATTAAGAAATATGTACATAGTGATTAATTCGGAAAAGGTAAACATTTAAATGGAAATTGTCAACAAGTTTAAATTTCAAAAATTGAATGTCTTGAAAAGAATTGTTTTTGTGTTAAATATGTCGTAAAGCCACATAGGTTGGAATGGAGTCTGTGATCTGTGAATAAATTGTTGACCTTCGAAGATGTGAGTTACCTGAATCAAATAAAAAAGAAATGATTATTAGTTATTAACATACGATATTTTAAGATTTTTGTTGACAATAGTAAAAATAATTATAAAATCGTTATAAACATATGCAGAACAAAATAAGATATTCAAATCTGCTATCAAATTAAAATATTTTCATAAATTTATTTTTGATAACATAACACCAACATTATAATTGTTAATCAATATTTAATGAACAATAATCATAGAGTACTTATTGCAATGGAAAAATATATAAATAAATTAATCAACAAACGATGAAAGATACACTCAGTAACAATATGATTGAATATGCCAATGAATAAACAATTAACATATCATCAGTATTTTGTAGAAGCAAGGGATAGTTTTTAGTTTGTCCTCAACTAGTATGAGAAACGTTGTTCACCATTAGGGTACATAAAAATCCTTGCTCCGTCAATTAATTATTTACCAGCTGATTTATTTTTGTTATAACATAATCAAATGAATTACATAATAAAGATCCATCGATTAATTTTATATGTAATTAAAGTGAAAGTGGTTATTTATAATACTTTTTATTGTGCGTCCATGCATTAGCATATCAATTTATGAGAAAACTCAATGAATAGTCGAACGCCTATACGCGCACCAGGTGTTCTGGGTCGCAAATAAAGTGTACTTTATTTTTAGTTAAATAACATTATTTAACTAAGTTAATAAAGTTATTGAAATGCATAGTTTGTTTAAGATTATATTTTGTACTTCGGTTAAATGAAGTTTGTATCCTGCATTAAGTATATTAAATACTTCGCAAGTCGGTGCACAAAAAATTAGCATACGATACATGAATCGTTTCATTCGTACTCAAATCATCTACTTCGCGCGCTTATATCGTAATGTACTATTATTTATTTATTCTCGAATTCGTACAAAGTCTAACTATTTATGAACAAAATACCGTCCGTGTATTGGGCTTTCTGCCCCTCTATTCATGGGTATAACCTACTCGTTTACACGTTTTTTACCCCCATTACGGATACACGTGAGCATGAGCGCTTTTTAAAGTGCGCAAAGTGCATTAAAGAGCCTGAAAAATTCATGAAACATCTTAAACCTTTCATCTTGAGATACCAATCATAGAAATTTCATAAAATTCAACGTTTATATACATTTTTTATATAACAATGGAAGTACCTACGGAAAAAGCAAGCAATGTGTTTCTTTTGTTAACATTGTTAAGGGTTACAAAAGTACAAATTTGATCGTTAATAATTAAATAAACTCAAGTTGATAACCATATGAATGGAAAGTATAAAGCCCAACGATTCCTAATGGCAGATGTACGATCAATTAAATAATTACAAACTTACAATCAATCAAAGTGGCAAAATCACTTAACCGTCCATTCATTGACATATTCATCTTAGATCAGGTTATGCATTAATAGCATTTAGAATAACATTAACTTCAACAGTACAAAACGAAAAGATAAATTTACTAAATAGACTCTTGCACTCTTACTTACAGTACAGAGTACCTGAAGTATGAAGTGACAGTGTATAATTCGAGATTGACCACCTAATAGAAATAAGGATAGGAGAACACATGCTTCCCCTGCGAACAATTTTAGTTAGGATTCTCATTAGAATCACATGAAAATTTGAAACAAGTACCTTGTAAATTTCATATAAATATCGTATACTACTCGCACTATGTTACGGAAACAATATTCGATAATATTTGCGATTTGTATGAAAATTGACCTGGTTGTGATGAGATTTTTATGTAATTTCCATAAAATTTCAACTCAAAACATTCATGATTGTATGCTCATAAAACTACCTACGAAACTATTTTCTTTCATGTAATAAAACTTTACATATTTCGTATGATACTTGTATGACTAATAGATGTATATAATGTATATGATATTATATGTTTTTACATATTTACAACTATAAAGCACTTGTCTCAATTTCTCATAAGATTTTCATAAGAATCCTACTTAAAATTTTGGTCAACATAATTTTAATTAGCAAACCATTAAAACCCAGACAGCAGAATAAAAAAAATTGTTTAGAATGATCTCATAATATATTCTACAAGAAGTCAGATGCGTTAAAGTGTGAGGTTATTCTGAACTGATATCCTATGATGCATATGTTTATTCGGTCAATTTTGAATGACAAACCACCCTTGTAACTTATTTTTAAGGAATCGTCATGTACAAAGGGCTAAGAAATAACAATAGTAGTTTTTAAATAAATTGCACTATGTAATCATAACCCATGTTGTAAACGAACACTGGTAGAACGTTCCGAACGTCGCTATCAATGTATTATTTTTTATTATTTTTTAGTTTTTATTTATCTTTTTTAACGGGCGATATCGCCCTTTATTCAGAGTTTCACTTTAACCTTTAAGTTGCAAGATCTGCAGATCGTCTTAATAGATGGCGCCATACTTCTCATTTGTGGAGGAAATGTAGGAACTGCAGAAACCTACTTCAAGAACAGCAGCGACCATGAGTCGATTTCCGCCAGATAAACAACATTGTGAAATGTAAACAAACCACGTGGCTCGTCTTACGAATAGCGAACTGCTGCTTGAAAATCGTTTTCGAAATATATTGTTCCCTAAACGGAATCGAACTCACGACCTGCGACTTCGTATTCTAAAGCCGCTACCGCCTAATCCACGAAGCCGATTATTTACAAATATTACATATTTTTGTTTCATCACAAATCGGCACAATTTCGCACAGATAAATAAAGGCCGCCTAATTAAGGCTGCATTTATTTTGAAAAATACAAATTTTATTAAAAAATATTTCAAACAAAAAATAGAGCATGAAATTCTCTACAAAAAAGGATGTATACATTTTCTTCCTAAAGTGAACGATAATGCCATAAAAACTGGTTTAAAATGCTTATGACGATTTTTTGAAAAAGTATTGAATTTGGTCACCTCGGCAAAATAATTACCCTATATAGTTTTTCATCAAATTTCGACGTTTCGATCTACTTCGACAGCCCCTCGGGCGCGGTGATCACCTACGGGCGCACAAGTTCTTTTACGCCCTTGATACGAAAATAACTATTTCGATATATCTAAAAGATGTCTTATAGTATCTAAAAGATATCCGTCAGAGATCTTTTCGACACTTTCAAGATATTTTTGACGAATTATATGTATATGTACTGTACATATAAGATCATAATGATACAGACAGTAATTAGTAAAACACTGTAAACATGTAATATGCATCGAATAGTCTATTAGAATACAAGTGCATAAGTAAGTGTTTTGCAACTTTTATTTATTAATACTTCGGCTGGCCTGTTGTCGGGGTCCAAGTTTTGAAAATGCTCATTTTCAATTTTCATACATATAAAAAACACTATATTGTTGTAACATATCTATATCGAAACCACTTGGACCTAAATATGATTGGACCCCCAAATATCAATATAATTTTATAATATAATTGAAAGCTGTTAGTAAACAAACGAGTATTAAGGAATAGCCGACTCTCTACTGGGTCGAAGTTTCTGAGCGAGCGAAAAGAGCGAGGCACCACGCCAACACTAGTTTTATTCTTAAAATCACTTCAAAATATCAGCTATCGGGCTAATACTTATAGGCATGAATGTTTACTAATATTTTACTTATTTTACACCGTACATTTATTCCAATATAAATATAAATTACCTTTTCACTCACATAAACCTGAGTTTAAAAGTTGATTTGCCCATATAACACATTATGAGATCAATCTGAACTATTTTTTATTCTGCTATAAGGGAATACATTGGAAACATTGTTTAAAATATAAGAAGTAAGAAGTCCCTCTGAAGCGGGTTATCTCGATAATACGATTGACAAACAGATGTTTACTAACCTAGGTATATTTCTACGGTGTACAAAATATGTAGTTCAAATTTGACGCGACTGGGGTATTTAGGAGAACAGTAATGAGCGATTCTATTTTTTGTCTATTTCGAAAATCATGAGATTCGTGATAAAGAAACTTTACTCAACATTGTTTCAATTAAAGAAAATGACCATTCTTGAGAGATGAAATTAATTATTTTGACAAAGCAGTTGCCGGGCTTCGTCAATCAGCTGTAATTACAGCAACTGGGAACGCCGTGGTGTGTGTTTAGATTACATAGTCGAAATGGATAAAACAGCACGTGTCTAAATTTTAATTATTTGACTTGGAAACGGGTATAGCGTTGCCGTAATTACTTGATACCGAGTGAGTCAAATACAAACTCCAACGTAGACATTCGTTTCACTAGAAATGTCGGAAGATTAAACATATAAAGAAAAGTTTCCATATTTTCATCATCCAGAGCTGGGAATTTCAATTTCATCTTTGTTGTAATTTTTTGTTCGTTCGATGGAAACGTATCAGTTATACTTAAAACCTTAAAACCTAAACAATTAAACTAGCTGAACAAGTAAAAAACGCCAGTTTTTTATCTTCCTAATGGTACTGTGCATTGGACAGAAGCATTCAAATTACACAGATAGTGTAGGAGCAGGGACCGTTTCGTAGCCTGTTATAGGTCCCCTTATGCAATAAGGTGTTTCCGACGTATTTTGGGCCGCTGAATCCGAATTTCGAGGGTGGATTGCTCTCCGAGTGGGCCGAAATTGTTTATAACAATTTTTTTAAACAATTAAGCAATTTTAAGTTTTTTGGTCAAACAAATTTTTTTTTTATTTTTTGGGCCATTCTAAACAAAAAAGGTCTGTAGTAACTTTTGCGTACGATGGCGCATTCCCGAGATAAAAATTCCCGAAATAAAAAAAAATTCGATTTTTGCAGTATTCAGCACACTGCCACATCGACACATGTAATTTTTTTTTGATCTACCTATGCTTAAACTCTTCTTCTGACCTTATATTTCAAGGAGAAAGTTAGTTTTAATCATTCATTTTAAACCTTCGCCATTTATTGAAGTTTTACTAACGCTGTTTTTTGTCAGTAAATATACGCACATCCAGTATTGGCACGCACGACATGTTTCAAGTCGCCGGATCCACCTCGTTATTTTTTACGTATTTTGGGTCACTGAATCCGAAATTTTAGGGTGGAAAGCTCTCCGGATGATCCGTCATTGTTTATAACAATTTGTTTAAACAATTAAATATAATTTTTTTACTTTTCGCTTCCTAAACAATTTTTTTATGTTCTTCGGGCAATTCTGACCAAAAAAGGTTTTATGTAACTTTCGCGCACGATGGCGCAATTCCGAGATAAAAATTCCCGAAATAAAAAAAATGCGATTTTTGCAGTGTTCAGCACACTACTTCATCGACACATGTAATTTTTTTTTATCCACCTACGCTTAAACTCTTCTTCTGACCTTATATTTCAAGCAAAAAGTTAGTTTTAATCATTCATTTTAAACTGTAATTCCGCGGTCCAAAATACGTAAAAAAATACCTGGATAAATCCCGGAATTTAAAACGTGCCGTGGGACAATACTGGATGTGGGCATGTTTACAAAAAAAGCAGCACTAGTAAAACTCAAATAAATGGCGAAGGTATAAAATGATTGACTAAAACGCTTTTCTGCTTAAAATATAAGGTTACAAGAATAATTTAAGCCTAGGTGGATAACAACAAAAATTACATGTGTCGATGTGTTGTGTGCTGAACACTGCAAAAATCGAATTTTTTTTATTTCGGGAATTTTTATCTCGGAAATGCGCCATCGTGCGCAAAAGTTACGTAGAACCTTTTTTGGTCAGAATTGCCCGAAGAATATAAAAAAAATTTTTAGGAAGCGAAAACTAAAAAAATTATATTTAATTGTTTAAACAAATTGTTATAAACAATGACGGATCATCCGGAGAGCTTTCCACCCTAAAAATTCGGATTCAGTGACCCAAAATACGTAAAAAATAACGAGGTGGATCCGGCGACTTGAAACATGTCGTGCGTGCCAATACTAGATGTGCGTATATTTACAGACAAAAAACAGCGTTAATAAAACTTCAATAAATGGCGAAGGTTTAAAATAAATGATTAAAACTAACTTTCTGCTTGAAATATAAGGTCAGAAGAAGAGTTTAAGCATAGGTAGATCAAAAAAAAATTACATGTGTCGATGTGGCAGTGTGCTGAATACTGCAAAAATCGATTTTTTTTTATTTCGGGAATTTTTATCTCGAGAATGCGCCATCGTACGCAAAAGTTACTACAGACCTTTTTTGTTTAGAATGGCCCAAAAAATTAAAAAAAAAATTTTTTGGACCAAAAAATTTAAAATTGCTTAATTGTTTAAAAAAATTGTTATAAACAATTTCGACCCACTCGGAGAGCAATCCACCCTCGAAAATCGGATTCAGCGGCCCAAAATACGTCGGAAACACCTTATTGCATAAGGGGACCTATAAAAGGCTACGAAACGGTCCCTGCTCCTACACTAAGAAAGAGACGAATAGAAATGAATAAAAATCTCAAAATCTAATAGAGTCGTCTAGAGTATTATTGAATTGTTACATTTCGAAACCACAATTGAGTCAATTTGAATAATTGTTCTTTTTTAAGGAGAAACTTTTTTATACCATTTGTTACCTTCATTAATTTTAATAATTAATAACAATATTATTTGGCCATTATGTCAATGTGCGCAAACGCGGTATAATATTACCTGATATATCATTAATATATAAATTTACGCTAATTGTAAAACCTAAACTTCATATTTATTACTTATATATTATTAAATAAAGTTGTACAAAACCAACATAATTGATTTAATACTTATTTATCAGAAAAGATCAATATAAGTTTACATATTCGACCTGTTAACAACGCCGGTAAACTTGTGCTCAGTGCAAAACATATTGTTTCCGATGTTAAATGGAAAATTTTAGGGTCATTATCTTTACTTATACAAACTGTAACTTCATGCGGGCTTCCTGAAAGACATGACGTCTGTAAACATAATCCAAAAATTTCCCATTTAACATCTGAAACGTGTGTCAATGCACAAAACGTTATGTTTTGCATTGAGAACAAGTTCGCCTTCAATGTAGCATCGCAAACCGAGTCCAATGTAATTTATTAAATCTACAAAACTAATTAAATATTAGGTTTCGCTCATCTTGCCTGTGTTATTTGTTGACTCTGACCCTATAATTTTAGTTCGCTCTTCTGCCGGTAGAGATCGTTGGCGGCGGTGTTAACAGGGCGAATATGTCCTATATTCAAAATGTACTTACGTCAATTATATAAGGAGCCCTCGTCAATACTTCAAAACAAAAGAAAACACTAGCTGTCACCAAAGGAGTCAGAAAACCTTCAGTAGGTTTACTCCACTTCACTTCAAAAACATACAGTTTGGATTGGTCATCTGCTTCGTAGCAAATAAATTTGACATCATATGACCACTTGTGCAGAGACTAAATATGGTGGAAAGTGGAGTCAATATTAATTTCGCAAAGAAAATGATTTATCATTACCGGCGAGTCATTCCATTGTTGCATAAGATTATCAATGTATTCAAAACCTTGAAGTGTACTAAAATGTTTCGTTGTCAACAGTTCATTTTCAGTAGTTTCCGTAACCGCTTCGCATTTCGGTAACTGCGCCGTTACCTAAATATTTGTAAAAATCTCACAATTTTGTTGCATGCACGGTGTATCGCACATATTTTGCGCGTACTCACCTTTTCAGATATAACCTTCAAAACTCGATCAACTTTTTCCGGCACAAATTCTTGACAAAATTCATCGATATCGATACAATCTTTCTTTTCAAAGTTTTCCAATGTAATAATCATTTTATTATTGCGAATGATAATAATACTTATCTAAATTTGCAAATAGGCATATCGAAATAAGCATTGCCATCCAGTAGGTGGACAGAATACATGTACGTGAGAAAAAAAAACAACACATAATCTAACAAATAATGTATTATAAGAGTCATTCCACATCAACTCAGCCACTTTTGAAATCGATCACAATTAATTTTCTTAGCGATACTTTTTCAGATGTATCTCGATGAAATAAGTGTTGTCAATTTTTTCCAGATTTTTTAAATCACTCGGTACCGAGTGAGAATTTTTCTAAATTTTGGATTTATAATGAAAATTTTGGTACGATTGGTTTACATTCGTAATCAATTTTCTGCAGTTTTTATGGTTTAAATCATCATTTGTGGGTGTTACGAAAAGAATGTTATGATACTATATAAATACGGGAACACTAACAAAGATGGATGAGTTGGTACAATTCTTAAACAAATAACACAATTTTATTTAAAACCAAAGCAAAAGGTTGTTTAAATTAAAGTTAACAAGATTTGTATAATTAGATTTGAGATTTGCATATTAATAAGAAGATTCCTAATTATGTCCATATGTCTTGAATTACTAATAAACATCGAAAACATATAAAAAGGAGGAACATAGTGAATTGTTGAATTCGATAACCTAAAATCTTGAGAATCTAGCAAAAATTTTAATTGTAACAAAAATATAAAATTATGTAAAAAATTAATGAAACCACTGGCCACCTTGTGCGACCCTGCACGTTACATAGTTCGTTATTTTCAGTAATTTATTTGTGAATTTCGTAAAAAAAATGTCCTATTAGCAAATATCTTGAATTTATTATTTAAAACCCTGCACGGAAAAAAAATTCGATGAAAATATATGCGTGAATATATGTAGCATATATGTCACACATTGCATTTTTCGCCGAAAATATATGTGCATAATGTAATGTTGGAAAGGAAGTTAACGATCTTAATGAGCCAATAATTATTGTTAATATCGGTAACTTCCTTTCCAATATTACATTAACTGCGAGTGTTAAATTCTATTTGAATTTTATATGTGCATTTATTTCGCATATATGTCGCATTTATTTTCCGTGTGGGACGTAAAAAACATACGTTATACAAATCGAAACAAAGTTTTTATTTAAAAAATCTGAACAAAATTGACATTTATTTCACTGAGATGCATCTGTACAAAATTGCTTAAAAAATATTGATTATGGTCTATTCCTTAAAAAGTGGCAAAGTTGACGTGGAATGATCCATACTTAATAATCGTTAAATGTACCTATTGTGTTATATTTGCAGTTTGAAAAAAATAATAATTCGCAAGATATTTACGAATATAATTTTTTTTTATTCAAAATACGTAGACAACGACTGGGACGCTTATGGGGTGCAATTTTTGTGAATTTTTTAGAAAATTTTGTAGATCATCTATCCTCGTATTCTTCATATCCATTTATTTTTCTCCATTGTTTTTCGACTTATATTTATCTTATTACCAGATACAAAAATCTAAGTTAAGAGAAGGTATTATTGTAAGTATACTTTCTTAAATCTATTAATATCAGAATGCTATTTTGATTTACGTCACCGATATTAATAGTAATAATAATAATAGGCTTTATTGCTTACACTACGAATACAATATATACATCCAAGAACTTACGTACTAAACAAATATGTATAAAGAAAAATGTAAGCAACACAGCACCACTAACAAGTAACGCTACCCAAGTGGCACACGCTGATTTTTTTGAAATTTGGATATTTTGTAGTACACGAAAAACTAAAGGACGAGTATTATTTTTATCGGCGGTAAACCGTTTTTAACACAAACACATTTTGCGGAGTCAAAATAACGATGAAAATTTTCATGTTTTAAGATTGAATTCGAATTAACTCTGATAACGAAATTTGTTAATATTACTATTCAACATTGGTATAATCTACTCTGCCGTACCCAGAGTCACGAACGAGGACTTGGCGGTAAAACGACTCCATTTTTGTTACATTTTTATATTTATTTTGATTTTTGATTTTTTCGTAGTTTTATTTTTTTTTGTTCATTTAGAAGTTAAATTTATTATACACACTAACACAGACGCACAGTACAGCTATTTAGAACTGTAGAATATACATTTCAAAATAATTTTCATTCTCTTGGTCAATTTAAAAACGATGAATACGAAAGTTATTTTTATATGTGATTAATTTACTAATTGTAGACTTGACAATAATGGTAATACTAGGAAAAAGTCTTTTATACATAAAGATTTTTTGCACTAACCACATTTACGAATTGAGATATCACTGCTAAAATCGCATATCGGCCTGCAACCTTTTAAGCAGAAATCTACTGGACTTTCAAAAGCAGGTGGTTTATCTTCCAAATAACTACTTTTATACCAAGCATGTTTCAGTACATTTGAAACCCGAGGGCATGAAAACTGATTATGAATGAGGGATTCAAGCTTAATAATGTTATTGCGAAGGTGTAAATTGGTTGCATAGTTGTGTAAAATAACTATATCTGAAAAATGCTTGATGAAATTTGTCCAGTAGTTCCTGCTGGAATTGTTTCTACTTTAGTAAATCTACTAGATTTAGAGAATGATTCAAACGTTTTTTTCATTTTGACCACTCCAAGAATCTAATAATAGAACCGTCTTCTCATTAGAAGCGGGAAGAAAATCTTCTCAAACCACTGTTTTACACTTTAATTTCACACTTTCTGAACTCGTAATGGATGCTCATATTTTTAGCATGAAAACGAGCTTCACGAACGGACTGTTAAATGAAACTAATAAGTAAAGAAGTTCATACACAATGGTGAAAAATAATCCAGTAAAAAATCCCTTAACTCGTGAGGATTTGACAAAAGTTCGAAGAAAGCCTCATGATTATTGGTAAAAATATAAGAAACGTTTCTGAATAATTCTAGAACTTGAAATATATTTCACAATTTGATTTGGAAATCCGTTGAAAGTAAACACTCCAATTCAAGTTCGGGAGAATTACGAGCAAGGAACTATTCGGAAATATTTCGTGTGGGCAGTACAAGTTTTTCTATTCGCATAGTGTCGGTCTTATTTATAGTTGACAATTCTAACGCGGCAGTTGTCGAGCGTGTTAAAGTGTATCTTTTACCCTTAACTTGTATATGACATTTGGTATATGTACAATTGCATGGAAAACATGCCTTAATTCGGCACGATTGCTGGGTATAGATCCTCTATCGAATTTTAACAATTCAAAATGGCAGATTAAATATGTGTAGCTGAAATTAAAAAATATTGGATTAGGGGTATCAATATTTTGAGATCGTTGAATATGAATTCTACATCTGATTTAAAAAATTAAAAATGGCAACTCCAAAATATTGAATCCATTAATTGTGAACTATTGTCAATAATTACGAGACTGAATAAATGGACGTTTGTTTAAATTATGGTATTTATTGCAACAGTTGAATATTACGAATATTATAAACATCTACACTATTAAAAATATTAAATGGCGAAAGTGGTTAGAGATATTTTAGTATTGATTTTGAAATGCTATTCCAATGTTTACCGACTGTTATAGTCGTAAGGTAACTATGCGTTACCCGAGTCTCGTTAGCAAGATTTTTTCTAATGATTATTAATTTATTTTACATTTTGTATTTACTCATGTTTCTCTTTTTCTTGTGCATGTTTGATCTACACCGAAACCTACACTTAAAGAAAACAAGCTGGACAATAAAATTTTGCAACAATTTATGGACAATTTCGTCGTTCGCAATGTACAGGGCAGAACAGGGTAATTACGAACCTACCTAAGTATAATCGACTTCTTAAATGAGGAGTAGAAAACGTCAATTAGACGATCTTTATAATATGGATTTGACTAGACAATTATATAGGTAAATATTTTGTGACATTTCAAATACTGTGGTGTATTTGGTTTTTGAGTTATGACTCCGATTTTTCAGATTCTGTCAAATTGTGACTCCCAAAAGTATCATTTCTACCTCGTATGTTTTCAGCACAATTTCGCAGTGATTTACATATTTAATTTATATTTCTTAATTATAAATAAAGAAGACAATTTTTTGCAACCACTATGACTTGCATATTTCTAACTTCCGAACATTGGACAATTCACCATGTAACTATGCAGCAGGGGCCTCCCTGGTAAAAATAGCAGCGTGAACCAAGAGTTCGTAAAGAGACGTTAAGCTTCCACTTTTACTGGGCGTAGATATATTTCTACAAGTAGATTTGTTGTTTGCCCATACAAGGCGTTGCTTCAACTATTAATTGGCCAATTAACCCTTTTCGTCCCGCAAGTATGTAATTTGGACACAACATTCAACGCTGTATCTTTTGTTCCAAACGGCCGGCGTTAGAAAAAATTGAAATTAGTCCAAATCGACAGATTTTGACCTCCTCTTTCAAATGCCGTAGTCAGAATTAGTCGGCGACTTCAAAGAAAACTGTTATGATCATTTTATTGAAAAAAATACTGATTTTTTTCATGTTTCTTTGCAAGAATAGCTTTTTTTGGCATTCAAAAGGGTAATGTTGGCTATTGTAAACCGTAGTAATCGCGTCTTTTTGCTCAGCTCTTTCTTGTCTCGTCAGATTTTTTTCAAAAAACAAAATAATGGCTTCAATATGGCGTCTGTAAGTTGTCATTTTGCATTTGGTGACACAAATATCGAGTATTTGACCGTATAACGGTTGAAATCATGGAGAATTGGGATGAAAAAGTAATTATTATCATTTGCGAATACATGATTCATTCTTAACCTCAAATTAGTTATATACAATGGCTTTTTATCGATTTTTTTTTTGGATTTTCACTGAATTTTTTACTTTTCCGTATCATTACGTACGTGTGAAATTGAAAATTACTATATACGATTGTGACTTATCAATGAGTGGTTTTTAACCTAAAAATTGAGTGCAGCACATCGCTATTAGGAGTCATTTTTTGTTATATTTTTTAGTACTTTTTAAATTTTGTTTGTATTTTTTTCACTTTTTAACAATTTTTGTTATTCTTTCATTTTGATAACATTTTTTATTTTGGATTTTTATTATGGTAACTTCATAAAATGATTTCAAGCGTACCTCGCAAACATTTTTATTACATTCTGAAGGATAAGTTTGTTTTTCACCATTCTCACCAGAAGAATACCATTTCGACGCTATATTTTTGATAACGTGGGTCTCCAAACATTTTTTACACTTTCTTTGTATAAATCACTTACAGCGAAGTTTACTCTGATATTCGCTTTTATTAAGCCTATAAGCTCGAAAATTGAGTGAAAATTAGAAAAAAAAGGTTTAAGTCCATTGTATATAACTAATTTGAAGTTATGAATGAATAATAATGAGATTAGGTATTCACAAATGATAATAATTACTTTTTCATCCCAATTCTCCACGATTTCAACCATTACGTGGTCAAATAATCGATAATTGTGCCAGAAAATGCAAAATTATAACTCGTAGATTTTTTCAAAAAAATGATCATAACTTTTTTCTTTGAAATGGCCCGCTGATTCTGACCATGGCATTTGAAAGAGGAGGTCTAAATCTATCGATTTTTACTTATTTCAATGTTTTCTAACGACGTTTGGAACCAAAATTACAGCGTTTAAAATTCTGTCCAAATTCCGGACTTTTGGGACGAAAAGGGTTAAACTATGCAGATCCACATATTTAATTGTCTGAGAATGTTGTGCTATTTGTAGTTGAAATAAGTGTGTTTATAATACCGCATTCCCCTGAAAAAAAACCCATCCCCCCCCCCCCCCCAATTTATGAGGATCAAATGAAAAAAAATGTTTTACTTGAATATAAGCCTCAAAATTCATAAAAAAAGCTGCAGATAATTAATTTAAATGATATCTTTATTGTTATTACTTCGACCCAGACCCGAAGACTGATATAATAGATTATACTGACTTTTTTTTCTTTTAATTATTCGTAATAAAATGGGGAATCATAATTGTTAAGAAAAATTACGAAATTTGGGGTAGAAGTTTATTTTATTTTGATTTGTTTATGACAATTGTTGCTATTTTTTACAAATTTTGTAAAAAATATTCTCATTTTTTTGCTCAATTTCTATCAAAACGAAACAACTTAGCGTGTTAAACTGCAGTTCTTTTTAAGCTCTACAACTTTCTCCTGTACAAAAATTCACTGTTGAACGAAACGAGTTAGAGGCGAAAAACCGCAAAAATAAGCATTTTTTTCTCTTTTTATCGACTCGAACCTGAGAAATATTCATTTTTGGTCAAAGTGTTTTAAAGATAGTTTGTAGGGCTTGAAATTAGCTTCAAAATTGGCCAATATATCGTTGTCGAAACTTAAGTAGAAGCTAAGATATTACCAAAAAACCGGATCAAACTATTATTTTTTTTTTATTTTAAGGTTTTATATAGCTGTATTGAGATGAAAAGTCACCAAAATAACTTCGTAATTTTTTTTTTTCTATAAATTCAATAATTTTTGTAAATGTTCAACTACTTAACCCCACAATCACGCGTATTATTGAAAATCACGTCAGTTTTTATTTTTAATTTTACGTAACTAAGAAGGTGATTTTACAAAATAATTTATGTACATAAATGTAATGAGAGTATAACTGATTTTTTTTTCAAATAATTTCATTGTATTGACAATTTTTAAAAAATTCATACAAAATTTAAAAAATTGTCGATAATTCTATGTAAGGAAATATTCATAACGAAAATGATAATTATTATATTTTATAGATGTATTATATTTTAGATGCTTATTTCTACACAACGTCCACAATATTAATTTTGATATATAAACAAAATTTCCCTAAACAAGACGTTCCCTAGCTCTTTGCTTCAAACATTTCGATTAATTGGAAGCGCCCTCACAACCACATGTCTTCTGTAAAACGCTACTAGAATGCGGTACAGTTTATTATACGTGTATATATTATACAACTTTCGATAACGATATATCAGCCAATTTTGAAGCTCATTTCAAGCCCTAGAAATTATCTTTAAAACACTCTGACCGAAAATGAATATTTCTCAGGTTAGAGTCGATAAAAAGAGAAAAAATGCTTATTTTTTCAGTTTTTCGCCTCTAACTCGTTTCGTTCAACAGGTAGTGATTTTTTGTATTGGAGAAAGTTGTAGAACTTAAAAAGAACTACAATTTAACACCCTAAGTTGTTTCGTTTTGATAGAAATTGAGCGAAAAAATGAGAAAAATACCGTTATTATTTTTTTTACCACTTTTAAAAATCTGAAAAAAATTGACCATATAGATTGGTCTAAAATACATCTTCTTGAATTTTTTCAAGAGGGCGTTTTTTTTAAACACAAGATCACATCTTTTGAATTTTTTATGAATTTTGTAAAAAGTTTCTACAAGGTCAAATTACTTGAAAAAACTTTCGTAGCTGCACTCTAATATTATTTATACGCATGCATTTTTCTGTAAAGATAGCATAGTGTGGCTATGAAATAAAAAATAAAAACTGAAAATTCACGTTTGAAAATTTCTGAGAATTATTATTTTTCGACATAGAAAAGGATAAAATGTCATTCATCTGAATCCCTGCTGGGGCAGATTGGACCGTCTTATCCTGCTAGACCCTTAGATCGGTAAAAATAATCTATTACTATTTTTATGGTTAAAAATTGTTTAAACAATAACTCTTGTAAAAATGCAAATTTTGCAAAATGCTTGCAAATTTTGCATAATGCATTGATAAAACATTAACAAATCTCACCATCGGAAAATTAGTGGCCCAATTCAGAAATTTTGAGCATATAACGCATAATTTGTAGCTCAATTAGTGCTACTTTTATGTGCTAGCCTCGAATTTAGTGGTCCTTGACTTTTCATAAAAACAACATGGCGCTGCAAGCGTTACCACACGCTGTATGTCCAGTATTTTAGCTGTATTTCCTATATCACTGATTAAGTAATTTCGAGTTGTATTTCGTGTAAAAAAAAGGTTATAACAAATTTGCAAGCAATCATATCTGACGTAAAATTAACTGAACTTCAAGAATCTTTTATTAGCTTTTTCAAAAAATTCAACCTATATTTGATTGTTTCTAAAAAAAAAAAAAACATTTAAAAAATTTTTTTTTATTTATATCGTTTTTTCCTCTGAAATAATTTCAAAATTCTTGTTGAAGAAAAGAAATCGTGTGCTCGAAACTGAAACATTAAAATGTGCATAGTACAATTTTAAAAATAAAGGTAAAAGTATCAAAAATGTCGGCAAAAACACGAAAAAGTCAGTGACAGGTTCAGGAATTTTTTATTTGTTAATAATAGATGCTCGGAAAATTGTTGCTGAAGAAAAAGTTTTTAAAATTGATCGAGGAATACGCTGAAATTTTATCGGACTTTTTTTATTACTTTTTAAAATCCCAAATTTTGAAAAATGTTGTCAGGGTATTTTTTTATCAATTCTAAGAACTATTTGTTTCCGAACATTTTTTCCGAAAGTATATCAATTTCATATAAGCAATTCCTGAAAACATTTGAAGGATTTTTCAGAGATATTTTTTCTAGGAATTTTTTATTTCGAAATTGTGGACTTTTGAAAAAAAGGTTGTTGAACAAAAATTTCTTAGAATTGATCGGAGAATACACTGGAATTTTTTTGGCGACACAATGGAAATATATGATCAAAATTCGTGGCTCAGGCGGTTAACGCACTGGACTACGAAGTCGTAGGTCGTGAGTTCGATCCCCGTCTGGTGAACAATTTTTCAATTCCGTTTTCAAGCAGCAGCTCGCTGTTGGTAAGACGAGCCACGTTGTTTGTTTACGTTTCGAAAATATTGTTTATCTGGCGGAAATCGACTCATGACCGCTGCTGTACTTGGTGTAGGTTTCTGCAGTCCTACATTTCATACACAAATGTGAAGTATGGCGCCATCTTCGTAAGTCGATCTGCAGCTCTCGCAAAATCATATAGTAAAATAATAAGGCAACAATTTAGTAAAAAGGGCGATTCCGCCCGTTAATTAATAAATAAATAAAAATGATCAAAATTTAAAATCCTGGATGCAATATGGAGGGCAAAAATGATTTTTAAATATGTTCTGATAAAATCATTATTGTATGTTAATATTCAGAGGTAAATTTTATTTGTTTATTACATGTCTGGGCATGGAACTCATGATTGAATAATATAAAAGTATACACAAGTTGTGCACATGGTGCACAAATACAATAATTAATCGAATTTGACAACTAAGCATCGAATTATCAATAATATAATTATTATTATATAACTAATTAACTATCAAGTTTTGTGTTATTTGTATTTTCAATTTGATTCCTAGTGGTCTTTGTGTAAGTCTCTAATCCAGTCACCGCTGCCAGAACTCGGAAGAGACTCTCCATCAGTGTACCAAATGTATCGGACATTTCTTCGTCACCTCGTGTTACCACGAAGATGTCTAAAAACATCACCAGTAAATAACATCATTAAAATATACTCTTCAGTACTGTGAAAAAGTAAAAAATGTGCTCACCAGATCTATCTTGACCAAGATGCCTGCAATACATATTAACAGCCGTTGTTACGTCGTCATCGTCATGGAACGGTTCCCCAGGCCACTGAGCTCTATGTCGTCTAACCGCCTCCAAGGCAGACGACCATCTTGCCGATTTCAACAGCTCGGCGACTCTCGCAAGTTCCTCGTAAGCCCCAGTGACCGGTAACGGACTTGGGCTAGGTGTAGGCGTCGGTGTCCCGCGTTCACTTTCGGTACTTTCTTCTAAAGCTCTACTCAATGCAGTCTTCATATTAGCGATTTCGGAAGACATGTCCTGAAGTTGTATTTGAATATTTCTCGCAGCTCCAAGAAGAGTAGCCATCATTTTATTTGATGCTTCTATCAACAAAAGAAGTTGGAAATGAAGTTTGTAGAGAGCTCTTCCAAGATCCAGCAACATTTCTTCAAGTCCATTTTCTGTTGTCTGACTTTCACTAAGAGCTTGAAGTTTACTTGTAGTTTTCACTGCTTCCACACACTTTTGTTCAACATAACATTTTTTATTAGTAATATTCGCGTTGCTGGATATTTCAACATATTTAGTATATTTAAATTACCTCAGTAGCATGATCTTTCCTATCAAGAAAAGTTTCCAAGTGTTCTTGAATTTCTAACATTCCAAATCGTAACGATTCGTTCAGTCGTTGACTTCCAAACACCGAAGTCGAAAACCACACTAACGGAGGATCACCTTTCGAATTTAGTAATTCCGAATGGCATGAAAGATGAGATGCTAACTGTGCAGAAGCCGCGCTTCCATTGTTTAACAAGCCAGTGGCTTCACGCGTTAAACCAACTGTTTTACTACAAAAGTCCTGCAGAACATTTTCCATAATATATGGGTGAAAACGAAATCAATCAGCCAAAATACTGAGGTACTTACCCTTAATATTTTGCTGAGCAGCTGGAAAAAGTCCAAGGCATTGCAAGGAGTTTGTGTAATGAGGGTCTGGACTTGTTGTCTCCACACTTCTTCGGCATCATCCCTGATAACTTGCCTAAATGGCATTAATGCCGATATATTCGGTGAAGTGTTGCAGGGTGTGACATCCCCGAGGTCACCGGCGCTTGATCCGCTGTAAAACAGACAAAATGATGCAAATTATCCAGTTGTCACTTTTATATTATTCTTTTCGGAAACTTACGATGTGTCAGACCTTGTTGAGGAATCGTGTCGAGTTCGACTGGGAATTAACGAGAGCGACGAAGGTGGATACATTCCTGGCAAATTGCTAGATTCTTGGCCCACTCCTGCTCCACTAGGAACTTCGTCCAAAGGAGATTCCGAACCGATTTCATCGTCTGACGATTCTTCTGCAACTCCTCGCTAAACAATTTTTTTGTTTAGTTCGTTTTTGAAAATATGCACAATCTTATTTTTCGAATAATCTATCAACTTACTCGAATTGTTTGTTTACTAGACGATACAGTTTTTTCGCTGAGACTTTCTTCGAATTGTCTAAGACTACATTCTCTTTCCTCTCCTTCGCTAAGAGGATGTCGTCTGACTCCCCAATTAAAGTTATCGGTACTTTCGCCCTAGAAGAAAAACATAACAGAGTTTTAAATTCAATAGTTTAAACTCTAATCAATCTGATAAACTTAATAATTAATATAGTCGATAGATTTGTAGATAGTAAAAGAAGCACCTCTACGCTTTCGCTTTCGTATTCCAAAAAGTCGAAGTCCTTAAATACGCCGAATTGTTCGTCATCTCGTCGTGAACCTCCGCTGAGATCGTTATTCGCACCGGATACTTCTTCGGTAGAAGAAGCCATAGACGATTGTCTTTCCATTAAGTCCGAACTCTGACTGAATATTACCTATAATATGAATTAACAAATCAAATAAAGATAGAGATTTCTTTTTATTATAAGCTTAGAATATTTTCTATTTCTACAAATAATATTAAAACATTTTTTAAATGTTCGATATAAAATAAAAGTTTAAATTGAACTCAAATTGTGGATTGACACGCGACAATTAATTCATCATGTGATTTTTGTGATCTTGTGCCCTGATGTAAATTCCAAGTCTACCATAGAAAGCGTGAAATTGGTGTTTGGATGCAGTGTTTATGAAAATATCACATGAAATTGTTGTAATGAAAAAAAAATTACCTTACAATACAATGTCAGTGAACTAACGTGTTCGTCCTAAAAACGAGGAGACAATAGGGTTCAGTAGTGGTTAAGGATTCACAGAAACACTCGTGATCACCAGGTCAACAAAAAAACCAAGTTGATGTAGATTTAAATTAATACGAAAACTTACGGATGGGCTCTTGGGCAATCCAACGCGCTGACCACATGTTGTTAAAAGATTAACCAAACATTCTCGAACTCGTCCCTGTCAACATTTCATAATAATTGTTTGAGTAATCGAATAAAAGTTTATATAAAAATGATAATCATTTTGTGCGAAATACTTTTTATAAAAGAAATATTGCACTATAATTGATCATTACTTGCCGGTTGAAGTAATACCAAGCAGTTGCTGATAGTTTTTAACTAGATTCGACATGTTTAATGTACTACAAAGTAATTTAACAGATAAGTTAGTTCAACTAACTTGTTAGAATCAAATTCCAATTAAAATCATCTAACTCGTTTAAACGTTAAGTGTTTTATATACTGCAGAAACGGTACTACTTTAGACTTATAGTTTAATTATGATGGTGAAATAGTCGGAAAAAATTAAAATATCACCTGGGACATCCATGGTCTTTTCCATCCAGACACTGCACTACTATCTGCAGGAGATAGTGAAAGAGAGCGCCTTGGAGATGTGGATTTTTCTTCTCCAATCTGTCGGATTAACCAACGTCTTCCAATAACAGATGTTTGAGTCAAATCGAACGTGAAATCCATTGTTCTTCCTTTAAACATACACGTATAGAATTTTGAGAATTGTTTTCGTGTTGAGTTAATAATTAGTTAGATATTGATTTGACAGTTCACTTACTCTCTATGAGGCTAAAGTTAGCGTAAGATTAAAAAAGTAGCGGTTCTACGGTAATTTCTAAAAACGCGTTATAATTGCAATGGAAACACAGATATCGATTTGCAATTTCTGCTGAGGTTTTATAGAGGCGTCAGAAATAAACACGAAATGCAAAGAAGCGTTGAAAATATACCATCATTGTTCAAACAATATTCAGATATTTGATGGACAATGCTTATTAGAAAGAATCTAAAAATTACGGCCAGCCAAAAATGCGTCCGGGACTGAAATTTTTACTGAAACTTCTTCAATAGTAGCAAACAAATTGACAAAAATGTTAACGTTTTTTTATAAACAATCTAATAAACGATAACAAAGTAAAATGCCAATTGCGGCAAGGCAAAAACACGTTCGGGGCTGAAATTTTCAGAGAAGCTTCTTTCCTTAACTGGAATCGCGTGACTGACAATAATTATGAAAAATGATGGCATTGATTATAAACAATTTATAAACAATTAGGATATTTTTGATGGAGCTGATATTTTTAGCGAAACTTATTTTTTGTCTAGAAATAAGATTCCAGTTCTGGAAAAAATTAACCATAACAAAAATGCCCCAAACTAATCGCAAGAGTTTGACGCCTCTAACGTACAAATGACGCATTCTGATACGCTCCAGAGTTTCGTTTACTCAGCGAATTTTAAGTCACGTCAATGTTCCAGTGACAAGGATGTTAACTGGGGTTCATAAATATTTTCTGAAAAATTTCATGTTAATTCATTCAATAGTTTTTAAACTGTAAATTGTATATAACAAAACTACTGGGAAGTTAATTCCCATTATGAAAAGACGCTTCCCTGCAAATGTAAGCCCAACACGTGTTTTGGGCTGGCCGCAATTCGCATTTTAGACTGAGTATGTGAAAAAGATTTTAGTATTTTTCGGTCATTATAATTAAGTAGAAAACAATAAATATCGTAAACAATAACATTGGAAATAATTGCATAACCAAGATGTCAGTAAACGCGACACTCATACATATTATTTTAATTTACGTAGCCAGAATAAAGCATTTTATTATTGAGAATGTTAAAAAACATCCCAGTAGAATGTGTCATTAAACTGTTAAAAAATGTGTTTCGAACGGTCGAAAAGTTTTTTGAAAACATCTATGTTACTAGAAAACATAGATGAATTCTTGAATTATTAGACTGAGTATACAGTAAGTGTTTCTTAGATTGTTTATGAAAAAACGTTAGCATTTTTTGTTAATTTTTTTTCACTATTGGAAACTTGTTTCCAGCCCGGACGCGCTTTCGTATTACCGCAATTTTCCTAATAATTACCGAGCAACAAATATCTGAATATTGTCTAAACAATGGTGGCATGTTTTTCAACGCTGGTTTGTATTTCGGGTTTAATTCTGACGCCTCTATGAAACCTTAGCAGAAATAGTAAATCAATATACTGTATTCACATTGCAATTATAATGCGTTTTCGGAAATGGTTTAGAATGTAGAATTTAGTTTTAGAATTTTACGCTGGGACTCATACGCTAACTTCAGAGTCATTTACTCTTTTTAATTATGTCGCAGAGGGAACAAGAGACAGAACAAAAGTTACCTTCTCCAAACCAAGAGGAACTGTAGTTGGTAACGAAAATTAAAAAAAATTTTATATAATGAACAATTTCTATGAATCAAATTCATTTTCCTTCGTTGATTGGCACAGTGTGCTTGAAGCATGCAAAGGTTCCAAATGATATGAAGAAAATGTCGATAAAAACAGCCTCCAGGACTTCATTCGTGTCCAAGGTTCAAAATCCGTTAATACCAAAATCAAAACCGATTCTGTTCTCAAGTAATCGCAAAATTCAATTTTTACAATAATAACGTTAATTAGTATGTATTTTTTATGTTCGTTACATACTTTTATATATTTTGATAAACTGGACATGAAGTTGGTAGTTATACTTGACGGTCTATTATGATTAATTTAAAAATGTACAAATACAAACCAAAAATGCTGTTAAAGTACCTCTGAAAATATGAAGCTTATAATAAAAAACAAGTTCGAATAAAAATATACTCAATACAGTATTATAGAAAGTCTTGCAATGTCATTTTTTGTGTATTTTTAAACATTTTTATATTTTTATTGTGTTTTTTAATTTTTAGATTTTTAGTTCTTATTTTAATGTTTTTGCTATGATACTGTTTGTTATTTCAATGTCATTATTATCTGAATAAGAACAAAAAGCATTACGTCATGTTAAGAATTAAATATGTTCGGAGGAAAACGTTACAACTGCCTTTTTTAACCTTAATGGGTACGATTAATATTTTATTATATTTATTTTGTACCGATTCCAATATTTAAAAAAAAATTGGTATGAACACTTTCGCCGGCTCATTGTTTGGCAATAACTATAAACAGTGTTGTATTAACAAATGCTTTAAAATAACATGTATTTTTAATGTTTCTGACATATTAAGAGCACTGAACGTTTTGTGTAATTGGCGAATATATTTTTTCGAAATCGGGTTCTACTTCAGCGGCACAGAAACAAGATTTTACAATTTTATCCATTATTTTGAATGCAGATACAAATGGTACAAATTTCATGTAACCAACACCATTGTAAGTTTATCGGCTTCTTTTAATAGTTGTCACCATTCATTGCCATTGAAAATGTCTCCTTGATAATGTTTTGGAACTATTTTAAGTTTAATTGGCCATAGAAGCGTTTCTTCCTGAATTTCTGAATTACGTTTTTTTACATTTTCAAATAAATCATGATAGACTGTGAAGTACAGCTATCAACTTCATGTCCAGTTTATCAAAATATGTAAAAATATATAAACAAACATAAAAAACACATAAAAATTAAAGGCACTAACTGAAACGCTATTTTGCCAGACATTATTATTGGAAAAATTTAATTTTGTGATAACTCGAGAATAGAATCGGTCTCGATTTTACTATGTACACGAATTAAGTCCTGAAGGCCGTTTTAACGACATTTTCATGGAACATTTGCATGCCTCAAGCGCACCGTGTTGGGGCAATTTTTCAAAATTGTTTACAGGCAGCAGTTCTTTATTTATAAGACGAGTCACGGTATCTGTTTGACATTTTCGAGGTATTGTCTTCGGACGGGAATCGACTCACGGCCCATGCACTGGTTCCTGTAGTTTCCTACATTCCCGACAAATGTGAGTGGCGCCATCTAAGACGACCGATCCAGGTATATCTTATGCCTTTTATGGTCGTAATATCTCAATCGAACAATAAGGTATTTACAAAACAGGCAAACATAGTTATTGGAATATTCCAAAGGGTTGATTGAGTGTTGCTTGACGCAAACAAAATTCAACTTTTGCCGAAATGCATTTATTATATATGCAACTAACCATAAAAAGTTACAGCGAATTTTTTAATTGCGTAAATTTGAGCTATACTGGACTGTAACGGCACAATAACTATTCCAACAGGAATATTTTAATGCAATGTTTCGTTTTAAAAGTTTTTGTTGAAATTTACATCAGATATTAATTAAAAATATCGGCAATAATTAATGCGCAGCAGCAATTGAGATAGACTTTCCATTATTAACTTCCTAAAGAATAATACAGTAGAGTCCCGGTATATTTATGCACTGGGTTCTCCGCCTTTCCCTCCCGTCTCGTTATATTTACCACAAGAAGGAAAAGAGCGATGACAGATAAATATAACGAGACGCAATTATACAGGAACTCAGCTGTAATTACAATATTTGAATCCCTTCTTTCAGTTTTTTATTGTATTTTCTAACAATTTTCGCAAATATTACAAGTATTACAACACTGTTAATTGCTAAAATAGAATAATAAATGTGTAATTACATTCGTCTTTGGAGACACAATAAATTCAGAAATAAATAAGTTCATACTATTACTTAACCCATTAAGTACCAAAAAGACGAATTTTTCTGGAACTTGTCAGCTGTAAATTTTCATAAGTTATGAATGATAAAAAAGCTTTGAAATTATCATTTCTAACGTGAAATTGTTCTTCCTTTCCGATTCTGACCTTATCATTTTTAAGTAATACATTTTAAGTGATACCAAAAAGATACAATGGAATATTTAACAATACGTCGGGATTTTACACCTTAATTTTTTTTCGATTAACTATTTCGCACCGACATTGGATGAAGAGAGCAGTGTTAATGAAAATCTCTCGTAAGCTTCAAAATGTTCGAGCAAATAATTTAATTTCAATATGGCGTCTTGAAGCCGAAAATTTATTGAGATTTTTTATTTTTCGACGTTTATGAAGTTAAATTAATAAATGCTTACTGAAAATGTGTTTAAGCAAAAAATTAAAATTTATTTGTGTCGCTAATCACTAATTGGATATCAAATTTGCGATATTAAAAATGTCCAAATCAATATGGCCGACGAAATGTTTCGGTATCTTATAAAAATCGGTATGTGGTGGTTTTTAGGGTTACTGATCATGAATCTGAAGTCAAATTTATGAAATTCAAAATGGGGGATCCAATATGGCGGACAAAAATATCAAAATATCCCCATTTTTATAAAAGTCTGCATTCACTGATTTTTTGTGTTGCCGATAAGGAAACTGATACTACTAATTTCTTATGGCAGTTTATCATGATATTCTTGATGCTCGTAAATTTCTAACGATAATAATTTATGTTTTTCCCGTTCGTTAGTCGTCAAAAGCGTTGTCTGTTCCCCGAATCCCACCACTTAGCTGTCAACGTATAAGAGGATACTTTCTTTTTTTTTTTAATTTTCTTGCTTATTGTTTTTTTTTGTCCGTTTTCATTTGTAATTCTTATTTCCAAATTCGAAATCGGTAATATTTTATGAAATAAAACTCTTTCATATTACGCCATTGGAACACACAAAACAGGGCATACGAAAATAAAATTTGCAATTTGTGCAGAATCTGTTTGTTCTTACATTGCATTTTTCAAAATTTTGACCATTTTTTTCGCTTCATGTGTTCTGCACTAATGTCGGTGAGCTTTTGAATGCAAATTCTTTTCAAAATGCCGACGTTTTTTATAATAAACTGAAAATTTTCGTCTGCCATATTGGGGCCGCCATTTCCAAATTCGCAAATTCGACATTAGATTAGTGATTAGCGACACAAATAACTTCCGGTAAGAATTTATCAATTTAACTTGTTAAACATGACTAAATCGAAAATGTCATTAAATTTTCGACTACGAGTCGCCATATTGGATATCGCTTTTTGAAATTAAATTTTTGTGCTCATACATTTTGAACTTTAGAGACCGAAGCAGAGACAGTTTCACTTTATAGTGACCTCCTCATACAATTTGGTCGCGAAATTGTTGATCGAGCAAAAAAATAAGGGTGTAAACCTGCGACTATTTGTTAAATAATCGATTGTATCTTTTTGGAATCGTATTATTTAAAAATTATAAGGTTAGAATCGATCCGCCACTATGCCCCATAAAAAATCCTCCGTTTCGCAAGACATATTTCCCTATTAAATATCGATAACTCCCTACTCAAATAATAAAATTTCAAAAATATTGACCACCCACGGTGTACTAGTCATTACTATATAAAATTATGCAACCGTTAATTGATATGAACAAGTTCAGTCAAGTGTGACACTTTTTTGTATTTTTAAATATATTGGAAGGATAACTAGACAAAAAAACCTTTATCCATTAAATCTGACTTCAGGTACTTAAATATTCCCTATAAATAATGAATACTGGGAAACTAACTGACAAACAAAGTGTCCAAATAAAATACTCGTTATTTTCCTTGCACAATTGATAAATAAAACAAAATATATATTCACGGCTGCAGCGGCCAATTGCACTTTTAACAATTTAATCATTATCCATTTGAAAAAAGTGCAGTCATCGATACGAAAGCTCAAAATATATGTTAATATTGAACATACAAACTAAAACAGTCAAACTTACCAGGTAATTCTTTTTTTGTGAACACCTCTGTATCGGTAAAACTAGGATGGGGCGAAGTTATTGACGAGTCACAAGATGATCCGTGTAAAGAGCTTGGTGGCGCTACAAGGGTTGAAGAACGGGTAACGACGAGTTTCAAAATCTTCAATGCTTCCTTCCATTGTGGTCCCTGTCGGTTATATAATAAATGAGTCCAAGTATTTTTGATTTATCGTTTTCGAATCTAGTTTTTAAAGACCACACATTTTTTAATATTTCAGCCATTGCTAATATTTGTAGATTACTTTATAGACATTTCTACAAATTCATATTCATTTGAATCAAGTCCATTGACACTACAAATATTTGTTAACTATTAAAATTATTATTTTAGTGAAATTTGAATGAGAAAACGTTAATTTCATTATTTATTTTCAGGGTTATATTCCATTCCTTATCTGCCATGTTTCAAAAGACATATATTTCTAAAAATATATTTACCTCTACGTATTTTGAAATGACCCTCAGAAGTTCTGTGTTAACGGGCTGTGCTGCTTGTGAAGCGAGATCAACATAGTGCAACATGCAATGTATAATACTGAGAACTGGTAAAGCTAAACTACTCGGTCCTTTTTCCAGTACTTCGACGAGGAACGCCAACATGTTAAAGCTCAAGTGAGAATAAGTATCGTACAAATATTTAACGACACATTTAGTCCATTGAAAGCTATCCTTGCTAAATGTATGGCGACTGTACCAAGTCATTACAGTACCTAAATTTTCCAACTTCTTTCCTTTCTCTGCGCTCACCTGAAAGTGCGTACATTACTTTAAATCTACCTTATTTACATAATTACAAGGAAAATCAATTAATTCCAATTACAGCCTTTACGACTGCTATTTTCCATCCAATTTACTCCAAATGTACTTTCCAATGAATAAAGAAACATTTTACTGAAAGCTTTCTGTTTTAACGAGTATAAATTCTGAGACATTCTTACCTGAGCGATATTTTCAGCACTTCTAATACATAATTCATTAGCATCTTCATAATTAAGAAGCATGTACGGTAACAGAGAGATAACATTCATCGGAAAAGCCAAGCTCTGGGTAGGGTCGACGACTGGGAGATCCAAGAAAAGCGTAAATTTCGAGAGTAACGCAACAACAGATTCGTATGTGTTGGGACTGGTGCATCCTTTCAGAAGTAACGCGTGTACACCAGGAAACGACGCCCATCGCAGTTGCTGTTGAAGTTTTTCGACCTTGTCGCGTGCGTCAGGACGATCTAATGGTAATCGATGAAGTACACGATCCAAGAGCCTTAACGCTAACAAAAATTCGTGTTCATAATCCGATTCTAATAATGAAACGGACAACCAAAACAGTTGCGCTAAAATAGTCATTTTATCATCTTGAGTAGCTGAATCTCCAAGAAGTTTCAAGGACTGAGCTGATCTCGATCTGGATAGATTGGTATTTGGGAACTTATTGCCTACCCTGTTGTCATGTTCTGAAAGAAACATAAAATTATTTTAACCATTTTGGTTTGCTTCATATTTATTACATTGAAACTTGTTCAAACCTACACATATATTTTTTTACTATTTTAAACCAACGATTATATATTCACTTTTTCTTATGGAAGTTTGTATATTAGGTCGCAAAAACATTACTAAATATTTGTGACAGTGTTCAGTCAAAAGTGAGGGAGGTAAAGGAAAAGGAATAAAAAATCTATACACCAGATATATTTTATATAAATTATTTAGAAAATTATAGCTATATATATAATTTAAAAATATGTAAATTCAAATTTCTTCTTTAAAAAGAGTAGGCAACTCCATTATTAAAAACCTAAATTTTGGAACAAAGACTTTGCATTTTGTCTTCTATCTCCTTCACCTTCGAAATGTTTAAGGTTTGAGGTCTTTGATGCAATTATTAAGACAAACTGTATAAGTTGTCAGTATTTTACGTGAAAATTGTGATTCGCTAATTAAATGGTGCCGGCATCCTCTCACCATGCAGAAGCGCAGGCGCCATTATCGATCGTCTTCCACAATGCAATCTAAACAGCCTAAAAGCTACTATTGGACTCGGACACTGTTTTCTGTTCATGAAATTGACTAACCTATATAAATAAAACATAATGAGAGGATCTTGAAGGTGTAATAGTTGCCAATCAAGTAGGGTCACTTATATGGATTAACCCCTTGACTGTCAAAAAGATTCCGCTGTATATTATTACATGCATATTTTGTGGAGATGACGGTTATCGGCAGTTAACGTTTTAAATATTATTCACAAAATTTTGGAAATTTCCAGGAATAAACAGAAATTTTTATTTGTATCATCAAACAATAATTATTGCAATATTTTTATAAATGGCACCATGTGTAGACGAAACAACTCTTGTAAGCTACAAATGAACTCTGCGGTCCGATTTCGCTGCTGTCCATTTTCAAGTTATTTATCTGAGATGTTATCAATCTAGTCTAATTGAATATTTCACCCTAGGATGATATACGCATATCTATTCACAATTTCGTATCAGGGGGCGTAGCTCACATGGTAGAGCGCTCGCTTTGCATGCGAGAGGTACCGGGATCGATGCCCGGCGCCTCCAATTCTTTTTTTAAATGAACAATACTACTTTTTTTGACATTTTAAATTTCGTAAATGATTTCATTGCAATTAATTATTATGATTTTCCAGAAAAGAAATGATTATAATTTATTGATTTCATTTATTTAACAGTTGATGAACTTATATATTAGCCCTGGCAAGCACCAAAAATGTTTGAGTTTGTGACCTATATGTTTATGAAATATAAGTATAATATGAGTTTAATAAAAGTACTCGAAGTACCTACAACTTGTGAACATAAGAATGGTTATATATGTACATATTTTCACTTTATATGATATTGGAATATATTCTCTTATTATCCTTTAAAAATAAAACAGAGAATGTTGTATTAACGCAAAATAATGATTTTTAAAACATCCGCAGTAATATATAATACGTATAAAAAAACTTTCGCCAATACTTTTACACAATACCCAATACCACTTCCAAGAGTCATTAAAGAATCGACTGACTGTTTCTTGCAATCCCCTCCCACGTCTTATACGAGGATTGAATAATCTCGATGTTTTCACTCATTCAATGAATTCGCTGCATATTTTTAAAAGAGCTGTGTCTAATTTATTATATCCTCTAATGTGCTTTTATCATTATCGTTGCGTGTCCGCTTGTGTATATTTATATTTTAATGTTCATTTATTTTTATTATCTGTGTTGTATTTTCTATGTTTGAAATATTTGCTTGCATTTTTGTATTATTATTTGTAATGGACCTACCGATCCGTATACTAATAAATTGCATGAAACAAATCATGTAAAAAAAGAAAATTCATAACAAAAAGTAAGCGTCGATATCTGTTTATTTGTTGCCTTTTGTGTCGATGACTGCGAAATGTAGATTCCTGTAAGTTCCTCAAAGAGCAACAAAAATATCTATGAAAACCGTTGACGGTATCTTATACTGCATACTTTAAAATAATTTTAAGCCATTTATAGAATATTTAAGTTTTTTCATTTTTGCCTCACTTTTTTAATACATAACGACCGGAAATTAATACATGTATTGTGAATCTATCAATAATCAAAGAAAATATTATTGAACTCCCCTTCGGCAATACCCACAGCTCACGAAGTGTACACAGAGAGTAATGTAGATCAATTTTTTTTTAAAATATAATTAATAACATTAAACTAGACGTGCATAGAGGGAAATTCAACGACCGTCTTTTGCAATCTTACTGCATTACGAAGGATCTTCCATGAAGTTTATTTAATAGCAATTCCATGTATTCAGAAAATCTCGATGAATTCCCTTATTATATAATAAAAGCACTGCTTTAAATGTTCAACTTTCTCAACGACTGAGTAATTTTAAAAACTTTTCTAAGTTCATCAAGATACTGATCAAGATTTTCTTTAGTTGAAAACAACAGAAACCACTTTGTGCACTGCTTTACATGCACCTACATGCAAAATAATCTACAACTGCACAGAGATCAAGTATTTGTTAACATATTTCGGCAAACATTGCCTTCAAATAGGAATTTTTGGGCCACATCAATGCCTTATCTATGCAAATAAGTAGAACTTAACCATTCCAAAATAGATACATTTCTCAATAACGAGCACATTCTTCTTCGTTTATAAGAGGCAACTTCACTCTGCTGTGACAATACTTGGCGTCCTTTTTCTTTCCACCAAGCTATAAAATTATTGTAATCATTCTTCAAATCCCCGTAAGATTTTAGATGCAAACAGTTTTGATTTGTAAAAACACTTTACAAATATTACTAGATATTTCCTCACTTTCACGACTGTCATCAGGATAATCATCTATCATATTAGAATGGTCTATCGAGCATAGATATAGGCTAATATCAAACTCAAATATTCAATAAATGCACTGAGAAAATTGTCTTTTAGCAGTTACAACCTCGTATCTTTTAAAACGATTTCTTATACCCCATAAAAGAAATATTGTAACTACTGAAATCGCATATGTTATCTATAAAAATCCTCGTCTTTTAGCATTTACTTATTATCTATTAAATTCTCATGTTTCAAAAGAATATTTTATTATATCTGAAAGAATATGTATTTACCATTTTAAAAATACTGGGTTCTTATAGGTTGTATCTGTATTATAACACTTTTAAACTGATGTATATTCGAAACACTTGAAGAAAAATTATCTAAAAGGTTGTTTGAAATTTTTAAAGACCCGCGCAAAACTTTCGTACTTTTTCCTACCTTTTATTATGCCCATGGACCAATACCTCATATTTAACAGCTTCAATTGGCAAAAGGTGGGCTTTATTAATACAGGTAAGAAAAAACCTTGTAAAATTGTAGCATGTTCGTCTCTGCATACGACTAAAAAATGACTATATCGCCCGGGTCGTAATGTTTGACTTTCTAACCTATAGACGCAGTGTTACTTCAAAGATACAAAAAATCTTGCAAATCTATAGAATATTCTGTAATAAATAAAGATGGGAATCAATACAAACTTTTGTATACAAAAAATTCACCGTTGCGTTAATGTCTCCTTTTGATACACAAACAAGCCCATCAGAATAATCGAAAATCCCGTTATTCCTCATTTACCAGCGTAATTTACCATACATAAAGTGCAAATACAAAATTGTAGGAAGTTTGATTCATATTTAAGTTCTGAAAATGAATATGCACCATATCTACCGAAATAGTTTCAATGATTTTTTCAACAATCACGAAAAGTTATCAGATGTTGACCAAAGTTATAAATCTGGTATTGATAAGTTAGAAACTGATTGTATATTTTTTCTAGACTGGTTTCTTAACTAAATTATTGCGGTAATTATTTTTCTATATATCCAAAAATTACCGCGTTTATACTGGTAAAAATACGTGTCACTTAACTGTTAAAAGGTATATTTATACCGATGAGATGTTTTAAAAATCGTTGTCTTTTAACCTATAAAAGAAATATTTTTGTTCCTATGAATAAAAGACTCTCTTTTACGGGGTATTGGAATACCAATTTTCTTAGTGTGGAAAAAATTATTTGAAACTCTTTTCAGGATATTTTGAGAACAGGAGCGAGTAGGATATCGATTAAAAATGATTTTTAAAGTATGAACTACGTAGAATAAGATGCCGTCAACCGTTTTCATTGACATTTTTGTTAAATTTATTGATCCTTGAGGAACGGTGTTCTGTGGTAACGCCACCAACAGATATTCCAGCGATTAGTGCAGTTTTCAGCAGCGCTTATATTCGAGAACTGTTTTCGTAAACAAATAAAATCACGTAGACAATGCTCGTCATCAATGCTTCCTTGTTTACACCAAGAAAAGTCTCTTTTACTATCTTTCGTCTTTCAAAACGGTTTCTTATTATATCTTCTAAAATTCTCATCCTTTGACGTTTGATTATTAAAGGTGAGAAGAAACTCAATCAAACTCATCTGTTATAAAAGAACATTTCGTCACAATTGAAAGAAAACATTTTTAATATTTTCTATTGTTAGATGATTTTCAATAAAAAAAATTGCTTTTGTTTAAAAGAGGAAAGTCTAAAATACAGTGATACGTAAAAGACTTCTACGGAATGAAAGGATTCTAATTCGGGGTAAAAGACCTTTTTTTCAATATATGCAAAAAACAGCAATAAATAATTATATTCAAAAACAGTAAACGTGTAACTAAAAGGATTGTATATAATGTGTACAGATTATGAACTTTTATTTAGTAAATCATGAAGTTAAACCCATCAGTATATTACCGTAGTGAATTTATCGAAGAAAATATCTGTCATATATAAAATGCAATAATGTAATATGCTTTCCTGTCATAAACTATCACAAATTTGATTAAAAAATCTTCATCCATTTATTTCTTTTTTAAAACAGTTTCTTGCTAATAATTCGCTCCAAATTTTTTATTTTTCTCTTACTTATTATTGTCTTTTATCATTCTAGGTAAACTATGTTTGAAAGCATTTTTGTTTTGGTCGTGTGTGGTATCACCCCCTAGAATTATTGTGACTGTTGTTATATTCTGACCCTTCTTAGACATTCTTATATCTCCAGATCAATCTTGTGTCAGCTGAGTTAATTTCGGTCGGCCGTCGAGAGACTCAACAATTTATCTTCTGCAGCTTTCTGAATTTCGTAAATGTTGGGTACATAAACGAACTAACTACTAATTGTAATTTAAATTTAACTAATTTTCAAGAATTAAAAATACTACGGTTGTATGAGATCGTATTTTGCATTGACATTTTAGTAGAATCCGAATTTAATGATAATTAAATAGCAAATTTTAATTCGCAATTTACATTTTTTATAAATATTAAATTTAATTTTTAGTTGGTTATTTTTTTATATCTAGTTCTGTATTTATTCAATAGGGCCTGCAGTAATGATATTTGGGTAACATTAATGGATTATATATTATATTAAATTTTCGTAGTAATTTATGAATAATATAAAATAAATAATGTAATTGTACACATGCTTTTTTACCAAAGACGGATTTTTTTTTCACGGTGTATTCTCTGTGTCATCTACCGCATTGCATTCTTGCCCCATGAAATGTCACGCGACTTGCACCAGTTTGGTCCGGGACAAATCTTCTTCCATCAAATAACAAACCTACATTTCTCTTATATTCTTAATGAATTATTTAATCACACGTAAAATTATTTTGTAATTGTGTTTTTGTTTACGCTTCCAAGTTTCATTATAACTTTATTATTGTCGAGATAATGATGTTTAGTTCGTTTTATCATTATTATTAATGCATTTCAATTATTTGTTCATGATCGCGCAAGTTTTACGAAAAACGAGATTTATCATAATTTTATTCATTATTTATTATGGTAATATCAAATATCGCATTGATAATGGAGGCATTTCGTTATAATGAAAAAACAGACGTGCTGAAATGTAAATATTTGTATCTGTTGCAATATAACGTTCAGTTTCGTCGTTTAAAAATAATTAATAAAAGAAAAAATTGCCAAATGGCATATTGAACAAAAATAAACAACAATGGCTATCGTATTATAATAGAAATGATTGAAAAATGAATCTTGATTTTTTAAAAAACTTCACCATTTTCTATACTTTATCACAAATCATCGTTTCTTTCTCAGACATTTTTTACTCGAAAAATAAAACCTTTATAACTTTTAAAAATACGGTATTCCATCCTAATAGTGATTTAGTCCGTCTTGTATATCCTTTTCTAACTCGTTAATAAACTTGTCCGCAGTTCGCAGATATAATAAAAGAATGCATCGAATGGATGTGCAGTATATGGAATAGCTATCATATTGGGAATGCGTGATATTACCGATGGTGGGACCAACTGTCGTGAGGAATGGCTAATATTGAGAGGTGCCTTAGTCTAATGTTGGGAAGTGGCTAATAACGGAGAAGCTAATATTGGGAGGACGATTGTATTTCTACAAAATTAATTCAAAAACATTTTGCGCACCAACAAGATCACCTGATACGCTAAATATTTCGAACTAATATTTCCGCAGTATAACAGTCATAAATATAAATGATTAGTACATTATGTAACATTACTAGTTTGTACAAATAGCTGACTAATTTAGTGCTAGAATATTTCACAATTCCATAAGTGGGATAATTATTGAAGTTCATAGACCATTGTCATATAATTTCAATTATAGCATTCAAAACACGAAAAAAAGGTTATCAGCCTTTTTTCCTCTTAGCGGTCTATATTCTGACATATGTCTCATTAAAAAATAAACCATTATCAGTAACTAATTTCTGATATATCTAATGATTACGCTATGATTAGATTATCATTGATACGCAATGCACTAAAACTTCTAACCTTTAACGTCTGTTGTTGTTGTATTAGCGGCACCTGACTTTCTCATAGAATAGCTCACAGAATAACTCGTACTTCTCATGTGCCCACCAGCTTGATTAAGGTGTGAAAACATATTAGTTCCGCACGGGTAGCCTAGTCCTCCTGGACTTCGTTTTCCTCCAATCACTAATCCGGATACCGGATCTTTATTATTCAAATTTGGTGTAGATTTGAAAATTTCTTTCATAAAATCCAGTGGCCTGAAATCTGATTCTAAGGAGTCGACTGCAGCCTCCAATGTTAACAGTAATTCCGTAACATAACCCTGAAAAATAATATATTGTAAATGCATGTAATCAACTTTTTTACTTAATTATGCATGTACTGATTAAGAGCCCAACTAATGTTCAACTAATAATTATTCGACTTTTGGTTATTATAATTTATCAAAATATATCATTAGCATATTGTTAATTAAATTAACCCTTTCCGGAACCCAGTTTTGAGTTTTTGAAGACAAAATAATGCATTTTTGCCCGTTTTTTTTAAAATCCATTATAAGTAGGAGTTGAAGAAATGCATAACATTGCATTTAAGCCAATATATATTTAACGTTATGATTTATAAACAACTAAAAATAATCATTTTTATGGAAAAATGCAGTCGCTTTCCAAACGTTCAATTGGATCGAGATGAAACTTGATACTCGGGGGGTTTTTGAGACTGTTTACGAAACTGTACTCAGATTTTGAAAATTCAAAATGGCGGATGCAATATGACTGACCAAAACGTAAACATTACCTGATCGAGATTAAACTGAGAACTAGGAAATTTTTTGGGTAGCTGATTGCGAATCTGAACTCAGATTTTAAAAATTCGATACGACGGATATAAAAATGTAAAAAATTACCTGATTGAGATTACATTTTTGGTCGGCCATATTGAATTTGTAAAATGTGAGTTCAAATTCGTAATGAGCGACCCTTAAAACCCACGAGTACCCAATTTTATCTAGATCAAGTAACATTTTGCTCATGTTTCATGAAAAATGAGTCATTAGAAAAATGTGGGCCCGAAAGGGTTAATCGTTCTTTAAAATTCGGTATTTTTAAATAAAAAATTCGTACTACTTTTATTTTGGTAAACTTTGGTTACTAGGACTGTATTTAGATAAATAGAGTTATGTCTCTGATATTAATGTTATAATTTAAAATTAGTCTTGAACGGAACCGAAAAAATAGATTTTACTTAAAGTGAAACCTAAGCTTCTTTACATCAATGACTTTGTACTCGCGAAATTTCAAACCGGATTTTAGATTTAAATAACGGAAAATTACTAAAATTGAGGTTTTAACACGGACCTTATGGCGGAACTACGTACTGAAAAATTAAATTAAAAGGTAAACGATTTATTTTAAAATATTCGTTATTAAAAGTGATGGTTTTCAGGTTCCTGTAGTTACCCAAGTAGAAATTTATTAGGGCCCTGATCAGGGCCTGAACAAATTTCTGCTCGGGTACTCAAGGAACGTGGCGAGATCCAAAACTAACAACATCGACTTTGTTAGTATACAGGGTGGACGTCGACCAGCGGCTCATACGCATCCCATGTTAAAGAAGTAACTAGATCATCAGTCGATTAATCCCGTGGTAGTTAGGTTTTTCTGCAGTCTTTTAATTCCTCGCAATGCATAAATAAATAGAATTAAGAATTGTAGCAAAGCCGACAAGGCCTAAATACCGCTTGATTAGTCGACTGATCTAGTTACTTCTTTAACATGGGATGCCTATGACCCGCTGGCCGACGTCCACTCTGTATGTTACGTATGTATTTAAAAGTCGTGTAGAAGTCCCTAGCATTTTAGACTGATATCTGTTTTTCTTAACCGACTACGTAAAAGGACGCGGTACGAAATGCAATAGACGAAATCTAAATAAATAACATCTGTATAAAATAGTGGATAGTAATGATTTTAACATAAAATAGATTATTATGAAAACGAAGAAAATTAAATATTATTTGTAAAAATTTATAATAAAATTAAAAAGGTTTATTATAAAGAAAAATACCTTATAAATATAACAAAATTTCACAAATGAATGCAGGTTTAAAATTGTTGCATAATGATTCTTATGATCTTAAAAGGTTCTCAACAAATCTTTAAAACGGTAACAATTATTTTACACAAATTTATAAGAATAAATATAACGTTCTTAATAAATAATCGCAATTTATGACAAGTCCAATTTCCAGTACTCCGACAAGATTTGAAAATAAATTAGAGTATATTTATTTTTACAATGTTTTCATGGACAATAGTCGTAACACTGGTTCTGTTGTATAATATAATACGAAGTTCCTTACGGTTATTTCCTCTATAAAATAAATACTCCCTATATAAAATGACATAAAACGATTTACGATTTTGGTTGCAACCGTTCGTAATAGGGATGCGCTAATTGACCGCTCATACATTTCCAAATAACAAAATAAGTTCTCTGATAAGCTCAAGTAGTAATAGAAGTACAAATGTATTAGTTAACATTTATACAGAAAATAAAACTTGTTTTAAACCTATAAAAGAGAAGCAAAAAAATGGTCCTCGGTAAATACTAGGAATTCTAGTTCTAGTTAGTTTTCTTCTTTATTTAATATTATGAATATTTTTTCAGACAAAATTTAATATCGTTGTCGAACTGATCACAGTTTTAACATTTCCATTTTTTTATGGCGAAAATGAATACAGTACAATATACGGCTGGTTCTCGAAAAAAGCCGAATTTAACTTTAACGAGATGATAATATTTTTTTCAACTTATTATCGAATCATTTTTGCTCAATTCTTAGTTTATGTCTTGTTTATTAAAAATATTATAGTGGTCCCCAACTTTTTGAGTTTAAATTGAATATAAAGATAAAAAATTTCAAATTTTCGACATTACAGACTGTTAGCGTACTGAAACCGATGAAACAAACATAAATATCTTATACTTATTAGAAAATACATGATTCCCGCCTAGGAATCATTTCCTCGGCAACAAATTTTATGTGGGAATGACGAAATGAAACAAAATTGCTAGAAGCTTATAAACATAACCTTACTTTCTTACGAACTGTGTTCAGTACTTTATTACTACCGGAAACATATACAAATATGCTATGATTATTATAAAAAAGTGCTTACGTCTTTATTACATTACATGAGGGAATGACTTTAAAAAATTCAATATTCAAAAAAGTTGTCGCCAAATTAGTTTCAACAAAACATCTGCTCTGCAACCGTCCGCTATAGTGTATGTTGTAAAGGCGAATGTTGCCAACTAAAAAAAATGCAGTGGAGCTTGATAAACCCGTAAATTTTTGCTCCAATCACACTAAAGCGGTGAGGAATGATCAATTTTTTACGGACAAATTTTGAATTATATTTAAAAATAGTTCCAATCGCATTTTTTAAACTATAAACCCATGTAGGCACAGTCAATACTATCCTATATGCGTAAAAAATAAGATAACAAACAATAAGTAAGGACTTTTACCATTAAAGTTAATTGTTCTCTTCAAATTTAGCAATTGGGACATAGTGAGGGAATGATTTTCATGGTACATTGTTGAATATATCTTTTTTGTTTATCATATAAAAAGTAATTTGTTTTTTCATAAATTTGTACATCTAATATAGTAGTTTAATTAATAAAAAATACTTTTGGTAATTCACGATCAGCAAGGACAGCAATTTCGATTTTTTTCTTGAGAATCAGCCACATGTCAAATTAATTAAAAGAAATAAAAAATATATAATATATTACAGTAAAAAATGAACAGAACAAACAATCAACGTATCCTTTCGTTATTTATGCAACATTTTGTATTCAACGTTATATTTTCTTCGTTTCTTTATGTCACGAAATGTTTGAGCGATGGTACTTTTTTTACATTTGTTATATAGAGTTTTTGAAAATTCAAGATAACGGTTCCAATATGGCAAACAAAGACCTTGTCAAATCACAATTATGTTTATTTAGTACAAAGTGATTTTTATGGCAGTCGGTAATGCAGCCATTGTCAAATCTAAAAATTTAAAGTAGCAGTGATAATACGTCCGACGAAAATAAAAACAATGGTTTTTTACGGAATTCGACTGTAATGGTTTTGTAATATTTGAGGAGTGGGAGCAAAAATCCTTGGAACCCACATGAATGCCAGTTTATCAATGAGAATATGATAAGGTTGAAGGAATGTAGAAAAACTCTCTTTGCTTAATCCAATACCAGCGCCTGTTATTGTAAAAGACTTCAACTTTATTTGGTCATATTGGACCCGGCATTTTGAATTTTGAAAATCTGTCACCATCAATTAAAACCTCTATATGCGTGATTCTCGTAACTGTCATTTTTATAATATAAAATTACGAAGAATTAAATTTATATTAAGAATTGTTTTCTAAATTTTTTTGTTTTGTGATGTAAAATCACCGTTTAAACCTAAACTGTCACATGTTTTACATTGCAGAACTTGCACTATACAAGTTTAATAAATTACAATATAAAATTGTTAGAATCGCTAATAAACGTTTTTTTTTTTAATGTTGCGGTTGTGAATGAATTTTATCTAAAATAGATAAGTCAAATATCAAAATTAAGCGAAAAAAATGATTTAATTACTTCGATTCTGAGTGCAGGTTTGAAGAAGTATTGAATTTAGTCATCTAGGCCAAAAAAATTACTCTAGTTTTTCGTAAAAAAAAATTCGTCCGTGATTGCACATCCCTACGTCCATTCGTCGGCAGGTGGCAACGCGATAACTCGAAAACGGAAAGACGAATTAAAAAACAAGTCGGATATTCTTGGCCTAACTTAGATCGGATTAGTTTTTGAGGTTAATGGAAAAAGATTAAGGGGACCTTCCCGTATGCAGGAGGAGGTCCAGTCCCGCATAAGGGTGATTGTTATGTATTTTTACCCGTAGAATACGAATCCGTTTATAAAAATTCGCAAAAAGTGATTAATTTATTGTTAAAGGTCATTGTTTAAACAAATTAGGAAAGGTTATTATTTATCAATTTGGGCTATTTTAAAAAAAAAATCATGCGTACATTTTATTCCATACAAGTTATGACCACTTTAAGTTTGATTTTTGTGAATTTTCTCGGATATCAATTGTATATTCATAGTATATAGACAAAAGTCAAAGTTAATAAGGCCATAACTTTTAAAATATAGGTTTTAGAGAAAAAATGTATGGATAATTATCTTCAAAATAGCCCAAATTAGCAACAAATCGAATACTTTTAACGAATTTTTATCAAAGAATTCGGAATCTACGAGTCAAAATACATAAGAACTACCCTTGTCCGGGACTGGGCCTCATCGTGCGCTCGGGTACAGCCCGTACTATCAATGACTTAACGATGATTACAAAACAAAACAAGCCATTGAGGGTCACTGTGTACACTTGTGGTCGAAAGGGTTTAATTGCGTATGAATACATACGACACTTTTAATTAAATGTGTAACAGCTAATCGAATATCTTCATAATTTGATGTATTAACATTATAATATTCGTAATAACTATATTTACAGCCAGGAAAACCTAGTTAATTTCATACGTAAAATTTACTAATTTAATAAATAGTACAGCAAATTAAAGTTCATATCAAACTACGAACCGAATCATTTGATTAGAAACTGCATCTCTTTTGACTTCCAACTTTAAAGATTGGATTTCTCTGTGTTCATAAAAAAGGCTCCATCAATTTTTTAATACTCATAAAACCAGTTGAAGGACAGAATATACCACGAGGTTATCAACTGAGATAGGTTAGTGATGAAAAAGGGAATCAATAATTTTATACTAATTTTGAATTTCAAATAGTTTTTAGATTCATATTTAATGTCGCTATTTTCATTCAATTACTGACCGAAGAATTAAAAAATTAGTTAGAAACTTTTCAAGACTGATGAAATAGATACGATTCCCAAATGTCCAAATATTACAATATCATTTATTGCACAAAACTGCACTTTTTCGTCCCGAAACTTTCAACACTACAATTTTTGTTCCAAACACATTTAAACAAATTTAAAAAAGTCAAAATCGATAGTTTCGGACCTCCTTTTTTGACTACCGTGGTTAAAATCAGCTGGTGAACTCAACGAAAAAAATTACGATTTTTTTCAAGTTACTTTGCAAGAATCGCGTTTTTTTACATTTAAAATGGCGGTACTGAGCATTCAAAAGAGTATTTGCGTATTTTTACTTAGCAGTTTCTTCTCCCGGCGAATTTTTTTGAAACAAAAAGAATAGCATTTTGTATTTTCTCGCATAAACGTCGATTATTTTATCGTGTAACGGTCGAAATCATAGAGAAATGTGATGAAAAATGAATTATTATCATTTGTGAATATCTAATCTTATCGTGATTCATTCATAACCTCAAATTAGTCACACACAATAGGTTTTTACCGTTTTTTTTTTGCTGATTTTCACTCAGTTTCCGACGTCATCGTATCAATTTTCAGGTTATGAACCGATAATTGATAGGTCACAAATGTATATGGTCATTTTCAATTTCACACGTACGTGTACGTAATATTTGGAAGTTTTTTATGATTGGATCAATTTCGGCTTATACAGAGATGAATTATATTACGATACAATTTCTTCGGAATTTATTGGAACGTCGTCGTAAAACACACCCAAATCGAATACAGGATATAATACAATTATTACGTAAAATGTTTACCTGCATATCCTCGCCTTGTTCGGCAACAGTTTCCACCAGCCTTGACAAAATGTCGGATAACATTCGTGAAGTGATTGGGACACGTAATGCTCGAAAAACTTGAAGCGATCTGCCAGCATAATGCCTCGACGAACAGGATAGTCCAAGCTGTAAAGCTGTTTGAGCCCATCGTTGACTGACCAACGCATGTGGTAAAGAATCTCTAAAAACTCGTAAAACGTGGCGCAGCAAAACTGTCAATTGCTCCGCGCTTCGAACCCACCAGACTTTTGCAGTCATATCTTCATAGTTCCATAAGGGCTGATTAATCCTAAATGAATTTAAAGCATATTGCTCACAATCAGAAGAACTATGAAATAAACCCGGGCAATAATAAGGGAAACGAAACCAATTATTACGTTCTTATTTGCACAAATTTTTTAAATCATTTCAATTAAATTCTACCTGGATGCGAGGAAATTAATCAGCGACTTTATGACGTCTTGTATGGGCATGTTTGGACCCGGTTGAGGTCCAGTCCAGTTGGCTCCATCTTCTGGTGTAACGATGACAGGTGGAACCGTTTTAGCAGGGCGAGTTGGCGGTGGCCAACTACCACATGTTGCAGAATCTAAATATGAAATGCATTATTAGAATTTAAAGAAATGTGCATATTCATTAATACAAAATATTAACAGTATTGCTGAAATAAATATGGTCGTAAATCGTAAACAATTACTAATATTCAATAAATGCCTTTTGAAACTCCAGCTTGTTTTTCAAAAATATTAAATTTGTATAGAAAAGAAACCCAGCTCTAAGTTTGAATGTAGACTTTTTCGAAAAATCATTATTATTCAATTACCGTAAATATAAAGCGAAGAACGATCCTTTGTTTCATTGCCGATTGTCGGAACCACATGCCTAATGGAAGTTGGTGGTGTAGTATTTGACGTAGGTGTTAAGGTGGGTGTTGTGGAGTCCGAAGGTACAGGAGGAAGCGGCGGAGGTGGTGGAGGAGGCGGTGGCGGAGGAGGAGGCGGCGGGGGAGGCGGTGGAGGTGGTGGCGGAGCTGGAGGAGGTGGTGAAGATGGTGGTGAACAAGGTGGCGGCGGTGAATTTAACCGAGGAGGCGTCGAAGATGGCTGAACCGTCGACGATCCGTACAAGTAACTATCGAATTCTTGATCGACTTCTGTAAAATTGTGCTCGAGGACCGGCAATGGAGTAGTCGACAATCCTAATCCCAATTGTTCAGTCTTTGTTGCCAAGAGGACTCGAGCTACCCCCAGGTGGTCCCGGTGATCACCCAGCACTACCAGCAAATTCAAAAGTAGGCATCTGCAGTGATCGCGAACTAGAAGCCTCGAATGATCTAACCCTAGGAAGACGATGTGCAGCATCAGAGGAACGTGAATGGCCCAGTCGAGCTGAATGCCATCCACGACGACATCGGTGAGTAACATTACCGCGATGTTGCATCTTTAAATAAAAGCAATTACCACAAAACAATTATTAGTTTATTGCATTTAAAATACATTTTATTTAAAGGAATGTGTCATTTGTCCATATGAACGATTATATGTATTTTTTATGTTGATTCCAGAAAAGAGCTTTAGTCGTGTAATGGTACGGTAGTCCCCCGTCAGAAAAATTAGACTACCCTGCGGTAATGAACTTTGGGCCTGCATTGTGGTCTGATGAATTTTTATGTTTTCACAAAAGAATGATAATAAAACCAGTAAAACGTATTTCTCCTCCTTACCGACAAGCTTATTACTAAATTATTACAATAACTTTGACGTCTCCAGCTTAATTAATATTAAACCTTAATCCTGATGCAAGGGTCGTTTTCCACCCACATAAAATTCAAATTCTACTTTATAAATTGCACAACAGTAAGCATTTTCAAAGGACAGGACATATTTGACTTAGGTAGTGGGAGGAAAGGGCCTTAAAATAGCCGTCGGAACTAAGGGTTAAACAATTATTATAATATATTAGATGAAGTTATCACTCGTAGAATTTAATGAATATTGGGTAAGATAATATCGATCTAACCGAGTCCCGTAGAGATGGGGTAAATTAAACGACTGCAAGTTTTTATTTTCAACGTTTCGACAACTATGTTGTCCTCATCTCGAATTTTTATTTTTATTTTTTATTACACCAAAACACTTGTAAATATTCACAATTATAATAATATTAACTCTATTTTTCTAAATTTACCGTTGACAAACCGTGTATATGTCAGTATGAGTGGGTGTTGATCACGGACACATAATACACACTTTGTAGGGTAGAAACAACGGTGTTTACAAATTGCAACTCATACATATTGCTGTAATCACATCTGTGTTATCGAATAGGCCAGTTGCAATGCAAAGACCTCATTTTACAGTATTTATAAGTCTACGGTATGTGATGTAAAGTTTGTTTGTATCCTCTTTTTTGTTTATATTGTTTTCTCCCTGAGAATGGATATAAATAATCTCTGATATCGTCGTTCTCCAATTTTTTTCCTTATCAAAAATCTGTATTTCTTTCCATTTAAAATTAAGTGTTAACATAGAGCAAAGTTTGTGAATAACTGCACTCCCGTGTCGATTGTTTTCATGTTCATTAATCCGCATTCTTATTGTTGACGTTTTGTTTCACCCACGTACGTCTTGGAACAGTCATTGCAGGAAATTTTACATACCACCTTATTATTATTCATAATTTCCGTTTTATCCTTTCCTTTTTTTACTAAATTGTTTTCACTTATATTTATTTTTGGTATCAATGAGATGTTATACTCTTTTAGAACCTTCTTCAAAGACTCGAACCAACCTCTGATATATAGATAGGTATCACGTATTTTCTGTTAATATTGATATCATTATTATTCACAATTTCTTTGTTGTTTTTCATATGTATCCGTTTTTTTACATGCTTTGTTATAAATTTTTATGAATAATTTTTATAAGTTAAACATTTGGATATTCTTTTTAAGTACTTATTGTAAAACTGTTTGTCAGCAATTATTACTACTCTGTCTACTAAATTATATACTATAGATATTTTATGCATTATTGGATGGTCCGATAAATAGTTTAAAATTCGACGCCGAAGGTTTTTGAAACCAATCCAACTTAAAACGTTGATCATAATTAAAAATAGTTAGGTCTAAAAAATTAATATTATCTTCGTTTTGTGTCTCGTAGGTGACTTGTAGACGATAGTGTTTTGAATTGAAAATTTTAACTATTTCATCAATTTTGTCTGACTGGATACATGTCAAAACGGCATCTACATATCTGTAGTAAAATAAAGGGGAAATTGACAATTGATTCAAACAGTCCGTATCCAAATTATCTAAAACTATACTGGCAAAGGATGGCGAAGCAGGTGAACCCATCGGAGTATCAAAAATTTGTTTATAGTAGTTACCATTAAATTGAAAGTAGGTATTTTTCATTTAAAAAAAGTATAGAGCGTCGTTTTATATCTATTCACAACCATACTGGTATACAACTGAATGATTTATTAGAAGGTGTAGACCATTTAACTCTTTCAGGGGCACATTATTTTACTGAACCGATTATTTCAATATCAGTCATTCTTATTGTTTTCGAGGTCGCTGATTACGAATCTGAACTCAGAATTTGAAAATTCAAAATGGCAGGTCCAATATGGCGGACGAAAATCTAAAAAGTCATTCGAATCGCATGAAAGTTGTTCCTCGGTGGTTTTCGGGCTCGCTGATTACGAATCTGAACTCAGAATTTGAAAATTCAAAATATCGGATTCAACGTGGCCGACAAACTATTTGATAATTAGTAGATAAATGCTAATTTTTTATAAGGATGTTAAAAGTCGCTAATTATGATTTCAGCGTCACAAAGTGTTTACTAGCGCATCAGATTCTCCCTCTCAGCATGACCCGGAACTAACGACGTGGACGTGCGGAGGTACTAGTTCCATATTTTTTTTTTATTTTTTTTTTAATTTTTTTTATTCTTTAATTTTTGTTATTTTTTTTTATTTTTTCATTTTTTATTTATTAAAAAAATTTTTTTTTTTTCATTTTTTGCTAATTTTGATCTTTTGTCTTTCTTCTCATTGTTTCTTTTAAAAATCACCAATACAGATAATGAAAGACGGAATCATTGAATTTTGTAAATTTTTGTATCGTCAGGTCGCCATATTGGATCCGCCATTTTGAATTTTTAAAATCTGAGACTGGATTCGTAATGAGCGACCTAGAGAACCCCTCTGTACCAAACATCAGTTAATTTGTGTGTAAAATGAGTTCACAGCCGAATTAATTTAAAAAATTCTACATTTTTTCGTTATTAATTGTTTATAACTAATTATATATAGTGCTACTTGAAATTTTGGACTGAGAAACTTGTTCGGCAAACATCCAGTGTCCCATTAAAAAAAAAAAGTGAACGATTTAGAGCCTAAAAAGATCATACTGTACAGAAAAAACTGAAGACAATTAGGGCGCCACTATAGTGGCGTCTGCCCCGCAAAGGGTTAATGAAAAACACCTACTTTCAATTTAATGGTAACTACTATAAACAAATTTTTGGTGCCCCGATGGGTTCACCTGCTTCGTGATCTAACCATAGAGGAACGTAATTTTTACGTTGAACTGTTCCATCTGGATACCTTCTTTAGCCATTAATGCGAGAAAAACTCTCAAAGAGTCGTAGCGAACGAGTTCAAATGTCTTATTGTAATCGAACCCAGTTTTCTGCTTGGAATCTCTTGCGAGCAGTATCACTTTGTATCTGCTAATCTGTCCCAATTGATTGTGCTGAGTACTGTTAGACCGTTTTTTGCTTCTAGTAACTAATGATCCTGGTGTTACATGCTTTAGATAATGCTAATTCTTTCGAATTGTTCCGACCATACCTTTGCACATATTAAGATGAGTTTTAGAACAAGAGCGCCCGTTCTGATACAGATTTTCTCCGTTTCTGGTATATTTCTGTCAGGGAAATATATCCAAATAAAATTCGAGCAAAATGCCGGGTCAAGTGAGCTTTTTCAGTAATTACGTAAGTAATTACGTTTTTCAAGTAATTATACGAGTATTATACACCATTTTTCTCCATGGGATGAGTACCGGTGGGAAATTTTAATAATTTTGTAGATCATTTTCTACATTGGCCTTTCAAAAGTAGCGATTTTTATTCGGGCTCTCAGTATCGACTGCTAGATACAATAGTTTTACTTCAGTTTCTTCGTTGCCTTAGCGACGCGTATCGCCCTTGTCCAAGATACGAAACGTTATTAGAGTTCTCTTTCTGTAATTGAGAATTCTGCTGTTTTTATAATTTTGGAACTTCACTGTCACGTATTTGAATATTATTATATATAATAATAGTTCGAACTTAGCTTTCGAAACTAATTCAAGTGCTGTAGGCATGCGACCAGAAGACCTGCGCAAGTGTTAAATCTGGTTTCCTTCGATTCCATGATTCGTACAGTGGCCCTTGAATATTCACTGGATTGTGTAGAGTGTACTATACTGTACTATTCACTTATCAAGGAGATTGTTTGTTCGTCTTTCCATTTTTCTCCCGGGAATATGGTGCAAAATATTCCCTTTCATGAATTTTCCGAAATTATTCACCACTCATTTTTTTGTGTCGCATGAAATACCCTGCACGAGAAAATGTATCATCGATAAAAACATGGCGAATCTGCGACTACCGATCGATGGAACTTGCAAAGTAAGGAGTGTCGAATATGGGAATCTCGTTATAGACTCATATATAATCGGTTATCCAACCTCGACAGAAATTCGAGACGATCCATTGACGATAATAAAAGAATCTTCTTCACCGACACTTTGCATGTTCTCGACAGATGGCTGGAGTATGTAGATTGTCCGTTTACATTCGGATAATGTACTTTTATCCACTTTCCTCTTTATTTTGTTACAACCTATAGGTTAGTTCTTTCTTATGTTTTTATCGCTAATATTTTATGGCTTCAAAGACAATGTAAAAGTAGGGACAGAAGCTTCGAAACAAATTTTTGTTTCTAATTGAATTTCTACCGACCCATAACTTTGACATTCAGAAAATATAGTTCCAAAGTAATATAAATTCGTGCTATTCTTTAATATCTGGTAAAGTAATCATTTAATCATTTAGGAGCTTCATCCCACGACAATAATTTTGTTTAGGTCTGGTCCATTTAAGAAATTTCTCTGCATTTCTAATTTAAAATTATACTTATGATGTTACTCCTTCCATTTATTTACAAAGTAAAGGACATCTGCGCATTCATTGTACACTTTGACTTAATCGTGAACTATTTTGTACTCATTCGATGTCGTGTCGACAGTATCATGCGCGTACAGCCAGTGTATAATATATTATATTTACTTATAGGCATATTATAATTAATACTGCGTTAGTATTTATTATTTAAAATTGAAAACATCAAACATATTCTATAAAATTATTTTGATTGAAATGTTCAATTCTTTTCTTCCTCCCCATTCAGTACCATCCGATGTACAATTCCCACATTAGAACGGAAAATATTATACTCAATAATCAATGAATTACTGATTTAGATCCGGAATCTGTGTCAAAGGAAATATTTGTATTTTTTTCCATATACATTACGTGTTATAGTAAGCAATACAATTATATTTTAGATGCGGTTTGTCTTTTTGATCTAATTAAAATTATAATAAGGTAATCGATAATGATTTCTTGGTTTATAGGATCCATTTGAAAGTTAATTCGAAAACAATTTACGTTTCAACCCTGATTTGGGTCATCATCAGAATGTATTCTGGTAAAATTAATGTGGTAATTTTGTTGAGTTGCGAATTAAATCACTCTTTTAATTCTAAACTGTTCTCCGTACTGTTCTAATTTGCAACTCAAAAAATTACAACATTAATTTTACCAGAATAAATTCTGACGAGGACCCAAAATCAGGGTTGAAACGTAAATTGTTTTCGAATTAACTTTCAAAAATATCCTATAAACCAAGAAATCATTAACAATTACCTACATTACGTGTTCTACAATTCTATGGCAATTTAAGGATTAATTATGTCGACACGATTATAAACGGCAATATAATAATATATAAACTAGTAAAGAAATCAATAATATTCTTTTTGTTATAAAAAAATATTTTATACCTTTGATTCCTAATCGTAGTTGCATATAAAAAAAAATTAAAATTCATAAAAAAGCAAACATGAATTCGATTTGCCTCGAGCGTGCTGCAAATTCGCTGCAAACGTGGGTCACAAAACTTCGGTCGAGTGTACGTGATGCATTAAATTCTATTATAAAAATTTGTTTATGAAAACAATGTTTGCGAAACAAAACTGATTTAACTCTGGAGAAAATAAAATAATGTTTAATAATAAATAGAAAAATGGTGCCTATAAAAAAAGCTAAAAATAAAATTTGCGTTACGGCTATGTAACTCTAATTTTTTTAATAAAAATAATAACTTACCTATGAAATCCACTAATCGGCTGTGAACTGTCAGGTAAGTATTCCGTAAGTGGTGCAAAGTATCCTCCGTATTCGGGCATCGGTAATGGATGAGGTTGAGGAATATCGAATTTTTCTCCAGTTAGAGTCTTGCCACTAAGAACTTGAGATGGGTTACGGACAAAACACGACTCGTCAGCCGTCAACTGAACAATAATTTACATCATTAGTTTAATTTTGTTTCGAATGTTAAATAAATTTATTACTAAAAAAGCGGGCATTACCTCTATTTCTGTTGTCGGCGTTGATAAATCGTCCGGAAGAATTTGAGGACCACTTGTACTTCTCATTTTTTCGCATCTGCTTGGCGGAAAGCCTGATAATGCACGTAGTGCGCTTTCCGACTTTGAACACCTTCAGATTTAATTTCATTTTAAAAAATATTCCAATATAACTCATTGAAATCGTGCATCTCTTATATTTTTCGTAAAATTATGCAAAGAATTGAAATCGGCATGTATCAAAACTAACTTTTTATTTTTCACTATCTAACATTCGCGTTAAAAATATCTAAAACTGTGAATACCCATTAAGTCCCTAATAAACATTTTTTCATTACAATTTTCAACGGTTGTATGTTGTGTAAAGAAAGGTCGTAAAAAATTTGGCGTACGGCATAACTGACGTAAAATTTACTGAACTTTCAGAATCTGCTTTGAGATTTTTCAAAAAATGCAACAGTGATATACTATGTATATGCGATTTTCAAAAAACTGCATTTTTCAAACGAACTTTTTTTAGTTCGTCTTTTCGCATTGACATCTTTTCAACATTCCTCTAAAGGGTAAAGAAATCTTGGCCTCGAGTTTTAAACTTTAAAATGTGCATATGCCCATTTTGAAAATAAAGGCGAAAGCATCCAAAATGGCGGATCAAACACAAAAAAAATCAGCAAAAATTCAGGAATTTTTTATTCGAAAACGATAGACTTTAGGAAAAAATGTTACACAACAAAAAGTTCTTACAATTGATTAATAAATACGCTGATTTTTTTTCAGAATTTTTTAAACACTTTTCATTTTTCAAAATCATAAAATTTTTGTTCTGTAACATTTTTTCCTAAAGACTATCGTTTTTGAATAAAAATGCATGAATTTATCGCTGATTTTTTTTTGTGAGCCGAAATTGTTTGCCGAATAATTTGCTCAAAATGAAATTCACTCAGGAGAAAATGTGATATTTTTAGTACCAATTTTTGATTTATAGACATTTTTGTTTAGTACATTGTGTTTCATATGTATTAGAAAATTTGTTACAAATAACAATATCTAATATATCTCATCATTAACTGTTTTTAGACTAATTTTTGTATGATTGAACATTTCTTAGCCGTCAAAATCTTTTGCCGTTCCCGGTTCTTACCGCGTGGAGGTAAATGTACATAAAGAAGCTTGTTTTTTTTTGGCATTTTATTGTTTTTTTTTCATAGTTTTTCTTTTTTTTTTGTGACCTTTATTTTTAAAACGGACTTAGGCACATTTTAAAGTTTAAGGCTCGATGCTACGATTTCTTAACTCTTTAGAGGAATTCTGAAACGATTTGAATGTAAAAAGACGAAATAAAAAAAGTTCATTTGAAAAATGCATATTTTTTTTTTGAAAAAATCACATATAGTTTTTCACTCTTACATTTTTGGAAAATCTAATAGCAGATTCTGAAAGTTCAGTTAATTTTACGTCAGATATGTCTTCTTTCAAATTTTTTAGAGCCTTTTTTCACACTAAATACAACCGTTGAAAATTGTAGTGAAAAAACGTCCATTCAGGACTTAATGGGTTAAACTTTTATTTATCAAGTATTTAAAACCTACCCAGTTTTTACAGGATCTTCTCCAGAATGTCGTTTGGTATGGATCGTTCCTTTTTCGACAGCCAGGTCTCTTGAAGGGTTGCCCGGATCTGCAGCTGGTGCATCACTGTGAGACGATGCTTTTCGCATACTGGTTAGTCGATAAAATGGTGGTGTTTCTGTTCTCTCGATCAAACAATTCAAAGTTTCGACCGTTTGTAATTCTGTCATCATCTCGTCTACAAGCCGATCGGGACGAGCCCTTGCGAGATACAATACGACGCGTTTTGCCTGCAATGAAATTCATATTTATCTTTTATTATTTTTATACATATAAAAAAACAGTGGCAGTGTTTTTCTAATCACAATTTTTTTTTATATATTATTTTATTAAGTGTTTAAAAAATCTGTGAAGAGTTGAAGAACTTTACAGATTGTCTACAAGATTCTTCCAGACACTCATATGAAATTGAATAAATCTTGCTACCCTAAGTGCTATAGTTGAAATACTGACTGATTATTATTAAAATCCAGTTAAAAATCGAATTTTACAATGGTTCGGTACTATCCACGTAAACATTTTTCGATCCGTAACGGATCCATGCCGGATCTGCAGTGGCGGAAACTCTTATGAATATTTAAGAAATCTGTAGATGGAGTAGATCCATCACGGGTCAAAAGGTATTCAATAAGAATTCCTTTTCTCCACATACATTCTATAATTGAATAGCCATAAAATTGCTGTTTTTTTTTGTTTTGTCCGTGTATTCGAAGCAAATAAAGATGTGGTATTATTAACGTAATAAAATTATAATTAATTCTTTAAATTCATATATACTTACGTATTGCAGTAGTTCTTGCGGAGCCATTCCAGAAACAATGATGAGATATCGGATAATAACTTTTAAATTATTGGGCCAGCAGCTACATAAAGTTGCCCATAATTCTTCAGTCTCTTTAGGATGTTCGTCAGAAAACTGGACATAATACAGTTTAAAATTAACTTGAACAAAGAAGAAACCATCGAAAAATATTTATTTTTAAAATAAACTAGATTATTTAGATTCATTTAATGTATGTTTTGATATTATTCCATGCTTCAAATTACTAGTACAACCCAATGGTTTATAATTTATCGTAACCTAATCTAATGCGCTGTATCATCGAAGGCTGCAGTATATACTGCAATTTATGTATAAAAACTGGAAATAACCGTTTTCAAACAAAAAAGATAATTATTGTAATAACTATTTCATTTAGCAACAACATAATATTGGTGTGATAATTATAATAGTAATGATTTTGAAAGTACATCATTTTAATGTTATACGATTTAAAGTTCCAAAATTGCCGATATTGCAAGTAAGAGGAATGTTATAACAGTTTCAACCACTTTTTAGCAGCATAGACATAAATAAAAGCTAACCAAACGCCCGGCAATCGATCCCACGTCAATGTCGCCACACCAAATGGCACTTAAAAAGACATCAATATTTCCCTTCCCAGGAATAGAACATTCGAAAAATGCGAGATTAGTTATACATAAATATATCACTTACGTTCGTTATCATTAAAAAAAAATATAATGTTACTTTTCTGATGAAACATTACAACAATAAATGTTCAAGTATACAAATTGAATATAAATTTTCTTTTTTTTTGAAGTGTATTAAGATTCTTCTAATATTGATATCATTAATTAATTTAACACAACTAATTCAACATACCTTATATTTTTAAATAATATTACTACGTAATAGTAGCAGTTAACATATATACAAGAATAAAATCATTTAAATAAAAAACAATAGAGTCAATGGTAATATGAATTGGGCATTTATATAATCTATCATACTTTGGGCATTTATATAAATAGTAATATCGCATATCTTTAAATTAACATAATTTTTAGTAATAAATACACATACCTTCGCTGTTATGTAAAACAAGTTATTTAAAACCATTTCTGTAGCTTCAGCGCTTCCCCATCCTTCGCGCCTGGTTCCACCACGATTCAAATCGTTGCCATAATACTGAAAAGGCACAATTATTTATTCCGTGATTGACTCAAAAAATGTGTATTTGTCTTCAAACAACTTCTTGTTGTTTTAACTATTTGAAGTATTTTTATTTCAATGGATCAATATTGATAGTATCTTATACCCTTTATAACAATTTAATGAAATTAATGGCTAAATGTTAAATTTATATTTTACACGATTGCTTAAATATATAACATTATTTGTTAAATATACCTAACAGTTATAACATTTTATATTTCAGATCTCGAATAATATACGAGTGCACTACTGTGCCGACGCAACGTGATTGATAACCTACAGAGTGAGCAGTAAAGCAGATAGAGGTCTCTGTCGTCTGAATTAGTTTTCGCTAGTCACACAGCTTGGAATTATTCAACATTCGCCGTATTAAATTTCATTTGTGACAAAATTGAATCTGCTGAAAGGTCTCACCTATTTTTAATCAGGTTTCATCGGGTTTCATCAGATCAATCAGATTAAAAGTGATGCTTCTTCATCACAATGGAGTTTATATGAAATTTATCTCAATAGTTTCAATTTTACTACTCGAGGAACTTAATAGTTTATTACGCTTACTGCCATCTGTTACGTCTGATTTCATTAAAAAAAGCTTGATTGTGGAATAAATAGTTTTTAGAGGGTTTATTTCTGAGAAAGGGTTTATTGATACAGTTTACCTTGTTTAGCATTGCAATTGACTTCATACAATTTGATAAATTTATAGAAATCTATGTTTCAATGAGCTATACATAAATTTACAAAACATATACATGGCTGAAATATCTAGACGCGTATATTCGAAAATTTGTTATTTGTCACCCCCTACTAATCATTTGGAAAAGAGTATAACCTATATTATTTCTCATAAAATCATTTATATTGCTGTTTATGTTTATGCAACTTAGGAAAAAATACTAAAATATAGTATTACTAATTTATTAGTATTTTACAATATTTTACAATATAAAGTTCTCAGAAGAACTTCATAAAATAAAAAAAAAAAAAATTGGAGGCGCCGGGTATCGATCCCGGTACCTCTCGCATGCTAAGCGAGCGCTCTACCATCTGAGCTACGCCCCCTGGTTGTTATGAAGTCTATATAAGTTATACTTAGGTTACCCAACCGTCGAATTCTATTTAGTGAAGGGATATATGTGTACACATAGTACATTGATGTATTCGAGGGAAAGTGGCATGCTTACGATAACTTTCACGTGTAAATCCCCGTGAGCCGACTTGTCACAGAAAACAATTTCATTCACAATTTAATTTTTACTTTTGTTTACCGATTATTTTAAGGTAAACGATATAATATGCAGTAACAATTATAAAAAATAATATTTTATCCTATATTAATGTAGTACTTAAATATTCACTTACTCATCGCGTATATACCATTATAGTTCGTAGTATTCATTAGCATATTTTCTATGTTATAATTTATTACAAAATGCACACAAATTTTACTCGTGTTGTAAGTATTAGAAGTAAAAATCACCAATTTCCGAAAGATCTAGGTCAACCCACTATTAATTTCTTTAATAATTAGCAGAAACCATATGTGGCAATTATCTAAACATCCTGAATTAAAAAAAATTTGATACAGTCATTATTAATTTGCAATTTGTACCAAAGTGCTAGATTATCAGCGGACCATTTTACAACCACTTTACAATCATTTCCTTCCAACGGATTTTTTGTGATTACTTCAAGAAACTTATGTATTCGAGTCATATCGGGCCCTCAACATTTAATACCCTTAATGCCGTCATATTGATATTCCGAGAAATCTCGTTTTAATACTATACACGTATTATCTGCAAAGGGTATAGTCACTATTCTCGAACCCTCTTAATCCGCATTCCTAGATAATAACATTAAATTTTTTAAAAATATATTATTTAGGTGAAGTAATTAGTGAAATCTACCTGATTGAAATTTATATATTATTTTTCAAAATGAAACCGTAGCCCGAATTTGTCGATGAAAACGTCCATCAAACATGTTTATTATTTAATCAACAGTAAATGTTCCCAACAGTAAGCAAACCAATTATCAGATTTTTTTATTAGAGAGAAAATGCAGCAATAAATTACCACCGAACCAAGTATTCCACGGGGATCAACGTATATCTGACGTTATACAGAAATAGTCATAGAATTGGGGACCGCATCGCGTACTAAATCATTATTAAATACTAATGCATGATGGTTTTCTCTGTTACATCCAATGAATTATTGCGTGTACAACACATTGCTGTATGACCATTACCCTGAGTAATTGCTATAGGTATGCATACATTATACTTCAATACAATATGCATTTTTCGTGAGAGTTTTAATTCAAAACGATAAATAATTAAATATTTGTTTTCGTTATTTTGCAATATTTAAGCTGTTATTATCCTTGGACATGACTGTGTGTGGTCTAATTAATTCAGCAGTTGTGTACCATTTCCTGAACTTTGATGGATGTTACTGTGTTCAGTTTTCAAGTTTGTATTTAATATACGTTCGTAAGACATTATATTTCAACTTTTGGACCGCTTCAAGCGAAAACAAGTCTCAAAAGTTGTCGGATACTACGAGTCATCCGTTGCCTTCTTAGATCAGTCAACATTTATGATGTTGCAATTATTTTATAGGTGCTTTAATATAATAAATGCAGTCTTTGTAGACTTTTTACTAAATGTATGACCATCAAATGAAAGCATTTAATGTTTCGTTTAGTAGATTACAAATAATGATGAAAATTATCTGGAATGTAACATTTAGAATGCAGTATCCCTTAAAAACCCCCCTTTTATTTGGACACTTAATTTATACATTTTTTCGCAATGACAATCTAAAGAAAATAACAGTGTTTTGATCTTTTTCGAGGAGCAATAATTGATTAAAAAATAAAATACCTTAGTACTTATATCAAATATCCATCTGAATTATAACATATAGTAAAGCTAAAAAAATCACGAATTACAGCAACGACATCTAGTATCTTTACTTTGAAATAATTTTTGCATGATCGACGCTAGAACAATTCTATGTGCGACATCACTTTTGAGTTTAATAGCCATTTCTTGTCCTTTTCGCGTATTTACATTTATTTAATATATAATTACTATATTATTACAGAAGTCAATTATTATATCAACAACGCTTTTTTGAAAATTATTCAACAAACTAGAAATATTTGTCAGGCGGCTTTTGCCATAATTATTTTGATTTTGTTAAATTCGGAATCAACTGTTCCTCATGGATAACTCATATGAAACGATATCTGAAGAAGTTATGAACAAATATTTTGTTGTTTGTGTACACGCGAAAAAATACTAGAAATTTTGTTTTCTCCATTTAAAACCAACATTAAATTTCAACGCGATTTCAGGAGCTGAAGATATTATCCTACAGATTTCGCCCTTCACAGTTTTTCACACTGATAAAAGCTACAATTTCCAGGCTCAGACGATACGAAATTCGAAAATTGTACTTTTTCGTTCCATCCTAACAAAGCATCGATACCGGACATCAATGCAGTATGAAAAAATAAGATTTTAGATAATGAACATAATATTGTAAAACGTAAACAAATTATTTCATGAAAGAAAACGAAAATATTATAGGTTACAAACTTCTTCACTTTCGCCTATTCGTAACATATCAAATTACTCTTAATTCAAACGTCAAAAACGTCCAAATGAAACAATATGTATACAATGGGGGGAAAAGGTCCGGGAACGGACAAATATTTATAAAAAACCATCGATATTAAAAACACGCTGAAACCCATGAAACATAAAAAAAACGAGGGGATGCGATCCCCCACCTCTAAGGGGCACGTGGGGCATGATGGGGTCGAAAATCGTAAATGGGAAACATGGAGCCTGTGGATTACACTTCGAGGAATTATTCCACTATTATATTCAATGGATGGAGAGTTCATTTTTTAAAAGGTTCACGTATTAAGTGTCCAAAGCGTCGAAATATTTTTTGTAAATTAAAATACTTATATTTTTTTTTCATTTGTTAACAATTCATACAATTTAAATTCTCCATGTGTCAACAACCTCCTTTTTTAATCTATATAAAATAATATTTCTTCGTAATTTTTCATTAATTATCAGCTTCGAGGCGGTAACGCACTGGGCTTCGAAAATGTAGGTCGTGAGTTCGATCCCTGTGAGGTGAACAATTATTCGATCTCGTTTTCAAGCAGCGGCTTGCTGTTGGTAAGACAAGCCGCGTTGTTTTTTTATGTTTCGAAAATATTGTTTATCTGGAGGAAATCGACTCATGAACACTTCTGTACTTGGTTTCTGCAGTTCCTACATATTCTTAAGTCGATCTGCAGCTCTCGCAAAATCTTGCAATTAATTATATGGCAACAATTGAGGAAAAGGGCGATTCCGCCCGTTAAATAATAAATAAATAAAAATACTTCATTGACCAGCTTAAACGCCTTCAATTCTAAGATATAATGCATTATTATGACATTTCGTTTCCACACTTAAGATAGTTTTGTTCAATTTGTTGTTAAGGTTTAATAAATACAATGCAACATGACTTCGTTACCAACATTACAGATAGTGCCATGTATCATAGGTCCATAACCTCGTTTTCCGAAACAGACCACATTTGGGATGGAAATCGTGACTCGGAGGTTAACTCTCGAATTTACGGAATGCATAATTCCGACAATGTCCCATAAATCAAACCACCGGTTCACACATAATCCACTTCCGCGTCTTTCGGTAATAAGAGGAGAAATCACATAGTTTCATAATGATGTCTGTTGGAAATTGAGCCGCATATAGATGGATATTGCGAGAAAACGTATTGATTTTCGGAAGGTTCATCTGGTATGATACCGTCCATTGTTAAGGAGAAAGATAACTACAGTAGCGCATCTTACGATTAGCGAATAAGATGGACGACAAGCTAATAATGACGAGTGTAGTATTTAAATCATTAACCCATTAAGTCCGGAAGATGCACATTTTTTAGTTGATTTTCAACCTTCATTCTCAACAGGAAATAAGGTTAATATTAATTTGAAAGTCATTACTAGCATTTTAGAGCAAGCTCTTTCGATTGGCATGATCAATATTGCATTTAAATTGCTTCAAAAACCAATATGGCACGTGTTAAATAAAAAATAAATACAATTTCGTATGTTTCGTTTATTGGGAATACCTACTCTCATCCAAAAATATACGCAATTTATGAACTTCGGCTAGAATATTTTTGTTTGGCTCTGAATCAACCTAACCTTTTCAAAACGTCAATATGTCGAAATAATAAACCTTCTTTGATTAATTATGAACATTATTGATATGAAATTCTCCAGTATCTCCAGGAATTTGAGGTTAAATGTTTATAATTCAAGATAGCAGATCACGCAGCGCCGTATATCGACATTCAATAAAATGCTTAAAAATCGCTAGAGAATGTGTATAAGAACTTTTTGGGGTCGTTTATCACGCATTTGAGACTAGATTTTTTAAATTTAAGATGGCGGTTCCGATATGGGCGACCGAACCTCCTTTACGATTATGAAGAAAATCTATAGGACCTTTTTTTGTAGTGAATTGTATGCTCCACATTCTTTGTGGGACACATTTTTTTTGCCTCGAGCTTTTCAACATAAATTAAAAAAAAATGAAAAAACAAACATGTTTTTAGATGTGTTTTTAAGATAGTGGTTTCAATACGCCCGACTACAAAATTTTTTTGCGATATTCGTTATCAGTAGACACAAATACATCAAAAACATATTCCTCATTTCATTTTTTGAGTAAGCCCAGACATTTGTTCTACATCTTTGCCGTGATTTTTTTGTGAAATTTTGACAAATTTATTATCTAAAACTTTTAAAACGATTTCTTACAAAATTCAAGTATATTCCTAAATGAATTTTAAGCTTTTTACTTCATTTTTTATAAAAGTTGCTACTTTTGGAGAAAAAAAAGTGTATACATAATTTTTAGATTTTTCTCTTTCTAAAGGTAGCAACTTTTATAAAAAATTGTCAAGAACAAAAGGTTCTTAAAATTCATAATGAAATATACTAGAATGCTTTCAGAATTCTTCGGAAATTTATAAATATTTTCAAAAATTTTTGATACTCAATTTTTTAGCAATTGAAAAAAAAATCCGACGAATTCTTCATTAACTTCTAAGAACTTTTCATTTCTTAGCATTTATTTGAAAAATTTGATTATTTTAGAGTAATGGCATAGAAGACCAGACATTTTTGACGCGTTATTTATACCTGTCTGAGATAGTTTAATGCGGGAAATTAAAAAAAAATCCTTAGCTGTAAAAGCAGCCTTGAAAAATCATTTTTTATTCATTAACCAGGTGTACCTTTTTGTTTTGAATTTGCAGTATTTTTCGATTCGAAAGTGCGGGATTTGAGACATAACTACCACATAATGTTTTTCGTGGAGCTTTAATACTAAGAAGTAATGACAAACTTCAGGTTAAATTTTCGTACATTTGGTCCTTAATAGGTTAAGAAGGTTTATTCGTGATAAACTTTTAAATTTACCCAAACATAAAATACATAAAATACATCATTTTTTATTGATATATCATATGAATTGTAAAATTGTGTTATGGAAATATAAAAAGGTTAAATTATTCCAATGAAATTGTTACATTGATAAAATAAAAAAAAAATATCACTAATAAGCCTCTGACATACATATATAAATGCCATGCCTAATTTCATCTCTTCTCTTAATTCGTATTCTACAGTTATCTCTTTTCTGTAGGCTATACCATTTCACCAACTTCAAGAGAAAGACGGCAGCTCCGTTGTATCCGTGAGTGGACCCTATATATAAAACCAGAGTTTCCACTTCTACTGCAAGTAATCCTTTCACTAAAAGTGGACCACTTTCTGCCCAAAATACATATTATTTACTAAAAATTATATCGGGGGCGTAGCTCAGATGGTAGAGCGCTCGCTTAGCATGCGAGAGGTACCGGGATCGATACCCGGCGCCTCCATTTTTTTTTTTTCAATATTTTCAAAATATCATATATTTTACAATATCAAAGATGCACAAACTTATTAAAATTTTATTTACAAAATTCTCATATTGCCTGGTTTCAGCGGGATATACTCATCACGGGTGTTCTGAATTAAAAAAAAAGTTTTATGAAAATGCCCGGGGAAAAGGTTTGCGGCATCTTATTTTATATGTTTCATAGTTTTAAAATCCGTTTCGAATGAAATCCTAGCTGATCATTTTCATAGAAAAACACTATTCAACATTTTTTCTATTTTTTATATTTTATCCATTCAAATCCTGTAGTAATTAAAACATTTAGGATCATCAATCAATGTTAGGATTTGTTAAAATCAGAATTATAACATGCACATTTTGTATAGAAAGGTATATTTCACAAAATGTCAATAAAACATTTCCAATGAGTATCACTATCAGCCTAACCCAGAACCACGACAGGTACGTGATGATACAGCGGTTCCATTTTTTTACATTTTTTTGCTTTTTTTATTTTTTTTTTATTTTGTTGATTTTTATTGTTTTTTTGCTTATTATTGTTTTTGTTCTTTTTAATTTTTTTTTGTTATTTTTTATTGCTTTTTTATATATCAAATTATTATGTAATGAATAAAAACGTTGAAAAATGAATAATTTTAAAATACTTGTAATATTACAATGTAATATTTAAATATTTAATGAAGAATATTTAACTACCGCAATTCTTAACTTATGTTGATATGATGGATCATCTATTACAGTGATTTTGTAGCGGTTCTAAACATTTAAGTACCTATGAACTGACTCGCCATCAGACTGTTCTTACCATAATCCAAATTCCTCACCATCCAAAAAATGTAAGGAATGCTGTAAATGTTCAAATATTCATGCAATTTTAGTGATACTGAAACGCCTGTACTTTTGTAAGCTTTTTTTTAATTCTTTTACATATTTATCTAATTTCTTGACATTTAATAAAATACACATTTTTTACCAAAATGTGCATGTTAAAAGTCTGATTTGAACAAATTCTAACTTCAATTAATGATCCTAGGTGCTTTAGTTACTAGTGTTTTTCTATGAAAATGATCAGCTAGGATTTTATTCGAAACGGATTTTGAAACTATGAAACATTTAAAATAAGATGACGTAAACCTTTTTCCCGGGCATTTCTATAAAACTTCTTTTTGGTTGAGGACACCCGTGTCATAAAATATAGACAGGGAATTTTCTTCTCATCTCATTTAAATGTAAAAAAACTTATTCATTAGTCGAGAATGTTTCGTCCTTACAACATAGTATGGAAGTTTTCCATGATTCAAAATACTAAGTGATTATTGTTAATAGATAGGTTAATGATTCGCTAAGCCAAACATAGAAAAGTTACGAAAAGGGTCATTTACGTTACTAAACTAAATGAAATGAAGTAAGTCAACAATGAAATGACCCTAACTTAGGAATTACGAACACGAGGGAAACGAGAAAAAGCAGAGGTCATCTCAAGGGTCACACCGGTGACACAGACATGATATTAATTTTCTAAAATGTTTGTTTCTAACTTTGATCTTCCATAGAAATCATCTACTTAACTATAATCATTAGTTAAATAGTTAGTATTTTAATCCAACATCTCAAACAAATAAAAATAGGAACATTAAATTGAATAATAAATTAATATTAAAAATATAATATTAAATTAAAAAATTTTTATATATTAAAAAAAAAAACTGGCGGCGCCGGGCAACGATCCCGCAGCTTTCGTGTATGCAAAGCGAGCGATACATTGACCGAGTCGTGCTCCCCTTTTAAGTTGAAAAGATTTTTGTTTTCAAAACAATTGTGTAAATAGTCTAGGTTTATTGAATTGGAAAGGGATCCAATACCTGGCAAGGTGATTCCCCTTTCAAGTGCATTTATCTCTTGGGGCTGGAACAACTCCTCAGGTCGTTCTTCATACCTGCATTCTACCCTCTGTAAATTCCCCGGGATTAATCACCTGATGCTACTACAGACCAAATAGTCTAGAATATCAGGCCTCCTTATGGATTATGTTCAACGACCAACATTCGTCCGTAAAATATATTGCACTGCATATTTAATTCCAATGTAATTTTAGTAATTTCTCATTTTGATTTATATTATACAAAAAACTAACGTTGTATTTTTTTATATATATCGGTGGTAACTTGGGAAAAATATCAAACTTAACAGTTAATTAAATCTTGAATTTTTCTCTGCCGGCCATATAACTTTTAATTATGCGTTGATCGCACAACACGATCAATGCCAATTAATCCCTGGATTTAAACATTCGTATATGACCATTGTCTGTAAATAATACGTAAGATTTGCAAGAAGCCCTTACACATGCATGCAGCCATGATGAGCTTATCAGAGCCCTCTCCCTCAAATTCTGTGATTAATTGTCAAATGCCCGACTCAACATTGATATATCCCATATATTTTCACCCCAGCATAATATTGGCTTACATACATATCACCTAGATATTTCAATCTTAGATAGCCATGTTATTATTTTCTATTAATTTTCTATTAACTTCCATTGTTCAGACTCTGTCAAATGAAAATGGACATGTCAAAGATTTTGTAATTATTTCAATATGCAACAGGGATAAAGTTGTCGTGTAAGGCTCAAAATAATTATCAATTGGATATATTCATCCAATATATCATTATCTATATTTTTTACTATTATTTGTCAGTTTGCTTTTAACCATGTGCAAAATAGAACAATAACAAATCTAAATACTGTCTATAGACCTATTTCTGCTACATGCACAAGTCGTATTATAATATCCTCAAATACAAGGTTAACAGACCGAAAGATATCATAGATAAAGCAGATAAATGAGTATTTACCACAGAAGCTATTACCTATACATCACAGATAAAATCTCTAATGAGAGCCCCAGGTTATTGTTATCTGATGTGATAATTTAAACACCCTTTTGGGTCATTGGCGATGTTTGAAGTACAAAGTTATCCACTGAAAACACGGCGGTAACAATTACGTCATAATCATACAATAATTATGTAACTAAACAACAGCTATATAAATGTTAATAAACGTATTATTAGTTGGGTAAATTAATCTATAATCTTCTAGTACTTCTATCGAAAATGACCCCAGAATAATCTCGGACGAGACTTGTTTTTCATGTGAATATACACTGAAAAAAAAATAGTAATATTGATCAAATATGTGGTTGCCTGTTAGCAGCCAAATATTAAGTAATTTCAACCACATTTTAGTTGAATTGACTAAATGTTGTTGAATCGGTATCATGATTTAGTTGGGAGCACTGAGGTGCAGTTGCATTGACTAAATATTTAGGTTCTAATAGGCAAATTTTGTTATCAATGTAGTGATACTCATTTCTCATTCAAAATTGTACACGTACAACTTTTCTTTACAAACAATTTTTCTTCATACAAATAAAAATTTATATTTAAAATATATTAATACTTAGAAATAATTTTAATAGTTTTTCTGTTTATATATTTATGTACTTTTTAATGCAATGTTATCCTATGAGTATACGGAGAATATTTTTTTTGAAACTGTAGCACCTCAGATTATGCAAAAATTTGCTTATTTCTGGTAAATATTACTATACATAAATAGAAGTATTTACAACACCAATATTAAGAATGTACGAAATTCTTGAAAATTGCTGCCAACCAAACGGCGTTTTTCCGTACTACAAATTGCTTGGACTTTACATGGAACCAAATAAGTTTCGTCTAGATTATATTCACCTTTAGCACTATCTTAAAAAATATTTGTATATTTTTTTTAATTAATTACTGTCTAGGCGTCATACAGAAATATTTAAAAAATATTAATAATTAAAAAAAAAAAAAATTGGAGGCGCCGGGTATCGATCCCGGTACCTCTCGCATGCTAAGCGAGCGCTCTACCATCTGAGCTACGCCCCCTGATGATAGTTAGTTAACGAAAGTGCATGAAAAGTGGTCCAATTCCAGTGAAAGGATTACGAATAAATTACTTAAATCTTACACATATCGGACTTTACATTCTCTTTACTGCGAGCAGGCGTTCGGCCACACTTGGCGAGTCTTAACATTGTATGACGTAGTATTACATACTCAGAATTTCATTTATTAGTTGAATAACAGAATTTCTTCTTTATTACAATATATGTTTACATACATTAAATGTAATTTTACGCAATTTTCGAAGCATTTGGTTAATAATAATGTTTTAGGCCAAATAAGTATGAATTTAGGCTGGTACCACTTGTATCTGTTAAATTTTGAACGTTTTGATCATATGATATATGTTCTGGCTACTCGTCGATGAATTGTGCAATTTATTGGTGAACAATCGTTGTGCTTTTAATTCAATTTTATCGCATTATGTTACTAAAAAACATCATGAAAACGATATTTATTAAATAACAAAGCATCGTCGACGACATACAAGATTTTTTAACTATTAACCCTTTCAGTCGTGAATTTTTTCCAGTGATAGTTTCTCTCTTATATTTGGTACGTAGAGATTTTCGACATTGCCAATTTTGAATCCGGGGTCATATGTAAAATACCAAAAAAGTCGGATCCAATATAACCGACCAAAATGTTGAAAAATGGTAATATTTGCTTATTATGAAGCCAGTCCGATTCACAAATTTAAATTTAAACTAGTGTTGGCGTGAAGCCTCGCTCGCTCAGAAACTTCGACGCTGTTGAGAGTTGCTTATTCCTTAATACTCGTTCGTTTACTCCCAGCTTTCAGTTATATTATAAAATTATACTGATATTTGTTTATGGACCGAAACAAACAAAGAAAGGAGGGAGGGGGTCCAAACATATTTAGGTCCAAGTAGCTTCGATAGATATATTACAAAAATATAGTGTTTCTTAGATGTATGCAAATCGAAAATGATCTACACGTATGGCCTATGAATCACTTACTTCTCGCTTTTGCATTGTAATATACTATTCGATGCATATTGCGTGTTTTTGCTGTATTTTACAATCTTAGACTGTAAAATACAAATTTTCTCGAGTATTTTGACCATTTACTGATTGTCGTGGATCAAAAAATATTCAGATAAATGCAATCCGTAAATCAAACTGTTATGAAATTATTGTTTAAAACTGGTTTTTAACGATTATTTTTAAAATACCGGATATACGGATTGTCTCCTAAATCTAATCAGATGTAAGTTGGGTCTTGCCAAGCTCGAAAAGAGGTTATACTTATCAATTCGTCGAACGTATATACTGAACACGTCAAGTTAATTTTCATGTAAATTCGTCATTTACGGTATTATCTTTGATTTCACGTAAAAAACACATATAACTTTTTTTTTTTAATTTGATGCTTCACCTTTTGTGTTTGAAACATTTCTTAATGTGATATTTAGGATCTGAAACGTCGACATATGATGAAGAAGTATAGTGACATTTTTTTTCGAACTGATCAAATTCAATACTTTGTCCGGCCCTATAGTCTCGGTCGAAGTGAAATACAAAAACAAATATATAAAAATATTAAAAAATAATTTAAAAAATAGCTCCTTCAAATCGCACGTCCTCTTTAGTATTCCTGGTTTTTATTGAGTAATTACTTTTATCTGAAGAGGGCTACAATCCGAAAGCCGAAACGTCATATTTTTATTTTTATTTGTAATTTTATTCTATAATTTTTATTTAAAACCCCCTTTTTTCTTCCTTTTTATGCCCTTATTTAAACACTAATCATACAATATTATTTACAAGGTCGAGAAATTCTATTAATTATTAAATTCCTGGTTTTTATTGAGAGCAGATGTCTAAAAAATGCATAAATATAAAACAATACAAAGTTTTCAATCAATTCGTAATTACGAACGACAGTTATGTATTTTTGCAGAAATCTGAAATATTTCCATGGATAAAAAACTCGAAAACACCCAAAATCAAATTTCTAATAAAAGAAATCTTTATACATTCAAAGTTTTTAAATAAAAAAATCATTAATTTTTTTTTTAATTTGACAGCAAATTCGACGATTTTCAAAACTCTTTTAGACCAAATATCATAACAAATTACAGATTTTTCAAAAATCTGATTAGATCCGCTATTTTATATTTTTAATTTAACACTAGATTCGTTATTAGCAATCTCCGGACCCTCTTGCTTATCAAATTTCAAATAATAGTTATCACTTAATTCTGGCATGAATGTCTTTTGAAATAATGCTACTTTTTAAAAATAATTTCTCATTAGTAATAATTATTCAAAATATTGATAAAATATTATTTTTATTAGTTTTTAACATTTAATATTAATAAAATTCTTTATTATTTTTACGATTGTTTGTTATGAATTAAAAAAAAATTTGGAGGCGCCGGGTATCGATCCCGGTACCTCTCGCATGCTAAGCGAGCGCTCTACCATCTGAGCTACGCCCCCTGGATATTATATGAATAAGAAAAGTGATTTTTCTTTAGTTTTAGCCAGTCATGCATTAGGGAAAGTCTCAGTAACTTGAAGAATTTGTTCTTCGTTATGACCCCTTGGGTTTTCCGAAACTCGACCATCGGTATTTCACTCCTACAAGATCATTAGGACTATACAAACATTTTTATCAGATTTTGGTGCTGCTCACTTTTTGCCTGAAAGTCAGTTAATCGTAAATGAAACACTTTTGCAATAATTCTTTAGCTTGGAAAATTTGATATTATTTTTTTCTTAATTCGATCATTTCTATAGAAATAACAGTACGAATTTTATAACTAGAATTATATATACAAATCCTTTTGAATTCTATTTTAAATATATTGCATAACCGAAGCAAAATTATGTTTAATTACTTCAGGACTGGGATGTCATTATCTACCTGCTTGTATGGGACTGTGCTGATTATTTACACTCAGCAAGACGCAAAGATACATGTGACAATATGACTTGTTGGTTCAATTACTTATCACACCCTATACCTGGTCGTGGTGACCGTCAATTCCAGGGTAGAGTTTAGTGCTTGAACAAATTCGTTCAATCGATGTTAATCATCATTTGAATTACGCTCACAGTAATTGCTATTTCCACATCATTATTAGCTCATAATTCGATTGTTCACAACTTTCCTATTCAAATACGATTTGGGTGCCAAATATTCCGTTCTCTAAAATGATTCTTCTTCAATATTAAAAGTTTACACTATCTCTTAATCCATTAATGGGCTAAAAGACAAGTACTACCGAGATTTTAAGTATATTTCTTTGTATTTAGACAAACTTAATAAAGGTTGTAGAATTTATTATATTGGAATAAGTGTTTTAACTGTTCATTGAGTTTTATTATATGCCCTTAGTTAATCAATAACTTAATCAAAACCTGAACCATATAAAGCATTTGTTATTGAAAAACAAGCCTTTGTATAGTTGCTTCGCAAATCCAATACGTGCCATATAGAATTAAATTTTATAAAATATTTAACAGTTACTATTTTTATAGTAATTAAGTTTTGCAATTTAATAAAACAAATTAAAAAACTGATTATTTTGTAAAATCTGTTTTAAAGAACATTTTCTAAATTAATGAAATAATCACTTAAGAAAGAAAAAAAGGATTATGAGTAAACTAGCAATTAACTTTACAGCTCGATAATTTGACTAAATGCGCACTAAATCCCTCTATCCTTTATTCTTTTACGATGTAGTCATTCGCTCGCTAATATTGTAATAATAGCCTGAAAAGCCATTGAAATAGAGCACTCTACTCAGTTCCTTTTGAACCACATTCGCGTTTCGTAATTCTAAATAAATTCAGCATGAAATCGACATTACAGTTAGTATGCCACTTTCCATCCGAATACTAATCATGAAAAAGTCAATTGATTAGTGAAATGTATGCAAACCAGAATTCTCGAGGTTGATTTAAGAATTTCGTGATTATTCATATAATTTGATGTTAATAAATACATATATTTACTGTCATGATATTAAAGGAAGATATATGAATATTTATAGACAACGAAACCCCATTTATCATTAGATCATAGCGACGTGCAGACGAGGACTCGCCGTAAACTGCTGACGTAAAAATAGAAAACAAAAAATATACTGACTCCGCGTTTTGTACGAACAATTTAATCCTTCATCGGCCGTACAGTATAAGAGGATCCCACAAGATGAATTTGCCTTTCTATTCATCGAACTGTGGTTAATGTGTAAATGCCCATAACAAAATTGTTGACGACTGCGAAAAATACAAGGACTCGATACAAGATTATGTGAAAAATGTATTTAACAAGGCATAGCCACTTTTTATTGCAGGTTACTACTTTAACGATGTCGATTGAATCAAGTTCACGGGAAAACTAAACTTTTTTGTCAGTGAAGTTTCCTATTATGTAACAATTTTTTGTCTTTTTTTTTTATGTTTTATACCTGTTGATTTGTTAAATATAATTAATATTCATTTTATTTGTAGGAAGTTGTATAATTTAATGCTTCAAAGAATGCTTAAAATCTTTTTATCTTTTTATTAGCACTTTGAAGGTTACTGAAATATGGACCTAATTCTTTACTTTTATTATAACTCTGATAGATAAAAATGTAAATTGCCCTTGAAGATTATAATTTTAGTATTTAATTATTCATCACAAAAAGCTACATCATGTATGGAAATTAGCATTGGTTTAATACTTCAAAAATGTATTTCCTAAACATTCTGATAAGCTTTCCTCAGTGGTAGAATTAGCTCAAGTTACTTAAATCATTTTACTAGTACATTTTTCATTAATAAAAAAGATTATTACTACTTTTTTCCTATAATAAAAGCTATTTATTCGTAAGCCCATAACATTGCACGAGCAGGTTCACTCCCACTATTACCGACTATATAATTTTATTAGTGTCTATGAAAAATATTTTGAATCGATTTCTGATATTTTCAATGAACGGCACATTTTTCCTCAACCTTGTCAGGTCACGTAATTCGGTGTAGGGAGATTCAAATAAAATTACATGTTACTAATACATTTCGGGCTTATTCCATTTCAATGCATGCAGGGAAAATAAATTTGACATTTGAAATTATATTTTTATATATATTTTTATATATATTATATATATATATATATATATATATATATATATATATATATATATATATATATATATATATATATTCGTCTATGTATTCATGTTACTTTTTTATTTTTAAAAACAACTATTTTTGATCAATTATGAAAACCATTAAAATTTTACGAGTTGGCTGGGTTTTATGTAAAACAATCGGAACATTTTTTTTAACCTTTAGAAATTAAACAAACTTTTCAAAATTACTCTTTTGAATTCCTAACTTTTCTAAAATTTGTTTTTCAATTTTTAAACCATTTTTATGAAATACTGAAATAGCCATAAGCATAACTATCAGGCTCATTTTAATTTCAGCTGAAACTATAGAAATTAAAGAACAGGTTCATTTAAAAATCAAGCATTTCAGTTTGTTGAATTTTATTACATTGCAAAAACTGTAGATGAATGAAAAAGGTTTAATATTACTGAGATTAATATTTGATTCAAATGTTCTTGCTGGAAAATGGCATTTGCTAAAGCCATGGAAATTATGTTTGTTTCTTACTTTTTGCTAAGTGATGTACTCGTAGAACATTTGGTTGTCAAATTTATTTTTGTTTAAATGTGATAATGCTACTAAAATGACAATAGAGCGATCTATGAATATAAATTCTGCCTCTTTATTTAAACAATATAAATGCATCATATCAATGAGTATATTAAATATAATGACTATTATCATCATAATATAAAATAATGATTATTATTATAACGATTTACCTACAAATTTACCTACAATACCTTAGAGATTAGTAACTAACTGTGGTTTTAACCACAACACTCGAAAACAATATAAAATTGCATAGATCATTTGTATTTTTCAAAAACTTTTATCGTGTTATCCTATTATGAACACGAAAAATTGAAGAGTAAATCCACCATCTTCTCGAATAATGAAAAATGTGACACCAGCTGTCGACAAACCCAATTACATTTAATTGGCCCAATTACAAAGTTCATTCATTCGAAACAATTTGTAGATACGCCTGAGCTTTTTCGGAAAAGAAAATGATATTGCGTGAAGATAAACCGTTATGTTTTTCATTATATAGTAAAATAATTTGGTAGTGCAAATGTCAGCCATAACAGTGTAAAATGAATAACACAAGTACATTATTAACGTGCATTGGAAAAAGAATTTTTACGTGAATAAATATATATGATTATCCCAGGAATCTAAATAAATTTGTTTATAGGTCAAGTGCCTGTTAATATGGGACGCTACTGATATCGAATACGTAAAAGCTACGTAGTTTCAAAGGCATTCCGCTAATGCAACGTCGAAAATAAGTTTAAAAAAATATTAGTACGTAATTAGTCGTGACAAAATTATTTTTAATTCAAAATTGGATTTGAAACATTCTTTTGCCGAAATTTGTTCAGTAATGTTTGTTTTTTGTACCAATTTTACGAACGGTATAAGAAAACTATCCATTCAACCCGAAAATATACATTAAAAATAAAACACCTCGCTAAATTATCGGAGTAATTGATAACAAATTATCTTTTTCGTTTAGAACATCTATAATTAAGAAATAATTACTTTACGAAATTATTTATAGTTTACTGCTATTAGAACATCCAAGCAATCAAAATCATACGTGCTTTGATGTGATTCGTTATTCTGTACGAAAGGAAATCACTAGTAGAGCTTGATGTCCTGTTTTTTTTTGCAATTAGGTAAAAAATGAGAAAGCTGACCTCTATCAGTTATCTGTAAAGTCACGTATGATCAATCGACATTATTTTCTTTATGTGTACCTGCATATACTTATCAAGAGTGTTATCAAGAGTCTTATTGATATAGATTAGGCTTGTATACAATACACTAACCGACCATATTAGAAGCTCTCGAAAGTGAGCGTCTCGTGCTAAAATGTTTCTCTTTACGAATTACCTATATGAGATTATCAAAAGAAAATTTATTCCAGTTTAGAGTGAATGTTGGTAATCCAGAACATTCAGTAAACATTCATGGAAATCCTTAGAAAAATAAAAAATTCTATGCAATGACCATTTTTCTTAAAATGGATATTCTCGTTCATTTCCAAAATTCCGACAAAATGGTGTGTTTCTCTTCAGATGCAAACTGAACAAAAAATGTGGAGTACCGTTTATAACATTCCGAGAACAGTTTAACGGGTACCAAAATCCTTTATTCAGTGCCGTTACACCAAATTAGTATTATTATATTTAGTATATAAAACGATGTCAGTTAGTCAAATAGACAATAAAAAATGGCCAACACAGTTCAAAACAAAAGTTTTATCTAAAGGGCAAGAATAAAGTTTCTGTTTTTTGGAGTTTTACAAACTTTTGGTATGAACTGTGTTGGTCATTTTTTATTGTCTATTTGATATTCTTAAAGCAGTTCATTGAGTATACATATATTTTTACTGATTTCAGTTAAGTTTTGTCTACATAAATTTACGAAGTGATATGCTAACAATTATAATTCTATTTGCACATCAGAATTCGCCGATACATTAGACAGCAACAATAACGAAGAGGTTTGAGTAATTTGTAATCAAGCATATTATTGAAACTTTTTCATGTACTAAAAGTAAAAATGTTGTAAGATAATATGTATAAATATATAGGATATGCTGTTATTACTTTTATTGACATTTGAGGACTATAGATTCGACTTATTACCATGAATTGGTTAATCAATTTTCAGCGCTTTGAACATTATTTAATTCTTACGATGAAAAGTCAAAAGTTACGAACGACAATTCTGTAGAATATCGTGAACAGTGTTAGCGAAGAAGAAAATAATTTACTTGAATAGTATTGAAACAGTAATTATTAATATTTTGAGTGTTTATCTTTCATGTTATAATTACTTCGGCCACAGTATGAAAATAAAAAAGTTCTTTCTTAAACGACAACTTTAACCGGTACAACCTTTACTTTCACCGATTCAACATTCTACTTGGACTCCATGCGACGTTATGTTCCGCATTTCGTTGGAGAAAGTAAAACCTAAATATCGATCAAGTTGGTGCATTACAAACAAAACTGCAACGGGGGGCGTAGCTCAGATGGTAGAGCGCTCGCTTAGCATGCGAGAGGTACCGGGATCGATACCCGGCGCCTCCAAATTTTTTATTCTTTTAAATATTTACAATTTATTTGTTAGCTGGTCATAAGAATTTTTATTTAAAAAATTTATTTTGTTGGTATTTTTTGCGCTTTTGTATGCTTTGATGAAGGGAAATTTATATATTACTTTTATTTTTTTTTTTGTTAAAAAAAGCGATCCTTCCTATAACATATGCAGCTTTGCAATTGAAAAAAATATTACTAACCAGCAATAGTAGTCGTTTTCGGCCCAAGGGCGTCAAATTTTTTTTGTTGCAGTAGACTTAAAATGGTCATTACTGGTTCAAAAAACAATATTTGAATCTCTGGCGTAGAATTTTCACCCTCATGAACCTCGAGCCGACTTTGCCTCTCTCGGGTTCTATTGTAGAGGCGTAAAACTCCATTTTACGCCCTTGATACAAAACTAACTATTCCTACGAATGTGAGGGTTGTTTCATATTGGTACAAATAACTTTTTCGCGAATGCGACAAACAATGTGACAAAAATGGCCAAAAATCAGCAAAGCCGCAATTTAAACACACTGTATAAAATTTACTTTTCTATCTTCGTTCATATTTGAACATAAAACAGCTATACTATAATGCATTATAGTACATACAGCATTTCCTATATATAATCAATGAGTATTTTTTATTCAATTAACTATTGAATGCCAAACGCAAATTTTAATTACAAGCTCGTAATACCAGTGGCTTTTGGAACGTGAAAAATTTGTATGCAAACATAAATGGGGAAAATTAAAATGTATCAAAAGGACAAACTTATTTTATCTAATGGATAGAAGTAGTCTTGTGCAATTTTCGAATACGTAAAAGAAACTTAACTATCTTGAATTAAGTTTATATATATTTTTATTTTATCGCGCGTGGAAAAAAAATAAAAATTATAATTTATTCTTCGGCAATAACGCTATTTGATCGGTTCTTTGATTAATACTTAAATATTTCGTTGGATTGTTTCACTGTCTTCTTTCAATACAAATATTGCATGAATACTTTTTGCCCTGTACATTACGTTTCAAACTTTTATCAAACTGTAATTTATCCCGAATATTGTGACATTAAAAAACCAGTTAATCACATATGTATTTATATCTGAATATTTACATATGAATTTATTCATGTTTATTTTGAGGAATTCCGCGCCAATTCGACCAGCCCATGAACCCTACCTCATCAAATTTTTCTGAAAATATTGTACATAGCTTCCGAATATATGATGGAAATTTTTGGTCTTTCTCGGTGAATGTAAATATCATTTTCAGTAAAGGTAAATAAATAAATAAATAAATAGTCGTAACTGGGATATCAGTTTACGTTGAGGGCATTAATTTATGATCTTCTTATATGTACAATTTGAGAATCGAAAACTATTAGGTACGATATAAAATGGAAAAAGCATCCCTCTAACGCTTACAATTGGAACTATTTTGAAAATGATCGCACCAGGATGTCATTTTGTGCTCTTGAGCAGGGCAACAGGGAGAATTTCCATCATATGGATTTAAAACGGTCGAGAAATAAACAATTAGAATACATAGCTTCTGAATAAAAAAGAAACACTCTAAAATGTGATTGGATTTTTTAACGGATTGTCTTCTCAGCTTGAAAATGAAAATAAAAGACTTATCTTGAATACTCTGAACTAATACAAATAAAATTGGTTGAACCATTTTCCACTGCGGTAACATTAATGGTTACGTTATTTTTTTCAAATTACTTGGAAATTTCAATTAAAAAATGAACAAAAAATGTAAAAAATTCCTTTAATAATTCAATTAATTCCAATTTTCAAAATTGGCCAGATTGGCCAAATTTATTGAATTTTTAGGGAATTATTCCACAACACGCCTGACCGATTGTGCCCTTTATTGGGATTTCCAAAAAGATAAGGTTTCATAGATATGTATATAAAAATCTTCCTTTGTATTGCTCTGATGCAAATAAAATATAAAAGGACATTAAAATTATTCACATTTAATAGAATGCAGTTATTTACCTGATAATAGCTAAGCGGATTTGACGGAGGAGGAACATTCGGGTCCACCAGTTCCATATTGTACAGCCAGGGTAGCAGATACTGCAACAATAACTGGCACACTTCTCGCCGCGCTGTTTGGAATCTGTGTGTGATTTCTGGAAATAAACAAAAACAGAAATAGCGCGAAGTAATGGAAAAATAATATACTACATATTAGCAATATACGCATAATACCAATATTTCAGAAACATCATAAGTATACGCATAAAAAATATTGGAGCTGTAGCGACAGAACCTCTTCCAGAGAAAGTTATTGTTGCTCTCATTTTGACAAAGTTGCGTTTTTAGTAATAATTTCATCGAATAAATAGTTATTTATTAACAGGACCGGAAAAACCTAAGTAGTTCTAAATAAGTAAGTAGATCTAAGTACCCATCAATCACTTGAGGCCTTGCAGCTGTAACACGATGTTTTATTCACTAAAATTCTAAGAGTATAACTAAGAGTATAAAATAAACATTTCTTTTGTAATCGAATGTTTGGTTTTTCGGCACACACTAACAAATATCGTATTTTTGAGATATTGAGAGATTACTTAAGATTTCTATTTGACAATTACTCTTGGAAACTCATACTTAGGCGAAGTAAGAATTACTCGAAGTAAGTAAGAATTCAAAATGATTCAAAATGAAGGGTATTAATCGCCGAATCTCATAAGATAATTGGATTAAATGTCATTTAATACGCCTGTAACTTGTGAGAAATAATCTTAGGTAGTCAACTAATAGCTTATTTTAAAGAGTGAGAGTAATAAGTAAGTGGTGCAACCAGTAGAAAATAACCACAAAAATTTGTCCCGTTCGGTACATGTCGTGCAACATTTTTTGTTTCGAAATTAAACAGTACCATAAATGAACTATTCAGGTAAGAGTTAGTATTAACTTTTTCCACGGGGTGATGCTACCCATATGTAATTATAAGACTTAGTGTAAACTTATAGAGACCAAAAAATGAGGACCTTCTGAATTTACCTGTTTTTCCTATTCGCTTTTGTAATGGGGAAAGCGGGAATAGGGTGGGGGGGGGAGCAGATCAAGGGGGGGGGTCAATGTGCTTTGGCAACGAGTGGACCAGCATGCAGGAGGGTGGATGTCGGCGGGCTAAACGTTAACCTATTCTACTTAAGTTCTCCAAACGCTTTGCGCCCGAGTCCCATGCTATTTGAAATAAGAGCCTAGCGAACGATTTTACCGTTACAGTTGTTGACTAAGCTTGTGCAGTTTTAGAAGCATAAACTATTATTGTTACAGATAATAGTAAGACTAATAATAGTGAGAAAAATGGCAACAGTAATGACAAAAGTTATTAATAAATTGGATGACTTTGGAGGTAGAACCTAAAAGAGAAAATCGTAAATAATCAAAATTTTAAATTGACTGTAAACGTTTATGATTGAGTCAAATATACCCTCTAAATTTGAAATATTCAAGTTTTTACTAATTCAATTAATAGAATCGCTCTGCTAATCAATTATTAGTCCGCGTTTACTATTTCAATTACTAATTCGGTTTCACTATGTGCATTAGTGTAAGATGTGAAGAAGGTGTTGTTAATATTCACAAACAAATTTTTGGGAAATTTTATTATTTCATTAGAATTTCTTGATTAAAAAGGGTTTGTACTGTGTTAATCAAAACTGAATTATTATGAGACCCAGTGATAATTAATCAAATAATTCGTTACAATTTCTAATTAACACCATTTCTCGTAAAAATATTACGTTTATTACTGACCGAACCTATCTCAAGTTTTTCAAAATTTTCCGCTGAGGTCTCCGATTTTTCCGTCAATTTGAGAAGTTGTTGAAAATGCTTAGTATAAAAAAGTCTTTTTAGTAGTCATGCAAACAAACATTTTTTGGGGAAACTATGAGCATCCGTGAGCTCAAAATAGAGCTTTGACAAAAAAAAATCACGGTTGCTATTTCATCAAAAACAAATATTTTATCATTTAAAAAAAAAAAAAGAAAAAAAATTTAATTTTTATAAATATTTTAACATTTTTTTTCTTGTCTTAAGTAATATTTTCAGTGCTATTCCCAATCCCGCGTAAAATTTCTAAAAAAACGTTGAAAATTTACAAAATGACAGCCATTCTTTAAAAAACAAAAAGAAAAACAATTTTCAAAAAACATTTCATTCTCTATTTGAAATTTGTTGGCTAATAAATTGATGAATGACGAATCTTTTTTAATATATTTGGTTGATTTTAAAATCCTGATCGAAACGCAGGATTTTTTCTTAAACATTGCTTAACTATAGTTATTAAAAATGTTATAAATTCGTTTTTTAATCATATAAAGGAAAAATGTTTTCATGTTTATTTTTATTAATCTTTGATCTACAAATTTGTTTTTTCTATAAAAAATCATACGGTTGCTACGCACGGCTTAACGAATAGCCGTAGCTCTTGAAAATTGTAGAGCTGAATTCTGAAGCTCTTCAAACTTCGTTAATGTAGAAAATTAAGAATTTCAATCTTGCCCTTTTAAAGGAGCCTTACCCCAAATTGATCGATGCGCACAAGCGTTATTATACTAGGGGTATAATATTGCAAACGCATTTGCTTGTATATTGTTAGTTGGCATATTAAACGATTAATTAAACAAATTATAAGCGTCTTAATGGTATATCTGAACTAACCATAGACTGGCCTATTTAAGTATAGTTACGGTACTCTTCTGAAGTTTCTATTTTGTAAATGAAACATTTTTTTTAATTTCAAACGGAATTTATAAGTGCATTGAAAATGCTGGACATGAAAGGTAAAAACTTTAAATTAATGAAAAATGAATCGTGCTATATTAATGATAAAGTTAACATATCGAGAGACATGGGAAATGCTTAACATTTCTCAAATAATTACTCCATTATATATAAATGTATTAGTGTACACAGCAAAATATGCTCATTTGTCAATTAAAACTTCCTTTATACAGATTTTACTCTCTACCAATATATTTCTCTTATGTCAATCTGAAGAATCGTTATATGTTTCTATTTTATTACCAGTTTATTTTACTATTTGACTGTTATTTTATTTAAGTAATATCTATTTATAGGAGATAAGATTCCACACTCTTTATATTTCGAATTCTCCATATAGATGTAAGGCGTTTTTTTATAGAATTTGTGTCTTTTAGTGCCATAGGTACAAGGATTAGAAATCAATGATGTAATTGTTACTCTAGTCTCAGGTCAGATTAATTACTTAATCTTTATATATCATAATTTACTCCAATACTTTTTAGTGTCTAACAGAAAAGGCGAATTTTCAAATTGCCGGCACTATCTTAATTGCTCCTGAGGTAATCAGTTTAACTTCAACTTGCAAGTTTTGATATATTTGTCATAAATCAACATTTGTAACAATTTTTCGTCCAATAAAACGTTTCAGTTGGCCTTTCATATGTCGTCCTTTCTGAATCACGTTCCTTAATGTCATCAAGTTTTAAATTAATTCTGAAACATCAACAATTTGTAACAATTCATGCAATTAAAATGTAATTATCAAATTAAGTAATTATTGTTTAACATTAAATTTTAATGCAAAATATATTTTTGCAATTTTGAGGTTCCACGAAACACAATTACAAACTACTATAAACATAATTGTAATGTAAGAACATATTAAATGTATGATAATTAAAAATGCAGGTTTTAATTTCTTATTAATAGCAAGAACATATTTTCAGATTGATTAATGAATAATAATGATGTTTCAATTAATTGTCGATATAGGAAACAAGCTATTGTGATATTTAAAGTGACCGCTGTTTTGGTGTGATAATTGTTTTATCTTATATCTAGCAGATGGGAGCTTCTATGTTAACATCTGTTATTCACATTTTGACAAACTATACTCCATTTTAGTAAAGGTTTCATTTAGAAATGAAAATATCGTTCTTTTTCTATGGTAGCCATACTTGCAATTTTGAAGAAAATGTCTTATTGGCATTGAATGCTTTTTTTTCTTACATAACTAAAAAAGTGTCCGAAAAGGTCCTCTTGTAATCAGTTGAAATTAAGTCTATGTATAGTATTTTTCATTCATGTCGTGTTTTTTGTTCATTTGTTACGAACTTAGTTTTTGAGACCCAAAAATAGTGCCGAACTATATTTCACACTTTCGAGTAGAAATGGTAGTTCATACTATCTCATATAGTTAAATGTGGTACGGACATCTGCATAGTTTGCTTTAGAGACTAATAAATGATTCATTTTGATATGAAAATAGTAATAGAATCTTTTCCCATACTAACAAGGTAATAAAAAATAACACTCAAACCAGACATTACAGAAAACATTTCCAAAGAAAGTGAACTACGCTGTGAAAGAAAATCCATTTATTTCATCCCTTAAGTCATGCATAGTTATGCTGTAAGGAATTCCTTTGAAACACATGAGTAGGGAAATAAACGCATATGGTTATGATGTCGTAGGTAATTTATGAAATACCATAGGTGCGTTTAATTTATATCATCCTATAAATAAATCGATATTGAGTATAGGAAAATTGTGTCGATTTTAAATATTTCATTTAAATTTGAATTGTAAGTATTTACATTATCGTTTATACATTTTTATACATATGCAAGTTTTATTTAATTCGTTTCCAATTGTTTAGTAAATATCAGTAGTCGATAAGTTAGTTCAATTTAAAAGATTACAATAATTAATGTCCTTTTAATCCACCTAAAGCATATTTTTCTATCAAAATTTTGCCGTAATAAATTTACAAAGGAGGGAAGTGTTATTAGGTGCACATTTCTTTGTATATATTCTAGCCTTTGAAAATTTAATCACGTTCTCAATGTCTACGCTTGATGAAAACTATGGGGTATACGAGTGGCAGAAAATTACGGATGCTTGTAGCAAACTAACAGACTAATTAAGTACGGTCAATCGTGGACTTTCAAGCTATTTTTTAAACTTTAATATTACAGTATATTACAAAATATAATGAAAACATTTTTAAGAAAAGTGCGAAATGATACTTTTCCATCGCAATATTCTCTTTAAAATTTAATTTCAAATTAGGAGTATTCAGTAATTTAGAAGACGGATGGTGCAGCAATTCCTTTTCGTTGTTAAAAAATTACCGGTAGAATTAGTAGAATGGAATGAATTGGTTACAATGTTTTACGCTCAAAGGTCCTTAATAAGCGAGTTTAAGAAATGATAATATGGCAGTGTAGGTTAAATTATAAACAGTGAAATACTATTTCCAAAATCGATTAATAAAAAATAAAATTAATACAGTTAATATAGACAATTTATCCTTGCGTCTATTATTATCTTACATTAGTAAGTACAAAACACCAATAATTATTTACATTGAATCAAATAAGACGAAGCAATGAAAGATACCTCGCGTTCGTTGCCTTATTCCTGAAGTTAATCGTCTACATGCTTGCGAGCATCATGTCATTGTGTATTAACAGCCAAGTTTATTAACCGAACAATTAATGGGTATCAAAAATCCCGTAAACACCAAGTGGAGGCCAAATAGCTCAGATTCGCTATACGCGAGGGTCACGAGTAGTAATCATCCCTCATAACATCACCTCCATCGGTTTAATGTTGCAACACATATCTGTAATTGTGTACATTTCCTGTTCTTTTTGTACTCATCAAGTTAATTTTACGCCAAGGTTAATTGAGCTTTTGCAAACTTAAAGAATAATACACGCATTCCGGCTTGGCCTACGACGTCTGTTCTTAAATGCTCAATTTATCCTACACTGAGAGAAGTGGATTGTAAAGGTTACTACAAATTATTTACTGTGCTGATAGGTCCCATGGTCATATTAAGAATATTTTTTTTTAGTTTACGATTGTAGAAGTTGAAAAATATATTGGTGGAATTTAAAATTTATAAAGTCGTATTTATTATCAAAAATGCAGCAAATGCTATTACGGTAGGTCTTGTTAGTATCTTGCTGCTAACGATGTCATTTAGATTAAATATGCTAATTTTTCTATATTACAAATATTTTTTCGATTACCTCAAATTTTAATAATATAAACCCATTTCTTGGACCGAAATTAAAAGATTAATTTAAGAACTTTCTAGCAATAACAAAATACGAAATCGATGTTTTATATATATTATACCAATAAAAAATTGATATCTTTATTTACTGCCTTGACAAATAAACTTTTATTCATTTTTTATTATTAATGTTATTTAAGAACTGATTTGTTTGTATTATATCACACCACCGGATTTAGTAAAAATAAACTAAGAATAACAAATTCTGGAAATGCATATTACACATGGTAACATATGCATACAGACACTGAAAAACATTTAGCAAGTTAAATACAACTATACTTGATTCAAGTAAATATCATCTTTAATAGTTGCAACAATACATTTATTAAAAAGAATATTCATTCTCTACTTGAAAAAAAAAATTCCTGGACTAAAAGGAATGTTTGCTTAATTCCACAACATATTTAATTTTTTTTTCAAGAAAATTAATTATTAGTTTAAGCAATGCATTTTTTAATTTCAGTAAATATATACTTAAAACAAATAAATATTTATTAACCATACTAAATAATTATATTAAGTACATAATTCTTTAACTAGAGAACATATTCCATTGCTAATAATTGCATTGTAAATAACAAGTTTATTCAACCAGAACTAAATTGCTTGAATCTAGGAAAATATTTATTGAAATTGAATAAATATTTTATTCAGTTCAAGTTGTCGAACGGAATAAATTGATATTATGATGTAAATGTGTACTGGTTTCAAATAAATATATACTCGAAGAAAAAAATGTTATGTAAATAAAGGAAGAAACACATGTCTTGGACCAAGAAAATATTTACTGAAAAGTAGTAAACATTTACTAATTTTTAAGAGAACATTTAATTCTTGTAAGTAAATATTTAATGGTTCAATGTAAACCATTAACTTCTTTAAAATAAATATTTTGTTGCGATTATGTAAACTATTTATTTGAATCAAGCAAATTTCTTTTGATATAAGTAAATTGTCGTCAAAAAAATATTCATTGATATGAAGTCTTATCATTTTCTAAATCTAAACATACGATTTCTTTGGCGGAGTCAATTTTTTTTTAAAAGGATTTATTTTTTTCAAGAAATATGATTTAATATCTATAAGCAAATTATTTTTTTTTTCACGAAATATGATTTAATATATATAAGCAAATTATTTATTTGTTTCAAAAAAATACTATCTTCATTTAAATCTTCTCGTAAACCAACGAATATTTGTTTTAATTAAAAAAATGATTCCAATTAATCAATTTCAAGTAAATATATTTCGTTAAAAGAAGTTTTTTTTTCAGTGTACAATGAAATAGGCTGCACATTTTTATTGAAACCCCGGTAGCATCACCTGCAGAATTATTAGAGTTTGACGATTTAGTTTAGTAGCTATTTTAAACTTATAAAGTTTTAAGCGCTTAAAGTTCATGATAATACTGGCAATATTCCCTTTTAGACCATTTCAAGCGTTCTTAAAGCAGACCGTACCATTTGAAACGAACACTTTGCTCATTCTGGTTATTAATCTTTAAATTGATACTTGATATTAATATACTACAGAAATGTTACATAAGGCTTAATCGTTTAGTTAAAATTAATATACTAAACTAGTTGCAAAGAAGTTTTGTTTGAAATAATTATGCTTTGCAATGCAATAGTTTCTCGACGACGTTATGAAAGTCAAAAGCAGTTATATTTTCATGATCATTTTCACATATTTAAGGGTCATATAACCGTAAATGCCGTATATAATTATTTTAATTTATAATTAAAGATCTTTTCAAATTATGTTGATAGCAGTCATAGATTTTAGAAAAAATCATTTGCATATTTTATCTTTCAAGTTATTGCATTAAAGCATTGAAACAATACCGAATAAAATAATTAGTCAAAATTGAGAATAAAGAGGAACAGTGAGATCAAAAATACTACGAAAATATTTATCAGTTATTACTCTTTATAAAACACTTTCTTTCACATCATAAAAATGATAAATTTGTTCAAAATATAAACATGTTAGAAAAACTAAAACCATACATTTAAAAATTGATTTAAATTAAGAGATGCAAATATCATTTAGACATCTTGACGCAAACAGTAATGAACCACATTTACATATTTACATCTAATTATTTACAACATCCCTCCTTGATGCAATCAATTTTCAGCATATTTACGCACTGCTACTAATACTAGTCTAGTTACCGAGTTTTAGTTCATTGCTATTATTGCTTCTCATACCTTTCGTTTGTCTTCTAAAACCGATAACGAGTTTGTAATGTTCTAATTATTTGGGTATACGAAAAACGCATGTCCGATTCAATTCTGCAGCAAATTGCTGTAGGCGGCATAGAGTAGAAAAATACTTCCAAACCAACATCAAAAGTAGTATGAAATATAAAATGCAAAAAACTAACATTTCTAGTGCAAAATAAAAAACGAAATCAATAAAATCGATAGTGATAACGGGAAAAGAAAAAAACCATAATGATATTTTTTTAATACTAATTTTGTCCACTTGTGAGCCGTAATCAAGAATGATTTTGACAAATCGATTTATGTGTATGTTACAAAATAAAAGTGAAAAAAAAAAATTTTTAACTTTTCTCTAAAATCTTAAGTGTTCTTGAATATTATTTGTGGATGTCGTTTTGTTCCTTAGTAACTTTAAATATTTAGTTTAAAGAGTTTTCCAAATTCAAAATATCAAATCTGGTATAGATTTTGAGCATCCCTCATCTTTTTTTGGATGTGGCATCAGCACATAAATTCATTGGGTACATAAACATAGATCCACCAATTATTTACAAGAAATAAATCATACAGAAATCATATCGCTTATTAATTATCAAACTTAATCTTTTTTTTCGATTGCAAATGTTGTATGCAACTGACGACAGGGATTTTTTAATGTGAAAACAGCAACATTTGCGGATCCACCGTAATCGATTCTTTGTCTACAGTTTTAAAAATTCTTTGCCAAATAAGCCACGTTCGAATTGGAAATCAAAGTTGAAAAACAATTTAGAAAAATCTTGAATACCCAACAATAATGTGGAAGTATTGTTGCTTGTAATAATTTCTATAACCAAGCACATTATGTGGACGAAACGAATACAGCAATTCATTTATAACAAAAATATATTCGGACGAAAAGTTTTGAAAGATGATTTGATTTTCAACAAATTGTGAAAAGTTTAGTGACTTTCAACTTATTTTCTAAATTTTAGAAGACTTACAACGAGCCCAGTTATAGTAACAAAATTAACTAGTCTGATCACAATTGATTTTAATGAAAAGTAACTTTTACACAAATCCTATACAGATCTGCCTTTTTTTGTTAAAAAAACATTATGTGTAATGCATTTGGTATTTACATCTTTTGGTATATAAAATTATGCGCAAAACTATAATAGTATTTTTTTTATAACACTGTAAAATTTATATAAATGTTTCACTCATTGAAAGTAATCACAATGCTGAAATAGCATAAGACGTGGAAAGGATTTCTTTAAGAAATGTCCGACTTAATGTACTGTTGGGGTGTTTTCAGTCCACAGCAGACCTTGCCCTTGTTCCTTTACATACCATTTGTCTTTGAAGTTAATGTTCTGTGAGAGAACTATAATTCGTTTTTCTTGAACGCAGTATAGATCGTTTGTTAGAATGTTAGAGATAGAATGTTTGCTGTTTCGTTAATTTATGATGAACAAGAAAAACATCCTACCTTACAAAAAATGTACACTATTTTAAGTAATTGTTTGGAAAAATTAAACAAGTGTTTTATCCAACAAAGACAGAAATTGAAAAAATATTAGAATTATACTTTCAGTTTTTAAAGGATCTTAAGTAATGTACGTTTGATTCACCGACTGACTAAATTTATTTTGGTACAAGTACTAAGTGTATCTTGTAGTTCTGTGTATATCGGAGGTCTTGTCAAAGTGAACACAAGGCAATCGACCTACGCTAAAGCAAAGCTTGCTCGGGTGACGTCGATCATATAATGGTAATAGAACCTGCTTTAACATGGATTGCTTTGCGTTTACTTTGATAGGCCTACCCTGCCCATGTAGACATTATAAAAATAAACGAATCGGATGCAATGACACACGCGTTAGCCGTAAACAAATGGTATATCTAACAATAAATAGAATTATGAAGACCTATCAGTCACATATTTTTTAAAACGAAACATGTTGCGACATTCAGAATTTTTAGGCTTTCGTCTTAAGTGTCGAAGTTTTTGGTTTGCAGATAAGAAAAGAAGTATTTGAACTCTTTCATTTCATGTCCGACTTCAAGAGATTTGCAATTTCCAACGTCTAATTAATTTTCTTTCGTGATTCTTTTCCCTTTTTCAGTTTCATTGAACAATATAACGCTGTAAGTATATCCTCTTAAAGAAGATAATAAATGTTAAATTGTCATTTTGTTCGCTGACATATATATCGATGGCAATTTTCGCATAAAATCTGACTACCTACCACGACTCAGTGAAGTTCAATGATTAATCACTAAATGGTTCTGTACGAACATTATACTTCATGATTTTCGATGATCAGGTTCTATTAATGCATTTTGTAATACAATTAACGTTTTATTGAATCTAAGATCTAGACGGCTTACTTAAACTTTAGTTGTACTTATTGCCTAAAGGTTAGAATGGTACTGGTTACAAAGAAAAAAAGTAGTTAATAGAATTATTGTACAAAAGTAAATTAACTATTTCGATAGTAAACGACGCCATGACATTGTTCCGTTTACTATTTCGCAATATTTAAATATCAATCACCTTACATAACCTCAAATGTATCGCAATATTACAATCGAATCGTCCCTTTGAATAGTAAAATAGATGTAATAAAATTGATTAAATGAAAAGAACCTACTATCATAGTAATAATAGTTTCAGGTTGTTAATTTTAGTATTATTATATGTTACAACCACTTCTACCCTTTCTTCATGATTCCATTAACCATTTGCTTTTTTTCTGTGTGGTACAATTACTACTAGAGCCAACGAATAACGAGTTGCTATCAAAACAATTGTGTCATAGTGACATTTACGACTACCATCAACAAACACATTCATCAGTCCAACTTACGCATGATAGTAAACCTTACTATATAGAACTTATCAGTAGTGGACCTACGACTAATGCAACCTATGACTTGTGGACGAAGTCAACCTATGACTAATAGAGTATAAGATCTCCTTACTTCCCTTACTTTTTCATATTGTAAAAGTTGTAGTGCGTATGAGATGGTCAATTGCCTGGAACGTAGTTAATGAGCAGATGTTAAATGTCCACGGACAAGATACTTGGAGAAGGAATAATTTTATATAAGATCTTGAAAAGGACCACCATATTGATTGAAACGTTGGACTAAGACAATGTCACATTTTCTTATTTCAAATAATGAACTGTAGTATCCATAATTAAAAAATAGATGCATACTAAGATAGTTAAACCAAAAATGTTTTCCAGTAAATACAACTATTTTCGACATGTGATTTTAGATACGAAATGCAAGGGGACAGACTGTACTGTAATAAGTACATCATCTATCTTTTTTCAGTGTAATACGCCTCCATTTCGTGTCCAATGCTTTTATTGTCTGAGATCGACTCCTATTACTTTAGCGACATTATTGCCAATACGAGTCCTTCGTGTCGTAAAAAGAACTGGCGGTCCTTTTTTCTATAAAAGTATATCACAGACTGTTCGTGTAGATTTTCCCTACGGAGACAAGGCGACTTTCCAAACTTTCCAATTGGTCTCTGATCTCCTTTGTCGCGTACAAAAAGGAAAATCTACTCGTAAAAGGCGTGAAATCCGCGTTTCAGTATGATCAAAAAATCCTACTGCCAATCGAATCTTCTGAGACTCTCAGTAAGATTGACATATTGGTGTAAAAACGACAAAGTGCTTTTATATACATTTGTCTCTGTACGCATAAAATGTGAATGACATAGTAATATAAATAAAGAAATATATTTTTGCAATTGGAAAACAGTTTGAGAACAAGCATTTTTCGTATAATACCTTTGGATTGATTTGTTTATGATAAAGATGATGATGGAAAAAACTATTATTAATAGAACTTGAACAGAAAAAAAGTATTTTACTTCATTTTAATTGAAAATGTTAGATTTTAATTCTACGATTTTTAGATATATTCTAACTAAATGTGGTTAATACCCTAGTAGAAATTGGTATCATCCACGGTAGACGCTTACAGATGGCAATAAATCGTCACGTTTAGACTAGAAAACTAAGCACGTCGCATAAAAGTGCCAATTCAGTGATTCTCCAATGGATAATTCCGATCTTTAACAACACGGAAAAAAAATTTCAGAGGCACAGGTCTAAATCGCCCTAAAGTAGCCATATTGAAGGGCTGCTGTGGAAACAGCTCTATTGTATGGTTATGGTAGACACGTAAATTGAGCCGTATATAACATAACCAATCCAGCTATATTGGAGACGTGTGACGACTCTGCGTAAAATATTTAGCAAAATTTTATAGCTACCAGTTGTGTATGATTATAGATCTGCCAGCTATATAAATATGTATATAAATGCGTGTTATAAATCCAGAAAACATTACTTCAACTTGCACAGGTGACAGGACCGACAGATTATTCAAATGACAACACTGAAGATATTATTATATTTATTTCTATTATTACATTGCACATTTTGGAACAATAAAATATCGCCCATACATTTGAGTAATGTGTAGGCATGTAATGCAGTAATTCACAGAAACTAATTATTTTAAAAGACGCATTTTCATAAAATACCTCATAACATGAAAAGTGTTCATGATAAGCTGTATGTACACTTTGGTATATAAAAACAATATTATTTTCAAATCCAGCGATGAATTTAATAACCCCAAATAGAGGTTGCCAAGAGTACCAAAATTTTCTACCCACTTGCAAAAGAACATTGGTGTGCTTTTATCAATAGGACATTCAATAATTGAAACCGGTAAATCATTCAGATTCATAGTATTTCCAGGACCTACTTCAAGGGTACTGGAAAATACATTTTTCATAATAAATTGATGTGCTAATTGAAGTTGGTGTTTCTTTGCTAGAGTTAAAGCTATTGACCGCCTGGAACTAGTAGCATTGGCAGCTACTGTGGATTCCCTGTGTTTATTTTCAAACCTCATACACCATAGATGTATTAAAGTTCCACATTCTGCCATTACTCTAGGGTAATGATTCAGATGGTGTGCTTTAGGTTTCAATTTCTTTTTAAATAAAATTGTGTATAAACTATTATGAGACTCAATTAAACTTTTCAATAGTTCGCAACTCTTCTTCTGAATAGAATGTGCTGATACTAAGGAAACTATATTTCTTAAAACTATAAAGAATTGCCAAACAGGCTAATTGAAAGGAACGAAGTCTCCAATTAGTAGTCCGAAATGACGTACAAATGTCCACATTTCTAATGCAGACATTTTGATGTGGCCCTTTTCCAATCGATCAGAAGATATTTCAGGTGGAATATTTCTAATTTCTATGGGCCCGTAATCATAGCAAGTTATTCTCGAATTTAAATCGTCTATGGAAAATAATTCTTTTTTGATGAAATAATTTATAATTTCTACCATGTCAAAAACGCACACTCCTTCAAAGAGATCATGCATAATATCAACAGACCAGTTTTCGGTTACCTAAAAATCTGGGAGTTTGTGAAATACGCATGGTTCTGTAATCCCCGTCAACGTAGCATTATCTATAAGAATATTATTTTCATAATTATCTCGATTCCTTAATAATGTTTCATTTTCTATCGAGCATGTATATCTATCAGATTTACACATTTTGCAAAACCGACAAGCGAAGTTTGCTACAAAACTTTCAACGATCCCTAACACTGAATGGAGGCCGAGATTGTCACCTATAATTAAACCTAGTTTGAAATACAGAGTAGTTTTTTTATCGCGCAGATTAATTTCAACTCCTTCTTCCTGCTTGGGGAAAATGATGAATTTTAATATATAACTATTTTAATTTAACCTACAAAGTGTCAAAAATTTGTTCGAATCAAAATGTAACTATATTTTATTGCTGAATTCCAGTATATATCTAACAATATTTGAAAAGTAACAGCTACTATATTGAAGGGTTGGAAATAGGCAAGTTTCATGCTGTCACAGCTATAAATTCGTGGCTAAATTCGTATAGCTGTGAATCCCCTGTCATTTTTTTCCGTGAAGATATTAACAAAATGTTCATATTTCTTGAAGCCAACATCAAATACTGAACGACCAATGTGAATGCTTTTGCAACTTAATAATTTGAAATAAGGAATTAAAGGAGAAATTGTAAACCAGACAATATGGATAACTAATAAACTCGAGATCTACAATTGAAATATACAATTAGTTTCGATATGCGATATTTGAAATCTTTCATTAGTTTCACATTGTAAATCGATCAGTTTCCATCTAGCCCTTTTAAACATTTCTGTCAAATAAGTGAAATATAATTGAAAGGCTAGAGGGATATTTTCGAATGGTATTACCTCTGCTGGGAGGGAAATAATCAAAGCAACATTCGATATGTAGTAGTCGCAAGTCGCAAATACTACATGCCGATTAGCCAAAAGAGAGGTAAGAAAATAATCAAAGATTACATTTGTATATTTTTCAAAATGAAAAACTTTTTAGAGTCGAACAACTTAAGCAATTAGATGATCTTAATTCTTCAATGCAGTGGAGTCCCGGTATATTTACCCACTCGGTTCCTCGCCTTCCCCTCCCGTCTCGTTATAGATATCAAAAGAAGGAGTTCATCGCTTCTTCCACTCCAGTCCGTCGCGTGACGTCACAGCAGGCTCCTACTGAGGCCCCAGCCCGCCAGGTGGATGAAAAGAGAGCGGCAACAGGCAAGTATAACGAGATGGAACCGGGCAAATATATTGGGACGTAAATAGCGCAATTATACCGGGACTCTATACCGTATATATTTAATACATTTAGTTTTAAACCCCAAAATGTTTGCTACTACTCTTTAATGAGTTTTCCTTCTTTTAGAGCATACGGCAAGATGCAGACAATTGAAAATATGAAGTTGAATCCAAAAATTGAAACTGAATGTTATCTCTTCATCCGGCGCTCGATTAACTATTTCGATGACGCGCGTTACGCCCTTTACGAGATACTCGGCGGTATAAAACGAGGAAGAAGATTTTACGAGTTTCCATTTCCGAGATCACTCCCGTAAGGTTTACTGCTGGTCGCTCTCTTTACGCAGTTGTAAATAAACTTCGAGATAAGTGATGCGCGAAATATGAAAATCTTGATATTATATTTTCAAACTTATTGAGTATTAACAAACTTTTGTTTCAGTTAGTAAAGGTGGCACATACACCAAGTTTAAATAATATTGTTAAGGATTTGATTAACGTAGAAAAAAGAAAAATGTTGAAGGAATCATGAAAAAGGTAGAAATGGTTGTAATTAAGTAGTATAGCAGACTTTCATGAAACAATCGTAATAAATATAATGTTAGTTTTACAATTCAAATTTTTAAAACGTATCGTCCAGTAGTTATTTATACTATAAGAAAAGGTTATCAAGATGATCAAACAAAATTACTATAATAGATATATGTATCAATTGCCGCGTAATCAGCTAGGATATAATGCCGACTAATATTTTTAATTTTTTTCCCGCATTTTTACCTCCGATTATAGAACCACATCTGCTTGCTTCAGATTTTTTGTATATTTTTGTTTGAACAAATTTTTAATAATTTTTATATATTTGTGAAAAAAATAAGGACCGTAAATGAGATATTCGACCGGCCGGGACTCGAACCCGGGGCCTTTCGATAGTCGGTCACATGCCCTACCAACTAAGATACGCACACTATAGCAAATTCCCATTACTTATCTCAAAATCTCGAAATGATCCAATTATAATTATAACTGTATATGACGTACGATGAACTCAACAGGCAGCAGATCTACATCTAAATAAATGATATCATACTTTTACAAATAATAATAATAAATATCAATTGCATTACAATGAACTATGATGGAATGTATAATAAATCATTTTTGTTTCTTTTTGAATTTTATTCTCTACCCAGTGCCCATATGATTACAACTGTTAATTATTTTTTCTCTGTGTATACCTTTGTTGTATAAAAGGGGCATAAATCAACCAATAGTCAGCCGATTATTTTCCGATAAATCATTTTGAAAGAATGATAACATTTTATTACAAATTAAAATGCACGTAACACAGGGAAAGTACCATTCACTTATAAATAAGGGAAAATATTGTGTAAAACCGTGAGAGTAAAAATAAACGTCTTCGTGATAATGCTCCTGACTCCGTATATGATAAATAAAATTGGTGAGGTGTATCGAAACCACCATCAATTTTACACTGGTACAATTTATAATCGATTGATATAAGTAAGTAATATTCAAACCCAAATTTACGTCCTTATAATGTCTAGAGATTTCTCAAAATGACAGGCTATTCCACGGATTAAAATAACATCAATAACCATTACAAAATATTGTTGTTATATATATTACATATATATAATATAAAGATTCTTAAGTTTTAGTAGTTTACCAGATATTGAACCAAAGACACGTACCAGTTAATTACTCACTGTATAACTTATGCATAAAGATAAGTTTTTTTTATACGAGATTACGCGTTTGATGTTTGGTCTCTTGTAAAGTCGCATACGGCAAGCGTAACATTACCTCATGAATTTTGAGGCAAAGTACATTGTGGTTTAAAAAAACAATAAATAAATAAGTACAAGCTTTTCACTTATATGTCCAGTTTCAAAATGATGGTTGTTACAATTTGATAGTTATTGATTTGTAGCCTTATGTAATATAGCACAGTTCCTACAAAAATCGTATTTGGCTTTCATAATTAAACAAACAATATAATTAATTACATATGCTATATTTATATATAACTATTTCTGTCAAATTTATAAACCCTCAATATGACTGTTATAATCAGTACTCTCTAAATTTGAATCATGGAAAGTCACTGCGAATCAGTGTAGACACACTGATTTACCCTATAATTTAAAGTACATATTGAAAGCATATCCCATTAAAATTAGTGCAAGAAGATTTTGTTCATTTACATTGTGGGATAATACAGAATCTGTATATGTTATCGATAATGATAATTATAAATGTGCACTTCGTTACTATACCTGCAAGTAACAATATGGTATTTAAGCCTTAAAGGCAAACAAACATGTAATAAGCATCTGCTATTTAATTTTTTAATGACCGTTTTTCCCTCTGAAGTCAAATTCAATTTAAATTGAAAAATATAAGTATAACACTGGTTGTCAAGACGAATTTTTAAGTATTAACATATTTTTACTTATAACTGTATTTACTAACTCTTAATTTCTTGTAACTTTCAAGTAAATTTAAAAGTATGAAAATTATTCTCTGTCATAAGAAATTAAGTAGCTGAAACTTGTTTTGATTTTTCCAAATTCAATTTCAACAAATTTCAACTACATTTTTCCAGTATATCCACATATTTAGCATTGACAAGAGTCAACGTATCATGCATTTTTAGAAGCACCAAATTTTATACAAAATCAAATTTATATATATGGTAAATTGTCTACTCGCGCACGATATCAACATGAAATCCAGGCCGCTTTGGACGCGTATGTGGCATTTTACTTGTATAATATATCTAGATTAACAATATTTATCGTGACCATATTTGTGAGCCTGTCGCAATTGAATGATGGATGTATTTTCATATTAGCTCTTCATTGTAACCATGCTCGATCAATTTAGCTTTACGTTTTTGAAAAATTTGCATGTTGTATATTAATTTATATGCATACGTGGCAACCCTCAATCGGCCGGTTCCATGTAAATATTTATATTTACTGCAACAAAAGCTTTGTTGCTACAAGTAAAGATTTATTTGAATTGTCGTTATGCATACTTTTTTGAAATGTAAAAGCTTATATGGAAAAAAATATAAAGGTGTCGTATTAATATTTTTTTTTACTTTAAAAGCTTATTTCATGCATGTACATTGCAACATTCTAAACACATACCATCAAAATTACGACAATGTAACAAGACCTTCAAGTGTATTAAGAGACTTTAAAGGTGTAAGTTGCTTTAAGTCACAGCAGGTTGCAATATTTATGTTACTCTTCTTGTGTATGTTGGTCAGAGTTTTTCAAATGTATGTATTTAAAAATGATTGAATAAAAAGTTTTTATTCGATGCTTTTATTCCTTGCGAGTCATCTTTGTCTTATTACATTGTTGACGACCCAATTTATATGCTGCCAACCATAGAATCAGCTTTCAAGATAGGCCCTAAGTTGCACTATAATAATTTTATTAATTGTTTTAAAATACAATGCTAATATTATATTAGGGGCTATCGTCGTTAGAGTAGCGAAATTCGAAATTATAAAAAAAAGTACATTTCTTCATAAGTCCTGAACGATTTAAATAGGTATAAATTGCTAATTCGTAAAAAACGAATATTAAAGGGTGAAAATGACGAATTTGTCTTGTTTTCAACATAGAAATATGTTGCTACACTTTCTATTCAAGTTTCACCATACGTACAAGTATAGCTGCTAAAATTAACAGCATATAAATTTAGTGCATTGTTTGTTATGATAGTTAGTAAAAATGATTCTGATGACAAGACTAAACATTCCAAAATAGTTTGTTATCCTCTAAGAAAGAGAAACTCTAGTAATGGTTTTTAGTACGTATTTTTCGCATATACGCTTCTGACGCTTGTTATTGGTATACTGCACTCAGTGTAAATCAAGTGCAAAGTATATACAACTTTTTGAATCTAAAACGCATCGATGAGAATAGAATCTCGCAACTGCGTAGAAACTCACAAACGGATCTTCGAACAAAGTTCTATTTCTATTTACATAAATTTTCAGAAAACTGGAACCTCAGTTCCAGTCCCTTCGAGATACCTTCAATAACAGTAATTTTGTCGCAACACAAATGGCTTTAAATGACATTCAAATCCATAACAATATGACGCCCACTGAGAAAAAGGACTGCTTAATATAAAGAAATATCATTCAATTGAAAAGTTGAAATCGTTTTTTAATGTAAAAATGGTATTGTAATATTAAAGGCGATTCATTTAATATTAGCATTTTATTTCTTACATCAGAATTGACCATTTGTTAATAGTTAAGAAATGTACACTTTGAACTCGGCAGCTACGCAAATTCACAAATAAGACATGGGACATGTGTCTTATACGATGTATTTGTTTATAAAACTCGCATATTTAAGACGACGTATAAATAATATCTTCTATTTATTTACTTTCACAATAACAACCACCGAATTGCAATGGCAGTCAATCGTTTTTAAAAACCAAACAAGTACAGTTCCCTTATCCCTCAATTTTTAAATTGATGTACTACATAATTTTCTTTAATGTTTGAAACATGCGTAATTTATTCTCGCAAATATCAAGTGTAAATGTATAGCATGTATTCGTACATTTATATTACAAGTCCATATTCTGCTATTTTTGAGTATGTTATTTCGATCGGGATAGGTCGTTTATTTAAGTTTTTCGATCCAGTTTTCCTCTATTACGTTGGTTTTTACTTCGAAGCATCGCTTCTTTTTACACGAAAAATTTTAAAAACCTGCTTTGAAAAATGGAAACTCGAACTAAAAACTTGTGGGACTATTAAAATTAATTTCAATATATCGAATTCAATATGAAATTTGAAATGGCCCATTGGTAGGATAAACATTCAAGACTTCTTAACCGAAACAAAAGTATAGTAGAGCAAAAAGTGTTTAGAATCGTTTAAGAAATATATATATGAATTTCCTTAAAATTCTTGAGGTCGTTTTAGATTTTTGTTAGAAAGGCCCATATCCAAAAAATCCAGAAACGTCTCAGAAAATTGAGAACAAATGTGTATTTATTTCATACATTTATGTTCTACATGATTCTAAGCCATTTTTTCAATTGCAAAACTTGTTCGAAAGTCAATCATTTACGTTAAAATAATAACATTTATGATGTTAAACATAATAATAACATGAATAATAACTAAATATTTAATACTTTGGATAAATACAAATTTTTGTTAAGAGATAACTCAGTTGTTAACTCATTTCGACCTGCAATGATAGGTCTTGGAATAGTACTCTGGTGTCTACCGAATGTTTTTCCAAGTTCCTCGTTATTTTTTCTGAATTTTTTACACATTTTCGATGTCTCCATATTTTTCACGCATTTAACATCTAAAATTTGCATTTTTAACATTTTTCTATGAAAAGGTTTTTCTCCTATCGACTTTTTCAAAGTCTTCAATAAGAGTATGTACAAAAATATGATAATGGACTGATACGTTTTTTAAACTTTTTGTCACCATTATAAGTTGTAAGAGAAATGTGTTAAAACTTTGCAAAATAGGACATCAAAGAAAGTATAGTGCTCAATATAACTATACATTCACCAATTCAAATTATTAATTCTGTGCGATTGAAATTCTCGTGTTAATTGTTTCAATATTTAAAACAATTTGTCATTTTAAAGACAGGTTATTTTACAAGTTCGAAAATACAGAGTGTTACATACTTTGTACAAGTCATGAACTTTTAATATTTCATTCAGGTCCTTTAACAGAATGACAGTATTAGGTAATGGATTTTCAACTGATATAACATGTTGCCGTCAGAGAGGCATCTTTACAATTTTATCCCTTCAGCTTCTGCACATTTTAGAATGCAGATTCCAATCCATATACGTATCCTAAATTAGGGTACCAGTATATTTTTCTCTTGTCGAAGAAACGAAATATTACCGCATGGAAAAAAGAGAATAGGATATTGTACAAAATAAAAACGAAAATTTACTAAACGTTTGGTAATTTTTTGAACTTGCTGATTTTTAAAGACATATTACAGTAAAGTCAGCATAACTTATATTTCTGCATGGTATTATTTGCTTTACATCAGAAAGTAAAGTGTTAGGAAAGAGCCACTCTAAAAAGTGCCCAAATTTCGCCTGTTTTTTGGACCTAAAATTTGGGATCAAAATGTATGTCAAATGAAAGTTTATGATAATAGCTTACTGGTGTAAAAATTTTAGATTGAGCATATATCTTAATCTTGAGATATGGGGGTTTAAAGGGGGATTTAACTGCAAAAATTGCATTTTTTTTAAATCTGACATTTTTTATCTCCGAAAATATACATTTTACGAAAAATTCACAAGAGATATTTTTTATTTAGAATTGTCGAAAGAATCTAAACAAATTTTTTCCAGATTAAGAAAAAATAAAATTTTCAATATTTTCAAAACGATCAACATTTTGTTAACAATTTGGAAATTTGATTTTTTCGGTCCTGTAAAAATTTATTTAGATTCTTTCGATAATTCTAAATAAAAAATGTCTCTTGTGAATTTTTCATAAAATGTGTACATTCGGAGATTAAAAATGTTGAATTTAAAAAAATACAATTTTTGCAGTAAAATCCGCCCTTTGAACCCCCATATCTCAAGATTGAGATACATGCTCAATCTAAAATTTTTACACCAGTAAGCTATTATCATAAACTTTCATTTGACATACATTTTGATCCCAAATTTCAGGTCCAAAAAACAGGCTAAATTTAGGGTGGCTCTTTTACCCAGCTGGAAAAGTAAATAAATCCTAACAAATTGGAAATACCATATAAAATTACGGTATAATTTAATCTTAATAAGAAGCAACTTTTACATTCGTCGAAATATAGAAGTTACGTCCTTTTCATGAATTAGTACAATAAACTAAGCGAAATGTATACAATAAGAAGGAAAACTTCTTTTTTCTTAGGGACATTTTACTCAAACGTTTGGTAATATTTGCCGGTTCACATGGGAAGTGGGCCGAGCGTCAAGAAATTAAGAAAACAGCAATATTTTTCTGTTTTGGACTATACGCCACAGCAATCGAACGCCAGAAAAGATCTTGATTAGAAATTGATTTCAAATTTTCGCGAGGATTGTATCACAGGAACGATAACAGTTGGCGGGTTTTGCGCAAACGACAGAAAAGTTCCAAATTGTACGATGCCATGTATGTTACTTCGTTCCGTAAATATTCGTTGCGTTTCTTCGTGGCGTTTGTTTCCTAGTTTTAAGATAAGTTAGCGTTCCACTGTTTTCTAGATATATATGTTATATATGTAGGTATGTCTGCGCGTGTGTATCATACTTTGCCATTGTGTACAATGAATGTGATCTCTACATCTTCTGAGAAATTTCTTGGACGTGAACGATTCATTTATATTTTAGCATTAATTTCATCTTTGAAGTTAGATTTAAAATGACCAAACGTTCGAGTAACTTATACAATTATGAAGGTATAATTTAGTATGCTTTTGGAGAATATTTCCTATGGGGGAGATTAATATATACTTATCATTCGACAAATAATCCACATTTGCATTGGCAAAAAGTACCAAATACCCTTAGGTGTATTATTTGTACTCCGTCTTTTAGTAAAAAGTCCCGTATTATAAGGAAATATTCCATTTTCTTCTCTCTGTGCGGATAAACAAATCCAATAGTCATAAACTGACAAATTTCGATACAAAATATTTATAGTAATATAAAATCTGCTTATTATATTTTCATTCCTTTGCCAGGAAAGTAAAATGGTGTAAAATGATATTTCATTAATGGCAATAAATTTGTTCAAAATATATTTTTCAATTTATAATAACAGGGCATTGACTTACCGCTGAACATTGGCATCGTCAGTTCTGGATGTAGTTGGGCTAGTTGACGGGAAAGGTACTTTTGATTGCGGCAGTATGTCGTAGACAGTAAAACGTCCAGGGTGCCACCACGGACCACTACATTGTTAGAGACACTTGCGGTTAGTGCAGTTCCGTGACCGATTGCTCCTGCGGCCGTGCTACCCAAAGCAAGTTCTTCTTGATCTGGAAGAAAGCGAATTGTTTACGTAAAATTTGTAAAATCTATTTAGACAAATATATAAAAACATATTTAATCTCTCATAACCTAATTAACGATAACGGAGTTGTTTGAGAAACATTTTAAGTAACGAGTCCACCACCATCCCTCCATTTTATCACATATTTAATTAGGAAATTATACTCAGACAGAAAAGAAGGTTATGATAAAAAATATAATTGCATCAACACATTACAATTCAGAATTGTACAGAAAACCATATAATAATCATGTCCATTTACTCATTTCGTTTCAAGTGGCTGTCAAGTTTGAGTACCATATTGTTCTCTAGTTACAACCTTAGAAAAAATGTTAAAGCGATAGGCCGTTACTTTCGAGGATGCTCTGTCCATTTATACCATTTTGATAACGGAAAAGTAATTTCCAACCCCCAATTTTTTCAATTGAGAAAAACTAACGTTTTTGAGAACAATTTAAAAAAAAGTCCAATGTGCAATTCAAAATGCACCTCACGAAAATCAGTCAAATTCACCAAAAAATGATGGTCTGAGATCCAGTGAAAATATATTGTTTTTGTTTTTGTTTTCAAATATGGGGTGTAAAGAACACCGGAAGGGGTTTTAACTAGGAGTGAATTGAGATTTCATGCATAAAGTTATTTGCTTTGGATAAAATTGTTAAAAATAATGTTTTATTCATTTTTTCATTTATTTTACGAACATGTGTATCTGAATAGGCATCTATTAATATCATTAATAATTTCGATTATTGCAGAAAATATGTGACCAAAATTCGATCCAGCATACATTGAAATATACCATTGCATCTCCTTTGTTTCAAGTTTCGAGAACAAAGAAACGGAGGATTTCAAAATTGATCATTTTTTTAACATAATCCAGTGTCAAAAGGTCTTTTTTAATCAGATGTGTTTTTTTTTGCCATTCCTTTGACCTTTTACCGCTACAATTTGCGAGTCCTGTTAGTACAGTGTAATGCCAATTAATAAAAACTGGGGAAAAGATTATTGAATGTTCATTTTCGACGATTTCAGTGTGCTCATTCTACTGGCAGAAGTTAAACTCTAGAAAATCCAGTTTAAAAACTAAATGTGAAAATATATGGATATGATTCATTAAATCATTGATATAAAAAATATCGGATTTATATCAATTTTTTGTAATATTTCACCCATATTAAGAGTTTTGTAATAATAGCCGTTGTAATAATTGTAATAATTGACATTGCAATAAAATGTAATTTTATTATAAAGATTCATTCCAGATATACATATAAATTTATTCGCGATTTTTTAAGATTTTTTTACTTGGACTATAGATCAGACAGTAAATAGTCTTGTGCTGTGGCTCATCTTTTGTATATGGCTTTGTGTAATAAAGAAAATACTATTATTATTGTTATTCTTTTTTATAGTTGGAAGGATTTTGAAAACCTCAAAAAATGGATCACAATTTTGTTTAAGAATTCAGACGTATATTTTTAGGAATCCTATAACATTTTTTAATGAAATTAATCCCAGTCCACAACTTTTTAGTTTATGTTCCAATTACACTATTTTAAAAGGTTTTATGTAAAAAGTAAGGGTTTCAAAATTAAAATGACTAAAAATTGTATTTTCCTTTTACACAAAATTTAAAGAATATGGGACATAATAAACATAATTGGACATGTACTTTTATTAATATTTTCATAATTTTGGGTAATTAGCACTGCACTGAACTAAAACTCGAAAACTGAAATTGTATACGTTAAAGTGCAGCCTTTAAGGAAAAGTCAGAGATAAAATGTGCGCACAAAAAGTGAGATCTTTTGGAACTGCATTAGGCCTAAAAACGATCAATTTTGAAATTACCCTCTATACTTTATGTTTTCGAAATTTGAAATAAAGTATATTAAGAAATGTAAAAAAATATATACATATATACAAAAAAAATTAATTAAATACGGAAAAAAATCAAACTTAGTTAAGTAAAATTTACCGAGTCTCATTTAAAAGCAAAATTTATTAAAGGAATATAAATAAATAGTATTCTGGTCTTTAAGTAATAATTTTTAACTGAGGTTTAATCACAGATTAATGAAAAACTAGACTAGATATTCTATATCAGCACTCACAAGAAAATTAACACCTGTTATATTAAATATAAAAATTATCTGAATGTGTTTACTTGGAAAAGATTTTAAATCATCATTGATGTTAACCAAGCATATAAAAGATAAATTCCTGGTAAACTGCAGAAAATTGGGATTATTCTTTTAATTATCTTTATTAACAACGGTTACTCAAATTATTCGGTAAATTTTACTAAAAAGTTTTACTAAATTTTACTATATAAAAAAATATTCCTCCTAACTTTCGATTCGATTCGATATTAAATTTTTAATGACTTTGGCGGTTGAAAGCTGTTGTGTTTTATTTAAATTTATGTTGGATTGAATTTAGGTTATACTTTTTCTGTAATAATGTGAATTATTAGTAAAATACACAGATACATATACATACACATGCTGATAAAATAATTGACAAAATTGGTAACACATTATCTCTAAACTCTTTCTCCGGTGGTTTCGGTGGTTTGGCACCGCAATTAATTAAAAGGTATCGGAAAGAAACAACAATTGTGTACTTCCACGTTTATTTGATTAGTTTTATTTAAAAGTTATTTGAAATTGAACAAATATTGGTGTACCCATAATATGAGTAATAAGCTTATCTTTATGTTGAACATGTTTGCCTCAAATATGGGGAAAAGCAGGAACCCTATTTAATAAACAGTTTCGTAATAAGGGATATTTTTCCCACTCCTTACTTTAATATTTCGAGTCAGACAATTCCTTGGTAACTCTTCATATTTTTTCTATTTTCGTCTCATTCTCATCATTATCGATGTAAGAACAGGAAATGCATTTTTTCACATGAATGCATACCAATGTTCAATAGAAACAATTAAAAGAAAAGGACAGATTGAATCAGTATCCTATTTTGCTCTGAATAGCCACTTTTCACTGAATGTCAATTTTAGAAATTGAGAAAGCATAAAATTACGAATGCTTATGTTGTATGCAAAGTTATAGAGTACAAGCTAGTTTTTAAATAGGAAAATACTTCTAATGTAATTTTTGTTTATAATAATTCCATTACAACATAATTCCAACGCATTATCATTTCAAGAAGATTTTGCGTTTATTACATATTTCAATGTAAATTATATATCGGACAATTTTGCTTATGATAGCTGCTTTTCTAATTAGAAGTTGGATTAATTTTCTCGTAGTTAAATTTTCAGAACAGCAGTATGAATATATGCAGTATAAATATTTGAAGCTTCAATTGGATAACGTTGTATCAAATCCTAACAGATTAATGCAAAATCTTTAGAATTAGAATTTAAAATGAGTTTACGAGTTATTTATTGCACCTTCAATCACCAGCGGGTTTTATCTGATACCGGTGGTCTTAACTTTACATGTGAACAAAAATGCTACCATAAAATTCAAACTTCAGGTTTAGTAACGCGTATAGCCGGAAAGCATGGATAAACGATTTGAACTAAAAAAGTACTTGTAAAAACCGCGAAAAGAACAACTTTGCATCGAAAAATTGGTTGCGATATTATTATTTGTGAGTAATGAAATAATAATATACTTCCGGTAAAGCTTAACACAATGCAAATAAAGAAACTAAATACTTTTTTTATGCAGTAGGCGTAAAATGGTCAGTTTAGGCCGGCAAATGGAGGCGCAAAATATTTTACGCCTACTGCATTAAAAAACAATGTTCGAATCAACAATGGCTTTGCCATTTCTCTGGTTCTATTGCCGAGGCGTAAAAATCCATTTTACGCCCATGATAGAAAAATAACTATTTTCAATTAGAATATATATACGTAAAAATAAAAGTTTGCTAATATCATGCAAATTGACATGATTGAGACAAAATCTCAAAATGATTTGTTACATCGTGTTAGATCAAATGTGTGGATTTCAAAGATTATTTGTTGTTATTTTTGAAGTTGAACGCAATTTCGCACGTATAACCTATTCTTCAAAATCACGGATAAAATGTGATTGCACTTTCGGGGATTTTAGGGTAGGAATTGTTGAGAAGAAAAAGGAAGGGTCCGAGCAAAACCCTATATGATCATAAATTCAATACTTTGCTCGCGTTCTGTTCCACCCAAACAATCATTGCTTCATTTTATTCTACCCTGCCTTTGTTAACCTAAACATTGAAGCATTGTAAATCTCTCAGTATCTGCTAATAATGACAGTATCAGGTTTTTTCCGTCATTCTAAGTAGAAATATTATGTTCCCATCTCTATTTTTAAAGTTTATTATTGCATTTTATAACATTTATAATAAATAACGAATAATCAATTTACATGGTATTTTTTGTCTGCAGGAGCGGAGTTACCAATAGTCGTTTCATAAATAAACCGTGGTTTCTATTGGAAGTTTAGTATTATATCCCTTCCAATTTACACTTATGTATAGCGTAACTTTGACTCTAAAGAACTTAGAGTATTTACTACATCTAAGGATTTGGAGCCGGCAGTGGTTTCCGTTTATTTGATGCCATCACGTTCCTCTGCTTGAATGTGGTAATTTAAAATGGCTATAGTGAAACAGATCTTGAATGCAATTCTCAAAGGTAACAGATATCGATTTGCCCAGCAACAGAGGTAAATTAATATAAACGCAATGTACTCCTTCTCTACATAACTCTTGGGCGCAGAGAATTTGAGATGCTTCTAATGAGTATATTTTTGTCGGAGTATTGCATTGTAATTATTCGAAAACAATGTTAAACACGTGAATTATTGGTATTAATTATACTGGATTTATATAGAAATATGAAACTGTGATTAAATTGCAGCCACAGGTTTGTAGTTATTCAATTAATTAAATATCCAGCTCTATTTTATTTCACGACTAACGTTTTGGGAATTTAAATTATCATTGTAATATATAATTTACTATTTAAATATAAATAACAGATGTAAACTAATTCATAGTTTTTTTTAAACCCACTTGAGTAACGTTTTTACTTAGAAACTGTAAAAAATAAACAGATTCATATATTTTCACCATAAATTATAAAATATATAAACAAAATTATTTATACAAAATTTAACAGAAACGTATAAACCTCATTACAAGTTTATTCTATCAAACTCGAATCGGTGTTGGGTTTCATCAGGTATATTTATAACAGTTAATTCGGCGTTGCAAAATGGTCAATCGTGCATTTTGGAAAGGCAGTGAGATATCTTTTGCATCTTGTTTTGGGGTCAGTTGTGAGTTTAAACCCGTTTTTTGGATCTGCAGATGTTGAGGGAAATCGGTCATCTTGAAAATAAGACTCTAATTAGTTGTTTAGATTTTTTTAACATATACTGATTTTAATTTTTAAATATTCAAAATGGTGGTTCCAATATGGTGGACAATAAATTTAAAAATTCACGCGAAGTTTATGACGTTCCTTATTTGATGGTTTCGGTGTTCATATAAAATATGAGTTCTGAAACATATTGAGTCAAACATTTTAGAATTTTGAAACTTTTTTTCTTTAGAAGCAAACACAGGATTTTTACTATATTTTGCTCATGACGAATGTGTTTTTATGGGTACATTTAGTTACGAATACGCTTTGATTGCAAATCTATAGATATTGGCAGCCTCGGTCCACATTGTTAGCAATCCAATTTGAACATACCGCCTAAAATATATATTTTATTGTAACAATATTCACAGATCATGTTTTTAAAATTGTAGCACAGAAAGTCGTAAATTGAAAGTAAACAAACTCCAATGTTTTTGCAAAATATCTATAGGCCGTCTATCTGAAGCCACAAGCATATTACTTTTAATATCTTGGGCAACTAAATTTTCGTTAACAATATTATTTTTTGTGTAGCATCACATGCAGAATATCGTTTAATTGGTGTATTTTTGCGGATGTTTCGAAATGACAGAAAATAATGAATAATAATCGAACGTCAAAAGGCAAATACATACTTCGATATTTTTGAACAGTCCTTTGTTTCAGTTTCTAGACCGTACATCGATTGCACGTACAAATTGGAGTATCATTTCGTTTTACTTCTTTATTAAGTTATCGATTTATCCCACTACGTGCAAAAGAAATTGTACCAAATTTATTCATTTCGACGAAAAAATTTAATATTTCTAAAAGCATGTAAAAGTCGTATATTTCAAAGGCACAATCTGAGCTGATGTAATATGAGTAATTATAATAAATTAATCTTGTTTTATTTTTCTTCGAAACAACATAGAACATTAATTAAAATGTAATTAGCTTACATTTTATGTGACAGTCTCGCCGATTATTTTAGTTGTTCTACTATACATCTATTTCGTTTTACCTTCGTACATTCTAACATTATTACTACTATTTACGAAATATAAAATAGCATTATTTATCTGGAATGCAACGACTCTCAATATTTGCTCTTGACCTTCCCAACGTCCATCACTCTTGACTATTAATCCTTTAAGTCCCAATGTATAATTTCACATAAAATTTTATTTCATGGGGTAAAACGGCTTTCCTAAATAAAAAAAGTCATACAAGAAAAGAAAACAAAATAAATCAAAATATGTAAATGGTTATTGTTGAAGTAAGACAATCGGGAACACGTTTCTGGTAGGATAGAATTAAAAACCGGCTTAAAAAAATAGCTGACAATTAACTTTTTTTTTAAGAATTTAAAAAAAAATGGTTAAAAGACATTATTTGAAAATTTCAGCAGCGCCATTGAAATAGCGACCTTAAAACTAGTTGGGTATGGATGTCTGCATTGAAATAAATATTTATTGTATAAATAAAACGAGCCATATGCAAATTGGGCACCATTGGAACTTAAAGGGCTGAAACATTTTTTCGATGTTGTGTGCAAAATTGAATCATTTCCCCTGATATTATCGAAACAATTAAACATTAAAATTATAATATGTATTCTGGATTTGTAAAATAACATATACTATCGATTGATGTAAGGTAAATAACTGATATCTATTTTTTTAACATTCGAATTCAATATGTTTGTAAGCAATATGCAATTTAGTAATTCTTGTATATTTTTAGTGTAATTCATTACTCCGACCTCGATTAATAGAAAAACGGTTATAACATTACCAACGTTTTCAAAAACTGTCACTGGTAACCAACTATCGCTGGTAACAGATGGTAACTATGTACATCGTGTTAGTATCTTTTAAAAATACATTCAAGCCGATTGCACAAATAAAACCAATAATAAAATTAACTTAAATATGTTAGCAATTTTTGTTAAATACAGTTTGTTTACAAAAACTATAGATATATGATAAATATTATGAATAATCCTTTCCTAACATTTTCTTGGCCTATTGTTAAATATTATTGAAAACTTTCTCCTTGAAGAAATACGGTTTTCTCAATAATAGCAATTACGAGATTCTTAGCTCGTTTTCAATGCTCTTTAGCAAATCAAAAATTGAAAGTATTATAATAAAATCAACGCACTTTACTATTTTTGGGTATGCTTTATTGATGTATGGGGTCAAAATTGCATTCTCTTATCGAAAAAAAATATGCTACATTTTATCTGAAAAAGTATCGAAAAATCGGACAATTTTTTACACATGGATGATGGATAGCGATTCAGTTCAAACCATGGACAAATAAGTTGCAGTTTAAGCGGGACATTTTTTTAAAGAGCTCCATTTAGTTTATCCTATATTAAAAATGGCGGAAAAGTGTGAAAATTTCTAAAAATATGTATTTTTCCTATATATTTCTGAATTAAATCGACATTAATCAAAATTGTTGTCTTAAAATTTTAAATTTCGATTTATTAAATATTCATGGTCACTTTTTAATGTATTTGACGATATTAATAATGGCGGATTCAATGTTGCGGCCATGGAAATTAAAACAATAATAGGATTTTTCACATGCTTCATCGATAAATGTTTCGGTGCTTTGTTTTATTGCATTTCATTATGTTTAGGAATATATTGAATAGACATAGAATGAGAAATTTTCAAAATCCAAAATAGTGAAATTTTACATTTCAAGATATAAATTTGATTAATGTAGATTCCTTTTCGCCATTTTTAATAGGATAAACTAAATGGAGCTCACTAAAAAAAATGTCCCCTTAAACTGCAACTTATTTGCCCACGTTTGTCCATAGTTAGAAATAGATCGTCATCCATTATCCATTTGTAAAAAATTGTCGAAAAAAAAAATGTTCCGATTTTTCGATACTTTTTTTTAGATAAAATCCGCTATATCGTTTTTCCGAGGCAAAGAAATGCAATTTAGATATAAAATTGTTAGATCAAAATCGATAGAGCATATTATTAGTACCCAAATATTAGTACACTAAGTTGGTTTCATTATGATATTTTTCATTTTTTGATTTGTTAGAGGGTTTTGAAAATGGGCCAAAAATCTCGTCACCTTGAACGATAATGGCTTAACCGAGATAAAAATAAACAAAAACCTTATTATTAAACAAATTTCGGAGCCATGGCACGTTATATTTTTTTTATTCGCTAGGCGTAAAATTACCAATGTATTAAGATAGGGAGTTTGCAGAGACATCATTATTAAAAATTATTGAAAAATGGCCTGAAAAAATTCACAGCTACTGAATCAAAAAATTATGTTCGTAATACGGACGAAAATTTTTACACCCTCAAGACGATCAGCCAGAAAAAGTTATTTACGCCCTTGATACTATTAAAATATAAATAATTATGCAATTTACAAAAAAAAACTGATGTAACAAAGAAAAATTGACCTGCGTATCTAAAAACTTTTTCGTGATATTTTGATATGAATTTCATATTCAGAATTAATGAACAAATTAAAATACAGTAACACCGTACATTTAGAACATTTTTGTTCTAAAATAAAACTTTAAATCAACCTTTTATTACAAAGTAACGAATATCAAATTCCCTGACTTTTCGCGGTGTAGTACAGATTTTGTTACATTGCAAAAATCCTACATTTTCATTGTCAAGCAATCACTAAATTGGATATTGAAAAAGTATTGCCCTTTTTACCATCTTTTGTTATTTTAAGAAATTAAAAATACTAATCAATGAATATTTTGAGCCAATACGTGCTACAGAATGGTATTATAAAAAAATATCTTAATTATCGCAAAAAAGCAAAGAATGAACTACATTTAGAACATAAACGGTTGTTTTTTAAGCGTTCTATATTTTATCAATTCATTTTGAATGGCGATGTATCAACAGCCAGGTACGATTAAGCTATCGTACACGCAATGCAAATATAATAGAGAAAAACAAAAGATTTGCTAAAAGCACAGGACATTACAAACGATTGTACTCGACCATTTGCGAGGCGTTTATAGGATCAATAAAAAGACACTCTTTTATCAACCTCAGCGCACTCGTTTATATAAATTATACTCAGTGGGATTGGCGTTCTCTATACTATCAACTGCAATGCCACAATAATCCCTTGTCCTGTCAACCTCTAACTTCACCTAATAAATTCACGACAATAAAGATTCTTTTAAAGACTAGCAGTAAGTTTCTGTTCCATTTTATTAAATCATAAAAGTACATATTGCTAACTTTTTGTATTTTAATTATTAAAGAGATAAAAATGAAGTCATAGTTCTTAAATTTTATTTTGTTACTAACTGCAACTTTTTTATTATATTTTCATTCTAGGGTGCTCTTTTCGTACGTTAATATCGTCTACAAAAAGAATACCGAAATTTCGTTCATTGCAACATTCGAATTTTACCGTAGTTATTATTGGTATATTTCACAGTATTTTAAAATGATTGTAAAAATCTGCAATACTTATTAAATGATTAGTCAACATTATTTAGATTTTTTACATTTATTACATTTACTATTTTACATTCAAGCAACGATAATCAGTTCAAGTATTATTTTTCACTTGAAATGAATATGTTACTTCTTTACATTCATTAATTACAGTTCTTAGATAGTCATTAAAATGATCATGCAAAAAAAAAGAAGAAATCATTTATCAAATGAATTATTTTACACATTTCTCTTCCGAAGTATTACAAATTACCTATGGCAAGTAAATTTATCCCTCCAATCGGTCAGGTCGAGTTTACGTATAGGACATGTGCTATCAATCACTCGACGCATGATGAAAAATTTCAAGGATTTTGTAGCTTGCATATTTAAAATTACTTTCGAAATTAGCGGCTTTCATTTTTATTTGACATGAGCGTACCGATACTTCAACTCCAATAAATACTATCAAAATTTTAATAATTATCGACCAATAATACTCATGTGATATTGGTGATCACCTACAAAAATTTTAAACAATTTCAAAAATTGACTATATTTTTAATTACTTGTATTTTATTATTGATTGACATGATGTGGATTTCACGTTCTAGTGCTTCCTATAAGTTCATTTATTTTTGTAAACATCAGTAACCATATTAATTGTTTCATGAAATTTGGGTCAGAGTGATTATTATCTGTGAGATTCACAGATGTTCAATAATGGAGCATTTTGTTTATATCAAACCAAGATCTGCATTATCTGCAGGTATGAAATTAATGTCGATACAAACGTTAGAATAACAATTTCATTTTTGAACTAATAGCTTTATATGAAACTATAGTGAAAAGTCTTTTTCCATTAGGAAAATCATGTGCGTTCTTCTATGATGCACCTTGAAAATTCACCTTCACCTTTACCTGATTTCAGTTCTAAAGAAAGGAGTCCATGTACCGGATCATCAATCTGCAACTGATTTTCCGTTAACGAGCATTTTTCGGGGTCGAAAAAGAGTGGGATTGAGTTCCCACTTGGCAATCTGTTCGATGTTAAGTAGACAAACCAGTCAATTAAGAGTCTCCCCTAGGGAAACTCCCTCCTGAACTCTCGAGATCTTGTCATCTACGAACAAGTGGAACACTAGTACATAGACAAAAGATGGAATTCTTCTGTCTAGAACATCATTGTTTGACAACAATATAATATTTCGATTTGCATGTATTATCGATATGCTGATATTACACGGCTTTCCAATAAATATATACACTAATTCTCATTGTAAAGTCTAATCCTCCGAGGAAATACAAAATATTTATTTTATTTGTCGCATCCTGGAGTATTGAGGATTTTACCAATTCACCGTTTCGGAGCGTCATTGCATAAAAACAAAATAAAATGCAGTAAATGCTCTGATTCAAAATAAAGTAATAAATATACGCTCCAAATGTTGATGTTTACTTAAATGCTTTATTTAATAGATCAAAATAAAACGATCGAACATTCATGTTCCTAAAAGGAGTAGCCATTTTGAAAGACAATTCGATTAAACGTTTATATATTAACAACAAGTTTTACCCACAGTTACGTGATAACATCGACCCAGAAAAGTTAAATGTTTTTAACCCGAGTGCACTGATACTCCACCAGCCCCATTTGTTGTCCGTCAGTTATAAAGGAAAGTTCTCTTAATTATTTTCTGAAAATATGATAATAACGATATTTTATTTTCAAAAACATCTTCAATATACCATGATGCATTGCTGTTAAATTTCATTGAAACGAATTAGCTTTTCTCCGTAAGCGATTGAACAGAAGTACCCGATCCTTTCCAATCACATTTCGAAATGCCTCAGTTTTTGATAAAACAAACAAAACAATATTGAGATGAAATCTTTGTAATATACCTAAAATTTAAAAGCATCGATATCTGGATTAAACAAAAATAATCTAGCATTCCCTGTAAAATGTAACTTTGTAAATACTGTAGGAGCAATATTGATAACGAAGTTCATTCTAAATCTAAATAAAAATATACGTCGTGCAGAAAACATGAGTAGATATATTTTCAACTGCTTGGATGATGATCAGACCGTGAACAACATTTCAGTATCAAACTAAACAAAACATTGCTACCTCATCCTGATCAGCTACGTAATATTTAAGCCATTGACTTTTTATGGAAAATTCTAGGGTTCGAATCCGACTTCGGGCAACATTTTTTTATAACTTGTCTTGTCTATATCTCTTAAATACGAGAGGTTATATGTTTAAAATATAAGTTATTCTTTGAACCTGATGATCCACTCAAAAACGATCATACAATCTTGGTACAATAGTATGTTTTAAATATTTTTTATTTTACATTCGACATTTTTTATCGAGATTCCTGGAATTGACATAATCGCAAGTAAATTATTTAAATTAAGAAAATGTACTTGCGGTTGCTATAGTAAATGTTTACTTGAGTCTATAAACATTTTTATTAAATCTAAAAATTATGGTATAACATACAGCAATTACTATCCAACGTCTTTTAATTGTATTATTAAATAACACATAAATACATTATTAAGCAGCTTTCGAAAAGTCTAACATCATTGCCAGCAAGTGACTAATTAGAAATGTTAAAAGCACTTAATGAATCTTACGGATGACATTTTTTTCCATGGAGAAAAAGCATTTAGAGAAAAAGGACCGACTATCTATCCCACGACCTTCTGCGTAAAAAAGTGGTCGAACGTGCGGCCTATTTAAAATTTCGAAAAAATTAGGCAACTGATAACAGTATAATTTTTTACTTTAGCCATTTCAAACTCAATAGTAGTTTTCTCATATAAGTATATTTTATTTTCAAAGTCTTTCCATCCTTGAGAGCAAATACATTTATCACACTTACTATTACGTATTACGAAGCTATTTCAACTAGATAAAGCAAGATGAAAATGTGTTTAACATCTAAAATGTAAATGTAACTCCAACGGAATTAGGTTATTTTTTTTTATTTTTATCTGATTCATGGTGTATATGATTACCGTTTTTTATTTATAAAAGTAGATATAATTCGAGGGATTTTCACAAATAAATTACTTGATTCATTTCAAATGGCCACTGAGCAAGGAATATCTACTCTTTATGTTCATAATCCGTTTCCCAATAATCACTTAAAATAAAACAACGGTTTAGTAATGAACTCTGAAAATGTGGTAAGTATTTAATATGGCCTTTATTTAAATATTAAATTTCGTTTTATACTTTTTTTCGCAAAGTTGGCAGAATATTAAGTAAATAATTTGTATACGTACTGACGCATAATATATTAAATTCAAACAGATGTCTGTAATATATGATAATTTACATGTAGCAATTAAAAAAGTATTTGTCATTATTGCAAAAGTATTATTTTACGGCATAATCAGAATATTGTTTTTATTTTCACGAATTTGTTAAAATCCGTCAAAGTTTCTACGGACGGAGATATAAATCTGTATTTTCTATCTACAAAATGAAGAAGATAATATATGAATTTTTTATCAATTTATTCATGAAAAATAATATACAGAGGATATGACATAAAAATTGGATAAATTTATTAGTGTGTTTACGGATTAAGATGTGATGACTCCGATAGCAATAGCCTAATCCAAAATTTGAATTATTTGAATATTTTAAAACCATTCCGCAAAAAAAAATATTTAAAAAAATTTGAATAAAATTCCACTATCCAAAATTCGGTTATCATGTTCAAAATGACCAAATTTAACATTTTTTTAGATCTTCCTAGACTTTTCTATAACATTTTTATCTTTCTGGTACACTTTATTATGTTGTCTATTTTTTTCATTTTTGTGATAATCCAGATGAGTATTTAGCATTAACATGAGAAATTATTTTTTTGTTCTTTACAAAATCATCTGGAAAGATTCTATCGATATCCAAGGTGTAAGATCATGTCTCGAAAATATTTTTTTCTAGAAGATGCCAGTTTCAAAATTGCGACTTAAACTATTGTGCTTTTTTTTATTGTCAAATTCCATGTTTTATAAGTCTTCTTGGAAAATAAAATATATATTGAATTTTGACGTCGATGATCCCGATTGTGACGTCTGAATAGCAAAGTATAAGATGACGGACCCACATTTTCAGCTGAATCTATTAATTTTTATCCACGATGTTAGAGAATTTCATGTAGGGTTGTTTTTGAAGTCACTGATCACGATTCTGACGTCAGACTTGGTTAATACAAATTTCCGGAACCAATATAATGACTCTCCGAATTAAATTCATTGTTTTTTCTGCAACAGCAGCATTTGTACTTTTTTAGGGATTTTATTTTATATGGATTTTAATGTTAACTTTTTGCCACATAGACAATAATCAGAATAATTTTTTTGATTTTTTTTATTCCTTTATGTTAAATTTTTTTGTGATCTTATGGTTTTTTTTTATTATGTTATTTTTTTTTCAAATAATAATACGAATAGAAAAAAGGACAATCTTTTAAGGAAATCGATATCTTGAAAAAAAAATGTTCGAGACTCGTCTTATTTTTTGGTCACATTTCGGATTGACTGGATTAATTTTGTAACAATAACATGATTTTCTAATCAATGCACATTGTTTACTGATGATTGCGTTTTAATGAGTAAAAATATATTTAAGAGAAATACATTTTGATAATCATTTCACAATAAGATAATGAAAAAGGATTAAATATGAAAAATCTTATAAAGACGCAGTCCTTAAAATTCATAATTTCTACCTCTTGGATATTGCCATTTTTAGACCTTTTTCAATCTTTTTTATTTTTAAGCGGTATATAATGAAGGCTTAAACGTTAACGAGTTGCTCCAAAAACAATAATTTGACGATATGTCGAAAACAGAAGCCGCTTTAATTTTGACCTTTGAATTTCTACCTTTGGCGTCATGAAAGCTCTTCTCTGCGTCATTTACGTCAAGCTTATAAAAGCTTCACGCTCATAAATAAATCAGAGGATAGTAGAATAATAGAAAATTGAATGAAAACTTTTGTCAATAAATTATGTATTCACGATATTTTCCATATAAAATTAAAGGTATTATTATAGGAATTTTTAAAATATTTTCTTAATTATGAAGAATTACGTTACTAGAATACAAATGAACAAGTTAACAACCTATTAAAAAATGTAAAAAAGCTCTGTAGCATTTTAGCGAGACTTTACGTTCAAAGCTCCACTGTGTCGTCCTTTGACCCCTTGATTTGACATATTTCAAACAGATTTATGAAACCACAAAGAATTTGAGCTTTATTTTGTTTCCCATCGTAAAATATTGAACGAATGCAAGCTTTTCTCTCGTACATATATCAGTGATTTCGTGAAAACATTCCATATTTCGCGATATCATTGCAGATTTTGTTTTATTTTGTAATAATAATACATTTATTTAACTCTATAAACAAACTTAATATACACGACTGAAAATACAAAATGCATATCTTATTGCAATGTTTACACAGGATTTTGTAAATTTCGCAACTTGTTTGATAATTTTGTTATTATGTGATACATTTAAGTTGGAGTTTGATAGAATAATTTTTAAGTTTTCATTTAATTCTTTAACGTAAGTCACAACGCCTTGGTGAATATAAAAAAAACATTGGACTAGATAATGTTCATTGTACTTAATTAAACGTCGACTTGAATTATCGAAACTGGACATTCTTTGATTTTAATATATCTACACTGAAAACAAAATTTCCTAATTTCAAGTAAATATTTACTTGCTGGATAAAATCTAATTAATATTTAGTTGAATTAACAAGTAAATATTTTGTTGCAACTATTCAAGTAAATATTTACTTCAAATTAGGAATTTTTTTTCAGTGTACTATCCTAACAAAACAGACAAATTGGAGAAAAAGAAGCATGGAAATTCTGTTTTTATGAGTTTTTATGCATCTAGGTTATGTATGTTGTATTCGAATAAGTTGAAGTGAATTGTAATTCTCAAATATCAAAATTGTTTCAGATGAAAGTTTTTACTACCAGTTCATCTAATTTAACAAGTTTTGTCTCTTTTTTTTTTAGAAAATTTGTTCAACTCTCATTTATTTTCAAAACTACAACTTTCAATGCTATAAGCGGTTATATTCATATATTTTTTAGAACTATTTTACATTTTATATTTTTAAATTGACTATTAATTGTTTCAAGTCAAAAGTCACTTAGTCGAATATTATCAGAGGGTCAACCCCAACATTTTTAAAACATATTGTTAGTGTGGTCTTTTGTTACCTATACAATTGTATTGGTAAATTATAATCCATCCATTTTTTATATTCCCTATTTATTATAATTTTAACCTTTCAAATGACTGTTATTTAAAAATAAAATGTTAATTTTAATAACTTCTAACTAATTTTTATAAATGACTGAGACTACTCGAAATCTTTTTACTTGTCTATATTCCGACATTAACAAAACAATTTATTAAATGAAGAGAGCGTTAAAAAAAGAAATAATTTAGTCATATATAACCCAATATTTTGTATTAATTGAAAAATAACTGTATTAAATAGTCCCAATAAAATATTTGTTTAAAAGAATGCCTAGAAATTATTTAGAGCACATAGTTACATATTTATTTGAAGGACATAAATGTTCTATTTCTGTATGAAACCGTTTCATTCGACATCTTACAAAAATAATAAACATTTCTCTTATTCAATAGTAGTTTTTCAATGAAATAATTGTTTGAAAGAAGGGAACGGTTACTTCTTTATTAGGAGTTAATGCGTTAACAATTTAAAATGAAATTTACTAACTGTTAGTAAACGAAAGTTCTTTCTCGCAAGTGATGGAATTATAGACAACGTATACATAAGAGAGTGCATGGATATAATGATCAATTTGATTTAAAATCAAGAATTATTTCGTTAATTAAAGTAGATATTTATTTCTATCAACTAAATTGAAAAACTTCTTTCAATTAAATACTTTGTCGCGACTATTCCACGAAACCATTTATACTTGCAACCAGTAAAATTTCGTTAAAATTATAAATTTGGTTTTTCATTGTACCAAAGAAAATCGTTAACTTACGAAACTAATTGTAACGGCTATAAAACGGACACTTTTGTGCCATATTTATTAACACATCAAACATTTTTCTTTCATGTATCTTTAGAGCCTCGTTGATTCGTTAACTTTTTTTTCTTAACGGCTTTTCATCTATTAGTTTAGACATAAACTACTTCCTTTTTTTATGATTAGTTATGATTCAAAGACATATAACAGAAGTGGCTTGAATTAAAAATTAGAATCTTAATATCCTTTCAATTCATCTATACCCGGAACGGTTCTTACCTGTATCAAAGTTTACAGGTTTGTCCGTTTCAAAATTGGTTTTTACTGATGCAAATTTACGACTTCTATTCCAAAAAAAATTATGGTTTTTACTAGAATCCTAGTAATTCGGATACCTCGGTATTGAATTCGAGACAAGCGATTCCGATAATTTGAGGTGTTAATGTTTTAAATCAGTTGCGGAAAATAAAAGAAACAAGATCGTAACTTGTGTATTATATTAACGTAACATGTTAATTATGTGTGTAGTTCCATGGATTTTTTCATATTCATATACAAAAAATTGACGACACATCTATACCTCATCATTTCTCATTGAGGTAAAAATTCAGTGTAAATCATATGGTCTAAAATTTCTTGCTGACATTTCTAGTTTGTCCAGTTATTTTACTTTTACAAAATATTTCAGTTTCAGTATAATATCACTGCAAACTAGGAGCTTCAATATCCACAACTCTCCTTTTTAATTTATGTATATTTTTAGTAATTTTACTTGGACTTGTAAAGAAAATTATCTTAAAAGATATAGAATTCGCAATAGAAATCTTAGGACAGTTCTGCAATATTTCAAAATCAAGAGAAAAGTCGCTCTTTATGAAGTGAAAACTCACTCTAGATGAATCGAAAATCTACTCTTAAAAAAAGAGAATTCACTCTTTCGTTAGAGTGGCTCAATTTTTACTTCATAAAGGGTGAATTTTTACTGTCACAAGTTTAGAGACTGTCATCGTTATATATTGAACTGTCACCTGTACGCACAGTAATTCTGTATCGATCATTTTTTGAGTGAATGAAAACTCATTTCTAGAATGGGAGACATTTCAGACCTGTGCGCATCGTGTACACGCCTGACGCCGATAATCGTAACTAGAATAGTTGAAACTTTTGACGCAGCCATGCATAGACATATCTATTAATAAATTAAACATTTTCCCTCTGTTTTATTTATTTAAAATCTCCTAACCATCACGTAAAAGGCAGGGTTTTCGCGATCGCCTTTCTAACGAGTCCACGCGAAACCCTGGGACGAACGTGCATCTACAATATACATTAGTTATTTATTTTATCACTAGAGGAACACAGAATCCATCGTCAGTTAAATCCTTAAATTTACATATTAACAGTTCAGTAAATCGAAGATTCTGTCGCTGGCAAAATTACGAAATCTAGATTATACAACTTTCTTTTCACATTTTCGGTGGTTTTTATCAGAGCCCACTGATCTCTATTATACACTGGATAGGGTACATCGTATCTATACCATTATAACTGCGTGTGATTCTACCAGTGTGGCCAAATTGAATTATTTTCGCGGTTAACCAATCAGCGATCTGAAACTAAAAGTAGGAGAAGCTTGCTACAATGAACTACTGAATATACTTAATCGTGATTGGATGTTCGCGAAGTTTCACCGCATCACAGATTTTGACTCCCGTATCCCATTCAGTGCATAATAGAGATCAGTGTCAGAGCCCCAATGTTTACATTTGTAGTTTGTTTTTATTTTTATTTAGCCCATCGACCGTATTTACATATTATATTCTTATAAGTATTTACATTTTCTGACGGTCAATATTTTATATTTATGTATAGACATGTTTGTAAGCGTTGATCACGTGATTCAGTTTTATTCTTTTCATTGGTCATTGGAAACATTGTTACTATTTTGATCAGTAAAATTTACTATTTATAGCATTGTAAATTTCTTAAGCTCATATATTTTACTATTCTGGTTTAGAAAATCTTATCGTAGAAAACATTGCAAGAAGTTTTATCGAATAAACAGTGCCTGTTATGTGAAAAGATCTACACTGTTAAAAATATTGACACCAAAATTAATATACATGTATATGAAGTCATTTGCATATACATATATACTAATTTTAATATACATGGTTATTTTAAAATTACTATATGCGTGTATTGTATTGTAAGAGTATGTAAAGGTTATGATCGTTCGTTTGTGATTGGTCACTGAGAAAACGCAAAACTACGTTAAAACAACAGTTCCGATTTTCTCTTTCCCGACTGGCCACTAAGGACAGCAAGAACGAAATGTTAATCAAAATGTAATTTTCTGACCAATCGGAAACCAACTATCGAAAAAATGTAAAAAAAAATAATTTTTGGAATTCAGGAGGATCTAAATTATTACACGTTTTTTCTGGATTTTTTCATTTTTGATGCAAGTAGTATATTTCTATCAGATAATAAGACGTTAAATTTTCCGTCAAGGGACTTATATGTCGCACAGGAATCTGTTGACTACATTACGAAAAATTGCATGAAATTTAAGAGAAATTTATTAACCCTTTGCGGTACGGTGGCCACTATAGTGGCCACCGGAATTCATTTGAAAATTTGAGATTTTAAAGACGAAATAATGCATTTTCGCCAGGTTTTTTTTTAAATCCAATGTAAGTTTGAGTTAAAGAAGTGTTTAACATTGTATTTACGTCAATATTTATTTAATATTATGTTTTATAAACAAATAAACGACTAAAAATCGTCATTTTTATAGAAAAAATTCAGTCGCTGGCACATGTTCAATTGGATCGAGATGAAACTCGGTACATGGGGGTTTTTGAGGTCGCTGATTACGAATCTGTCATTAGATTTTGGAAATTCAAAATGGCGGATCCAATATGACTGACCAAAATGTAAAAAGTTGCTTGATCCAGATGAAACTGGGTACTCGGGGGTTTTTGGGGTCGCTGATTACGAATCTGAACCTCAAATTTTGAAAATTCAAAATGGCGGAATCAAGATGGCCTTCAGAAATGTAAAAAGTTATATGATCCAGATGAAATTGGTACTCAGGGTTTTTTGAGGTCGCTGATTACAAATCTGAGTTCAGATTTTGGAAATTCAAATGGTGGATTCAATATGGCCGACCAAAATAAAAAATTTAATGGATCGAGATGAAACTGGGTACTCGGGGGTTTTCGAGGTCGCTGATTACGTATCTGAACTCAGATATTGAAAATTCTAACTGTCAGATCCACGAGGCGCTTACAAATTGAAATATTACTGGATTTTGTACTACGAACCGCGCTCAAGTTGACTCCAGAGACACGAACGTGGACGTGGCGGTTATTGTCTGCATTTTTTTATTTGTTTTTTTTTCTTTTTTCATTTATTGTTTTTTTTTATTTTATTGTTTTTTTTTTAATTTTATTGTTTTTTTTTCATTTTATTGTTTTTTTTTTTCTTTTTTTCATTTTATTGTTTTTTTTGTTGGTTTTTTCTAACTTATATTCTAAAAAAATTATGTATGATACTCGAAGAAACAATTTCTGTCTTCCCTTATGCAGAGAGGCACATCGCAAGTACTGCAATAAAATTTAGTTCTTTGACGTGTTGTTTTAGTACTGCACAGACAGCAACGTCTCAATGTCTTTGACACTAAAGGCATGTGAGCAGATTGAGTGCGCCTTATTTCAATAGATACCTAGGCTTGCTGGTTACTTTTAGCAATAGATTTTCCTGTGCATTTTCTACCTTTTTTTGTCGGAGAATGATCAGCAACTAGTTGATCAATCAAATTTAATCTGAAGCATAACGATTGCAAAGCATGTTTCACATTTATTTGTTTGTGAATAATGAACGCATTTATTACAGATAAATCCTACAAAATGCCAGAATATGCGGTGCCACCATTTCTTTGATTTTTTTCTATCAATTTTATAAGTTGATACAAAGATGGTCGGATCTATCAACATATCCCCATATTTTTTTGGTAATCCGAGCACATAACTGGGCAATTTATAGTTTTTGCTGATCCATCTTTTTGTGTCCTTTTTTGTTTCGGTAACTTCGTTAGGATCATGATAGTTTGATAAAAAGAAGACAGCTTTTTTTTGTCCATCCATTTGATCCAACTAATTCCATTACACAAGTACGGTATTCATATTGCCCCCACGATCCATTTTTTTTATCAGGAATCTCACTTTTTGGTAAACCTTTTCTATTACTACGAACTGTACCACATGCGAAAATTTTTATCTTTTTTCAAATCTTTCATCAGATCAAAACCAGTAAAGTAATTGTCAAAAAATACATGATGATTTTTCCCAACTAAGTTACGCGTCAAATCTTTGACAAACACGTGCACACTAGTAGTTTTTCAGCACTTTTCAGCTTTACCTGTATACATTTGAAATTCGCATACGTATCGTGATGAGTCTGCGCGCACACCAAAGTTTATATCCGCGTTTTACGGCTTGTTTGGCATGAATTGTTTCATACTACTGCGGCCTTTGAACTTGATCATAGACTCGTCAACAGATTGATTTTCACTTGGGTTCCAACAGTTTTTAGTAAGTTTCCGTTAGTTTATCTAATAACGGTCTAATCTTGTATAATTTATCATAGTTATGATCTCCTTTCTTTTGGTTCCTGACTGTTGTCGGATAAGTGTAAATGGGTCAGGAAAAAACCGAATCGATGTACTGTCATCAATTTGCTTACGTACGAATCATTCAATTTCGGATCTGTCGACCAAAAATGACGATAAGAGGGGATTTTTTAACACCCATCAAAATATTAATTGCAAAAAATATTAATAGTTCCTCTTTGGTTATCGGTTTACCTTTACTTTTCGATTGTCTTATATATAGGTTCGTTTCATCAACAATTAAATCTAATAGATCATTAGGAAACAAACATAAAAATATATCCAAAGGTGTGGTTGCATTGTCTGGAATATTTGGACCGAATGTTCAGCGAATGGAAGATCATCTCTGGTTTTTCCATCCTTAGTCCCACTTATCATTATCTCTAAAATCTGTAGAATTATCATCAGAACATGCCGAATCACAATAATTTGAATCATCCGATTCACTTTCTGAATCAACTTCAAGGTCAGAATCACATAATCCATCAACAGATTCAGAGTCGCTAGGGATTTCAGCGATTTCAACCATACTTGACAGATATTACAAAGTTCTTTTTTTAAAAATTCTATAAATATATAAATATAATAAATAATATGACTAATACTCATAAAAAACAAAAGGCGAGAATTATGCGATGAACACAAAGAAGCGTTCCTATTTACGAATCCACTAGCCGCCACTCAAACGTGATCTCTATCGTGAAAGACGTAATTTGCACAGGCAAAACCAGAAAGATCGAACTGTTCGAGGTCGCTCTATTCATAGTTTTCGCTTCGACTCATTTCGCTTGCGAGAAACGAAATTCAAGTACAGGTAATGTCAGTAGCGTAATCGTACACGCACTACAGATTTCCACATTTATATGAAATATGATATATAAAGGTTTTTTGGGGTCGCTGATTACGAATCTGAGCTCAGATTTTGGAAATTCAAAATGGTGGATCCAATATGGCCGACCAAAATGCAAAAACATATTGGATCGAGATGAAACTGGGTACTCGGGGGATTTTTGAGGTCGCTGATTACGAATCTGAGCTCAGATTTTGGAAATTCAAAATGGTGGATCCAACATGGCCGACCAAAATGCAAAACATACTGGATCGAGATGAAACTGGGTACTCGGGGATTTTTGAGGTCGCTGATTACGAATCTGAGCTCAGATTTTGGAAATTCAAAATGGTGGATCCAATATGGCCGACCAAAATGCAAAAAACATCCTGGATCGAGATGAAACTGGGTACTCGGGGATTTTTGAGGTCGCTGATTACGAATCTGAGCTCAGATTTTTGGAAATTCAAAATGGCGGAATTAAGATAGCCGTCAAAAATATAAAAATTACCTGATGAAAGTGGATACTTGAGTTTTTGGGGTCGCTGATTACGAATATGAATTCAGATATAAAAATTTTAGTTTTTCAGATTTTGAATTTTCAAAATCTGAGTTCAGATTCGTAATCAGCGACCCCAAAAACCCCAGAGTACCCAGTTTCATCTGGATCAAGCAACTTTTTACATTTGGATCGGCCATATTGGATCCGCCATTTTGCATTTCCAAAATCTGAGTTCAGATTCGTAATCAGCGACCCCAAAAACCCCCGAGTACCCAGTTTCATGAAAAATGGTTCATCAGAAAAATGTGTACCGCAAAGGGTTAAGCATATTTCATAAATGTTACTAAATTAAGAATTTGTAATGAAATTTAAGAAGTTTGTTCCTTAAAACATTTTCATGAACTTAAAACTGAATACGGAAGTTGCACCTCATTGGTCATATTTCATTTAGCATTGTTCGATGAAGAAGGGATAACAGCCAATCGCGTTTTTGTTCAAATTTGGTCACGTATCCTTTAGGCAACTGTTCGTTGATTGGTTGATCGAGCATTCTTTCATTAAAGTCCGAATTTTACTTTTTGACAATTTAAGTTTGATAAAACATTCGATCAACCAATCACTGAACACTGAATGCGATATACAGGGTGAATTCCATAGGGCATCCAATGTTGTTCCGCTCAGCCAATGCCGATCGAGGATTACTGTGAGATCTGTCTACGTCGGCCAATCAGATGCGTCGCTTTGTTAGGGAGTCAAATGTTCAACTATTGACCTAAAAACAAACAGAACAAGTATCATTCCAAAAGTTATTTTCATTTCGTAATATTACAATTGCATGCAACATCACAGCTTCAAAATGAATTATTTGTTAATAGTCAACGGAAAAACTTTAATGTATTTCCTAAACTGTTCGCCAGATTAAAAATTAGCTGCGATGTATAATCTCAAGTTTTTCCTTTGAATTTTAACAAATAATTCATTTTTTCGGTCATTTTGCATGGAAATGTAATATTTCGAAAATAAAATAACTTTTGGAATGATACTTGTTCTGTTTGTTTTGACATTTTTTAACATAACGGATCTGATTGGTCGACGTAGTCGGACCTCACGGTGATCCTCCACCGCCATTGGCTGAGCGGAATAACATTGGATGCCCGATGTTCCGCCTGCATATTAAATCTTTAATATTTTAGTACATTCATTTAAAATTAAGACACCAGATATTACAATTAATTTACTTGTGCATATTAAAAATATATTAAATTTAAGAACACTTTTAACAGTGTATGGTAATACTTGTCATTTTCTTTGTTTCATTTGTAATAAAAAAATTTACATTCGATATTAAACCTCGTGCAACTACGAATTTATGAGGCAGTCCGATAATTTGATATTTCAAAGAATCAGGAAAATCGGTTACGAATATAAAGAGAGTGATTTAAGAGAATCGAACCACAAGGCGCCGATGATCGGCTCCTCCACTTATCCGCGCAGGCATTACGTCTCCGAATTTAAGTGAAATAAGGACTTGAAATTTTGATTGGAGAACTTGTTTCTTCTAAGGTAGGTCTAACTGCCGTCCACGGCCCTGGGATTGTAAAAATATTACCAAGAAAGACACCTGCTGAATAAACGCCGCTAAAATTGACATTGAAGTCTCGGGTACTTTCGAATGGCTCGGGGAGTGGAGAGCCACCGTGTCGCGCGCTATTTTGAACTTTGTTGTGAGAGGTAACATTTCGACTGGAGGTCGACACGTTCGAGGAGGGAAAAAGAGTCGAGGAAGAAGCTGTCCATCGTTCGACGTGGCAAAAGGTTCCTGATGCTCGTACCGATTCCAGTCAGACAGACAAACAGACAGGGTCATCGACACAAACCCGGAAGACAAGCCGAGGGAATTTTTGCACTTGACTGGAAGGACGCGTCCTCCGGTTTTGGCGCGCAGAAGCCGGCTCGTGCGTACTCGCGTGTGGCTTTTATCAAACGTGGTCAGACGGTGGAGGCGGCAAGTACGAGTATCTGGGGCGCCAGCTGGTCGGTAGCATCCAACGCGACCGATCGTGCGTATCGAGAGCTACAGGAATAGATAATGGAGTTCCGCTGACTTGTCACTAACGATTCTCTTAATGACACCCCGAAAGCTCCTCCACCTAGGGGAAATCAACAATTAGCCGGCTCGACCAGGAGAGTGACGATGTTCCCGAAAAACACCCGACTCGTCAAACCTTTAACCAAGGCCAATTCTTCCGATCGGTTACCCAAAATTTCATGGCCTTTTGTCAAGAGTTTGTGAAAAATCAGTGTATGTGCGTGTTTGTGTTGTGTGCAACGACTGTTTGAAACTCTTCTATTTTCGCGCTATGTAAGCAATTAGCGCGGATCAAGGCAAGACCTATATTTATCCAAATCACTGGATAGCCGAGAAGGAATTTCCGGTGGATGCATCGGCTCGTGTCAACATTGGAACAATTAGTCGTTTGTGCGCGAAACGGTTTTGCGAGATCGCCACCGGTTGTCCATTAAAAAACCCTTCCACGATGACGGACATGGACAAGACGAGCGAGTGGTACCTCGTCTGGAAGCTAATCAACGGGCTTGAGATCTATTATCTGCCAGCTCTGGTGTGCCTCGGGTCCCTGGGCAATTGTTTATCGGTGTATGTTGTGTTTGCAACAAAAATGCGCCGATCCTCTTCCAGTTTCTACCTAGCCGCCCTGGCGATCAGCGATACGGGTTTCTTAATTTCGTTGCTTTTCGCCTGGTTGGGTGTAGTAAATGTCAATATTTATAACAAATCAGGGTTCTGTCCATTTTTCGTCTACTTGACAAACGTGTGCAGTTTTCTTAGTGCCTGGTTCGTCGTCGCTTTTACAGTCGAACGATTTGTCGCGGTGTGTTATCCCCTACGCAGGCAGTGGATGTGCACGGTCAGCAGGGCCAAAATCATTTTGGCCAGTGTCACCGTAGTAGGCCTGGTCTTGTGCAGCCCAGTTTTGCTCTATTCCGGCCCTAGGGCTCACGGGAACTCCACCAAGGAAAGTTGTCATGTCGTCGAAGGTTGGGAGGATCAAGCCAGTGCTCTGAACCTCGTGGACACTATTGTCACTTTCGCAGTGCCCTTTTCCCTAATTGTTGTTTTAAACTTTAGCATTATCCGAACCGTTTGGCGCATTCAGACCGTCAGGAATTCGTTGAAAGCGAGAGTGACAAGCAGAGACCTACCGTCAATGACGCATCAGACGCGAGTGACCAAAATGTTGATAGTCGTTTCAAGTGTTTTCTTCTGTTTCAATCTGCCAGCGTATGTCATGAGGGTGCACGCTTTCTTGCAGGTACAATATTTTTTTTAATGTCAATAAAAATTGAACAGTTGTGTTGTGAATAAAAATGTGATGAATGAGTGTGCCCTTTTTTCCTGATCATACAGATCACGTCCAAATCTTAAATTTCTATAATATTAAATTAATAAATTTGGTTGCCTTCTAATTGTTGACAAATAAATGAATCCCTTTTTCATTGAATCGTATGATCATACAGCAATATTTCGTATGACATTTGCCTACAATATCGTTCCTACAAAAATTTAAACAGAATCAAAGTAACACTGATTATAATGAAATGTTTAGGATCCTTTTTTCAAATTCAATGTCTATATTAATGAATAATCACGGTTTTTTACATCTTACTTCAAATCTGACGGTTTATTGCTTTTTTACGTTTTGTCATTTAGGGAATTCTATAAACCGATACAATTGACGAGATATATTTCGATTACTTAACAGTCGATCCTCCATCATTTGGAAGTGCAAAAAACGTAACGACAACAAAATAATTAAAAAAAAAAATAAATGACCGCTGGGAACCGACTTTTTCTCACTATGTCACCTGAATTAATTAAATTCCGCGCAGAAGAACCTTTAACGCCTTTCGCCTAATTCCGAACAAACAAAGCATATCGTAAAACAGTGGTAAAACGGCACTTTGTAACATAAAATGTCGCACCATTATGAAATTTAGTACAAATTGCCGCAATAAGAAATTGTGTAAATCAACGGGAAACGTACAATTATCAATCATTCCTGTGTCGAAATATCGAGTCTCACTTATGGAATTTGGATTTTTTTGGTCATTTGAATGAATACATTAAAAAAAAGCAATTTAAAACTAAGGTAGAACTATTGAGACATAACACTTGTACAAGATGAAAAATTAATCGAAAGCACCTTGGGCATAATTATTTTGACATACAGTTAAGTGTTTAATAGACAAATTTTCTCATTAAAATAACCGACCTTTCTTTAAATAGTCAATATTAGAGAATTTGACACAAAAAACATAATTTCAAGGACAATAAATTTTCATTAAAATCAAACATTTTTTAAATATTATAAAATAAAAAACGGTAGTTTTGCAAAACTAATACCCTGTAACTGATCATTGCCGCGGCTCTAAAATATTTTTAGTACATCTATAACTTTATCGTGTACTTTTTAATAATGTATCTTCAGCTGCTTTGTACTGGATATAGTTTGATTCTTTTAATTGATTTCGAAAGTAAACTCCTCTTAACGAGGAATAACGTTAAAAAAAGTATTTACTAGTTAAAAGAAGATTATTGAACCACATTTGTTTAGATGTAATAAAATACACAGAATAGATTGATCTCTTTACAATATATAAAAAATAATACTCAATAAGTTAATTGACCATATATTTTTCAAATTGCCAAAAGTATGAAGCAAGTATCGATTAGATATCGGGTAAACCATGACGAGCATGTGCACCCACACTATAATTGCCACATATTCAAACGAAAAGTTTCTCCTTGATAAAAAACACATTCCCGACGTTTATCATATGAATTTAAAAAAATTAATTAAAATTCATTTTTCGAGGACTTTAAAATGTATTTTTTATTCTGGAATATATCATCGTTACTGTACGAGTTTCCTTTTTTTTTCATTAATGTGTTAATATTGGAAATGTTTTTATTTCTCCGAAATATTGAATTCTATCAATATTTATAACATTCAACCGAGCATGATCTCTGTATATAAATAATTTAAATATTTGCGACTACAGACTTTATCAGAATCGAAATAACGAAACGGGAGCAGTGACTCTCAATCGATTTTTTGTTTCATGTTTTTATGATACACGTGCTTCATCGATGGGAATACTCCCACATACGTGTCGAGGGCTTACCTTTGCACCCTCGTATTACTGTAATCTTTGTGTCATGTCAAACTGAACTATCATGCGTTATTATATTTTTTGTGACACTACTAATAATCGAAACAATTCACAACTGTGAGGTACCCCAAATTTGTTGTAAAAATAAAATTAAAAACATGAGTAACATGATGAGCTTAGGTTACATAATTTCATAATTTGACATGTCTGTGTTTCAGAAAACATGACAATTTATATAAGAAACAACAATTTTTTCGAAAAGTGTATGAAAATAATCTATGCTAAAACGATCAATATACTTAATAATAATGACTTTCATCTAATTTTAAGAATTAAAAGTGAATCAAATGAAAAATATAACAGAATATAAATTCTGTGTTTCTCCCTAAATTTATTTGACTATTTAAAAGTGCATTTTCACTTCATGTAGAATGAGTTTTCACTCCATTAAAAGAGAGATTTCAGTCATTAAGAAGAAGAATTCCTTATTTCATTGTACTGAGGGAAACAATTGTATAGAGGAAATTTTACTATTGTGACGACGACTTCGAGGACGGACCCGAATTTTCGTCAGAATTTGTACTTTAGTAATTTAACATTTACAGCTTCTTGTAAAAATGTATAGTAATTTCTCAACAAAGAATCGGAAAATTTACTGAAATTATTGGTATTTAATCACAAATGTAATCACAATATTTTTTTTCCAATGCTTTTTTTGCAGTGGTATTTACTGTTCCTTTCTGTAACGAAACATTAATTTATAGTTTTATTCAAACATGATTCTATTCAATTATAATTTTAAGGTTATTCTGTAAATAATCTATGTCGCAAACACTATTATCTAATAATTGATATAATCAACTTTTGAAAAATGTGATTTATTCTAATTTATTTCGTGATTAATTCATCGTACTTATGTAACACACCAGTAAATGGTCAAATCTTAATATTGTAACCTGATTCACAATACGCAAAACAAGGACTTAATATTTTAAATGACAAGAGTCATGTCGGAATTTATTTTATAATCCTTTTGAATATGCGAATATTACACCAAACACATATTTTTGAAAGGGAGGCCCATACATTCGTTCAAATTACTCTATAGATCTCACAGCGATAATATTTATTCTGGGTAGTTAAAAGGCTACGTAAACTATCAGTTCTGAAATTATTCCAAAAGATGTTAAATCAAAATGTCTAAATTATTAAAAATTCATGTCATACTAAATGCAGCATTTAGATTCTGTTAAGTGACACAAAGACTGTTTAATTGTTCTTGAAGTATCCTTATATAAAATAAAATAAATCCATATTTTTTTAACAAGAATTTCATTACACGAAAACAATAACGCATCACAAATTCTCAAACATTTTATTGGTAAGAATTCGTATAAAAGTAACTTCTTATTGTTAGTTTTAATCGCCTTGTTTCCGTAAGTACCCGCGACCCTTGACTGCATTGTTCTCAACTTTTCAGAATCGGATAACAATTGCGGCTTAAAATCATCAAAAGTGCATTATTAAATAAAAAGATTTTTTCTCTATGGCTTAAAATGATAAGCTAAATTAAACTTTCATTATCCTACAAAAATTGAGTTAATTAAAATATTGCAACGTCAATTTCACTGAATAATTTAGATTAATATTATTATTTTAATAAAATAAAAAGTGAAATTACTTTTCTCGTTTCGAATCAATGGATCCCCTTGTATTTCGATTTGTATTAAGTTGTCATTGCAGATGAACGAGCTGATCCTCGTCATCTTTTCTAGGTAATCGTGAAAAATCAAAATAAACTATACTGTGAACGAATATATTGATTCACTTTGAATCTCTGGACCCATGATCATAAATGCGTGAAAATACATTCCATTATTTGTATACGCAATAAATGGGCTATATATGAAAATTATAATAACTGCATGTTAATGTTCGCGTTCGCAAATGCTTTATTTGCATATTTTAAAGATGAGCTCCAAATGGATCAATGGTCACTATATTATATTCGTTACCTAAATTAAAAAGAACACATTAATTATATTAAGTATGTTTTACATTTCAATGTAATATTATATTATTTAACATAATCTCTGTAGTTAATTAATATGTAATGTACGTCAAATAATAATCTAATTAATTTTTGAGTGGTGCAAAATAATATTCAAGAACGAAAATAATCACTCCGTGAAACGTATTGTAATAATAAGAGTAGTAACTAATTAAATTATATTTACAAAAATTAAATATTAATATAATACTATGTTCCTATTTTCAAATGTTATAATTTGTTAGTGTTCTTTTAGTTTTTTTGTCCGTTCCTAATTATCAGTTTTATGCTTTATTTTACTATTTTAATATTTCAATTCATATTTCAAAATTTTAATAGAATATCATTAAACAACAAGACAACTTTGAGCATAAATTAAGATGTTTAATTAAAATTTGTTATGTTTCATGTAAATCTCTCGCTTTATTGAAAGTTATATTGTTTTCTCATATTATCGTATGTTGCAGTAATTAAAAATTAAACATGAACAGTGGACAAACAAATGTTTATTTCCCTAGGAACGATGTGAACATAGTGTTTATACTTTTTTGAAGTTATTTGTTTAATATACCCCCTTTTACATTCTTGTTAGAATTGTAAATTAAATACATTTAAATTACAGAGAATACCATACTATTTTTACCAAAGCATTAAGAGACACATTCACATTTTGTCATTTCAACGAATTAAGTTCACGTATGATGTCATCAGATAACTGAAAAAGTGACACAGAAAATATGATTTTTCCGATAAGTATATTTGAAAGTTCCTTAAGAAACCTGTTAAAATGTGAAGTTGCCCTAAGCTCTCTCACGCTTAAATTTAGAACGTGATGTGTCATTCGAAAAGCTAAAAGTGCATTCCTTCATCGTCGTTTTTACGAAAACTTGACATTTATCACCTGTGTCACAGTATTATGGATCTAAAAATGATAGATTAAAACATTGCGAATAATGCAAACGGTAAAAAATCTAAATTAGTAGTTCGCCAAATACAAATGTAGCTAACTAGAACAGTTTTACAAGATTTGCAGAGAGTTTCATACAATTTATGGTAACTTTTCGTATACGAATAATTTTCCAGTAAAAATGTAATAGAAAATCATTCGATCGAAATCATCGAAAGTAAATTTATTAATCCTATACTCAATATTTTATATTTATGTTATATCGAAAAAATCATACATTCATAAGACGAAACGTTTATATTAGATCAATTCTGCCTTAAAGCTTTACATGGCATTGAAATCCAAGTGATGTTCCATTCCGATCTGCCCAATTATCGATCTGGGTGTATGCATTATACAGAAAGGAAACAGAGAGAAAAAATGTAGGCAATAGAACCATTTTGCAAATGTAAATTACAAAAATGGTTAAATCAACGATTTCGGTAGGAAACAAGATTATGGCATACGATCATAGAGTACATAACCTCAAATCCACCGCAGTTTTACAATTAACTAGTCCCCTAACCTTAAATATTCATAATAAAAATATAACATCTTAACAAAAATAATTATTGAATCATACACATTTATAAAATTCCCAATTGTAAATGTCACGTACAGTTAACGACAACTTTTTGTGTTGTTAATTCTACTTACTGTAAATAGTAACCATTTCTATCGTTTTTTCTATGCTTCCATTGAGTATTTTTGTTCTCTCTGTTCACTTAAAATCCAATACATACAATGTCCTGGCTTCAGAAATTTTCAGGAATTAATGTACACAAACTTACTAAATATACACTGACTATAGGCTACTTATTATTAATGGATTGGAGTGCCATCTACAACTCCTTAAAGATACATATACTTGAAAAATTCGCGGTTTATTTCTGTTTTCATATAATTTCAATGTTTTCAGTCGATCAAATATTTTTGTAGAGAATATTTCATACCCTTATTACGCAATTTCAGGTACATTTAGAAAAATATAATTCCATGATGAAAAAAGGATTTATCGAGATTTGATAATACTTAAAGATTTCTTAGTTGCATACGAGCAGTTAAAGATTTGGTTATATTTACTGTTTCGCATGACCAAAAAATGGAGATATTTAGTTGAATCGACTGTGACTGGTGTTATTTCAACTCCGATTTAGTAACAATAACAAACATTTGATTAGTTCAACGATCTTTATTATAAATACTTGCATTCGTTCATTTTAAAATAAAAGCCCCAATTAATATTGATCAAGTATCACGTTATATTAACTTACTAATTAACGTCAATTTACCAGAAAAATATTTTTCTTCAATACAATTGCCTAAGAATGAAATTACTTTACCACATTCTTTTCAATTTTATGAATTTCAATCCTGAAAATGAGAAAATTTATCAAGTCATATCTAATTCCCCTACTGGGTTTATTTTGATCTATTAACAGAGATGTCAAATGTGCTTAGGCTCCATCATTATAGAGTCTACATAGTTATTGTGGTAGATTAACTTTAAACTAATTACTAGATTTTGAAATAAGATATAATAAATTTAAATTAGATAAGAAGTAGTAATCAATACGGACCGTTCTACTAAAACTTCCACATTATTTCTTTTATTATAATATAGTGTTACTAAATTAATATTTTCAAAAATTACACAAATATATTTTTTTTAGTTAAATTACCGTTATAAAATTCTGATGCTATCTCTAATAATTTAACAAAATTTCAATGATATTTCAGCACAATAAGGCATACGGTATGATTACCCCTGAGAAAAACTCACAAAAGCGTGTTGCTCAAATAAGCTCCAGAATAATGCACCCTTTTTATCAAAAACCGGGAAGAAACAGGATACAAACTGCGTTCGTGTGTGTATGGGTTTTGACCCTTCGTTTCTCGGTGTATAAGAAGAAATAGCAGTTGGAGTGAACGGCTGTAGTTACGATACGTTAGTTAACGTGCGATCGTAGGGGCAAAAGAACGAGGCATTAACTAATATTACCTCCTTTGAACATTTGTTAAAACATTCCTTAAGTATAAGCTTCGGCAATTTAAAAAAGAATGTTTTAACTCCGGGTGAATTACACATTTCAATTAAATTTCTAGCTCTGAAACTATTTTAAAAAACGTTCGTTCAAACACCGGAATTCACACTCGGTTTTTGCGGTACGGCTTAGATCTGTAAATTTACAAACAAAGAAGTAAGCACACGTAGTAAATATAAAACAAAGCAGTTTCGGCTGAAAATTCGTAGAGACGGGAGATTAAAAAAAACCCGAAGGCAAAGTTTACTTTTTGGGTTCGAGATATCGTTGAGTTTTCATGGTCATGCTTAATCTACTGAACGTGTAAAAAATTACGTGTATTACAGCCGCCTCATTAATTTGATGCTAAAAAAATTCGTAAAAAAAGTCTGCTATCCGACCCAGATTTAGGTGATTAATCGAAGCAATATCTTCAGTCATTATGTCACCTATGTGTTGCTGACAAGTTCGAGATTAAACTGAGAGTACGATGAGGAGGGTCCCGGTCGGGATGGGCTCGAGGAAGGGATAAATACACTGACTCAGTACTAGTCAATTGTAATGCTTTATGGTGCGATTGAGATAAATAGAATTATTTCAATACGAAAATTAAATATTCAGCCAACATTTTTATGAAATCATATTCATTTGTGAAAAGTTTCAGATACTTTTTAATAAGTCACTTAATGAGTTGTTGAAAATTCTACATATTATAAGTTTACTAGTAAGCCTTTTAAACAAGATCTCATCAAATCGTCTTCTTTCAAATGTATATTTGCACTACTTAATGCGTTTAAGTAAGGCCATTTACAAATCCAAGTTGTGTTTTTCCTACCTTTTATATAAATTTTATTTAGGTCTCTAATTACAAAATAGATATGTATATTATAATGCAATCATGTTACAAGTTTGGCATATAATAAATATTCCGTCATAGAGATCATTCTGTTTAACAAAATATTATTTTAATAATCACCAAAATTAAATAATTACAAAAATTGGCCAAAGACTATAAAAGATCAAATATGTGATAAATATGTAGCTCACTGTGTTAATAAAAAAGGAATTTAATTTAAAAATTAATAATGAGAAAAATTGTGTAATATAAGAATAACAAGCTTTAATAATAATATAACAATAATTATAAAATTCATACACTAATTTCACGTTATTCTTTTATATTAAAAAAACATATTTTCTTCTGTTACAAAATATTTTACTTTTTAATTAACTTCATAATAAAAAATAATACAAGATATATACGAAGAACACTCATTATGTTGTGATAATATTTATTCCCTGAAGCGAAAATTGTAATACAGCCAAATATTCAATTTATACAAATGTATTCAATTATTCTTTGAAATCTTAATGAAAAACATATAACATTTTATCGTTTATATAATTTTGTACATTAATCCACTTGTAGATCACAAGACCCTCCTGGTTGACTTTCTCTCGTAAAGATGTCGTATTAGACCACGTACCCGACTCGCAAGTCGTAGAATTATTAATGGTATACTTTAAAAATTCTTTCAAAATCTTTCTCGCCCAAAAAAGACTTACAACCTTTGAAATTCATTAAATTGCTCTAGTGATTTCTCTATTTTTTAATTTATTCACAATTCTTTTTGTCGTTCGTAAAAACTAAACCTATTGAAAATCTATGCACTCAGAAAAAAAAATAGTTGAAATGACCATTTTCTTTACTATAAATCATAGTGCGACATGAGGACTAAGCATGGTAATAGTTACAATAACTATTCTGAAATAGTAAAGTTTAACGATTGTTTCATGGTTCAAAGTGCTACTTATATAGACAAATAGACTCAACTATTTTGAAATAGTCATTTCAGAAAATTACTACCTTCACTGAGAGAAATTGTATAAGAAATTGTCATAAAAAATATGAAAAGGAGTCAATATTTAATTTTTTAAAATATTTGTAAACTATATGTGTCATAGCATATGAAAAGTCCACTTTTCTCCCTTCATTCTTTGTTTAAGATAAGCAAGGAAACAAAGAGAAAACCAAAAAATCAATATAAGTTTGTGAATGTCACACTCAATCCAGTTAAAAAATGTATTATACAATCCCATTATACACACAAATTTCAATATCGTGTAACTAGTCTATAAATACACGTGCGTATACGACATGCATTATGTATTATCATATCTTGACGCCCGACGGTCCTTCTTATGAGCAAATGAAAATCCGCTTCAATAGGAGGAGCCACGGGCTCGAAGAAAAAAAAGCTGAGTACTCCACGTCGCCACCTGGCGGCATCAAAACACACGATGTGTGGCAGTATTTACTATAGATTTATAGTAAATACAAACTTTAACTAGGAGTAATAGTAAATATAGAGTTTTACTACGAGACATAGGTGTGAAATGAAGACTACACTGGATTATAGTTATTTTAACTATATTTGTCATATTTATTTAAATCATTCTACATAGTTGATTTTTTTAATTATGAGGAGATAGTAAGGTGTAACAAAATTATAGTAAAATCGACTATGAAAGTAGTAAATTTAACAATTTTTCATAGTAGTTTTAACTATATTTTTCCAACTGTGTGATATAGTCAATTTAACTATGGATTTTTTTCTCAGATGTATTTTTCTTTTTTATCCGAAATTCTTGTTCCTGACACAGATAATTAAATTTGAAAGTAGAGTAACAGAAACTAGTAGGACTGATATTTTGTAAATGTATTACAATTTTAGTAGTAGACGCTGCACAATATTTTCCCTCAAGAATTCCCGAACTTATTCCAGAATGGAGATGTGAGAAAAATTCCACAGATATTCGACTACTTTTTTAAAAACATTTGGAACTCTTATTGAAAGTTTTTGAAATTATAAGGAAATCAATTATGATTTTATAATCAATTATATTTTTCACGAAAACATTAAAATGTAAAGTCATATACAAAAAAGAAGATTTGTGGTCTTCGTTTGTAAAATTTCATCAACAGAAGTAGAAAAAGTGGATGCACAATACGGATAGCCGCGTATGCCGTATGTACCAGTCGTATTCCCGCGCTTTTTTGTGCTTTTGAATAGAGGTCGTGTTTCTCGCAAGTGCAGAAAATAGAAACTCTTGTCAATATATTATATATTGGTTTCTGTATATTTCTACGTGAAGTGTGCGTGGATATATGAATAAAGCGTTTCGAAATTTTGTACTCTTTCTCTCTCTCTCTCTCTCTCTCTCTCTTTTCAACTTTAAAAGTTTTACACGTTACGATTAATTCTTTAGCCACTTTTCTAGTATGATAAGATTAATACTCTAATATGTGTCGCAGTGAAACTAGTTCGTGAATTTTTCAACAATATTTTTCCGTGTGCTACCGAGTCAGCGTAGACCAAGATAAGAAGGAAAAGGGTTAAAAGCCAAGCTCGTTATTCGAGAGTATACATTTACAAGTTCATTTAAAGTACATGTAAAACGGAAATTTGATAAATTCCAAGCAAAGTCGTTGTATATGTATATAGTTTTCGAGCTTGGATTTCTGCTGCTCGCTTGGCGAGCTTAAGTGAAAGCACCGTATTTCGCATACACATTTGAAATCGCTACGGAGGCAGCGTTACATGGAAAATTTCAGTGATAATCGCGCGCTTGTTGCGAAAGAGCTTTAATCCGGAAATTCCGTTTCAAATCGCAATTAATTATCATGGATTTCCGACACGCTAGAATTTCCCGAGCCCGCATTTTCGTACCATCAGGTGTCAGTGTGTGCGTATGTGTTTTTCCGTGTGGGTGGAGGCAATGGAGCGCATGAAAGAAAAAAGGGTGGGCGCGATTATTATCGAGCATTTAATATCACTTGTTTTTTCCCCATTTTCAGGCGGAAAATGACGTTACGGAGGCAGCTTACGTGGCGCAACGTGCTTGCAACCTGCTGTTTTATACGAATTATGGAATAAGCTTCGGCCTGTATTGCGCGAGCGGTCAGAACTTCCGATCGGCGGTCTACCAATTACTCTGTCGTCGGGACGGCCGCCAACAAACTGAAACGATCAAACGAACATCGACTAATCAAACTCATCAAGTTACCCTAGGTAAGATACTCAAATAGATGACCTGCCGAACAATAGCCAATAACTTACGTATACACGGAACAACGGTTCTCCATAAAAACAATTCTAAAGACACGGAAAAGTGCCGTTTACACAAATGTCAGAAATGACTAATCTCGTCACGGAACATTTCTAACAAGTTCCGTTGTTTTTTACAAATAATTCTTCTGCGAAAGCTGGGCGAAAAACTTGTTATTTTTGCTCTGGAACAGTGCACGCAACAATTTCTGTTTATAACAGACACATTCGTTTAGTTTGTAAAAAAATTTGATAATGAAAAACTGAAAAGTTGAAAATGTATTATTCTTGATTTGATTCAGAAATGCGTGCTTAGCATTGACTTGCAAATTATCGATTATAGGAACGCCTCTGTGGGATAATGTTTCGTAGGGCGGTTAAATGGCGGAGATCAGATAACCTGTCTGATTTACTTCGGCTATACTAACGTACATTATTATTATGAAACAAAGTTGTAATGTAACTTTAGATGATAGCAATAGTATCCTATGAAATGTTTATATATATTTCAAAACTACGGTTATTGTACTTTACAAAATAACTGGACAATGTGAACAATTGTTTTATACAAATTTCATTAAAAAAACTTTTAAAAACAGTATCATAATTATTTCCTCAGAATTCCCACACTTTAAACGTACCATAAGATGACGTTACAAATTATAAGGTGAAATATTATTTATTAATCCTATTAGAAAAATAGAGATAGAGTTGTTTTTAATATTTTAATTAATTATCCGCCTGAATCTTTGAATAGTTGATTGTGTAAGAATTAAAAGAACTGTTATTTTAATTAAATTCTTTCTAATGAAGGTAAATTCGAATTATTAATGAGTAATTAGATTGATGTATGTAATATATAATAATTTACTTCTAATTTTCTTTTTACTAACTAAATTTGTAGCCTTAATAGTTACATTTATTAAAAAAGCTAATTGTTATACAAACTAGAATATAGAATACGAGTATTCAATCTCAAGAATACAAAAAGAAATTTTTCTAAAAATAAACATAGGATCAAGCAATCTCTAGAAAAAAGAGTTATTACATAAAAAATATTAACAACTAGTTGTCAGTTTATTAAATAGGAAAATTTCTTGTTTGTCATATGATGCGTTTAGCTTTATTAAATTCCCTGATTTTTTGCAGTTTTCTAGATTATGGCTTCCACAATTAATAAGAAATCGATACCTGGGCCGTTTTAAAGTATAAACGTCAAAAAATTCACTTGATGAAGATAGTTTAAAGGCTACTGAAAGTAATCTGATTAAATTAAGATCCTGCACTTTTTATGGCGCACGTACTGAAAAGAAAAATTTTACAAGTGACTATAAGAAAATTGCTCTTAAAGGCCCTGTATACACTACATGAATTAATGACTAATTTGTCGCATTTAAATGTGCAACAAGATGAATTTGCATTTTTAAATATGATTATGGTACAAATTATTTGTTATTTTTTTTCATTAACTTATATTATTATACAAATTTGACACGGCTTTTAAAAATACTAATTTAGATTGTCCGAAATGGAAATTTGTTACAACATCTTTTATATATTACTGTAGAATATCAACATTCTTTTCCTCAAAAAAGAAATTTGTTAATTTCCAAGTATTTAATAATTTTGCATTGTTTCCACGATTGCGATTATTTTCGTCTGGAAATGTAACTCATAGCATATACTAAAAAACACTCATTGTATTTTAATAAATAGAGACTGCTTGAACCGTTATAATATATGGGTATTTATTATTCGGCACCTTGCCAAGATCATGGAGTTAAGCGGTTATAATTTTCACCGAGCGGAAGGAAACTAACGTACTTGTAAGAATGGAAATCCGTTAAATTTTCCACATTGATCTCGCATTATTTTCAGCAAAATATCCTTTTCTGTACAGATTCGGAAATTAAAAAAGAAAATAAATATTGGAAATTTAACGTATATATGGGCATACGAGTATATTTGTTATTTGATACCTCAAACGTACGATTTTCATCAAATAACTGTTGAGAACAACATTAAAAATTCAACTAAAATATATGAATGAACACTTTTTGATTATTGTAATAATTTGTCGAAAGTAATCGATTTACATAGTATTGTAATTTAACACTAGTTTTAAAAATAATTGCAACAATTTTATTTCTTCATGCAATGATGTAATTGAAAACTACATAATTTGTGTTTTATTCTCTTTTATTGAAGTAGTGACATTAACAAATAAAATGTTTGTTTTACATAAATAAGTCACTGAGATAGATAAATAAATCATTTTAAAATAATACGTATAAAATGCATTGCTCGTGAGAGAGTGTGATCATGTCGTGTGCTTTCCCGATCCGCATATCAAGCACTTGCAACAATTGAGAATTAAAAAGTAGCCCTCTGGTGGAAAATAATAGTATTACAGAATCGCGATATATTAAATGGAGTAAACATATCACATTAATTTATTAAAATAACTCAGATTAGATATGAAATACAATATAAACTCATAATTAGACAAGTAGATTATTCGAGATGATTTTTGTTGTCTAAAATCTTCAAATAGTATAGTTTATATTACACTCCTTACATCATTATAACGTTTAACGGATGTAAGATTTTCTTTCTCAGTGACATCATGGGAATATATTTTATCTGCATTTTTTTAAATTGTAAATCAAGGAAACTTTCAGTTAACATTAAAATATATTAAAAATACGATATGTAGATAGATAAATCCTCGGTTTCTATAACATTCTTACGATAATAAAAACTGTCAAATGTTATAGATAATACAATATTTGATATATTTTAATTGCATAATAATAATTGGTTCCATCAAATTTAAATTATCTTTATATAAAACTTTATATATCATTCTACTAATTACCTTTTATGGATTATTTTCCAGTTGAATTATTTAATATCTTATAATAACTATTCGTTTCCCTAAGATGACAATTTTTAAAATAATTAAGATATTCAGTACCGGATATGCCTTAAGGGAAATGCGTAGTCGTTACGTATTTTTTTGCGTAAACTCTCCTTTAATAAATAAATCAATAAGACGAAAATAAATCTTTAGTGATGTATTGCACGCAATAAACATGTTTACGTTTATCTTCTTTTTGGATTATTCAGCTATAGTATATATTTAAAGTTACCGACCAATTGTACTAGCATCAAAATGTTAACAATATGTTCACCAACATTGTATGATAATTAAATGGTCGTTTTTTATTTAAATTAAATACAAACAATATACGGACAAAAGTAGTAATTTTTATTTTTAATTCTGACATTATTAATCGATGGAAAAGAGGATAAAACACAACCACACTAAATTTAAATAAAATTATGCGAGTTTTTTACAAAAATATATATTATTTGCGATAAAAAAATTGTTATTCATTACGTTTAATAATAATAGACAGTGACTTTTAGTGAATCTTAACACAAGATATTAGAGAGTGAAGAGACGATAACAATATAAAAATGTAATTAACACACAGAAAATATAATGAGTGTCGTAGGTTGAGAATGTTTGTGAAACAAAATCGGTCATCTGTCCCTGTAGCGCAGCGGATAGCGCGTTGGACTTCTAATCCAAAGGTCGTGGGTTCGATTCCCACCAGGGATGCGTGTTTAAAGTTATATTTTGGAACTTCGACTAATAATTAAATAAGGTTTTTATTTAGATCGGCTACATCGTCTAACTAATATCAATTTAATTAAAAAAAAATATTCATACATACTAAAAACGTTATAATTTAAATTTTGTTATTATTGACATTATTCGAATATTTATTAATTTTAGTAAAATTAAGTATCAATGAAGTTTACAATATTAAAATTATTTTAAAAACATCTAGTTAAAATGTTTTATATAATTAATTACCTTATGAATTTAAAATAATTATGAAAATATAATATAAATAATTTTTAAAATGATTATTTAATTCCTCAAACTTTTATATTTAGAGTTTTATTATTGCTGAATAGTAATAAATTAAAAACGATTTTTCACATACCATTCGCGACTTCTGACAAAAATGTATTTAGTACGTACAATAACTCTCGTATGAAGAGTTTATTATTGTATTTTCTGGCTATTTACAGTTTGAAAAGCTTGAATTTAAATAAATACACGTGTATGTACATTTTAAACAGGATAACCGTTTATTCAAGCGATGTAAAGAATAACAATAACAAAAGTGATTATCTGATCGCTTTACACGTGTTTTTAATGAAGTAATTTTTTGAAATTTATTTAATTGCTGATTTTTGATGATGTAATCATATGTGAAAATGTGCTTGTATTTAATTGGATATTAAATTTAATATTAAAGTAACGATGTAAATATATTGAAGGCTGTTTTTTCGGAAAACTTGTCTGTGATGTTTGGAAGAATGCCAACGGTTAATAGATCACCGGATGCAGATCTAAACCTTTTGGTGTCTTCACTTTGCTGAACATATTGAAATCCTTATCTTGATTATATACATACAGTAGACATTTCTAGTACACTGTTACTCCCAAATTACTCGCACTATTAATAAAAATCCGGAATTCTCCAAAATTGTTGATAAAAAAAAAAGATTTTTTTTCAAGATTCAATTATAAAATAGATGTAAATATATTTTAATATAATTTTTGAAATAATAAACAAAATTAAATACTGAATCTGTTAGCAAAATTAAAAACTCCACTATTCCATAAATATTAAATATTATAATATTTATTTAAAAATTTAAAGAAATTATTAAAGTTTAAATTACACCAGAAACATTTTAAAACAGAATAATTAAAAAAAAAAACAAGTGAACGAATTTCATCCCTGGTGGGAATCGAACCCACGACCTTTGGATTAGAAGTCCAACGCGCTATCCGCTGCGCTACAGGGACGGATGGCTGGACTGTCCTCCTGGAGAGTCCCGATATGCAACTCAAATTCCTTTGGGATTTGTGTATATTTATTCGTGAAATCGACTTAAAATAGTAGTATTTACATTAAGAAATGTCTTGTAGATGTTTACAATAGCATGCGTATTCTTATTAAACACTTAAGATCATTTTACAGCATCTCGAATGATAAATCGTACTGTAACATTGTTATTTTATCCGATTGTTATTATTTATACCACTATGATGTAATATTAACATAACCTGCCTCTTTATTTAAATTATCAACAAATTTGTTATCAAATAAATTGTTTGATAGTTAATTTTCATGTAAATTATTACACCATTAGTTAAAAATGATTAAGAAATAATTTAAGATTAAGTTTTTCATTTACTCTTAGAAATTACGTCGTTAGAAGCAGTAACGTCCAAACGTGAACTAAAATATTACTAATGATAACTCCTTTCGTGACATATTTATTATTATTATTTTGAAATCAATTTTCATAATTGGATTAAATTTAAATGAATATTTAAAAATAAAAAATATCTTCAGTTCCATAAAGTAAACAAAAAACACTCAATTGCAATAAAGAATGAAAATAAGTAAAATAAATGATTTTCAAAAGGTTTTAAATTCATTTTACCACACTGATCGACATCGTATATAACGATCAGGTGACATGCAATTTGTTACTATTGATTTTTGGTTGCTGAATTCGAAGCTCATCAATGACCTATCGGATCACTTTTTCGAGAAAATGAAAGATAAATGTAGACGAAAATGCTAAACGTAGTTCTTTCGGTGGAAGTATAAGGAACAAGTGGGATGAGTTAGTATATTCTGTAACAGATGGTTATTTCACGAATGTGAAAAAATGTTGTGTTTGATTAATAGATATATTTTTGAAACAAGAATTACTTTCTATTTGAGTGCTCGTGTTTATAAAAATGATTGTAATAACTGTGAACTAAGTAAATATGTGCATATTTTGATCAATTTTAATTGCACCGTAACTAACCAAAACTACAAAATTTGTCGCCGGCTTTTCATCCTTTGTAAGTTTATGGATATCTTTGAGATATTGTTATGAAATGAAGGTTTCCTATAGTTGTTGAGTATGCTTTTTTCGAATCTTTTGTCCGTTTTTTCAATATGACTTACTATTTTTTAAATATGGCTACTTAAACTAAAAAGAAAGTGGAAAAAAACGAAAACTTTTTTAGTAAACTGCAATTTTTATTGCGAAGGAATTCTGGGATCGTGTCAGGCCTCAGAATCCTGTGCCATAATGAGTTTTATTAAAAGTTGGCCAATATTACGATTTCAATTAGAAAATGGCACTACTCATTCGGAATTTTTTTGTTATTTGGGTTTTATTAAAATACTTCTGGTATCTTGACGTCTACTTTGATGAATATGTAGATTGTTTTTCGGCTGACTGAATACAAATCCGTTATTAAATTTTGGAAATTCAGCATGGCGGATTCAATATGTCTTCGACAACTATATACTAAATACCAGTCAATTTTTTAAAATTTCGGTTCGCCATATTGGATTCGCCATTTTCGATTTCCAACCTTTAATAACGGATTTGTATTCAGCTACTTTAAAAATAATCCACGAGAACATATTCATTAAAATTCACGACAAAATACCAGAAATATATTAATAAAACGCAAATAACAAAAAAAATCCGAATCAATAACACCATTGTGAGGACTCCATTTTGTAATTTAATTCTTAATATTGACTAATTTTTAGTAAAACTCATTACGCCACAGGATTCTGAGGCCTGTGGCGATCCCGGAATTTGTTCGCAATAAAAATTGCAATTTACTGAAAATGTTTTCGTTCTTCCCCATTTTCTTTGGTTTAAGTGGCCATATTTAAAAAATTGAAAGTGATATGAATCTTTTAGTACCAAATAGCAAAACACCTGTAATATATTAGTAAAATTATATTAATTGAAGTATTGATTCTCCCATTCTAATAGTAAAAAATAGTACTTTACTAATGAAATATAATTTTTCACTTTTTATTAGTACAATTTATTACTAATCCCACTAACTAATTAGTGAACAGAACTCGTATAATATCATTTGTAAAATACATCAGTGATTCAAAGGTCCAGTAAATTGTTTTACACTAAACTTATCTGTATAAGACTTTTAAAAATTATATTTTTTATTTTACAAATATTTAGCAATGTTAATAGATTTTACAGCTTTATTTCAAAGAGGTATTAACAATATATAAAATTTCTATGTATACGTGTAAATAGCAGTTTAATTGTCTACACGTAATTTTTATATTACATGTCGTTTTGTTAAATATAGCAATTAATATTATTAATACATATCACAGTTAATTTTTGACACCACAAAAAAACATAATAAATCAGACTTTGAAATTAATCCCGGTAATTTATAGTATTTGTAAGTTTATTCAGTTAACTAAACGCGTTTAAACAACGATAAATTGTAAAATCGATTAAAAACTAAATTAACACCAGAAACACGTAAAATATGCCAGTATACAAGCTTGTCACTTTTATAGCCTTTGCACACTTTGATGTGCAAATGTCGAGTATCAGCAGAATAAATTTGTAAAATTAACAGATTTTTGGCAGGTGGCTATTACAGAAATGCATATGTAAATCTAACAAATGGATTAGTCCATTCACTGATATATCAAAATGTCGTAGTAGATTTTATCTAAATTTGCAGCAGAATTTATTTGATTAATTCTTAAGAGGTTTTTTGCACATTCAATTATGGAAAGATATGTGGAGTCATTGCAGATTAGTTGGGTCCTTCTTTAGGATGATTATTAAGTTATTTTCACTAATCACGATCTAACCCTGCTGAAGAGGGGACAAGTGCCATCAAACGTTAGGAAAACTAAAATCTACACGAGTGACTCAGCATATCTAAATATATTTGAAGAGTTTAAGTCTTCTTTACTTCTATCCCACTCAAATTCATTTTTCTTATTTCCAAATAGAAATTATTCTTTAGTTGACAAATTCAATGAAGTATACTCCTAAAATCGCAATTATCGAGATAAATTATTAGCACTTCATGTATACAATTATTTTTCAGAAAACTAATAATTACTTGCAAGTGATAAATAAAGGTAGGGAAAGTATAATCGCATTCTAACTATAACGAGTTTAATGAATTATTATAATATAATTTTATCATGAACCTTTTACTTCTTTCTGTAAAGTTAAAAGAAATAATATAATTTTATGAGACTTGTTCGAAATATCTATGACGGAAATATAGATATAATATATCGCGTTCATTAACAGTGTAATTTCTACAATCCAACATACTTTGAAACAATTTAAAAGTACAGAAAACTGTTTTAATATTAATCTAGTGAAACATTCTTTAATAATGTAACCACTCCTAAAAGTAGAACGCGGTATTTTTTTAATTATGAGTTTTTAAATATTCAAATTACTTATTTGACAATAAATATTATAACAACTTTGTTAACTGAAATATTTTCATTTAAATTTCTCTAATTGTGTAAACCAAACTAAATACAGGAATCAAAAGTGAGAATTAACAAGTTCAACGATACTTTAACGCAGAAACTTTGAAATGAAAAAATGGAGTATTCTCTTGCTTAATAGAAAAAGAAACGTTTGATGTTACGTAAAACTCTTGACAGAGCAATAGCGAAACATAAGCATGGTTATTTCCTATGAACCTTGTAACTTTAAAGAACCTCATTCACCGCGACCCAATTTACTTATTTAATTATTTTACATTCAGAACGAACCTGAATCCTATAAGTATTTTATGTCTAAATGTTTTTTAAGTATCTTTTGATACAAAGTTTTGGCTTCGGAAATTTGAAAAAGTATAATTCTTACCCTTCGATTAAGTTTAAAAATGGTTCAAAAGTTAATATTTTTCCGCTTCACAAATTTGGCAAAAATTAACCTTATTTTTCTTTAGAACCACATTTTTCAAATAGGAAACGATGCACTGTAAATACAAGGACTGAAAGCATGTACTTCAGTTTTTTTATGTCAGCATTCGAGTCTTAAATATCGGAAAGTCGTACCTTAATGGACATTTACTTTTAACAGGAACAAATAAATGCAGCAACACCAGAGTCTGAAAAGTAATGTAAACAAGCCACCTTAGACAAAGGCAGATTTATGTACTATGCATTAAATGACTTTAAGACGTTTTTATTTTCAGTATTTCTTTCTATCGCTGCCGGAGCGACTAAAACGTTTCTACGTCTAAGCTTTGCACTGATCTTCATGACGCACTGCAGTAACTATTGTATATTTTCACAAGTCTAACGAGATTTTATTTTGACTGTAGGTTTCGAATGCGGAAACTCGTTACAAGAATGTCAAATAATTTTATCCAAAAATTTAAAATCGTAAAATACGTATATAACAAGGATTCTTATATAAAAGTGTATCTTGAGACTGAATATATTGCATAAATAAATTAAAATAAAATAAAAACGGATGTTTACTAAATATGATCAGCCTGAATTATTAAAGTTAAATCTTATAATTCTCTTTGGGATTAGTAGGAATTGAATTTACGAATTATAGCCCACGTTATTTCAGTTTTAAATAAATGAAAGACCAATATACTACAAAAAAGAGATGCAAATGATTTATATAATGTTTATTTAAAAGTGCTATAATCATTTTAAATGCTGAAGTTTTTTTTAATCATTGTTACCATTATTACACGGGATAATTTAACTAATTTGTCATCTTCTAAAAGTGATGTATAATACACATAGATAAGGTTAATTCTAAATAGGTTAATATACTATTCGACTAACTTCGTGATCTGTTATGCAATGCATTGACATAAGCTGCAGGTGTCATATTGACCTGATAATCACGCGGGTGCCAGCGACTGAAATAGTCTTAATGACTGTGTCAACATGACACCTGCAAGTTTCTTTCGCTGGTTTACAAGGTATTGTCGAAGAATGTTGCAAAAAATCAAAACAAGAGCATTGCTGCATCATTAAAACTTATTTCTGTTAATAACTATATTTGGCTACACCTCAAAAAACCGAAAAATCACGAAACATACACTTTAAAAAAAACGGTCATTCAAAACACAGACTTTAAAAAACCAGACATTTAAAACAACAGAATTAAAAAACAAGACATTTAAGAAAATAGATACTAAAAAGCCAATCATTTCAAAAACAGACACTAATAAACCAGACATTTAAAAAAACAGACATTCAAAATATAGACATTCAAATACCAGATATTTTTAAATACGAACATTCAAAACCAGGGGCTCACCTCAAAAAAATGACAAATCACAAAACAGACACTTCAAAAAACCAACATCAAAAAACCAGACATTTAAAAAAACCCAGACATTTCCAAAACATGCATTTAAAAACCAGACATTTCCAAAACATACATTCAAAAACCAGACATTTAAAAAAACGGACATTCAAAAACCAAACATTTCAAAATATAGAGATTCAAACACAAAGCATTTAAGAAAATAGATACTAAAAATCCATACATTTTAAAAACATGCATTCAAAATCCAGATATTTCAAAATGCAGAGATATTTTTAATCTCTATTTCTTTAAATATAGATATTTGAATGTATGGTCTTTGGGTTTTTTGAAGTGTCGGTTTTGAATGCTCGAATTTTAAAATGTCTGCTTTTTTATATTTCTGGTTTTTGAATGTATGTTTTCGAAATGTCTTTTTAGTATCTGTTTTTTTTTTTCAATGTCATGTTTTTGAATGTCCGCATTTTAAAATGTCTGGTATTCGAATGTCTATATTTTGAAATGTTTGGTTTTTGAATGTCTGTTTTTAAAAAATCTGGTATTTGAACTGTCCGGTCTTTTAGTATCTGTTTTTTTAAATGTGTTGTTTTTTCATGCCTGTTCTTTAAAATGTCGGTTTTTTTTAAATGTCTGCGTTTTGAATATCTGGTTTTTAAAATGTATGTTTTTGAAATGTCTGTTTTTTAGGTGTACCCCTGTACTTTATACTTAGATGCGGAAATACAATTTATAAAATTTATCGAAAGTACCAAAAATAATAAAAACATTACTTATAAACGTTTGAACTTAATAAATATGTTTTTTTTTATGTTGGGTTTTTAATGTGTCTGTTTTGTGATTTGTCGGGTTTTCGAGGTGCACTCCTGGTTTTGAATGTCCGTATTTTAAAATGTCTGTTTTTTTTTATATTTCTGGTTTTTGAAATGTCTGTTTTTTTTTAAAATGTCTTGTTTTTGAATGTTTTTTTTTTTAAATATCTGGTTTTTGAAGTGTCTATCTTGTGAATTGTCGGGTTTTTGAGTTGCGCCCCTGGGTTTGAATGGCCGTATTTAAAAATGTCTGGTATTGGAATATCTATATTTTGAAATGTTTGGTTTTTGAATCTCTGTTTTTTTTAATGTCTCGTTTTTTAATGTATGTTGTTGAAATGTCTGGTTTTTTAGTAGCTGTTTTTTTAAATTTCTTGTTTTTTAATGTCTGTTGAAATATAAAATTTATCGAAAGTACCAAAAATAATAAAAACATTACTAATAAACGTTTGAAATCAATAAATATAAATGAGTTATGAAAACAAAATCAAAATGAACAAAGGACATTTGAAATGGGAATTTTAATTTAGTTTATACGTTTAACCCGAACTCGAAATCCTGTAATTGGATTCATTTGACGCAAATACTTGCGTTGTCATAGTCGTCGATGTAAAGCAGGAAAGCGTAGCCAGGTTGTCGAGTCTATCGTCTGTAGACTTGATCCGTGAGGAGTTGGCAACTCAATTTGTTTCAGTCAGAGATGTCACAACTTCCATAATATATGTCTCCTACTTTACAAAAGCAACTTTCTTATTTACTTACTACACGCCAAAGTTTCGACGAATTTCCGAAAAGTGTATTAATATAAGAAAATCCAGTCTGATTAAATACTCATATTTATCATTTGGCTAGATATAAATATTTCTTCAATAAATGACAGTTGTTACGTGGAGGCTTTAACATTTTTATATTTTGAAAGAAATTAATTATTTTTTTTATTTTCAACGTATATCTTCCGAAATATCTCTTCAAATTCCAATCTTTTTCCAGATTGATAACTTAAATACAGGATGTCACTATAAATACGAAACTAAAATATAGGACTATAAATAATCATTTGAGTCGCGTATTTAAAAATTATTGTTTTAAACAACAGTCATGTCATATCGGATTCCGTAAGGCGGATGTAAAATGCGATTTTGAATACGAGGTGTTAATAGTTCATTCCTAATTCGTACCAATTACTTTGTATTATAAAAGATATTTTTTCTAAAGTAATAAAATGTTCGATCATACATACATACAACGACATAAATACGACATGAGTATAATGCTATAAATTATGAAACAAAGAAAATACCGATAGCGTAACGAATCACGGTGTAATAAAAATAAATCACTTCCCTATTGAGTAGTAAGAGACATTTCGACGTTGGCGCCGAAATAAAATCAACTTCCAATTCAAAAAGTGACAATTAAAATGGATCTAAGAGCGTTTCCGAAATTGGTGCTCTCCTGCAGTGAAAGCAACAATCTCACGTAACTTATTACGTATTTCAAGGTAATCGGTTCGGAATAGACTATTCTAGTAGATTTATTGCTTAATCAGTATTAAAACAAATTTTCCCAAAAAAGGAAAAACCAAAAACATTTTTATTTCGATGCATCATCAAAAAATACTGTAAAATTAAAAACTTTTTTTGTCGTCAAAATATTTGATTGCGTAATTTACTCATTCAATAGTAAATAAGTTAAGTGGTCACTTACGATAAGCTCTTGAAGTATGTATAAACGGTTAATTAATTATGTCAACTGCTAATTACAACAAAACGACATTATCACTACATTTGAGTAGTTCTCATTAAGCATTTATTATCATTGTATCTGTAGAATTATGTGGATGTAATATTGTGATAAAATGGATGTATGAAATTTATCAGGAAATTGGTTAAAGCTGAATATGTAATTATTAAATCCATTATTTAGAATAAAAAATATTCTGTTATTCGTAATCTCAAGCTTCCATGTCAATTAAAATGCTTTTGTAACGCTGCATCAAAAGCTCATCCATTTTGGTTTATTAGTCGCTTATTCATATTGCAATATTGTAAAACGTTTCAGTCATCTGCCGAGTTACTGCGTGATCAATTACGCTGATAAATTACGGTGTTATTTTGTCGCTTTGTTATACCTTCTTTGATTTTCGACGCAACTCTGTGTTTTGGAAAGTCTTTGATGCTGCATAAAACACGTATTTTAAACACCTACAAATTTCGAACTTGCCGACTTTTAGTACTAGCTCCGTAAATTTCTTTAAAAATCGCCCGGGCGGCGGAAAATAACCTTGAAATTTAAGCTCTACCTTCGTAGTAATTTCGTAGTTTAGCAAGTCGAGTAAAATGGTACACAAATTAATTCGAAATACTGTGTAAAGTATACAAAAATTCTATTGATATTTTTTTTCATAATGTTACAATATTGTTTGAAAAATATTACGATACGAAATGGATTTCATCCAAGTTTATATGGAGAAAAAGGATTTCGAAAGTATTACTGAGATTAGGTTTGTAAAGTTGGTATGTAACGGAGTAGGACTAAATTTTTATGAGTAATTCAGCAAACTTACGTAACAATGCGCGCTGAAACAGATTACGAATTTGACTTCAGTTTGTAGCGATTAAACGGCGTAATATTTTTGTCACCTAGCGGACAGTAAAGTAACCTTGTTGTGACAAACTTTCGGTAAAACAGCAACGCTTAAAAAATCTTGCAATTCTTACATGCTCGTTTGGTACATGATAAAAGTACGTTACTGTTGCTGAAGTAACTTTTAAGCTTAACCTTCGCCGGTCACACATCCTAAAAATGCTAAGAACGAAACACGGGGTCTACCGGACCCCAATGCTTAAAATCGTTCCTGTATCAGAAGAGTAAGCCGTAGCAAGTTACAAAAATTCTGAGACGTTGTTCAACCACCTCAAATTATGACCCCTTTGTTCACTTTGCTTAAGTTTGCATTTAACATAGTAAAGAAAATTACAAATAAAAAAAGTGCAGAAAATGACTTTATTTACTTAAAAAATCATAACTTATTATATTTTTAATATTTTTGAATGAAATTTTCTGGACGAAGTTGCAGATTGTGGTCTTGTGGAGAAAAATAGTCTGTTGATGTACAATTTAAAAAATGTATTTATTTAGATGAATGAAGTGCATAATCTTTAAAAAATAAAATACTAATTTTTACCTACAAACTTTGTTTATTTATACATAATTTTTAAATTTAAGATATATAAGTGAACAAATAAAGTAATTTACATCCTGATAATCGAAAATTTTTGAAGCATCTCCGACAATAGTTTCATTGCTTACCAATATTACGAACTCTTAAATTGTAAGCCATCTCTAAAACTATAAATAATATATGTCTCATAATATTATTGACAGTAAATAATTGATGTACATTATTTACCACCGTGTTATTTCGACTATTTATACTACACAAATCATGAAATAAAAGCTTTTTTATTTTCTTCAAAGTATACACCGTAGTCACACTGGGGTCTGCTGGACCCCGCCACGTCATCGACTAACTTTTGTAACGTACCACGAGTATACTGACGGTTGTCAGACAATGGCATTACCAGAAATTTATTGGTAGTACTTGAGCGAATTATTTACCTTCAACTTCATCGTGGGGTCAGCTGGACCCCTAATGACCGGCGAAGGTTAAAGATGAAAATCTAGTTTACCGAAAGAATCACCACTCTGACCTTTTATCACGATTTTAAACCAAAGACATTCCCTTTCTCCATATAGAATAACTTTATTATAAAAATGTATTAGTTATAACAGCTTTTAATAACTGTTTCAGGGTCGGAGATGGTTCGAACATGTGGATCAACGATTGGGGATCATACGATCTTGATCAATAAACCATGGAAGAACAGCTACCGAATGAAGACTCTTTCGAAAAACCGAGCGCTTAATCCAGATCGTGTCACAGAAGCAAGCAAAGTTCGCTTGTGAAGTACCGGACGTGATATTAATAAAGACTAGTTACAATTCATGACTTAAAAGGGGCTAGTTTTTCGACATTCGCAAAGAGTGTAAAGGAGTCCGCGAAATAAATGACAGCCCGGGCAGACCCTCCAGTTTTCCCTTGGACGCATCAACGAAAAATGTCTCTGCCATCGCTTCAATGGAAAATAAAAGGTGGTACTCACCGTCATCCAGATCCGTCGCAGGCAATGGGCCGACATTGCCAAAGAACCTTTGGTCCAGAACCTGAAGGAGCTGGAGAGCGGCATCGTGGACGGGTGCCCGCGGACACCCGGTGTTCATTAAGGTGACATTGATGATGCTCGTGTAGTGGTCGCACGGGTATTCCCTGTCCAACATAATCATCGGATTATAGTTTAAACAAAGTATTCGCTTATGCAATTCGAATTGCAAGCTTACCTCGCGCTAAAGATCGTTGCCAAAGCCAAGAAGCATCCGTCGGCTACTTGCGGGACGCCCGTATAGCACCGATCGACTATCCAATCGAGAAGCGGTCCAATGTCCGGATTACCTTCCAGCAGCAATACGATAGTTTCACGAGCAAGAGCATAGATCTAAGAGGAAACGAGCAAGACGTATGTATTTGACGTAGTTGCAATGCGTAGATTTAGTGGAGTAGTGCGCTTCGGTTCCAAATAAAATGAGTTTCTCTCAAAATGGTAAACAATAAGGAAATTAAAACAATCGATAGTGGCAGGAGAAAGATAGGATAAAATAGCTTACGCGTTAGAAATATTGATTAATAAGTATCGCATTTACTTTCTCGTCTTTGCTAGCCAAAAGAAGATCCAACCACTGATAAAGAATCGCTCCCTCTTCGGATAGTGACTGCGGATTGAAGCAGGGTCCGCAACACAAGAGGCCGCTCATGGCTTGAAGGGCCGACAGTTGCAATTCCGAGCACGATTTTTCTTCCTCGTGTGACAAAGATGTAGGGCTCAGAGGTTTTCCGTAAGGACCGGACCAGCTACCAAAAAGTGTAAACAAGTTTCGCCGCAAATCTCGTTTCAGCAATGTGTGGCAGGTTTCCACTGCAACGAACCCATAAGGACGTTCTACGTATACATTCTAGGATAATTCGATAACGCAATGAAAAGTCGTATTATCTTACGCGAAAAGCTCTTCAGCATCTTTCGGATGAAGTTGCAAAAGTGGAGTTTGATATCCCTTACGGCAGGAGCTTCCTTGTCTGTTTCATTTTCCAAGTATATCCGAGCACCGTCGATATATTCGACGAAGGTCGGATGCAGCGATTGCGTTTCTCGATCCAGCACTGCTGGACTAAAATTTTAACATTTTTTTTTATATAATTCGAGGCTAAGATTACTTCATATTCTAATTAAGACTTCGAGATTTATGTAAACTTGATATTTTTTTACAACGAGTTTGTAATTTTCATCTGTCTGATTGATTGTATAATTTTTCAAAATCCGACGTTGTAAACAATTTTATAAAGTATTAAACTGATATAAACTGGGGAAAATACAACTTTATTATTTACTTTTGTGACTGTGATTCATTTGTATGTTTTACGCTTACAAGAGAGGTTCAAGGTAAAATTATTAGATCACTGGGGTGGAGTTTCATTTCTTTGTGTTATTTTTATATAGGTTGAAATATTTTACATTCTTTTTTATAAATACTATTCAACATTAGTAATATGATATTTTTAGAATTTTCGTAAAATAAATATTAACTTTTTTAAGAACTCTTATTTTAGACAATAAAAAATGATTACTTCTTTAGGTAAATATAAAATAATGAGCAAATCCAACATTTAGTTATTATTATTTCTATATACATTCCCTCTTAATATTTATAAATTAAAGTATCTATATTATCGCCTTCACATATCGTCTTAAAAAAAGATTCTGAAATAACAAATTTCCATTGTATATTATGTCAATTTGGATACATTTTTTTCAGATCTGAATTCTGATTTATTCGTCATTCTTCAACATTTTAAAATATCTACTTAATTTTAGAGTATGCCAAGATTATGATCTTTAGGACAATATTCAAAAATACTTCAGAATAGACCAGTATCTTGATTATTCCATCTAAAATTTGAATTGTAAAACCATGAAACTTTCAAGTACAAGGGTCGGGCAAGTATACTTTAACTAGTTTGCATTCTGGTACCAGAACGACAACTAAGTAAATATCCGTTTACTTTGGACATATTCAACATAATATTAGAAAATCATGAACAAACTTTTATGAAGATTTTCTTTCCCTATAGCAGATGTAAGTACCTTTAATATGTTTTTAATATAAGAAATAGACTTTATAATTGAAAACTATTTTTTGGGTCATTTATAAGTTACTGAATTAATATTTGGATAAATATAATCATACAAAAGTAGTAAACATTGTTTATTTATTTTATATTTCACAACACCTGATTTCCGCCAAACGAATTTCTTAATCTACAGTTTTTAGCCATCTTACTATGTTTTTCATTTCTAAAATTATCCAGGTGTTTATAAAAGAAAATAATTTAATTAACGAAACCTACTTTTGAGTATTAATAATAGAAACGTATCTACTTTATCGACTATGAAACTGATGAAGCGTAAATCTAGAATACACAAAGCTTTTGAATGCGAATATTTCATGTAATTAGTAAAATCTGTTCGTAATTATATTCACTATAGTTCGCTTTATGACTCATTATTACTACGATTATTGGTTTCCTTTTCAATATTATATTCAAATGATTCCAATTAACAAACAATTTGTAAATGCAAATACTATAATAAATGAAATACCGAGCTTGTTACGCAGTGAACAATTTAAATAATCACTAGCCAAGAACAGACCTTAAAAGTGAGCAATTATGTCAATAATAAACCCTGGAAATTGTCACAAAAATATCTAGTTTCTGGATGTACTACGTCAAGAATTTACATTATATATGTTTTTAGTTCCCTTTAATCCTTGATACCAGTACTATAATTTGTTACTTAACCTTTTGGGCCAAATACGACATTTTGGGAACTATCTTTTACAGGTCAGTTTTTCTGAACTTAAAAATCAGTTTATTTAATTTCTTGTTTGACTTTCCGTACAGATCATATATTTATTTTGCGTATTTATGATATTATGAGTAATCATTTACTGGTGTTAAATAATAATAAACAATATAATACTAAAAAATAAAGATTTACAAAAAAATAGTTTGCGATATAATCACATTGAGGTATATAGTAATTTTGAAATTCAATATGGAGAATCCAGCATGGCCGATCCAATACGACGCGCAGGAAATGTTAAATATTCATTGCTTTTATGATTTATAATATCCGTATCATTTTTTATGGTTGGCTGTGAATTTATGGTCCATTGTAAGAAGTACAAAATGGACCTTCACAAAAAAATACAAATGCTTTCTATATATTTCAACAATTTACGTCACAAAAAATATTATCACATTTTATGCATATTTGTAAAAAAGGAGTATCTTTTAGCAAAAATCTCGCTGTTTCGGAAAAATAATCCTAAATAATGAGCATCTTAATTGAATTATAGAAATTTCAGTAATTTTTGTATAGGAAACAATATCAGCTATAATTACTATCAGCATCACAAGATTCTGTCCGGACAACTTTGCTCATTAACGTTCGAGAGTCCCTAAGTTTAACTTTCTATTTAAACGATTATTGTATAATAAGGCAAACCTAAGGTAATTTAGATATAACGCCATATCCTAATGTTCGCTAGGTCGCATTTTAATATTTCTAGGTCAGAAGTTAATTTCAGCCTACAGGAATTTCAATAAGGCACAAAATTTCGAAAAAATGCCAAAAAAACGTTAAGTTAACCCATTAACGCCCAAGAGGACACAAATTTCACCTAGATTTTCGGAATATTTCATGACATTAAAAACCAATTCAAAAAATTTGAGACATTCTCGATGTAAAATTGATCGGTCTTTCAGATTCTTCTATCAAAATTTGTCTACAGTAAAGTGTAAAAACAATTATTCACAAAAAACACGATTTTTTCCTTCTCAAAAATTTTGTAATCAATATCTTCATGTCAAACAAGAAAAGTCATTGAGTCAAAGTCTTAAAATATCGTGTCTTTAGTGTATCAGCTATAAATATTCGTAATAACATATGGGAAAATTAAAGATGGCGGCTCCAAAATAGCGACTGAAGCTATTTTTGTTATAATATTAGCTTAGTGTACCAAATCTATCCGATCTTGATAAAACTTAATACCTATACATTTTTGGGGTCTCCGAGTATTAATTTCCCGTTATTTTAAAAATATTTTTAATGGCGGATCCAAAATGGCGTCCAAAAATTATACATTTTTTTAGGTCGCTGGTTATGAAAATGAAGTCATTTTCGAAAATTCAAACTAGCGGATCCAATATGTCGGCCGAAAACTCAAAAATTCAAAATGGCGGATGCAATATGACGGCCGAAATTTAAAAATTTCATTTTATAACTACGAAACTTGATACATAGGGTTTTTTTTGGGTCGTTTATCACGAAAATGTAGTCGTTTTTTTCAAGAATTTAGAATGTCAAATCCAATATGGCGGTGGAAAATTAAAAACGCTGTTTTATTTTTATGAAACTTAGTAAATCAAGGTTTGGGGTCCTGATTGCGAATTAGGAGTAATTTTTAGAAAATTGAAAATAGCGGATCCAATGTCGCGGTCAAAAATAAAAGATTTTATTTTACTTTTATGTAACTGTACTGAGATACTGTTCATCAATGCAATATATAACTTTGACTACATAAGTTTTTGATTGAACTTCCGGCGATCAAAAGTGCACGCGTGCATTCTGCTGGAAAAGTATTGTCCAATAGTCGATTTTCAAAAATGTTTTAAATTTCAATCTTCAAAGGCAATCCTTATTCAGGATATAAAGATCAAGCTTTTTTTGTCATTACAAAAATTTATACCTTTTTTAATTTGCTTATAATAAAATATAAATTTTCGGTATCTTTTCAATTCAAGTCGTGATTACTTGGTCAATTTTAAAAATTTCGGAATGAAACAAAATGGAAATTACAGACTGGACATTCTTATTAGCAAATGGAAGAAGAAAAAATTAAGATGTTTTTAAGACAAGTAACTAATTTACCCAGTTTCATAAATACAAAATGAAATTTGTAATTTTCGGTTACCATATTTTTTTTTTTTTTTTTTTAAAATGACGTGATTTTCTTAATAGGTAACCTCAAAAACCATGAATACAAACTTTCATTATATATAAAATAAAATTTTGCATGTTCGGCCGCCATATTGGATCCACCGTTTTGGATTTTTTTAAAATAACATAAAATTCGTACTCAGAGAACCCAAAAACTTATGGGTACTAAGTTTTATCAAGATCGAATAATTTTTGAAGATGTGGTACACAAAGCTAATATTTTATAAAGAAAGAAAGCTCTGTTCGCCATTTTTAAGTCGCATTCGTCAACTTTCCAATATATTAATACGAATATTTATACAAAACACGATATTTTGAAGTTTTAAATGACTTTTCTTATTTGACATGAAAATATTGATTAAAAAATGTTTGTGAAGGAAAAAATCTGAATAATTGTTTATAACTTCGCAGAATTCGATAACAGAATCTGAAAGAGCGATCAATTTTACGTCGAGAATGTTTTATCTCAAATTTTTTTACTTGGTTTCTAATGTCAAGAAATATTCCGAAAAGCTTGAAATTTGTGTCCTCTTGGGCGTTAATGGGTTAACATTACGATTTTATTAAAACTGTGGACGCAGGTGGATAAAATACTTAAATTTTAAGAAAAAATATTACGCCCCTTTATTGTAACGGCCTAAAAAGTTATCAAAGTAGTTGAAAAAGAACAAGTTATTTTTAACAATCTTGAACTCACCACGAAGAGAAATATTTCAAGAAGTTTTACAGTTGTTTATCGTAATTTTACGGCAGCCACATTTGTATTATACTAAATCTTAGAATTCCTATCACAAGTTATTATACCTGGACGATAATTATATCGAAAAATGAAAAAGTCTATAACTTGAAATTAATATTAACATAGAGCAGTTAAAGTTACTTTACCGAAATAGTAAGTCTAGACAAACATAAAGGAATTCAACAAGATGTGACGTGATGTAGTTATTGTTACTGCCGCTAGTTGCAGTCGCGACGTTTTTATTGACGTCGTCGTTGCTTTCCGAACCCGTTATAAAAATGGGTTTCCATTCCATACCGTTTTCCCCGTGAAGGTATTTGTACATTACAAAAAAGTATTTATTTTAAACATTAAAAAACGGAATTGCGGTAAAACTCACCAAATACCAAACGTTCCATATTCAGCAATTAATTCCAAAACTCGTACCAACTGCAGCCTGAGAGCGTCTCTTCGTCTTCGTCTTCTCATGTTTTCCTGCTTTCGATCGACGGCTTCCCGAATGTAAGGGACCAGCTCTTCCATCAAATCCCTACGTTCGTTGATAATAGTATTCATGAATTCATGTCGATAATTAGATACAAACTATTAAAATTTCCATCTCACTTGAGCGCGTCAGCGTTAACTTTGCCAATGGCTTGAACTGCTGCATCTCGAACATCGGCGGCTTCACATCTCAGTAGAGGCACTGTTAATTTGTATAATGCTGAGGGACTTGCATTCGTTCCTGGGGATTTGTTGTCTCCTCGTTCAGCAGAAAGACTGTCTGGAGAAGAACTGCGAAAATATATAAATATTATGCATTGTACTTTCGAAACAAACACAAAAGTGTACAGACTTCAAGTGTCTCGTAAAAATGTACATTTTCAAAACTATCGAAAACAAAAATTACTTCGGTATTATAATAAATCAGTTTAAGAGATTATTTTTCATAGTCAATTTTCAACCAATGTCGAACTTTGCCTTACGTTCCTCTAGTGGCGAAATAGAAAATACTGAAAGAGAGTAACATCCATACAATGTTATAAAATAGGTGAGATCCGCCTCAGTAGCTCCAAATTGGCCACCAGAGGGTAACAACCTGGCCAATAAATGAAAAAAAGTAATGTAGTTAACCCAGATTTTATAGGTGGAATACAAAAAATTAGTGGAATTCTCATTTCTTCGTCTGCAATTTTATTGGCCAAACATTTGAATAGAAAAATAATCCTCTGAATACCACTTGAGCTTCAAAATTAATAGGGTGAGTCCCTCAAGGTTTGCACGCAACAAAGTCAAAAAGTTTTCCACGAATAATTTATAAAACTTGACTCCGTAGTTCGTTTCCAATGACCTATATGGATTTATCCGATAATTTTGAATCTTTTATAGGGTTATGTGTAAAACTTATTTTAATTCAAGCACGTTGAAGGTGCCTTTTTCGAAATCATTTTGCACTTTTAATTGAGTAAGCTTGTCTTAGAATGCCAACTATATAACTCGGCAGCGCAATTACTTTAAATCGATGCTACTATACTAAGTACAAAATATTTAACGGCATGCTAAAAATATAAAATTGTTTACATAAAATAATATATTTGTTTAAGTACTCTGCAAATTTAATTTAAATACTTAAAACATTGCGTGGAATATAATCGAGAAGCTTATCTATACTATTTTAGATCGCGAAAATTCGGTTGGAAAATTGTGTGTAGAAAATAAGAAATATTCTGAAAAACCAATATTGTACGAATTTCCCAAAACCAGGCGATAAATTGAAATACATAATGCCATGAGCATATTCGAGGAAAAACTGTGACTATTACTAAAACTTTGTATATGCATTGTGTATAATGTAACGTACTTTTATGGATACACATCTGAAGTGTCCATAAAGCTTCTTGTTGAAAGAAAACTGGTATCAAACAAGAGACACGATATAAAATGTGTGTTTTTCTTTTTATAGGGAGATTTAGTAGCTCAATCTTCTTTTTACGATATATTTTTAAAAGTCAGCGTCTCTTAATTCATGGAACGGAAGTTTTCCGTCTTTTAAAGATTAAATTAAATTCTTTTTTATCAAGAACAGACCATGTAAGAACGTGATCGTTCAATAAACCTTTAGTTGAGCTAGGAATGTATAGTAGACGTGTGAACTACAATACTTTCAGCGCAAAAAAGTTTTGATGAAATATATGATATGCATAACTTAAACTCTAATCCTATATAAATTAACTATTCGTAGATTAAACTTTGATTTTATTAAACGATCATGAAATTACATAGGAAGTCATTTCAATAAATGATATTAAAGTGATTTTAACAGTTTTAAATGATTTCCATTTTGAGAACATTTCTTTTTTTATTTTCTTTGAATATTAATAATTTTTTTAATAATATAACTATTCACAGACAAAAAAAATGTATAGAATCATGCAACAATCATTTATTGAACAATCGTTTGTAAATATTAAATTGCAGAAAGGAAGTATTTCTCGTCCAAATACTAAAAAGAACATTTTTAAATATTAAACAAACATAGTTGATTAACTAAGCTAATCTTTTTCTTGCGGATTATTGAAATTGGCATTTTTTTATATAATAAGGTTAAACAAAATTCTGAAAAATCAATGAAAATGTTTCCCACGTTTTTAAAATCACGATAACAACTTAAAATATACTAGAAACTGTTTATATCACTATAATTTCATATATTCACTCTTTTTTCTCATTTTATCATCCTAATATCTGTCATCAGGGACTCGACCCGTAGTGGCTCTTTTGTTACAACGCTTTGTTAAAATCCCGAGTACATAACAATTAAAAAAGAGTGACTTTGTTCGCGGACAATATTTTTAAGTTCTCAGTACATTTACTTCAGTAATATTTTTAATGAATAATGATCCCTGGTCGTTATTCTAAAAACCTTTTCCATGTTCAACTTAAAAAAATGTCCCATAAGTGCGTCGTTTGTCTGCAAAGATGTTATGCGAAGTTTGTTTTCGGGTTAGTTTTTCAGAGATGAAAGTAATAAATACAGTTCTAGTCTGTAATTACCGCAACTGATGAGAACAATATTTCAATACAGTACAATTAATTAATATTGTGAAACTTGAAAAACCCAAATTTCAGGTTTATTCGGTAAATAATAAATATTTTGTGGTAATCATTTTAAGGTCTATTTTTTGAAATTTCAAATTAATTACTAATATCCATGAAATTCTAAATATTTAATATTTTACAGAAATGTTCTATTTGTGTAAATATTAATTATCAATAAATTAATCAATTATTTACAAATATGTATTTTATATCTTCGTGGAAAAGCTGCTATCAACAGATTCATTATCAGATTTGTTTACCAGTGAAAATAATGTTCTATATTTTTGTACATTTCTGTAATGCCAATAAATACAATGAGGTAATAAGTAAAATGAAAATTAAATAAAATTTGCAATTATAAATTGATTTATTATCACACGAACTAAGTAAATATAATTACCTAGATCAAAGATGATCATACTAACTTTTTTCTGAAAATTTTGTTAACCCTTTCAAGAATACATTTTGATATACATGAGAGCACATGGAATTTGTAATCCGGAGTTTTCGGGGTTGCTGATTCCGAAACCGACATCAGATTTTCGAAATTCGAAATTTTTTATCCAATATGGCGAACCAAAGTATAAGAAGTTATGTGATCCTGATCAAACCTAGGTTACTAGGACATTTTAGGGGTCGTTAATTACAAAATCGGTATCAACATTTACAATATTGAAAATAGCGAACCAACTCGTTAACCCTTTCCGGCACATATTTTTGTGATGAATCATTTTTCATGAAACTGCATTGAAAGCCCAATGGCGCTATTTTCGTATGGGCTCTATCGGGTATAAAACGTACGAAGTCGGTAAGACGTTATGCGTAGCACGCGCCCTACCGGAATCGCCGTAAGTTGCACAGGTTTTCGTATCGGGAATGTCCGCACGAAAAAAGAACGAAGGTAGGTCTATACTTGTTCCAATCTCATGCCGAAATCGTATAGGTAGCCCGATAGTAAACAATCCCCACTCTGTCGTTCGAAATTCGTTCCAGTGGCCATCCCATTTTCGCTGTTGTTTGGAACGATTTAGTGTTACCAGTGTTACTTTGTGTTTCTATAACTGAGACGCGACAGCTGACGTGACAACTGAATAAAGTGACGTACGAATTTCTATAGTAAAGTAAGTGTTCATATATTTACTGTTCAATATTAATAATTACGATTTAACCAATAATTGTAATATTATGCATATTCGTGAAATGAGTACGGTACACTGTAAAAAATCTGTAATGAAACAACCAAACATATAACGGTAATTTTACAGCTCATTGTAATTTCTCTACGCTCAATGTAGTAAATTTATAATGAGTTAGTTTTTAGTGTAGAAAATTCGTGTTGAACCTAAAATTTCAAATTTTATTAGCGTGATGTTACGTACAGACTAGAATTGTTTTTAAATGATACACTTTGTATATTTATTTTTTAAGTAATGGTCTAAATTTGTATTCGTATATAATCCTTATTTTACATTAGGAATGTATTTATGAAACACACATGACAGCTTAAAAGGAAGTGCTATAGAAAATTTTAGCCCTTTACGTACAATAGATTCGAAATGGCATTAGTTTTTCTGAAATTTCAAGTAGTCGATGATTTTTGCCTAATTTCGACTTTTTTTATCAAGGGACATAGGGCAATATAAAAAATGCAGGCTGATTCTATACGAAAAAACAAATCAAAAAGCTATCAATGAATTTTTCTGTAAACCTGACAGTTTTTGAGGAAAAAAATAAAAGTTAAATCCACTTTTTCGAAATTCATTAATGTAAAATAAGGATTATATACGAATACAAATTTAGACCATTACTTAAAAAATGATTATACAAAGTGTATCATTTAAAAACAATTCTAGTCTGTACGTAACACCTCGTTAATAAAATTTGAAATTTTAGGTTCAACACGAATTTTCTACACTGTAAAAAATCAGTAATGAAAGAACCAAATATATAACGGTAATTTTACAAACTCATTATAAATTTACTACATTGAGCGTAGGGAAATTACAATGAGCTGTAAAATTACCGTTATATGTTTGGTTGTTTCATTACAGATTTTTTACAGTGTACCGTACTCATTTCACGAATATGCATAATATTACAATTATTGGTTAAATCGGAATTATTAATATTGAACAGTAAATATATGAACAATTACTTTACTATAGAAATTCGTACGTCATTTTATTCGGTTGTCACGTCAGCTGTCACGGTCTCAGTTATAGAAACCCAAAGTAACACTGGTAACACATATCCAAGAACTTCACAACGTTGAAAGATTTCAACGGTCCTCGACAGAACTGAGAAGGCGTACCTACATAAGCTAAAAAAATGTTACTAGATAGCATTAGACTTTTAGAAGTAATACGTCATAAAATACGGAAAATAGTTAACGATATCCTTAATAATAAATATAAAATAAAGGATAATACACAAAACCACCAATTAAATGCGAATATGCATAAATAATTATGAGAATATGTTGCGCGAATATGATAACCTACAGACGTCAAATTTAAAGTATAAAAACTGGCGATCCCAGCTAGATGATTTTTCTGACCTGATGAAAATATTCGATATAAAGTGAGCTAAAGGCCATGCAATGTTGGCGTCTTCTAGGCTTACTCCAGGAACCTCTAGGAACTCGTCCGAAACTATTAAACGAAAAAATAAATCAAGGAAAACGCCCCAGGGCCATTTTTCTGACTTGATGAAAATATTCGATATAATGTGAGCTAAAGGCCGGGCAATGTTGGCGTCTTCTAGGATTACTCCAGGAACCCCTAGGAACTCGCCCGGAACTATTAAACGAAAAAATAAATCAAGGAAAACGCCCCAGGGCCAGTTTTCTGACTTGATGAAAATATTCAACATAAAGTGATCTAAAGGCCGGGCAATGTTGGCGTCTTCTAGGCTTACTCCAGGAACCCCTAGGAACCCATCCGAAACCATTAAATGAAAAAATAAATCGAGGAAAACGCTCCGGAGCCATTTTTCTGTCTTGATGAAAATATTCGATATAAAGTGAGCTAAAGGCCGGGCAATGTTGGTGTCTTCTAGGCTTACTCCAGGAACCTCTAGGAACTCGTCCGAAACTATTAAACGAAAAAATAAATCAAGGAAAACGCCCCAGGGCCATTTTTCTGACTTGATGAAAATATTCGATATAATGTGAGCTAAAGGCCGGGCAATGTTGGCGTCTTCTAGGATTACTCTGGGAACCCCTAGGAACTCGTCCGAAACTATTAAACGAAAAAATAAATCGAGGAAAACGCCCCAGAGTCATTTTTCTAATTTGATGAAAATATTCGATATAATGTGAGCTAAAGGCGGGGCAATGTTGGCGTCTTCTAGGATTACTCTGGGAACCCCTAGGAACTCGTCCGAAACTATTAAACGAAAAAATAAATCGAGGAAAACGCCCCAGAGTCATTTTTCTAATTTGATGAAAATATTCGATATAAAGTGAGCTAAAGGCCGGGCAATGTTGGCGTCTTCTAGGCTTCCTCTAGGAACCCCCAGAAACTCGTTCGAAACTATTCGATAGGAAAATAAATTGAGGAAAACGACCCAGGGCGATTTTTCTAACTTGATTAAAATATTCGGTATAAAGTAAGTTAAAGGCCGGGCAATGTTGGCGTCTTTTAGGCGTGGTCTTGGATCCCCCTGGATCTGATCTGAAACTATTTGACGGGAAAATGAATCCAGGAAAATGCTGAAGGGTCATTTGAAAATCATCTAGCTGGGATCGCCAGTTTTTATACTTTAAATTTGACGTCTGTAGGTTATGATATTCGCGCAACATATTCTCATAATTATTTATGCATATTCGCATTCAATTGGTTGTTTTGTGTATTATCCTTTATTTTATATTTATTATTAAGGATGTCGTTAACTATTTTCCGTATTTTATGACGTATTACTTCTAAAAGTCTAATTCTATCTAGTAACATTTTTTTAGCTTATGTAGGTACGCCTTCTCAGTTCTGTCGAGGACCGTTGAAATCTTTCAACGTTGTGAAGTTCTTGGATATGGTAACACTAAATCGTTCCAAACAACAGCGAAAATGGGATGGCCACTGGAACGAATTTCGAACGACAGAGTGGGGATTGTTTACTATCGGGCTACCTATACGATTTCGGCATGAGATTGGAACAAGTATAGACCTGCTTTCGTTCTTTTTTCGTGCGGACATTCCCGATACGAAAACCTGTGCAACTTACGGCGATTCCGGTAGGGCGCGTGCTACGCATAACGTCTTACCGACTTCGTACGTTTTATGCCCGATAGAGCCCATACGAAAATAGCGCCACTGGGCTTTCAGTGTGGGTACTCGGTGGTTTTTGGGGTCACTGATTACTAATCTGAACTGGCAGATTCAAGATGTCCGACTAAAATGTAAAAATTTACTTGATCCAAATGAAAGTGGGTACTCGTGGGTTTTTAGGATCGCGGATTAAGAATTTGAACTCACAAATTCAATATGGCCGACCAAAAATTTGATCTCAATCAGGTATATTACATCCGCCATATTCAATTTTTAATATCTGAGTTCAGATTCGTAATCAGCGACCCCAAAAAACCCCTAGTTCAAAGTTTAATCTCGATCAGGTAATTGTCACGTTTTGGTCGGCCATATTGAACCCGTCATTTTGAATTTTCAAATTCTGAGTACAGATTCGTAAACAGCAAAGGCAAAAACCCAGAGTACCCAGTTTCATCTCGTTCCAATTGAACATTTGCCAGCGACTGTATTTTCCTACAAAAATGACGATTTTTAGTTGTTTGTTTGTTTATAAATCATAATGTTAAATAAATAACGACTTAAATGCAATAATATGCACTTTTTCAACTCTCACTTATATTAGGTTAAACAAAAAACGAGCGCAAATGTATTATTTCGTGTTTAAAAACTCAAATTTTGAACTGAGTTCCGCTTGCTAATATATTTGCCACCGTGCCGGAAAGGGTTAAGACATCTAGAAAATATTATTTCAAACTGAACTAAAAGTTAAATTGGCGCCTGGTAACTATTTGTAGATTGAAAAGCTGAATATTTGTGAAAATAGTCCTTTTTAAGACCTTCTTTATTTAGAATAAACAATTTTCGCTGTTGTGATAAAAATTTGTATCGATGCCTGCAAATTTTTACCGTAGCGAATGAAGAATAGAAATAGGAAATTTTAATAACATTTTGACAAGCGTTCTTGGATCCATTTTGAATTTTGAAAACCTGGTCCTAACTCGGAAACCCTCGGAGGATACACTTTCACCATAGTCATGTAACTTATTATATTTCGTTCTTCCATCTTGGATACGCCATTTTGAACTTAAAAAATGACGCCGGAATCAACAATCTTGAAAACCTCTAAGTATGCGCAAATATTGTCGCCAAATATCTAATTACTTTATCATTAATAAATAATCATGAATAAACTGACATCATACTTTCAAAATACGAAATTTTGAATCCACATGAACAAACCCCATTTTTGCAGGCTACCCAGTTTCACATTATTTATAAAACATTTTCCATTCAAAATGCATTTTTTGATATAACATTTTTACACTTTGTTTATTATTATGAGCCAATAAACTAAGCGCTTAATAAGAGACATTAATAAATTTAATGCAGGATTAATTGAGAAATATAAAATTGACTTATAAAAAGGAGTTAGAAAGAGTTACAAAGAATAAATTATCTTTCACCAAGTTATAAAATTATAAATTACGCAAATTTTATTGAGTTTGGTTTTGTTTGATTTGTTCTCTGTACCATACTGATTATATTAAATGCTACTGAATAGATCGCGAAGAACATCAATAAAACAATAGGAGGAAAGTCAGTGTGTCTAGAAAAAATATTGTGTTCTTTGCATTTTTTGGTACACTAAGAGAATGTTTTAGGGAAAAGTCCAACACTGTCTAGTTCAAGTGGAATCGAATTTTTTTCTAAATTTATTGCTCTTCTACATCTAAAATTAACCACAGGATTTATTTTCTTAAAAGTATCTTTATTACTATTTTGTCTACAGGATCTAACCTTATTTTTGACAGTTACATTCCTATAATGAACAATATATTATTGAGATATAAACTGCATGGAATTTCTTTTAAATGCAATCTTTTTGTTGAATTTTTATCGAAAACTGTAGCTCGTTATACTGTAAATACATCTAGTTTAATGTTCGACTTCTAAAGGCAGGAATGGGGGCACCAATGGGAAAACTTTGTTTTTAATTAACTGTACACAAAGAATCCAGCATATTTACATTTGAAAAAACTAATTAAAGGCATGAATGTACCCTCAGCATTTCTACACATTCCATACAATGGTTTTATTAAAAATTCACGAGTCACGTATTTTTGGTTGTCACAATGGTTGTTTCCTTGAATGCGGGACTAATCACTGAAAGCTTGATTTTGATAATTAATCACGATGAGCTTGAATATAATCTCATTAAAAGAATCTCTAGTCGCAAATATTATTAGAGCTTTATTTTATATAAGGATTAAGTAATCTAAAAAGACACAAATATCTAATTACTTTTCTGAATTATGAATAATACCTAAGGTTGTGAGCTTTCAAATGCTCAACCTCCGAAAAAATAGAATAACACAATTTTCGGTGTTTCAAAGTTAGCATATGCAATAAAATTTTGTCACTTAATATTCCATTTTACAGTATATGCTTTTTATAATCTCTCACGTAATCATTTTCAAAAGTTGTAGACGCTTAATTTTTAAAGTAATTAGAAACTTAAACATACTTTACTGAAGCTACATATTTTTTTTCGTGTTCTATTGTTTCAACTTAATATTTACCTCTAATAAAAAATGCAATTGAATGAATATTTAATCGATTCCACTGCATGTATTCTACAAGCTTATTATATGACAACGTTTCGAAAAAAAACTGTATCTAATAGAAATGTCCAAACTATCAGCTGATTTACTTTACAAACACATAAGTTATCACTTTTATGTTATTGAGTAATGTAAATAATGAAGTGTTGATGACATTCGTAATCGAATTAAAATTATTGTAACTTATCTTCTCGCTTAACTCATTGTCGTTACAAATAATGAATGTGCATAACTTCTCGATTATATTCAACAAATGCATAATTAATATAATATAAATCAATCCCATGGTATAAATCGAAATCAGCCACACTAAATCGTCACGTTTTGTCCAGGTTTAGTGCACTGCGCATGCATGTCTAGACAAAACGTGACGATTCAATGTGAACTCCTGTCTAGTGCTGGCATGGCTGATTTCAATTTCTACTAGGGTGAGAAATAAGTTATCTGGCGGGGAATAGAATGTATAAATTGAATGCCAGCAATCAATATCCAGTAGCCGTAATTCGATATTATATAAAAATGAAAGAATGAAAAGTTCTAAACGCTATACTTAATGATAGACCTAGCAGCGTTTGAAAACTGATCAATTCCTACATATAATGACGTACTAATAAATATCGATGATCGGTGCACGGTCGATACTTACTAGATGGCGGTGACATAAACGTGTAACTAATTGCTTATATTTTCCTGTGTCTACTAGTGCAGATAAGTAACGTGATCGTCAGACGAAAAAGGCGATCGGGAACGGTCGTAAGGCTACTTGGACTAATCTACGCGTGCTAAAGATACAAGGCAAAATATGTTAATGATCGACTTCTACTTTAGCTAGAAAGGAGCTTCATGCGTAGTATATATCATCAAATAGCTGTTAATAAGATTTTTTTTTAAAGGAGATTGATCGCTAATACATTTGGAGGTTGGATAGGGTATCTGGTGCGATTTACCGACGACCGTTCGTCCCGAGTGACTTGAAAGCAGTCATTTTGAGACGATTTTTTGGGCTCACCTGGTCCTTTTATGCCTGGTGTAGATGCCGGATATGGACGGAACGGAGAAGCGGCTCGGCAGGGTCTGGGCCCCACCGAGGTTCTCCAGGCTTTGACTCAACTCCTTACTCATGCACAAAACACCAAACTCCACCGTTTGCTGACCACTAGAGTATGCAAGATAGTGTACCACCAATGCTCCTTTTATCAAACATTGTTTACATCGCAGATTCTATATAATTCTAGTCTAAACCCAGTTATTCGATTATACATATAAACGACAGAGGCATGCGTTATTAATACCAATCGTTGCGGGCAAAGCACCTAAGCATTAGAAATTGTTATTCATTAAATCGCTGTTAAGTGAGTACCAAATCATCCCAACAAACCAAAATGTATTCGACCGGTTTTTTTATGAACCAAATCCGAATGTTCTTATAACTCAGCAAATTAGTTTTAATACTTTAATACTGTTGTGGGCGTTTAAATCGAATAATGCAATTCAATGATCTCTTTCATTCTTGCGAATGAATAAATACTTACATTTGAACATACATTACGGCAGTTCCTAAGTTTTTGAACTATTTCAACATCTTCGGTATACGGTGAAATTTCTTTTCAATATTCAGCAGTCATTGCTGCTGGAAAAAGGATTTTATAAAGTCAGGTGTGTTTATTAGCCTCGCGAAATAACCTTTAAAGAGCGATTATTTCGATGGAACCCCTTAACCCTTTCACTATGAAGACCGAAAACTCGATAGTGGGCTCAAAATGTTACGATGTTTCCGGCCAATTTGAAATTTGTGTAATTGTGGATATTGATGTTTTCGAAGACATTGATTACGAATTTGGAGTCAATCTTCAATCATTCAAAATGGCGGATCCAATATGGCCGACATTGTTTTTTTAAAGTCAAGCAGCCATATTGAATCTTCTATTTAAAGTTTTAAAAATTTGTCCTCAAATTCGGATTCAGCAATTCAACATACCCAATAAAACCTAACTCTAGTGTATATCTATTTTTGAATTCTCTATTTATTCATTCTTTTATAATTACGTGTATAATGAAAAATGCTTACAAATTGTCCAATTTTGTACAGCCATATTGGATTTTACGTTTAGAATTTTCGAAATTTGACCTTAAATTCGGATCCTGCGATTCAAAATACCCAATAAAACATAACGCTGGTGTATATCTGTTTGTTTATTCTCTATCTACTCAATATTTTAGAACTGCATGTATACACGTAGTCCACACTGGGAGCCCACCTAGTCTACAACGTGTATACACGCAGTCCACAGCGATAGGGTTAAACTGATAATTTAAAACGTATAAAATAAATTATAATAATTAAATTATAATAATAATTTCTGATTATGACAATCAACTTGGTTATATCATATGCTTGGTTGTACTAATTAGAAACAGTAGATTGATATCGCTATATTATTGTTTAATCATATCATTTACATAAGCAGAAAATTCCACTATTTCGACTTAACGGTATAAGCAGGGAAAAAAGACACTCGCCAAAATACATGCAGTTACTCCTGCTGTCGCGAGTCGCTGTTGCGATTCATAATGTAACGATTGACTATCGTTAGAGAAATTATTAGTTTCCTTTTTGTATATAAGGGAGCTGGCAATATTATTGCATGCATATCCAAACACTGGGAAGACTGTGTAATAAAATTACATTATCATTACAATGATACGGATTATTTACATAAAAATAGACTGAATAAATCTAAATACAAAAGTGATATAACTAATTTACAGCATTTTTTAGTTTCTTCAGTTATCTGATTGGTTTCAAAATAGTAATAATTGTTACGAAAATAAATCTGAAAATGCGATTAAGAAAACAAGTAACATAACCTCCAATTTCGAAGGTGCGGCTATAGAAGTAACACGTAAAAATATGCCAGTTCGCGTGTTGCTCATGTTTGCGATATTTGCGTGGTTTGATTTGCAAATGTTGAGCATTAGATTATAATAATTAAATTTAACGTTCGTTAATTCAAAAAATTTCGGCATATACCATAAAATTTCATAACAAAAATTGGATACAAGATACCCCTTAGTAAAAGATGTACAACAATAATCTGTTATTAAACCTTCCCAGTTCTTCAAAGAAATTTTACACTGCAAGGTTATACTTCAACAACTTTTTAAAACGTTCTCAGCATTATTTTTGTGGCAAACATTTTTTTAGTAAATTTGCCTCAATCATTTTTACAATTTTCATAGCATTTGAAAATATAGTTACGACATGTTTTTAATTTTTTAGATAGATTGCCAAAGCTATATTAATGCAGATAATCGATAATTTTTTTAGAATAGTACAATTTTGAATATCGTTATTCTTGGAATGAAGAAATCAAAACTATAAATTTGTTTAAAAGTTTTGTGTTTCGAATAAGACAAATCTTGCTCATGTATGAACTTTTCACTTAAGAAATAATCAGAAGAACAAATCTTTTTTAAAAATAGTAAAATACTACTGCTTTGGATTTTCATAGTATCTAATATGATTTTTTTTTTAACTAAATTATTTATATTGTCACATAAACTAAAAGGCATTCAATGTTATTTGTAAGCAGGTTTAAAAGTCTCAATTTAAAAGTCTCAGGAAGCGTTAAAGTAGTAAACCGAATTGGCTGAGTTACAAGTAAATCCGGATTTTGTCTCGGTTACATTCGTTTCAAAACGGTTTCGTTTGTTAGGATAAAACATTAAACAATTAATAGAAAACACACATTGAAAACAGTTAATCTTGTTTCATAAATTAATTGTGTACTAGTAAAAGTTCAATACGGACTTCAATATTATTTAAAAACAAATATAGTGCTCTTGTGGACATGGAACAATTAAAATTATATAATAAGAAGTCGAATTTCTAAAAAATATCTGTAACACTTGATTCTTATAATGTTGACTTATGACGTTTAGCTACGTTTCAGTTTTATTTGTCAGTTAACAATAAATGTGTACGGGGCTAAAAGGGGCAGCTTTGAGAGCTTACGAAGGGATTAAACTTTGTATTTAAGAGATTAAACATCATGAAAATTACAACCAGGCAAAAGAATGGTTCCAAATTCTTACTTATAATGAAAATAAAACTTTTTATTTGTTTGCAAAATATAATTTCAGGAAAATCGATTTCATAGAGTACGAGATAGGTCGGCTCATTTTCAATTAATTTATAGAAAAGGTAATTTTCATTATTTAAGAATTTAAATAATATTGATCATGGTTTTGTAGAAGGTCGAAAAGATTATTACTTTAAAAAAACTCGGAACACTACATAATTTTCCAGGTTTAATATAAAATTGCAACATGTAATTTTTTCTGTATTCAGTTTTGGAAATTTTGACACGTACTTTTTCTTCTCGAATTTTATACTGAATTTTATATTTCGAAAAGAAGCTTTAATTTGGAATTAATGGGGCCTTGTAAATCCTTAAAACTGACATTTAATGATATGAGACTGTTGCGTCTTTTTACTTCAATTCACAATTATTTTCTATTTGTAGGTTAAAACGGGTTTTACAACGATCCGCTTTGAAAAATTACTTGGTATGTTTAAAATTGTAAAAAGAATATCGCAATTCATGACATTCTTGCGCATAATAAGCAAAAGTGGTATTCGGATGATTGATACCTTTGTATAATAAGGGAATACGTTCTTCTAAATGTCGAAGATGCCTTTGAAATAAAAATATGCAGCCTGTTACTGTTTGAGAATGTGGTGTTACAAATTTTCAATAAAAGTTCCTTATTTGTTTCATTTTTTTTTAAATGTACAGTCGAATATTACGAGATTCATTTTTTTTGTTTATTTTATATACAAATGACAAAATTCATCCATCTTACAATCTTTTAATGCCAATTATTTTTAAACGACTTGATCAATCCCTTCAAATTATGTTGATATCCGCTTTCAATTTTTTTTCAATATACAGACATACAAACTTTCATCTTACATTTGACGTAACGATAAAACCTCCTTAAATCGATTTATCGATTCACGCAACATAAAAAAGTAACGAAGTAAATTTGAACCGTTAATTTATACATATATTAAAACACGGACAGAAATAAAAATGATATTATTAATAAAATAATTATTTCAAAGTGGTCTACCTGTAACAATTTTTAAATGGTAAGAACGTTCATGGCAGAGATATCAATGTTGTAATAAATAACAGTACATAAATTTCATTTATTACTACTACACAATTGCAGAAAAATATGGGATTGGACTAAGCAACTACTATCTGCTTGACAGTTCACTGAAATTTTCATTGTCGGGTTTGGACTTACTACATTCGCCAAAATAATAAACGTAATATCTATTGCCGCAAAGAAAAACCAGATAAGTAAACATAAAAACAACACGATCTAAAATTGGATGGACTTTTTATTTCTGATTAAAAGAATCACAATTTTCAAATGTGAAAAATACAAGTTGCTTTTATTTTTATTATAACTCCACGAGTTATTATTACTGAAAAAAATCAGAATATATAGGAGTAACTAGATTACATCTGAAAAGAACTTAGGGAATAGTTTGAATTTCGGATTTTATCCGAAAATATTTTTACGAGTTTACAAAAAAACAAATAGACTCTCTTATTTTTTAACAGCAAATTTAGAAAATATTAAATACACTATTAATTTTAAATTACCTTGTAGCTCTTTTTCATATCATAAGCAGTGATAGTAAAATTTTCTTTATTGCGAATTAAGTTATTTCTTTTTAAATGTGCATTTCAACGTGAAGTAAAATAAGAGAATTAGAAAAATATAACTATCTTTTTTTTTCATGCCCAAATAGGTATTTACCTGAATTTTTCTAACGACCACACAGATATTTAACTAGCAGGCGATTTACCAATTAGACAATGATTACATCTTCCAATTCGAATAATTTGAAAATCCAAATATTCTATATTTGATCAACTTTAATACAATAGGCAATAAAATATTAAAATACACGATTTTATGTGATCAGAATATTCGCAATAAAATATGGCACGTTAGTACGGATCAAGTAAGTTAAAGTTAGGATAGCTTCCACTGGAAAGACTCCATTAGTAATCCGACTTTGACGTTTATTCGAATTCAGGCACCTGTTTCGATTTTAATGATCCGATACAGCGACGTTATTCTTAACAATGTTTCTTTAATAGATGTTCCTTATTTCGGTTTAATTTGTTACCCCGATCCTTATTACTAACGATTGCCGATAACTGATACGAATATTTAGTTACAGAATCCTTTGAGCTCAATTGTAACAGAAATAAATTCATACAAAGTATTGTACAATTATTCAAACTTAATATAAAAGTTATAGATAAATAGCTCTATGGGTAGAACAAGACGAGGTAAATCAAACCTTTCTAATAAATAATAATCTATAACTTTATGAAGTGATGGCCGTTGCTTTACAAATGCACCTATTTTACTCGAGGAGCATGTCATCCAAACGTTTTGTACTAGCAATAGCAATATGTTTTTGTTGTAAACACCCCTGTCAGAAATTTTGACAAATCTAATATTTTTATTTTTATAAAACATAATAGATTAGTAGTATTGTCGTATTGTAGCATGAAATGTGCTTTTTATTGTAGCTAAAAATATTGAACAATACTTCCAAGAATTTATTAATTATTTTTATGATTTTATCATTGATGATCATGTTGAATAATGAAAATATAATTCTGCTCGAATAAAGTTGAAATATGCAAAAAATAATGTGTTAAGCATCTTTAATACCGACCAAATTTTTGGTTTTATTGTTTTATAAAAAAGTTGTTAAAAAGTTTTAAGAAAAGTTTAGGCTTATTTTGCTGAGAGAAAAAATACGTAAAAAAAGAAAAAAATTAAGTATTTACAACTTCATCGAATGAACTTTTAAAAATCTTTTGCATAATCATTAAAATTATTCATAAAGTGTAAAAACTAATATGTTTTGTTTATTAAATATAGATATTTCATATTAGCTTTAGAAAGTGAGAAAAATCATTTGGTAAAGTTGTAGAGAATTGTTTTCTTGAAAGAATAGCTATCATTTGTTAAAATACATTGATTTAAACATTAAAAAAAAACTTATTAACAATGCAATTAGGTGGAAATTTGAATCATTGACAAATAATAGTTTTAGTTTATTACCAATTAATAGTTTATTAAATTATTTTTTTTCAAGAACAACAATGCTTGTTTTGTTAAAAACTATTTTCATGGAAATGTTATAAAATATTCTGACTAAGACTATGTAGTTTTTTAATTTCTCATCATTGTAAATATTACAACTTTTTTCTCTCAGTGTGTACTTCCTTTTTCCCTATGAATTTGAAGCAATTGTAACACAAATTTTATATCTATTTCTTTTAATTTTAAGCGAGCTGCTTCACATTTTAATATCAATTCCTTTTCCAATGTCAGATTCGGATATGATTTGAATTGGATTCATTTTGATCGTTCGCAGGAAAGGTTATATTAGATAGATCAAATTAGTTTGTTATTCAGTCACTATGTTACTTTTTTTTATAAATATTACGAATAAAATGGAAATCTGGTGTTATTAATAACATGCATATATTACTTTTCTCCTAAAATACTCAAATTGCTTCATCGATATTGAAAAATGTGTAGAAAAATCAAATGTTCCAATTTGCCTCTAAAGGTTTCAGTTTACCCCCAAAAAAGTGTATTTTTCGTTTGGATATTCCAATCATATGCGATGTTGTAAACAGTTTGTTATCTCCCGAAGTGTCGCACTATGAGATACAGTTTCAACTGATACTTAATCACTGTTGAATTGTTTTATTACTTTGACGTATATAATACAAAATAAATCGATTTTTCGCGCTACCAAAACAATTACAATAACATTTTTTAATGTAAATATGAACTCAATAATGGAGTTAAAAGTGTATATTCTTATTATCGATTATGAATATCGAAAATGCTGAAGGGATCATTTACGTTATGCGTGTAGAACTATAGAATTCTGAAATTTTGCATTATGTGTGTCGGAAAATGTTAGTACAAAAAAGCTGCTTTGCTACTAATTGAATCTTATTAGAATGTGCACAGTGTGCAGCAGTGTAATGAAGTTTGAAGCATATTTGCGAAAAAAAACAAGCTGAAATAATATATTTACGTTTTGTTAGAAACATTTAAAACTAGGTTGCAATAGTAGGTTGAATTGCTATAAATGTTACCCATAAAACAGCCGCAGTAAAAGTTAGTAACGTTGTAATATTAGTAGTGATTGTAAAGTTATGCTGTCAAAAATATTATGTCTGCAAATCTATGGACAATTATTATGCATTGTAATTGTCTTACGATCAATAAGTAAAAACGCATTTGCACGTACGCAAATTAAAACAAAATGAATATTCGTTTTGATTTTCATAGCGTACAATAAAATTAGATTTTCGATCTTTGTATTTTAGTCCACCCGTTTTCAGATGATAGAAATAAAAAAATGTATTACGAGGTGTAACTCACAAGGGAGATACGATGTACACAAGGTAGGAGATGACGGATAATGTTAGGGGATGTTTTGAAACTTTGGAAAATAACATCAGTTACCGTAATTTCTAGGCATTTAGCACGATGTCTTGAAAACATAGAATATAAAAATATAGAACATTTAAAGTTACAACTACATCTGTACTAATGTACTAATCTATCATCAAGAAATTGTTTACACCGCTTTCGCTGAAATTGAACAATTTATCAAAACATCAGTTGTAACTAAAGGATTTCATGAAATGTATCAAAGTCATCCGTTAATAATTACACAAGCATTTTCGGAAATCGATGATTTTTACTTATTTGAAAGCTGCTTCAGTTCTCACTTTATATGCAAATCAGTTTAGAACCCATGAAGAATAAATTTAGTAACAAGTTTTTTTAGTAGAGTGCAATTAGTTTTTGACTTGAGAAAAAAATTCCGCGCAGGGTAAACACGGCGGATATCTCTTTATTGCAACAAAAATATGAATATTTGTGATTTTTAACACTAAAAATGAAGATAATTTGCTGACTGAAATAGGGGACTTTGCAGTCTTTAAAAATTCAAAGAACCTTGGATATTAACAAAATGGTAACAGATGTAGCAATAAATGAACTCAATTTTCTGAAAAACCCCCACCAATGTTTACCATACATTCTAACCAATATAAAAACATAAAAAAAACGTAAGTTTTAACTGGGCTCAGCTACATTTTTAGTTAAGAGATTATTTTTCAAAAATTTGTTTGTTCATCCTACGAAAGACGTGCAAAATTGCAAATAGCAATAATAGTCCACCATTTTACAGTAATTTTGACTTCTGATTATGAATATAATAATAGAAATATGCGGTCGGTATTACTGAAGACAGTGTACATAAAAATGTAAAACTGATTTTTTCATATTATTGCAGACATCTTTTGAATAATTTAACAGAATAACTTAGACCGAATCCAATCAAATATTTTTATTACAAATGTATCTTTTATTGTATTTTGCTTAATTCGTATTTATCGGATTAATTACAAATTATTTATAATTCGATAGTTTCAGTTCGATAACCTTAAATTAAAAATATTAAGAAATGTTGGGAGATTCAAGCGTAATATTAGAAAAATCTCAGCTAATGTTAGGAAATATCGGGTAAAATTGGAGTAGTTGTCGGATATTTTTGGGAGTTGTCCAGTCGCGGGTAAAAAATAATCGTGGCACAATAACAATTCTGTATAATTATACTAGATAGAGTAAAGGAACTGTTAAAATTGTGACGATGTGATCAATTAGTTATATTACAGTTTGACTGTACAAAAACTCTTATATATGTAGGCGGATTCATTAAACCATGAAAACAACATTGCAACTTGTATAATAATTAAATCTAGTTCAGAAGTTATAATTTATTTCATAAAATACTCAAATTTAGGATGAAATTCCGATTTTTAAAATAATGATTAATCAAAAGGCTGGGTGCAAGGCAGACGCAAGTATGAAAAACATATTTATGCACGAATAAAACGTATTTTATTCAACATCAGTAGTGTGCGACTAGCTATCTTATAACGAAATGAAAGTCCACTTAGAACTCTTATATCGCTCATAATATCGCGACCGCACCTGGTGGAAACACGCCTAACTAAAGGCTCCAAAATTCTATAAAAACTGTTTATAGATTTATCACAGTTTAATTAGACACAGAAACACATATTTTTACTAAAGATTTGGGATATTAACGGTATCGTTTTACGAATTGCAATAACTATGTAGTATCTATCGTTACGTGATCATTTCCACATGGTTATAATGAGATGAAGTGTACATAATTTACCGTCGTGATTTACTCCTCGTGGTTTGGTCATTTAAAGTGTCTTTGGCGAGTTACACCTCCTTCAACGTTGGTGCGTTAAACGTAAACCTCGACTTATTCTTTTTTACAATCTCTCTATTTCCCTCTAAAATTAGTTAAAATGAATGTTCTCTGTGCCATTGAGTAATCAGTAAAGTTGCAAAATAAGAAAAAAAATAAATTTTTAGGATAATTAAAAAAATAACGGCTATGTTAAACAAAAAATTAAATATTTTTTGTTTTCAAAATCCTATCTTGATTTTTTGGAGATCTTTTTTAAGTTAGCATTTACGTGAGGAGAATACCTGAATGTTGTCAATGCGCTGAAATTTCTCATTCTAGTGTCATTTTAGGTAACATTTAAAAGAATATATTACGTTTATTCAGTTCAACAAACGAAGGAAGTATATTTTTTCAGTGTTAAAGTTCTGTTAAACCTGGTTGAATTCAAGTTAATAATATATATAAAGTTCTCTGAAAATGTCAGAATAAAAAATAAAAAATTACAAATTCTAGAGCGACGAATAGAAAATTAATAAAAGAAAAAACTAGGATTGAAGTTTTGTAAAATTTGGAAGACACAGGGGTTTTCAAAGTCGCTGATTACTAATTCAATGTCAGTTTTTCGAAATCCAAAATGGCGGAACCAATATAGCAATCGAATTTTATAAAATCACTTTAGATTTACGGGACATTTCTTAGCCGGGGATTTTCAGGGTCACTGAATATGAATCCAACGTCAGTTTTTCGAAATTAAAAATGGCGGATGCAATACATAGATTGCACGAGTATTGCGAGCTCTTGCAGCTGTACGAATGGATTTTTCTTATATTCGAACAAAATTTTTCTTCTGAAGATAGAAAGTAATGTCCAATTATGAACATGTTCATAAAAAGTGTATCTACGAATATATTAAAGATCCATTCGTACAGCTGCAAGAGCTCGCAATACTCGTGCAACCTATGTATTGGATCCACTATTTTGAATTTCGAAAAATTGACGTTGGATTCGTAATCAGCGACTTTGAAAACCCCTGTGTCTTTCAAATTTTATAAAACTCCAATCCTCGTTTTTGATATTATTAACTTTCTGTTCGTCGCTCCGGAATTTGTAATTTGTAATTTATTATTATGATATTTTCAAAAAGTTTTATATATATAATTAACTTGAACTCGACCAATTTAACAGATCTTTAACGCTGAGAAAATATCCTTCCTTCGTTTGTTGAACTGAATATGCGTAATATATATCCTTTTAAATGTTACATAAATTTACACCAGACGGAAAAGTATGGACCTACGATTTGACCGGAATTAATTCAAATACTCGTAACTTTAAAAATAATACGTTTTTCGCAACTGGATAAAATACGAGTCACTTTATTTTCCTCGAAGAATATAATATTTCAACGGAGATTAATTTGACGACATCGTCCCAGTCAGCCCGCCTGAATCGAGATTAATCGGTTTATATTATATATGTATTTTCTGATCGGAATGATCGTTTTCGACGTAAATTGAGCTGTAGCAATTTGCATAAAAACAAATATCATCTAAGAAATCCGAAAGTATTGATTTCCATCAACTGTTTGAAGGATAATTCTCTCGGGTATCATTAATTTAAAAATCTGATTGGATATATTAATGATCTGAAACTTCCATAAAGACATCTTCCAGCAATTTTACTCCCTAAATTGCACGAGTTCAAAAGGTAAGGAAAAGAAATAAAATCGATCACATTTTTCAAACGTAATTGTTCATGTTACTTTCACTTTATTTCGAAATTACTAACATTAAGACATTCTTTCCTGTTCCGTAACAAAATTGTTCGTTACTATTTTGTTCATTGTCCGTCAAAATTTTAACTTTATTACATAAAAAATTGTTAAAAATATAGTCCTGTAGTTACCCTGTTAGTAAAAGCAATATAAATTAGTTTTGTCCTATTTTAAACTTTCCACCAAAAGCATGCAACTTGAATTTTTGTATTAACAAAAAATATCCACAATATTTCGTTCACAAAATATCCACGCGAGAAGAATGACACCTTTCGCAGTTTTTAAACCCTTCCCTCTCTATATTGTCTCATTGTCGAGGAAATGAAGTCATTATCTGCTGCAGAGTCTTTTCGTGTGATGAAAAAGCTTAGGCGCCAAGCAAATTTACGATATTAAGTCAAAAGCAAGAAAAAGTACTGGAATAAATTTTCGCTGACTGCGTTTAAAACTCGAGTATATTCTCACTTAAGAAACTAGGTATACATAATATAGTGCAGGAGTACTTCATATTCTCGGTCAGCCCGAAATTTCGTTGCTTTCCATAATCGAAGCTCACTCCAGAAAAATTATATATTGTATCTTAAATAATATACAGAACAAAAACAATAAATTTGCAACGAAATTTTATTGGCTAAACCAAGAGCCTTCCTAGCAAACAGAAAGGAATAGCGAGAAATTGAAAAATTAATTTCTTGTTTATTCAATTAATGATGGGATTCGATGGAATTTAGTGGAATATAAAATATTTGTTTACGTTTCTTCCGAATTACTACGAATTCCTGGAAAAATTGCATCCAATGAAATTGAAAAAATAAAAAAATGTTGTTTTATTCCTTCGAATCTTTCTGAATTCCAAAGTGTACGGTTTTTTTGGAGGTTAGGTTAGGTAAATAAAGTAAAAATATACCTGTAGATTCCTTTTTGACACTCCGTGCGTAAAATGAGATTTTACGTATTTTATTTATTTTTGACATTTAAAAAAATATTGTTCGGCATATGAACGTAAAATGTTTTTTAAAAGAATATGCATGCGTAGAAAAAACTTTTACGCCTTCGTATCGAAAAGTACTATTTCGTGTTAATGTTTATTAACTTATAGCAATGAAAAGTTTATTTGTTTTGAAAGGTTACAGCCGTTTGGAGTAAAAAATTTAATAAAGTCATGTAATTATTAAATTGATTAAGAAGTTAGTAGTAATTATACTAAGACCATGTATTTTGGTTTAATGGTTATTGGTCAAAATCATTATAGTCTGGATTTTATTTTATGGCAAAAATTTGACGGCATTAACACAATCGATTTGTGAATTCCGGTATAGGAATTAAAAGTTCCACGGAATTAATCACGGAATAGGAATTCTAATCCATCTTTCTTACTAGATGAATAAAAACTACTGAATGGCGAATTTCGGTGTTGGAATTAAAAAAAAATAGATAATCTTACATTTCGTTGTGTGATTGAAAGGAATTAAAATGATTTTCTGGCCGTTTTGGGATCAGGAATTAAAATATTACCATAACCTTATTTCGTTCCTTTGGATCCGAAGGAATTCAAACGAATTAAAATTATTTGCCAGTCAATCTCGATCTAGGAGTAGAAAGTACGACCCTAACCTTTTGTTAATTCTCTTCAATTTCTCTCAATTCTTTGCAATTCCTTTCTGTTTTCTGGTTTATAGCGTGCATAAAAATTTTGTTTAATTAAAAAGTGCTTTAAAACTTTGCACAAGCGTGATTTTCCCCGTAATATAGAAGCAAAATATAAAATTCGCAAGATGCAGCAAACATAACCTATCTAAAAAAAAAACATTTCCAGATACAATTTATAAAAACACTTCGCTTGTCTACCATACGACCGATTCACCAAAACGCTATCAAGATATTCAATTACACAATACAAAGTTTTCTTTACCCAATCGATAAAACCATCGTTAAATAAATTTTACACTTACCTCAGGCTGAGGTCTGGACTAGCGCAGCGAACCACAGGACTTGGAATTGGAGGCACGACTCGATATCCAAAGGTTAAATAATTTTTCCACACGTGCATGTAAACATCCCTTTCGTTTACAGGTTTCCTAACCGCTGTTGAACTCCTTAGAAGAGAGGCTCTATTGTCGTTGACTGGCCTGTATCGAAAAGTTTCTTTTATAATCGGAATTCAATCATTTGATTTTGGGGACTTACGTTGGATCCACTACGGTGAACAATGAATTTATCCGGGTGAAAACTATTGGCCACGAGTGTGCTACTGCGTTGGGGCATAACGTTAGGACTCGATCTTTTTCCAAAAATGCAAACAAACAGCTGCTCCATGGATCCGCACCGTTCAAGTTTAACGAAGATGAGCTTTTTGTACTATTCTCATCGTGGAAACCTTGTATTGTTTAAAGTAAAAACATAACAGATTTAAGTTTTTAATTATCGAAGTAAATGAAGACAATTTTATTATTTTCGTTAACCCCTTCGCTTCGACCAGAATTTCACAGTGTCCAAAATGCGGGAACAAAAATTTGCTTAGATTTTACTGTAACTTGGTGTGTAGGGGTTTTTAAGGATGCCAATTACGAATCTGAAGTCAGATTTCGAATATTTAAAATGGCGGATTCAATATTGCGGGCAAATTTTCTAAATTCCAATCATTTCGCTCGGCACTCGTTACTCGGAGGTTTTCAGGGTCGCTGATTACCTAGCAAACGAAGAATGATTGACAAGCAATGAGAAGTATTCATTTTTGAACTTTGAATCCTATTTGTTAATCACCGTGAATACTTCCCTATCATCAATCATTCCAAATCCTATTACAAGAATTCACCTCTTTACTTTTGAATGCTTTTCAATGCTTCAGCATAACAATTATAAAGCCAATACTTCCCTATTCTAAATGTAGCTTTGACATATATGTTTTCTAACATTCTGAATACTTCCTGCCAAACGGAAGTCAGTTAATGCTTCCTAATGCTTCCAGAAGTATTCACTGAGATATCCTTAATAATACTCAATTTACGAACTTGGGTATGCTTCCTAATGCTTCTGGAAGTATTTCTGTGAGATTCTCAATCATTCTCAATCCAGAAACTTGGGAATGCTTCTCAACGCTTCCAGAAGTGTTTCTGTGAGACATTCTCAATCATTCCCAATCCAGAAACTTTTGAATGCTATTATTGTCATAATTCCCAATGATTAATATGGCTAAAGTTGCGTACGGGGGGTGGTCAAAAATGCCAAAAAAGCAGTACGACTTAAAACCATGCATTACGCGTACATAAACATTAAATTAGGATTAAAATACTGTTTGACAGTGGTATACCAGAGGTCAACATGTCGCGCTTGTAGTAATTTCAAGTTAAGCATCATGCGCTGTGGACTACAACCGGATAGGTAACCGCATGCGAACATCAGCTTTTCTTAACCCTTTCAGTCACCCATTTCTCTTTTCACTGAATTTGGTTGAAACTCGTTACTCTGGGGTTTTCGGGGTAGTTGAATACGAATTTGACGTCAGTTTTTAAAAATTCAAAATGGCGGACAAAAATTGAAAATCGACTGAATTCGCTTAGAAAAAGTTACTTAGGGGTTTTCGAGGACACTGAATAGGAATTTGATGTCAGATTTCAGAAATTCAAAATGGCGGATCCAATATGGCGGACAAAAAATTTAAAGTCTACTGTATTCGCTTGAAAAATGTTACTCGAGGGTTTTCGAATCCTCAAAATCTATTTTCATTTTCGTATTCAGTGACCTCGTAAACCCCCGAGTAGCTTGTTTTTCAAGGGTAGTCAGTCGATTTTCAATTTTTGTCCGCTACATTGGATCCGCCATTTTGAATGTTTGAAAACCGACATCAGATTCATATTCAGACCTCAAAAATGTATAAATAATAAGTTTCCCGTATATGTTTGTACGGAATTATTTGTGACAAACGATTTAAAAAAGAAAAAAGGTCATTTTTTGTATATTTTTGTTTATAATTAATTAAACTATAGTATTTTAATATGTATGATATCTTTCATTCAATCAATAAATGCCTTAGCTATGTAGAAAATCAATCGCAATGTAAAAAACATAAGAAACTGATTTTTAAATGTAAAAAAAGTAGCGAATAAAAGGTGGGTCTCTCAGAAACTCTCTGTGACGCAAAGGGTTAATATATAATTAATTTCTAATAATAAAAGAAATATAAAAAAAAAATAAAATTACATTAAATAAAAAGTTAAAAGTTGTAAACAAAAAAGAAGATATTTTTTTGTATAAACGGAGGAAGAATCATATTACACAGCGAAGGATTCACAAGCATTCAAATTCTCTGAATTCTATACTTTCTAATACTTTTATATTTAGATTTATTTTAAAAAAACCATGGGACAAACCCAAAGGGTGAACATACGTTTTACAAGGATTTAGAAACAACATTCAGAAGTATTGACATTTTCAATACTTCTGAATACTTTTTCGTTTGGTGGGTACGAATCTGAAGTCAGATTTCGCAAATTCAAAATGGCGGACCAAATATGGCGGAAAAATTGTCGAAATTCTAACTATTTTGCTTGATACTATTTTTCTGGGGTTTTCGGGACCTAGAATATGAATTTATTTCGAAAATTTAAAATGTCCGATTCAATATGGCGGATGCCTTAATCAAAATTCAAACTCAATAAGAATCTTATGTAAGTTTTTGCACGTTCAACATTACGGCAATTTGCTATTCGTAGGTCTCCTGTAGAGCGCAGGTCAGCTCGCTTTATTGCCTGACAACAATGCTGCCCGTGGCAAGTTTTTTAGAGCAATAGAAATAGTCTCGTGATTATTTATAGACTATTTATACCAACTTTTTTGTTTGTACCAAAAACTTCTTCGATTCTTCAGCTACAAATCTATATTTTTAGTTTTTACAGATATTTTACAGAGTTTATTATCTATCCAGATTATCTCGCGTAAATTTCACTTTTTTTATGTACTTCCGAGTTATCGTGCTACATGTGGGACAAAACACAGATTTCTGAAGTTCAAAATTGTACAGTTTTTATCTTAAAAAACAAAAATATAAACCAAAAAAAAATTTTAAACAAAAATACAAAAATAGTAAAAAATATATCATAAAATCTTCTTATCCGTGATAGGTTTCATAAGTGCAGAAATTCTTTGTAGTTTTTTTTATTCGTCAGTTTATGTATATTAAAGGATGCAAAAAACTTAGTTTGATGAGAAAAGTTATTAAGTGAAATATGTTTAGGGAATGAATGAAAATTTTCTACAATTAAGTACAAAAATTATTTGATTAAGTAATGCATCTAATCTTGAGTTCAACTGCATCCATTCCTTTAACAGTTCTAGAGAATTTCTCCCATATTGGAATTCAATCCATCTGAAGAAAGTCATTTCCAAAACTCATGTCTCCATTAAAAAAACGGCTACAAAGAAAAATACAAAAAATATATAAAAAAAATATGAAAAAAAGTGCACTTTGAAGACCTTTCTCGAACCTCCTCATAGTAAAGTGTGTAAGTAGATATTGAATATCGAAGGTAATGGGGGAATACTAACATCATTTTGTTTTTAAATTTACCCGCGGTATTGGATCCGCCATTTTGGATTTTAAAAATATATCATCAGATTTGTAATCAGCAACCTCGAAAAACCCTGAGTGTAGTAAGTTTAAAGGAAAATGGTTCGATTTTTTGAAAATTTGTCGGCCATATTGGATCCGCCATTTTGAATTTTCAAAATATAATGCAGAAATTTACCTAATACGGTGTCATAGCTCGTGACAACGATTTTTACTCTAATCGTAAAAACAATATATTTTAAAAACTTGTATCTTTTTTTTTTTTGACATCACGTTTTTGAAAAAGGACAACGTCCTTTGGTAAATGGAAAAAGCCGTAACTGCATTCGGTAGAATTCACGAAAAACAGCAAAACATTTTTTTGTTTATTCCATGCAAAATTTTCTTCTTAACGTAATTTTACTGGGACACTTATTGCTAAACATTATGTAACAGTGAATTCACAATAAACAATAAACCATAAATTAAATTTATTGAATATTGACAGTTGCGGCGTTCTGTCAGACCTATCATAACCTTTTCTCGATTTAAAAGATTTAAAAAGTCTTATCTTAAATCAATCGATATGCGATTTAACATTCATTTCCTTTCAGCTATTACCGCAAAAATTTAATTTATTCTTATTTTCTATTATGTTTATATAAATAAATAAGTAAGAGAGTAGATATTTCAATTCACCACTTATTTTACTTAATTTGTTACTAAATTTTAATTGATAAATTATATTAAACATTTTTAAACAATATTGATGAAAAGGGTCAGATAGTTTAAGTAAAGTTTAAATTTGTATGCATTTTAAATGTATTACTTCAAGAGGAACTCTATAAATTTCAAAAATAATTTTAATGTTTTTATCCTGTTATTTTGATAAACTTACTAGTAAATAGAATAATGAGTTCATATGTATATGCAAGCCAAATATTTCTTATAGAATTTCAGACTTATTCTTCCAATTAAACAGTTTATGTCAAATGAATAAAAAAAAACTAAAATAAATAATTTTTAATAAATTAATTAATAATTCTATATTTATTTTCACGATATTAAAAAGCTTTCTATCTTGATTGTAGAAAACAGAATGTACAAATCAATTCTTATATTAGTGATTTTAAAATTGTAAACTACGGAGTGCCACAGGGAACTGTTCTTGGACCTCTGATTTTTATTATATATTTGAACGATCTTTTTGACATAGAAATGGGGGGTGAAATAATATCCTATGCTGATGACACCGCAATTTTATACCAAGATATTACATGGGAAAAACTAATTAATAAAGTTAAAAGCACATTCCCTGTTGTTATCAAGTGTTTTAATAAAAACATCTTAACTGTCAATATAAAAAAGACAAAACTAATAACTTTCGGATGTTATGCGGATAGCGTACCTTCAATAAATAATATTACGTTCAATGTTAATGGAAATCACATAGAAATCGAAAGAGTTAACTCTATTAAATATCTAGGCATGACTGTTGATAGTCATCTGAGATGGAAAGAGCATGTAACTGCGATTACAAAAAAACTAAGGCATTTACCATACATTTTCACAAAACTGCGAAATTTTTTAAATTTAAAACAACTACGGCAAATTTACTACGCGCTATTTGACTCAATAATAAGGTATGCCATAATTGCTTGAGGTGGTACATTTAACAATGTAGTAAAACCCTTAGAAGTCCTGCAGAAATGAATTATTAAACGGATATATAACAAAAACAACTTGTTTCCAACGAATGAATTATTTCTAATTAGCAATATTCTGGATGTACGAAAAACCTTCTGTTATGAAGCTGCTCTGTATCTAATCAAAGATAAATCCATAATTTTTAAGCAACATCTTCAAAACACACGTAGCAAGGAAAAATTTTTAGTACAAATTCCAAAACGATCTAAAACTATTGGGCAAAGAGCATATGATTATATAGGACTCAAAATTTGAAATGTACTACCTCAATCAATACGTACTGCAAGTAAGGTAACAAGCTACATTAAAAAAACCATTGTAATACATATTAAGGAAACAAATATCACTGCAAAACATCTGTTCCAATAATCGATAGGCATTCACTAAGTTGTTATATTATATAAAATGTTATGTTTCGTATTTTATTTTATTTTAGTTCTATTTTAGTTTTAGTTTTAGTTTTAGTTTTCTTTTCTTTTTTCTATTATATGTTGCGAGCAGTTATGTTAACTGCATTTCAGGGCGCGAACAAGGATAACACTTATGTTATACTTTTGCGGTTCTTACTTTCAATGTAATTATGTATAGAATTCACCTAAAATAAATATTATTATTATTATTATTATATAGTATAAAACCAAGTAATGTTTACTGTTTTGGTAATGTTGAATATTGGAAGAAACTTTGGAAAAATTAGAAATAAATTACACTATTTTAAAATACATAAAATTCGGATCTCTGCAGAATAATTTAAGGGGATGCTTTACTAAAAATGAAAAATACACAATTTAAAATAATATTTTACCCCACTTTTATATCGTAAGTATCTTGTAATATTACAGTTGATTATTGTAGTTGAAAAATTTGAGCATTTTTACTCGATTATTTATCGAGATATGTAAACAAAATAGCTAAACTTTTCAAGGGAAATATCTTTTTTGATTTAGTATACGTAAAGTGCTACTTTTCACATTTTTCAATCGCACTTTACTCATACTTGAAGAAAAAAATATTGTTCGGCAAATGTGCGAAATGTTTTTTATTTTTGGCATTTTTGTCAAAAATTCAGTAAAGCCTGCCTTTAATAAAACGTAGTTATTGTTTCATAAATGTGAGGCAGAGTTCTCCTTGTAATAAATAATTATTGTTCTTAAAATTAATAATTTACAAAATATCTAATATTTATTCATTTCTATTACAAAATATGTACAATGAAACTGCATAAACAAACAATAAAATGCATTCAAAATTATCAGTCATTATAGGATGTTATTAAATCTTTTGTAGATAAAACTGGTAGTGTCTTCCAAAAACCTCATTTCATCATTTGAAAATATCGATAGAAACGATTTAAAAAGGCGTAACTTCTAATCATTTAAGCTAAGTTCACGTCTGTCAGTTACTGTATTGTATCCGTTGCGCATTTAGTTACAGTCTTTGTCTTAGTTTGAATATTATTTGTGACAGATCACGAAATATGTAATTGCATTTTATGACGTATACGTGTAGTATTGGTAAAAATTAATCGTGCAAAATTAAAGAACTAAGTTTATTTAGTATGCAGACAAAAATTTTAAATTCGAAAAAAATGTAGTTACAGTTTTTTCCATTCTCAGTACGGCAGTAGGGGAATGTATCCATGAGTGGACTACTTTTTTAATTTAGTGTAAAAAGTTAATTAAATAAAGGAATTTTTAAGTCTTCTATACACCGTTAGGTAGATATAGTCCCTCGGCATAAATTAAATGCATTTGACTTACTTTCTGCAGTTAAATAAAATTGATTAAACCTTTTTTACGAAGGGACGTTTTTTGGATTAAAAAAATTGTATCCATGAGTGGACCACTTGTTCAAATCCTCTTAGAATGGCTAGAAACAGTAAAAATATAGAAATTCTAATGTTATATAATAATTTATTTATTTTGAACACGTTTACTGTGTGAAATACATAGAGAAAATGTGAATAAAGGTAAGGTCAACATAAAAAAGAAACTTTGTGAAAAAACCATCTAATATGTATTCTGGTTTAGTACAACACTTAAACGCTACTTTAATGACTTATTTATATTCAAAAGCAAAATGTTAAATTACACTCAGAAATTACGCTTCCGCACCATAACCTTTACGCTGATAAAAACAAGTGGACCGTTTATGGATACAAAAAATGGTCCACTCATGGAAATGGAAGCCGAAATTAAAATGCATGAAATTTTTTCGTAGCATTGAAATATTTGTGAACCCTTCAGATGTGATGAATTTCAATGTTTAATTTACAAGAAAAAAATAAAACTTACCTTAAAAAAGTAATGTTTTTTAATACTCAATTGAAATGAACGCAAAACTTTGACAACGTTTTTCGACAGTACATTTCTACCAGCAGCTGTACTGAACGCGAAAATGCTTGTATTGACTTAGGGATTTTATTAAAAATGGTTTCGCGACATTACGACGCATCTGTTTCAACCAAAAATTTGATATTTTGTTTTTAGTTTGATAAAAATCAGAAGGGTGGGTCACTCGTACATTCTCCTATGCTTTAGACTCTCTAGAAATGGTCGAATTTTTAAATTAGATACATTATTGACATCATTAGACTAATTTATGTCATTACAAAGATTTGCATTTTTGTCGCAGTCAGAGAAAAGTCCTAAATGACAAAGATCTTTTTCATTCACAGCGAAGGGGTTAACAAAGTCGCACTATCATTTTTCCCACACATTTCAGACAAAATGTCTAAAGAAACCCGAAATGAAAAGTCTAACTTTTATAATAATTGATTTATTGTGTATAATTTATTTAATATCGTATAAGAAAACTAAATTAAAATTTACATATTTAAAAAACTTACCTGCTGTCCAAACGCAGCTACTTCGATCAGCAATCCACTGCAAATCCACATTAGATGTCGAGGCCGCAGCAGCTTTCTCTGCAGGTGGCAACATGTGATAACATTTTTCTAAAACTGATGCGCAGCAAGCATCTACCACGTCAATTACAGGTTGATCATCTTCAAGGCTCCCTATAAAGATTACTCAAATAGCTTTCGTCTACCCATTATAAATTTTTACAATACTTAGAAAAACATTTAATTACCCAACATCTTCAACAACAGTTTGATTTCTCGTAGAATATGTACACCGAGTCGTCTTGGATAAAGCCGACAGTTGCAGAGCATAACTAATGCGAAACCTTCGACAAGATGAAACACACTAGAAACCGGTTCAATTTTCTGTCCAGGTTCAGTTTTCTTCGTACCAATGTCAACTCGAAGAGCTGTTCTGGTATTATCAATCGGTTGTTCTTTGGATCTGATGCTAGGACTAGAAAGGGCATTTTTCCAACTGGTTAACAATTGAAGCAGCATCCTTAACCCATTATCCACTAATTGTGGGAATGTATCTTGCACATCCCTCGACAAGAACTGCGTGAATCCTAAAATAACATCTTGACGCCAATCCGGAAAGTCTAAAACTAAAGTCTGTAAACTCTGATAGGCAAGCCCCCGTAATTCTTCATCCATATGAACCGTAAGTCGAGCCAATAAATCAACTAATTCTGCTCCAGTCATTCCGTCTGGGATCAATCGAGGAACTGCTGCCACGCAGGTTCGGAATAGATCAATCCTTGGTTTTCTTTCTCCCGTTATCATTTCGTCAGGTTCTTTATTTACATTCTGCATACTCGTCATCATTAGGGGCCTTCCGTAATGTACATCCAGAGCACGAAGGATGTCAACAAAAACTCTTCGAACATGTGGAAAGTACGAAGACATCCCAATACTTCTTGCTGTGTCTTCCGTAAGCATCTGCAAAATTTTATACATAAATTTCACATCTTAATTTTAAATAGTAAACAATTACTAACCTTATTCAAATATGTCTTTTTAACTCGCATTGTATTCCCACTGGGCAGAACTCCCATTGTGCGTGGCATTGGAGGCTCTCCTTCTTTCTGCTGTAAACTATCCGCAACAACCAGAAAGGCTCTTAAACCAATACTCATTCGTTCCGGTGTCAAAATAATTTTAACCGTACGAGCCACGGATAAAAGATCGAATACTATTTCCCTCATTGCAAAGTCCAATCGTTCTTGAGCAATGAACTGGATAATTTTTACAAAAATATTCAATGGAGTATCACGCGGGACCACACCTTTTGATCCTTTCGGAAATAAAGAATTTACTATACTTTGCAAGCGACTCTGTGTCGCAGAATTACTTTCGCACTTGATTCGAATCATGTAAACCCATAACAATCTGTACAAGGCCTCTGAAATTGTAATTTATTTATAATCTCACAATTTACACAGTAAATTTTATAACTTACCTAAAGCTACTCGACACATCTTTGGATCACGATTTTTCAAATGAGATAGACACATTGCTAAAAAGTAATGCCAATTTTGTAGAAAGAATGCCTTTTGACTGACGCATAGCAGACAAGTTACCAACGGGAATAGTGCAAGCCGATGTTTATTTTTTGTACACATGTCTAACGTTGTAGAGTATAACATTTCGACAAAGTTTTTTAAACATGGAACATTCACTTCATTTTTTACTGCCTGAAAACAAGATTATTTTGGTACTTTTTTATTATTTCAGTACAGTAGGACCTCTCTTATTCTAATTGTCCAGCCTCTCTTATTCTATATCACACGAAAAGTCAACGAAAAATATTGTCCACGAATCACAAGCTCGCAAGCAAAGTAAGTGGGGGTAAGGGGAAAATTAGAATAAGAGAGGTCCTACTGTACCATTGTTTACTTACCGCTGCAACAGGAACTAAAATCTCAACGAATAATCCTGCGAGAGCATGTTTTACATCTTTATCTTTAACTTCTAAGAAATATTGGGCACATTCTTGCATAAATTGAAAAGAGGCTTCAAATTCTTCGATCGGTACCATCTAACCATAAAAATACTGTTAAGTACAGTATAAAATCTTTTTAATAATGAACTTACCTTCACTCGAAAGAATTTCATTCCCATAAGTAAAGAAATTATACTCTGCGTCGTATGCGGTCCAGGTTCTTTTGCTCGCAACTCTTTTAATTCGACCATAAAACGTTTTCGGACCGACATAAATCGAGATTGTGCCAAAACTCCAATTACTTCGGCATACAGATCGGCAATTATGTGAATGCTCGCAGCGTTTGGTTCATTTTGAATTCTATGATGTCAATAATTAATAAATTAATTAAGTATAATAATTTAAATATTAAAATTATACTAACCCCTCTCTGTATTTAAAGTGCTTGAAGGCGATATTTTCTATGTATGTCACCAGATCTTCGTGTCCGGGATGAAATGGCAACTGTCGTAAAACTTCTATTAAAACTAAACAGAATATAAATTCGACTGCTAAGTCTCGTCGCTCTTGCATTAAGTCAGCTTCGCTTCTTTCTACAGTTTCGACACTTCCGGATACTATTGTATACATTATGCTGAAAGAAAACTTCTGTATCAACAATACCTAAATCAATTTTGTTCTAATTTACCTTTTTTGTCGCTGATCTTCCTTTACTACAGACGGTTTCTTTTGGTCTGATCCTTGATCTACTAGTTGACGTTCGTACCAGTTAAATAAAGCTCGTAAAATAGAGGGAAGGCAATGTTCGGCCACTGATCCAAAAGCTGAGAGGAGTTGATCAAATTGCAAATCTTCTCCTCTTTGCAAAGCTTTTGAAAGTGGTTTTTCCTGTAGAATAATGAAATTGTAAATATTCTGAGGTTCCATTACGATTGTCCTTTATTTAGATTTGTTTTACTTACATGTTCGGTCATTACTGCTTCCATTTTCTTTTCTGCCTGTGTTGTAAAATCTGCAAACAAGTTTCGCATTACGAACTCACCAGGTCTTAAATCCATGTCGCCAATCTGCTGAGGTCTTGTCGTTTCTTTTTGCGCACCCCACGGTAGCACAACAGTAACCGAACTCAACCTGCTGGAGCTAGAGTCTGCAAAAAATAACAGAAATAAATTGTTTGAAAATGATTGCAAAATAAAATACTAACCATTTCCAGATATTGATGTGCTAGCAGTATGGACGCTGGCTGCATCGCTACCTTCACCTTGAACTGTTAAAAAATCTTGACACAGTCCAGACAAACTTTGGGAAGTTGCGTCGGTTGTGCCATCTTGCAAACCTTCACCTTGAATCAACCTTGGTTCCAAGGTTTCTACAGAAAACAATTTAAATTTTACCTTTAATTGATGAAATCATAAATAAAATTTTAAATATTAAAAAAATGTTTTTTGTAAAGTAATTGTTTAATACTGGAACATGCTAATTCCACATAATGAAATAGACTAAGAAGCCCTGTTCTGTAACATAACAGATGTCAACAGCAATCCCTAACTTAATTACATCAAGCTTGTCACCTGGTTTGCATGTATGAGAACTATGTATACTGGTAAGAAGCTCGATGCTAACTGACATTGAATCAGATACTTACCAGGCTGTGTACCATTGTCGCCGCTTGGTACTGTTTCCTCGCCTGGGTAGTAGAAAGCAATTAAAGTTTATAGTAAATTTATTATTTTATACTTAAAAAATATCTTTTTTTTACGTACCTTCCGCCATTGTTTCAATGTTGGCCTCTGTTTCAGGCAACATATCTAGAATGTGTTCTCAAGTCATTTCTGCAAAGTATAATATTTACGTAACTAAAGGTTGGATATATAAAAAGTAATAATGAAATAATAAAAACGAATATAAATCAGTAACTGGTGAAAAGGAACTCTTTATTTAAACATTTTAAAGTGTATTAAGTAAAATAACAAAATGGTTTTTGATGGAAAACATAAAATATGAGATAAAAAATAAGTTGAAACAAACATTGGAGTGTGTATTTTTATTTCAACTTGTTCGATCTGAAATTTGAGTGTATAGAAATTATTAATACTTATACTTTAAAATAACGTAAACAGTTGCAAAAACAACAAATATTATTTCTCGATCATAATTTTCATAAATAATTGGTTTAGACGGTCATCATTTAAGTAAAATTTTTAAAGCACAAAGATTTAAAAGAATCAATAATTATTTTTTTATATCAGTGTATTGCGAGAACATTTATTTAAATTTTTATATTTAGGCACAAGGAATTTAATGTACACATTTATAAACTTTATGAAGTCATTTAAAATAGTAAATTGTCTACTTGAAACTGTAGAAAATGTATAACATTCTGAAGAAAACACTGTTATTGTTGATCTCGTCCACACACTACGAAGATTCTATATTCATCATACAAGTTTCTCAATGTAGTTTATTATTTTTATGCTATTGTTTTAAAGTCCAACAATACTTGCACATTTCAACAATATTAAATTGTTCAATCCATTTCTTGTTCAGATCTTCAAATATGATGAAATCGTATTGATAAGGTCTGTATATCTTCAAGAAATAATATTCTTTGTTCTCATTTATTACAGCGAAATACCTTTACTTTCTATATCCATTCTGCAGACCCTCGTGCGCTTAAGGTCCTTTTTGGTTTCGTCAGCGCGTGCTTTGCCAGGAGACAATTTGTATTGGACTTTTAGGTTGGCCTGCGAATTTGCGGTTGCTGCCGGGCAGTGCGTCTTTATTAAAGTGCCTAGTTTTGTGTCCCTGTCGTTATATGCCGTCAACTGTATAGTGCGTTCCGTTAGTAATTAAGAGCGTGTTTACATATATATATATATTTACTTCTTTATTGTATTTTGTTTTCTCTTTTTATGTGTATCGTACCGGAAGCGTGCACTCTACCCTTAAGAATTTTCTTTGTATTTCAAATACGGGTTAATAAACTTATACTACTTACTATAGAAACTAATTTTTACAAAAACTAATTATCACTTTTAAATATTATGTATCATTATCATACTTAAGTATTGATAGTTTTTTTATATTCACAAAGACTTAAAAGAATCAATAATTATTTTTTTATACCAGTTTTTTGAGAACATTTATTTAAATTTTTAGACTTAGGAGCAAGAAACTTAACGTACACAGTTATAAACTTTATGAAGTCATTTCCCTACTGAAAATGTTCGTAATATCATATGATAAATCATATGAGATTTTTAAATTATCAGACGATCCGGGAAACTTTTCATGTGATTTCTCATGTAATTATAAGAAATAATAATAATATGAGAAAATATCTGCATTCCTCTAAGATATTAAAGAAATTATAAAAATCTCATATGATTTATCATATGATTTTATGGAAATTTTCACCAGGGTTAAAATAATAAACTAAAACTAACATTAAATAAAAATTAATTAATGGAACCGAAAAAATGTCCAAGTAAACATTTCTTGATTTATTTAAAATATTCCCGGTTCAAAGTAACGGTAAAAAACAGCTTGCCATTTAAATTAATTCTATTGAATAAGAAGTTGAATTTATGTTTTTATTAGAGATAGAAAACTTAAAACGGTCTAGTATTTCGTAGAATTAAACCGAATGATTCTAAAATAGGTAAGATATTCTATAACCATGCTATGCAACAGTGGAATGAAAGTATTTAGGTTTTACATACTCATTAAAAACAATGAAGTGTCCAATTTTATTTCCTAAGTAATGCACGAAAATCCATTACGTAGAGTCTAATCGAACAATATAATACCCGGTAAGCGTGCATTAAGAATGATTGAAATTCTAATGAAAATAATATTAAAATAACGAAATTTCAATTGGCCAAATCAAGGATTCGATTAAAATTCGCAACTTTCAATCGCTTTTTCGTCACATTTTCAATCGTTCTTAATGAAAGAATTTTTAATGGGCTGTTATTATACAGTATTAAAAATATGAAATTTTTATTCGGATAAATTTCATTGAAATCGATTCATTTTTCGTAACTCGTAGAATGTTTTGAAACCAAATCTCTTTTTATGTAATTCAAAACGTTAGAAAATGGCTCGTACGTCAACATGTCAATCAACTATACGATAACCAATTTTGAATTGTGTCTTTAAACCTTTTTGGCCACATCGAGAATTCACTTCAATTGGAAATGCGTTGCTTTAATCGGGTTATCATGAAAATTTAAATCGTTTTTAATGCAAACCTTCTTACTGGGTAACCAAACTATTATATCAATCGTATGATCAAAATCCAATCTTTTGAATATATTAGTTAACGGAAATAAGTAAATAATGACTCCTGAACCTTTAACGTTAATATACCTCGAAGATACTCAACTTAAATCTGAAATCTTAGTGTTTAGAAATTATTAATACTTTAAAATAACGTAAACAGTTGCTTAAGCAAGAAATATTATTTCTCGACTGCTAATACACACTCCAATTTTTGTTGAAATAAATTTTATTGAAATCGATTCATTTTTCGTGACTCATAGAATGTTTTGAAACCAAATCTCTTTTTACGTCATTCAAAACGATAGAAAATGGCGCTTACATCAACGTGCATTAAACGTCATTCAACTATACGATAATCAATTTCGAATTATGGCATTAAACCTTTTTGACCACATGAAGGATTCAATTCAATTAGAAATTCGTTGCTTTAATTGTGTTATCATTAAAATTTAAATCCTTCTTACCGGCATGCATATATTAGTTAACAGAAATAACTAAATTATGACTCTTAAACCTTTGACATTAATATATTAAAGATATTCAACTTAACATATCTGAAATCTGAGTGTTTAGAAATTATTTATTTATTTATTAATAATACGGTATTAATTGACGGCCTGGAAGGGTCTTTATAGAAAAAGAAATAACAATCTGTGCTTAATAATAATGAAACAAATCGTATTTAACAGTGATATTTGATAACTGAGTTTAATCAGTTTTTTATTTCACATTTCGTGTTTTCCATCAAAAACTATTTTAGAATTTTACTTAATTCTATTTTTCATATGATGACCGTCTACACCAAGAATTATTTATTTATTTATTTATTTATTTATTTATTTATTAGAATCATACGGGCGTACACGCCCATTTACATAAAAAATATAACAAAAAGTTATGGCGCATAACATACAAATAAAAGTAATTGAAAAAATCAGTAATAACATAAATCTAAAGAAATGAATAATAATAATAAGTAACAAAAATAATTAACATGATTGCCTACAGTAAATAATAAATCTCAATTTCATAACTAAGTAGCATTATAGTTCTGTAATAACAAATTTCTACAGCGATAACGAAAGGTTATATCCGAAACAATGGTAATAATATTCTTTGGTAAATCATTCCAAAGGCGAGTTAACCTAAATACAACAGAGTTAAAGCACCGATTAGTTCTACAGCTTCTTTCCTGTAGAACTCTAAAATTTGCACTAGGGTAATTTATCTCGCGTTCAACAAAAAGATCAGTAACAGATGCTGACAAAATTTCCTTTTTTAGAATTTTCCGAGTTAATATAACATCGTTAAACCTATGTAGAGATTCAATGGTTGGGATCTTGAAAAAAGTCGATATCCTAGAATAATCATGCGAAAAATAATCAAATGGTTGACGAGTTTTGTATGCGAGATTTATGAAATATAATAATATAATAATTTCCAATGGAGTCATCTAATTTGCAACGAGATCTGGAATCTGTTTGCGAATGATCTGCAATGAATACGGTCTAGTTAAATATACAAAAGTGCAAAATAATGACAATTTAGTTATTTCCGTTAACTAATATATACAAAAGATTGGATTTTGATCATACGATTGATATAATAGTTTGGTTACCCAGTAAGAAGGCTTGCATTAAAAATGATTTAAATTTTCATGATAACCCGATTGAAGCAACGCATTTCCAATTGAAGTGAATCCTCGATGTGGCCAAAAAGGTTTAAAGACACAATTCAAAATTGGTTATCGTATAGTTGATTGACATGTTGACGTACGAGCCATTTTCTAATGTTTTGAATTACATAAAAAGAGATTTGGTTTCAAAACATTCTACGAGTTACGAAAAATGAATCGATTTCAATAAAATTTATCCGAATATAAATTTCATATTTTTAATACTATCAAACAATAGCCCGTTAAGAATTCTTGCTAATTTTAATCGAATCCCTGATTTGGCCAATTGAAATTTCGTTACTTTAATACTATTTTCATTAGAATTTTAATCATTCTTAATGCACGCTTACTGGGTATTATATTGTTCTATTAGAATCTACGTAATGGATTTTCGTGCATTACTTAGGAAATAAAATTGGACACTTAATTGTTTTTAATGAGTATGTAAAACCTAAATACTTTCATTCCACTGTCGCATAACATGGTTATAGAATATCTTACCTATTTTAGAATCATTCGGTTTAATTCTACGAAATACTAGACCGTTTTAAGTTTTCTATCTCTAATAAAAACATAAATTCAACTTCTTATTCAATAGAATTAATTTAAATGGCAAGCTGTTTTTTACCGTTACTTTGAACCGGGAATATTTTAAATAAATCAAGAAATGTTTACTTGGACATTTTTTCGGTTCCATTAATTAATTTTTATTTAATGTCAGTTTTAGTTTATTATTTTAAATGACTTCATAGTTTATAACTGTGTACATTAAATTCTTTGCGCCTAAGTGTAAACAAATAGAGATATCTATAACCTGAAATGTCAAATGATGCAGAACCAAAGAAGAAATATACGCCAGGAAAACTCAACGATGACAACTCTGTTACTAACGAGGGGAAATTTCATGATAAACTCAGGAAATATTTGTTAAATAAAGTTTTACTTGCCGTTGAAATATCAAGTATTTTATTTTTGACGTTTCACAATGTAGATTCCAGAATTCGATTCTCCGGCTTCCATTGAATTGCGTTCTCTATATTTTCTATCTTGAGTTTGGCAACCGCGTAATGTCTACTTCAATCACGCGAGGGCGCCGCGGATCGTCGAAAAGCAAATGAAAATGTTAAAATTCAGATTTTCACGGATGCGGATTATGTATAATAAGGTTGGATGGTGAGTGTACTCAAATTTTATGCTTGTGTAAAAAAAAATGTTTATAATTATTGTAAGGTATTTTATCGAATATATTATGTATTAAAATATTAAAGCTGTAGTATGGATTTCTGCAAGTGCAAGCTCTTCAAAAAGTACCGTACGATCCTTTGATGGAGCAATGAGCGCAACCGCAGAATATGAGTCGAAGAACCCGGATGACCTTAATAATTGTACGAATGACTCAGTCCGTAAAAAGGAAACACGGTGTAATAAATATATTAAGTTTAGTTGTAATCCAAAATATTCATGCAAATTCGTGAACTTCGTTGAAAACTGGAACCCAGTAAATGCAACATCATTAAAACGGTTTTTTAACAAGAGCATTTGACCACAATAAAAATGTTTGTATCCTAAATAACAGTTATGTAACATCTATGTCACATTTATGTAACAATTATGTAACCATTACGTTAAATATTACATTACTATTACTTTCCGTGTTTGCAGGGTTAATACCCATAAAGTTAGGCTTCTTTAGCTATGGCCAAAAAACGAATAAGAATAAGATCAAATTCAGAAATTACGTTTCCAATCCGGTTTCTTGACATTTCGAATTGAGAAAAGTCCCAATCCAATTCGTAGTTCATCGATTTGATACTTTCACGTGGATTTCCGAATATTTGAATTCAGAAAAATTCGTTCCAATGCGTTGGATTTTATTATATCTATATTTTATTCCAAAGAAAGAAGAAAAGTCCATGACATCCCAGCAATCCAATTTGGATACAAGTTGTATAGAATTGGATTCAATTATCAAATTCCGAATCCATACTTTGGTCAACGGTGAATCCATTTTAATACGTAAATACAATTCTATTCGTTCGTACGAATAAAAAGGTTACTTTCTGAATTCATATTAATCCAAAAAAAGTTTTCTTTTTAAAAATAAATCTTAAATACATCCGTATTCAACATTACGGATTCAAAATTATCTAAGGGTATTCATTTATTCAATCCAAAAATAGTTTCCTTTTTAAAAACGAAATAGTGAATGCATCCGTATTCAACATTACGGATTTAAAACTATCCAAGTGTATTCATTTCAATCCAAAAAAAGTTTCCTTCTTCAAAACGAAATATTGAATGCCTCTGTATTCAACATTACGGATTCAAAACTATCTAAGCGTATTCATTTCAATGCAAAAAAAGTTTTCTTTCAAAAAATAAACTTTGAATAAATCTGTATTTATGTGTATTCTTATACTGCTTCCGATTGTATTCGTAAAATTGAATACAGATGGATTCCTTTCTTCGGAATTCAATCCATTTGAATACATATTTACGGAATCAAAGTATGAATTCAAAATGAATTGAAATTTTCAATCCAATCCTATCCAATCTCGATTGCTGGTAGGCAATGTTTACCCTCACATATATTATTATTACTCAGTGCCGGTAAAATTGATGACTTTTTAGTTCGTGTTTTCATGTAAAAACAGCCAGTTAATGTTTTTTAGGTTATGTTTATATTCAATTCACGCATTATATCAGATAAAAAGGTAAATAATTTGAAAAAAAGGTAGCACGTCTTTATTTCACGGACAAATAATCACACGAGAAAATATCACGGACATTTGATTACACGTCATATTATCACAATGATAAAATATCACATTGATAAAATATCACATCAACAAAATATCACACATTTACAAATTTCCCCGTGCATCCATATTCATTTATGAATTATTAGGAGTAAGCGGAGTTCTGACTGTTTAGGTTAGGTTCGTTTTAGGGCACCCATATGCTTTTAAGCATTATTAGTGGTGGAAAGAATTCTGAGTAGTTAGATTAGGTTAGTTTCGTGACGTTGCCATTTCTCTGTTCCACATTTTAGTAAACGAAATTTTATCTATAATAATTTTCGCCACAATAACCAGGGTTGAATAGTCTGATGCCAAACCAGAGGGGCCAAAATGTCTTAATGCCAGAATGGAAGCGGAAAAGACTGACATGAATTTGCGGGAGTAATGTCCAATTTTTTTGAGCTGGTTTTTTGCCTCAATGATATTTTTGTTTATGGTTATTTGTCCATGTGATATTTTGTCGTGCGATCAATTGTCGTGTTCTATTTTGTCGTGTGATTAGTTGTCATGTGAAATAAAGACGTGGAGCCGAAAAAAAAATCAGCTAAAAAATGTAATCCTTTGTTGATTAAGGTCTCAGCAATCGAAGATGGATTCAGTGGGGATTGAAATTTTCATTTCATGCGTACCTATCCAAACAATATAAAGACATCTTAAAGAGCTCTTGAAGAAGTCTTAAAAATTGTAAGATGTCTTAAATACTTATCAGAAAGAGATATCGTCTTCTTAAGTTTAAGATAAGTCTTCTTAAAGTCATCTTTAAGATCTCTATAAGACCTCTCAAATATGAGGTCTCAGTAATGAGGTCTTATTTGAGAGCTTTGATATATAAAATAAATAATATAAATAAAAAGCAAATTTCTGAAAATTATAGATTCTATTTTTGTACCTTAATTATTAATTTATATACTTTTTTTATCTGAGTTCCCTTTTACCGTTTGTATAGTTATATTGGATGGTGATTACATTCAATAAAATGTGATCGTTCAATAATAATACAAAACTATGATAACACTGGCTAAATATCGTGAAAACATTTATTTTGTCAAGGCAGCTTATAATCTATCGGTCTGCATATGAAGGTAATATCGCGCGATCTCATTTTTGGATTCAATCGCCATCTAGTGTCTCTGGAAAATAAGACCTCAAACATAAGACGCTTTTAAGAAGTCATAAGTAAGACATTTTTAAGAGCTCGTTTTATAGATTATAACACTGAGAAAAGTGTATTTTATCAGTTACTATCCGTTGGCTTTTACAAAGTGTATTATAGCCATTAAAAGAAATATTATAACTAGTAAAATCCTCCGTCGCACAGTGGGTAAAACTGAAAAATGAGAATTCACAATCGTATATGTCCCGAACGGAAAGAGATAACCCAATGAATTTTTTTTTAAAATGGAACTAAAAAGTGTGTAGAATAAGGCAAAATTGATTACAATTATGAGGAGATGATTATTTATTAATAATATTTATTTACAACTGACCATGTGTACGTATGTTTTAGTAATATTAATGATAGGCCGAAATAAACATTTTAATTTTTCATGCAACATGAACTACATTACTTTATGTTGCATTTCAAGTCGGTTTTGAGAAATTCAAAATGGCGGAAACAATATGGCGGATGAATTTTTAAAAATGCATCTGATTTACTTGAAAACTCGTTTACTCGGGGGTTTTTTGGTCGCTGATTACGAATTTGAAGTCGGTTTTGAGAAATTCAAAATGGCGGAAACAATATGGCGGATGAATTTTTAAAAATTCATTGATTTACTTGAAACTCGTTACTCGGGGGTTTTTTGGGTCGCTGATTACGATTTGAAGTCGGTTTTTGAGAAATTCAAAATGGCGGAAAACAATATGGCGGATGAATTTTTAAAATTCATCTGATTTACTTGAAAACTCGTTTACTCGGGGGTTTTTTGGGGTCGCTGATTACGAATTGAAGTCGGTTTTGAGAAATTCAAAATGGCGGAAACAATATGAAGGATGAATTTTTAAAAATTCATCTGATTTACTTGAAACTCGTTACTCGGGGTTTTTTCGGGTCATGATTACGAATCTGGCCTCGGATTTTGAAAATTCAAAATAGCGGATCCAAGATGGCGACAGAAATATGAAAATTTCTCCGATATTGATGAAATTGTGTACTCGGTGTTTTTTGGGGGTCGCTGACTGCGAAATCTGATCTCTGACTTATATATTTAAAAATTCAGAGTACATAGAGTACCCAGTTTTATCTCGATCAAGTAAATTTTCACATTTCTGTCGGCCATCTTAGATCCGCCGTTTTGGATTTACAAAATCTGACTTCACATTCGCAATCAGCGACCCCAAAAACCCCCGAGTACCAACTTTCATCAAAATCAAGTAAATTTTTTACATTTATGTCGCCATCTTTGAGCCGCCAAATTTTCAAATCTGACTTCAGATTCGTAATCAGCGACCCCGAAAACCTCCCGAGTAAACAAACTTTCGTTCTTGTTCATTTACATTAATAAAATAATTATTACTTACTAATGACTAATTTATATTGTAAATTTTGCAAAACAAAACCTTCCAAGTTCAATGTCGCGAAACAAACACTGCCAAGTCCATTACAAAAAAGCTTCATATTTTGTTATCTGTAGTGCAAATTTCTTCTATAATTTTTGTTATCATATTATGCAACACTCTATGCTGTTAAAATTCTGCTATCTCCTAAATTTCAGTCGCAATCAGTTTTTTGCATTTTTCTCAAACCTCCATAGCAAGGACTTGGCAGGTTTTGGAACCCAACGCCTCATATATATATTATTGTCAATGATTAGTAATTTAGTTTACAGGATTAAAACATAATAGCCAATTGGCTGTTTCACCCCACTCTACTCTACTGTAACTTTATGAAATTTCATTAGTCTATGTAATGTATAATTATTTAAATTGTTATTTTATTAACCTTTAAAAAATATAATGTTGAATTAATCATTCAACAAATGTAAATGAAATTAAATTTTTGTTTTTCGTTTTGTAATTATAAAACGATTAACGAAGATACCTATATTTTTATAAAAGTTTGATTATTAAGCATAAATTATAAGATATTTATATTATAAGTAAGTGTAAAATGATGTAATGTCTAAAGTACCTTTGTTTTGCTATAGTCATTTTCCAAATAATAGCTTAAAGCTTCTTCGTTACTTCGTCTCTTGATCGGTATAACCTTTTTTACACCAGCTTACACTATTTTTGTCGTGAACCTAATTTTGCAGCAGATTGAATTATGCCAATATTATAACTCGGATCCATTAAAAGCATTTTAGCTCGCCTATACCGAGTTGATTTTGACGCGGCTTCAACAGACACAGGTTTTCTGCCAGAATTAATACTTATTTTGGACTGTTTACGTGGACGACCCACTTGTCCATTCCGCGAACGCTTTCGTTTTCTACTTGGCATACTCCGTAAGTTAAATCAGATTCAAGAAATTAATTTTTTACCCGTAAACCGTTATAAACGAACTACTATCAATTTGAAGCTTACAATGCAAATGTTTGTAACGTAGGTAACAACTCCACTAAAGACAAAAGAATATTTACATTTCAATACGAAAGACAATGTTTCAAAAATAATAATAAGTAGCAAATAAATAACATTTACATAATGTCATATTAGCAAATCCAACACGGCGGATCTAAGATGGCCGACAGAAATGTGAAAATTGACTTGATCGAGATAAAACTGGGTACTCTATGTACTCTGAATTTTAAATATATAAGTCAGAGATCAGATTCGCAGTCAGCGACCCCAAAAACACCCGAGTACACAATTTCATCAATATCGGAGAAATTTTCATATTTCTGTCGGCATCTTGGATCCGCTATTTTGAATTTTCAAAATCCGAGGCCAGATTCGTAATCAGTGACCCGAAAAAAACCCCGAGTAACGAGTTTCAAGTAAATCAGATGAATTTTTAAAAATTCATCCTTCATATTGTTTCCGCCATTTTGAATTTCTCAAAACCGACTTCAAATTCGTAATCAGAGCGACCCAAAAAAAAACCCCCGAGTAACGAGTTTCAAGTAAATCAGATGAATTTTTAAAAATTCATCCGCCCATATTGTTTCCGCCATTTTGAATTTCTCAAAAACCGACTTCAAATTCGTAATCAGCGACCCAAAAAAAAACCCCCGAGTAACGAGTTTCAAGTAAATCAGATGAATTTTTAAAAAATTCATCCGCCATATTGTTTCCGCCATTTTGAAATTTCTCAAAACCGACTTCAAATTCGTAATCAGCGACCCAAAAAAACCCCCGAGTAACGAGTTTCAAAGTAAATCAGATGCATTTTTAAAAAATTCATCCGCCATATTGTTTCCGCCATTTTGAATTTTCTCAAAACCGACTTGAAATGCAACATAAAGTAATGTAGTTCATGTTGCATGAAAAATTAAAATGTTTATTTCGGCCTATCATTAATATTACTAAAACATACGTACACATGGTCAGTTGTAAATTAACTAATATTAATAAAATAATCATCTCCTCATAATTGTAATCAATTTTGCCTTTATTCTACACACTTTTTAGTTCCATTTTAAAAAAAAATTCATTGGGTTATCTCTTTCCGTTCGGGACATATACGATTGTGAATTCTCATTTTTCAGTTTTACCCACTGTGCGTCGTTCAGCATTTGTTTTTGACAGGTTATACGGAACTCCTATTTTAAAAGAATGTTTTATTATGACTAAAAGAAGGCATTTTTAATATTTTAATTTGCTAGATAAATTTCCATAAACAAAAATTGCTTTTAGTTAAAGAGAAAAGGCTAAAATAAACTGACATATCGGTTAGAATAATATAAAATCTTCGTCTTTTAACGGGTAGTAGAAAGATGGCAATCCCTATGCGTAAAATACTATATTTTACGGGGCATAAGAATTCTAATACTGGGTAAAAAACACTTTTCTCAGTGCATAATTAAGACCTCTTCAGGAGGTATTTTTGGAGATATCTTTGGACTGAGCTCACCCCCCCCCCCCCTTTAATGCAACCTTAACCTCCAACCAACAGATTTGATTAAAACCAATGTTAGATTTGAGTCTTTTTGGTCTTTTTAATCACTACCATTGATATTAGGAAAATCATGTATAGGAATTGTTCTGTAGACAATTTCATGGCCTATATTTTTTGTTAGAAATATTTTTTTGTTAGATTCATATTTCTAGAAATAAATGCAAAAAACATCATTTTTTCAAGTTTTGACCTTGAAGATGACCTTGTTGCCAATTTTCATTATGATATTCGTAATCAGCGCCCAAACTTACGTAAGGTTGACAAAAGCGAAGGTACCCTACTTCCAGGACTACATCCAATCATTAATTATCGTCAATATTATTTTTGTTGATGTTTCTCTCCTCAATTTTTTCGATTTTTAAAAAATAATTCATTATTTCCATCTTTGTGAAATGCGATTCTTTTAACATATCTGAAAATACGTCTAATTAGCTGACAACTTATGCAATGACGTTACAAAATATAAATGTTCAGAATCTTCATTATAATCTCATCGTTGATAAGAACTCGAAGCATTACTATTTGTAGGAGCCTTTATAGGACCTTTTTAAGAGGTATGTTTTCTTAAAAATTATTGGAAGTCAATGACATTAGACAACCCAACAAATGCCAATAAAAACCTCATTCATTGAACTTTTCTAGGTAGATTTAACCACTGGGTCGAATAAAGGCCGTTTCCACATTGTAACCAGATCGAAACCAATCGGTTTGACCAAATACTCATGATTAATTGGTTAAAACTCTCTATATTTTTTTTAATTTGTGAACAAATTTGGCTTTTTACTAATTTTAACTTTCGTTTTACAAATGTTCTCGCAATATTTTTGACCACATGGTCACCAGGTCAAAACGATCAGAACATCATGGCCTGACTACCATATGGTCAGACCACCTGGAGTCTTGCAATAGATTTGTTCTTCAATTTCAGTTTTTTGACCACATGTGTTGAAAATTTGAAAATAAGAATGTATTTGTATTGTTAAAAAAAATGTTACGAGTATGGAAAAGCAACCGTGCGTACGTGTATTTACAGAGATTCGACTAATAAGCGACGAATACTTTAAAATAAATAAAAAGTTGATAATAGAAGTAAATTACAAAATGTTAGAAACTCAATTACGATATTGAAATCTGAATTCAATTTAATTATTTATCATTTACTATAAATTGTTATGCGTTTAACTGAATTCTCAAAAAAAATATGCACCTTTTTGAAAGCCCTTCGATGGTCTGCATATTATTATTAAGATTATAAGATAACAGTACAAATGACGTAAGAAACGCTTTATTTCAAGAAGCAGATTTAAAAGAAATAAATAATTCATTCATTCATAGCATTGATTTTATCTGCAACAGTAGAGCAAGTCTCGACTACACGTTGCTTTCTATTTTAACCCTTATACTAAAATTGGCACATTTTGAATATGACTAGAGAAGACTGTAACTTCTGAATCGTTGATAAAATTAAACCGAAGGGTTAAAATAGTGTAAATAAAATTCAACAGAAACAGTGGTTTTCATTCATTGAAAGTAGAACAAAAAACTGAGAAATCTCAACATGAAAAATTATAAATACAGTAAAGGTTTGTAACATTAACAACGACTAGTGTTTGGAATTTTCATTTAAATATTTTAGTCTCTGTAGATAATGACATCGTGGATGTCGAAACGTCACCCTAATGCCTTGGAATCATAAGGTGTTTGTGGTTATTTATGTACATGAATCGGTTCATCGATAAATTCCAGATCTTTAAGAAAAAGTGTTGTTTAACCCTTCCATACCACTGGTGGTACATTGGACCCCAGCCACAGTTCGCGCTTCGATTTAACCACATTAATGTCTAAAACCGGCCTTGCAGCTCCATCTGTTGCTAATTCGGACCTTCTAAGATACCTTCCGATGATAAACATTCCCATTTGTTGCTTATTTTTCGTTGCTTATTGGCGTTAATCGAAACTGGAGCGAAAACATTGCTGGGGTCCAGCGGACCTTGTGTTGCACAGGTGTTTTTTTTAAGTGATTTATTATTTTTTGAGTAAGTATTAAGTCTAAATGAGAATTAATTTTGTTGCAATTTTTGCATTCGTATTTTTTTCATATAAACGAACGCGATACTTTTGGAGAAACTGGAAGTGACGTTGAAGAAGATCACGTGTCTGAGGAGTCCAAATATGAAGAAAGAAACAGCTCAGACAGCGGGAAAGAACACATTTTTATACACAAATTTCCACAAAATTGCAGGAAAACTCAAATTCCAGCTGTGTTGATGACCAACACCGAAGCTGCTGAACAACAGCACGTCCCGTACATGACTTCAAAAAGGCGTTGCCAAATTTGTCCATGGTCAGCTGATAGAAAACGCAAAATTCAAATAACAGATATTTTAATCCGTTTTCTTCCCAAGCGGCCAGGAACTTCACTTGAAAATGCATAATTTTTATTGTAAGCGACAAATAGTTTATCGCCGATGCTTATTTTACTATTTTCCGGTGTGCTCGTTCACGCTCCGGTTTTGTAATATAGCAGTTTAAAACTGAAAAATATGGGAAAAAGATGAATACCAATATTTTGCTCTATAGTAGACTAATTCAGCATATAAATCAGTTAAATTTTGACACTTGTGAAATTCGATATAGCGACGTACAATATCAAAAACTTGACTCTTTTCTTCTATATACTTTTTTATTCTATATGGTTCATTTGTGTAAAATGTAATTCAGTGACAACAACAATCATGAAAATGAACAAATCGGAAATATTTTTCAAAATATTCGAATATGTCGGCCTTATAAAATGAAGTATCGTTAAAAAATATTCATTTTCACGTTTCTTTTTCAGAATGATAAAGATTTTGCAATATTCATAGGTGTTTTAGAAGGCTGAATACGAATCCGATCTTAAAATTTGAGAATTTAAAAATGGAGGATTGATTATGGCGGACAATTAGTTACATTTTTCACATTAATGAACCAATCTCATTAATAATGTTGAATCTATAAAAAAAAAACAGTCAACTTTTCGCGATTATGCACCCGCAACATTAAATTTAAAAATTTCACTCATTTATACGCCCACCAGATCCAAAGGGGTAGCTTATTCGAGATTGATTATCGTAAGAGAGAAAAAGATTAATAAAAAAGTTTTTTTAATTTTCGCAGTATATTTTTGTTTCAAGCCGTCATATTAAAAAATCGACACGTTGAAAGCAAAAACTATGGCCATTTTGAAACGAGTATACCCGAAAATAGTAGAATACCCATGAATGATAAAATATTTGATCGTTTACCATAACAAGTATGCCTTTCAAAATGATGTAAAATTCCCATTAAACCCGAATTACATTTGATATTCTATGTCCTTTTTACTACTCTAGTAGCGTACGCTTGGCCAGTTAATGGCTCTATAAAATCCCTTTTTCTCAAAACGACATTTTTATTGTTTTCGTACACCATTAAAAAAATTATTCAATGAATCCATATATAAGCTTTCTGAAAATAATCATACAACAAAAATATTGAAGTTATTCTTTTGTAAACGTCGAAAAATTTACTAAACAATTGCTTTTTTCATTTTATTTTATTTAAACCATTACATTTTTAATATAAACGATTGATTACGGTACCGACAGTTATAGAATTAAGAATTTTTCTGGTTCCCATTATTCCAAGATAAGATAGTGATTTTTGAAGCAATCGAGTTTAAAGAAAAATGTATGATTCGAAAAGATTGTTAAAATGTGAAAAAATGGGTTTTAAGAATTTTTTGTGCGGGAATGCATGGTTTATATAGATCCAATTGTTTGTGGAATAGTTTTCTTATAGTTGTGGGCACACGAGGGGAAAAAATTAGAAAGTTTAGTAAAAACTGTCAAAAGTTACGAGACTTTAATTTAAAACAATACGAAAAATTGCGTTTTTGAGTGCTCGGTGCTACACCAGTTTAGGATGAAAAATGTTCGTTAACCTATTTTTGGGTCGGAAAACAAAGTTCCGAAAATCCAAACCCCGAAAGGCTAAAATTTCGATATTTCGCGAGTCCAAGGTATTTCAATTTGGTTTCTTTTTGCCAAATTTTCAAAGATAAAGTGAAGCAAATCACGCTGGTGTCAAGCTATATCGAAATTTTGGGGTTTCGGAGTGTTGATTTTTTGAACTTTGTTCCCCGGCCTATTTTTAAGCATTTTTTAATGAGAATTTAGGTTTAAAATCGTAGCGAGACAAATTTTTTCGTAGGCCCCACTATTATAGAAAATTATCCGATTTTCACTGAATTTTTCTCAATTTCTCAATATCTGCGAATTTCCTAGTGATGAATTATTTTAATAAACCTGTGCACAAGGACGTGTATACTCGTCCAAACTACATTGTTTCCATATGGGAAAAGGAAAACTCGCTGTCAGGAGGGTTAATATGCATTCATAATAAATACTTTGTAGGTGAGAAAAAAACTTTTTTTTATTTCAATTAGTTTTATAATGGTTTTGGCGATTTCTGAGATAAATCAGCATTAATTAGTTTCATTGTTATAATTACGCGTGTACCACGTCCACATCTATTTGACACAATATCTAATTATATTACCAATATCTTATAGTAACCAAAATATGAACTGTATTTTTTAATTCATTAATATCCAATTTCTAAATATACAAAAAAAGATAAAAAGTTTAATAGTCGATAATTAAATAACTATTAAAAACTTTAATTAACATATTTTTAACCTATTAATAAACGTACTCTATTAAGTACTAATTAGCACTTAAAACTACAGAAAGCATTTATCGAGGGCATGGCAGAGTAACGATATTTACACAGAAAAGGAAGTCTTACAAGCAGGACCGATTTTTCTTAAAAATTCGCTTAAGTGGGTTCTAAAGTGGTCCGTCGATAAGGTAGGAAATTACAGTAAAACCGGAAATTCCAGAGGACTGTATAAAATGTTCAAAATTCGGGCTCTGTAAGGGCAATTCAAAGCTCTATAAATAGTTTCCTAGAAAATACCAAAGATATTGATTGAGATCTGACCGAGAATTTTTGGAAATAAATAAAAATCACTTATCTCTGAAAATTCCCGGTCAGTTCTCAATTAATGTCTTTGACATTTTGTACGATACCGTCTATAGTAATTAAAATTGTCCTCACAAAGCCCGAATGTTGAAAAATCGTTTTAGTCACTTTGTATTTACAGTTTTTAGTGAAAATTTCTACCTTATTGGTCGAGCACTTTAGAACCCTCTTAAATTTAATCATTAAGTCAGAATATGGTCTTAAAGCAAATTCTGGCTGCCTTTAAATTTAAAAGAAGACGTTATCATTTTTTATTTTAAGTCTTGAATGCTTAGAACAAGCATTGTTTCCGATGAACCCGAAGTAGGCTTTATTAACAGATTAAAATGAGACGATCATGCAGATTGTTTTCAGTTTTTCAATTTTTCTTCAAGCCGCAAGAAAGACGCAAAATAAATGGCAATTAAGATCTTGTTTAAGACAAACACACAATAAGAGTAAACAATCTAAACAATTACAACACGACCTTACAAGACGAAACAGATTCATATAACATCTCGACGATGGTTCTGAGCATAATTTTTTATTACATCCAACCACACTTCACGAATTTTTATATGAGAAGTTATGCCTCGTATGACAATATTATAGAAATTTAGACGTTAATTCCCATTACGAATTAACTACTGCATCAGCGGGAGCTCCATATTTTTTCTCGAAGTGGGAGGAAGTCTTATTGTTAGTAAATTTTAAAAGTAGTAAAATACCTTTAGTGCCACAATGAACCGATTTATGATTTTAAAAATGTGAAGTATAATTGTGTTAAATATGTTCCCTTGAATCCATTAATTCTTGTTAAAATTAAATAAATTTAAACTAAATCCCTTTTCTTCATTTTGTTCCTTCCAGTGATCAGTTTAGCCAACCGTAATTAATGTTTTCTTTTTCATGTAGGAATAGAACACATATTAATTTATTGCAATAAGAAAAGATTCATTGAACCAATTAAATGTACAAAAGATAAACACAATGAAACGTATTCTTTCAACCTAAGAAATATATTGTTATTACTATGAAAATGTCTTTGTGTTAATTACATTGACAAAACATTCTTTTGCTTTCAATAAACACAAACAAAATAACACTTACGAACTCAAATAATTTTTCGTAATAAGAATAAAATATCCCATCCATTGAAATAAGACATTTGATTGTGTTATCGGTTGTACATTTTATTGTGCAAGGAACCTTTTTTCAGTGTATGGAGATACGATTTTAGTCTAAATAATCTAAACCCTAAATTCTCAACTTGCTTAATTTAAGCCGAAATTCTGAGCAATATGTAATGTTCGGTACTACATTTTAATCGCAGGGTAAGCTAGTTTTAAGACTTTTAAAGAAGACTACTTCTCAGTCGATCAAGGCTTGTTTTTCTTACATCTGAAAATTGGCTAACTAAATACTTATTTTGTTCAGTTTAAATGTCCATTTACATGTTATCATGTATTCATTTCTATTGAAACCGCAGGTCACTGCAAGTGAACTAAGGTGAAATCCGCCTAAAGTAAAAAATGTTACATTTTTGTCACGTCTCTCATATTGTTCAATTTGCTAAATGACGTCAATCAGCGCGCGTGAAAAGATATGCGGCTCGCACTAAACATAGACACCAAATATTTTTGTACTATTTTTACTCACTTAGCTATAGATAAAATTGAACACAAAATTTAACTGTTCGGCAAAATTATACTTTACATCTTTATTATGAAATATTCTGCATAGACTAACTTTAACTCTATAAGTCGAGGGATATGGCAACAATGCCAGAATTTTTACTGAATCGTTAATTGGTACTGGTTGTAAAGCATTAAAAAAGTTTGATAATTTTTAGAAGAAAATATTTTTCGTGTATATCGTTGAAATATACAACATTTGAAAACATTTTTTAAAAATTAGTGAAATGTATACAAGTAAATCTCCACTATTTGCAATAATGAATAATTCGCCGGATTAATTAATTCTTCACAGGATTGAAATGGGATACGATTTTGATAACAAAAATATAAAGATTTTAACAAAAAAACAAGAACCAAAAAAATGATTTCATATTTCATTTAATTTTTTGAATATTTAAGTAATTAAATGGAAGGGAGTAAATTTTATAAACGTTAATAATGCGTTTTAACCCATTAACGCCCTAAGGACACTTTTTCTTGCTTCTATTTCTGATGAATGAAAAGTTCTTAGAATTTATCGAGAAATATCCTGGAATTTTTAAAAAATTTTTAGATGACATTAGGGAATTTTTTTAAAATTTTGTTCCAAATTGTAATTTATTTAAGACAAATTATGAAAAAAATTACTGTATTCTCCGATGAATTCTAAGAATATTTTGTTTTTTTGCAATTTTTTCCAAATGTTGACAATTTTTTAGAAAAAAATCCTAAGCTATAATATTTGAAATTCATTTTTTAGAAAACTGTCAACTTTTGGGACAAAATGCAAAGAAAAACAAACTCTTAGAATTAATAAGAGAATGCACTACATTTTTTTCAGAATTTTTCGAAAATACATTACAATTTTGAATAAATTTAAAAAAAAAAATTCATCATAAAAATCTTAAAAAATTCTGTGATATTTCTCAATGAATTCTGAGAACTTTTCATGGTTACAATGTTTGTAATAAAGCTCATAGTGTTTTAGTTAGAGCGTCCAGAAAATTTCAAAGAAAAATGTTTTCTTAAAATTGATGCATTTTATGCACCTTTGTTTAGAGTTTCAATAGAATCCCAATATTCTAAGGGCTCGAAAAAATTGATAAGAATAAATATTTCCTAATTTTTTGCTGGCTGAAATTCAATTTTGACCTCGAAATCTTGAAGTGCGACCTTGAAAACAGTAGGTTATGTACTTCTCAATTTTTATTAATTTCGATTTTGACGAAATACTGGATTGAAATTGAATAGAAGCAAGACATTAATGTCCTTTGGGCGTCAATGGGTTAAGAAGTTAGTCTTGAAGCATTAAGAACAATGTGATTTGTTTGACCAAAGAATGATAAAGAATGATTCAAGAGGACTCCAAAATCTTACAAACAGTGGACTGTAATTAGTAGTGCACCACCAAATAAATAATCATAAATTGAAAATTTATACTACATGATTCAGAATTCAAATGATGTAACCGGTACCACTACTATATTTTCCTCTGCATGAAATTTTAGGGGAAAACAACAATGTAAATAGTGACATTTAAATAATAATTACGCTGAACGGAGATAAGAAGAGCGTTACTAAATAGACAATTGAATCATTGACCTTTTTGTTATTTAAATAAGTCGGAAATGCGATAACGTTGTCATACATCATTTTCATATGAAAAATTGATGGATTTCTTTCGAGGGGCATCACATGAAGTATTAATCGAATGATAAAAAAATGCACGACTTTCGTCGCAGCCTGGTTGCTTTCTTCTCTTGATAATAAATGTAGAATAGAGGCTCGACACATTCCACATAAATTTATCTCAAAAGGTTAAGCTTGTTATGAGTAATTCAATATTTCCACTCTGTAATCGTTTATACAAATCGGCGTGATTCGACCCGATGCTATTCGGTGAGGCCGTGATAAATGTGCGGTTTACTCAAATAATCTTGAAGCGAGGATCTATCACTTTAACTAGACGCTGAATGCGTGCAGCACGCATTTACACCTGTTGCACAATTTGCTTGTTATATATTTAAGTGCTTGAATCTGCAGGTCTGGCAATACGTGTTGATTATTTATTACGTTTTCCAAAAAGTAGGAAAAATGAGCATTTATTTATTTGTATAAGCGGATTAGTTTTCCTGGCAATTTTGATTTCGCAGAGCTGAAGCAAGTCCCATAAAATCACTTGAAATTTTTCATTATTATATATTGCTTCAGATAGATCTCAAATTTGGTCTACGAACAATATTTAATATTAGTCATAAAGGATTTAGATTTGTCACAAATATTATTGTCGGAAAATGCACATCATACATAAATTAATATTGCTGCTTTAAAGGTAATTATAAAAGGTACACAATGTAACATCTGTTGTGCAGTTTATTGTTTTAAATTAATACATACGTTTTAGACATTTCGATTGCCACTGATGCACTCCACAAAATGTACCCCACAAATTCACAAAACTACCGAGACATAATTGACGGAAAATAGTAAAAGGAACAACTTTTTAGTTAGACAAACCTTGTCCACATTATCAATTTTACTATTTTTATAAGTTAACAGGCAGCAATTAAATTTACTGACCTACGAATTTTAACCCTTAGTTCCGACGGCTATATTAAGACCTTTTCCTCCCATTACCTAGGTCAAATGTGCCCTGCCGTTTGAAAATTCTTACAGTTGTGCAATTTATAAAGTACAATTTGACTTTTCTCTGGGCCGAAAACGACCCATGCGTCCGGATTAAGAGGCAAACTGTCGCTAAGTTTTGAGGACTTTATTCAACTTTTTTTTTAAATAAAATTTCATTCAGCTATCTTCTGTTGGTTGTTTTAACTCCTTTACGTTTTTAGGGTGACATTCAGTGCTAGACAACCTATGTTAGATTTCAATTTATTACTGCCATCCACAACCCGCATATGTTAACAATGTTTACATTTAACTATTTTGAAAACAATCGTTCAAAAAATTATGTTCCTCTTTAAATATTTGTTTTTATGATGACGTATATCATCATCATCATTTCGACTTCATTCGACTTATCATCACATCCCCTGCACCATCAGCGATCATGCTGCAGCTTGTCTTCTACCTACTAACCTACTAACATCCATCATTATCAACATTTTACTGTTACAGTGTGCTATTATGGTATCATGCGAATCAACTCTACGACCAATAAATAAACAAACTATTGCAGAATAGTGTTACTACGATAGTGGTAAAATACTATATTAATTATTATTTTAAGGTTACTTAGTGGAATTCTAGTAATATGGAGGTAGGTAATTTTATTGTAATTATACCAATATATATATATATATATATATATATATATATATATATATATATATATGTGTGGGTGCTCATGTTACGAAAAAATAGTATTAATAGTATTAATATCAAGGTTGGCTGATTTGTAAAGAGCCTCTGTTTAAGCCCCATGCCAAAAATGCCCCTTTTTCGTACCTCGAATATTGAAACTTTTTTTATGCCAATTGGTTACATATGATGACCCAATAACCCCTACAAAATTTCAAAGTGAGCATATTCCCCGTTTCGGAAATATGAGAGGTCAAAGTTGACCATGTCCAATAAAAAATGTACATCAATTTCACATTTATACTCGAATAATAATGTTAAAAAAAATTAGACGATATGGTTCTTTACAGATTTTTGGCTGCTGATTACGAATCTGAAGTCAGATTTTAAAAATTCAAAATTACAGGTCCAATATAACGGGTGACTTTTGAAAAATTTAATGCAATTCGCTTGAAACTCGTCAGTTTAAGGTTTTTGTAGTCAATGAAGTTGAATCTAACGTTGAATTGATATTAAAAAGGCACTAAGCTTTCTTTGTCGCGGCATTAAATCTGTTTTGACTCCGCATAGGAAACAAAAGACAATCTAAAAACAATCAAAGTTTTAATGCATCGTTTAAGACACCTTATTTGAATCGTGGGCTTGCGAAAGCGATAAAATAAATGTATCTTTAGTGTTGAAAATCTCGAATTTATAAAAGATTTCAGCCTATATTCAAAAACCCTAAAAACAAAAATCTATCAGCTGATCAGCATTTCATTGATTTCCATTCCATTGTACATCTTATTTGAATCGTTTGATTGCGAATGTGATAAAATAAAAGTATCTTGCCTTGGTTGGAGTATTGCATCTCGCCTTTGTCGGTCGGATTATTACAACTTGCCTTTGTTTGTTGGATTATACTATCGTACCTTTACCGGTCGGATTATTACATCTTGCCTTTGTTTGTTGGATTATACTATCTTCCCTTTGCCGGTTGGATTATTATATCTTGCCTTGGTTGGAGTATTGCATCTTGCCTTTGTCAGCTGGATTATTACATCTTGCGTTTCTTGGTTGGATTTTACGATCTTCCCTTTGCCGGTTGGATTATTATATCTTGCCTTGGTTGGAGTATTGCATCTTGCCTTTGTCGGTTGGATTATTACATCTTGCCTTTGTTTGTTGGATTATACTATCTTACCTTTGCCGGTCGGATTATTACATCTTGCCTTTGTTGGTTGGATTTTACGATCTTACCTTTATCGTTTGGATTATTACATCTTGCCTTTATTTGTTGGATTATACTATCTTACCTTTGCAGGTGGGATTATTACATCTTGCCTTTGTTGGTTGGATTTTACGATCTTACCTTTGTGGGTTGGATTATTACATCTTGCCTTTATTTGTTGGATTATACTATCTTACCTTTACGATCGGATTATTACATCTTGCCTTTGTTGGTTGGATTTTACGATCTTACCCTTGTCGGTTGGATTATTGCATCTTGCCTTTGTTTGTAGGATTATACTATCATACCTTTGCGGTCGGATTATTACATCTCAGCAGCCAAAAATCTGTAAAGAACCATATCGTCTGATTTTTTTTAGCATTATTATTCGAGTATAAATGTGAAATTGATGTACATTTTTTATTGGATATGGTCAACTTTGACCTCTTATATTTCCGAATCGAGGAATATGCTTACTTTGAAATTTTGCAGGGATTATTGGGTCATAATATGTAACCAATTGGCATAAAAAAAGTGTCAATATTCGAGGTACGAAAAAGGGGCATTTTTGGCATGGGGCTTACAGAGGCTCTTTACATTATTTTCTGTCACACAAAGATACCTGGAGTACAAAATTTATAATGGAACTGAAAAATTGAAATAAATGAATGTAATTTGTTGTATATTGATGTACAAAAAAAAATTTCAATTTTCTGACAGTTGTGTTTTTAATGCACGATTTCATATTTTATTAAATTAATAAATTGTCTCATGAACGGAGAAAATAAATCGTCGAAATTTGAATGCGTCAATTCTGAATAATACTAACTATAATGTTTGTATACCTTTTACTGTAATAGTTAATATCCATTTCAAAAGATACGTCTGAAATTTGGTTAATAACATAGTCCCGCAAAAAAGAACGAAAGTCCGGGTCTGAAGGTCAGACTATGTCTATAATATTTTTTTTTTTAAGAAAAAAATATTGTATCCGATAACACACTGATGTTACCGGATAACATATTGATGGTACCATCAAATGTTATCCAGTACCATGAGTATGGTATCGAGTAACATCTATTTCTCTCCGTGTGCCATGTTTTCTTTTTGTTCTTCGGGCCACTTAACCGGAAATCGAAGCACATTCAACTCCGTCAAATCTGGATTTTTACACGAACTCGGTGACATTAACTCATACGATGTCCTGATGTCAAGCCTTTTTTTTATGTATCTTTATGTATTTTGGCACGCTAAATTAGCTACAGAGTATCTTCCATCGCTCTGGACTTTTACGTTTGTATTTCATAATAGGGTCCAGAACGGTTATGTATTGTTCAGCATGTTATAATACTTTCAGTTTGGAAGCTATTTTTAGGATAATTTTGAGGTTATGTCAAAATACTGACCCTGGAATTTAATTTCAGCGATCCCGAAAACATAATGAAAACTTGGGATGCCTTCTGGAACAGAATTTTTCTCTATTTTCATATTTTCGGGTAGATTTTTAGATTTCTTTTTGAGGTTATATTAAGAACTTAACGTGATAAGGCTAAATGAGCTTCGGATACGGTTTCAGCGATCCCAAAAACATAACGGAAACGTGGCATGGACTTGCAATGGCAAATTATTCTTTATTTTTACCTTTTAGGGTCGAATTATAGGATTTTTTGAGGTTATGTCAAAAACCCTGATGTAATGGAGTTAAATGGACTTCGAATTCAGATTCATCGACCCAAAAAACGTATTATAGGTTTAGTCTGACCTCCAGATCCGAAAATTTCTTATGTTCAAACGCTATTTTAAAATCCAAATCAAGCAAAATAAAAATATGTGAAAGCATACATTTGAAGTAAAACTTTTGGGAACACGTTTCTGATATAGCTTTGATTAAAATACGGTATCTTAGTGAACATTTCAGTGTTTTTGAAAAAAATATGTTAAACAGCATTGTTTGTAAACTTGCTCAACGCCATTCAAAAGAGCAACCTCAAAACTAGTGGCATGCGGAGGTCTCCGATTTTTAAAATTATTATTGCATACAAAAAACGATGTTGAAATCCGTATGCAAATTGCACGTATTTGAGCTTTAAAGGGTTCATGTATATATCCGATTTTGTAAGACTATTTTTAAATATTCATGTTATATAACCAATCGGTTTGAATTAAGTAATTTAACAATATAACGTGCAGACGAGCTTTTTATAGAAATATCTGCAAAAAACGTATTAGCCTATTCATATTACGCAAACTTCAAGCACTTTTTGATATGGTAAACAGTTTATAAACTGCAACGATAACAGATTGAGATAAATGCCTCTTTAGTCACGTTTGAATGGTCTACTTAGTACATATAATCCTGACGTATTAAACAGGAACTCGAAATGGACATATTGCTAGAACATCGATTCAAAAAACTTGTGCACCGTATCCAAATTATGTTATTATTTAGTCCAAATGTATATTGAAGATCTCGTATTATTATGTGAAAAGTTCCGATATGTGCTAAAATCTAAGAAACCTGACACATCACAAAAAGTAAACCTTGAACGTATTTGCACCAAATTTAAGACTTTCAGAAAATACTCCTTTTAAACAAGTCAGTATAAAGAAATAGTTATTTAAATTGAATTGACTAGGTATTAATTAATCAATATTAAATACTAAAATAATTCTTGAAAGTAAAGAAGACATTATTTTAGTATTGATTAGAATAATGTTTAATCATTTTTACTGACATTTCAGAAAAACTGAATAGATAATGTTCTTTTTAGTAAAAGGTATTTTTTATAGCTAAATATTTTTTTGGTATACTGAAGGGATTTTCATTCCATACATACAGTACATGGAGGCATTTTGGATTTGAAAAATTTAATACAGAAAATATATCAATCATTTAAATTCATCTTGAACAAACTAAACCATATTTCGGAATCATTTATTTTCCACTTGTATTCAACACGATAGTTGATTATTAACTGGGCGATAATAATGTTGATTATATACAGTTGGATATTTATAACGTTAGATAACATTTTAAAGACAAGAAACGCTACATTGACGTTTGGAACTATTTAAACCAGCCTCGGAGATTAAAAATAAAACAACGATTTAACAGCCTCGCAGTTTCCACAAAATATTTTGTAAAAGCAATGACGTTTTGTTTGATATGCGAATAACTTTATTAAAATTAAAAATTTGCTTATTTTACTAAAAAATGCAAAAGTTAGATTATTATTCAACACAGTTGTAAATAATTCAAGATTTATTTATTTCCCGTTGTTAACGATAAAGAATGCATTTGGGAGTGAAATTTTAAAATCGGATATGTGAAACGTATTACACAATCGCATATAAATGTCGTGATAAGAACGACACGTGATAATTGAATGACGAAGCAATAGGCCCATTTGCAATAATTATAAGATCGCGATATTGTGGATGTACTCCGCAAGGGAATTCCTCGAATTTTGTTAAGCGATCATTTAGTCCAGGAAATGAACGAAAAAATAGGGGGTAACCCGGAACAAATTGCAACAAGACCGATTTTTTCGTGATAATTACTAAAAAAATAAGTTAAAAAACATATAGAAAATCGCCGAAAATCTGAGTGCTGCTTTTTTTACAAAATAGGCCTAATTTTATTTAAAAACGGCTGTAACTTTTGAATGATACATTATAGCGCAAATTATGTCAATCAAGAGTTTTGGAAATGCATAAATCTATAAAAAAGGCAAGTAAGATATTTTCTCTCTCTATCGCCATTTTTGAGATAATGGCTTGGAAAGTTGCAACTTATTAAAATGTTGTTCAAAACGAGCCTTTATTCTGTTTTATGTAAAATTTGCAACACTAATGGAGAAAATATCGTTCGTACCGTTTTTATAAATTTTTTCATTTACTACAACTTTTGTTTGACATCTTTAGCTATAATTCATCATTAAAAATTTACAACCATTTTTAAATAAAATTAGGCCTATTTTATGCAAAAAACAGCTTTCCCCCACTCCGATTTTCGGCGATTTTGGATATGTTTTTAATTCATTTTTTTAGTAATTATCACGTAAAAATCGGACCTGTTGCAATTTGTTCCGGGTCAAACCGTTCGTTGCCGGGACTAATTGTATTATTTTATATCGCAACATACGTTTTAATGCTCGCATGATACAAATATAAAATGAAATATTATATATCGAACGTTTCATGCAGACCGGATCATCAGTGTACCCAAAATTTGGTTTAACCTATCAAGACCTTAAAGGATTTAAAATGTACGTCTAAGCACTTTCAAAAAAGAAAATGGAATATTCAACCAAAACGATCGTAAATGTTCTAATTTTGTTATTCCAAATCCATTGTTAATCCAAATTTTGGGTGGACTTATGTTCTGGTTGACGTGAAGCGTCCCATATATATACATTTACCAATGTTGAGTAGACCTGTTATCTTTCAATAATTACAGGTGCTAGAAAAATTTATTTACAAAAATTAAAACGTTTTTGGAACATTTCCTTCTTCATTTTCTCGTTATGAGGAGCCAATATACATTTTGATTATTTTATAATAATGAAAATGTAGAAATCGGGGTTGTTTATACGAATGTTAGACAGGTAACATATTAACAAGGTAAGTGAGTTAAAACTATCGTCACAATAACTAAATTAAATACGCCCAAAAGTTATTATACTTTTTTCTATACGCTCTAAATTTTTTTAAGTGGGAATATCACTCTTGTAAAGAGTTACCTAGAAAATCTTTAAATCGACTGTAGGCAGAGTTGATCTTTTCACTCTTGCAGCGAATTTATAAGCGTCCAAGTAACTTAACTCGTATTTCGATTTTGAATATTAGACGACTTGAAGGAACGTTTCGACACTACATCTTATTTATTATATCTGTCCGATATTTATTTAGAATTTAAAAAACATAAAAAAATATAGCAATTAAATTAATTTTTTGTTTTAGGCGTAAAATAAAAGTTTATAAACATCCACTGCACTATACTAATGAATACGCTCTTGGACTGGAGTGAAATTATGACCGTCTTTGCAAAAGAATCAAAGTTACTCGGGTTTCACTATCGCAGCGAGTGAAAAGTCATTGCATTAGAGTGACTTTTCACTCTAAGGAATTTAGAAACTGAAAAACATTTTTGCCACAATAAATGTTCAATTATTTTTACTAATTCCAATTCAAGTTATTATGCGTTATCATTATCATAACAATATTTGTCAATAATAATTACTGTTAAGAGCAATTTTAGATTCAGACATTTTAATTCTCTTTCCTCTTGTAATTTTTCTTTGAAAATGTTTCACAATAAATGCAAGGGGTTATAGTAGATATTTATCTTTTATCAAAATCCGTTGGGATTTTACATTAATTTTTCCAGTGACTAATTAGTTATGCTTTCCAGAGTAATGTCAGTAGGTATGATCTTTACATATATACGATATGCGCCATTATCGATAAATGTCCGGAAATCGGTTGTCAATTCATGATTTCAATCTGTTCCTCGATTTTAACGAATTTTACTTCCGTGTATTGTTAAAACCAGGTCATGTTTCGAAAAGCGATTAATTTTGATTAATTGATCTAGCAAAAGTATACTGTTGATTTTTCATAAAAACATAAGAAACAGCTACTTCTAGTTTTGATACTTATAACGACACAATAATTAAGTATGCTATTTTAATATTGCTATACGTACTCTTACTTCATAAAAGTAAGCAGCAATGCGTAAACTTTAAGGACTAGTTACATAATATACTATAAATCAGTTAAGTTCTTGAAATGATTAAAAATGAAGATACTTTTATGAAAAAGAAAACAATAATTATCAGAGAATAAATTAAAGTCAGAAATATTGTAATTTGGACTCTTCAAATTTTTCAAAAATCATATCCGCAAATCTTAAATCAAAAAATAATAATTATTTTCATTATTATTAAAATATATGTTTTTTGTGAGAACTTTTACTTGTTTGCTTATTTCGTAGAAGCAAATTTTAGTGAATTTCTGAAATATTCATATATGCACTTATAAAATTTATTGTTGTGTGCATGCGTATATTCTTATAAAAAAGGGTATGCTATATAAACAAGGACCAATATTTTTGTATAATAATCACAGATTTAAAGACTAGAATGTGTGACAATACCAAGATTTTTACTGATTTATCAAGAATAATTATTGAGCTTTCCTCTAAATATTAATATAATGGTCAAAAACAATGTTTGATTTCAAGAACAATTTTAAAACTTACTGATTAATTTTAAAAATTTTGTTTACGCAAATTATAACATTATACGCTAGGAACAGCATGAGAGAAGGTCAAATGCATCTTATTTAGATAATCCTTGTGAAACAATGTGCTCAAGAAAGATTAAAAATAAAATTTGCAAATAACATGTGTGATAAGGATATGCTTAAAATGTGCGTTTCATATTTAACGTGTATATTTTATGCATGTAGGAATAATATATGTTTGTAAATACAAATTCATTTTTAAACGAACGGAGGAATTTTCGCTCTAGTTCTCGTACAAATATTTAAAATCTCCAACAGCAAATCAAAAATGTTTCGTTAAAATCAATTCTAAGCCTCTGCTCTTCAGAGCAGCTTTTTTTGATGATTTTCAAATTACATTGCATTTATATACAAATGTCTAATAATAAGGAATTTTACTGAGATAGAATATTTTTGAAATATACTTAGTATCTATAAAAGATAGTATGTCATACTTATTATGCAATTAGATCCAATAAGTTTAAAAAGAGAGAATACAGGCACAAAATAAGCTCTATGAAATAACCTTTAAAAAATGTGAAAAAATGATTTCCATAGTCATTTTTTACATGGAAGTGGTGCTGCAATTATTAGTGTAAACCATTTTTTTGACAGATAAAAAATGGAATTTTTTAAGATCCATATGTAATTAGTTAGTAAATATATTTTCATGATCTCTCTAGTTTTTTTGAATTTTTACATTAATTTAGAACAATTTAATAGTATTTTTTCGAAATGTATGGATAACAAAAATTATTTCTCTCGTGATTTTTTTTGTGAAATTCATTAGTGGTGGAATAAAAAATGTATACATTTATTTTGACCCAAATAAAAATTGTTGTTACCCATAAACCAATTTCATTTTCGAAAAAAATGGAATTTGTAAAAATCCATTCGTAATTAGGTACTTTGAAAATGTGTATTTATGTTTATCCTTATTATTTTTACTTTTTAAAGTCATTTAGAAATATTCTTCGAAATTCATTTTTCATTTTTCCGAAAAGGCAAATTTGTAGTTTTAAGTAAATTTATGACTAACAAAATTTTTTTACACTCTTTCATCACTGTATTCCTCGTCAAAAATTACTACAGAAATAATTTGTTCAAAATTTTTAAATACGCTACTGTGTAGATTAGTAAACAGTTACGAAGTTCTTAAACACCCAGTATAAGAATGCTCGCTACTACGGTGGCCATGGTTGAGTAGCGATTTGTATTCTTTATATCGTAAATCGATTTTGGTATCGATTCTCAGTTATAGATAGTGGTAAGCAGTGGTATAGCCCATTGTTATTCGAATAACATCTCATATTCATATATTATTCAGAATCTGCGATGTAATTTATTGATGTGTTGAAATAAATCCTTATCTGTAAGACGTCTAGTTTTAATTTTACAATAATTTAATTTTTTTATGATTATGTTTATTTATACTTTCTTTTCAGTACTCCAAATTTCAGAATGCCATTTTTTATTCATTTACAATATATAAAATTGTGAAAACTTTGATGTTCAGCGTATCCAGAGCTATTTCCTAAGATTAAGGTATTTGAATTTAGAACTTTCTTTGTAATCTAAACTGTAATAATAACAAATAACTTAATTAGTTGTTTCAAATACAATTCTTGTTCAATAAAATTTTTCAAAAAGGTGCCCTTAAAATATAAAACATAAGGAATCGATACTTAGCAGAAGAAATCAGTATTTAAGATTGACATAAAATTAGTATACTATGCGCTTTCCCTCCTCCCTTGTAGCTTAATTAACTATATCGCTAAAAGGGGGTAAAATCAACATTTACGCCCGCAGGCGATGAATAAAATGCCATTTTATGTTTTCTGAATTCAACAAATTGTTTATTCTATTGTTGAATTGTACGAAAAATGTTCAGTGGTTCTTTTAGATTCTTCGATGCTTTTTCTATTCGTAAATTATTCTTTGAAAATTATTATTTCCAATTTGATTTTATTTTTCAAAATTAAAAAAAAAATGGAGTATTTGATGAACCTCAAGTTACACTTCTCACACTAACATGTAGATTACTTCCCAATAAATCCAGACGATTATTAGTCCGGAGCAAGAGGAGAGGTTCAGTCCAGACCGAAAAACAATGGAAATGAGACACCGAGGCCGACAGTATGTAAATATGATGGCTGATTATGGCATGCTACTGTACATGGAAAAAAGAAGGTGTTGAAAACGGAGTGAAGCTCAAAAGGAAACCACTAGTTAGATCTTTTAAGAACAAACAGGTTACCGTAAAAAAGTGAATCCCAAAAACCCGAAAATAAAGTTTGAGAAATCATAAAAAATGCACGTTTTTCTCTATTTTTGACTTTTACACGACCGTCGCCCTGACCTGAAGATCTTGGATTTGGTGTCAGCGACCCTAAAATCATCTTAGAGTAGTGGTACACGACGATTCTATGGTGTTTTCTGTATGTAAGTATGGCCTTTACTTGACCTTGATCCTAACCTTATGGGGACAAACTGACCACGGATACGGGTTCAGTAACCCCAAAAACATCTTAACGTAGTGTTTCAGGACGATTCTATGATTTTTTCTATTTGTGGCCTTGATTTGACCTGATGGATATAAACTGATGCCTGATTCGAATTCAGCGACCTTAAAAACATATAGATATGATGATTTCGCTTGGGTTGCAGATATTTTTTTGTGTGGACGTGTTATAATTATAACTATTACATTTAAATTACGAATTATTTGTGGCAGAAGTTTGTTAACACATTAGACCTTAGCGACACCACGTACCATAATGTTAATTGGTCATTATTTTGAAAACAAAGAAGGAAAACATTTTGAAATGTGTTTTACTGATAGTAATAAAACTAACCTTTCTTACAAAACATTGACTGAGAAATTTACGCATATTTATTTTTAAATTGGATTATTGAATTAGTTAAAGGTTGAAAATGTTTAGAAATAAAACTAATAGAAAGAGCTTAATTAAATTTAATTATTGGCAAATAAATAAAGATTTACGTCGACTATCACATATGAATTCAATTTTACTTTAGAATGGTTACAAGCCTGGATTAATAAAATTGCGTAGAAAATATATCGCAAAAAATTGTCAGACCGAAAAATGTTCATTGTAGAATGTTTTTGTGCTTTTTAGATATTTTCTAGATTCTAAAACCTGACCTTGAATCAATTGAAATAATTCAAAATTTAATTCGACATTCAAGTTCATTCAAACGCAATGAAGCTTTTTGTTCTTCATCAGGTAATTTTGAAATATAACATTTTAATTGCAATGTAATATTCAAATACATTGCAATTATTTTAGATAATTCGTTCAGAACCATTAGACATTCTAAATTTGAAAATTTTTATTTTGTGAAACGAAGACCTTGGTAAAGAAAACAATGGTATATTATATTAAGTTTACCTGTACACAAATTAAAATTCTGATATATAATTTACGAATGAAAAACAAATATAAATATTTTTATATGTATAAAAACTAGTTATCCAACATATGATTTGCTGCATCAAAGCTTTCCGCGTACATTTTCTTAGCTGCATTTTAATGCATTTATTCGTGTTCAACATTATAGTCTTATCGAATGTCGGAAGTACCTTCCACATCGATTTGTAACGTATAAAACACGACTCTCGAATGCTACTTTTGCAGGAGCAGTAATTGGGTTAAAATTGGATCAAAACACGATACCATAATGATACTAAGTGCGCCGACAACTTGACTTAGCTCATTGGCATCCTATCAGCTGTTTTTGTCAGTCTGTTCCAAGGTTTGATCTTCTTGACAAACAACGTCTGTTTGCAAAGCCGAATATTTCTATAGAGACCCTAGTTTCCTTTTCTTATGGATTTCATAGGTTGAGAAAAGTGCAGCTTTACCCACGTACCGGCAACTCAAGGAGAAGGATCGCAAGGTCACGCGATGACCCTCAAATTACGGAATGTCAAAGACGAGGCAAGTGCGAGTAACAAATTTAGCAGATTCACACTAGTAAGAATCGCGATGTCGGCGTACGCATCCCGAGGTACAAAAATACTCTGTTCGACGTTGCTCCATTGAACTTTGGCGCTGCTACGTTTTCTGACACTGGATGCGAGCCAGGGTTACGCAAGTTACGCCCCATTGACCTACTGCTAAGCTCTCAAAGAGCAGCTGACCTTGCAACTCGTTTCCGAACAAGATTTTATTCTTTCGTCGAGGTGTCATTCCTCGTCAAGTCATTTCAAGTTTCTTTTGGATCATTAACGTGTTTATCATATTGCCACCAATATTTGGCGCAGAAAATAAATTAAACATATAAGTTATAGGTCCATACAGGAAAACGTGAAGTTAGAAAAGTGCTTTGAAGGACACTCTCTAAAAGAACAATAGTAATGTGCATTGATGAAAGTTAGTTGAACTCCTCAAGCGGATTTAGTACAGGCTATTAAATGCTTTAGTTACGAGTACGTAGGATTTCTTAAATATTTAGTTACTTGAACAGACGATGTAATGAAACACTACACTTAAAAACTAGGGTGACCGTCTAGTTATTATGAAATATCATTGAACCCCTTTAACTTCAATATTTTGTAATTATAAATAAATTGTTACCAGTGGTATTTTCACGGTTTCTGGTTAGAAGTTCTGGTTAGGAGTTTGCTGTATACACGCAAAGATATTCGTAATTTAATGGTACTTTTAATATTCGATCTTAACAAATATTTTACGTTGATGACACCTCAACCAACAACATAACACAGTTTTTTTTTGTAAATAAAAAAAAAAGATAAAAAATATAAAATATTAAGATTTAGAATCTGTCTATGATTTGTAACCTACCTCCTCTCCCAACCAAAATACCCATTGGAGCTCCCTCATCAATTATACCTCTAATTCGAAACTGTCCCGGTTTGCAAACATTTACCTGAACCTCTAAGCTGTAGAATTATACCCTACCTAATAAACTACCTACGTCGATGTCTACAAATTTGCAACAAACACCACAATGGAAATAACGAAACTTAGAAATAAATACGCTGTCGAATAGTAAAAAGCAGTAAGATCCCCAAAAACTTTTCACCAGGCTTTAAAAACTGAACACAACAAGAATCCACTGATTTACACCATCTAATAAAAGCTGGACAACTTTGCGTTCATCAGAAACATCATAGTATCTATATGCTTGATACACGGAAAAAATAGAAGATCGTTATAGATGCAAGGTATTCTATGGCACTTGATATCTGGACAACATCCAGACAGTACCAGATACAGTCGGATTTATTCCTACATACGGAAAGTAAGAAACACCTCGGTAAAGACTATATACACAACTATACTCACTGCGCATTCGGCGCACGAAAATATATCATCTCAACTCGCTAAAAATGGACATTTTACGCTTCGTTTTCGAGACGTAATATGTCCAATGTATTAAGATAGCGATTTTGCTGAGTCATCATTGTTAAAAATCCTTGAAAAATGACCATTTTTCACATCTGCTGAATAAAAAAAATGATGTTAGTAACACGGGCGTAAAAGTTATGTTACGCCCCTGATACGAAATAACTATTACTTTTAAACTATTCGAGCGATGTAGATGAAACATTCCTGAAAATTTGTTCATACCTGAACAAACAATTATGGCTCTGAAATTTTTCGGATACTCTAAATTCGTTAGATTGAAGAAGCAGCTGAATGTCTAAAAACGTATATTTTGTAGTTACATAGAACAAAATTCATAACTTTATTGTTTACTGACATATATCGTTTGTCCTTTCTTCATTAGATGCGGAAAACTATAATGATCGATTTCTTTTTTCAAAATTGACTACGTTATAACGAGTTGAAAGAAAAAATGTTTGCAAGCCGGCGTCTCGCTCAGCAGTGCTGTATAAATGGTATTTAGTCCTGTTACATGATTTCCATATGCTCACTGGTGGGTAGCCAAATTAGCCAGCCCCGACTGCGATGAGTCTTGCTCGCGATTCTTGTAAATCTACCAAACATCGTTTGATCGGTGCGCCCGTTGTTTCCGGCCATAAATAAATAATTTTTTTTTGTATACTTGTTCATTATCAAGGAATAACAAGGAATGAAAAAGCGGACGAAGAAGCTAAAAAATCAACGAACTCAACATTCTACGACACTGAGGCGTCCTAACTTTAGGATGTTTTTCAATGAGTTTCTACTTCTAGGTTAAAAATTAATGACAAAAAGTTAAGTGCGTACACTTTGAGTTGTTCATCCTATTTGGTTGTATACATGTTGTTTTTCTGACGTATAGTTCTATCCATATGTCATACTACTATAGAAACATGAATCCGATATGAAGGAAAATGAAAATCTCGAAGTTATGAACACTGAACATTATTCAAAAGTGTAATTGATAGGTGATAAAATTTACAATATATACACTATTGGAGTATGAGCAATTTGTTAATATTTGTACCTAAACTATCAAATTATTACAGTGTCATTATATTTTTGCCAAATATTATTAATGTTGCAATAAAAGATATGATTAAAATTATAATACAAATGAGCGTCAAGACGTGCAATGTACATCCGCATACGTATGTGTGACTTCGTACCCGTAACATACACCGTGGACAAAATTTAATAATACTAACTATAGATGTGGCTGCATGTTCAGTACACTGAATTCTCATAATAAACATTGATAGACATTGTCTCTCACCCAATCGAAAAATTAGTCATATGCAAGGTTGGATACTCAAAAAAATGGATTAAAGAAAATTTTGATGATAGCCATAAAGGCAAATAAATGTGGTTATTTAAATGCTTTGTAAACCTCGTTAAAAGCAACAAAATCGGTGTTTTTTTTTTCACTTTAAGACTTTGGTATCGAAAACGGTGTAAGATACATTAATCTGTCTAGTGTAGCATGGTTCAAAAGCTTTTGCAATTTTTACATTTACCTCTCTTATCTTATTGTCTCCCTCTCCCCTCATTTCTCTCTCTCTCTCTCTCTCGATCTCCCTCTCTCTGTAATTCGTAAATCAGTAATCTCTTTTTGCCTTTCTGTCAGAGTGTTTAGAAAAGAAAAAGGAATTATAAATAGTTATTTTTGTATCAAGGGCGTAAAATGGAGTTTTACGCCTCGACAATAGAACCCGAGAGACGGCAAAGCCGGCTCGAGGTTCATGAGGGTGAAAATTCTACGCCTGAGATTCAAACATTGTTTTTTGATGCAGTAGGCGTCAAATCTTTTACGTTACACTGTGCGTAAAATGTTATTTTACAAATTTTTCACTTTTTTTGGGCGCATTTTACACACACTTGCAACATGAAATATTGTTCGACGCATGTTCGAAAATGTTTTTTGTACCAATGTGAATGCGGACCTCGCTTTCAGCTCGACCCGCAACCATTACATTCGTAGAAAAAACTTACGCCCTTGTAACCTTGTAACGAAAATTACTATTACGCCTCGATTTGCGAGCCTAAAATGCCAATTTCACGCCTCCGTGAGCATAAAATTTATTTTATGTCCAGGAGGCGTGAAATAGGCGTTTTACGCCGACACATGAGAACATAAATTGCTAATTTACGCCTACTGCATCAAAAAGGTTAATAATAAACGATTTCATCGTTATCATTAGCCTCCTGAGGAGGCACAAACGTTGAGGTCAACCCTGTCCCATTTTTTTTCAATTTTTTTTTACTGTTTTTTCTCTGTTATCTTTGTAGGTCATTGCATAAAAGGTTAAATTTGGTATTCTCCATCAAAGGTAGTCAAAAGCCTGAAATGTGCTGAAACGACAACAGAAGTATTTTTATGAATAATTTAAATAGATATTACATAACCTTTACTTGTCAGATTGAGGTCCAATGGGGCCCATAGTAGGTCCATATCATATATAGAAAATCTTTGTTTACAGCGGCCAAGAAAAATTGTGTGAAGAAAATGGGCCAAATAAGGATTGAGGAATGTTCTGGAAGTAAAATTGATAGCAAATCGAAAAATGGAATTTATTATTGAAACGTGAAGAACACGTTATTGGTAAGCATAACACGACTATTGAAGATAGAATTTTGTCTTTGTCGAAAATTATTTTTGTTCAGAGACAAAGAGTTTTTCAGAGAACACCAAATAATAAACTTTAAATTATTCATTTACGAAATATTAAGTTGAAATATTTTTATATCTAAAAATCGTTTGAAAACACAATATTATTGTCCCGCTAAAAACAAATAGTTGCAATATAAAATGGCCGGGGAACAAAGTTCCGAAAATCAAAACCCCGAAAAGCTAAAAGTTCGATATTGCGAGAGTCCAAGGTATTTTAATTTTCTTTCTTTTTGCCAAATTTTCAAAGACTAAGTGAAGAAAATCAACCTGGAGCCATGCTATATCGAAATTTTGGCCTTTCGGTATGTTGATTTTCGGAACTTTGTTCGCCTGCCCATAAAATAAATAAAATGAACGTAAAGTTGCAAATATATATTTTTTTTTGGGTCTCGTAACTAAATTAATTTGTCTGATAATTTTTAATAACCAATTTTTGAATAGATTAGATGTTCATTTATTATAAAGAACTTATATTTCTATATGAGATTTGTTACTTTTCTTCTCAGTTAATAACTGGGTATGTAAATTGATTTACAAATAATCAAAAAAATAATATGTCTTAAATTTTGGTTATTAAATACTTGCAAACGGCAATTTAAATTTGTTTTGTTTTGAACGGGTTTGTTATTGTTATTCAAATCAGCGTGGCACTCAGATTTCGTATTTTAATAACCCCTTTAGCCATACTATTACCACTTTGTTTACCAATTTTGAACGTATTTAAAGATCCCAAAAGGTCGCAAATGACGCTGATTCAACCCATCACGAATCGTCAATACTGTGTTGACATTTAATTTCTTCTGAACGCATTTGAAACGATATTAATGTTAGATACTCAAAAATAAGTTTGTTTTGTAGATTAATTTTAAATGGTTCATTACGATCGATTGTTATTTACGATAGTTATAATCAATAAATTTCTTTGTTCTTAAAATGTGTCTGATAGTATTCGTGAAAATACTTACCAATGTAATTATTATTATTATTATTATGTATTTATTTACGGGCGTGATCGCCTTCAAAATATACGTAAAGTACACAGATCATAAAATTAAATGATAGAAATAAAGCAATTAAAATAATTAGAAATTAAAATTAGACGCACACATTTAGTATACATAATTAGTTAAAGTCGATAAAATAGCGAAATTATACATCTATAATATGCACAACTTTATATTAACGTTGATAGATTATTATCTGTACTAAAAGAATAGTTAAATAGAAATTACAAAATTGCAAGTTTAAAATGTAGGTCAATATAATATTAGTTTAGTTTCTTTAAACAAATTTGTTATGGAAATTGTGTCAACTCTTCATTTTCACTTTATTTACACCAGTGCAAAAAGAACACTTTCCAGTATTTCGATGTTTGTAACGTATTTTATTATTAACATTAATTTTATTTACATTTTTCAACACATTTATGTTAATATTAATTTTCTATTTTATACAAAGCAAAAAGATGGGTTTCTCATCCATCAATAATACATTCCATTGTATAATTCAAATTAGTATTAATTACGAATCGTCTTCTATTGCACTCAATAAGAAATTCTGCTTGAACTTGTATCGACATAATTGTATGACGTAAATAATGACTTCGGAACAAAATCAATGGAAGGTATAGAATGGCTATTCATATCGTCAACATGCCGTATTTCTTTTGCATAGTTTTAGTTCGATCGATATAAAATAATTCTGAAGTTTATAAGTATCTTGTTTCTACTACACCGTTTTAGTTAAAAATATAATTATATTTTTAGATTTTAATTATCTCAAAATATTTATTGACATTAATTTTTCTTATTAACCCTTTGAGTCACGGTAGTAACCCACGTTACTACCTCGATTTCTTTGAATTTTAATTATTTACGTTCAAGTTAACGTATTCCGATCGGTCTTTTTGCTATTTTCTGTTACCTTCGTACTTAAAGAACATATCCACATGACTAGAAATACATAATTGTTTATTGTTTACTTTATATAAATAAACAAACACAAAAAAATCATGTTTTTTTGGAAAGAATTCATTTTTTACGCTATTTTGAAAGATATTGACTTGAAGTTCGGGGGTATATAGGTTTTTGGGGTCGCTGATTACGAATCCTGTGTCAGATTTATAAAATTCAAAATGGCGGATTCAATATCCCAGTCAGCAGGAAGATCTCATTAAGTTCTCTTAAAGATCTCCTAAAATTTTTCTGACCTCTCAATTTTGAATCAGAATGTGGTGATAATGTTCTCATAATGTAGTCCAATGCGTCAATTTATGAGTTCATTCTGATCTCACCATAATGAGATCTTTATGATTTCTTCGTAAAGATATCATTACGAGTTCTTCTTAAAGGTCTCATTATGACAGCATTTAAGACCTTTTAAGCGGTTAGCCAATAAGGCAGTACTCTGCGCTAAAAAAATGTAAAATAAAAATTATTGAATCGATTTTGCTAAATTCGGGTTCGTACAAAGTAAATCTAATTATTGTATACCAGATTTTCTAAAAAATATTAAAGAAATTAATTGAGAATTAATTCCGAATTTGTTGAAATATATAATTTTTACTTATTTCAGAAAATTCTTATTCAATTCTCTATTAATTTCTTTATTATTTTCTTAGAAGATGGTGCACAGTGGTTAGAATTACTTTGTTTGAGCCCGAATTTTGAAAAATTGGTTTAATCATTTTTAATTCACATTTTTTAAATGTAGATTACTACCTTATCGACTCACGACTTTAGAACCCCATGAAGGAAAATTAAAAATTGCAAATGTTTAATTTTAACAGTGTTAAAATACAGAAATTTCTGTGATTATAGGTAGTATTTTTTACAGGGCAAATATAACTAAAAGAAGATTGCTTTTATTTTTAAACTAGAACTTATAACATTAAACATACAAATTAAAAATTCTTTATATTTCAATCTAGTATATAATTTATATCTCTTTTATCATTCATGAGATTTATTATTTATTTTATTGTTTTCCTTGTTTAATGCGATCTCCTGCATGTTGTAACCATGTTTTCATTGTCGCTTGAATCTGGGCAATCGACGTTCCTTGAGTAGCGTACATCACGCTTTCTGTAAATAATTATAACATCATTTTACTGTATAAACATTTTACAAGATCGTATTATTAATTTCATGAAAATATACACACATGCATACGTCGCGCGCGCACGTGCATGCATGTGTGTTTGTGTGAGTTTATTTATTTATACACTCACCTATAATGATGTCGGCAAAGTTGGTTTTGCATATATAGCCTTAATATTTTTTTGGCCCGTCCAAGATAGATTGTAGGCTAAGGAATTTCATGTGCATGGTACAAATATTACAGTGTACACAATGAAAGTATGATATATAATAATCAACACGTATTTTAAATATACTTACTTAAAATTTGTAGTTTCAAAGCCACTGTATTCTGTAATGATAATATGACACACTGTAGTCTGTACCGCACAGAATACTTGTATATAACCTCTGTAACGCACTTATGTAAATGAGGTTATGTTTATATTTAGGCGGGAAAGTTTCTGGTCGGTGAGGAGAAGCACTATCGAGGTACAGGTGGCGCGCTCAAATCACTCGGAAGACCGGGAAGTATTTTCTGACCACATTATGAGCTCATTATGATTAAATTCTGATCTCATAAATATGATGTTTTGAAGGCATCTTTACGAGGACGATCCTTAAAATAGATATCTTTCTGATCACATTATGATATCATGTTTGCAATTCTTAAAGATATCAAGATTAGGACCTCATTTTGAGGACTTTCTGAAAAATCTGCTGGCTGGGATGGCGGTCAGAAACATGTAACAAATCGCTAATTTTGATGAAAATGCGTATTAGGGGGTTTTCGGGGTCGCTGATTACGAATCCGATGTCAGCTTTACGAAATTTAAAATGACGGATCCAAGATGGCTGATTCAAGATGGCGGTGATCGAGATGTAAAAAAGCGCGAATTGTGGTGAAAATGTGTATTTGGTGATTTCCGAAGTCGATAATTACGAATCCAATATCAGCTTTACGAAATTCAAAATGGCTGTGAACAAGATGTAAAAAATCGAGAGTTTTTTATGAAAACGCGTGTTAGGGAATTTTCAGCCTCGCTGAATATGAATTTTATGTTGATTATAGATAAGATGTTAAAGTTTCAAAATTCATCAGGAATTATATTTAAAATTTTTGTCCGCCATATTGGATCCGCCATCTTGAATTTAGAAAAACGAACCTCGGATTCGTTATCAGCTACCTTGAAAACCCCCGAGTAGCAATTTTTGTCCCAATCGAATTATATTTTAAATTTTTGTCCGCCATATTGGATCCGCCATCTTGAATTTCGAAAAACTAACCTCGGATTCGTAATCAGCGACCGCAAAAACCCCCGAGTAACAAATTTCAGCTAAATTCGATAAGAGGAAAAATGTGAGACTCAAAGGGTTAATATGTAATAATAATGACATAAAATGAACAATTCTGACATGGAAAAAATGTATAACTTTATATTATTGATTGATTAATCTTGTTTCGAATGTTCACTGTTCATGACGTTTAGAATATACATTATAGTTACTATTGAAAAGAAAATACGAACAGAAAAAACCCGGTGAATTCTAGATAAGATTACTAAAAATCAAATTGATAATGAATTAAATACGCGGGATGATACATGTACTAAGAAACTAATTAAAATAGTAAGGTGGTCATTAAAAGATGTTGTATTTCAATCGATATTCATTTATTTTTTCTTGCTTGGCGGACAAGTCCTATATTTTATTTTTCAGTGTCGATTCGCGGAAAATAAAAAGGGCTAAAATAATGAATCGTAAATAAAATATTTTCGTACATCAATTTGGAAAGAATTTTCAACGCGCTGATTCATATATATAAAACAACTATTTTCCTCGTTTCTAAAATTGTAGCTGAAAAAGTGTGTTGAGTATTTAAAAATGTTTTGGAATTAACTGGCTATGTTGGAAACATCCTAGAAAGTTAATTAAAAAATGTATAAAACTAGAAGGGAAGAAATCTAGTTCGGTAATTTAGATAGCTCTATCGATTGCCGCTGTAAATAAATTGAAAAAAATGACATCTAAGCTTTATTTTGAAAAAAAATTTACAGTTAACAATCAAAAGCAATGCTGAAATCGGGCACACTTGGACCGAGTAGAGTTAATCTCATGCAATTACAATAAAAGTGATTGAATGTCATGCTGATTTATTAACATCGTCATGATGTCAATTTAATGTAACAAAACATTGCCCATCTCGTAACATGCGTTAACTGTTACTAAATATTGTTATATAGGACCAAATATTTTTCTCTCTTTATGCACATATAGGCACAGAAAATTTTGATTACTATTATGCGATTTCTACGAGCTATTATCTTACTATTCTTAACAAAAGCAGGTCATCGACTAATGTTTTGTCTCCTTATCATATTTATCACTGCCTGATAAAGCATATGGCATTCCATCACAAAAATCGCATTGATCTTGACCTCATATTGAAACTTCCACTTCGGTCACATGGAGACTACCAATAGGTACATCTTTTTATATTCCACAAATTTATTTGAAAATATTTTTCTCAGAAAAGGTGGTATTTTCAAAATGTTTGATTGGTGTAAAATTGTTCTGAAAACATGAACAAGACGTGAGTAGTTCGAGAAGAGTAAATCTTCACGATTCATCTGCTTAGTTTCAAATGCAAGATCCTTAGTGGATTTAAGTAATTTAATAGCTATATACTCGAATGGTAAGCCCAGGACACCTTTCCACTTACTCTAGAACCTTACGGAAGTGACTGATTCTATGAGGTCACCCGTTTCTGAATTATCTATAAGGTAAATTACGTGATGTACTTAGCGAACTCTAAGTCTATCTGAATGACCTCTTCTGGAATCCGAAATAACGTGTCTTTTCTTTACCTTGATTTCGACACAAGGATGATTTCATACTTTAGTTACAGTGTAATTCATCACGATAATTATAATGCCTTATAGCTCATTGGTCTAGGTAACACCAAGGTCCTCATATTTCGATAAGTATTATCCCACATTGGTGTAAACGGTACCTATACCTTTGCAGGTATCTGTCTAATGGAGGAGTGGCGTCTAACCTGACCTCCCATAACCTGACCAACCTGTAACTGAATTTCAGGTAGTAATGAATACTAATAGCACCGCAAATATCTGGAAACAAAATTTAACGAGGTAAGGAAATGAGGCCAATAAAGATAGTTTTGGAACAGTTGAAGCTTCATAACATATCAGGATGCAAATACATTGTTAAAGTATGAAATTGTGCCTTGATATACTATACAAATAAATATGCAGGTATGAGTCTGAATGTGGAAAAATAGAGATGAATGGAGGGTATTGCGATCGGTCAAAATAATATAAATCGATCAATCATATGAGTGACAAATTATTCATTTCTCCATCAAATTATACCGATACAACATTGAAATATCATATTGCAGACGTGATAATGCTCCTTAAAATATTGATAAATATGATGATGATTATAAATCGCATAATATATTTTAAGAAACAAATATTTCGACATAAACTGACTGAACGCAGGATATTTCTTACCAAGCAATCTTAATTGCGCGAAATGCGTTCTTCGCTGAGACTACTAGTGTTCCATATCACTTACTGCTATTATTACAGCGCACATTGTTCATTATGTATACTAGTAAATGTTATCCATTGCTACTATGTTTTATCCGTGTTTTATTATTTTAAATTTAAAAACGTTGAGTAATTTTTAGTGAGACTGCAATAAATGGATTAAAAAGAAAAGTTCTATAAGTACAACAGAATCAACGTGCATACAGTTTTACTGTTTAGTATCAAGTGAAGTAACTAAAAAATACTATGTTATTATGCACTTACAATCAGTCGATGAATATTTTCATACTTACAATTAGAATAAAGAGCAGTTTTGATCCCGAAGCTATTAGTCCACATGTAATTCCTAAAGTTGATCGATTATTTAATAAAATAATCAAATATACGGAAAACAATCCCGACTAAAATTTGTGCTGATGATTAGACTGCATTAGAAAAACGAACAACTAACGAACGCTTATTTAATATGGTTATGTACTACTCATTCACATTCAAGAAATTACATAAACTTTGACAAATACAAGAAAATTTTTTTAATTTTATGGTGTGTAATAGCACCGGCAATCTCAATTGGATTACCAGAGATTCTAACTTATGAATTCGTCATAATCCCTTGAGATTCACAGTTTAAAATCCTCTAAATTCTTTTGAATTTGTGATTTGAATTGTTGAATTTAGGTCCAAACTGATATTTTGTAAATTTGTAATGTCATTATTATTAGTATTATTAGAATTAACTTAAGTCCATTTACTGATTAAGATTTATCCGCAAAACGAAAATCGATTGAAAATTATTAATAATTGATAAATTGAGGTCTGCATTCTATTTTTGAAAGTTCTAAATTTTGTGTTATTTCGAATCTTTATAATTGGAAATCGATTCATTCATGTCTTGTTTACGGATTTTAGTGGAAAAACCTACCTTATCGGCGCAACACATTAGAACTCCCTTGGTATATATTATATGCTTCTTTGCAATTGACATTGTATGATACGATGACATATTTTATTCGCGAAAAAGGGCAATACGGTCGAAATATCGATACTAATTGCGCTCTTGTTATATAATATACTATTTTCGTATTACAGCACTTAATTTACGAAGGCAAATTATGCTGGTAAAAACTTTGACCAATTTATTTTATTTGCACATTTAATGGCTTATATCACTGTTCAAGATAGAACAAAAATTTGTTACTGTCCTTTAATAGTTATTTTTGCATCAAGGGCGTAAAAAAGAGTTTTACGCCTGGACAATAGAACCCGAGAAACGACGAAGCCTGCTCGAGGTTAATGAGGGTGAAAATTCGACGCCTGAGATTCAATCATTGTTTTTTGATGCAGTTGGCATAAAATATTTTACGACTCGATTTGCGGGCCTAAAATGCTAATTCCACGCCTCCGTGGGCGTAAAATTAATTTTATCCCCCAGGAGGCATTTTACGCCAGCAAATGAGTGTGTAAAATGACCAATTTACGCCTACTTCATCAAAAGGTATATTATACGTTCTTCTAAATGATGTACCAAAAGATGGAAAGATGCAAAAGTATCTGAAAGTTTGCAGAAAAATAAGCATATAATACAACTTTACAACACTATAAATTTTGATAGGTTTTCTATCGACACCGCTCTTTCTTTTAAACAGTAGAACATTTTTACTGGTCGTTTCGAAATACCTTTCTCCGGGGGCATACGTAGGATTTTTTTTTCATATTGTATATTTTTTGTTTAATTTTTTAATAGTGCGCCACTTCGCAAAAATTAATGTATCCCAAAAATACTGTCACTACGGTGACTCTCACTAATGATACACAGAATCCGAAAACGCATAATATTGTCTCAATGCACATTCTTCGTTTTGTCGATCATTTATTTCGGGAGAACGGTAAAATAAACATCGGATTTTTATTAAATATCGTATATTTTCCTTCGTTTTGACCTCTTGTGACCTACGAGATCTTCAGATCTTAAATGTCTTTATATTTCTGTTCCAAAATAAATATTAAAGGATTTTTCTTTAGGACCCTATGAAAATATAATGGCACCTGCGGGTAAACGCTGCACAGTTGCCATTTCGTATTTAATTAATTTAAAAAAAAATATTTTCTATTCTTGACCACTAGTGTTACATTTTACAGAATTTCTGTTGTGAAAAAATAGTTCTTGAAATACACGTACTTAATTTTGGTTCTATATTGATATACCCTCTTAAAAATTTCAATGGCGATTTCCCTCAACCCTTTTGGCCAGAGAAAGATTCAGACGGCGATTGCAAAGACATAATTTATGGATTTTTAATTAACTCTTTTCATCGCGAAAGTCCGACATTTGGACGCAACTGTCGGCGCAGTAACTTTTGTTCGAAATAGCATAAACAAACATTTAAATACATCAAGATACATAGTTTTGAGCCTCACCCTTTAAATTCCGTGCTCAGAATCAGTCTGGGGTTTAGAGAAAAAAGTTATGATAATTTTTTCAAAAAATATACCGATTTTGTCGACGTTCCTTCGCAAGGATCGCGTATTTTTATTCAGCCATTTCTTCTCCCGTCGAATATTGTTCATGTAACAAAATGGCGGCTTCAAGATGGCGCCTGCAAGTTGTAAATTTTCAGCTGAATTATGCGATATCAATAGTCGCGAATCAGTAGTTTTTTTATACAATATTTAAATATATATATATAATGTAGAATCTATAGTAGTATCTATAATAATGTCCATAACATTTAACACTCGGAATGAAAAATTTTTAAATTAGTTATTCAAGAACGGCGATTTTCATCCGATGATTCACAAATGGTGATAACTTAATTTCCCATTCTAATTCTTAGTCCGCTACGTGGTCAAATAATCGATAATTTCGTGAAACATGCAAAATTACAACTTTTCAGACGCCATTTTGTTTTTGAAAAATGTGACTGATGAAAGAGTTGAGCGAAAATATGGACACAAGTACCATTCACAATGCTCGGTATTGACCTTTTCAATGCAAAAAGAAGACTTGTTCTTGGGACGAGTCGTTGGAAAGATCGGGGTTTTTCGAAAAAATAGACGTAACTTTTATTTGAATTCGATGATATCGATGATAATTTATTTCAATTGTTTTAATGGCATCCCAGATAGCAGATTTTTCAGAAAGTCCTCAAAATGAGATCCTAATTTTAATGTCTTTATAGTTTTTTTTTTTTTTAATTGATTAATGGTTTGCCAAGATGATATCATAATGTGGTCAGAATGCGATAAACCTTGATCATAAAGGTGTCTTAAATATATCATATTTGTGATACCACATTTTTATCATAAAGAACTCATAATTTAAAAATAAATTTTAAAATGAATAATATTCCTATCAATTAAAAAAATTTAATGCAATAAATAATGTCCAAAAATGAAATTCTATAGAAATAAACATATATTGTAGTTAAAGTTACATTAAATTGGGAACTAATATACATATATGTATACATATACCTATGTATGTGTATAATATTCATACATACACGGAATGAGAGGTTGATATAGAAAACTACTACGAATTAATTATTATATAAAATGAATAGCAATTAAAAAAAATCATTTTATAATAAAATAAATAGATATAAATAAATAAATAAAAAACAACATTGTTTAAGTTGCTCTTTTGTTAATATAAAAATAAAATACATAATTATAAATTAACATTTTAAAAAAATGTCTAATGAAATAAAAAGGTAACATTTCTGAGATCTTAATCAGCCTAAGGTAAGCAAATCTTGTAGGCTTGTTTTAACTGTTTTCAACGTAGTTTAATTGCATAAATGAGAATTAAATAGTGCTCTGCAAATTGCAATGCATACTTTTTTCAAATCCAGTTAAAACGAGCCTACAAGTGTTGATTAGCTCAGAACAATTAAATTCTCAGAAATTTTATCTCTTTATGGGATTTTTAGACCAATAACAAAATGATATCTTTAAGTTAGTCATCTGAAAACTTTATGATACAATTATGATATCATTTTGCTTAATGTCTTAAAAATATGACCTCTTTAAGAAGTCGTTTTGCCAAAATTACACCTTTAAGTGGGTCATCTGACCACATTATGATATAATTCTGATATCATTTTGTGTTTTCTTAACGAGGTCAGAAAATTTTTCTGATGTCTTTTTGAGCACTTTGTGATATCACCTTGCTGGCTGGGAAGAGACTAACATTAACAGCAATTTTATAACAGAAAAAAATGTTACGTAACCGCGTTCGCTAACCATCGATCGGCACGAAGTGAGGGCAGAAGTGCACCTACATGCCTGTGGAAAAGTGCACAGGGTGTTCAATCGGATGCACCGCTATATACGCGATGCTCCACGGAAGAGAATCTCGGTCACGCGTCATGTCCCTGACTTCGCTTTAACAAAATAACCGTCATTTACCCAACGAAAATTTAGATGCTGCCATTTTCTTATGTCCTTTATAAAATATGAACATTAACTGTAGGATCTTCGAAACGTTGAAGAATCAGAAAAGTATACAGGATGAAGTCACGTCAAATTTTGGAATTCCCGAGTTCACAAATCAACGTCGGCACGTGCCTCTACAGAAAAATTTATTGGGCCGTTACGGGAGAACCGGCAACAATGTATTCTCCACCGGTTATCGACACTTGGACGTTTCTGAAGATTCCGACACGTTCTCCAAAATAGATTTCCCGTTGTTTAATCGACATATTGGAAATCCTTCCTTCGCTACCAAATTATTTGAGAATTTCAGATATGAAATGCGTTTTACAATCGAATGAAATAACGGTTTCCAACGTTGCCATATTTAGCCCGAATTCGCGTTGGAATTTGGGAGGGAATCACGAGGGAAATTCAAACTCCGAAATTCTTGTCTGACTGAATTAATAACTTTTGGTAATTTATACAAAAATTGGCCGATGCGAGATGTGAACTGTGAAATGTGACACTTTCCGGTACAGACGAAATAACGATCTGGTCTGGAGGTTCAATTCGTTATCTCCCACTTGACGATGCCTCGAGCGTCGAAGAAACAGGAAGTGATGTATTCGTGGCGGGAAGTTCGCGGCTATTCAAATCATTCGAAGAATCGTAGTTTTTGGCGGGTTTACCGGAAATCTCTCGACACCGGGGAATGCGGCAGCGAGGTGTCGACGAGGGTCAGGTCGAGATGGTTCGTGTCCTCCAGGAAGCGATCTACGATGACGCCTTCTCCTGGCATCCTCTCGCGAGAGTCGAGCGTTCGAGGTGCGCAGAAGTGCAGCACGTGACCTGCGCGACTATTCTTAGCGAAGGCGAAGGGTCCGTTCCGCCGAAGAACACTGCCTCGCTCACTCGTCGTCCGGCGCGCGTCCGATACAGGAGTTAAGATTCTCCTCTTCCTCTCGTTTTAACCCGTTTTCTCACACACACATACACCGACCCACACACAAAATGTCTGGACTCGCGGATCCCGTGTCGTTTGCGAAGGATTTCATCGCCGGTGGTGTTTCCGCCGCGATCTCGAAGACGGCCGTAGCGCCGATCGAGCGCGTCAAGTTGCTCCTCCAGGTTCAGCACATCTCGAAACAGATCGCCGAGGATCAGCGTTACAAGGGTGAGTTTTTTAATCTCTAGTTCGAATATCGAATTTCTCCGATCCGAATTGGATCGAATTCGAATTTCGAACAAAAATCCCGTGTCCACGAGGCGGCAACGTCGGCGTGTCGTCCTCGTGGCGGCCTTCGAATTCCCGTTACGTAACGGCCAATATTTGCGCGAGTCGTCCTTCGGGTTTTCGTTGGCGCACTTTTATGTAACCCTCGGTATGGTTTCGGGAATTACGCAACTACATGCGGCATTCATAGATTTGCAATCGGGCGGGTCGATCAAGGGAACAAACGCGGCTGCCAGATGGCAGCGCGTGGCGCGGACGCGGCTTCGGGAAAGTCCGTCGCCGAATCGATGATTGCACGGCTGGCAATATGGCGGCCGCGGCACGTCTTTCCTTTTTCCGCCCGCACCACGGGGCGGCGTGCTACCAAAAAAAATTCCATGCCCTTTCTCACAAACGGTTAAACCTTCGTACAGCCTAACGGAAATTTAAAAATCTAATGTTTTGTAATATTCGGTTCGGATAGATCGTGACCTTGAGAATTGGAGCAATCTATGCGTGACCCATTTTGAAATTCGGAGCAGAAACGGTGTTAATTTTTTTTCACATGTTTGGGAAATTTTATTTTTATGAGATGTTTTCAAATTTTCAAAATTAAGAGAAAACTCGTGACGTGAAATAATTATATCAAATTTTGATAATCTCTTAATTCTTTGTTTTAATGTAAAAATTTTAATTTTACTGAAAATTGTTGAGACTTTGTTTGAAATAATTTTTGAATTATTGAATTATATTGAAAATGGATTATGCGTAATCTTATCGATTATAAATTTTGGGACAATGACCCGATTCCACATGGAAGCATTTTTGGAGCACGGTTCGTCAAATACTTGAGAGAAAATACAGTTGGAAAATAATGACATCAATAAAATGACATTTAAAATATTAAAATGAGTTTTTTAAATGATTTTGTTTGTTTGTCGTTACAAGTATTTTTGCGATTTTTTTAATCGTTAAACGGTACACCGGTGCGAATTTGTAAAAGGCTTGGCCCCTATCGATCATAGTACTAGTATATTTTCAGGGGCCATCAAAAATATAAGTGTATCGTTTGAAGGTTAAACTTTATTTAAATTTGCTCAAACGGTCAAAGTATATACGTATAACGGCTGGGGAACAAAGATCCGAAAATCAACAAACCGAAAGGCCAAATTTTGATATTCTTCACTTGGTCTTTGAAAATTTGGCAAAAAGAAAGCAAATTAAAATACCTTGGACTTAGCCTTTCGGGATTTTGATTTTCGGAACGTTGTTCCCCAGCCTGTATAACAAATATTAAATATAAGCTACATGGAAAAGATTTTGTCTACCGATTTCGTAAATTTCTCTGCCTTCGTACAATATATTGTTTTTTTTAATAACGTAACAAAAGCTAGAAAAAGAATTATTTTTACTGTTTTTAATTGCATTTTATTCAACTAAATATTTTCCGGTTATAATTTTGTATAAATCTATTGTCTTTTGACTGAGGTCAACAAAAAAAAAACGTTACATTGTTTACTTTTATATGATTTTGACAATAAATTTTGTACTTTCAACTAACAATCAACTTTACTTATCTGGTTCGCTGTTGATCGTTAGACGAAAGTGTAATATTTATCGACAGAATCATATTGAAAAACAAAGTAGCATTTTTAGACGGAGCAGATCAATAATGTAAGTCTCGAAACTGAGAAATAAAATTTGATTTACATTTGCAGTGCACTTATCGCATAAAACATTTAAAGCACTCATTTTTTAAAATTTTCGTGTATGCACATAAATCTAGGTTTACATTAGCCATTAAACAATGCACTTGATGTTCGCATCATTGGAGTCCAACGAACATTCAACGATTTTTATTTTTACTTTATTTTAAGTTTACTTATTTCTGACCATGTAATTTGTATTTTTTTATATGATACATCAGTATTTACAATTATTATATTATTTTTTATAAATAAAGCGCCTAAAAAATTAAAAAAAAAAGTCATTGGACTTCAACGATTCGAATTTTAAGTATGAATTAAATAGATATTTCAATAAATGTATATTTTTATGGTCAATCTACTGCATGACTTTGAAAGTCATCCAAGTTCAACGTATTTTGATATGGGATAGGTATTAGTTTCGAAGACAATGAAAATTCAAATAATTTCGTTAATCTGTTTTGTAAACTTGAACTTCAATTACTTGTTGAAATTTATTTTTCATTATATTAACATTAAGTTTTCATAAATATTTCAAGTTATGCAGCTTGTTTATTAACAATATACATAATGCAGTTTATGAAGTGAATAAAGGTTCCACAATTTATTATATTATTTTTCATTAATATGAAGACAATATCGGAAAATTTCTATGACAATTCGAGGTGTTAATTCAAAGATCATTACATGGATCGTAAATATTTTTCAAATACTGTTCAAATTAAAACGATTATAAAAGAAACAAAACAAAAAATACATAAGTATAATTCAATTATGTATATTACAATTGTATATTTTTTATTATTTTGTTATAAACATTTTAATTCAAAATATTTCTCAGTTGGGAAATGGTACTAATTTAAATTCAGATTTGTCCGACACTTGGTGCTGAACCTTAACTTAACACCTCAAAATGCAAATATTAATATAAAATTTCATCTGATTTAGTATTTAATATTAACTACAATATATGAAATTTGGAATGACTATAGATAAACAATAGTTAACATAGAATATTAATTCTAGTTTGATACAAGTCTTATTATTAAGGAGGTTCTAAAAGTGTTCAACCGATAAAGTAGTAATTTTCATTGAAAACTAAATAAAAAGTGACTAAATCGATTTTTCAAAATTCGAGCTCTATAAAAGCAATTTTACTTACTATATACAGTTTCCTAGAAAATACTAAAGACAATTGAAAACTGACGAAGAATTTTAGGAAATGAGTGATTTTTATTTATTTCTGAAAATTCTTGGTTAATTCTTAATTAATATCTTTGGTATTTTCTAGGAAACTGTTTACAGAGTAGGAAATTTGAAAATTTTATTCAGTCATTTTTAATTTACGTTTTTTAGTGAAATTTCCTACCTTACCGGCAGATCACTTTAAATCCCCTTTAAACCTAATAAATGATATCATGAAGTTAGAAACTTGTCTGTGAATAAGTAAGAAAGTTGTAAAACATTAAAAAATAGATTGCAATGCCTACTTGGGTTTAGTATAAGATAATATTCTAATTTTTTAATTTTGTTAATCGATACATCAATTGCCACTGTTCAATAATAAATACCAAATTTTTTAATAAGTATTATCTTGTTATATAGTGTAATAATTAACAGTTTAATGTAACTGGCATTATATTTTAGATATAAAACTTTATGAACAGTAATAAACAGATCATAAAATTCTGATAATAAGACACTCCAGTTATCTAGATCACATGATATAATGAACACCAGGAAAATATAGGCTTTACAAAATATAAATGTCTAACAAGTGTTGTTTTTATATATTGTTTAATGATGTGAATTCAATTATATATTTAAAATATATTACATATCTTAATAAACAGTTAATTACGAGAAAATTTACTTAATTTTATCTGGACTTGTGATATAAATATTCATGATCCATTCAAATGCATTCAATTGAATTATATTCACTGTACAAATTTATTAAATTAAAATAAAATTGTTTAAAAATTGTATTTTTTCAAGTTGATTTTATTATTAATGTAGCTTGAGACTTTTGCTTTATATATTTTATTACAAGTTAATTATAATATAATTATATATAATATATAAATATGAAATGTTTATGAATTTCTTTCTTGATATAAATTTAATATAATAATTATATTTGCTTGTTATTAACTTTAAGATAACTTAAAAAAAATAAAGCAGATTATTCACATAATTTTGTATTAAAACTATTTTATGAACATTAGATTTGCTGCATAATTGATTTGAAGTTAACCAGAATTTGAAAGCTTTGATAACATTAGCTGAAGTACATTTTCATTGTTATATGGCTATATATGACCCATTGAAAGTCTATCAATAGATTCAACCACATGATATATAGTGAAGTTTCTATGAATTTTGAAAGTAACTTTTCCACTTAAATTTAAGAAATGTATTGGAACATTATATCGAATTTTTTACATATATTATAAAAAACAACAGATTTAAATATTTAAGTTTCAAGCTACATTATTTGTCTTGATATTACTACACTTTTAGTGAAGAAGACATTGACAAAATAAAACGTATACAAATTCAATTTTTATTCAATTATAAAATGATTTTGTTATACCAAATTTTTTCTTGTAGTAGACTAACGATAGACAAATGCCATGATTGATAAATCCTAAGTAATCCCTGTACCCTGTAATATTGGCTTATGCGGATCATGGAAATGATATTTAACTTAATCATTCAATGTAATGAATAATAAGGTAGCTCAAGTGTTTTAATATTTTCTGTGGTAGTAATCAACCTTACATTAAATAATACATGATAATTTGTAATATATAATTAAATAATATACAACAATTGCCAAAAATGTGTAGCATTTAATATATTCAATGTACTACTTGTAACATGTTGATATTAATAACAAAAAAAAACCAGTTGCTGATATAAAATGCTGATTTATAAATTTCAATTTCAACTGGATTAGACTATTACGATCTCTATCCTCTTTTAAGTAAAAGTTAAATTAAATACTAAGAGATAACATTTCCAGTGATATGAAATGCAAACATCAAACATATGTATTAAGTAATGTGGACGTCATTGATGATGCTTAACTAGTCATATACATTAAAGCGTGACGCTAATCAGTAAACGTTGAACAATTTATTACTCTCTTTTTTTAAGCTATAATTTTAGTCATTGCTAGTTAAAATCTATAATTTGTTGTTTTCTTTTGAAGAAAACTTGATCTGGAAACTGCACCTTCAAAAACTGGATATATCTGCTTATGTACCTCGAACTAGTATAAAAGATTCTCAACTTTCATTTCTCTTCTTGACTTGTTTGTTTTGTTTTTCTAAGGAAACTTTTGAATTTTCGGAAATGAATTTTTCTACTTAAAAGAATGCATATCCTAGAATGCTTTCCGTTTTTTAAATAAGATTCCATATTTCAGAGAAAGTTTCAGTATTTTCTGTGGAGTCTTGTAAAAAGTCCTTAAAAACACTTAAAAATACTTAAAAATTTCTTAAAAATCATTTCAAACAAAAAATAAAAAAAATTATCAAAACAAATTCAATAAATAAATTTTTTTGGATGATTTCTAACACATCAATTTTTAAGAAAGTTGAGTTTAACCTATAATAATTTTCTTTTACATCAAGATTAGTTCCAATTTTGTAAAAACTAAAATGAAGCCATAAAAACGGAAAATTCGTCGAGATAAATCGTTATTTATAAAATAATAAAAAATGGCCGATTTTCGAACAATAAAAAAATAGATCAATAAATTTACATAGAAATTTTCAAAATTCCATATTTTTTTAAAGGTCAATGTTCTCATAATTCTCATAATCAGCTTTTAACTTGGAGATATTTTAATACATTTTTTTCTTTGTAATCGATGGGGCCACGCGGAACAGCCACGTTTTTCTCAGGGAAGTGACTAATAGCCGCCATCTTAAATTTTTGAACAGAACACCTTGTTAGGTACACCACGTCTCTAACACGTGTCGAAATCTTGAATCATTTAAAACTTATAAGGTGATATCTATGATTGTTTTAATCACATATAATAAACTAAATGTTATCTTTAGCCTCCACTGCACTATTACTATTTGTTTAGAATTTATTTAATTTTTTTATTTAAAGAAGAAATTAAGTAAAGTCATGAGACTTTACTGCAGTAGAAAAGTTCATCATCTTTTACAGAAATATTACAATTATAATAAAAAATTGTTCTATACTAAATTCGAAATATTTGAAGTATAGCTTCATATGTAATTATTAAACAAATTATATTTGTTTATATCTTCAACTTCATTTCTCATATTTTTGTTTCATATTTTTCTGTTTATCGCGAGTAATGATGAGATTTGTTTTAAGGGTCATTTGAAGTACATAAGAAAAATAAATAAGATTGAAACTATGTCATACATTATTATATAACTTAAAGAATTCTTGACATGAAAAATATAAAATATTTAGGCAATGAAAACCGTTACGCGGTTTCGACACGTGTCAGACATTGAACAAATTCCCCTTCCATTGTTTTTGGCAGAGCCGTGTTGCTTTCGCGTGTTGAGACCTTTTGGTTTTGTTATTTTCGCAATTCTCGTCGTTTACGCGAGAAAAATACGTTATGACAGACCGTGACGTCAGGGCCGATATATATAAACGTGTACGTTGACTATCCTCGGGTAGGGGAACTAGCTAATTAATGCGCGCCTAGACGAAGTCAGATTGGGGAAAACTAGCGTTCAATGAAACTTTATTGAATGACGAGTCATTTGTAGAACAAAGAACATTTTAATTTCTTTCATGGTCTTTCAAGATTTTCGAAAAAAAAAAAATTATAAATCAAACAGCACAATAATTGTCGCGCGTCTCAAAGAACGTTAAAAAAATGTACCTGATGTCCTGAAACTGCAACAAAATAAAGGCATGAAAAATTAAGAAATTAGAAATTTAATGGTGAAAAAACGCAATTATATATATTTTTGATTATTTTGTTATTGCGGCGCTCACAGAAAACTATTAGGAATTTTAGGTACACAAAGAGAAAAACAAGGTTAATGGAACAATGAAGAAATAGTAGAATTAACAACATAAAAGATTATGCTTGATATGTGAGGTTATGTGCGTATGCTTTAAATACCAGGAAATAGTAAATGGGAGAATTTTATTGTTCTATTTAGTATGGAAATAGTTAATTTAACTAATTTTTGTATTAAAAAACTTTACAATTAACAATTAACTTTCTCTCTGTGTACATAACAAAACTCCCGTTTCTTTCAAGAAGTTACAGTAAAAATATTTACATAATTTTTATTGTGTTCTGAAATGCAAGTAATTATTTGTGTTAGGATGTTTTATACGCAATCTATAATTATTAATATTGTATCAACAATGGAGGTAGTTCAAAAATGGAGAAAGAATTATTATTGTAACGTGAATATTGTTTTTTGAACTCTTTAAGTCCCAAATGTGCACAATTTGCACACGGATTTCAGCGTCGTTTTATTTCTACCACAAAAATTAACAAAAAAATAGAATCATTTTTGACGTCGTCTTTTACAAAAATATTGAAAAAAGCGCGATTTTTTAGCCTCAATTTTTTTGAATGAATTTTTAACTGTGATACCCGTTTCAGAGCACCTTCTAACTTATCAGAAACGCGTTCCCGATTTTTTAAATTTAAAATTATACGTTTACATATTTTGACTTATTTTATTTTTCATTTCAAAATGGCGTCTGAAAGTTGAAAATTGTTGAAATTGCTATTATTTTGAATCTGCTAGGTTTTCTTTGTAGTAAAATTGTACAAATAAGTTATTAAGAGTTTGGTATAATCTGTTTTGATTTACGGAAGCATTAATATCCCATAACATACAATTTCAAGATGGCGACCGCCATGTGCTCAGTAGAAATATGTGTATTTCGAGTTCTGTTACAACCAAAATTATAACTTATTTGTATGATTTTTCTACAAAAAAAACCTAGCAAATTCGAAATAATAGCAATTTTTTCAATTTCAACAATTTTCAACGTTCGGACACCATTTTGAAATGAAAAATAAAATAAATTAAAATATGTGAATGTATAATATTGAAGAAAAAATCGGGAACACGTTTCTGATAGGTTAGGATGTGATCTGAAATGGGTATCATAGTTAATAATGCATTTAAAAACAAAATTGTGGCTAAAACATTGCGTTTTTTTCAATATTTTTGTTTAAAAAATGTGGCAAACATAATTTCTCGAAAATTTCAGTAGCGCCAATCAAAGTGCGACCTCAAAACTAATTGGATGTAGAGGATTCCATTTTTAAAAAATTTGTATTGTATAAATAAAACGATACTGAAATCCGTGTGCAAATTTCGGACTTAATGGATTAAATAAATTATTGAAATTAAGAAGTATAAATATCAAGTATTATTCAATAGTCGGAATTTTCAAAATTATATCAATGTTGACTACTGGCTCATGTCCAATGTTATTGTTTCTTTCGTAGAATATTAGTTCATCACAAAAGTATGCCAATGACATTTATTGAGAGGCGAATTTGAAATATATTACACGTTTTGACTAAAGTTCAGATTTTCTGGTTTAAAGAGATAATATTCATTTTCTTTTTGTACTTTTGAACTACCGCGAAACTATACATTTTTACCACAGTATAGTATACAGGGTGGATTTTAAAGAATAATCACGCGGTATTTAGGTCTTGTCGGCTTTGCTATACTCCTTAATTCTGTTTATTTATGCATTGCGAGGAATTAAAAGACTGTAGCAAAACCTAATTAACACGCGATTAATCGACTGATGATTTAGTTACTTCTTTAACATGGGATGTCTATGACCGGCTGGCCGATGTCCACCCTGTAGATGTAGACCGGGGAACAAAGTTCTGAAAATCAAAATCCCAAAAGGCTAAAATTTCGATATTCCGTGAGTCCAAGGTGTTTTAATTTGCTTTCTTTTTGCCAAATTTTCAAAGTGAAGAAAATCACGCTGGAGCCATGATATATCGAAATTTTGGCCCTTTGGTGTGTTGATTTTCAGAACTTTGTTCCGCGGCCTAGATGCAGTGGTAATTAGATATGATTGTACTGCCATCTGGTGGTCTAGCATGTGCTGGAACATCCAAATGTGTTTAAGAGTTGTCTAAACCTGTTGAAACCGGAGAGTTTATGATAAATAATACGTCTTTGAAGCGAATAAGATGTTCTAACAGAAATATACTCCCCACCCCCCAAAAAATATGTCATCCGGTATTACGGACAGTTCAAAATGTTCTAGATTATTTCCGTAAATACTAAATTATTCATAAGTTACTGTAATTTCACATAATTTTTGTAATTTGAATACTTTATAATGAATGTTCTACATGAATTTCTAGGTATGGTCGATTGTTTCGTCCGTATCCCAAAAGAACAAGGATTCCTCAGCTACTGGCGCGGTAACTTCGCTAACGTCATCCGATACTTCCCAACCCAAGCTCTGAACTTTGCGTTCAAAGACAAGTACAAGCAGGTGTTCCTCGGTGGTGTCGACAAGAACACCCAATTCACCCGTTATTTCCTTGGTAACCTCGCCTCTGGTGGTGCTGCCGGAGCCACCTCCTTGTGCTTCGTCTACCCACTCGACTTCGCTAGGACCAGGTAAACAAAAATAATCATCAGTAAATAAAACCATTCACCGTTATCATTGCTGAAAAAAGATCGGCTGGTTTTATTTCAATGATTTAAATTGAATGATACTTTAAAGGTTGGCTGCCGATGTCGGTAAAGCTGGTGGAGAACGTGAGTTCACTGGTCTCGGAAACTGCTTGACCAAGATCTTCAAGGCTGACGGTATTTCCGGTCTATATCGTGGATTCGGTGTATCCGTACAGGGTATCATCATTTACCGAGCTGCTTACTTCGGATTTTACGACACTGCCCGTGGTATGCTCCCAGATCCCAAGAAGACTCCATTCCTTGTTTCTTGGGGTATTGCGCAGGTGAGTTTACGGAATATTACCCAAGTCGGCGCTCTGTTTAAAAAATGGTAATTGTCGAATTTAATGTACTGATGTTATGTTCTTGTTTTCAGACCGTGACCACCGTTGCCGGTATCGTGTCTTATCCCTTCGACACTGTACGTAGGCGTATGATGATGCAGTCTGGCCGTGCCAAGACTGAAATCTTGTACAAGAACACTATGCACTGCTGGTCAACCATCCTGAAGACCGAAGGTAGCGGTGCTTTCTTCAAGGGTGCGTTCTCCAACGTCCTTCGTGGTACTGGCGGTGCCCTCGTACTTGTCCTGTACGACGAAATCAAGAACCTCCTTTAAGCGAACACCAGAAAAGGTCTTCACTTCATTTCCACACTCCAATCTCACGAGTCACAAAAATCATCCAGATCCATCCCCATCCATCATCCGGTACGAAAGCAGTCTCCATACCGAGTGACGGGACACGATTTGTCGACAATTTCATGAATATCTTGGTGCGGCCGACCAGCGACTGCGGTAGCGACGTGTCGCGTATTTATCGCGAGACGCACGGCGGGGCCCTCGGGACTCTGATTCTAAATAGAGTACATAGTAAATTCGCTTAACTTATTTATCGGATACAGAATCCTTAAGCGGCTCGTCGCCGCTTGCCACCGCCGCCCCGGCCACTTTATTCAAACGCGCAAGTTGGATTGTATCGATATTGCGCCGATAGGATTATTACGAACCTTCAATAGCATGGGCTATTTGTGAAATTGAAGGTATACACGTAGGTGCGACTGCGTCACCCGACATAGGGCAACGAGACATTTCGCACTCTCGTGTATACTGGATACGTGTATGTGTACGACGCTCGGAGATAGTGACGCGAACAAAAAAGAAGAAGAAAGTCTAACTGTTTTAAGACGAACTAACAATTCCGTATTGCAAGCGAGAGGGGGACGCGCGGCGTAAGGTCATCAATCGGCGATGGCGGGGCGCGTAGACGTGGGCCGCCCCCCGCCCTTATTCTTGGCCCATTGTAGATAATTAATAAAAATAACGATAATTGATGAGAAACGATAATTTCATGGATGTCAGTAAAGTGTCCTCCGTAATCAAGCGGATAATAATTTAATTTCGCACTCCAGACGACTACGTGTAAGATACAAGAGAAGCGTAAAGCATTATGTATGCATCTGATCTGTTCATGTTAGGATGTATGCATGGAAGAAGGATCAATAAAATCGAAATAAAACATAACCTGCCAAAACTTTTCTGTCTTATTATTTCCTAGTCTTTTGTTCTCTTATTTAGGTAGAAAACCCACTGTACGTTACTTTACTCGCAATAATTTTAGTTATTTTCAAGATACCTTACCAGGAGCAGTCTCATTCTCTCAGAAGAAATCACTGGTGTGAATCCAATCCGCTGGGGGAAATTCTTTCGGATGTCATAACTTTAGTTAGAAATGGAATTTTTCGTCGAGGGAATATCCAAAACTAGGCTCACAATTTGCTCTTATACTTAGTAGACAAATTTATTTGTTTATTTTAAATCATTTATACTTAACATGCAAATAAGTTGCAGTATAATTTCGATCGAAACAAAATTGGTTTCGAGTAATCATCATCAGAGCCAGTTTAGAAGAGATACGTACACTTTTCGTTTAAACACGGAGAGAAATTAAAAGTACCTACTCAAACATCTGTAGTAAGCTCCAGAAACTCGGGAGTCGAGCAGCTGTTGCTTGGCAATGGTAAACCAAATGGACAACCAAAGCTATCTACGCCGAACAGCCCCGTATATCCTAATTTATCGACAAGCTGTGATTCTCTAAAAGGGCCCAAGCAGTGATAACATGGCAATGTAAAGAAACCGTGGCTTTTCATTTCTCTCCGTGAAGGCGTTTTTTACAACGTTTTAACCCGTTTCCGCCCGAAATGCCGTAAATTGCACTACATTTTAATCGTCACTTTTCTTCTAAAAAGAAATGATAAAGAATTCTGAATATTGAGATTCTATAGTTCTCGACCCTGCTCTTTCCAAATCCGAAGTCCGTTTTCCGCTAGGAGCCACCATTTTTCAAATATGGCGGCGAAAAGACAAAAAAATAGAGAAAATTTCGATTTTTCGATCGGTTTTTCATGTTTTTCAATAGGTTCGCGCTCACCGATCGTTCGAAGGATCTGGATCTGGTGGCATAATGAGTTTGACTAAAAGTTCACATGATCAGATATGCAAAATATAAGATGGCCGATCCAATATGGCGGATTTTTCGCTTAATTTTGTGTTTTTATAGGAATTCCGATTGTTGTACACCTATTATTAATTCATGCAATAATTTATAATAGTATCTCAAGTCAAATAGTCGAAATTCAAAATGGCGGTTCCACAATGGCCGACTAAAATGTAAAAAAAGTGCTTGATTCAGATGAAAATATCTACTCGGGGGTTTTCGGGGTAGCTAATTACGAGTAGGACCTTTTATTTCCAAAATTCAAAATGGTGGATCAAAATGTTAAAAGTTGCTTGTCTGAAATGAAAATGGTTGCTCGGGGGTTTTTGGAGGTTGCTAATTACGAATAAGACCTCTGATTTCCAAAATTCAAATTGGCGGACCCAAAATGGTGGACAAATATGTAAAAAGTTGCTTGTTTGAAATAAAAATGGTTGCTCGGGGTTTGGTTTAGATTGCTAGTTGCGAATACGACATCTGACTTCCAAAATTCAAAATGGCGGACCCAAAATGGTTGACCAAAATGTAAAAAATTGCGTCTCCGAGATGAAAATGGTTACCCAGGGATTTTCGAGGTTGCTATAATGACAAATATGCCCTATGATTTGTAAAATTCATATTATGCGTTGATACATCATTGTTTCAATCGAACAACAGATTTTATATTATATAGTTCACAATTATCGAAGTCTTAAAATATTTAGGAGAGAATATGATTTCGTAATATTCTGTCATTCTTTGATCCCTTTTTATTTCAACAATTTTGCCACCAAATCTTTGTTGTACATCTGTGTCCTTTCACTTTTTCATTTGTTTTTTTCAAAACCGTCAAATCTCCCAATCAGTGAACTCTACACGCCATAAAATTATTCCTGTAATGAAAGAAAAAGAATTCACAATTTATGATATTTTTGAATGTCAGAATATTACAACCCCTATGTGCCGTCGTGATTCCTGCAAAATTCCTGAAAAATAGATTTCTGTATGGTATACAAGGAATACCGCCGGTTCATAATACTTATATTTTATATACTTCAGCTATATATTTTTTTTATTGTATGATTTACATTTCTGCTCTGAATTTTGTTCATCAATTTTTTTACAAAATTACGATTTTTTGCATGTTTCGTGAATAGTGTATTACCTTTTTTTTTTATTTGTGTAGAAGTTTCTTATAAAGTAATGCCCAAGCGTAAAGCAGATTCCCAACATAGGGCTTGTAATCGGCGCCTTTCAGAGGAAAATGTTGAGACTGTCACCGATACAGATACTGAGAATGATAGTGAATATGATGATGAAGTATTCCGTATGTCTTATTCAGAATCTTCTGATGAAGATGAATGTATTGAAAATAATGCATCAAAAGTTTCTTACCAGAAAGTGATCAAGGAGTACACTAATAAACAAACAAAATTGGAACCCGATCACATTTATAAATGGATCGAAGGGGAAAAAAAGTATGACGATACATTACAAGATGAATTACTGCTAAGTGAAAATGCGAAAAATGAAATAAGAATGAAAACAGCCACTGAAAAATTTGAATTGTTTTTTAGCCAAAGTATTAAAAACCACATTATTGAAGCTTCTAAACATAATGGTCTTGAATTATCGTCTGAAGAGCTTGATAAATTCATAGGTATTTTACTGCTTTCGTCTTATAATAAGAGAGATGAAATGAGAGAGTATTGGTCCCTGGATGATGATCTGAACCGTAACATTGTCCAAAAAGCAATGAGTCGTAATCGATTTCTTGAAATAAAATCAAAAATAAAATACCACAAAATAACTGATATCAATGTAGATACTAACGATAAAGCATAGAGAGTGAGGACAATACTCAATTTATTTCGTAACAATATTTCTCAATTTGGATTGTTTTCAACTGCCCTTTCGATAGACGAGATGATGGTGAGATTTTTCGGTCGCTCCGAAATGAAGCAGTTTCTTCCACAAAAACCAGATAGATTTGGCTTTAAATTTTTGGCAACATGTACAGTATCTGGATTTTTATTAGATTTCGATATTTATTGGTAGATTAGTAGTACTGCAAATGTTGAACCAGCTACTACTAAAAGTTCCGAGAAATAAATTATCTGCCTACCATGTATATTTTGACAATTATTTTACTAGTCCGGATCTTCTCGTACATTTAATAAAAAATGGATTACGTGCGACAGGCACCGTCCGAACTGGCAGAGTGAAAAAAGACGAACATATGTTTAGTAAAAACGATCAAAGAGGATCATACAAAGCAAGTTATGACAGAAATAGCGGAATGAATTACATTAGTTTACTAGATTCGAAAAAAGTTTCTATACTATCTACGGCATCAGGCGTCACTCCAATAAAACAATTACAAAGATATTCCAAAGATCGTAAAGAAAGAGTAGACTACGGGTTTCCTTGTGCTGTTTCAACGTATAATAAATACATGGGTGGAGTTGACCAGCATGAAAAATGGCGGCTCCTAGCGGAAAACGGACTTCGGATTTGGAAAGAGCAGGGTCGAGAACTATAGAATCTCAATATTCAGAATTCTTTATCGTTTCTTTTTACAAGAAAAGTGACGATTAAAATGTAGTGCAATTTACGGCATTTCGGGCGGAAACGGGTTAATCGATAATCGAAAAATCTAAATTAACATACGTTTTTACAAGGATTCACGAAAAACATACGTTTTCATTTATTGCTCTATGATTTTTAGCAGCTGTAATAATTAGGATACAAAAAAAGTGAAAAACATTTTGAAATGTGAATTTCTCGTCAAATTAAAATGTAATTGCAATACAAAAAATGACACGATATTCTACGTCACTTAAGCTACATTTTCATAAAAAATTACACTCCTAACAATAAAAGTGCATAAGAAACACAATATTAGGAGAGGTCGAGGCATTATTATTGGACACGGGGTATTGTTGGACAGCGCGATATTTTTCCCATTTGTAACGCTTGCAGTCTCCATCAACTAGCACCGACTCGTCTTATCATAATCTCATTTTCTATCAAGCACTTTACTTATTTTGACGCATTGTTACCTCGCTGTCATGTAAAACAAAATTTTGATGTTTGTAAAGTGTTTTTTTCACTTAGTGTTTTGGTCATTTTTACAATATTTTTCGAAGAACTAAGTCAGGTAAATATATTTCTAATATTCTTGGAACTATAAGCTTTTAACGCATACAAGAGTTTTTGATGAAATTTGCATTGTGCTACTTATACACCCACATTTTGTAAAAATGAGCGTTCAGGGTATTATTGGACACTGATGCGCAGGGAAATACTGATTTCTGCATAATTTGCATGAAAAATATGCCCGAGAAAGAAAATCGCCGAAACATAGCCCATTATATCGCTTGTGATCGACGTGTTCACTTGAGTTGTGTCGGAGCAAACCGAAACACTTTCACGTGCCTCACTTTATTTTATTCATTACAATATAGATATTCTTTCGTTTTAATTAACAAATAAACGTTTTCCAGCAATAATTTTCATTTTTTTATCGATTAACAAGACTGTCCAATAATACCCCGAGATTTTTTAAAATCTCAAAAACCAGTTTTTTGTGCCAGCTGATACAAAGTGTACAATTTTAAACAATTAGGTCAAATTGCTGGTACCAAATGAAAGGTTATTTATCGTACCACAAAATCAAGCTTTGAAATTTTGAGAAAAAGCAATTTTTTTTAGAGTTTCTGGACAAAATAAAAATGTGTCCAAGAATACCCCGACTTCCCCTACATCTTTTTCCAATTTTTCATGTTTGATGGTTAATATCTCGTTGAAAATGAATTTTTTGAGAATATTAAACATTTTGGTAGCGAATTTAAAGAGCTACAACTTTGCCATTAACAGTTTTTACGTAGAACTTCACGTTTTTTTTCAGCTGGAATCGAAAAACTAAAAAATGAACGATGTTTTTGACATTTTCGTTAACCCCTTCACTGGTAGGCGTTTTCAAATAAAAAGTACCAAAACTGGTACGAGCCAGTTTTCGTCCAATTTCGATGACAATGTTAATAATTAGGGGGTTTTGAGGGTCGCTGCTCTAATCAATGAAATACATACATAAAAAATGATCTCCATTGTTAGACATAAATATAACACAGGTCTACAAAAAAGGGGCTCTTGGATGTTTTTGGGAAGCTGTGGGTCATTTCCGACGTAATTATGTGCACAGAATCCGAACCCGAAGTCAGAATTGGTCCATAACGTTAGGATTTTGAGATTTTTGAGGTTATTTACTCGAAAAGCGCATTATTTTGCTATGTTTGAGGTTACATACAGGATGCAATAATTTTCTTTGGCGTCTGTACAATTTGCGTCTTTTAGTACAACATTTACTCTTAAAAATGAAGTTTTATTTGATCACCTACGATCTTTCCTTACAAAGTTACGGCCATTTTAAAATTATGAGATACATCCAATTAATGTAATGAGCATATGCTTTAAATACTTTGAGACAGATATTTTTTACAGGTATCTTCATTTGAAAATTTGTACTAGTGATATTTGACGTTGTCAAATACGAATTTGAAGTCAAGATATTACAAGTTTTTAATTCACGAAGACGGATTCAAAATTGCTAAATAAACAATAAAGTATAAAAAGTTATCAAAAAAACAGTCACAATATTGAAACGTGTTTTTAGTTATAAATATCCATATTTTATATAGTTGTTTATATTTATATAGGTTTCATGATATTGAATTTAATTTTGAGTTTGTTCTCCAAGGGCATTTCAAGGTAAATTTGTTTACATGTATATCGTAATTTCAAATTGGCATATCTTGGTGAAGAAAAGTCGTAATAGAATTCTGCGCCTCCCATATTAAAGAAAAAGAGTAGTACCATCCCTGGTAGAAATGAAAACTTTTTGTGTACAATTCTTGTACAACATTCTTATTTACCATGTTAAAGGTATAGGGGAAATGGACAGTGTAAGAAAAAAATGGACAAATTTCTACCAGGGATACGATCATACGAAAGGAAAAACTCCTAAAAATATAGTGTCCTTTGTACATAACCTCAAAAATAGCAAAAAACGCGTTAGGGCTACTTCTGACTTCGGTTTCGGATTCTACGTACTAAGTTACGTCGGAAATGACCCACATCTTCCCAACAACAAAACCATGTTGACCTGTGTAAGATGCTGGTAGATTTTATAGGTATTTTTTAGAAGCAATGATCGATTCAAAATGTCCACGGTTCGATACAAATTTATTCAGAATTCATAAGTCCTTGAAATAGAGAACATAGAAACTTTACAAACACCTATCTTCTTTTCTCTCGCTCCAAGAACTCCTTAAATTATTTAAAATATCTTAAATCTAGGTATTACCTAGATATCGGATAAATTATGGATGAATATGACAATATGGGTGTTAACGACATTATTTTCAAACCAGTAATGAACGACTGTGGTAATTAAGAAGATGTCCTCACCAGTTACAGTAAAGTAGTTACGAGTATTAAAAAAAAATTATTGAAATCGGTTAAGAATTGACCGAAGGGAAGCTGATATCCGAAATTATTTTCTCTTACAGCACTCGGCGCCTGGTGACTGCAATCCTCACTACATGTAAGTGTATTAGTAATAGTCAAGTATTCGATTTGTACGGTTAATCATAAATTTATTGTGAGGTGCAGAAAATAAAGGCGCAGAAAATGGTCAGCAGAATAAATGAATATTCATTCGATAATAATTAACTAGTAGTTAACAACAATACTGATTAGGTACACGGTGTGACACAGTGAAAATATACTTTTAACGGGACATAGTAGACCTTATAAGGCATGAAAAACTGATGAGAAATATTGTATGGTTGTTTTTTCTCATATAGCTCCAAAAACTTAACTTAAAAAACTCTTTTTTTAAAATTTTGTTAGAAAGTAATTTACAGCTTCATTAATTTTTACGCGATTTTAAAATTTCTTCTTTATTACAAAACAGGAAGGATATATTTTATAAACGCTTTGTTATTGACATCGATATCGTAAAGGCTGAAACGAATATATGTTAAAAATTTTCATTTTTATTCAATTTTTTCAAATTGACAATAATTTTACGGTATTCTATGATTTCGAATATGATTTTTGTCACTATATATTTAAAGTATATGAAATTCCGATAAAAATGACCTATTTGTTTACTTGAATTTGTTGAAGTTTGACCGCCTGATTTTAACATTTTTGTAATTTTAAGCAAAATTGGGTGTTTAGTTAAGATTCATTATTTTCGTTATATTGGTAAATATTTCAATTCCGAGATATGATGATATATTGTAGCTCTTGTTTGCAAATAAAAACGTGCTTAGCTCTACTCTTCATATCCGCTGAAAAATTTTTTCTGTATTAATTTTACGAATCTTTGTTGCGATCCAAATTCGAAAATGCAGGATAAGGAATTTCCAAACAAAGTGGATGCTGTAGAAAGACGAGCTTGGACTAGTTTTATTTCATTGTCCTATAATTTTTTAGGTAATAACAAAAGTCCCGATTGCGTGAACGTAGTACATGAATTTTTTAATGCTTACGATGCAACGAATTGCAACATGTCGATCAAGATTCATTTGCTGGGTAAGTATAAATGGTATCTCTAGAAAATGTCCTATTAAGAAAATCGAGACAGAGTTTTCCATGTGAATGGGTCGAAATGTTCGATTCTCGCGTCTCTACATAGGTTTAACCATGTAGAATTTTTTACCCGCAGAGGTGAGTGACAACTCGAGGAAAACTATTTGGAGGGGTGGGAATCCCACATGGTTTTGACTTGGTCGAAAGGATCAAGACTACCAGGGCTCGACCACGTGGTCAGAACCCGGTGGAACAACATTGGTGGTAATTACCACATTTTCAAACTGATTATGATTGACTAATCAAGAACTTGCAAAATTCTACGACCAAGCGAAGACCAAGTGGTCAAAACAATAAAGAATTTTGCATCCACCTGGATAAAATAATGTCGAGACGCTAGAATACCACATGATTTTCATCATCTATCAAATGGGTCGAAACTATCAGGTCGTGTTCTACTCATAACCACGTGGAAACCCCCACCTTAATTTTTTCAGTAGGGTTATTTTCTCTTTTTTAAGAATATGTATATTTCCAGAAGGATACATAAACAAAATTCAGATGTATTAGAAGTTTTTAAAGCTTCTCAATCATTCATAGTTTGCTGGGTATTTCAGACATGCCGAAAAAGTGAGTCTGGAATAGTTCACGAAAATCAAGAATTGAATACATTTAGTTAATTCCGCATGGATCTCGGCACACCGTGTTCTGAGTCTCACCTCTTTTTTGGAATTCATGAATGTATAGCCGTACATTAACCGCATGACCGAGCTCTGGTTTAGAAGTTTATCGTTTTGTCGGTTTAGTAGGATGGAGAAATCTATAGATAAACGTGTGATTTATGACTGGACTATGCACCTTTAGGTAATATTTCCGCTACTGAATAAGTCAAACAAGAAATGAAGTATATTTAATTATTCCTACATATAAATATCTTGATAACTTATGTAAAGGAAAAACATCGGTAAAAAACACGTGGACTATAACAAGTGAAAATTACTCTGTGTCAGCACAATTTTAGTCCTGATATGGCTATAGAGTAATTATCATGCTGTGACCGGGTAACTCGTAAGGCTGCTCGGCCTGTTGTCAGGCAGCCTCACTGTTGTGCTGTCACACAGCATCACTGTGTCATAGTAAGCAAAAATTATTCTCGATCCACGTTCATGCGGTTAGACATAACTTAGCGCAACTTTTGTTTTGCGACATCCCTATTTGCAGGTTACTCCATGGGACAAATGGCAAAACAATATTCTAATTCAAGTAAATAATACATTAATAGAACTCAAGGCTAGTGGTAGGTTAGAGTTTTTTTTCTCATGACACAAAAATAACAGTTATATTCAGATTTTATTCAGACAATTAAATTAATACAAGAATTACATTAAAACGCGAATTTTTGAACAAGAAACTTTCGCCCATATATGTGTATAATGTGTAATGGTGTGTAGCAGAAAAGATCTTTTAGATTAATCACTTTTTCACTTCCGTCATTAAAAAATGAAACTTCGTATGCATTGAAGTGTTCATGAAATGTGGTAAACAAGTCTCTATATAAAAATAAAATTTCGTCGCATCTGGTCGCAATTTTCTTTATGACACCAAATATTGGTTGACCATCGTCACTTGCAATGCATATTGCCATTCCAGGAATATATTTGGTACCTGCCTTTTGCACCCATTTATGAAAGATGGCGTCATTTTTGTTCGGTTCGAAAAGAAGGGAAGATTGTACAGTTTCTACAACTGGACCGACTTCAACATTTTCACAAAAAACGTTGCCAGTAATTAATTGGCCTGCAAGTCGGAGCTGATGCTTTTTCGCTAATGTCATAGGAACAAATTTTTTGGAAATACTCGACCTTGCTGCAATTATCGAGGTTCTATGCTTGGCCTCAAATCTCATGCACCATAGATGCACAAGAGGGCCGCTTTCTTCAAAAACTTGAGGATAATGGATCATGTGATGAGCTTTTGGTTTCAAAGGTTTCTTGAACAATTTTGGAAAAAGTTCGTTATGCTCAGCAATAAATGTCTTCAATAAAATGCTACATTCGCGTTGCAGAGAAGGACTTGTCACAAGCGCAATAATGTCTACTAAAATTAAATAAAAATTCCACACTGGATTATTTTCCGGCACCAAATCGCCAACCAAAAGGCCAAAATGGCGGACAAAAATCCACATTTCTGCAGCTGACATACGAATACGACCGTTTTTCAGATTGTCTTTACTAATTTCCGGGGGAATGTTGCTCTTGTCGATAGGGCCGTAATCATATGCCGTGATTCGAGAATTGAGGTCATCTAATGTGAATAATGATAGACATGTCGTAAAATAGGTTATTATTTCTATCATATCATATTTACATACTCCTTCAAACAAGTCATGCATGATATCCACTGCCCAATTATTCGTACAATGGAAATCCAGGTGATGGAAGATACATTCTTCTTTGATACCTGTTGTTTGCACCGATTTTAATTTCAGATTATGTGAATACGATTCCTCATTCCGAAGTAAGTCATCGATTTCTGTACAAGCATTTTGTCTTTGCGTTCTGGGCATCCTACAGAATCGACACGCATAGTTACCCACAAAATTTTCTACGAATCCCAGCATGGAATGCATCCCTAAATTATCACCTATTACTAGGCCTAATTTAAGAAACAGTTGGATTTTTCCTATTGGAAGCGAAATTTCAATACCCTCATCTTCTAAAAATTTAAACTCATTTATGAGTATGTTAAAAAAAAGCTTTATTACCAAATTCGGCACGATCATTGCTATAAAATAACAGACCTTGGAAGATATAATTCAATGATGATTGGAATTCCGGAGGAAGGCACGCTATAGAAATATACACACCTCCCAATTTGTTGCCACCCGAATGACTTCCCAGTGGATTTCCGGTCTCAAAATCATCAAAAAATAGGAAAAGAGGCAACACTTTTTTTCCTTTCATATTTTTCGTTAAATTTTTCCACAAATTGCCTTGCACGAAGTTTGAAATTATACCATCATCAGAATCGTTAAGTAGTTTGTTTTTGTAAGATAAAATAATCTCGCAAACATTTGGAATTTCGAAAAGTTTCTTAAAAATTTGTCTTAAAGGAAAAAAGACTGCCTTTGCTGAAGTGGGACTCATTATGGTTTCCCCTGTGGTTGAGTGTTTTATATTTTCAAATTTTTGTCCTACAATATATTCCACGGGAGGGATATATTCCCCGCTTTTCTCCAAAGCTTTAATTTGCATATAATCCGTGTCTAAATCTTTAAATGGATCTCCAATTATATCAAATACTTCTGACACTTGTGCACTAACAGATGCTTGTACAGAATTTGATTCTAAAACGTCCCGCACGTAATTTCTTGCAATGTCAATTGTGTCGGCTACGTATACTTCAATTAATTGTACCACATCTGTCACATCCTTTCTGCAAAATGAGGGTTTATTATGCAATGATGCTATAGTATCGACAGCTCTCCTATGAATCGCCGATTTTAAGTTATTTAAATCAGAAGGAAAGGCTGGTTTATTTTGTACCGCAACTGTCGTAGATGTATTTACAGTAGAAGAAGTATTAGAAGCGGTACAATACATTTCAAAGGGCAACGTTTCATTTGCTTTTTTAACTTTTGAAATTGTAACGGAATTATCAGCATTAATCTCTTCATCTTTACGTTTTAGAGTTGCATTTGAATTAGATGTTCTCAATTGAACAAGATCTTGTTTACTTTCTTTAGCAACTGGTACAAATTTATGATAATATGTTATGCATAAATCTTTTATGAGGTATAATAATTATTCATTACATATACTTGTTATGGATGAGCTATTTTCCACAAGGTCATTTGTTGTAAAGTCTATTATAATCTGAAAAATACAAAACATACGTTGTGTAACATACGAAGGTAAATAGTTGTTACTTGTTTTTGTGAATTATTCGAAAAAAGAAGAGTCTTGTACATTTTTCTCTTTATCATGATTCCATCGCATTAAAAATTTACTGCGTGGACCAATCTTCGGGATGAGATGTTCTATGTCGCTTTCGCGTAAACATTTAAAAGCCTCCCTATCAATGTCATTCTCTGTAATATAAAATATTATAAACCGGAGATAAAATTGATGTAAGATCGTACAAATAGTGTAAACGATTTACTCGTGATTATTGGTTTGTGCCACGCAATAAAATAAAAGTAATAAATTACACAGCAGTGAACTTTTGAACAAAACTTTAAATATGAAATGCAAACAGAGTTTATGGGGCGTTCTGTTTGAAAACGTTCCTCTGTAAAAAAAAAATGAAATTGTTCATATCTTACAAACTATGTCGAAAAAAAGTTAATATTTATAATTTTGTTTATATAGTCTATAGAATACATAAAATTTAGAATATATAAAACTTGCTTAAAAAACGCTTCTCTTCTGATCATCTGTTTTTAGTGAAACGATTTGAAACAGAATGCTCTTTATACAAACCCTGTAGATATTAATTCATTTTTAGATATAAAGCCCAGAGTATTAGTCGATAATATTAATCAAATTGACAAATAATAAATACGTAGATCTGGTATAACTAGTATAACTGTAAACAGTTAAAACAATTTGGTTAGAAATCAAGCATCTGTGCGATTTCTAACTTATTATAACAAATTACTACTGATAACAAATTGGACAGTTTCAGGTTCAAGAGAAAGAAATAAAAAATGTTCGAATAGAAATAGAAAAATGCATTTTTAGACATGTCTAAAGATAATAAAATATATGTGGGGTGAACATAACTAATTACTGTTACCGGCAACACTTGATACCTATTTCTACAGGTGTAATGTCACATATGACCAGAGATTATGTAAAACTCCATGAAATATGAATCAGTGACCCAACTGAAACGCCTGTAAGAATCGTTGTGTGCATCGTTTTGCTGTCGGGCGGATCATATGCACAATAAGAATCATGAAATTACATACCTTCAAAAACGTGTATTAGGTTTTCGAATCCCCATTCCGTCAGTATGACTTTTACGTACTCGTCCATTTCGTGAAAAACTGTGTCGAAATAATATATTTTTTTTACTCAGAGAGATCTGTACGGCTTCGTCAGAGAAAGAGTGGAAAAAACGTCGAATCTAACCTGTGTAGGAGTCACGTTGATGATGCACAGCGATTGTGTATTGTTTTAATCACGAAACTTTGTAACGTAGCACTTGATACGACGAAATCGCAAAATATTTCCACTACAATTTAATACATAAAATAGGAAATTATAACCATGCAGTCAATTTCAACTAAAGTCATTTTTACGTAATAATCTTACTTTATTGGTTAATTAATAATTTAAAAACATGACGTTAAGAACTCCTTCGTCTTCGTCCTTCGTTCACATCTCGTTTTTAAACATTCAACGACAAAAATAACTCTACACCAAAATAGTCTGCTTAAAATTATCTATAATTTTCGTTCCATAACCATTTTTTTTCAAAAAGCGAACCGTTTCCATGCACGAGCTGGTTCTTTCACATAAATTTGCATGATTAAGTTCATAAAAGAGCATTAAAATCTTCCTATTTAGATCTTTTTTTATTTTGGACAATCAACTTTTAACAAAAGTTATCCACTTTATGGATCAATCTGAAATGGTCGGAACGAAAATTATAGTAAATTAACCGCAGATTATTTTGTTATGAAGCTAGTTTTGCTGACAAATATAGAAAAAAATGATATACGATTGAAAATCGAGTTCTTTAGGTCATTTTTTATTTAAATACGGTAAAATATATATAAGACGCCTAAAAAATAAACTTTAGAGAAATTTTCGAGTATTTTGTGAAAAATACGTAATTCCTATACCTACTATAAAACAATGAATAAGACGCAATTATATCATTGTGGCTAAATTAATGAAATGCGGAACACAAATAATCGCAAAGCTTATACAGTAAGTTGTAACAGTATAATGAATAAGTTGTTACACGACATGTGTTGGGTTGTAATATCACAAAAGTTTCATTGCAACTGACAAGTTCTGTGCCAGCCAAACGTTGTGTTGTGCCAACCTAATCCCGGTAGCGTAACGTCTTGTCCTGGCATACGCAAATCGATTTCCTGTCATACAGTATCGCGGACTTCAATTGGCACAAATATTGGGTTAAGGCAGTGCAATTTCGCCAGATCAACGAGTTGTGCTGCGCTCCCACAAAAATTTTTTATGTATAATTTTCTGATATAGAGAATTTGAAAATGAATGTAAACTACTACGGGATTCCAGTTTTGCTCTAAAGTTGATTATGAATAAATCAATGGTAGTTATAAAAACAACATCCATTCGCTCTGGCAAAAATTGGAGCGTTGGACGGGCGTTACTTAAGAGTGACTAAGAGTTACAAAGGAGTTGGAAAACGTTAAATCCGCTTCAAGAAGCTTGCCAAAAGAGTTAGCACAGAGTGAATTTGGACAAGAAACGCTTAACGTATTCTTCGATATTTACTAGGGAACATAAATAGTTTGTTAAACGTACCATAAGCGTGAATTTGGACATTTTATACCCTCTCGTAACCCTTCATTTTTCAAGGGTGGGGTTCTCCAAGTTGAAAATATTCCTGTGGACGAATGAATCAAATAGCATTGGTGAGATTTTTACGATCTGTTATCGTCCAATGCACAATAATTCATTAACGGTTCAGAATAGATGATCTAAAAATTTGCTGAAAACGATATATGTCCAATTACTGTTTTGGTAAAATATCTACATAGAAGATTTTCCTTTACCGTCCTTTTTGTAGTTAAGATACAGAAAGTACCTTCTCACTCCCTTAACTGATCAATACATTTGTGGTTTAACTGCTTGTCTGTCTCCCGGATGAAGATGTGAATGAATCTATCTATATTAATGAATGGCAGTATTATATGAGTAAAAGAGTTTGAATTCTAGGAAGTCATTCAGTCATATCATCAGACATTGTCAGATCGTGATAATATTTATTACGAAGATTCAAATTCTAGTTCTATCATTAGTAATAGCAATCAATTCTTTTTAACCAAAGGAATTTTGTGTATGTGTTAGTATTGCTTCACAATTACTGAAGGATCTCAAAGTTTACGAACTTTTCTCTCTTGTACTAGTATGGGGTATGGTTTGGAGAGTAGGTTCTACTCTACACCACTGTCTACGATGGCACTTGCTACCTAATCCGTCAATGATTCTGTCAGCTAAAATAAAGAAAATGCTATTAAGACTCGTCGAATGCTATCTCTATCACACTATCCGTTCTAACTTATTGATATGTATGCCTAAGGTGTTATCTTAGTCACAAAAATTGCATATAGAATATGCGGATTTTCTAGGCAGTTGACGAAGTGAATTTGAGTTCGTTATGGGCCATACACGAAAAAAAAAGAATTGGTTGAGGGAGCCAACCGCTTATTGCTCTCAGACCCAGACGATAAATTAATTGGAGCAAATAAGAAATAGATGCAATAGCCAATTGATTAAATTTGTGTAGCAATTCGTTGATCAGTAACCAATTTATTGCTTAGTAAATTCACTTACTTGTCTGCCCTAACCAATTTCTGGTCTGGAGTTGAGAGATTTTAGCGGTTGATTGCTCCAACCGATCCTTTTTTGGGCATAATAATTAAACTGAGATAAATGATAATATATGTAAGAAGTATCAATTACAGATTTGTGACGTGACGTATATTTTTATTTTTCAGATCTTTATTTTAACTTGGTAATATGACCAAGCAAATACCATAACAAAATAAAAGATTAATTGCTTACCAATATTCAAGTCAACAATTTTTTAATAGATAGTAATTCAACACCTGTTTTTGTAACCATCATGTCATTTTCAATTAATTATTATTGGCCTGACGGAGCAAATTCATTTGGTCACGGGAGTATTTCCGTGGTGCTCGTAATCCATGCCTTCAACTTTAACCCTAAATAAGTATAAGTACACAATATACCCGTAGGGAAAGTCTCACATAGACTTAATAGGTTGGCATGAAAAATCCCGTTGAGAATTAATCATGCCTGTTGAAGAGCTGAACAAAGAAGTCATTAAAGTCTCAACGGGCACTATGTCAAGGCAAAATCGATGCCGTATCAAAAAGTGTCATACGTTTATAAAATGCGGTACTGCACTGGAATGGACCTTAAATCGACAAAATCAATCGTTTGTCGAGTTTTGTATTACTTTGATTAACAATACCGAAATTGAACGATTAGAAACTTACATCAGTTATTTCGCATGATGTAAGCATAGAAATGTAATATTACTGATTTAACAATGTATGCTTACTACACTTGTGTAGATTATACAGAAAAATCTGAAAATAACAAGTCTAACAAAAAACAAGAGTGACAAAAAGTACTCTGCTTGTTTTGCTGCACAGTACATTATAATATGGAATATTAATAATATTTTGAATATATGCTTCAGCATAAACCACGAAATATTAGCATATAGTCATTAAGATGCCTCCACTTTTCAAAATGATGCCTATTCTTCAATGTGTAATAGCCGTATTTGCACTTGAAAATAAATTAAATTGGCAAAATCATTTAGACGACTATCTCCACAAAACTGATATTCGTGAAGTAACCATTCTAATGGACGGAAATTCTCGCACTTGCAGGACGATTCGAGAAATCACTCGTCATGTTGTCAAAAATCACGGTACGGTTACAATGGACAATTACCCACAACAATTTATTCCCGCATTCCACCCATATATTCAATTTATCATTATTCTGCAAAATCAACAAAACTTAAACATAATGTGCAACTTCGTATCGACAACAAGGAAGATAATGTACGAAACGGTGAGGTCATCGAGCAGATCAGTGATACCTAAAATGCTTATTATTTTTATTCGCAGTGCGTCAATTACTGAATATTACTTTTTCAAAAAACTTTATACACTGGTCGAATCTCATCACAAATCCTATATCGATTTCAGTGTATTAGAACTAGAAGACATACCCCGCAGGAAACATAATTTGTCGTTAGTTCAACGAATACCGATTAAAAAAGTTCCTCGTTTGCATAATTTCGACGTACTTAAATATGGTGTGAAAACGACTAACTTCTCCTTCTCTACAAAATGGTTTCCAGATTATAAAGATCTAAGAAATACAAAATTTTACTGTCCGTGGAAGGAGTTAAATATGGATCTTGTAGGAAGTTTGGATACGAGAATCTGCGAGTACATAGGTTGTCGTATAAACAAAGTCAACGGCCCGCATGCTATGATTTTAAAAACACTGGAACAAACTCTTAATTGTACGTTCCACCTACATACATCATCTCTTCACAAAGAAATCCGTTTTAAGTTTCAATATGGATCATCTGACGGTTTCGAACTACATGCAGTTAAAAGTATTCCAATACGACAAGAGAAAATAGTTCCCTTTCTTCCGATTCGACGATCCAGTACATTGTCAATTTCTCCGAATTTTCCTTTATACGTCGTGACTACTACCATTATTATTGTAATAATAAAAGTATTGGCATATCTATTAAATTGGCAAGGAATGTACTGGCAGCCTATCCAAATTTTATATTGTATATTAGGAATAGGAGTGGAAAATATGCCACATAAAGTAGCTGAAAGGATTGTTTTTACTGGTTTGTTATTCATTTCCATTGTTTATGGGATAAACATTATCGAAGATATGATGAACTTTGAACTGCATACCAATGAAGAAATAAAAATGACGACATTGAATGACTTATCCGATGCAAAACTCAAACCAATAGTTTCATTTATGGAAAATTTTAATTATTTTCAAGGTTCTGAGAGGTCAGTTTTGAGAGAAATGTCGGTAGATCGCACAGGCATTAATGCTGAAGGTTGTTCCGACTTACTCAAGGTTGTTCGAAAGGACAAAAATACTAGTATCTTTTGTCTCTTGGGGGAGTATGAAGGCAAGTTAATAGTAGAACGCGAGCGTAACTCTAACGGCAAATCAATTTACACAATTTTAAAAGACGCAGAAGTTTCATTAAAATGGGAAGAATTTATAATACACCAAAATGTACCATTCATGGATCGCTTTAATTCAATCTTTTATGGAATGATTGAATCTGGATTGATTGATAAATGGTTCGATGTTGGAATTAAAAGAAATTTGCACAGTGACATAGAAACAAATGATACCTTAGTATCAAAAATTTTATTAATATTAGCGCTGGGATATCTTTGTTGTTTTTTCTTTTTGTTTCTGGAAATCAGCATTCATGAATATGGTCAGAAAATCAATATTAATTGCATACGCAGATACGTCATCAAAAGAGCGAGACTTGTATGGAATACAATTAGGAATATTAAATTTAAACAGTGGAAAATAAAGATTAGTAAATGGAAGTATTCAAAATGATTTTTTTGTTTCGATGTAAAAAAGTGAACTCTTCAGTTTCATCACAATATAACTTACATTTACGATTCATCATGAACTGATTTCTTTATCGACGATTTATATTTATGTGCCACCACATACAATATGGATTTTATTGATGGTGCACGCTGATGGAAGTGCAATACCAAAACTCGATGATTGGGTATATAGCATACATACAATAAATCTACTTGCAGTAATAAAAACACTACGCCGCTCCAGCCAAGTTTTGAATTTTGATCTTTGAAACTTTGTTTCACTTGACCTACATATTGTACGAACAAACGGTGATTGTAAAAGATGTCTGCAGTCGCAACAAAGTTAAAGTAAAACAATGGATTTGAGCGAGGGATTCGTGATGTGCAGTTTATGGAGGACACTATATAACGTTTTCGGAAAATTTAATTCTGGACTCTGAACGTTGAGTAAAAACATACCAGGGAAGGCCGGAAATTCGAGGATGGGCTTGAACTTCGATATAAGGAATTCTTATACTTATTTTTTAATAGATTTAAAGTCATGTTTGCCAAGGATAATTGTTTTGTTACGTTGTGGTTTGTAGAAAATACTCATAAGTAGACTTAGTTAGTTCAATGCAATAAATTAGTATTTCGAACATCAAAGTACCGTATTTCTTTCATATTATTAATCGTTAAAACAAAAGAATGTTTTCAAAAATCATTTTTTTTCAGAAATAGCTCTCTATCTCTCTCCTCTCTTGTTGTCTGCCATATTGGATCTGTTATTGTGAATTTTCACAACCTATCTTCAGTTTCATAATCAGGGATCCCAAAAACAACCGAATATCACGTTTCAAGCAAAATGATTTGATTTATTGCAAATGCGTTCACCATGTTGAATCCGCCTTTTTGAATTCTCAAATTCTGACTTTAGAATCGTAATTAGTGACCACAAAAACCCCCGAGTACTAAGTTTGAATTGATTTCAATCATTTCTGACACTTTTTTCAGAGTATAGCCGCCATTTTCAAAGTCGCCTGATTCGGTGCTCTGTAATACATCAGTATTACTGACAGTTTCATCAGTATTTTTGTGAAAAATTTATTCAATTCGGTTAAAAATTGCTTTGTCGAGCGAATTTTGTCCAAAATGCCACACTGTGCGCCCGTGGAATGAGAGTCGCGCTCTTAAAAAAAATCATAACTTCAGAACGAAAAAAGACTCCGTCAATTTTTTTGTTTAAATGAACAGTGAAGTATTCTCCTATATGATGGTATATTCTTTAAAAAAAAATTATATAACTTTACCAAATTGAAGTTGAAAAATGTATTATGCCAATTTCTTAATCCAATATCCAAATACAACTTGTCGAATTTAAATGCGATTCCATTTTTACCATATTTTTCAAGGGTGCCCACAACCGGGTACAAATATTTTTTGAATGAAAAATCGCCAGTTCACTAAATGTATATGATAAAATTTTTCTTTTACAAGGAATCAGTTTAATTCTTTTACAGGAGTTAGCTAAGGTATCTAGCTTTCCATGTATATCTGCATAATATGAATGTTGTCAAAAATTATTAGTTAAAAACAAATGGATGCCCACAACAGGAGCTCTTCTCCTATACAATTGGTCGTTAACCCATATAATCGCAAATGTCGTGAATTTTCAATGAATTTTTCAATTCTTCTTTCATGCAAGAAGTAACAACAAAAATACAGATACACCATATCCGACGTAAAATTTCATGGTCTTTTGGAATGCGTCCACAGAATTTGTCTAAAGCCAATGCTTAAAAATGTATAAACAATTATTTGCAAAAATCGGCTTCGTGGCTCAGGCGGTAGCGCACTGGACTACGTGGAGTCGTAGGTGTGTTCGATCCCTATTCAGGGAACAATATTTCGAAAACGCTTTTCAAGCAGCACTTCGTAAGACGAGACACGTTGTTTGTTTACGTTTCACAATATTGTTTATTTGGCGGAAATTGACTCATGACCGTTGCTGTACTCGGCGTAGGTTTCTGCAGCTCCTACATTTACAAATATGAAGTACAAATATCAAGTATGAGATAATAGAAAAAAAACTAATAATTTTTTATTCAAAAAAATGTTAGAACCAAACATTTTAAGAAATTTCGAGGCTTATAATTTTAAATGTATGAGGCACAATTTTGAAAATAAAGGTGAAATCAGACACGAAAAAGTCGTCAAAAAGGTCATGAATTTTTTCAGATTTTGACTATTGGAAAAAATGTTGCTGAGTGAAAAGTTTTTAGAAGCACTTCTAAGTCACTTGACCAAAGAATACGATGAAAGTTTTGGATCTTTTTTTAAAATTTTCAAAATATATGCGTATATATTGCATCCGCAGGTTTGAATTTTTTACATCTGACACCGGATTCATAATTGGCTAGATGAAAAATCCTTATGCACCATATCTGAAGAAAATACCATCGCCGATATGGCAGTAACTGAAATGTTTAACATTTTTTCATAAATTAATTTTGTTTATATGACAAATGGCACATTCGGGCGGCTGCACTGTTTCTGCAATTTGCAGTGCTCGTGTTGGAAAGTTCAAAAACTTGAAATGAAGAAATCATTTCGTTGAATGAATTTCAATTGAAAGGTTCGAATAGAACAATTGCAAGTTGCATGAATTTCAATGGAAAAATAGTTATATTTGTTGCGAATGAATTTTAATGGATAGTTAATTATTACAGGACAACAAATTTAATGTTTTTGAATCGAAAAAAAATTAGATGTAAATGAATGATATGAATGAATACGATTCGGTTATTACCAATAGCGAGGTTGGAGGTACATGTTTATGGAAAATAAAATATTTAAATGAAACAATTGTTCAAAAAAGACCAAAAAGTTGGTTCCATAGTCATTTTTGACGAGGAATTCAAAGATAGTATAATATAAATTGTAAACAAATTTTTTGACCCAAAACAATTTTTTCCTGAAAAAGAAATGGAATTTTTTAAAATCCATGCGTAATTATTTTGGAAATACGTTTTTCTGTACACCAAACTTTTTTTAAATGTGTAAATTAATTTAGCGAATTTTAATGGGTCAAAGAAATTCGTTCTTGAGTGACTTTTGACAAGGAAGTCAGTGGTGTTGGAATAAAAAATGTAAAAAATTCGTTTTTTAAATTCAATTTCTTTAAATCAATCCGTATTTAAAAAAAAAAATGCGTTTTCATGTTCACACAAATTCTCGAAATTTTTAAATCAATTTAGAAGAAAGTAATAATGAAACTAGATGCCTTCGACCCGGGTGCCTATAATTTTGGCTAAATTCGTATTGCAGTTCCCTGACGAAAGGCTGATGCTTCCGGGAATATTCCCATTTTAAGACTGCCAGGAAAGAAGGCGACAGAGGATAGTTCTAGCATCGTTAGGTTCGAGTAGTTTCTATACATATATTGTAACAATATCTTGTTATATCAATAGGGTGAATATGCCAATGAATGGACGGTTAAGCATTTTCCACACTTTGATCGATTGTAACTTTTGAATTCTTTTATGAAAATTGAATTATGATACCACCATTAGAATCGTTAGACTCTGCTCTTTATGACCGTGTAGTTCAATCTTTGATTTTATTTAATTATTAACCCCGTCTTCATACGTTTGTAAAAAAATCCGCTAAACCCCAATGAATAGACGGGTTAAATCAAATGGGACGTTTTCAGTACCAGTTTTGGATGGCTTTAAAACTTTGCTTTGATTTTACAAAATAATAAACACTGGAAGATCAATAGTACTGTAAATATTGTTTTGAATGTTCAAAGAACATAAAAATATGTATTTTGTTGCATGTTGTGCATCATACATTCATAAGAAATAAAAATATGTAGAAAATCGTCCATTCATTGGCATATTCACCCTATATTAAAATTGAAAATGAGCATTTCAAAACTTCAACCCCGACCGCAGGTCAGCCGAAGCACTGATAAATGAGCACGTCTTGTTCACACTGATGCTTAAAAAACGCGGTTTAGTCGAGTTTTTGACAGGTCGGGTTGCAGGAAATAAATTTTTTTATATGTGGGATACTTCGGTTTCCGTTTTTTACGGCATTATCGTTGATTTTACGAAGAAATGAATATAACCTTTTTTGTAGAGAATTCGATGTTCTATATTTTTTTTTTTGAAACATTTTTTTGTACGATTTGTATTTTTTGTTAAAAAATGGAAAAAAAACGTGTTTTTTGAGCGTTCTTTTGTTAAACCTCCCCATAATCTAGTATGCATTGTTTCCAAAAACTAATCAGATCTAAGTTTGGCCCAGAGAAACCCAAATCCGTTTGTATTTTTTAAATTCGTCCTGCCAGTCGCGAGATATCGCGTATACAAAATTTTGCCCACGGACGGACGGACGGACGTACAACCTAACAGACACCAATTTTTTTTATTGTTGCTTTGGGTTCCTTAGGGCCTGAAACGTCGACATTTGATGAAAAACTATAGGGTAATTTTTTGGCGGGAACTGACCAAATTCAGTACTTGGTCGAAGTAAAAATCGAAATTAAAAATCGAAATTAAAAATTGCCGAATCACATTTTTAAAATTTGAGTTTCATAAAGGCAATTCTAACAATTTTGTATGCTCTCTTAAAAAAAATCGAAGAAATTTGTCGAGAATTGACCTGCAATACATGATTTTTCGATATTGAAGAAATTTCTCGGCCAATTCTGTTTTCTTTTTAGAAGATAGTAAACATTGGTTTGAATTACCTTTATTAAGCCCGAATTAAAAAAAATGAGTCAGAACTTTTTAATTTACATTTTTTTTATTTGATTACTACTTAATGGTACCCCCCTAAGATAGTCTAATTTACTCTAAAAGATTTTAATTATTAAATATAAATTATTTCAACTTTTTCAGGTATTCTGCCAGATTCACATCTTGAAAAACACCATGGTACTAGAAAATTACTACAATTTAAGTGTTAGCAATAATATTTCCTTCCTATGTGACAAGATGTATCTTAATGTAATAATAAATAATTAGAAAAATTAATATATAAAATATACAACCTTTTATTGATACAAAATCATTAAAAAATGCGAATGCCAATGAAATTGAATGAATTTCAATAATATAATAAGCACGTACTGAAATTAATGATTTTAAAACAATATAGAAAATCATTGGTGACAGCTCTGTTGAATAAATTTCTATTGATATTTAGTGATTAAGAAAACCAATTCAAATCTATGGAGATTCATTCAAAATCACTCAATGAATTTCAATGAACTTTCATTTGCTGGGTTATTAACGATTTTGTCCTCTCCTCTTTAATAATTTTGAATTTTGTAATTTTTAGTTCAAATTTGTACTCAACAACTTTGAAAACTTCTATACAATGAACTTCATACATAATTCGAATAACTTCTTAAAACGCCTTTGTACGTCATATTTGAGCCTCCATTTTTCAAATTCTGAATACAGACGCTTATATCCGCTAACCCCAAAAAAAAGAATATTAAAAATAATAATAAAAGATTCATAATAACAATGTGCCCATAAGAGTTAACAGCGATTTAACATTACGTGAGGAACGTAGAAGATAATTAAAAAATAAAATTTTGTTGATTTTGAAATACCGTTAGTTAATTTGTTGATATACGAAACAGCGCAGACGAATATATCATAAGTAATGTGAAAAATGGAAAATAAAATATAACTGATACTCGCACACCGGAGTAACTGTCTGAAAAATTGCAGAGTGCAACAAAATTTAATGGGGCGTCCAAAAGAATCATTATTAAGAATTGAAAATTTTACAAAACTACGCAGCCGTTTTCACTAGTAAAAAAATAGCCGTACTTCAATATTGTTAAATAAAGCACAATTTTTTTACACAAGTTTGAAAGATGTGGATAATTTAGCATTCGTGAAATCAGCCTAGGTTAAATTTAACTATTTATGGAATCGTAAATCTCTTTGAAATGTTAATTTAATATATAAGTAGTTGGCGAGACGGTACATATAAAAATGTAAACAAAGGAATGTAAATAAGCATCTAATTATCCATACGCATCCAAAATAAGCATCTTTCCAAATGCCGAATGTGAAACGCGTTTTTAATGTAATAGTTTTGAAATAAAATACCAGATGGGGTTTTTTCCACATTTCTCAATAGTTAATAAAAAATGTTAGCCTTATATTCTCCGTTTCTTTCGATAATTATTTGCGTTTACATTCGGATTTTGACGACGCTTGTTTATTTCCTTACCTTGGTATACATTTTTATATGTGACGTCTCGCTAAGTATTTGTATTTAATTATTATTTAATAAATGCAGCAAAGAAATATTGCTCTTAAGTTTTCTATGTAAAAAATAAATATTTATTTAAGGACTAAATGTATGACTGTATATTTTATGTCGATTTATGTACATAATTGAATCCCCCCAAAAAATAGACTCATAATAAAGTGTATTTTTTAAAAATGTATTAAAATAATACTTGATATACATGCAATTTCGTGCCAGAGTTTGACATATTATTGTGAAATTTACTGCATTAATTTTTTTAGTACACAATTTATAGATCGAGCTTCAAAAAGTTTACTGGTATCGAAGCATAACTTTCCAAAATAGAATAGTTATTATTTACTTATTAATTAATTCATTTTTACCGTCATTACCTACTTATACGTGTAAAGTATTTTTGCACATTAGTTTATGATCATAATTTCATATTAACTATAGTAATAAATTGTTGAACAATAATTATGTCCGATTTTAACAATTCTACCACTTTCATGTATTCCGTATTTGTATATATACACTCAAAAAAATGTCTGTTATAATAACCAGATTTGTGGGTAGTTTAATTAGAACAATAATTGTTTTTACAATATGTCTAGTTAAACCAACAATATTTCTGGTTATACCAACCAGAATTCTGGTTATTTTAACCAGAAAAAAATAATAAGCACTATTTAATCATCTGTTCTGATTATTTTAATTATTTTTTTTTCTGAGTGTGGAATAAACATTATTCCCGTTTAAACTAATATGTACTAGGCACAACAAATTTACGTGAAACGTGCTTGACGTATATGGTCAAAACAAACATTTCCGACGAAATTTTATCTTTTTTATACATTTATTTTAAAGCAAAATACAAATGTGAAAAAGTATAAAACATTGAAGATCGTAATCGTTTTAGTCATTTAGAAATATTAAATGGTCCTGTTTTCATGCATTCGCTCGACTACAATATGTAAAAGCAGATCATTTCCCATTAATTTTCGAGATATCATAATACCGTTATACACGTGTACAAGGTAAACTTGTATTACAAAATGCTAACATATATTATGAAAATTTTATATAATACGATATCACTTTTTCTAAATCTAATAACAATGGTTACAAAATGAGTTACACAATATGCACGAAAGCTACACAGATAAATTAATATTCGATTGTCAAGGAAGTCCTTTCCCTCTTCAAAACTCTTCAGCATGATGAAGTATTTCATCACATCTGTATATTAGTTCACATCACCAAGCACGTGATTATAAGTGTTGCAAGGGTCAGAAATGGGACTGAACATCGAAAATGAGTTTTTGGCGTGACATATTAATAGAAATGAAAACATTTGGAAAATGTTTTCAAAATCTATGCAATTTCAAATACACGTATGTCGTTTGCATGCAACAAATCTTATATAACAATTTCGCCAATTCGTTTTTGCAGAATAAGTCAGAATTTTGAACTGAGCAGATCGTACAGCGTAGTTTAAAAAATACAGACCTTCAAAATGAAATTCTTCATTTTTATCAGCGCTATCGTGGCAGTGGCTTTTGCAATGCCGGCACCCAACGTTACCTCCACCCATGTTGCAGAAGGGGCACCGGTAAACGACTTTTTATAGGCCAAACGGTTTTGTGAAATAATAAATTATATAATCCTTAATATTCAATTCATCTTTGTCATTCTTTTCAAAATGTAGGTTCTAGTCATTTTGCTGTAATTCTTTAGAATTCGTAAAATAATTTGTTTCAATTTGGTTAATCAAGAAAATCATGTTCTATTTAAAATTCATATTTACAGTTGTTTGAAAGAATCTTAACATCTGCGTTTACAATACATATTGCAATTTTTTTCGCAAATGCTATAATAAAAATGAAAAATACTAACATTTTTATATTAATTTGTTAAAAAGAGACTGAAATATTCATTATGCCGATCAAATCCAGTAACTTTTAAACATCTGCAAATGCTAAATATTTCGAAAAAAATACATCATTAAGCCAACATTGACTTGGTCCCAACGTTTTAATATCAGAAACTATTACTCTAAGGTATACCTCAAATGCAATTTGTCGTTTTTTTTTCAATATGTAATTTGTGACAACCTCAAAATTATTTGCAGATGACATACATAATTTTCGTCAAGACGTAGAATTAATAAGTACGTTTTTGACATCTTTTATCTTATAAACATCAAAACTTTTTCATTATTTCAGTTGGACACAGATAGTGGTGTAGAACACGCTGGTAAAATTGACCATGCTAATGTCGAAGTCGAAACAGCTCACGTAAATAAGAGACACAATTTAACTCAGGAAGATATACGATCTGCCGACTTCCTTCTTGCTCATCCAGCTCCTGCTGCTCACTTTCCAATAACCCAACTTGCTCAAGCAGCTCATATTTCTGTCGGTGATCTTATTCGTTCTCTTCATGGAAGTTCCCTAGCAAAGATTGTGCATCATATTGCTCATGCCCCAGGCGCTCAACTGCCCAATGTGGCTCATGCTCCAGTACCTCATATTGCTTCACAAGGTCCTGTAGCAGCCTAGACGACTGGGCAAGCTATTGTCGTCTGAGCTAATGTTTACCTTCAGGACACCCGTGCAGCAGCTCATGCCAAGGATTTTCATGCTGTTTTTTATCAACACAAAAAATACTAATATCGCTGCACATTCCTTATGGTGAATGAAATAAGTCCTTGGGGATTTGTAAATTATGTAAGCTGTCGCACATTTCTCTGACATGTTTGGTATTTATAAGAATAATGTTTGAAATTGTACATATTTGTTGGATTTATTTAAATAAAATAAAACAAATATTTAGTGAATAATATAATTAATTGGAATATAATAAAATATGTATTCTATTTAAATGTACAAAAAACACAAAAATTAGTATCTCTGGACATTTTTATTAAAAAGCTGAATAACACAATTGAAGAAGTGTGTGTGTGTCTGTGGGATGAATTTTCATGTGGTGGTTTTAGTTTTGCACGACTCGAAATATAAATTTATATTATTTTTAGACTTGAATGCAAGAAATGATATGCATCTTATTATTCTGCGAATTATGAAGGTAGTTCTCTTTGTGCGCTAGTTAACTTCGTAGTTTTATTTGAACATTTTAGATATTTTTATATCAAAAAGAGAAGTTTTATTATGGCCCTGGTCAGGCTCTGATCGGGAATGCAAAGTCTCATCTAATCAAGACCTGATTAGGTATTTGTCATCATGCGCTCGCGCCAACTCACTGTCTTAATTCACACAATATTTTATCGCTTGACGCATAATAAAAATAAAATATTCAATAAACCTATGCATACAAGGATCATACAAAAATGCCTCTGCTCCGGATACTCACCCTGACACAATTTACGTGGGACAATTTTGCAAGCCATTAGTAGCCAGTTAGTGTAAAGTGGTCGTAAGTCGTAACGTGAATGTTAGCAGTCATAACCAAAATGTACAAACAACAGAAAAAACGGAAAAAACGTTGAAAACTAAATTAACTTTAAAAAAAACAGTGATTCGTAATTTCCGTCCATTTCCTCATATTGGGGCCATTTTAGTCACAATGGTAGAGATCGCCATTAGTCTATAGGCGCTGGCTTTTGGCCACTTTGAGGTCCCATCGGGACCCTATGTTTCTTAGACGTATTTTTGGTTATGTGGTCAAAAAAAGTCATAAACTAATTATTTGTTTAAAAATATCTCCGAAGTAAAACATCATATCAAGATTAAACTCATTTCAAAATTCGTATTTTTTAATTAGAAACTCTTTTGTTATTATATCTTTTTAGCTATACTTCATAGTTTTCAAGAAATCAAAGAAAAACGCTTGGATATACGCTTTTGACGCACGCCGCAAACACGCGCCTCGTTCCGTCAACATGCGCTATCTTATTTCTTACGTGTAATGGTATTTTCTGTACACATGTTGGAAACAAGTATTTATATATTACAATTAACAAAAAACAATAAAAATTTATAAATATAAATAAATTTACATTGTTTTGATGTAACGTATAAACGGCTATTCCCCCAAAACGAAAGCTTTTTCCTTATTTCTATAAAATAAAAATTATGGAAATAATAAACTGCATCCTAAAGTGAAATTTTCATGTTCCGTGATTTCATACATGTTCTGAAACCTTTTAGTCCTATATTCATCCATTTTGACAAAAAAATCCTAATTGAAGGATATATAATAGTACATTATGTACCAAGGACGCAAATATTGATCTTCGACGATTGTGAAGTTAGTCGCCCGAGCGAAGTGAGGGTAACAACTACACTCGTCGGAGATCGATATTTCGCCCGTGAAGAATAATGTATTTTTTGATCCGATTGTCATAGGACTCGATAATTCGCGGTTGAAGGTTTCGCCCTAGGCCGAGAAATCGAGTTTGACGGCCGGAGGGTCAAAAAATATATATATTACTAGTAATAAATAGGCAACTCATAGTGCAGTCCTAGGCTCTATATGCGATACAAAAATTAAACAAACAAACGTTCTAATTATATTTGGTCTTTGTCAAGACAACAATTAGGCAACGACTACCATGTCACATAAATATCTTACTACATTCAATTAGTTATTATTACATTTCTCTATTCAGACATATATGTTAAAGACTGATACAAAGATTCGTTGATAACCATGGTATAATTTAATTAGATCTAATTACTTCGACCCAGACTTGTAAGTCTGGACGAAGTATTGAATTTGGTCACTTCGGGCAAAAAAATTACCATATAGTTTTTCATCAAATGTCGACGTTTCAGACCCTAAGGAACCCAAATCAACAATAAAAAAATTTGTGTCCGTGATCTTCTACGTACGTACGTCCGTACGTCCGTACGTACTGTTTTTTTGTCTCGCGATAACTCTCGAACGGATAAACGTATTGACATAAATATTTTTTTAAAAATGCGTCTTGGCATAACTTAGATCTGATTAGATTTTGGGGCAGATCCACCCGTCCATTAATAAAAAAAATTAGCCCCATTTATGTTTCTTTGTAGTTTTTTGCATTTATTTTGAAAAATACAAATTTTATTAAAAAATGTTTCAAACAAAAAATACAGAGCATGAAATTCTCTACAAAAAAGGTTCTATGCATTTTCTTCCTAAAGTCAACGATAATGCCATAAAAACTGGTTTAAAATGTTTATGACTCATAGTGCAGATACTATTGTCTGAAAAAGTATTGAATTTGGTCATCGCGACAAAAAAAATTACCCTATTGTTTTTCATCAAATTTCGACGTTTCGACCCCCTACCCCCCAGGGGTAGTCTTTGCCAGCCCCTCGGGCGCGGTGACCACCTACGGGCGCAAAGTTCTTTTACGCCCTTGATACGAAAATAACTATTTCGACATATCTAAAAGATGTCTTATAGATATCTATAAGATATCCGTCATATATCTTTTCGACACTTTCAAGATATCTTTGACGAATTATATATATAATATCATAATAATACAGACAGTAATTAGTAAAACACAGTAAACATGTAATATGCATCGAATAGTCTATTAGAATACAAGTGCATGAAGTAAGTGTTTTGCAACTTTTATTTATTAATACTTCGGGTGGCCTGTTGTCGGGGTCGAAGTTTTGAAAATGCTCATTTTCAATTTTCATACATATAAGAAACACTATATTGTTGTAACATATCTATAGAAGTCACTTGGAGCTAAATATGATTGGACCCCCAAATATCAATATAATTTTATAATATAATTGAAAGCTGTTAGTAAATAAACGAGTCTTAAGGAATAGCCGACTCTCCACTGGGTCGAAGTTTCTGAGCGTGCAAAGCGAGCGAGGCACCACGCCAACACTAGTTTTATAATTGAAATCTGGTTTGAATGTAGGAATTGAAACGAAGGATTTGATATCGCCATTTTCACGGGAATACATGCGTTGACTGACCTTTGACTGGTTTCGCTAATGTACAATATCGAACACTCATATTTCCGTACGATAATCTCATATATTAGCTGACGGGTTTCAATTACGAATAAACTATATATGTATTTGTTGTTGACGTATATTTCATGTTTTTATTTAAAGGAATAAATCTAGGATTTCAACAATTACTTTGACAAAACGTCAAATATTTTTGGGAAACAGCAAGTTTTTCTATTCTGTACACAATTTACAATTCCGCATGACTAGGATGTTTCTTGATTACCACAGGGAATGGGCAGCGGCATTAGCGTGGTTAATCTTTTCCTGGAGGTGGGCAGCAGCATGGGCAGCCTTGGCATGAGCTACTTCGGGGGTGTCCAGGAGGTGTCCGTTAACTCCAACGACAGCGGCGTGTCCAGCAGGGTGGACCTGGTGCACAGCAGCGTGTCCAGCAGGGTACACCTGGTGGACCGCGGGGTAAGCAGCAACTGGTGCAACGTGGACCAATGGAGCGGCATGAGCAACATGGGCTACTGGAGCATGAGCAACATGAGCGACATGTGCGACTGGAGCGGCATGGGCGAGAACAACATCAGCAGATCGTACAGCTTCCTGAGCCAAATTGTGCTTCTCATTGATGTGGGCAGCGGCATGTTCAGCTTTGGCATAAGCTACTTCAGCAGTGTCTACTACTCGGCCATCCACACCCAACTGGAATCATAAATTAAAAATTAAATTAATATATCAATTACTAAAATAATATAACATATTAATAGTTATATCCTTTTTAAAATGTTGTAAAATATTGCATACGTAAAAATTAAATACAATACGTGAATTCTAAATACAGGATAATACAATATTCAAGTATTTAATAGAGCAGTTAAATAACTTTCATTCATTTAGAAAGTGTCACGTAATGATTTCAAATATGCCCGAACAGAAAATATTAACCCTAGTGTGCACCATTTTTTCTTTTCCCATATGGACCAAACAATGTAGCTCGGACTCATACATTCCACATGGTGCATAGAAGGGTTAATGACAAAAAATGAATACTTCAAGAATACATTTCATTTTAATCCAAAGGAATAATAAAAAGAATTATACTAAAAAGAAATAAAAATGTTTCTTACAGGCGCACCAGGTACAAGATGGGTATATGCAACGGCTGGAGCCACAAGATGTCCCGGGTTTGCGAAAGCCACTGCGGCGAAAGCACTGAGCACGATAAGGAACTTCATTTTGAAGATTTTAGGTCTTTGACTTTTCCGCACGATGTGTTCTACTCGAGCTTCTTACTTGTTCTGTGGAGATTCAGTTAACCTGATGATTTTATATGCTGCGAAATCATTGCATCTATCCCGGTTTCTCAAAATTGGAAAGCACACTTCTTTTCTAATCTGTTAAACTGAACGTCCTTGTTACTTTTATATGTCGAATTCGAATATGTACCGAGCGTATTATGAATTTGAATGTATAATATTATGTAGATTTATCATATATTTGAAATTTGAAACTCTCTACACTCCTTTGTGCTATTACATTGTAATAGGATTAACTTCGTTTTAGCTCTATACATTTATTAAGAATCTTTCATTGGCACATAAATCCAAAGAATTTAAAATTAAATTTCATAATTTCCTTGCAACAATCTGTGTTGAATTTTTAAAGTCTCTGGATATTGTGATTATTAAAAGACAAACAATATAATGAGACGTATTGAAGGATGATTTCCATAATTCTAATTTACATTTCGAGCAAATTCGCGTCGTATTACTAATAAACGTGAGTGGGTCCAAACTGAACTAATACTCAATATAAAATCGATCTCTGTTGAAAATATATTTTATATTATGAATATCAATCTCAGCAAATTATAAACAGAAACTGGAGACTACATTATTATTAATACTCTTTTTAGAAGTAAGTATATTGACTTCAGAAAATCATGATCCATATGTCAATTGTTATTTTTCTTTTCGAAAGTTTTAATAAGAAGAAAATTAATTGGTTAGTAATCAATTATCTGCAACAGAAAACGACTCTATTGGTCAGTGTAATTATTTCCTCAGTAGATGTAACCAGTTTGTCGTCTGAATCAGACAGCAGTAAACGGTTGCACCAACTAATCATTTTTCGAAATTAAGGACCGCTCTAATCTTCTCTACTAGAGTATTTTTCTAGTATAGTTTCTGAACGAAAACTACCAAATTGCAGTGTTGGTATCTTAACGCACAGTAGTATATTCCTATAGTAATATTTTTTCAAACAATTTTTGTTTGTTGTACACTGATAAAAGAATTTATTTACTTTAAAAAAGGCTTCTTTAAGTATGGCGAACTAATCCATTTCTAAATCTTAAGGGGACGGTTCGGCGGTATTTTCAACTATATCAGGATCTATGTCTAAAAATTCAGTAAAATTATTTTCGTAGTAATTTTTTACGATGAAGTAAATGAACATAATAAAAGTAAGCAAAAAATTTGTTATATTCAGCTACAGCATCAGCAAGTGCTATCTGCTTTTGTACATTTGTGATGCAAAGTTTTAGCGTCTCCATTCGAAAGCATCGTTGAACAGTGTGATCCAATTTATAAATCTTCGCCATATTACTTCAACTGCAGCTATTTCCATAGCTACCGACGATCCAGATCGATTCTTTGGACGCATTCTTACATCCATATTGATTATGGATTATCTTCCCCAAGATCACTTTGGCATATCACGAATTTGTGGCCATAGTTTGCCATGATTTCAAAATGGATTACGTAGTCAGTTAGAACATCAATTACGAACCCTATGACATGTAGTCGTTCGAGTGGCATCGTAACCGACACTTATTTCCCGTTACCAGAAAATGACATTGAAATTCGTTCATTTATATCAAATACAGTAGCAACAGGATCAGTTGTACTTTCGTTTTCTACTCCGATTTGATGTAAAAGCTGATGATAAAGTGGACTACAAGTCCCAAGACCAATTCACTTTTCACATTTCTTGCATTAGCACTTCCACATTTCTTTGCAAATTCACTTTTCGTATCATCAATTTTCGTATCAACATTGTGAGAATAATTTGAATGTCTAGAGTCCTCTTGACAACGATCCGTTTGTATACCCCATCTTTATTGGCTTCTTTGATATTGAATAGTGTAGTTTTCAGTTATTGTCGTATTGTTATATTTAAATAATTATGCAGTATTAGAAACGTGTGAAATGCCGGGAAGACAACAAAATTATATTTGTTTTTCCAAATCATATAAAAAAAGATGTAGTACAGAAACTGATAATCCACAACAGCATTCTACAAATCTAAATTGTTCTAAGGATATTGAAAATAAAATTATATTGATATTTGAAGGTCCAATCATATTTAGGTCCAAGTGGCCTCGATAGATATGTTACAACAATATAGTGTTTTTTATGTGTATGAAAATTGATAATGGCCATTTTCAAATCTTCGACCCCGACAACAGGCCAGCCAAATTCAATACTTCGACCAGACATGGTCTGGGTCGAAGTAATAAGGAGCAGGCAAGGAAACAATCTCAAGGTGTAACATACAAGCCGGGTGGATTCTAATAAAGAAGTAATTACTTCGACCCAGACGTTAGGTCTGGACGAAGTATTGAATTTGGTTACTTCGGGCATAAAAATTACCCTATAGTTTTTCGTCAAATGTCGACGTTTCAGACCTTAAGAAGCCCAATTCAACAATAAAAAAAATTTGTGTCCGTGATCTTGTACGTACCTACGTCCGTACGTCCTGTTTTTTTGTCGCGCGATAACTCGCGTACAGACAAGCGTAATGACATAAATTTTTTTTAAAATACATGTCTTGGCATAACTTAGATCTGATTAGATTTTGGCGCAAATGCATCCGTCCTTTACTACAAAACATTAGTCCCAATAACGTTTCTTCCTAGTTTTTTGCATTTATTTTGTAAAAATACAAATTTTTCAAGCAAAAAAGATAGAGCATTAAATTCTCTACAAAAAAGATTGTATGCATTTTCTTCGTAAAGTCAACGATCATGCCATAAAAACTGGTTTAAAATGCTTATGACTATTGTCTGAAAAGGTATTGAATTTGGTCTCCTCGGCAAAAAAATTACCCTATAGTTTTTCGTTAAATTTCGACGTTTCGACCCCCTACCCCCCAGGGGTAGTCTTCGCTAGTCCCTTGGGCGCGGTGATCACCTACGGGCGCATAAGTTATTTTACGCCCTTGATACGAAAATAACTATTTTGATATATATCGAAAAGATGTCTTATAGATATCTAAAAGATATCCATCAGAGATAGTTTCAACACTTTCAAGATATCTTTGACGAATTATATGTATATATATTGTAATAATACAGACAGTAATTAGTAAAACATAGTAAACATGTAATATGCATCGAATAGTCTATATTACAATACAAGTGCATGCAGTAAGTGTTTTGCAACTTTTTTAATTTATTAATACTTCGGCCGGCCTGTCGTCGGGGTCGAAAAATGCTCATTTTCAATTTTACGAGGACTCAGGCCACAGGTCATAGTTGTTAATCATTTTCAATTTTCGTACATATAAGAAACACTATATTGTTGTAACATATCTATCGAAGCCACTTGGACATAAATATGATTGGACCCCCAAATATCGATATCATTTTATAATATATTTAAAAACTGTTAGTAAACGAACGAGTTTTAATAAGGAATAGCCGACCCTACACTGGGTCGAAGTTTCTGAGCGAGCGAAGCTAGCGAGGCACCACGCCAACACTATTTTTCAGTTGTAATTGTTATTTTTTGATGTGATCATAAATAATGTAAATATAGAATAATAAAATACTGGATAAATAAATTTAAAAAATATAATACCGTGTCTACGATATCAAATATGTGTTTGACAATTTTTCAATTCTTATCAATTCTCTTGAAAATAATGTTCCAAAAATCAGGAAAAACATTTCGTGTACACAATTTCAATCAAAATATTGCATTTAACCATATTTATAAGGAAACAAAAATTCTTATTTGTAAAAATTACTTCAAAACTAGTAAAAATTGAAATTTTGAGGCACTAATTTTTTTTTAGTATAAAAACATATTTTCCAAAAAAATACGTATGGGTTTTAAAAAAATTTCAATTTTTGACGAAAAAAAACTTTTTTTATTGGTAAAAAAAATTGTTTGCATATTTTTTTTTATAACTATTCAATTACACGTAAAAAATTACTACAACAATAATTTTATCGAATTTATACACGTGGATTCTGATATAGTTGAAAATGCTGCCGAAACTTACCCTTCAGATTAACTCTTTGCTAATGGCGAAATATATAATAATGTAGTCTCCAGTCTTCCCTATTTATAATTTACTAAGATTGATAACCATTGGTGGAGTAATAATATAACATATATATTTCCAACAGAGATCGATTTTATAGTCTCCGCACTGCAATCAAAAGTTTAGAATAAGTTTATATATAAATTATGTATATACATAATTTTATTGTTAGAATTAATTACTAAAACTTTGTCAAGTTTTAGTCAAGTAAGATTTAAAAAATAAATACTTTGTGAGCATTAGTTCAGTTTGAAACCACTCACATTTATTAGTAATACGACGCGAATTTGCTCGAAATGTAAATTGGAAATATGAAAATCTTCCTTCAAAACGTCTAATTATATTGTCTGTCTTTTAATAATCACAATATCCAGAGAATTTCTAAATTCGACAAAGGTTGTTGCAAGAAAATTAAGAATTTAATTGAAAATTCTTTGGGTTTTGTATACAAGGAATATTTATTGTTAAGTAACATTTAAAAAAACATTCATTACTAAAAAAAAAATTGAAAAGCACATATATACTGAAAAGCAACCTTAATGCCTCCAGCGGAATACATCTACTTGATATCATTTTCATAAATCATATAAGGATTCGTTATTCGATTACCTAAATTATGATGCTAGAATAAAGAAAATAACTAATTCGAGTCAATAATTTTGAAATGCTGAGTTTGCTCTAATGAAGCAAAAATGTCAGGCTTTAATATTTGTTTTGGTACGAATAGATAAAATACAGTACATTTTTTTATATAGCACAATATATAGCATAAATATGTGCCAATGAAAGATTCTTAATAAATAAATAGAGATAAAACAAACTTAATCCTACTACAGTGTAATTGCACAAAGGAGTGTAGAGTGTTTCGAATTACAAATATGATAAATCTACATAATATTATACATTCGCTTTCAATGTCAAATTCATAATACGCTCTGTATATATTCGAATTCGAAATATAAAAGTAACAAGGACGTTCAGTTTAACAGATTAGAAAAGAAGTGTGCTTTCCAATTTTGAGAAACGGGGATAGATGGAATGATTTCGCAGCATATAAAATCATCAGGTTAACTGAATCTCCACAGAACAAGTCAGAAGCTCGAGTAGAACACATCGTACGGAATAGTCAAAGACTAACCTAAAAGTTTCAAAATGAAATTCCTTATTGTGCTCAGTGCTTTCGCCGCAGTGGCTTTGGCGAACCCGGGACATCTCGTAGCGCCAGCCGTAGCATACACCCATCTTGTACCTGGTGCGCCGGTAAGAAATATTTTTATTTCTAGTCATTACAATTCTATTATTCTTTTTGATTAAGACGAAATGTATTCTTGAAGTATTAATTTTTTATCATTAAATCTTCTGTGCACCATGACGAATGTATTCATCCACGCTACATTGTTTCCATATGGGAAAAGAAAAACTGGTGCACTGGTTTAATATTTTCTATTAGGGCATATTTGAAATCATTATGTTAGACTTTCTGAATTAATGAGCGTTTGCAAGTTATTTAACGGCTTTATTAAATACTTGAATATGGTATTAATCTGTATTTAAAATTCGTAACTAATTTTACGAAATGCAATATTTTTCAACATTTTAAAAAGGATATATCTGTTAATATGTTATATTATTTTAGTAATTGATATATAAATTTAATTTTTAATTTATGATTCCAGTTGGGTGTGGATGGCCGAGTAGTAGACACTGCTGAAGTAGCTTATGCCAAAGCTGAACATGCCGCTGCCCACATCAACGAGAAACACAATCTGGCCCAGGAAGCTGTACGATCTGCCGATGTTGTCCTCGCTCATGCCGCTCCAGTAGCACATGTTGCCCACGTTGCTCATGCTCCAGTTGCCCACGTCGCCCATGTTGCCCATGCTGCTCCATTGGCCCATGTTGCACCAGTTGCTGCTTACCCTGCTGTCCACCAAGTGTACCCTGCTGGACATGCCGCTGTCCACCAGGTGTACCCAGCTGGACACGCCTCTGTTGTTGGAGTTAACGGACACCTCCTGGACACCCCCGAAGTAGCTCATGCCAAGGCTGCCCATGCTGCTGCCCACCTCCAGGAAAAGATTAACCACGCTAATGCCGCTGCCCATTCCCTGTGGTAATCAAGAAACATCCTAGTCATGCGGAATTGTAAATTGTGTACAGAATAGAAAAACTTGCTGTTTCCCAAAAATATTTGACGTTTTGTCAAAGTAATTGTTGAAATCCTAGATTTATTCCTTTAAATAAAAACATGAAATATACGTCAACAACAAATACACATATTTTATTCATAATTGAAACCCGTTAGCTAGTATATGAGATTATCGAAATATGGGTGTTCGATATTCTACATTAGCGAAACCAGTTAAAGAGCAGTCAACGCATCTATTACCCGTGAAAATAGCGATATCAAATCTTTCTTTTCAATTCCTACGTTCAAACCAGATTTCGATTATAAAATTAGATCTAATAAAGTTAAATTATACCTCGGTTATCGCCGAATCTTTGTAGCGATCTTCATATATATGTCTAATTAGAGAAATCTAATAATGACTAATTGAATGTAGTAAGATGTTTACGTAATATGGTAATCTTTGCCTATGTGGCCATAACCTAGACAAAATGTAATTTGAATGTTTCTTTCTTTATTTATTTTAGTATCGCATACAGAGCGTAGGACTGGACAATGAGCGGCCTATTTATTACTAGCAATATATATTTTTTATATATCCTACAATTAGGATTTTTTAAAACAACCTGCGCTTTTTCGATGATTGTCATTTTAATGAAACGGATGACTATAGCACTAACAGATTGCAGAACGTGTATGAAATCACGGAAAATGTAAATTTCACATTCGGATGCAGTTTATTATTTCCGGAATTTTTATTTCATAGAAATAAGGAAAAAGCTTGCGTTATGGGGGATAGCCGATTTTACGTTACATCAAAACAATGTAAATTTATTTATATTTATACATTTTCATTGTTTTTGTTAATTGTATTATATAAATATTTGTTTCCAACATGTTTACAGAAAATACCCTTACACGTAATAAATAAGATAGCGCATGCTGACGGAACGAGGCGCGTGTCTGCAACGCGTGTCAAAAGCGTATATTTTTTCTTCGATTTCTTGAAAACTATGAAGTATAGCTGAAAAGATATAATAACAAAAGAGTTTCTAATTAAAAAAATACGAATTTTGAAGTGAGTTTAATCTAGATATGATGTTTCACTTTGGAGATATTTTTAAACAATTAATTAGTTTATAACTTTTATTTTCTACATTTTCGGTCGATAACCCTCGAAATTTCGATTCAGCAACCAAAAATATGTCTAAAATACTTTGGTTCCCAAGGGAGTCCTCAAAGTGGCCAAAGACCAGCGCCTGTAGACTATGGCGGTATCTACCATTGTAACTAAAATGCCCCCAATACGAGCAAATGGACGGAAATTAAGAATCATTGTTTTTTTTAAATTTAATTTTGTTTTCCACGTTTTTTCTGTTGTTTGTACATTTTGGTTATGACTGCTAACATTCACGTTACGACTTACGACCACTTTACACTATCTGCCTACTAATGGCTTGCCTAATTGTCCGGCGTAAATTGTGTCAGGGTGAGCATACGGAGCAGAGGCAATTTTGTATGATCCTTGTATGCAGGTTTGACAAATGGTATTGTAACATAGATATCACAGACGGGAACACATTGCATAGATTCCAGTATTTGAAGGTACCGAAGGAGAAATAATTGGAAAGTCTTAATCACATAAATTTCTTGTTCATAAGTGATATTCTTAGAATGTCACTATATTTATCATACGTCTTAGTTTGATTATAATTTAAATTTGTAAGTATATATAACAATTTTTGAATTGCAAATTTAATTGTAGGGCTCACCGTCATGAAACTAAAATCTTCACGATTTATCCATGGACAAAAAATTAATTGCAAAGAATTTTCTTTAAAAAATGAAAAAACGTCGATTCCACCATAACGAAAAAGCTTTTTTCCCTATTCCTATACAATAAAAATGCCGGGAATACAGTGCATCCTAGAGTGAAACGTTCATATTCCCTGAGACTTTCTGAAATCACAGTGGTATGGTAATCTATGTCATTTAAGAGACAGTCATCGAAAAAACGCCGATTGCAGTAAAATAGTCCTAATTCAACGTGGGAATTGAAACAAAAGATTTGATACATTAGCTGAAGAATTTCGACTATGAATAAAATACATGTATTTGTTGTTGAAGTATATATCATGTTTTTATTGAAAGGAATAAATCAAGGATTTCAACAATTACTTTGACAAGACATCAAATATTTTTGGGAAACAGCAAGTTTTTCTATTCTGTACACAATTTACAATTTCGCATGACTAGGATATTTCTTGAGATTACCACAGGGAATGGGCAGCGGCATTAGCGTGGTTAATTTTTTCCTGGAGGTGGGCAGCAGCATGGGCAGCCTTGGCATGAGCTACTTCAGGGGTGTCCAGGAGGTGTCCGTTAACTCCAACAACAGCGGCGTGTCCAGCAGGGTACACCTGGTGGACAGCGGGGTAAGCAGCAACTGATGCAACATGGGCCAATGGAGCAACATGGGCAACATGGGCGACGTGGGCAACTGGAGCATGAGCAACGTGGGCAACATGGGCTACTGGAGCATGAGCAACGTGGGCAACATGTGCTACTGGAGCGGCATGAGCGAGGACAACATCGGCAGATCGTACAGCTTCCTGGGCCAGATTGTGTTTCTCGTTGATGTGGGCAGCGGCATGTTCAGCTTTGGCATAAGCTACTTCAGCAGTGTCTACTACGCGGCCATCCACACCCAACTGAAATTAAACATGAATTAAAGCACCAACTACTAAAATAATAGCTAATTAAAACTTTACACACATATCCTATTGAAAATTGTAAATTTTCATCCACTGAAGTATACATATTCATTTATAAAATATACAATCTTGATAGATAAAAAACAATTCAGTTTCAAATACTTTTTAAATATAATCTTTTTGATTAAAATGGAAATAAAAATGTTTCATACCGGCGCTCCAGGTACGACGTGGGTGTATGCAACGACTGGTGCCACAAGGTGACCCGGTTTAGCAAAAGCCACTGCGGCGAAAGCACTGAGCACAATAAGGAATTTCATTTTGAAGATTTTAGATTAGTCTTTGACTATACCACACGATGTGTTCTACTCGAAGTTCTTACTTGTTCTGTGCAGATTCAGTTAACTTGATGATTTTATATGCTGCGAAATCATTGTATCTATCCCCATTTCTCAAAATTGGAAAGCACACTTCGTTTCTAATTTGTTAAACTGAACGTCCTTGTTACTTGTATATTTCGAATTCGAATATATGCAGAGCGCATTGTGAATTCGACATTGAAAGCGAATGTATAATATTATGTAAATTTTTCGTATTTGAAATTTGAAACTCTGGACACTCCTTTGTGCGATTATACTGTAATGAGATTATCTACGTTTATCTCTAATCTTTTATTGAGACATATTTATACTATATGGTGTGTTACACACAAAAGTGTGCAGTATTACATTTTACATACCTAAACAAATTTTAAAGCTTAAATTGCTTCATTTGTACAAATTGAGTATTTCAAAATTTTGTACTTCCTCGAACTAATTATCTTTTTTCTTCCATCATGATAATTTAGTTAATCGAATCCAGAGTTCTTATAAGATTTAAGAAAATTATATCAAATGTATGCATTTCGTTGCAGGCACTAACTATTGTTTTTTCAGTACATAAATGCATTTCAATTTTGTTTAGTAGTCAACGGAAATCCTCATTGTAGGTCATAATTTGAGGCGTAAAACAGTTTAATACAAATATATCGAATTTTAGACGATTGTAACTTCATTGCAATGAATGTTGTTTCGAAAAGTTAGAATTGAACCATGATTCTTGATGTCAAATCTGATTTCATAATGAATTAAAAATCCCTCATTTGTTAAAGAACAAATGCTTTATTATACTTTCAGTATTTAGTTAAGTTTAACTTAAATCCTTAGTCGGACAAAAGTGCAAAGCATGATTCGTCCAACGAACACCCTAAGAAATATTCAAGCAAACTCAGCATGCCGACTCAGCTTAGTTTTCTTTGTTTTGCACAATTATTTAACAATAAATATTCATTGTATACAAAGGGGATTTAAGGATGCATACAAAATAAAGTAGCCAATGGTTACAATCAGAGGAACGTTAAATTAAATATTATAATATCATTGTAAGAATCTGTGCCGAATTCCCTGGGTGATGTGATTAATTAAAAAACAGAAAATATAATTAGATACATTAAAGAAAGATTTGCATAATTCTAATTTATATTTCGAGCAATTTGACGTGGTTAATACTAATATATGTGACGATTCCAAGCTGCACGCAAATGTAACACGTATAATTAAAAATAATACTAATCACAAAGAATTTAAGTTTGATATCTTTATTGATTATAAAAGTTGACGAAATTTAAGAAATTTATTCTAACAGTGCGTATAAATGTGTTCATAACTTCTGTTATGGGAATTGGAAGTATTATATAAAATCGATTGCTTTTCGAAATATGATATATTATTATTCTAGCGATGTATATAAATCTTAGTAAAATATAAGTAGTGAAAGCTACAGCAAATGTTATTGTAAAAACTCTTGAAGTAAATAGGCTTGAGAATTATGATCCAAATGCCAATCATTATTTTTGTTTCCGAAAGAAAGGCAAACGTATAATCGATCAATCCCAATAATAAGTGACAGGTTTGAAATATATTTTGACAGCATTTAATTTTGTTTTGTTTGAAAAGAAAATGGTTAGAATACAGACCATTTAATACCATCGTTGTAGCGCTGTAGGTGACCTATTACTATGGATGTGACCTCATTAGTGAAAATCAAAAAAGCATCTGGTAATAATTATGATTGTTTACATTTTTAATAAATACGGAAAAAAGGGTTGGTAAGGCAACCAATCGCTTAATGTTTTAATCTCTTTAATACAAGACAATAGTTTCGCTAGGACATTAATGGGTTAGTAACCAATTACCTGCAACACAAAACTAATCAATTGGTTAAACCAACGAATATAGATAAACGTTTGGTTGCCCCAACGGATCCATTTTCCGCCTAGATAAGATCCAATTAAAATTAACGAACACTCTAATCTTCTCTATTAGTGTATTTTTTCTGCTGATATAATTTGTAATGAAAACTACCAAATTGCAATGTTGTTAACTTAATAACACATAGTAGTATATTCCTAGTAATAGTTTTACTAAAAATTTTTGTTTGTTGTAATAACATCTTAAAATATTCGTTCTTTATTGATAGTCTAGATTTTTGGGAGAACCAATAAGAAATCATTTTTCATCGAAGAAAACTTGTTATTGCATATCAAAAATTAAGAGTACCTAGTTAGTATTTTTGATCACTGCATTTGAATATTATTATTAATTTTATAATAAGACGTGGGAAGTACTAAAAATAGTAGTGTTGAGACTGAACAGTGAAAATTGGCTATATTTGAATATTTTGTAAATACCGACATCTAGAGAAGATTCAAACTGTTGCTTCATTTCCATGTATACATTTCTGATACGAGTATTCTTAATTGTAATATTTAGTTTAGTTACGTTTCCAATTTCTTCCAAATACGAAGCTAATCCGACTTCGTGCGCTCACGAAATTTGTACACGTGGCTAGTTACATAACGAATGAAAGAATTATTAATAAATTTAATGTGACAACCCAAAGTCTTTGTTTTTTTTATATTTTCACGTCAAACTTACCAACAATTAGCGTGCTCAAACGCAATAGGAGCATCATGCATCTATGCAACAAGTAGTGCAACAAGTAGTGTCCAATATATTTATGGCAAACTATTCATCATTCTCCCAAATGCTTATCCACTTTCAATTAATCTTATTAGTTGTGCACCCTAGGGAAAATGTACAAATTTGCGTGCCACAACAAAATGAAGATTCTACTCAACGTCATAATGTCATCCTTAATTCATAATTTTCCACGATACACCTTCGCTTATAAAAGTGCATTTGCTGTAAGCTTTTCTAAATGTGAGTTCTATTTTTTTTCAATTCTATATATATATATGTACATTCAAAATACTTTTACCTGCATGGAAAAAGATTGCGCGTGCTAAAGGAACGCGGCTCGTGCCTGCGGCGTGCGTCATAAACGCATCTTCAAGGACTTTCCGGCGATTTCTCGAAAACTGTAAAGTATAGGTGAAAAGATGTAATAGCTACAAATTTTGAAACGAGTTCCATCGACGTGTGACGTTTTTCTTCGGAAAGACGGTCCTTTAAACATAAAATTCGTTTATAACATTTCTTTTACACGCTTTCGCCCTAGAACCCTCGAAATTCTGATTCAGCAGACAAAAAACCGTCTAATATTACGATTAGGATGATTACTCGGCATCAAACCAGTTATTTTGTACCTAACGGGACAAAAAGTGTATTATTGTATGATTAATATTGTGGTACATAAATGGATTGATTATTTTCGTAAATTGACAGAAGTCGCGAATTTTTGAAAATTTCGACATTTTAGCCACCATTTCGTTCACAAAAAAAATTATTTCGTTTAGAAATATTTAGAAACAATAAAATATCATTCAGCATCGAATTGGAGTGATTTTCTACCTAGAAATATGACAAAGCAAGAGTTTTAGTACACCTTAAATGGTATTTTGTCGGCGTTGAATTTGGCATCTAATAAAAAGAAAATTTAAAATAAATCTCGATTCAATAAGAAAGAAAAAGCGGTGAAAGCGATATTTCAATTAAAAAAACGTAATAAATCTATTGAAATATAATTTTTCAGACTTCCTAAAGTGAAAAAATTGAAAAGAGCGACGCTGAAATCGTCTAAAAAAGAAGTTTTCAATACTGCGAAATGGGGAGTCTTAGGGGGGGGGGCTTAAATGCAGACACTAAGACACTAAGAAGTGCTTTTATAAAATGTGTCCTGAATTAAGCGTCTTAAAAATGAACTGCCCCAAAATTTAAGATATTTTCTGTCTCATGAAATAAAACATATTCGTTTTTTGACTTGGGTTCCTTCCTGTGGTGTTTCACAAGGAGATCTTTTGATCCATTTTTACTTACCGATTTGAGAATAATGACAATAAAGCAAGACATCGAGAAATGTTTAACATAATATAATCTAACCCGATCTTGGAAGCGAAATTTAATCATAATTTGGTTTACCGAGTGGCGAGTTATCGTAATCCTCACTTAAATTTTATAACACAGAGAAGAAAATAGTAAAATATATATATCTATACGGGATAAAATATAATAACTCTAAACGGGATAATTACTCGTGTAGTCGAAATCACGGCAAGGATAACTATCCCAATAAAAGAAATCGCGTGCAAAATTTTCAGTAATTTTCAGCCTGCATTCAATTTGTTTCCATTTTCGAATGAAATTCAATCAATTTTGATACGAAAATAAATTCCTTAAATTTTTTCATACGTCCAGTGCTTTACAAGCTTTTTTCGTCTTTCGAGTTTATCGGATGTCATACGATGCATTCGATTCTTTGCAAAATATTTAAGACAAAATATTCATTTTTCATTTACATGCAGTGATACATTCTTTTCATATAGCCTGCTTAAAATTAATGATATTTCGTTCAATTTTATTTAGTTCTACATTCGATTTGCATTCCAATATTAAATGTTTTCGCATCTATATATTGAACATAACCAATTATTTGAGAGACATTTGAGAAACATGTTTTGTTGTTTTTTTTTAATGAAATGTTGGATCTGAAACGTCAGTATTTCATGAAAAACAAAAGGATAATTTTTTTGTCGGAGTTGACCAAATTCAATACTTCGTCCGACCTACGGTCAGGGTCGAAGTATTTTCTTCTAACTTCTCCGCGTTAATGGTTTAAATACGAGATCGAGTATTTGTTAATGATGTCCTTGAACTTATTTCTAATTTTGTTCAAAGTTTATTTGACGGCGAATATAATTTTTGTCACGCCCGGTTTGTTTTTCGGTCTTTATATTTTATTCTATTAAAGAATTTGAAAAATCGTTGATTGCTGTTGGGAATCGCTAGTGCGACTGCGCGAACGGCTATCCAGCATTTTTTTCTACAATCTGCTAACACAACCTTATACGACTGCTCGCAATCATGTTACGACTTAGGACCACTTTAAAATAACATACCTATTACTCTCTTCCATATTTTAATAGCATGTGGAAATTATTAATCGGATACATTTCTTGTGCATTTCTTGTACATTTGTTGTACATATTCTTAAAATATCATTATATTTATTTTATATCTTAGTTCATCAATGTGTCTCATTCAACTATCCAGTCCGATTATAATTTAAATGACAACTATCTCTAACAATTTTCCAGTGAATATAATGTAGGTCTTACCGGCACCTCAAAAAATGATCTAAAATCCTCACTACTTATCCTTAGCACTAGAAATAAATTATAAGGAATTTTCTTCCGAAGTAACGTAAAAACGTCTATTCCACCATAAAGAAAGATTTTTTCCTATTCCTCTAAAATGAAAATGCCGGGAATAACAAAGTGCATCCTAAAGTGAATTGTTCATATTCCCTGACGTTCTGAAGTTTTCTGAAATCCTGTAGTGCTATGGTAATCCATGACATTTAAATGTCAGCCATCGAAAAAGCGCCGATTGTAGTGAAATATTCCTAATTCAACTAGTAATAAGTAGGACGCTCATAGCCCAATCCTAAGCTCTGCATACGATACAAAAATAAATGAAGGAAGAAATATTCAGATTATATTATGTGTCGGTTATGGCCACAGCTATGCAGATATTACTATATCACGTAAAGCTCTTACTACATTTAATTAGTTATAATTAGATTCCCACGAAGGTTTTTCAATGTTTAATACTAGATGTATGAGATCGCTATTTGCAAAGATTCGGAGGTAACTGAAGTATGATTTAATAGATCTCATTTTATCACGCGAGGTCTGGTTCGAACATACAAATTGAAACAACAGATTTGATATCACCCACAGGTAATAAAATAGACAGTGACTTCCTTTGAACTGTTTCGTTAACGTACAATGCAAATTTGACAATCCAATATTAGCTGACGGGTTTATATTATGAATAAAATATATGTATTTGTTAATGAGGTATATTTCAAGTTTTTATTTAAAGTCATAAATCTAGGATTTCAACAATTACTTTGGCAAAACATCAAATATTTTTGGGAAATAGCAAGTTTTTTTGTTCTGTACACAATTTACAAGTTCACATGACTAGGGTTTTTCTTGAGATTACCACAGGGAATGAGCAGCGGCATTAGCGTGGTTAATTTTTTCCTGGAGGTGCGCAGCAGCATGGGCAGCCTTGGCATGAGCTACTTCGGGGGTGTCCAGAAGGTGTCCGTTAGCTCCAACGACAGCGGCGTGTCCAGCTGTGTACACTTGGTGGACAGCGGGGTAAGCAGCAACTGGTGCAACATGGGCCAATGGAGCAGCATGGGCAACATGGGCGACATGAGCAACTGGAGCATGAGCAACGTGGGCAACATGGGCTACTGGAGCATGAGCAACATGAGCAACATGTGCGACTGGAGCGGCATGGGCGAGGACAACATCGGCAGATCGTACAGCTTCCTGGGCCAGGTTGTGTTTCTCGTTGATGTGGGCAGCGGCATGTTCAGCCTTGGCATAAGCTACTTCAGCAGTGTCTACTACTCGGCCATCCACACCCAACTGGAATCATAAATTAAAAATTAATGTAATATATACATTTCTAAAATAATATAACATATGAATAGAGATATCCTTTTTAAAATGTTGAAAAATATTGCATTTAATAAAAACTAATTACGAATTCCAGATAACTTGAAAACTTTCATTCATTTAGAAAATGTTTCAAATACGATTTACCCTAACAAAAAATATTAAGGATAAAAAATCAAGACGAAAGAACACATTTTTTTTATAATTTGACATAATTTTTATTTTAATGAAAGATAAAAAAAACGATTCGTCTTAATCAGAAAGAGTAATAAAAACAATTATAATTAAAAAAAATAAAAATGTTTCTTACCGGCGCACCAGGTACAAGGTGGGTATATGCAACGGCTGGAGCCACAACATGTCCCGGGTTTGCGAAAGCAACTGCGGCGAAAGCACTGAGCACGATAAGGAATTTCATTTTGAAGATTTTAGGTTAGTCTTTGACTATTCTGCACGATGTGTTCTACTCGAGCTTCTTACTCGTTCTGTGGAGACTCAGATAAACTGATACTTTTATATGCTGCGATATCTTTGTATCAATCCCCGTTCCGGAAAATTGGAAAGCACACTTCGTTTCTAATCTGTTAAGCTGAAGGTCCATTTTACTTACGCACTGCGATTTTGAGCACGTTATACAGAGCGGATTATGAATTCATTTTTGCCCTTGATAGTACTGTGTTGCTCGCCTAAATTAATAGTTATTTTTTACAGAAGTGTTAAATTAAAATTTAACAATCGTTTAAATTTTTGTCAAAATACTACTAAGCATGTGCTTGGTTATTATCACACATGCCGACACCGTAACTGGGAAAATGTACTTTTTGAATCATGCAGGACAGTTGAAAATTAGTAAAATTTATTGAAAATTTTATTCAGCGTGATAATATAACTTGTCTTATGTTGGTGGAGACTTTAATATTAACATCTCTAAATTGATACATTATGAGATTTTTCAACTTTACTGAGATTTTAAATGACTCATGTGATTGTTTCCATCAAGGATAACATTTAAGATTCAGACTATTATTGTGAAATTATTATTGAAATCAAGTCGTGAAGTAGAATTACATTCTTGAACTTTTTTGGAATTTGAAATGTCGCCGGTTAAAGAATAAATAAGAAAGACTATGTGAAGCGACGCGGATTTGATTTTTGTATCATAACTGCTTTTGCAATGCGAATTCTGAATCGAGACTAATGTTACACAATAGATTATTTATTGTTCTATCTTTACTGCCTATAACATCTATATGATTCATTTATGTGCAAATCCACAGAACTTTTAACTTTACGCTTTGAGAAAAAAGAATTCTTCCAGGGCAGGAAGGTACAACGTGACATAAAATTATATCCTCGAACCAAACATATTTCTTTATACGGAAAACAGTTGAAATTTGTTACTCGGGGTATTTTAAGTTAATGATCACGAAATCATCAACAGATATTCTGAATTCAAGATGGCAAATTCAATGTGGCAGACCGAATTTGTAAGAAGTTGGATTGAATACGTAAAAAGATCTCGAAACAAGTTCAAATTGGATACTTATTGGTTTTCCCGATCTTTGATGGCAAATTCGGTACCAAATTTTGTAAATTCAAGATGAAAGACATCGCAAACCGAGCTAATAAATAGATATAACTTTGCATGGATGAAGTCTATTTAAGACATTGTAATCCTGGCTATACTGAAAAATATGAAAGTGATATAACGTAAACAGTCATTAGTACCATATTTATTAATTTTTAACAAAAAGTGATGAAGCAACGGAGAATAAAGAAAAACATAACTTGATTTATTTTTAAGTTTGTAAATACATTAATTAATTTGTTACATTTATTATAATTTCAACACATAATTAATCTGCCACCTCCAACTAAACCGTTCTTTAGGTAAATCGAGGTAAATTAATTTTTTTCACCTACTTCAAGTTACGCAAAGTCACAATTTCATTATTTCTGGAGCAAAGCTATAGCGAACCGAAAACTCCCGAATACGCAATTTCAACCGTTTCAAGTAATTTTTTATAAATTCGGTCCGCCATATTGTAGCCACCATCTTGAATTTTGAATATTTGTCAACGGAATGATGATCAGTTACCAATAAAACCCTGTCGCAACAAATTTCAGCATTTTTCCGTGTAAAGAAAAGAATTTGTCATGTTTTACCCCTGAACATCCTATTGTATTTCTGGAACAAGTTCAGAGTATTATTATGACTCATAAAATAATAAATTACGCCGATAATCAAGACATATAATTGTGTATAGGTCGTGTGCCAGACACCAAATTTCAGTTTTCAACAACAGTTACGAACGAAGGCTACAGATTGTAATAGGCACAGAATTGAGATGAGACAGGGCACACCTTATTCCTTAGAATATTTCACTTATTAAATCATAAATTAAAAGTTCACAAAGTACAGAGCTATAATATTGTTTGTCCCAAATTAGAAATTAACGAAAATGCTATTTTTCATAAATTCACTGAACGCAACTTTGGACGCATGTCATTCTTATTAAGAGAAAGGCACACCTATTTTTCAAGTATCTTTGGCTTTTATGAAGTGTAACTAATCAACCACACGGTGTTCAAATGAAAAGAATACACGTTCCAAAAGTTACAGCACAAAATATTAAAGAAAATACGATTTGCACTATTCAAATTTTATGAGCGTTTCGTGTTTCATATGGGTTGTTAATCAACTATAATCCAAAACAAATAACAGTACCTTAAAAAGCGTATCCTTTTTAGTAAATAGCAATGTTTTATAAATAGTTCTGTACAGCTTATTTAAGTGAATCTTAAAATATCATAAAAGTCAAATGTTCTGTAGATTTTCCCTTGTATGTTTATTGTAAATTATTTTTTGAGGGCGATCGGGCCCGTTGATAAATAAAATAAATGAGTAAATAAATAACACATGGTGTATGCTTTACAGATACCGAAAAACGGTCACATTAAAAAATGCATAAATTATGGGCGGAGCGAAGATACCGCGAAGGGCGGGGGGCGAAACAACGCACCCTGATTTTTAGTCTTTTTCGTGAGGAATAATACAAAATTAAATACAAATCACTGATAAATATATCGGGATGCCGCACTTCAGGTATTCGCTTATATTTGCGAATCATCTTTGAAAATAACTTGATAATGCATACACTTCAATGACGAATATTAAAGACTGATACAATGCAAAATGTGCTTTTTTATTGTTGTTTATTATGAACATAATGTTACATAGACAATTTATTTTGGCTCGTTGAAATATCTCTTTGGTTGAGCGAAATGTTGAAAAATAAATAGTAATACATCGCTTCCCCATGATACACAGTTTTAACTCTCATATGCAATTCCTAAGCACTGATACAACCGAATAACAAAATTCATTGTCCATTTGAAAAGAGCAATATCTACATAGTGTTAGGAAAGAATATGTTTTGACATACTAAATATACATTACACAGGACCACAAAAAAAAATTTGTTTCGAGATCACTTGAATCAGAAATAGTGGATCTTATAAAATTTTAGACGCTGAAAACGAATCCGTTATTAGATTTGGCCCATCACGTCAGGATTTTAAGATATCTGATCCGAAAAATAGTCAAAAAATACTTTTTGGCAATTTAAGTTTAGAATATGTGAAACATCTGACGTCTCGGATTAAATTGGACAACTGATTTATTTTTAGCCCCCAAAAATCTATAAGATCTAGTACCTCTGATTCAAGTTATCTCCCCTAAAAAATTATTTTTCGGTCCTCTGCAATTAATCACTTAAGGTACTTTTCGAAAAAAAATAATACAAGATCGCAAACATTTTTGTTTTTGACACAACTTGAATCAGAAGTAGATGATCTTTCAGATTTTTGGTCGCTGAAAACGAATTCTTTGCTCAAGTCAACTCATCGTTTCAGATTTATGACATATCCTAACCTTAAATTGCCAAGAAGTATATTTTTGAATATTTTTTGGATTAGATATATTAAAATCCTGATGTGATAGGCCAAAACGAATAACGAAAAAGAAAAGAAAAATCTATAAGATCCACTATTTCTAATTCAAGTGATCTCGAAACAATTGTTTTTTTGTGGCTCTGTCTTTTTGCTGAGTCCTCTTCTATTTTTAATAATTTATTTCATAAGTGTTTAATTGTATTGTCTTAAAAATACACTCTAAAGTACGTAATTTTTAAATGAAGTTTAAATACTAGAAAAGAAAAACATTCTGAGACATTTTGAATGCATCATTCTATAGTGCTTTATTTTCAACAAACTTTTTCACACCTTTTAAATCATTTTTGCAAGTATGTGAGAATATCTTTAGTTAATACGATCAGCCATTCTGAATATTGTACACCAGCTTAACCAACCTTATAATGGAATAATTTTTTGACAGAAATGAAATAGTATTTTTGTCTCTTGCATATTTCTTGTTAAAATAGACCAATTAAAACATTTGTTAATATGCATTAATGGTAACTAAGACCATCTAGTTAATGAGAACTACTAAAGAGTGAACAGGGTCAGAAATTGACACAGATATGTAATCTACACTCTCATTTTCAATGTCAAACACGTGTAATCTAGACTGCACCTATCCCAAATCCACCGAACGAGGAAAATGGTCCTTCAATGTGACAGATTAGAAAAGGACGTTGCTTTCCAATGGTGACAAACTACTATACATGCAAAGATTTTACATAACCGCAGCATATAAAATCATCGCGATGCCCGAATCTCGACAGAAGCAGTAAAAGCTTAGACTCAAACATATCGTACAGATTTGTCAAAGAACAATCTAAATCTCCAAAATGAAATTCTTGATTGTGCTCAGTGCCTTCGCCGCCGTGGCTTTCGCCAAACCAGGTCACCTCCTGGCTCCAGCGGTTGCATACGCCCACGTCGTACCTGGTGCTCCGGTAATAAAGATTTTGGTTTACGTTTGTTTCCAAAAACAATTTTGTTTCAATTAGAAAAAATATATATTTGAATATCAAATTTTGTTGCTTTGTTTTTAGTCACGCATCATTTTTATTTTTATAAAACATTGTAATCAATTTTTGTAATGAGTTTCCTTTTTCTGTTAAAAACGTAATTTATTTTAATTTGTTGTAATTCACGAGTGTTCTCCAAATGGTTATTATACATATAAAAGCGTTAAATTAGTATAAAAGGAGATGACAGCATTTCACTCAGAATATTAAACTTGCTATAAATTTAGTATTTTTATACCTATAGTATCGATATAAAATTTATTGTTTTATTTATTTGCTTTGTCGAAATAGCGCATATGATGAATAAATCGTGGCATTATTTTATATTGAATGTATTTTCTCTGATCGAAATTAGTATATAGACTCAATAGTGAAGAAGTCTGAGACATAAATTCTGAAACACAATAATATAAATCATTTTCTTACCTCGCATTAGTAACATCAGAAAAACAAATAAGCTGGTTAAAAATAATATTTAATATATAGGAAATAATACAGGAAAGCTATAATTGTTTTTTTTTAATATTGGCTTCAATAATATATAGACTGTATGCAGACTTATATATTAAAATCGTTAAATGGAGCATAAGCAGTATTATTTTGGGAATATGTCATGGAGCTTACATGTTATAGAAGGCATTGCTCTAAGCAACATATGAAAAAAAATAATGACTTCAACAATTCATTAAATTAAAACAAAAATAGTGTCAATTTATGTTTTAGTAAGTGATAAATTAAACATAGAATACAAGCTTCATAATTAATTTTTAATTTCAGTTGGGTGTAGATGGCCGTGTAGTAGACACTGCTGAAGTAGCTTATGCCAAAGCTGAACATGCCGCTGCCCACATCAACGAGAAGCACAATTTGGCCCAGGAAGCTGTACGATCTGCCGATGTTGTCCTTGCCCATGCTGCTCCAATTGCCCACGTCGCTCATGTTGCTCATGCTCCAGTAGCTCATGTTGCCCACGTTGCTCATGCTCCAGTTGCCCACGTCGCCCATGTTGCCCATGCTGCTCCATTGGCCCATGTTGCACCAGTTGCTGCTTACCCCGCTGTCCACCAGGTCTACCCTGCTGGACACGCCGCTGTGCACCAGGTCTACCCTGCTGGACACGCCGCTGTCGTTGGAGTTAACGGACACCTCCTTGACACCCCTGAAGTAGCTCATGCCAAGGCTGTCCATGCTGCTGCCCATCTCCAGGAAAAAATTAACCACGCTAATGCCGCTGCCCATTCCTTGTGGTGATTTGGAAACGATTCGAAATACCGTTTCTATGTAAATTGTGTACAGAAAGAAAAAGAAATGTTACATTTCAAAAAAATATTTGATTCCTTCACAATTGTTAAATACTGTTGATCTCATTAAATGGAAACTATACGTTTACAGTACTTACTACCTGAGTTTTATTGTCTGCTCCTTTTTGATGTTTGCGTCTATCGGATAACTTATTTTTTATTGGATTAAAACTGTTTATATTTTACTCTTTCGTTGATATACTTTTTTGTTGAAATGAACGAATCAGTTTTCTACCCAAATTAATTACCTTTGCCCATACCTACTCTATTTTCTTTATGTCTAATTAATATACAAATGCATTTCTTATCTTATATTTAAAGTTATCTACATCTTTAAGACTTATATGTATATAATATTTCGAATGTGATTTATACAACTAACGAATGAGTATACTATATGTTCTGTTAACTTCGAGCTTTATTCTCTTAAATTACTTAGATACTTATAGAAATGTATCCACAAATTACTACAATTTCTGCCGATAACTAAATTCTGTCAAATAAGTTAATTAAGTTCATCAGTGCATTTCAGATTATATATTGTGAATATAATGTTATCAACAATGAGAGAATGTTTTATAAAAATTGTACAGAAGAAAAAATGTATACATAACATTCCTGTCATCATTTCAGTAATATTACTTAAAAAACAAGTAACAAACAATCTGCTGTTATGAGAATTAAAATTAACTGTATCATGGTCAATTCTCTTTTTTACGTAAATATTCGTTAAGTAGTTGGCGAAATTTTCTTATGGCATATTCTAAACACTCCTCATTTAATGCTAACAAATATAGTTAATATATCTGCATTGATTAAAAACAATTAATATGTAATAAATGTAAGTTTTTTCTACCGCAGTGGAAATATCTTCAAATGAGCTTTTTTCGTTTTGTCCGTCATTTATTTCGGAAGGATTGTGTTATATTACAACGATACACTACCAGCCACTTAGCTTGGCACGGGGGAGAGGGAAATTGTTCAAAATTAGCGTTACGAAATTTAAGTACGCCCCTCACTAAATATCGTTCCGAAATAAATGACCGACAAAAGGAAGAAAGCTCAATTGAAGAAATTAAAAAGTAATGACATTGTTGGTTATACTAATTGTTAATTTCAATACAAACTAATGCTCACAACGGACCTTGCCATATTCTTATCGAAATTTGGTTTTGGCGCTGAATCCAGAGTATCGGATAGATCTCAACATTCTGATGAAAAGTGGCAATGGGCACCAAATTAATTTAATTTTAATTTTAAATATAACGAATATATATTTCATTTCTACTGTAAATGTTATAATATCGGCCAAAGTTACAAAAAAAATATGTTTTTTAAGATGTGCGATGACCAGGATTTCTAATCCATTGAAAAATATAATATACAATTTGTTAATATTTGTATCGTTCCAAGTGGGGTTTCTGGGATATCGGGTAATGCGTGGAGATCCTGGAGATTAATCGGTACACCCAAAGGAAAATGGCGTTAGGAGAGGTTTATGATTAACGCCATGCGAGCCTCCGAGCTTTCCGAATGGATACCAATGATGAGAGAGACAGGCTGCAATGTGTGGGGCCATCGTGGCTCCATGAGCGGCGTAGCATTGTTACTTGTTCATTGGAACTAAGTTCTTTGAATTCAGGTATGTTTTGTTTCTGATTTTCCGGTGTAGGTGCACGGTGGCAGCAGCACAGGAACAAAAATGAGCTCTAGCGTTATGGTTTCGACTGATTTTATTGTTTATAAATATTTTTAAAAAATTCTTAAATTCCTAGGAATTCATACGTCCTAAATTCATTGAACTTAACGAAGTGTTCATGTACAGTGTCACAAGACATTACTTCCGTAAGTTTGTGTTAGTATGCACACAGTCTATATGTGCGGAAAATTGACACGCAGTAAACAGTACCTCTAGCGGTCGAACGGAATATCGGCGAAATACCATAACGGCAATGCGCTACGTGGAGCTGTTATGGCTCCATGTTTGGTTTTCGGCGAGTACATTATAGGGTCGTATCAAAGCTATACACACGTGGTTTTTGGGCAAAGCAACGCTAGTAACGTACATTTTCCATTCTTTGGCGCTGAAAATATTCCATTACCATGAAGTTATCTCAATCCGATTATTCTTTCCGTGTATCGTTCTGGATCCCATGCATATCGATCATAATGCAAAAAGTCCAAGTTAATGCAGTTGAACTCAGCTAACTATTTGTACCAGCCAAATATTTACATATAGTTTTCGGCTGAAGTGTTGAATTACGCATACTTCTGACTTTTGTTAGTCCAGATATTACACTGTGGTTTATTTCGATAACATGTTGTAGTATATTTCATTACATAAACACTGTGGTTCATTTCGATGACACGTTGTAGTGTATTTCATTACATAAACATTGTGGTTCATTTCAATAACATGTTGTAGTGTATTTCATTACATAAATAACGAATTGAATAAATCTGTGATGGCATGGAAAAAAGGCAAAAGTCTATTATACGTAATTTTGAGTTATTTACCGCAACTCAACTTGTTAACATTTTAATAACATGCAAATTATTATGCTTGCTATTTGATAGTATATTAGTAGTAAACACACAGCTTGCATTATTATTATGAAGTATTTTTATTCTATGATAAGAAACCCCAACTTTGAAAATCTGAATGTGGAAAAATGGCACATTGCCATGTGACTCAAGCCGTATTTTTCATAACAATGATATACAAGAAACTACTTTTAGTCATTTCAACTGCAGTCAATGTCTTGTATCTATTAAGTTGTTCTTAAATTATTATTTCATAAATGAATGTAATATTATAACACCAAGTTTTACAGAAGATACCTTTAACATCGTTCTTGACGCAGTTTGAAATTAAGAGAGAATGTGTAAATATGTTCGAATAAAGGCGAGAAATCGATAAATTTACAACGCTGTAACCGGCTTTTGGCTTATTTGTTTAAATGAGCGATAAAAATATCCACAGAGAGAAAAAAGGTTAATGGAACCATGAAGAAAAGGTATAAATGAATAACATTACAATAATAGTACAATTAACATTGTGAAAAGTTGTAGCTGGCAGTGTCTTATTTTTATAATTCTTAATTGTAAAATATAACATACAATAATTGCGTTTTGTGATGATAAGTAGTTATTTTCGTTTAATCACTTTTACTAAATCTATTTTTCTAGTCAAGAATATTTCAAGTGAGTATTTAACTGTAAAGCTACGGTACATTTGAGGTTATGTGCCATGCTGCATATTCAAGTATCGGGAAATAGTAAACGGAACAAGGTTTTTGTATTGTTTTACTATGGAAATGGACATTAATTTAACCATTTTTTCATAATCACGTATGTTACTTTTCTTAAATAGTTCTATTAACTTTTTCGTTCTCTCTGTGTAGGCTTTAATAGAATTTACTTAATGAATTACCCAACACTAATTTTTATTTTGGACTTGTGTCCATTGTAAAAAATCACGATTTAAATTTTAATTAAATTAATTAAACGTTTTTGTGGACAAACTATAATTTTTGTAATTCACAGTCTATTGTAAAACAAGCATTAGGCTTTCCTATGTCTAAATTGTAGTTATCTAGTGGAATTATATTCTTGTTCCATACCACCACAGAAATATAAAGGCTTGTCCAGTTCTGAAGTGATCATTTTTTGGACCTAGCATTTTTGTATTTGCAACACAAATTAAGTCCTTCGTAAAACGAATAAAAAATTTGTTTAGCTTATTTTAACACTTCAACATAAAGAATATTAAAAAATATTTATGTTTATTTCGATTTTTTATTTTTTGTTAATTTTGAAGGTAAACCGCAACGTAACGTACTATAAAGAGTTATAATAAATACATGTCCAACATATATATAATTCAGAGACATTTCGCAAACAAAATATGTCTCCCAATATAGCTGTAGAAATAAGCTAAGCAAATATGCTTTTATTACACGTGCCCATGTCCGAAACAGTGAAGAAAGCGGGGGTTACTCAGTACCTATTATTTATCTACGCATGCGTAGGTAGGAAGGGGGTATTTGACTTTTCCAATCCGCGTATAGACATTTTCTCTGCAAGACCTCGAAATTACATGCAAACCAAAAATATCAAAAAGTACTTTAAAATATGGGGTGAAAAATCATTGAATGTAATTCATGATGTTAGATACCCTTACCGGTAACAATTTTCGCCACCTTTTCGCCTTCGCTTCAATAACATCATTTCCTTCCTTTAAGGATGTAACAGTAGTTTTAAAGTTCGACTTTATGCACCTCATTTTAACATATGATAATATAGGACTGGTGCGTAAGGTCGAATGTTTATACCCGAGAATCGAACAACCGCATGTGTAAAATTGTTCAGATGCGTAAAGTCGAATAGTACGCACACTATGAAAAAATGTATATGTTTTTCTTCGGTTACAACGATTAAATACGTAATATATTCGTTGTGAAACATTTCCTTCAACTTCAGATTTTTATACTTTAAATATGGAAATGGAAGGCTGTTCTACTAATCCTATTCATGACAAAAAATCCCTTTGGAACAAGAAAGTCCAGGGGCTTACTACAATTCAGCACTCCTACTGGGATGACAAAATCGACATCCTCGTCGATGTTTTCTTGTAATGATAAAATTATGGCCTTATAACTCATTTTAAATGAAGCAATCGAAGGTCAAATCAGAAGTTATCAAAAGATATCTGGCAATATCGTTTCATAATGCATCAAATGGAGCTTTGTTGTATATGCACCGATTCGCAATCATGTTTGATCACTCGAATTTGGAGAGTGGAGTAGCGGAATGATAAATTACGTTTAGGTGTTCATTCTTAAAATAATCTAGTCAAAATAACTACGTTAAGATTCAATATTTATTTGCAGGTTATGGGTTAGAAAGAATCTTTCTACAATTGTTACATTTAATTAATTTTTCATTAAATGCAATGAATGTTCATGAAGCGAATGTCATAAATATACATTAAATTTCGACAATTTATGAAATTTCCAGTTCTGTTTTGATAAAATCGATGCGAGTTTGAAAACCTTGATTGACACTATGAAAATTAGACTTTTGAATTAAAAAAATGCATTTTTTCTCTTCAACAACTTGTATAATTCGACACCTGTAACGAAGTCAATGCCACTTGCATTTCTAGCCGAAATGACTGTATATAATTTGAAATATATTCGGGAAGAATATGTTATCCTATTTATCGTCGGGATAAATATTTCATTTTCATTTTTTCTTGAGTGAAAAGTGTCATTAGATAAATGAGCTAAAGTGATACACAAATTTTTTATGGATTTTAACAAGTTTGTGTAAAATAGTTCATTATAGGTATTTAACTGTAAAATATTTGTCATAACATAAGCGCATGAATTAGTTTTTGCGAAAATCCCTAGAATAAAATGTGTTTAATAAAAATCACGACATAAAAATAACGATTTCTGATGACAACCGTGTAATGGCATAGTCTTAGCACCAAGTTTAAATGGCATACACTTTGTAAGTGGTGTCGAATTCTACTGATATCTTAGTAAAATATATTATGGTTAAAGAGTCAAATGTTTTGATCAATGTTTGATAACAATATATAAATAAGCAAATCAACACCTAATGTTTTGCGGCATTTTTTTATAAAAAAATCATCGACTTAGATTTATATGCAGTGACCTTAACAGTTGTTTATGTAAAATGGATATTGTGTTTTTATTCTGTATCTGACAGATGAATAAATTTTGATTAAAAAAGTATGCTAATGTCAAACGGTTGAAATGTAAGAGTATGAGGTAAATGATTGGAAATACTATCATATGAATACAAGGACGATGGATATCATTGTTTTAAAATAAATGTGCGTTAATTAACAATCAAATTTTAGAAACTAATTAAATTGTAACAATTATGATATATCATTGTTATGTGAAATATTAAATTAATTAACAAAGTGAGCATAACACGGATTTTATATTAGGTTGAAAAGTTCATTGAAAATTGACTATAATAAAAATAAATGTAAAACATGCTTATACGTGTATAGTTATACATACATGCAGCTCCCTATCTGTGAGACTGATCTATGTTGCAAGTACTCTAAATAGAAGCGGAGAGCGATAATAGACCTTCAGCATGACAGATTAGAAAAGTACTTTTCTTTCAAATATTGTCAAACTGTGGTACATACGAAAATTTTACGCAATCGGGGCATATAAAATCATCCTGCTTGCCGAAGTCTCAGCAGAAGAAACTAGAACCTCGTCTCAATCAGATCGTATAGTGTGTTCGAACGAACCTCAAATCTCCAAAATGAAAATCTTCATTGTGCTCAGTGCTTTCGCCGTAGTGGCTTTCGCTAAACCAGGTCACTTGGTGGCTCCAGCCATCGCTTACGCCCACTTCGTACCTGGTGCACCGGTAATAACCATTATTTAATATCATGTAATTTGTACATATAGAAATAGGAAATATTTTCCTGAAAACGGTATAGAGTTTGTTTAAATACCTAGAAATGCACCCTGTATGTCTACAATTTGTTCAAAAAAAATTTACACGAATTGTTTACCCCATTTTTATACCTATACTTTTTTTATGTCAATATTTTATTTATTTATTTTTCAAGTAATTTTTTCTTCCTAAGGGATAACATTGACTGACATGGATACTACAATGGTTGCAGTGAACATTACCCCAATAGTATAAACACTTCACTCCAAAAAATTAAATTTGTAATTCTTTGAATACTCTTCAATCTAATAATGGATAGGACATCCATTTTACCACGAATAGTAGAAAACACTCAATGAAAATAATCGACAAGTACATACGTGACACTGCTTAATTATATTTTAGTGCTTCTTTTTTAATGTCCATTTCCATTGATTTATAATTAATTAATTTCAATTCTAAAACATTTATAGTTCCTATAAATCTACTAGCACATATAAAAATTATCAACAAACTTACAAAATTTTATGTTAACTAGCAACAACTTTACTATTGAACGATTATTAATATATACATCCCGATATTGTATTTATTTCAGTTGGGTGTGGATGGCCGCGTAGTAGATACTGCTGAAGTAGCTTATGCCAAGGCTGAACATGCCGCTGCCCACATCAACGAGAAGCACAGTTTGGCCCAGGAAGCTGTACGATCTGCCGATGTTGTCCTTGCCCATGCTGCTCCAGTTGCCCACGTCGCTCATGTTGCTCATGCTCCAGTAGCTCATGTTGCCCACGTTGCTCATGCTCCAGTTGCCCACGTCGCCCATGTTGCCCATGCTGCTCCATTGGCCCATGTTGCACCAGTTGCTGCTTACCCCGCTGTCCACCAGGTCTACCCTGCTGGACACGCCGCTGTCGTTGGAGTTAACGGACACCTCCTTGACACCCCTGAAGTAGCCCATGCCAAGGCTGTCCATGCTGCTGCCCATCTCCAGGAAAAAATTAACCACGCTAATGCCGCTGCCCATTCCTTGTGGTGATTCGGAAACGATTCGAAATACCGTTTCTATGTAAATTGTGTACAGAAAGAAAAAGAAATTTTACAATTCAAAAAAATATTTGATTCCTTCACAATTGTTAAATTCTGTTGATCTCATTAAATCCAAACAATACGTTTACAATACGTACTACCTGAGTTTTATTGTCTACTCCTTTTTGATGTTTACGTGTATCAGACAACCATTTATACGCGGTATCATAACTCATTTGATTAAAACTGTTTATATTTTACTCTTTCATTGATATACTTTTTTGTTTGAATGAACCAATTCTATTCATATTAATTACATTTGCACATACCTAGTGTATTTTCTTTCTATTACTTCGACCCAGACTAAGTCTGGACGAAGTATTGAATTTGGTCACTTCGGGCACAAAAATTACCCTATAGTTTTTCATAAAATGTCGACGTTTCAGACCCCAAGGAACCCAAATCAACAATACAAAAATTTGTGTCGGTGATCTTGTACGTACGTACGTCCCGTTTTTTTGGCTCGCGATAACTCTCGAACGGATAAGTGTATTGACATAAATTTTTTTTAAAATACGCGTCTTGGCATAACTTAGATGTGATTAGATTTTGGCGCAGATCCATCCATCCATTACTAAAAAAATTAGCCCCAATTAAGTTACTTCGTAGTTTTTTGCATTTATTTTGAAAAATACAAATTTTATTACAAAATATTTCAAACAAAAAAGATAGAGCATGAAATTCTCTAGAAAAAAGGTTATATGCATTTTTTTCGTAAAGTCAAAGATAATGCCAGAAAAACTGGTTTAAAATGTTTATGACTATTGTCTGAAAAAGTATTGAATTCGGTCACCTCAGCAAAAAAATTACCCTATAGTTTTTCATCAAATTTCGACGTTTCGACCCCCTACCCCAGGGGTAGTCTACGCAAGCCCCTCGGGCGCGAAGTTCTTTTACGCCCTTGATACGAAAATAACTATTTCGATATATCTAAAAGATGTCTTATAGTATCTAAATGATATCCGTCAGAGATCTTTTCGACACTTTCAAGATATCTTTGACGAATTATATGTATATATATATATATTGTATATATAAGATGATAATGATACAGATAGTAATTAGTAAAACACTGTAAACAGGTAATATGCATCGAATAGTCTATTACAATACAAGTGCATCAAGTAAGTGTTTTGCAACTTTTATTTATTAATATTTCGGCTGGCCTGTTGTCGGGGTCGAAGTTTTGAAAATGCTCATTTTCAATTTTCATACATATAATAAACACTATATTGTTGCAACATATCTATCGAAGCCACTTGGACCTAAATTTGATTGGACCCCCAAATATCAATATAATTTTATAATATAATTGAAAGCTGTTAGTAAACAAACGAGTATTAAGGAATAGCCGACTCTCTGCTGGGTCGAAGTTTCTGAGCGAGCGAAGCGAGCGAGGCACCACGCCAACACTAGTTTTATATGTTTATTTAATATACAAATACATTTATTAGTTTATATTTAAAGTTATCCACATCTTTAAGACATATATAATATTTTTAATGTGATTTATATAACTAACAAATGAGTATACTATATATTTAACTTCGAGCTTTCTTCTCTTAAATTACTTAGCTACTTATCGAAATGTATCCAGAAATGACTACCATTTCTGGCGATAACTGAATTCAAATAAGTCACTTAAGTGACATAGAGCAATTCCGATTATATATTGTGAATATAGTATTGTCCAAGACGGGTGTACTTCCGAAAACGCCCCCAACCGATTTTAATGTACATTGGTATCCTTACGTATTTCGGGGTGCTGATTACGGAATTGATAATGAAAATTGGCGCAAATTTTATTTTCATGGTGAAAACTTTTAAAAACCACCATAATTTATGGTTATTTGCAATTATCTCATAAAATTCTCAAAATTTCGAAAAATTCTTTCAATAAAAGTTGTAGATTTGATCGAAATACACATTTTATATATTATGCATTTTCCCGCCAAAATCGATAGTTTTTTTAGAAAAATCGAAAAAAACGGCAAAATGTCATGAAAACGATCAATTATAACATGAATTCCACGAAGCGATACGCATATGCGTTTGGGCATTGTTAGGGATAGGTAGAGTTCTGACTGGTTAGGTTAGGTTAGTTTTAGGGCACGCATATGCTTTTAGGCATTGTTAGGGCTAGGCAGAGTAGTGACTGGTTAGGTTACGTGAGTTTTAAGGCACCCATATACTTTTATGCATTATTAGGGCTAGGCAGAGTTCTGACTGGTTAGGTTAGGTTAGCTTTTGGGCATGCATATGCTTTTAGGCATTGTTAGGGCTACGCAGCGAGTTCTGACTGGTTAGGTTAGGTTAGTTTAAGGGCACGCATATGCTTTTAGGCATTATTATGCCACCATCACAAGCACCTAAGACAACTTCGTGTTAACGGGAGCCGTGACGTTGCCATTTCTCTGCTTCCTCTATTTTATTACACGAATTTTGACCTTAAATGATCAACATACATGCAATTTGGTATAATCACCCCATACGTGGAAATCATGTTGTAATTGGTCGTTTTCATGGTGTTTTGTGGTTTTTTCGATTTTTCTCAAAAACTATCAATTTTGGCGGGAATATGCATTCAACATAAAATGTGTATTTCAATCAAATCTACAACTTTTATTGGAAGAATTTTTCGAAATTTTGGGAATTTTATGAGATAATTGCAAAAAACCATAAATTATGGTGGTTTTTTATGGTTTTCACCATGAAAATAAAATTTGCGCCAATTTTCATTATCATTTTCGTAATCAGCACCCCGAAATACGTAAGTGTTCCAATGTCCATTAAAATCGGTTGGGGGACCTTTTCGGAAATTTGTCCATTTAATGATTATTGGAATGAATGAACAATATGAATCGTTATAACTTTCGTATTTGGTATCTTCCACGTAGCAATATTGAACAAAATAAAAGTAAATTACTTACATAATAACTGTAAGAACACTCTTGAACGGTTCGAGTAACTTGCTGAATGAAAAGTATTTTTAATCCTTTGCAGTATACTTTGAACCCCACTAAGCGTATCATTAACCCGTTTCGTCCTGAAATGCCCTAAATTTTGACTTCTTTTCATCAGGTTCTTTCTTAGAGAAAAAAAATCACTCAACCGTTTTGATATAACATACCTATTGTATTTTTCTCGAACTTTCTAAATCCGGTTTCAGATTGACCATATCTGCCGCAATGTTTTTACTATGGCGGTTTAAACATAACAAAATTATGAATTTTGAAAATATTTCTTCAAATAATCGTATTTTTGAACAGGAAACCGTGTTCGGAACAAGCTAAGTCTCTGTATCTAGTGGAGTAATTAGTTACACTAAAAGATAGGATGAGTATTAATTCTCCTTTCAAAATGGCGGCTTCAAAATAGAGGTTCTCAGTCAACATTTTTTTGAAAAATTTCTGGACGATCTAACTCAAAAGCTACGAGCTTTTTAAAAAAAATGTTGAGAATGAAAAATTTCTTAGAATTCATTGAGAAATATAGTGGAATTTTTTCAGATTTTTTAAAAGTTGATAGTTTTCGAGGAAATCAATTTCAAGTATTATTAAGATTTTTCTTTCTCGAAAACTATCAACTTTTGGGAAAAAATGCATAGAATAAAAAACTCTTAGAATTCATCAGAGAATGCACTGAATTTTGTTCAGAATTTTTCGAAAAAAAAAATTACAATTTTGAAAACAATTTTGAAAACAATTTTGAAAACAATTTTTCAAAAATTCATTTAAAAAATCTGAAAAAACCCATTATATTTCTCGGCAAATTCTACGAATTTTTTATTCTTAGCATTTTTTAAAACAAGCTCATAATTGTTCAGTTAGAGCGTCCAGAAATTTTTCAACAAAATATTCACTGAGAACCGCCCTTTTGAAGCCGCTATTTTGAATGGTGAATTAATAACCATCCTATCTTTTAGTGTAACTATTTACTCCACCAGATACAGAGATTCAGCTTGATTCGAACACAGTTTCCAGTTCAAAAATACGATTATTTGAACAAATTTTTTAAAAATTCACGATTTTTTAAGTTTAAACCGCCATAGTAAAAAAATGGCGGCAGATATGGTCAATCTGAAACCGGATTTACAAAATTCGAGAAAAAATACAATAGGTGTGGTTATATCAAAACGATTGAGTGACTTTCTCCATGAGAAAGCACCTGATGAAAAGAAGTCAAAATTTAGGGCAATTCAGGACGAAACGGGTTAATATCATCTCTAGTTAAGTTATTCATTCCCAAGCACTGTAAATTTACTGTTTTATATTGAAAATATTTCTTTGAATTTAAATTTTAGCAAGGTTCTTTTTACAAAGCTTCTCTTCGTATCCGGAAACAAGTTTCCAATAGTGAAAAAAATTAACAAAAATGCTAGCGTTTTTTGGTGGCCGGAATGGCATTATAGTGTCTGTATGCCGTAATTGTTTATTAGATTGTTTATGAGCATTTTTGTTAATTTTTTTCACTATTGGAAACTTGTTTCCGGATACGAAGAGAAGCTTTTGTGATAATTTTACCCCGGACGCGTTTTCGTATTACCGGAATTTACACATGTAATTATCATAATAATTACTGTGCGCAAATATCTCAATATTGTTTAAACTATGGTGGTATGCTTTTCAATTATTGTTTGTATTTCGAATTCATTTGTGATGCCTTTAAGAAATTTCAACAGATATTTCAAATGGATGTATGTGTTTTCATTGAAATTAACATCGTGTATTCAGAAATGATTGATTGATGATTATTCCAACGATACCTGCAATTTAGCGTTACACGGGGAGGGGGAATTGTTCACAATTAGCGTTACGAAATTTAAGTACGCCCCTTACTAAATATCCTTCCGAAATAAATGACCGACAAAAGGAAGAAAGCTCAATTGAAGAAATTAAAAAGTAATGACATTCTTGGTTATACTCGTTGTTAATTTCAATACAAACTAATACTCACAATGGACCTCGCCATATTCTTATATAACCTTTAATAGATTTTACTTTATGAATTAAAGAACAGTATTTTTTTGTTTACTTGTGTCCTGTGTAAAAACCAGGATTTAAATTTTTCAATAATTAAACTTTTTTGAGGACAAGCTATAATTTTTGTCATTCACAGTCTATTGTAAAACAAGCATTAGGCTTTCCAAGCATCAAGCACCAAATATATCTCCCAGTATTGCTGTAGAAATGTGCTAAGCAAATAGGCTTTTATTACATCTGCCCCTGCTCGAAGCAGTGGAAAAAGCGTGGGTTACTGGCTACCTATTTTTTATCTGCGCTTGCGAAGGTAGATAGGTAGGGAGGGGATATTTGACTTTTCCAAATTCATGATGTTAGGTACCCCTTGTCGGTAACAATTTACTTTTACTTTTAACCTCTTTTCGCCCTTCCTTCAATAACATCGTTAAGTATGTAACAGTAGTTTTTGAAATGAGGGTGTAAAGTTCGACTTTATGCACCGCATTTTGACATATGATAAGATAGGGCCGTTCCGTAAGGTAGAATGTTTATACCCGAGTTTGGAACACCGTTAGTATGTGTAGAATTCGAGCGACTTTTTCAGGTGCGTAAAGTGGAATCGCACGCACACTATGAAAATATGTATATGTTTTTCTTCGGTTTCAACGATTAAATACGTAATATATTAGTGGCGAAACATTTCCTTCAACTTCAGATTTTTATACTTTAAATATGGAAATGGAAGGTTGTTCTACTAATCCTCTATTCATGACAAGAAATCCCTTCGGAACAAGAAAGTCAGGGGCTTACTTACGATAATACAGCACTCCGACTGGGACGACAAAATCGACATACTCGTCGCTGTTTTCTTGTAATGATAAAATTATGGCCACATAACTCACTTTAAATGAAGCAATCGAAGGTCAAATCGGAAGTTATCAAAAGATACCTGGCAATAAATATCGTTTCATATTGCATCAAGTGAATCTTTGTTGTATATGCACCAATTCGCAATAATTTTTGCTCACTGAAATTTGGAGCGTGGAGTATCGGAATGCTAACTTACGTTTAGATGATCATTCTTAAAACAAACTCAATAGCAAAAATAACTACGTTAAGATTAAATATTTATTTGCAGGTTATGGGTTAGCAAGGATCTTTCTACAATCGTTGCATTTAATTAACTTTTGATTAAATGCAATGTATGTTCATGAAGCGAATTTCATAAATATACATTGAAATTCGACAATTTAAGAAAGAGCCTATGTAAGCCCCATGCCAAAAATGCCCCTTTTTCGTACCTCGAATATTCAAACTTTTTTTATGCCAATTGGTTACATATGATGACCCAATAATCTCTGCAAATTTTTAAAGTGAGCATATTCCTCGTTTCGGAAATATGAGGGGTCAAAGTTGACCATGTCCAATTAAAAATGTACATCAATTTCACTTTTATACGCGAATAATAATGTTAAAAAAATCAGACGATATGGATCTTTACAAATTTTTGGCTGTTGATTACGAACCTGAAGTCAGATTTTAAAAATTCAAAATGGCGGATCCAATATGGCGGACGACTTTTTTGAAAATCGATCTAATTTGCCTAGAAATTATTACTCGGGGGTTTTTGGGATCGCTGATTACGAATCTGAAGTCATATTTTAAAAATTTAAAATGGAAAATCGAAAATGGCGTACAACTTTTAAAAAATCAAATGCAATTCGCTTAAAACACGTTATTCTGAAGTTTTCGAGGTCGTTTACTACGAATCGGCAGTTAGTTTTTCAAAGATCAAAAGTCCTATTCTAATCTGTCATGCTGAAGGTCTACTATCGGTGTTCGCTTCTATTTAGGGTACTTGCAATATAGATCAGTGTCACAGATAGCGAAGTGCATATATGTATAACTATAGAGGTATACGCATGTTTTACGTTTATTTGTAGTATAGTCAATTTTCAATAAACTTTTCAACCTATATAAAATCCGTGTTATGCTCACTTTGTTTATTAATTTAATATTTCACATAACAATGATATATCATAATTGTTACAATTTTTATTGTTTTCTAAAATTTGATTGTTAATTAACGCATATTTATTCTCGGGGTCGTTGATTACGAATCGGCAGTTAGTTTTTCAAAATTCAAAATGGCAGGTCCAATATACCGGGTGACTTTTGAAAAATTTAATCTAGTTCGCTTGAAACTCGTCAGCTTAAGGTTTTTATAGTCGATGGAGTTGAATCTAACGTTGAATTGATATTGAAAATAAATCTGTTTTGACTCTGCATAGGAAACAAAAGATAAAAGGGGTTTTTTGGAGTCGCTGATTACGAATCTCAAGTCATATTATTAAAATTCAAAATGGCAAATCCAAAATGGACGGCTTTTAATCCAACCAACAATTGCAAGATCGTCAAATCTAACCAACAAAGGCAAGATGTAACAATCCGACCGGCAAAGGTAAGATAGTATAATCCAACAAACAAAGGTAAAATAGTATAATACAACAAACAAAGGCAAGATGTAATAATCCAACCGGCAAAGGTAAGATCGTAAAATCTAACCAACAAAGGCAAGATGTAATAATACAACCGGCAAAAATAAGATCGTAAAATCCAACCAACAAAGGCAAGATGTAATAATCCAACCGGCAAAGGTAAGATCGTAAAACCCAACCAACAAATGCAAGATGCAATGCTCCAACCAAGGCAAGATACTTTTATTTTATCACTTTCGCAGGCCCACGATTCAAATAAGATGTCTTAAACGATGCATTAAGACTTTGATTGTTTTTACATTATCTTTTGTTTCCTATGCAGAGTCAAAACAGATTTATTTTCAATATCAATTCAACGTTAGATTCAACTCCATCGACTGTAAAAACCTTAAGCTGACGAGTTTCAAGCGAACTATATTAAATTTTTCAAAAGTCACCCGGTATATTGGACCTGCCATTTTGAATTTTGAAAAACTAACTCCCGATTCGTAATCAACGACCCCGAGAATAAATATGCGTTAATTAACAATCAAATTTTAGAAACTAATAAAAATTGTAACAATTATGATATGTCATTGTTACGTAAAATATTAAATTAATAAATAAAGTGAGCATAACACGGATTTTATATTAGGTTGAATAGTTCATTGAAAATTGACTATAATACAAATAAACGTAAAACATGCTTATACTGATCTAGTGATCTGTGAGACTGATCTATGTTGCAAGTACCCTAAATAGAAGCGAACAGCGATAGTAGACCTTCAGCATGACAGATTAGAAAAGGACTTTTCTTTCAAATATTGTCAAACTATGGTACATACGAAAATGTTACGCAATCGGGGCATATAAAATCCTCCTGCTTGCTAAGTCTCGGCAGAAGAAATTGGAACCTCGTATCAAGTAGATCGTACAGTGTGTTCGAACGAACCTCAAATCTCCAAAATGAAAATTTTCATTGTGCTCAGTGCTTTCGCCGTAGTGGCTTTCGCTAAACCAGGTCACTTGGTGGCTCCAGCCATCGCTTACGCACACGTCGTACCTGGTGCACCGGTAATAACCATTATTTAATATCATGTAATTTGTACATATAGAAATAGGAAATATTTTCCTGAAAACGGTATAGAGTTTGTTTAAATACCTAGAAATGCACCCTGTATTTCTGCAATTTGTTCCAAAGTTTACTCGAATTCTTTACCTCATTTTTATACCTTTACTTTTTTTTATGTCAATATTTTATTTATTTATTTTTCAAGTAATTTTTTTTCTTCCTAAGGAATAACATTGACTGACATGAATACTCAATTGAACTTTGCCTAATAGCATAAACACTTAACTCCAAAAAATCAAATTTATAGTTCTTTGAATACCATTCAATCTAATAAGGGATAGGACATCCATTTTATCACTAATAGTAGTAAATACTCAATAAAAAAATTCAATAAATACATAAGTGACACTGCTTAATTATATGTTACGGATTCTTTTTGAATATCACTCTGTCTATTTGCATTGACTTTATAATCGATTAATTGCAATTCTAAAACATATATAGTTCCTATAAATATATTAGCACATATAACAATTATCAAAAAACTTACAAAATGTTACGTAAACTAGCAACAACTTCACTTTTGAACGATTATTAATATACATCATGATATTGTATTTATTTCAGTTGGGTGTGGATGGCCGCGTAGTAGATACTGCTGAAGTAGCTTATGCCAAGGCTGAACATGCCGCTGCCCACATCAACGAGAAGCACAATTTGGCCCAGGAAGCTGTACGATCTGCCGATGTTGTCCTCGCCCATGCCGCTCCAGTCGCACACCTCGCTCATGTCGCTCATGCTCCAGTAGCCCATGTCGCCCATGTTGCCCATGCTGCTCCATTGGCCCATGTTGCACCAGTTGCTGCTTACCCCGCTGTCCACCAAGTGTACCCTGCTGGACACGCCGCTGTGCACCAGGTCTATCCTGCTGGACACGCCGCTGTCGTTGGAGTTAACGGACACCTCCTTGACACCCCTGAAGTAGCTCATGCCAAGGCTGTTCATGCTGCTGCCCATCTCCAGGAAAAAATTAACCACGCTAATGCCGCTGCCCATTCCTTGTGGTGATTTGGAAAGGATTCGAAATACCGTTTCTATGTAAATTGTGTACAGAAAGAAAAAGAAATGTTTACAAAAAAATTCAAAAAAATATTTGATTCCTTCACAATTGTTAAATTCTGTTGATCTCATTAAATCCAAACTATATGTTTACAGTACTTATTACCTGAGTTTTATTGTTTACTCCTTTTTGATGGTTACGTGAGTTACGTCTATCAGCCACCCATTTATAAGCGGTATAATAACTCATTTGATTAAATCTGTTTATATTTTACTCTTTAATTGATATACTTTTTTGTTTAAATGAACGAATCGGTATTCTACCCATATTAATTATATTTGCATATACCTACCGTATTTTCTTTCTGTTTTATATGTTCATTTAATACATTTTACAAATACATTATAAAAATACATTTGATAGTTTATATTTAAAGTTATCCACATCTTTAAGACTTATATATAATATTTTGAATGTGATCTATATAACTAACAAATGAGTATACTATATATTTAACTTCGAGCTTTCTTCTCTTAACTTACTTAGCTACTTATCGAAATGTGTCCAGAAACGACTACCATTTCTGTCGATAACTGTATTCAGTCAAATAAGTTACGTGAAATAGAGTAATTCAGCTTATATATTGTAAATATACTATTATCGAAGACGAGAAAATGTTATCTAAAAATTGTACAGTATGTCCACCTTTTGAAAGCAGTCTTGAAAAAGAATATAAAATTTATTGATTATTGGTAAGAATTAACAATATGAATCGTTATAACTTTCGTATTTTGTATCTTCCGGGTAATGCTATTGAAAAAAATATAAGTAAATTACTTATATAATAACTGTAAGAACACTCTAGAAAGGTTGGAGTAACTTACTGAATGAAAAAGATATTAGAATCCTTCGGAGTATACTTTGAACCCCATTAAGAGAATCACTAACATCATCTCTAATTAGGAATAGATTATTCACTCGCAAGCACTGTAAATTTACTGTTTTATATTGAAAATATTTCTTTAATTTAAATGTTAATACTATAGCTTTAGTATGCAGTCTTTGACACGTTTTTATTCTATAATGTTGTCGGCGTGATGGTCGTGCGGGCTAAGGCGTCAGTCCTAGTCCGCCCGAACTGAACGTCGCGAAGGTTCCGAGTTCGAATCCCCGTCTGTGCAATTTTTCTCTGCTTATGTCCAGTGTGGAATAACCGGGGAACTTTGCTGGGCGAAGGTACGAATTTGGGACCGCTGCCGACCCCCGTCGGCAGTTATCGGTACCGTCAGCGTCTTATCCGCGGTCGGTATGTCGTGGGTCTTATCTCGGATAAAGATGGGATAAGCCCCGCGTCGTACTCGCTAAGGCATAGACCGCCGAATCTGCTGGTGGTACCGATATTGGGGTAGGGGGGACTGGCTCTGGGTGGGTGTTGTGTGTGCCTAGTTCTGTCTTGTACTGTCTGTCTCTGTACTGTACCTCTCCACCCGAGAGCCGACCCGCTAATAGACATATTCGTCATTAACGCGGGGGAAAATTTCCTGTCCTTTGTCTTTTTTTTTTTTATTCTATAATGTTTGGAGGTTATAAGTTAGTAATGTATAGTATAATGAGGTAAAATGAATTTAATTCAATATGGGAGGCTATGAAAGAGATGATTTAGATTCATATTTATAAAATCAAAAATGCAAATGTATACATAGAATTTCTGTCATCATTTTAGTAAAATAGCTTAAAAAACCAGTAGCAAACAATCGGCTCTTATGACAAGAATAGAAATTAACCGTATCATGTTCAATTCTTGTTTCTATACTTAAATATTTGTGGTGGTTGGCGAAATTTTCATATTGCATATTGTAAACACTCCTTATTTAATGCTAACAAATATAGTTACTACATCTGTATTAATTAAAAACAATTAATATGTAATAAATTTAATTCGACCGCAGTGAAAATATCTTCAATTGAGCTTTTTTTCGTTTTGTCGGTCAGTTATTTCGGAAGGATGGTGTTACTGCAATGATACATTACCTGCAATTTAGCGAAATTTAACCTTTGCTTACCACACATGGGTCCATTGGAGCCATGATCCTTTTTGACGTTAATTTTGAAGTACCAAATGCAAAGGAAACGGGCCCGTAGCAACATTTTCCATTGGTTGAAGAGTTTAACTACCCTTCAGGCTGCTAAGCTTGACGCTGGGACCGTTAATTTATTTTTTGTAACTGCTGAAAGGCGAAGCTGGGTCTTTGGACCGAGTGTGGTAAGTACGTTCGAAAATGATTTTTTGTAATAAATTTTTTTTAGGGTATACTGACTCCAGGTAAAAGAAAAAAGTGCATATAGTGTGTTTAACAACGTCTAATTTTTTTTTTAAAGGCATATGAAGTTTTAATAACAATAATCTTCGATACAGTGACGACATACGATTTCACGCTGCGAGCTGTATTGTTTGTCTATAAACGCACGCAAGTACGCGTCTGTTTGGGCTAAAATATATTGGGCTATAACGGATAATAGAAATATATATATAAAATATAATTTATAATATTTTATAATAGAAATAAAATATAATTTAATAATATTTTGAGTAAAGATTTTTTGGAATAGCTAATACAATAAAGTATTTCGACAAAAACGCATGGTTCATTTTTTCTCTTTTTGAGGTAATTCATTGCTCAAAATAACTATAATTTTTTTCTTGTAGTGGTACATCAGTAGAAGACATAGAAAAAGAATGTAGAATTAGAAAAATTATGATTTTTTTAATGGAAAAGGTCATTTTTCCACTTTTTTATTTTAACATTTTTTTCAGCATATTGAAATTTAATTTTTTAGTATACGACCTACTTTACATGTTAAAGTACATTCTTAAGAAGCGTTAAAAAAAATTTTCGAATAAAATTATTCACTAGTTTACTTTGTAGAACAATTTTTGTTGCATGGGTCCATTGGACCCAAGTGTGGTAAGCGTGTAATTCTACAGAAGTGTGGTAAGCAGGGGTTAAGTACGCCTCCTTACTAAATATCCTTTCGAAATAAATGACCTACAAAAGGAAGAAAGCTTAATTGAAGAAATTAAAAAGTAATGACATTGTTGGTTATACTAATTGCTAATTTTAATGTGTCCCGTGTAAAAAATCACGATTTAAATTTTTAATTAAATTAATTAAACTTTTTTGTGGACAAGCTATAATTTTTGTCATTCACAGTTTACTGTAAAACAAGCATTAGGCTTTCCTATAACTAAAAATGAAATTATCTCGGTTTTCAAAAATAATGGACTTATATGCTTGTTCCATACTGATAAGCATCAAGACATATGAAAGAGTTCCTAATGAATTTTTAATGATTGCTTTTTGTAAGAAGCATTGTAAAAGAATTCTTAATGATAACTTTATGATGTAACGAATGTCCACTTCTGTCTAACATTACTAGTATTCATAAAGATTTCTTGATATTAAAACAAAATTTTGTACTACCAGAAAAAATTACGACGAAATAATCATTAATTATTTTTTATGAGTACTTTTAATATTTTTATGAATATTTTTAAAAGATCTATAAGGTTTCATAATAAATACATGTTTTACTATACGGGTCAATCCATGTGAAATTTAGAATCCAAATTTTTTTCAATGGAATATTTTTTTCCTTGCTTTTGACAAAAAAATAAAATATAGGTGTTTTTTTATTTGAATATGATATTCAATATTTTCCAGATATTATTTTAAGTTTTTAAGAAAAGAAAAAAGCAACTTTTTGAAATGCCTGTAACTCGAAAAGTATTCATTATACACAAAATATTATTGTGTATTTTTTTCAAATACCTGGTTTTTTAGTGTCTGTTTTTTACATGTCTTGTTTTTGAATGTCTGTATTTTTACATGCCTGGTTTTTGAACAGTCTGTTTTTTTATTTGCAGGGTTTTTGAGGTGCACCCCAAAAGCGCACACGGCTGACCAAAAACAATTATTTATATCTCGAGAAGTTATGAACGGTCCATTCTGAAATTTTTGCAGTATCTTCTACGATCATGAATACGTATTTTCAGTGCAAAATAGTAACAAAAAAAGATACCGTATCGGATATAATCCAATTTGTTTATAAAAATTGTCAAACTTATGGATTAAAAAATATTAAAAAATTTTTTGTCCAGTTTCGGCAGACAGTTTAAATCAATAGTAAACATTTATTCTTTAAAGCATTTTTGTACAATGAATTCTTTTCGAGTTACAGGCATTTCCAAAAGTTGCTTTTTTCTTTTCTTAAAAACTTAAAATAATATCTCGAAAATATTGAATATCATATTCAAATAAAAAAACACCTACATTTGATTTTTTCGTCAAAAGCAAGAAAAAACTAGATGCCTTCGACCTTAAACTTAAATAGGGTGGATATGCTAATGAACGGACGGTTAAGCATTTTTCACACTTTGTTCGATTGTAACTTGTGAAATCTTTTACGAAAATTTAATTATGATACCACCATTAGAATCGTTAGACTCTGCTCTTTATGACCGTGTAGTTCAACCTTTGATTTTATTTAATTATTAACCTCGTCTTGATACGTTTGTAAAAAAATCCGCTAAACTCCAATGAATAGACGGGTTAAATCAAATGGGACGTTTTCAGCACCAGTTTTGGATGGCTTTAAAACATTGCTTTGATTTTACAAAATAATAAACACTGGAAGGTCAATAGTACTGTAAATGTTGTTTTGAATGTTCAAAGAACATAAAAATATGTATTTTGTTGCATGTTGTGCATCATACATTCATAAGAAATAGAAATATGTAGAAAATCGTCCATTCATTGGTAGTCGTCCATTCATTGGCATATATTAAAATTGAAAATGAGCATTTTCAAAACTTCGACCCCGACCGCAGGTCAGTCGAAGCACTGATAAGTGAGCACGTCTTGTTCACACTGATGCTTAGAAAAACGCGGTTTAGTCGAGTTTTTGACAGGTCGGGTTGCAGGAAATAAATTTTGTTATATGTGGGATACTTCGGTTTCCGTTTTTTACGGCATTATCGTTGATTTTACGAAGAACTGAATATAACCTTTTTTGTAGAGAATTCGATGTTCTATATTTTTTGTTTGAAACATTTTTTGTACGATTTGTATATTTTGTTAAAAAATGGAAAAAACGTGTTTTTTTGAGCGTTTTTTTGTTAAACCTCCCCATAATCTAGTATGCATTGTCTCCAAAAACTAATCAGATCGAGAAACCCAAATCCGTTTGTACTTTTTAAATTCGTCCTGCCAGTCGCGAGATATCGCGTATACAAAATTTTGCCCACGGACGGACGGACGGACGGACGTACAACCTAACGGACACCAATTTATTTATTGTTGCTTTGGGTTCCTTAGGGCTTGAAACGTCGACATTTGATGAAAAACTATAGGGTAATTTTTTGACGGGAAATGACCAAATTCAATACTTCGCCAGACCTATGGTCTGGGTCGAAGTAAAATATTCCATTGACAAAAAATTTGTATTTTGTAAATTTCACATGGAATGGCCCATACATAGCATGCATTTATCCCGCCTATTATTAAGAGAGTCATAATAATAATTATTATTATAACCAATATTAATTAATATGAAAATTATAGTTATAATTGTCATTATTTATAAGCGTATACCGGGTGAGTTAAAAGAATGGAAGATAGAGACGCCCATTTTCCAGATACATTTTTCATATGAGACATTTTTTAGGTTAAACGTGGATTACTCCCGTATATTCCAGTATATCTCACTCAATCAGTATAATTAATACAGTTTGTATCATAGTATACTTTTCGATACAAGGGTGTAAAAGTGTTTGCATCGAATGTGCGAGTTGCGGTCCGAGCCGAAGACGAAACGTTTACACAGTTTTACGTTTGACGAATGCACAGACGCTTTACAGCAATAATATAATTTAAATCTTTTCTTTAGTATGTGGTAAACAAATGCGATCAATTGATACCTAACTTCATTTAGTATCCGTTGGTAAATTGAGGTACGATTCATCGATAAAATGTCACATCAAACATATTATATACACTTTCCTGCCCAATTATGAGTAATGTACAAAATATATGTATAGTTATGCATAATTGCATAGAAATTTAATATAATTATATATAGTTATATATAATTCATATAATTTCTATTCAATTTTATAAAATTAGTACATAACTTTATATAAATCATTTTTATTCGGATTGTCTCTGACAAATCTTCAGAGAATATAGTTTACGAGTTCGCTAAAATGTTATGTTAAAAATATGCATTCATAAAGAATATTTTAGTGTTCATAAATAGTTTCATTAATATCATAAACTAAAATTTAGGTAACATTCTGTGTGGCATCAAATTGTCCATAAGGAATTATGTATATTCAGTTCATAAAGAATACTTCATCACTACTTCTATCACAACTGTCAAACATCTCACATACGATTGGTTGCATTTTATATTTCATAAATGACTTCTTAAAGAATACTTTATTCATACTCTTATTACAATTTTAACATGCTGTACTAATGGCTGGTTGAGTTCTGTAATTCATAAGGTAGGGTGGGGTAAAAAAGCCAGTGGGGTAAAAGAGACATTTGATTTTTTATGTTCAATTGTGTGAACCGACTTGTCAGTCGTCCACAGGTTAAGAACCCACAGATAATGCGCAACTTTTAATCTCGGTTCGACTCCTATATCTGCAATATATTAGTTGTTATTGCTATAATTGTGCTTGAACTGTCATTCGCAAAACATTTTTGTGAAAACTACAAACGCATTACAGCTAATTTTAGTTGACAGATTATTAAAGCAATCTTTTTTTTTATCAAGAGATATCGTTACTAAATAAATGTATGCTGAAAGATTTTACATTTTATGGCACTTTTAAGTATAATATAGCCTTCTATAGAAATGTTTGTAGTGGGGTAAAAACGCCAAACATCTAATAGCACACAAAATTTAATCAAATTTATATGGTGTCAGCTTGTATTGTATTTATAAAAGCCTCTGTCTTTGATAACAACATGCGTTGTATGGTTACAAAATCCCCAAAAGGCGTTAACATCATCGTAGGCATCAATACAAAATTATAGTTAAATTGACATTTCCTGCATTTTTTTTAAATATATCGAAATGTAATTAAATTAACTAATTTCTTACACAAGTAAAGGAAAAACCTGAAAAATTCAAAATGATTAATTCATTCTTCTAAAAACACATGCTGGATTTTTCACCCAACCATGTGGGGTAAAAAAGCCGTTTGAAGTACATTTGTAGAATGGATATAGATCAGTTATTTAACAAGATATACATAAAATCGTAGAGTGATTGTGTAGGCAAGAGATTAAACTTTCAGAATCGCTTTGCAATTTAATAAAATTTTTGATATCACAAGTTTTACAGTGAGCGGTGAAAGTGGCTTTTTCGAGGCACTCCACTCTACATTTACTCATAAAGATTACTTTCTGAATACTGTGTGAATACTGTAATTATTGATTTAAAGCGGTCATTAAATAATTTTTAATGAATTATTTTGTTTAAAGTGTGCTTATCGGGATACCACCACAGAAATATAAAGGCTTGTCCAGTTCTGAAGTGGTAATTTTTTGGACCTAGCAATTTTTGTATTTACAACGAAAAATTTGTTTACATACCAGAAAGATGTATAATAAATACATGCCCAACATATTATATATAATTCAGGGACATTTTACAAACAAAATAAGTCTCCCAGTATAGCTGTAGAAATATGCTAAGCAAATAAGCTTTTATTACACCTGCAGTGGAAAATGCGTGGCTTACTGGCTACCTATTTTTTATCTGCGCTTGCGAAGGTAGGAAGGTAGGAAGGGGGTATTTGACTTTCCCAAATTCATGATGTTAGGTACCCCTTGACGATAACAATTTTTGCCCCCTTTTCGCGCTCCCTTCAATAACATCGTTTCCATCTTATAAGTATGTAACAGTAGTTTTTGAAATGATGGTGTAAAGTTCGACTTTATGCACCGCATTTTGACATATGATATGATAGGACCATTGCGTAAGGTCGAATGATTATATCCGAGTATCGAACACCGTTAGTATGTGTGGAATTCGAGCGACTTTTTTAGGTGCGTAAAGTCGAATCGTACGCACACTATGAAAAAAATGTATGTTTTTCTTCGGTTACAACGATTAAATACGCAATATATTAGTTGCGGAACATTTCCTTCAACTTCAGGTTTTTATACTTCAAATATGGAAATGGAAGGCTGTTCTACTAATCCTATTCATGACAAGAAATCTCTTCGGACCAAGAAAGTCAGGGGCTTACGATAATACAGCACTAAGACTGGGACGACAAAATCGACATCCTAGTCGCTGTTTCTTGTAATGATAAAATTATGGCCTTATAACTCACTTTAAATGAAGCAATCGAAGGTCAAATCGGAAATTATGAAAAGATATCTGGCAATATCGTTTCATATTGTATCAAATGAATCTTTGTTGTATATGCACCGATTCGCAATAATTTTTGCTCACTCAAATTTGGAGCGTGGAGTAGCGGAATGCTAACTTACGTTTAGGTGCTCATTCTTAAAACAAACTCAATAGCAAAAATAACTACGTTAAGATTAAATATTGATTTTCAGGTTATGGGTTAGCAAGGATCTTTCTACAATCGTTGCATTTAATTTATTATGTATTAATATAATAATTAACTTTTCATTAAATGCAATGTATGTTCATCAAGCGAATTTCATAAATATACATTAAATTTCGACAATTTAAGGAATTTCCAGTTATGTTTTGTTAAAATCGATTCAAGTTTGAAAACCTTGATTGACACTATGAAAATTAGACTTTTGAATAAATAAATATGCATTTTTGCTCTTCAACAACTTGTATAATTATGCGACATCTGTAACGAAGGCAATGCCACTTGCATTTCTAGCCGCGATGACTATATGTAATTTGAAATATTTTCGCGAAGAATATGTTATCCTATTTATATCGTTGTGATAAATATTTTATTTTCATTTCTTGGTGAGTGAAAGATGTCATTAGATAATATACTTAATTATTATAGAGGTTCATGAACAAAGACGCAACTTTTAATCACAAACGTTCTTGAAAATGATTTTTTCTAATTTGTCATTATTAAAAAATGATTAAATATTTTTTTCGAATACCGAGGGAGCTACAGTGATTCACACATTTTTTATGGATTTTAACATTTTTGTTGTAAAGTAGTTCATTATGTGTTTCTAGCAAAATATTTGTCATAACATAAGCTCATTAATTAGTTTTTGCGAGAAGTCCCAGAAAATTTTTTTAATAAAAATCACGACATAAAAATGACGATTTTCGACGACAACAGTGAAATGGCATAGTCTTCTCGGCAAGTCTAAATGACATACACTTTGTAAGTGGTGTCGAATTCTACTGCTATTTTAGTAAAAAATATTCTGGTTAAAAGACTTAAATGTTTTAATCAATGTTTGAGCATAATATATAAATAAGCAAATCAATACTTAACGTTTTACGGTATTTTTATTAAAAAATCGTCGACTTAGATTTATAAACACTTACCTTAAAAGTTGTTTATGTATAATGGATCTTGTGTTGTTTTTCTGTTACTGACAGATGCGAGTAAAGTTTGATTTAAAAAGTAAAGTAATTTCAAACTGTTGAAATGTCAGAGTATGAGGTAAATGTACGCACGAAAACGAGAATTGGAGGTCAATGATTGGAAATACTATCGTATGAATAGAAGGACGATGGATATTGTTGTTTTAAAATAAATCTGCGATAATTAAGAATCAAATTTTAGAAATTAATAAAAGTGTAACAAATATGATTTATGATCATTATTTGAAATATTAAATTAATAAAATAAAGTGAACATAACACGGAATTCATATTGGATTGAAAAGTTTATTAAAAATTTACTAGAATACAAATAAACGTAAAACATGCTTATACCTGTATAGTTATATATATGTGCAGTCCGCTATCTGTGAGACTGATCTATGTTGCAAGTACTCTAAATAGAAGCGAACAGCGATAATAGACCTTCAGCATGACAGATTAGAAAAAGTCTTTTCTTTCAAATATTGTCAAACTGGTACATACGAAAATTTTACGCAATCGGGCATATAAAATCATCCAGCTTGCCGAAGTCACAGCAGAAGAAACTAGAACCTCGTTTCAAGCAGATCATACAGTGTGTTCGAACAAACCTCAAATCTGCAAAATGAAAATCTTCATTGTGCTCAGTGCTTTCGCCGTAGTGGCTTTCGCTAAACCAGGTCACTTGGTGGCTCCAGCCATTGCTTACGCCCACGTCGTACCCGGAGCACCGGTAATAACCATTATTTAATATTTTATCATTCATAAATATAAATTATCACATAGAAAATATTTTCCTGAAAACAGTATATGATTTTTCTAAATATATAGCAATACACCCTGCATTTCTACAATTTTTCAAAAAAAAACCTTACACGAAAAGTTTACCTAATTTTCATACATATAATTTTTGTTTTTGTCATCTAATTTTGTTCTTCCTTAGAGATAACATTGACTGGCATGCATAGAAAATTGTTCAAGTGGACTTTACTCCAATAGTATAAACACTTAACTCCAAAAAATCAGATTTATAGTTCTTTGAATACCATTCAATCTAATAAGGGATAGGACATCCATTTTACCACTAATAATAGTAAATACTCAATAAAAAAAATAATAAATACACAAGTGACACTGTTTCATTATATTTTACGGATTCTTTTTTAATATCTCTCTGTCCATTTGCATTGATTTTATAATCGATTAATTGCAATTCTAACACATATATAGTTCCTATAAATATACTAGCACATATAACAATTATCAACAAACTTACAAAATGTTACGTAACCTAGCAACAACTTCACTTTTGAACGATTATTAATATACATCACGATATTGTATTTATTTCAGTTGGGTGTGGATGGCCGAGTAGTAGACACTGCTGAAGTAGCTTATGCCAAGGCTGAACATGCCGCTGCCCACATCAACGAGAAGCACAGTTTGGCCCAGGAAGCTGTACGATCTGCCGATGTTGTCCTTGCCCATGCTGCTCCAGTTGCCCACGTCGCTCATGTTGCTCATGCTCCAGTAGCTCATGTTGCCCACGTTGCTCATGCTCCAGTTGCCCACGTCGCCCATGTTGCCCATGCTGCTCCATTGGCCCATGTTGCACCAGTTGCTGCTTACCCCGCTGTCCACCAGGTCTACCCTGCTGGACACGCCGCTGTCGTTGGAGTTAACGGACACCTCCTGGACACCCCTGAAGTAGCCCATGCCAAGGCTGTCCATGCTGCTGCCCATCTCCAGGAAAAAATTAACCACGCTAATGCCGCTGCCCATTCCTGGTGGTGATTGAAAAATAATCACTTTTTTTGATAATTTGTAAATTATGTACAGAATCACACGAACCAATAATTCAACTCAAGTATATTTGACTACAAATATGTTACATAAATTCAGCTAAAGCCGAATTAATTACTGCCATACTACGAATTTCAATAGACCCAGAGAAATATGACAAATAAATTTTGTTTCCGTAAAATTTCCAGTTTTATATTGTATTCCATATTCCAACCTGAACTATTATTTGTAAGTAAAGGGAGCTGACATCTTTCCTTTTACAAAAAGGTAGTTGTTTTAATAAATAAAATAATAATTTCCTTTCCCAAATTAATGAATGCTTGAATTCCTGCACATTTGTTTCTCAATCTCTTGAGACTATTTGATGGGAAAGCATTTCCCAGACACTGCGATGAAGTACAACAAACATTGATCTCAATATTATAATGATAATTGGAAAATCAGAATTTTTAAATGCCTAAAATCACTGAAAATATTTAATAAATCCTTACCTTCATATTTTATTACTCGTCAACGTACAGAAGGTAAGATTAACCCTGTCAGTCGTAGAAGCCACTATTTTGGCGCTGTTTCACTTTATTTTTGTATTCTCAGTTAAAAAGATGCTTAAACTTGTGAAGCAAAATGATATTTTTTGAATCTGTAGTCGTTTATAATTATTATAATTAAACAAATGAAAACAAACGTACGTTTGGGAATCTAATTCGTTAGCGGAAATATTTGTTGAGATTTCAATTTCATTAGTCCATACTTATGACACTTGAAAATCATTATCTGACCAGAGAACTACCATTAGATTTAAAAAATCTTAAATGGTAGATCCAGTAGGGCGGATCAAAAATTGTAATCATTTGCAAATTCCCACAAAAATAACTACTCGGGGTTTTTTGGTGGTTGCTGTACACGAATCTGGTATCGTAATATTAAAGTTGATAATATCGGATCCAACATGGCAGAATCTTGTAAATATTGGATTTTATTAATCCATCACGAAAATATCTACGGAGGAGTTTTTGTTGTCGCTGAATACAAATCTGATGTCAAATTTTCACAATTTATAATGGAGAATCCAATATGATAATAAAAGTAATTTTGTAATTTTGGGCGAATCGCATGTGTCAAAGGAGAATGGAAGTTCCCCCTTTGACATAAAGTAATTAAAATAAAACTATTCGATTTATAAATATGCAAATTTCGCAAATCACTCAAAACTCCGATTCTGCATAAGTTCAATTTCATAGTTTAAAACACAGCTCTATGAAGTTTTCCGTAAAATATTTAAGAATTTATCAAATTCTTAGAACTTTATTTTTACTATTGCTACTTTTTATTATTAATTTAACGCGGTAATTTCTCCATTTTTTACTCCAATATTCCAAAAGTCACTGCAAATTTCAATGTAAAAACGTTTTCATGTAAATAGTAATATATTAAAGATATAGAAAAATTGTGTATTCCTCTACCGAAAGTAATACTAAACTATTTTCACTCACTATTTCCTTCCGAATGTAATGTCCATAAACTACATTAATATTGAGGACCATCGGGTTAGGTAGTAAATTCGAACATTACATAGGTCCTTCCAATGAGAAAGCACGGTGTTCTGGAAAAATATTCAACCCTAAAGTTGCTTCCCTTGGACGATTTTGGTTGGAACATATTTTGGGTTCATCACCGGTCATTTTCGTGAAAAAAAAGCAAAATCCCCGGGCGCTTTTTTTTTAAATCAAATTTTTATGAATTGAACTGCAACTTTCAAAAGACGGGCTTTTGATGATTACCTACAATAAAATTTCACTCCAAATCATCATATTTTCGAATAAGACAAGTTTCGAATTCTTCAGGTTACATATTTACAATTTTATTATTGAATTTATTTATTTATGTATTTTGATTTTTAAACTTATAAGTGATTACTATTATAATCACATACAGATCATAAAAGTTTCTCGGCATAATTTTGTTTCCACTCATCCGTTTTGTAATTAGCCCAAGTTTTTGCCAAATCGAAATGAATTGCTTCCATAGCTTGCGCACTGTAGGATCCCAATCCTTTCTGTTCACTCTTGCAAAATTTCGGAATATGAACAAGTACTGCTTGAGCCTTCAGTGACACTGATATTCAAATTTTTGTAGCTACTTTCAAATGATCGTATTTTGTCGTAAATAAAAATAAAAAAAAATTAATACTTCCCAACATTAAAATACAATTTAAATTCAATAATAAAATTTTACATGTGTAACCTGAAGAGTTAAAATGGAATTTCAAGGAGTTCGAAACTTGTCTTATTTGAAAATATGATAATTTGGAGTGAAATGTTATGGTAGGTAATCATCAAAAACCCGTTTTTTATCATTTGCAGTTCAATTCTTAAAAATTTGATTTCAAAAAAGGCGTCCGGAGGATTTTGCTTTTTTTTTCGAGAAAATGGCCGGTTTGGTACTCAAAACATGTTCCAACCGAAATCCTCCAAGGGAAGTAACATTAGGGTTGAACTTTTTCCAGACCACCGTGAAAGAGATAAGTTTCAGGTGGAAAGTAGTACGAATAGGTATTCCAAATTGGATTTTACTATTTTTTGCTAATGCATAGGCACTTGAACAATAATAAAAAATATTTCTACGTGGATCTGTTTTTAACAGTTCTTCACCACTAAATGTAATGAGAGGCCAGAGTAATATTACAAGGGAGCAACATTCTTTTTTTATATTGTATATTAGTCTGTATCTCTTAATACTGACCTTATTAAGAATTTCGATAATAATCAGAGAACCATTAAAGCTTATGTAACAAAAAATATGCTATCCCCCAGTTTTTTGACTTAGAATTATGTAGCACATTCTGACAGTACGAAGTAATTTATATATTTAGTACAAAACAGAATCGGTCATAAATGAAATGAAAACTAAAGTATTCAGTGTAATCGAGCAATATGCATATATATGTATATGTAAGAATTAAAATATATTGAAGTTTATAAGTAGTATTCGAATCTCAAATTAACATTGAATGTATTTTATATTTATTCATATTTAATTGGATAAAAAATTAGAAATTCTTGATTAAATTAATGTTGGTAATTACCATTATTTTGGTAATAATTTATCAATGGGTCCTGCATATTGTCGCAATCTCAATCGAATCAGATCTATTGGATTTGATTTACATCGAACCAAAAAGTATATTTTTTTTAGGGAGACATTTATTTCTTTGCGCTAGAGTAAGAGAGCAACTCATTATGAAAAAACCTTCAGTATCCTGTATTTTAGTTTTCTTTTATAGTGATGAGCCACTCTATGGATTTCCAAGACTAATGCTTTCTGGTTCTCAGTTTGTAGTGCGGAAGTTTTTTTGTCCTGCAATTTCATAACTAAAATATGCAGTACAAATCGAAGTAGATGAATGTAATTTGCCATTAGATATTTGTATATCATATCGATCAGCTAGTAAAATAAGGAAATGACTAATAAATACTTATGAAAGTCAATAAGGTTGTTACGGAAGTCATTTACAGATATCCATAGATAAAATTGTGGATTTATACGTTTCTGTTCTAATTAGTGGCTTCGACTCTGCGGCCTTTGGCTCATGTACTCATCGAATGGGCAGGGTTTGGTAGCCCCAGCTATTTAATTGCCGATAGAAAATACTACAACTGATAACTTTTTTAAATTTTGATACTAGCACATGTCAGCCGGAATATTATTATATCACATATTTTTAAACAAGAATTTTTTTAGGCGATTTAATTTTTTGTATTAAGGCATATCGATACCATAATAATAAACTAAGAATTGAAAAGCTCTACTTCGCGCATGCAATTCCATTCTCAGATCACTGTAATCTTGTTAAACCCTCATGCTTGAACATACTGGATACGTCAATTTGATTATTTACATATTCATTCGTCTTCTGCGGTATAACGGCGGTTGATTTTACGGCGAAAATGTATATAACGTCCTTTACAGAAAATTTGATACTCTACCCTTTTTTTTTTTGTTGGAAGCATTTTTTTGCGTGTTTTGTATTTTTGATGACAAACGCAAAAAACGTATTTTTGTCAGCTTTTTTTCGTTCAACCTCACCATAATCTATTATGGATCGATTCCGAAAACGAGTGAGGTTCAAGTTAGATCATGACAAACCCAAAAAGGGGCTAAACGTTAAAATGAGTCTTAGGTACAAGATCACGGACAACAAATATTTCATTGCATTTTTGAGTGCTTTGGATCGAAAATGTTAATGTTTGATGAAAAACTATGGGTCATCTGTTTTTGCTGAGGGGATCGAATTCAATATTAATATTCAAAATACACCGTAAAAATCAATGCTTAAGTTAATTAAAAAAATGCGACATACTTCTGGAATTAAGTGAGAAAATTGACTAAAAGTAAGATCTTATATAAGACCACTTAGCCAAGGACATACTTATGCACTGTACATTGCCTGACTTTAAGATGTAATCATTTTAAGTATTTGATATTATAAAGTAATTAATAACGGAAACCTTGGCCTCCGGTATATTGGAATTTTACCATATTTAATAAATACTGCACTTGTTTCGAATTATGTTCAGGAAAAAACCTATTTGTTTCAGAATTTTAGAAGGCGTTTATAACTACCATTTGATCTATTATTTATTCGGCAACTCTATAGGCAAACATTATTGTTCCTTTTATTAGTCTGTTCTCCAATATTGTTGATTAATGTAGCATCGACAATAAATTTCCATTTCAGTCACATAAAATGTATATAATTTGAATCATCTTAAACAACTGTACAGGAAATTGCACCTCTAATAGCGCACTTTATTCCATCCATATTCCATCCATATTCTTAGGGTCATTGGGAATATTCCAAAGTAATATTCCATCCATATTCCAGGAACATAGAAATGTCCAAAGTTCTGAATATTCCAAAGGAATTCCAGGAACATTGAAATATTTTGCACTAGAAATATTATAAACAATATAAATTTTGTTAGAATATTCCAAAAACAATCAAATAATATAGACGAAATAATAATGCGAAATAAATGAATATCATTTTTTAAGTTGATTTCAGAATATTTCATTGAGGTGTCACAATTATTAAATGATTTCCTAAAAATCTAGTAGGTAATCGTTCAAAATACAAATATATGTTGGAGATTTTATACATTTTTTACATCATTAATTGAGCGGTTAAGTGAAAGACCGATTTCACTCTCCAATATGTAGATTTCAAAAAAGTGTTATTAAAAAATGTGACACCTCAATGAAATGTTTTGAAATCAGCATAAAAAATAATATATTTCGCATTATTATTCCCTCTACATTAAATGATATTTTTAAAACATGCGAATAAAATGTTCAATCTGTAATGTGTAATAATATTGATGATGCAGAATATTTCAATGTCCCTGGAACATGGATGGAATATTACTTTGGAATATTCCGGGAATATGGATGGAATGAAGTGTGCTATTGGGGACTATTCTAACTAGGAGGTAACATATAAACGTTGTTATCTTATAATATATTGTCCATTTTCTAGTACAAAAAATTCGTATTAAATAAGAACAGTCATAATCACAATACTGTGTCAGTATCTTGTTTTTCTGCCTATATTTCGCATGTCTAAATATTTACGCTACCATATCTTTGAAGTTTTGGAATGCTTATTTCTTACACATTGTTTATTTTTGTCGAAAAAACCTATGCAAAGTTTAAGATATTTATCACGTGAACGTTCCACACATTCTTGATTGTCTAAAAAGATCTTTCCCAATTGGAGTTTAATGTTTTATTTCTGTTTGTTTTGTAAAATCACAATGATATTTTGAAATTAGTCACGGACGATTAAAAATCCTGAAAAATCAGTAAAAACTGCCGTTAATTATATGTTTTTACATTTTTGTGTACAAGCGATTAAAATTCCCGAACAATTCATTATTTACAACAATAATTTTCAAGTCGGTAGAATTGATGTGTAATATTAGATTTCACCGAAATCTCTTAAAAACTTTAATATTCAAATATATTTGATTATTTACAAAAGTGAACTTGATGATTTACGGTCATTCAGAAACTTGTAATTAATGTAAATGAGCTGTTATATATTACTTAGTTATAACTAAGTAAGTATTCGAATACTTATGAAGAAGTCCATGGCATCGTATGTTTTTAGACTGCATATTTTGTTGAAATTGAAAAAATTATTATAGTCTGCATTGGATGCGTATGCAAAAACCATTTCATTAAAAAAACGAAAACTCGCTCGTTTTAAGTGAATGTAAACAGGTTTTTAGTAATAGTTGAGTTATTTCAAATGTGCGTTGTATTATATTATTTACTTTTTCATATAAATGTAATTTCGTCATTTTTGTGAAAAAGGAGAATCCTTGAGGTTATTGTAGTCTAATAAATATATGCAAGGACGTTTTTATCAATAACAAAGCAATATGGGAGCCAACCTGTGATCGAAGGCCCCAGGGAATACGCCTCTCGTGACAAAAAGCATTGTCATGTATAGAATTAGGTTAGAAGAGCGGTCGAATGGTAAAAGTGAATACAACATAATCTTATTTACATGTTTCGAATTACACCAGCTCCATGATGCAAGTATCCGAAATCATACAGAGAAGCGAAAATGGACCTTCGATTTGACAGATTAGAAAAGAAGTCTCAGAGATTGCTACGAAAGTTTTACGCTGCCGCGCCCTATAAAATCCAGGTGCAGGCCAAATCTCAGTAGAAGAAGTAAGCACTTCAAGTTGAGCAGATCGTACAGCGTTCTCTAGGAACAAATTAAACAATTTCAAAATGAAATTCTTCATTGTACTCAGTGCTATCGCAGCTGTAGCTTTGGCGAAACCGGGCCATCTTGTGGCTCCAGCCATTGCTTACGCCCATGTCGTACCTGGTGCACCGGTAAGATAATTTATTTGATATATTCTCATATTATTGTAAATATTTTGTGGCAAATTTATATTAAAGGAACATATTTACTTAAAACAATTTAACATGTACATACAATGAAGAATAAATGAATCCAATTAACTATGAACTATCAAAATCAGTTTCCATAAATTTGAAAGCATGGCAATCAAGTTGTTTTAAGAAAATAATAGATTTCCAAAAATGTTGCGATCAAAGTATTTTTAATTATTTTTAAAAAACTGAAAACAAGCAGCACATATTATTTGCAATCTTCTACGTTTATCATACTAATATTTGCTTCCCTAATTCATATCTGTTGTATATTTTGATATTGTATTATTTTAGTACTATATATTAATTTAATTTTTCATTTATGGTTTCAGTTGGGTGTGGATGGCCGTGTCGTAGACACTGCTGAAGTAGCTTATGCCAAAGCTGAACATGCCGCTGCCCACATCAACGAGAAACACAATTTGGCCCAGGAAGCTGTACGATCTGCCGATGTTGTCCTCGCCCATGCCGCTCCAGTCGCACATGTCGCTCATGTTGCTCATGGTCCAGTAGCCCATGTTGCCCACGTTGCTCATGCTCCAGTTGCCCATGTCGCCCATGTTGCTCATGCTGCTCCATTGGCCCATGTTGCACCAGTTGCTGCTTACCCAGCCGTCCACCAAGTGTACCCTGCTGGACATGCCGCTGTCCACCAGGTGTACCCAGCTGGACACGCCGCTGTTGTTGGAGTTAACGGACACCTCCTGGACACCCCTGAAGTCGCTCATGCCAAGGCTGTCCACGCTGCTGCCCACCTCCAGGAAAAAATTAACCACGCCGCTGCCCATTCCTTGTGGTGATTTAAAAAATAAATAATTCTTCTGTTGAATCTCACACTACTCACAAAGTTGAAAAAAATTCCTCCAAAAAATAATGAGCTGTTGAAAAAAAGTTATTTAATGATGTTACTTTTGATAAAATAAAATCCATAAATATTACCATAATGTATGCGTGTTTATTCATAATTCTAATACCACAATATTCAGAGTAATGCCGTTTATTGAACTTTTAATATACAAAACTTGTATAAATAATATAATTTTGGCATAAATAAATAAAAAAATATGGTTTTATTGGGGCAATTTATTTAAATTCAACTTCTGTCCCGAATATCGGGTTTAAAATGCTTTAAAAGGTATTAAAATGGTGGACGCGACAATTGTACTTAAATGTTGGTGGATTTTTTAAATTTGTGGTTGCGTAACGAAGATGGCGGACTAATCTAATTTCACACTAATTAGTTCGTATTGGTAAACCTCACTCATTACACTAGAACTAGATTCCTTTTTATATTGCATGTACCGCGAAGTGTCTTTACTCTCTAAATTCCTTGGAGTGAAAATTGAGCCACTCTTTTACTAAGAGTGAAAGACAAAAAAGTCACTCCTAGAAGAGTGAGATAACACTCTTGATAGAGTGCAAATTTCATTCTTTGTGAAAGAGTGGCTAATTTTTCACTCCAAGGAATTTAGAGAGTAGTTTAAACGATCAATAGTCTTAAAAAAACTATTTTGGATTACCGAAATTGTTACTAAGTAAAATCTTCATAGAACAACATCATAAAGTCCACAAGCCACAGTAGTAAACGTATTTTGGCATTATCAATTTCCCAAGATAGGTTATTGCTTAACACCCTCGAGTACTGCGCTGAAAGCTATTACCTTCGGAAACTATTACAAAGATGGGGCTGAAATATGATTCTTAACCGATAAACTAACCGACATACGTAGCACCTACAAAGGCAATTACTTTGAAAATATCTAAAGCAGGGTTCTTTTCAATCATCATCGAAATTCTGTGTACACTGTAATCAAAGACGTAGGTGATCTTCGACTGAATCGAATTTATATTTCAAAAATCGAATTACAACGACAAACCTCTTGTAAAATAAATTATATTATTTATTCAGAAATATTACAGCTTTTGTAAATTACAGCAAAGTTATGTATCCTATCCTTGAAGTTACCACAAATTTTGAGAATTGGTAACTACATAGTTAGCAGATCGAAGAGCTTCGTTTGCTAGATTAATCCTTTCCTGGGCATGAGCAGCTGCATGGGCAGTTTTGGCATTGAGGACTTCAGCGGTATCCTGGACATGTCCATCGGCGCCAATAATTGTGGATGAACGAACAGGTAGTACGTGGCTTGCTGTGTACACGTGTTGCACAGCAGGATATGCGGTGATTTGAGCTACAGGTGCGGCATGGGCAACAATGACATCAGCGGATCGAACTGCTTCTTTAGCCAAGTTCAGCCTCTCGTTCAAATGGGCGGTAGCATGCTCAGCTTTAGCAAATGCAACTTCAGCAGTATCCACCACGCGTCCGTCCAAACCGAGCTAAAAATGAGATACCAGTTTATTACTTTCAGTATAGAAAATTGCAATTTTATAAGTTGAACAACAAATATTTGCTGGGCAGATGAGATATGTAGATTGTTAACGTGAGTTGTTAGTTCATATGAGTAGAAAATGAAGTTGGGTTTGACTACATTTTTAGGGCTTTGGAATGTAGGCCTGCATTCGTCGGATTAAATATATCGTATTGTTTAGTTTATTTGAGAATTTTGTACCATTTATTTGAATATTAGTGAAAAGTATTTATTATTTTATGGTCTACAACTCATTCTTTTATTGGCAATAGTCATTATGCAGTGTACATATAAGTATGCTGATAAGAATAAACGAAACTGGAATAAATTAGATTAAAGTGCAGAAAATGAGATTAAACTCGTTAGAAAAACGTTTTGATTGCTATAATCCAATTACGTATTTCATAATCTCTTACGGTTTATTCGTTTCTTCTGCACTTTAATCACATTTAATCATATTCATTTGCTGGGTGATTACCAATAAAAATTATTACTTTCATCTACTATCAAAAATAAAAGACCAGTTGGTCCCGTCCTAAGTTATATTGTTGGTGCTTTTAAAATGGCAAAGTTATAGTCCCTCACTATCTCTACTTCCGTCGCCATTTTTGTTTATATACGTGCAATGGGTGGTTCTGTGCGCGAGTGTGGCTTAGCGAAACAATGTGATGGGGGAATGAGAGGCAGGGACCAGTATAACTTAGGACGGCATAACTTAGGGTGGGGACTTCTGTAGTTGATACACAATATAAGACACAACTTTAGGCATTTTTAAAAGAAGTTTTGACATCTTGAACCAAGGCAGTATAAAGGTTAATATAAGCTGTGTATTTACATTTTATGTTTTCCTAATTGCATACATATTTGCAAAGGAAAAAATGTATACTAAACGGGAAAGTTTGAAAGCACATATGATATGTTACATGTATTGTAGTTGGTAAATTCATTTATGGTTTTTAGATTATTAGACAGATGTTACTTACAGTTCATAATAAATGCAATGAAACAATACTGATAATATGCAAGAGAAGTAAACTGAATTGACATCTCACTTGAAATGAACGCTAGGCAAACACTAACATGTCTAAGTACAATAATCTAAAAACCGTAATATCTCATCAGCTCTATAATTGTTGTTGGAACGTGACAACGATTCTAATTTTTACTAATTTGTTTTTGCATTTATTATAGCACACTTATTAAAGTATGTATTAAATTATAACAAATACAATTAACATAGTTTGAAGCATAAGATACGATCCAACAAGAATTACAGAGGAGGATCCAGTTCAGGTTTTTAAAGCATTAAACAAATTTTTGTTGATTACTCAAGATAATGAAAATAAAAAATTGAATAAATTTTTACAGATTTGGAAAAAGAGTACTTTTATAAGATTCTTACTTTATTTTTGTAAAATATTAATTATGCCTATATTTCAACCTTGTAGTAAAAATACTAAATTACAAATTTTCTTTGATAATGGTTGATTCACTTTTTCAATAATTTCCGATTTGTATATGACATCAACATTAGACACTAACTTTGAAAACACTTAATAAGGTATAGCTTATTAAATCTTGAGTAGAGCCTGAGCAGAGCCTGCATATACACAGTAAAAAAAAAGTCTTAAAATTGTTACATATTCAATTCAGCACCGTAAAAGACTGAATTTCAGCCTAAAATTGTGCAAATTTTCTTAAATTAAGTCAATATTTGCGTTCAAAACCTTGTTTTTAGTTTTGGAAACTTACTTTTAGTCAATATTCAGGTTTGAAATAAGAATTCTCTATCTTAGGTGTGACAAGCTCGAACAATTTTTCTTTAAGCATAAATCTCGACTAAAATTAAACTTTGCTGTCTGAAAGTAAGACTTTAAGCGCAAATATTGACTTAATTTAAAATAACTAGCTCAATTTTAGAAATTAAGCCTTTCACAGTGCTTAATTTGAGATGTAACGATTTTAAGACTTTTTTTTTTACTGTGTAGTAATCAATCGTACTAGATACGGCATGTCTTATTAAATCAGGCTCTGATCCATGCTGAAGTCAGTCTGAAAAGATTCACAGAAAAAAATAAGTCTTAAAATTGTTATGTCTTAAATTCATCATTAGCTGAGGCTTAATTTTAGCCCAAAATTGCGTTAATTTTCTTAAATTCAGTCAATATTTAAGCTTAAAGTCTTACTTTCAGATGACAAAACTCACTTTCAGCCGATATTTTGGTTTGAAATAAGATTCGTCTAACGTAGATGCCATAAGCTCGATAAATTTTATTTTAAGCCAAAATATCGTCTAAAAGTCAGTTTTGCTCACTGAAAGTAAGACTTTAAGCCCAAACACTGACTGAATTTATGAAATTTAACGCAATTTCGGGCTTAAATTAAGCCTCACCTGATGATGAATTTAAGATGTAACAATTTTATGACATATTTGTTTCTGTGTTTCAACCCGAGCCGTTATTGAGCCCATGTTAAAAAGCCGTTGAACAATTAAACAAAAAGGAAATCGCATTGATGTAAATACTTTTTTTCAACACATTACTAGCGAGAATTAAAATTTACTTACTGGTGCACCAGGAGCCAGAGCGGTGTAGACGACGGGCGTTAGTAGTTGGGTTGGCTTAGCTAGACTCACGGCAACAAGGGTGCTGAGGACGATGAAGAATTTCATGATTGTGGTTTAAAAATTTGTTTATAAATAACACGATCTGTACGGATGGAAGTTCCGATCTAGTCTGTCGAGAAGACAATATCGATCCGATTTTATAGTGCTATAGAAGCCACGTCAGGTAGATATGAGATGATACGATAAAGGAACAAGATTCACTTACGGTCACTCTAAACGCCTTACTATGTTACTATTTCCGCAGCCTCTTACAGTGAGTATGCCCCATCGCAAGGTGAGCTACTGTAAAACGAGCGGCAGAAAATTATCGAGTTCGTCGTATCGGTATGGATTTTTTGAACATTTGATATCGTCGCCGCATTTCTTTGTAGTGCGACCTTGACTCGCCTGCAAAAATGCTGACCGTTTGCGCTCTTCGACATCTTAACAAGATATTATTGTAAACTAAACGATGTAATTGATATTTTGTAATCCAAGATGTCTAGTTACACTAATGGGCCAGTTATTTTCTGTTAAGTAATATACAGGTTTCTTAATAGCCCTTCAGACGTAATTGTTTTTAATAAAAGTTTTGAATAAATGAAATGATGTAATTTGTTATATGAAATATCATGTCTAGATATTCACGTCTATTCACTTTTTCGTAATACATCCCTGGTAGAAATGTGTCCAGTTTCTGGCCAATTCTGCAATTCTGTTGGGTTCCATTGCAGAGACCAGAAAACATGGCCAGAAACTGGTTGTATTTTTTACTAGGGATGCTTTTTAGTAATTGATTATTAATTATTACTAACGTTATATTAATAAATAAGAAGATATTTTCCAAATGTGATAACTCATATCGCGGACATCAGGTTCTTATGGAAAAATGAATATAGAAGCAACTACTCTGATCTCCAGACAATTCGTTTGAAGCACTGAGTCATCAGTTACTGTGGCGAAGTGAAATTAATGAATTGGGCAGCATAACTATTTGCTCATTTGAATGGCTATTATTTAGTGGTACCAACTGATTTATTTAGTACTAAGCATTTAGCAAGAGTTATGTTCAATTAAATAGATAAACTCCCTCGTAAAATCTCAATATGAGGATAGTCGGATAGACGAGGGTATTTAAAATCCGACGCCTATTGATGAAAGACACATAATGATATCACTAAATCTGGAGCAATATTGAAATACCCATTCTTAATTTAATAAATTAAGAAAAAATGCAGTAAGTATCCAAATACTTCTTACGGGATTTGATGACTAAAAATAAGGTTTTCAATTCCGTGAAGTTCAATGTCGTCCACTGTTTTTAATGGTTTACGTGTAAATTAAAACTATAGAAAAATACAGCATGCGACATCTGTAATTTTCATCATATGAAGTCGCTTATAATATTATGAAAAATTCATTAAAAAAACGTTGCACACAATGTAAAAAACAATAATGTATGATAATAGTGCATAAGACTGACTTAATAAAGTAAAGTTTATTACTTTTTGAACTAAAATTTGTCTTGTTAGTGAAACATATTTTCGGGTTCAGAATATTGATTCAATATTACCTAAATATAACATAAATACTTTAAAAACGTTGGCACCTTAAGGTAGTTTCCATTATAAATGTATGTTCGACAAAATAGTCTGTAACACTTAATTTTCATTATTAGTGATATTTGTAAGAAAGGAGACATTATTATTCTTGAAAAAAGCGAAAATATGCAACAATGATTTGTTAAAGAACTTTTGTTGACGACACAACAATTTTTGTTGTTCAGATTGGAAGCTTATTTTTCAAGGAAAAGCATTTTCCTTACAATTTCATTCAGCGATTTTTTCAAATGTTTTGCTTATTCTGTAAAATTGTTTGAAAATTATAAAAAGTAACAGCTATTTTTTGCATAAATACTAATAATTGACGTTACCTTCAAAAATTTTAAAAAATTATTTGATTAAGTTGTCGAAAATCTTTTAGAGGTACCTTCAAAACTACCGATTACAATTTTGTATGTTTTACTTGTCGCGGCACGTATACATATTTCGATGCTGCGTGTGTAAATTGCATTAAAAAAAATTGAAATCGCATAAGGCAAGAGGAATACACACACTGAGAATAGTCAAAGAATAGCAGTTTTGAAAAAAAACGAAAAATGCGGTTTATGTGCTTGTGTTACATAATACCTTTTTTGCCCAATCGGATGTAAAACTAGATTTTTTACCAAATAAAATTGTTGTATATATTGTTACAACATTATCAATTTTTTCAATGGATTAATATCAATCATTTATTTAAAGGAAAGATTCGAAAACAACGAAACGTGAGGTGTAATGCATATAGTGAAATCCATAAAGCACACTTGGTCTACTGTCATCGATAAAAGGATAAATCGTATACACATGCGAATTTTGTAACTCGAAGCATGGACATTCGTCTTTTTTGAGCATTAAAGGCCAATTTTTTTACTTGTGGTTTTTTGCAGCCGAAATATGCGACACACAGTACATTTTCAATAAATAAATAATGTTTTTTGTAGCTATTAACAAGTATTTCAAATATTTGTTTTCTGAAAATGATGTATTATATCATAAGGAACCTATATATAAGTTGTTCTCAATTTCGCAAAAAATGGTAGATTGTATATTTGTGTTATATATTTGTCATTTATTTATTTATTTAATCGTTATGTTTTCCATATTGCTTAAAATAATATACGTTTTTGATTAGTTTGATTATACAAGTAAAAAGAAAAATTGAACAATTGCCACATACACTAAAATTGTCATTCTTCAAATTAAATTGCACATTAATTTTTAACAAGCATAAAATCATACAAAATTTGAATAACAAACAACTAGTATCATCTGTATTTAATTCCGTTATTAATTTGCGTTTTGATAGAATGAATATTAAATTACACTACTACGATATCGATATACACAAACATAATTCTTGTTGAAGCTAGCATCGACTGTCGACAAGGAATACAATTTTATACAATTAGGCGGAGTAGAGATCAAATACTAAAGTACATATTACGGTTTGTACATGCACAGGTCTACTCTCCCATATCACCTTATGATTTATCTTTGTCTTCTATTACCCTAATTTCGATTTCAAATTGACCATATTTACGTGAAGCTGATTCGACGTCAGAAAGTTACGATTCAAAACTGTTTGGAAGTTCAATAGACGACAATTATTTACAAATGACTTTAGGTTTAAAGAATATTTTTCATACAATAATTTTTCTTCAGCCTACTAGGTTAGAGAGTGACTCAATCAAATTTTAGTATTTGATACAGCCGTAGTAAAAACGGCGAGCATGTATCTGAATACGGTATAATTATAGTTAAGTGCAACTGCATGAAAATTAACATTAAACTCCTTTGTTTTAGTCGTCCACCCGTCCGAGCATTTAAAGAAAATTATATCGTCTCCGATAAAATTACATACAATTAAAATCCCAAATTCAAACCAGCAATATGCAAAAAGTCACCACATAATGCTGATTACATTTTTATAGTATCTCAAATGTATAATCAGTGTAAAATGGTAATGTATAAAATGTACGTTGCTTTCAAGGTAGGTTTTATTTCATGCACATGAGGCGAAGAACATTTTAATTTTGAAGTACATATATATATAGCAGTATTAATCGGGATCTAAAATAGAATTTGTTTCGATAAAATCTGCAATTTAATAAATGTTAAACCATCGCAATGTTTTTAATATTTCAGAAGATTTTCAAGAATTTTGATGATTGTTTGATTTTGTCTTCATTTTTTTTTAAAGCAAAGGCAATTTTTATAGTACAATGCAAAACTAGTGGTGTCCGATGTTAAAAATATTATACAGATTACTTATGCGATTAAAATAGTAGAATTAAACTTAAATAAGGGGACATTCTAATGTGGCGAGTTGTAAAAATTGTTTGTTTTTTATTTTTTTTCCTTTTTCGGTAATTTGTGAGCTCTTCGACCAAGAGGAAGGAATCAAGAATTGTACGGCTATTACTGATTAGCTGAAAAGACATTTTTTCATCGACTTTCCAACCAGTGACTTATTCAAAGTTAATGACATTATCCTTAGATGATAATTTCATAATGATGAAATTAATGTTATTTACCGTTTTATATCACTAACCCGTTTTATTACAATAATAATATTTGTTTTTTTATTACAAAATAATAACATTGTTATATACATTATCGTAGATGTTTTATGTAATAAGTACAATGCACACTTCGGTCTAACCACACCAACATCTAGTTTATTATCTGTTTGAAAATGGAATATATTCATTTATATATGAATCTATTCTAATTAATGATCAAAATCTCATTTGAACACCAAAACGTATATTATACTACAAATACTACATTTGAATAATTTATAACGTAAAAAAAATGTTTACATAAATCCAATGTTCCTACTTATACAAATACTTAATAATCGAAAGGTTTTACACATAATATATAGTCACTACAAATACCCTGGCGGAAAATATGAGCAGATTAACTGGCCATTACCCGGAATATAGATAGTTTTGCTGCCCAATATTTGTTCCTAAATTCTTGCAAAAAACTGAGCATTTACCTAAGTAACTAACCTAGTGTACTTAGCTCCACATCGTTTAACATCAAACAAATTTGGAGTAAAGTAATTTGTATGCTGCTTATTTTATGAATACTGTTTGAGAACTGTTTTCTCTAATTATATATTATTACAGATGTATCTAAGATTAATGATGCAAAATTAGTTGCTACTCAGAGCAATGATACAAAACAAACTTGAAATTAATTTACATCCCACACTCCCCCAGATGGGCATATACAATTTGCTCAGTTTTAGACTTATATTTTATTGTGACGTTTACACTTAAAAACCCCTCCATTTTCGTATAGAAGCATCCTGTAGTTTTTGTCAAATTATTTGAGTTAAAAATGCATCGTTAAATGCTGCGTCACCTATATTAAACACAGAAATAAAAAAATTATGACATTTAAAGCTTTCTAATTGATAATTTATAACGATTTGAATTGTTTAGGTTTTCTTAAGTTACACGAATGTAACACAATAAAATTTGCATGAATTTAATCAAATAAACAACTAACAATAAGAGATAATTGCATTATGATGAACCATCACGGAATGCACGCAAATATAATAAACAATTTCAAGTAGAATGTTATTTCCTGCACATTTTATTAATAGTACAAATTAATATTTCATTACGAAGGTTTTAAACATAATATAAATAAGTGCTTGAAATTACCCCAATTCTTGGGAAATGGGGTACCTTGATTTTTTCAAAATTTTTCAAAATATTATTTAGTGACATTCACTAAATCTGATATTGAAATTTTTATTAAATTTAATGCAAATTTCATACTATTAATAATTAAATAAAAAGACTGAACGAAATTTGTTGTGTAAATATATACTAGTATAATAAATCGTATTATATTATTACTTAATTTACGTAAGAAAGTAGCTGCAATCAGTATATGTCAGATTAAACCATAGAATCGTGGCATATTTTAATACGTCCTTGCTTAAATATGTTTCACTAATGACATGTTTACATAATATAATACTGAAGATTTAATCATGATACAGGCAATTTTTTCAGTACCTAAAAAACAAAACTGTAGGAGAAAGGAAAATGCGTCAAAATAATGTCTATTCTATTATAATCCTACCTGATTGACATACGGTAGATGACATTTTTTGCTCAAACTATGACATTAAACATTTCTAGTATTTGGCTGTTTTTCAGTCCGCGTCGTGGTTACGACAACACAGAGGCAATTTGTAAAGTGATCTCAGACTATAAAAAATTACTTGAGACATAATGCGTTTAATCCACGAGGATACGGGAATTCAATGTCAGGTATCGGGTTTTACTTCGATGCAAATAGGTACTCTTCAATAATATCTTAGGTTGACTATTTTTACAATGGTGGATATAGTTAGTTAGGTATTTTTTACATCTAGGATCTATAAATCCAAAGCACATTTGCATAGAATTTCAGTTGATGTTTCTCGTATTGTGAATTAACCACGATAAGAAAATCAGTCATCATGAAGATTTCCGTAAGAAATTAATATATTAATAATATCAATTCATCCTCATTATTTGTCAATATATTGAAAAGTATAACTGATATTTCGCTTTGACTAAAACTTTTTTAAAATAAAGTATTGGTAAAAATGTTTTCTAATTCGTTTTGTAGAAAAATATTGTTCTTATGTCATTTAGAGATTTATATTATGAAATACAAAATTAATTTTTATTAATTATTGCATTATCTTAATTACTGACATCATCTAATTAATCTCAATAATTAAAAAAATGAATTTCTAAACAAATCTTATAAACTGATTTCGGTTTGTACGTCGAGAAAAGCATGGAGTTTTTTGTAATTACTTTCTGTAAAGTATTTCTGAAAAAATAATTTTTTCTGTTTTTTCTCTTTATGTATTAATTTGAAGTTTAATATTTACATCAATTATTAACGAATTTTCTTGGAAAAAGATTTATTGATAAGTTTTAAAAGTTAGGTCATATTTACGAAGTGAGTATTCACATTAGTGTCCGTGAAATATCACTACCATCTCATTTGAATTTAGGTTAGCATTTCACAATGGACATACATAATCTTACATGATATAACATGCGTGTTCTAAATTTCTTCAAGAAATGAAGTAATCAAATAACATCTTAGCTGCTTGGCAATAGTCATTTCTAATAATTGCAAAGGGAACCAATAATATCTTTAATTTTAACATATTTTCAAAAGTATACAATAATGATTAGAAATATTGTTGATGGGCTATTATAAAAGAAGTTACAGTGTTTAGATAATATCATCACAAATTATTTAAAATAATTTAATTTTTTGTGTAATATCATTCGGTAAAGTCGACAAGAAATGTCAGTCATCGACAGACAGAAACAATAAAATGCACATGCAAAATTGGAATTTATTGCAACAGACATTAGACGTCATACGTGAATATGCGTTTGTCCATGACAAGCAAAATTCTTCCTACTTTGAACAATCAGTTTTTCCATTGCTAAAAACAACTTTATTTACACACAAATAATGCAGCATTACAATGAAATTATTCATGGGTTTGAAAAATGTAGACAAAGAATGTACCACTTAACAAATGACAAACTGACTTGAATACGTGTCAGCTTCAATCACCGACTAATGTTTGAATTCCAATACTGCCGTGTCAATCGTCACATTTTTTCATCTTCCAGATAATGTTATCGATTCTGGCATCTGCAGTCATCGCTCGCCCAAATCAGTTATACCAGTCACGCCCGAGGCAATCCGCAGCTTTCGCTGTAGCCTCAGCCACGGAAAACTCAGCTTCAGCCAGAGCCGCTCTTTTATCACCACACCCTTATATCCAGGGCCTAGGTCGGGCCCCAATAGGCCCAGATGGCCGTGTCCAGGACACTTTAGAAGTTTCTCTCGCAAAAGAGGAACATGCCGCGGCCCACGAGTTGGTACGGGCCAGACTCGCATCAGAAGCTGCCAGAAATCTGCCTGTATCCGTGGTACCGGACAATCTGGGTTCTAATGTGGCTTTATCGAATGACAATTCAGAACGATCTTTGGAATCTGATGAGGGATCTTCGGATGTCCAGGAGGTCGTCGACGATGAACAAAATATTAGAGATCAGAGGGTAAATTTCGAATCCCGCCGAACGGATGATAGAAATGGAAAGTCTGACAAGGGCAGGCAAGAACAAAGACAAATTGCTGCCCCTGCACTGCCTGGTACCGGACATGCTCAGCGACTTTCGGTTGTCGAGTCTTCAGGGGCCCTTGAATTGCCAAGAGGTGCTGATGGAAATTTAAGAGTAAGTATATATCGATATTTGCAGAACTTTTCTCTTGAATTTTATTTGGATAGTGCACGTAATAGTACCTAAATTCTTTGTTTTAATGAAATCGCTTGCTTACCAAGAAATCTTATAAATTTCCGTATGATTTCGATACTCTGAATGCCTCGATCACGTCAGGGTTTTATGATGTCCTAACTTAGAAATGCAAATTATACCGTTTTACTTAATTTTGAAGTTATATATGGTTGGAAAAAATATCCACCTTCTTATATAACTTGAAAAATAGAGAAAATGGTGTTTTTTACACTTTAGGGTTTGGTTGTCACAAAATGATGATTTGATAGAAAATCAGATTTGGATCAAGCGCATCGAAAATCTTCGATAATGTGTCTTTTCTGGATAAACATTTAGTCGGCCTGTAGAGCGTTATGAATAATGTTGGAAATGTTTTTTTTTTAATAATTCGTTTACCTATCGATTAATTTAAGAACTAGTATCCAACATCCCTTAAGCAAATTACTTTCATTTAGAGTCTTGACTTGAAAGCATTTATTTGGTTTAATTCTAATTTTATTGGAAATTTGTGCTGTTCTCAAAAAACATTTTATTCCATTTTATTTTTTAATGTAAATATATTTATCTTCTGGTAAAAAATGGTTCATACTGACTTTGCGTTCCATCAACAATAAATAATTTTTAACTAAAGTGTAGGCGATAATTATCGGTAATAAATTACTATAAGGGAAATTCACATTACTAAAAGTAAAACGGCCATTGAATGTACAACAAAAACGCATTTTTTCTCGTGTTTTTTCGAAGTGATTACAGTTAATTTTATACCTGACAAACGAATCATTCATTCAATTTCTTTTAAAATGTTTTAAATAATAAAAATCCTTTAAAATAGTTTAAAGCACAATGAATAACGACTTTTTACGAAGTTAAGTTACAATTTAATAAGTAGTATGCCCAAAAAGTTTAAGAGAAAATTAATAAAAATGCTTAATACAATAGATCTAATGCCCTTTTTGAAATAAATATATTTAATGTAATATTTCTTGCAGCATCATTCGCCTTTGACTGGTGGAATAGTACTGCAACCAAGTGGAACACATTTGGCGGTTTCCCACATTCCTGTTGTACTCGTAAATTCTCCCGCTGATCTCGATGTTGTAAACGCGCTTTTGCAACAGTATGCTTAAACATAGCCTTAGTATGTATGCACTTTGAAAAGTCGCTTTATTTATTAAACACGTTATATAGATAAAATATATAATGTTTATTACGAATTAGAAGAATCTGTCATGATGTAGCTGTGCACGTCGTAGTGTATGCGTGAGTGTGTAATTGTTATAAATTTCCAACGCGATTTTAAAAATGAATTTGACTGTTCTGTAGTTGATGTAACTGATTATCCGAAAATTATATTTAAATATATGCCTGTTCGCAGTAGTCCGATGTTGTCAGAAGAATACTTTTAATGTTCACAAAATGATTGTTAGACAACCAGTGAATCATTAATAAGTTTTCAATATTATATACGTTTCATTAGGTATAAAAGTACTGACTTATGTATTACCAAAAACATGTGTTATCAAAGTAAGAAAATAAATAAAAATTAAACTTACAAATTCGAAACTTGGTTGATTCTGAGGTGATATATTGCTTCCCAGACAAATTTTCATATCCTGTAAACTATTCAACATAACTTAATATCACTGTCCGACACTGATTTTGCCTTTGACGCTATTTTTCGTTCTGAAAAAGATGGCGCTAGCAGAATTTCATTATCACATGACATTTTGGAGAAAAACGTGGTTAAATATGTAAAAATCAGGGGTTTTCGCCATATTTCGTTTTTTTTTGTAACAAAAGGGAATTAAATTTTGACCAGTCAACTATCATTTCCGAAGTATTTTTTCATACTGAAAACGATGGTGCTACCAGAAATTTGCTATCACGTCACATTTAGGAGAAAAGTGAGGTTAAACGTGTTAAAAATAGCGTTTTTAGCCGTATTTCGGTTTACTTTGTAACACAAGAGAATTCTCCCTCATTTTTCTGCTAAATGTGACGTGATAGAAAATTTCTGGTAGCAACATTATTTTCAGTACGAAAAAATACGTCGGAAATGATATTTCGTTTGACAAAGGCAGACAAAAATTAAAATTTTGTCGGTCAGTGTAATACACCCATTTTATATCAATTTGTCTGCATAGATATATAGTCCTATGTATATCTAATGGATTTATATAATGATTGACCACAAAGCACATTTTTCATCTATTAACTGAAATTCTCTTTACAAAGCTAAGTTTATATCACATAATTTTTTTGGTTGCAATCAATTCAGAGATTCCAGAATAATGTAAATTAAAAATATGCACAAGGAGAGAAAAAAATCGTTAATGAAACAAAAATCGTGATGTATAATAAGAAAAGCAGAATGAACAACTCCAGAAATTGTTGATAGTATGTAAATTGTAAAATTTAATAGGTTGTAAAAGATACGATACAATGACAATGTTTATTATGACTGGAAAGTGGAAACTCCGATTGAAAAATATATTTTGCACACCAGCAAGAGAAGTCTAGCTTTCCGCCCGGAAAAGAGGGCGGAAAGTGCCCGAATGCCACCCGGTATGATAAAGATGGGCGTCACTGGGCGGGAAAATGTTTTTCTCCTCTCGCTTACAATTTGTTAACTGTCTCATCAAAAAATAATTTTTCACGCTGTGAAGATCATTGAATGTGCTTGACAGCCCCAAGTGAAAAAAATTAGTACAAATTGTATAAAAAACATATACAATGTGTTGTATGAAGATTTTCCCCAAAAGTGATTCTATACAAAATGTATACAAATTGTATAAAAACTGTAAACAGCTTGAATCTTTTGATAGAGTATACACATTCTGTACAGGTTTTATATAATTCTTATACTATATAGAGTTAGTTTTTGCGAGAATCAATTGGTCATAATTTTTATAAAAACAAAGTTGGACACGTATAAGTAGAAGAGGAAGCAAATGAGAAAAATATCGAAATCGTTGGAAAAGATCGGAAAATGAGCACTAGCCCTGGACCACTTTACACACCCTAAAGGAGAGTTGGACTTTTCTTGTACGGGTGTGACAAAAAATAGTGTACGCATCGCGGGCGAAAATACGCATTGCAAGCGTCGGGCGATGATGGTAACTCTCGCTGCAATGTCTCTGTTTCCGCCCTAGATACGAATACACTATTAAAAATGCACTAATCCAAAATGTAAACAATTCGAAGGTGTAATTTATATTTTATGCTTGCAATGTAAAAAGCAATACTTAAATTAATACTAGAAATAAGAATGAAATCTGGAATTAAATAATTTCACTGAAAGTAAGATGTAATGTAAATAAAACCACTTAGACATGGACGGACTTATGCACTACCCATTGCATGACTGACTTTGAGATATAATCATTTTAAGTATTTGTTTTCACAGTGTGATTTTTTGAAATTACTTAATATTTATAAAATTTCCAAATATAGATTAAAAATTAGTTTATTATAATACATACTTTATAACGTTTTATGAATATATTTTTGAGATACATGCATTGTGCTTATAACGATCTTTTTTGAATGTCGTAAAAATCGATTTGCAAAAAATAATTTGTATGTCATAAACTGAAATATAATTATCATTTAAATAATTAATCATTGTAAACTTTTAATGTTCATTAAATTAGAGCATTAAACTTACCATCAATAGAACATGTCAAATTTGGAGATTTTACTGAATTGCATATAAAATATTGAATTTGCATGTCATTAATATAAGATGAAATTAAAAACAGAAAAAAAACTTGCCAATTTAAGTGTATGAGTTCTTTGACTCACGTTAACATGCGTGTACACAAAGCCATAAATGAATTATTGCAATTCCGGCGATGCTTTGGATCTCGCCCGAGGTATCGAAAGAACCATGAAGTTGACAGAAGCCAAGGTTAATCAACCGGTATGTTTCGTTTCAGACGTAAAATTTAAAACCTGTTTTGGTTCCTGGTACGAAGAGTATAATGAATTTCCTTTCTTCCTGCAATGACTTCGGTTCAGCCAACAGAAGCTCCGATAAGGAATTTGCATGCAATTAATTATCGATAGTATAAAACGACGACTTGAATTGAATATCGAAAAAAACAATTCCACTCTCTTAATCTGAATCAGTGAAAATTTCGCCAAATATGTCAGCTAAAACAATTTTTGCTGTTAAATCAGGCAATTTCACTGTTTAACTAGTTGATTTTACTATTTAACCAGTCAAAATGTTGTATTTACTGAAAATCCCACAGAACTCAACCCTAATGCCTACTATTTCACTGGTTCTTCAGTTGTACATTCTTTTAACACCGATCACCGAATATATCCAGTGATTTGCTTTTCATCCTGCATAAAACTGAACATCTATATACAATTTCAATAAAAGCAGATTTTAAGGCTGCAAGAACTTTATTCCTGGAATTTTAGCAGGTTTTTCTTGCCAAAGAAGTTTTTATAAGGGGAACGTAAATAAATGTTCTGCGTTGTTTTTTGTGTTTTCATAATCACATTTGACTTCCGCAAGTTGCTCATGCAAGCACAAAATTCTAAATACTGGAGACGCCACAGAAAAATTGAATAATAGCGATCTGTTTCAGGTGTGTATCTAATGTTTATCGTAATTTTTCGTTTTTAACCATTTTTATAACCTTTAATATTGCATGCAGGTGCTACTACATAGTTTGACGGGAGTGTACAAAGTTATATTTGCACCTGATAGGTTTTATTTTCTTGAAATAGATGATTTTACCATATATAATACGGAAGTTAGCAGTTATATTTCAGCAGCCAGATCACGAAATTCGTTTTTATTATTTAATGTTGAGAAATGAAAGCTCTTTTCCCGGTTAACTGTTGAATTAATCAGTAAATAGACACTGTTTTCTGGCGAAACCCACCAATTACCAACACAAAGCATATAGTTCGATTCCATTGACTTTAGTGAAATTCGCTTAATCTATCAGTAGTAAATGCTTCAGCGAAAAGCACGTGATTTCATTCCACTGATTTCAGTAAAATTCACTGGATCGAGCAGTTAATAGGCATTGTTTTGAAGCGGCAGAAATGTGATTTAATTTCAATGATTTTCCATCCAATTAAGATTTCGCTGTTGAAATCAGTGTCTAATGGCTAATTCACAACGATCGCAAATACGCTTTGCGAATTGGCGACTATGAACTGTCAATTAGTAGTTTTTCGCTGGTTCAGATTAAGAAAGGCAGACCGTTTTTTATGTGGATATGTTTCTTGTTAGATATGTTACAGCAGTATGAGTATCAAACCTTATGATTGGTGGTAATGAATACGTACATACTCTAAGGGTGAGCCTGACATTCGAATGAAAATCAGGTCTTAAATCATTGTAATTTCCACTTATTTTAGAGCATTTAGAGAATGCTGCGTAAAACACTCCGCATTTAGTCCATTGATGTAAAAAAATGGAGTTAACAGGTTTTTTCTAAACTATTTTAGTGCTACCATATTTTTGTCTCATTTCCATGTTACCTGTTACCTGTAGATCAATACCTAAATTATGTGGCATAACAACTATAATGCAGTCGTACTATAGTGGGCAAAGTTAATTTATGATGGTAACATATTTTTTTTATTCACAAAAATCGTTTTTTTTTTTTCAAAATGATGTACAATTTAAAATTATGAACGCGAGTAAAAAAAATACTACATTTTCTATAGTAATTAACCCTCCTGAGCACGAGTTTTTCTTTTCCCATATGGAAACAATGTGGTTTGGACGAGTATACTCGTCATTGTGCACAGGAGGCATTAATGTTTTGCATACAGTATTCATAGTTGTTAAAGATTGCTGATAATATTAGGTAAAGTATACGTAATGTAAGCTCTAAGCTGGAATAGTATTTTTTCAATGTATAGTAGTCGGTTTATTTAGTCCAGGAAAAGAAGATTGTCAGTTTGTTCTACCGCATTAAAAAGATAAATCTAAAATACAACAAGACATTCTTGTGAGGGTATTGAAGATTATTTCATATCAGCAGTATTTTTAATCAATTTATTTATATATTATATATTTTTACAGTTGGGAGTAACATATTTCATAACCGTCTTTGAAATATCAACATTTTAATCCTGTGTTATGTTTCAATAAATGTATATTGTGTGCAGATCGACGCCTATTTCAAATATCGAAAATGTAAATGTCTTTGGAATCGGAACAGAAAAACATTCGAAAAATCTAAACGATGTTTTCACGATATTGATCACGCAGATTGCATTTACAGTAGAGTCCCGGTATATTTGCGTCTCGCTATATTTACGTCGCAGTATATTTGCCCAGTTCCGTCTCGTTATATTTATCTGTCGGCGCGCTCTTTTTCCCCCACCTTGCGCGCTGGGGCCTGTGGAGGGGCCTGCTGTAACCTCACGAACATAATGCGACTGAGGGGAGTGGGGGAAGACGAGGAACCGAGCGGGTAAATTTACCGGGACTCTACCGCACCTTAATTTTCATTAACACATTTAGGATACCAAGACGCACATAGATGAAAATAGATGTATGTACTAACAATTTTAGTATCAAAGTGTTCAGAAGTTCAATCCAAAGATATATTCCAATATTTAACAATATAACTCAATTTTAATAAGTTAAACACTAATATTTAAATTACTCTACCATTCAAAAGTTTAAGTTCTCCACAAAAAATCATTATTTGAAAACAGCGCTCATGAATACGTTGAAGTGGAAATCTGCAGCTGGATTTCATAGGTTTGAAAGGTTGAACTTATGCAACTAAAGTTAAGAGATTAAACTGGGTTTCAAAATATAATGATTGGACAATTGCACAGTAGTTCCGCTTCTTATTTCCCGTTGAATTGAATTATGACATTTTTGGCAGAAAATGTTGGAAAAATATCCGCGGTCAAATTGGCGAATGAAGAAGACTGAAGAGAATGGTTAAGAAGTCGGAGATCTTGTGACATTCAAGATTGGATAGCAAATGCACCTATTACTCCATCATGTTTTTCACATGAAGAACAACTTTTACAGTCTATTATGGTTGTGGTTGGATGTAATGATTTCAATCGCAATTGAAAATTACATTTTATTTAAAGACAAAAATATATATAGTAATTACATATGTCTATTGATTAATTGTCGGCGGCAGTCCCTGAATCGTTAGACAACCATGTAAACGAACTCAACAATTTTAGGAATTTTTGCACATTCACTAGTGAAAATTTCGGCATCAATTCTCGAAAAACTTGTAACAAAAATCCCAGATATATATCTTTGCTTTCATGATTAAGTCATTTAATTTTTGTCATATTGTTTTTGTTATGTTCATAATTACTTTGAGAAAATATAAAAAATATATTCTCTTGAGAAAACTGTATATTATTCCCTGATTTATTACAAATCCCAAGATGAACTGAAACGTATTACCCGCAGTGCATTATGATGTATAAAAAATGACGTAAAGAAATTAATATATTCATATATTCTAAAATTCTTGGAATGTATATAAACCCTTTGAAGCATACATTCTTCTCTGCGCAGAAAATGGCTGAAATTTGTAACTCGAGGGTTTTCGGGATCCCTGATCACGAATCCCGCCTCACGTTTTCAAAATGCAAGAAGGAGGTTACAATATGGCGGACCAAATACGTAAAAAGTTTCTTGATAGAGCTAAAAGTTCGTTTGGCCTTTCAGTCGGCCATCTTCGATATGCCAATTTGAATTTTCAAAGTTTGAGGCTAGATTCGTAATCAGCGACCCTGAAAATCCCCGAGTACCCAGTTTTGTCTTATTTCAATGACGGTTTCTTCTCAACATAAATTACTTGTAAAAAAACACGTAATTTTTACATATTGTTCGTCATTATAAACAATTTAACACGATAATTATAAATAAATAATATTTTACGAGGAAAAAATTTACACTACAATTCAATTATGATCAACCGAAAAATAATATCAATGAATTACAAAAAGGTGCCCTATAAAAAGGACACCGTTCTTCAAAGGGTTAAGCAACTGTATGTAATGGAAGAGAGAAGATACTTTTCATCCGTTAACAAGTATTAATAGCAGAGTTAGTTTTAATGGCATAAAGAGTGCGTTTTGTATAAACATAAACATTATGTATTATCCTTATTCATTTTAAGAGTAAGTTATTGCATAACGTATGTACATCACTGCAGAATCGTATCACATTAGCATTCGTAGTGTTTATATCATATGATTTCTTAATCCTTTATCACCAAGTTTGGTAAAACCTGGAAGCAATGCTCGACTTTGTAAAAAAAGACGTATTCAAACCTCGAGACCCGAGATTCGAGTGTCAGAGACCTGCTCTTCGTTTACTTTCAATTCGATTCAAGGTTATCCGAGGTCGACCAAGTTTTGTAACGTTACTTTCAGAATCAACTGCATATTATTTACAATTTATCAAACCCTAGTGGGCTGAAAGGTAAACCTTCCTGCTGGATAACACGTAAATCACTCAATCCGTAATTGTATTGTAAAATATTTATACGTCGACATGCACTATCATTAATTGTAATTGAATCAGTTTTGATTATTGTATTTATTGATATCATATTTAGAAGTAATTGTAATAATGAAAATGAGAAAATATTTTAATTATATGCAACTATCCATGTTATTTTATAACAAGATGCTTTTTTTATTTCATAATGGTAATCTGTTATTTGTTTTGCTTTTCAATGAATTTTTAAAAAATTTCAATTAATTGTTGTTTATAAGTTCGTCCGTGGCATCATGAACGATTATAATTATAGTTATAATATTTGATTTATGCGAGTTGTGATCGTAATGGATAAGGTAATAGGTGACCAAATATTCTTTGAAACCGCAAACATGAAAAAATGCAACATTATTGTCGAAATAATCCCAAAAATATATCGCCTTACGATGGACGAAACTGAACATACTGGATTAATGTTTTTAAATTTGTTCAACTTTTTACTCTGAAGTCAGAAACTGTTTTGCACTATTCCCGGTTATTTGTAGATGTAATTGTAACAGGGAACAATCTTGAGATCAAACTGGAAAGTTGGAAAAAAATGTTTCCGAGAAATTTGGAAACAACTCTGAATTGTGCTAAGTAATTGTTGTCAATACATTCAGATTATTTATTATTAAATTGTGACTAATTACTACCTACAATTTAAAGCATACTACAGCAATTGTGCTAATATTAAATGACAAAGATTAGTTTTGCATATATATTTATATATAATAAATGGAAAGTTTTTAACGAACGGACAAAGAGAGAATATTCCGATACTTTTTATATAATCAATTAGTTGAAAAAAAACAGCGATAAATAGATTTGATGTAAGAAATAACTCGATTTGCTTGTATATTGTTTTCGTAGTGATCTGTGATACAATTATTAGGTCGATTACAACAGGTCTACTTTTGTGTTTATGTAATATTTTGATCTCGTTCCGCATGCCGTAATTTTCATCCAATTATAACAACTTTTTGTGAGGAATATGCTTAGGAAATAAATGCATATATTTGGCAATAACGTATCATTGTAACCGACACTCTGTTGATAAACTAAGGGCACTTCATAGTATATACATTTCACAAGGATATGTCAATTTCTCAGCTGTTTTGTGAAAAGTTCTTAATGGAGTAAAGTTGTTTACATTACCAATAAAAAAATAGAGTTTTGTGAATGAATTTCAAAAATAGATTGAAAAAATCACACAAACTTGTTGGTATTTATATAATCGATTTTGCAAATACTTATTTATCGATTTAGTTTCAAATTAAACAATTATCACACAATATTTTATTTTTGTTTGTTTGAATACTGATAATAAATACGATAATTAATTATATTTCTGTTATAAACCGCTTTCAATATTACTGTTTCAAATTTTCCATAATTTATATATAGTTTACTATTTTATTTAAGTTATAAAGCACACGGTACGGTTAAGTGTTATATAATTTCTTTTTGAACACCCGTGGACAAAAGCGTATTTAAATTATACTATTATGTAGTGGTCGATATATTGGATGAGTGATTTTTAATATCTAAATGTTAATTATTTTTGCACTAAAAATTGATAACTTCGCACAGAACCATTTTATGCAAATATAATGAATTAATTTTAGCCACAGGTACTGGATTTCTCAACTTATAAATGGTTTATCTCATCGTTTTTAATGCTGCCTTCTTTATGCTAAATAATAGCATCTTCTTGAATGCAATCTAACTTTATAGTCCGAAATTATACTTTTCAAATACAATATTTGTAAATTCAAAAAGGTATTAATATTTGAATAGAAAATCAATAAAAGATTTGATTTTGGTAAAATAATAATAACATTCAATAATACTCATTAAGAAAAGCATTGAACATGAAGATGTAAAAATAACAATGTGTATTACCTTCTATTTTGCCACAGACTATATTTCATAATACATACGCGGAAGTATTTTGATTTAGCTTTCGAAAAATGCTGTGTCACATCGTTAGTACAACTGTGAATACTATCTTGTGATACGGATTTCCTCCTTCAGTTTTTCATCTATTTTAAAGCCAATACAAAATAACCATGTACTTAAATATTACTAGAATGGATGCTTTTATTATTAATCCCATACCATTATTTAAAATACCGTCATATGACATTTCAGTTTGGGATACAATGTATTAAAATTACTCGAAAATTGATTTTGTGTGATATAATAATCAATCATACATTGCGAATGTCATTAATCTTCCTGTTCACTTAAATTCTGTGTTTACTTTTCATTTTAAAGGTGTGAATAAAAAATCTCGCGTTGACATTGGTGATATATGTGTGAAATTAATAAAGTTATCGAATGTATGAGGGCATGAAATAAAATTAACGACTTGGGTATATTTTTAGTCGAAGATCGTGGTCCTTCAATGTTGATTGTTACTTATTTTTTACTTTTAAAATTGTAGTTAAAAATATAATACTTATAATTAAGAATTAATTGTTAAGTAATCCTGTAATTAAACGATACTTAATAATTATGAAACTTAATATAAGAATTGTTAATGCGATTAATAAATAATAGTAATGTTTGTGCATAAATTAGATACAGGAAAATATCACACAATATTTTTTAAATATTTTATCTTATAGTTTTGTTTTTCACGCGAAAAAGAAAATATACATTGTTTGTTGTATCTTTTTATATTGTACAATCAGAAATAAAATATAACAATAAAATCAAAGAGAACTGCATTTGCACACAAGACAATTCACTTCTAAACCTTTTAAAAATAGAGCATTTCTAGATTTTGAAAAAAATATAGTTGTTTTCTTTTCATAAAAAGAATTCATACCAAAATATTTAATTTCCAGCTAAACAAACATTACTACAGTTAAGATTGAAAACTGATAGTTTTCAGAGAAACCCCACCAAACAATTTACATAATACGATATCAAAATCTACAAAATACATTGCTTTTTATTGTTTCGTAAATTTTTGTGTCTGTACAATAAGTCGCAAAAACGTTTTTAATATTGCTGATATAAAAATTATGTGTTTTTTTCTTATAGAGTGGCACCATTTGATTATCATTTATATTACTTAAAAAAATAAAAACTGCATCAGATGAGATTAAAAAATTACAAATAAAAAAATATTTTTATACAAATAATAAAAGTATCATGAAAGTATAGCAAATTTTATCCAAACATGATCTTTTTTTAAAGGAAAGCAATTAATTTCAGAAAAAATAAAGAATTTAAAATTCTTAATAATTTACCTTCAAATAAATCCCGGTACACAAATATAAAAAGATGAAAATATAAGAGAATGAATGAATAAAGAAGTGTTGAAAATATGTTATTCCTTTTCGGTTATTAATCGGCCTCGGTTTCAATGCAGCGTACGTTTGGTTTATGTGTCAATTACTCGGTCTCAATGAAGTTTACGTCAATGAACGATCTGCGGAATTTCAATTTTGGTAATATAATCCAGGTCAAAATTCTTTTTTTCTGAGCTTATTTCATGGTCGTGGATCGTGTCAACATTTTTATCGTTGATCCATAGACATTCTTTTACTAAATCCTAGAAGATCGCAGATAACAAACGATCGATATGGAACTGTTCCACAGGCATTCGACCGTGAAAATCGAAATTAACGCGCGATCGATTTCTTGCCAGTATTTGCCAATCGGATACCGACGTTATCTTTGTGTGAATTATTTCGAAGTGTGTTCGTAACCGCATTACACGCAGTTGTTATGACAGCTGATTGGTAACTGCTTAGTCCTAATACAAAGTTAAATCAGATTCCAGCATTCAGGTTAAAACCGTTGTGCTGAATACGAGTCATATTTATTAACGAATTGTTTATATTGGTATATTTCTTCGTATAAATACATTCCCTCTAGTCTGTTGAGAGTAATATAATGAAAAAAATGTTAATAGTACATGGGCTTCATAATCCTTGGTGGGTGTAAATTAACAAAGTTATGAATCGAACGGGAATTAACAAAGTCATTAATAGTATTTTTCGATACAAATGCGTATGCGTAAAGAACTTTACACATACACACGTGTACCGAAATATTCTTTTCGATATACTATGCGTAAAATTTGATTTTACGCGCCGTTTTTAGTGCGTAAAATACTATTTTACGCACTACTGCTGACCGGGGCTCTCTCGTGCTGCCCGGCTGCGTCGGGCACTCGTGCGCCGCAGTCATCACACGTGCGTAACATCATATTTGACCCACAAAAAACGGCGCACAAATTTTACGCATAGTATATCGAAAAATATCGTTCGACACGCGTGCGTAAGAATTCGATTTTACGCACCGGCCTATCTAATCCCATGTTAAAAACGGTGCGTAAAATTGTATTTTACGCACTAGTATCGAAAAATACACTTAACTAGACACTTTACAATTTTGTATTAAAAAATTTCAATGAAGGTATGGTATTTTTTGGAATACCGCAAAATTCCCCTTTTCTTTTATAGGAATTTTATAGTTAAGTTTAAAAAATGATATTTTCCATTTTCGACGCAGTTACTTCTCGAGTCCAGCGATAGAATAAAATATGTTTTCACCCCTACCAGCAGCCAGTTCATAATGCATACTTCACAAATAGTAAAATAATAAAAAAATGCATTTTGGACAATAATTTGTTTCAACATCTTTCCGAAATTTTGCAAAATCTAATTGAACAAAATTGCTTATGATAATATCGATTGATGATATAATTCGAATTTCGATCGACCTAGTTTTAAACTATTCAGATCAGAGTTACGTCACACCAGATTTGGAATTATGGTCATAGTAGTCGTAACACATAATCCAAACTCAGATGCTAATATAACAAGTTAGACCAGTTGCTTTAGAATATGATATACATTGAATTAAATATTTTATAAAACAGGAAATATCACTTTATATTGAAATTCATTAAGAATTGTATCATTTAGTAATGATTGAAAATCGTTAATTTAATAAGAATGTAGAAATTATATAAACATGTTTGGGGATTTAAATATTTTAGTGTGTTTTACTCCTTAAACAAATTGGTACACATTTTGTACGAAGGTCAGTTTTCTTATTAAAAGTCTTGTCTTATAAACAAATATTTGTTGTTAGTGTTTCTGTCTCATCTCGACTCGGCAGATCTCGGCTTTAAATTTAATATCTCGAGTTTCCTATAGATACGTTCTTTTGTAATTAATAATATTTTAAGGTGTCCCAACGCTGCACGAGGTGGTCAACGTAGCATGAAGAGTCGTTTTTTTTCTTGTTTTTCATTTTTCATATTTTTATTCTTTGTTAGTTGTTTCCGACCAATTGTAAAAATATCGTCCATCTTATTAAATTCACTACTTTAAATTTTTGAAATCTGACCAATAATACGTGATCAGAAACTCAAAAAATATTCAATGGCATAACAATAACAAATTTTTCAAAAGAAGAGTGCATTGAATAATAACATTTATCGCAAAAAAGTGTTCTTCGGACACTTTCGGTTTCCTGTCCTTCAAAAAATGCAATTCAGGTCAGTCTACAACACAGCGTTAGCTAGTGGTTCGCCTTTTCGCACTCATCTCTCTTTGATTGTTAGGTTTGTTTGCGTAGGTATTTGAAGAATGCCAATAAAGACTTATTATTATTATTTCACCATTTGAAGCCTGGATATTGCTAACGTTATAACGAGATATTTCGGCGAAAATGGTGTTGTAGTTACTTAACACCTGAAAATTAAAGTATTTTGGAAATTTTAAACTCTTTCTGAATTTAAGAAAAACGGCCATAAACTATTAAACATTTATTTTTTCGTTATTTTATCAGCATTGTTTACGTTCTCTTGCATTAGAGAAGATTAATGTTGACAATAACTAGAAAAAGCGCTAGTTCCGGTAAAGGTTATCGAGAAATTGTTAAGTTCAAATACACAGGTGAGCAATAAAATAATAAATCTGATATCGATTTCAATGTTTGGACACCTCACGCCAAAAATTATTCGAAATCGCGATCAGTTTTAGATTTTGTGAGTCCATTCATAGTTAAATCGTATAAAATAGGTTATGAAATGTTAAAAGTCACCTATTTTGACCTTTCGAAACTTCATACGGACATTCTAGTCAAAAATCAAACTGGCGGCTCTCTATGCGTAGGAATTTGTTACATTTCATTTTTTATTAGAAACGAATTGACAGACGTATAACCAGAGATCTTCTGATTGCCGGTATAAACTTCCAGTTAGTATTTTATGTAGTTGTCGACGTTAATGAATATAGGAATCCGAAGTCCATATTTCTAAATTACCAGGATATTGATCAGTCCTAATCTTGATTGAATTTGACTATCTGCTGATCAAAATTTAATAAGTTAGGCATTCGTGACTGATATCTTGTTATAATTTTGCATAAAATAACTATAATTTGTAATTAAATATTTATAATATGGTACTGAAGAGCCAAATAAAATTATTTCTATAATTATACTAGATTTTATTATCTTTTTAGATAAAAAGTCGTATACATTGGACAATTTTCTGTTGATACTTATTGAAGCTTTTTGTGTTTCTTTATATGTATATTTTAACATATCTTAACACACATCTTGTAACAGATAATCCAAAATTAGTTACCGGCAATAGGAATTGCTCATTTATATGGATATACAAAAAATTCAATCCTAGTTCATCAGTTATACATTTTCAGTGAAATAATTATCATCTTCGAGCTAAAAATACAAAGGCTTTCATGGAAGATGTAGTATTTTCGTATTTTATTCAGGTACCTATGTATTCATTCCATTGCACCTTCCGATCTACGTTGTTTTCAATTAATTAACATTAAGACTTTTCTACATAAATAATCTGAATTCTATTATTAAACAACATAACATATTTTAAATAATTATAAAACATTCACAAATATATTTTTAATTGTTATTGTCTTGTGACAGTTGATAAAAATCTGGCTTCTGATTAACTATTGAAAGAAGTCCAACTATGAATAATTAGTTGCTTATCTGATCAATCATTATATTAGCAATTTGATCTCCGTTTGACCAAATAAAAATGTCTACTACGCTATGTTCTATGTATTTTTTGTAACATTTTTTATTAAAATTTTTGTGCATAATTTAATCTCTGCATCTCATTTAGCTGTGCAGATGTTTCTATTACCAATATCTCTGTAAATTTCAAAACATATTTACACTATCAAAATATTAGACTTGAATATGATCCTTTTTTAACAGTTTTATGAAAAATATGGAAACATCGCCCTATTGCCTAAGCACTCTCTGCACCTAAATGTATACTAGCATTGGTGAACAAGTGTAATTTTGAAAAACCGGCTATAAATTTTGTGTTTATTAAAATATACATATTTATATGCCATTTTTAGTTTTGAAGAAAGGCAATCATATGGTTATATATCTGGAACTACCGCAAACATTTTCGAGTGATTATTCCATCGATTATCTATGACTTTAGAAAAAGTGTACTTGGTCGCATTGTGAGTACAGTGAGTTTGCGACGCTTCTCGATGCCGTAATCCTAACCGATCCCAAATGAGCGCCTATAGGTTCGTTCCTCCGAAGAAGATTATTAGCTACCTTCGGCACTTCGTAATTAGCAGATTACTGCATCTCGTTGAACTCAGTAAATGTTCTCTGAACTGTGGCATTTTCGCGTTTCCTAACAGGTCTGAAGGTGAAATCTCTGGAGCAAACTTATATACAATCTTTCGTAATCTTACGAAGGTTGACATTTGTTACTGTTTAATGCATCCTTTTTGTAGTCACCAATCTGTAACAGATACAGTCGTCTTAAGTACTTTCCTGAGATATTTAATTAAATACGTAAAATTTGATGTGGAAACAAAGTTTTATGTTATTTCAACCAGGTTCCCCAACGGATTCTGTTACGATTTTAAATTCTAATAAACGTAGCGAAGCCTCGTGGTATATTTTACACTCCTCGATATCGATTTCACAATTCTATTAAAGCGTGGTGCAATTCTGTATATACGAAATGTCTTGATTATATGGATCCTTTCATCCAGAAGTACGATTTTATTTGATTATTACAACATTTTTATGTTGCAGGAAATATTTACTCAATTCATTAAACAGCTTTTTCAAGAAATTTGATGCAATAGTCATTCGTTTCTTTATAAAGTAATTTTTATAGTGAATAACCAAACTAAGTAAACAAGGAAATATCTGAACTTGTTTACATTATCATATTACATTATTCACATATTTTCAATCTTGAATATTGCACCAATTTTACCACTTTAACGAGTTGCATATAGGTATTGGGAAACTTGTTTACTGCATGTTATCTTTTGCATACTTTGATATTTCCACATACAATTTAATGATTTTAAGGAAGCTTCGCAAAATTGATAGTATTATAATGTTAGGGTAATCGCATATTACGTAACTGATGATTTGGGAGGGAGAAGAGTCAAACAAGTCTTTACGGAGGTGAAGATTACGTTGTGTCCGTATTTTTTAACATTTTTTGGATGGAGTAGAAAAACTGTAATTTAACTGTTTGATTATTCAAAATTTAATCACCAAAAGTTACTACAAGATGCAGATGTTGATGTATTTTAGAACAAAAAATCATGATTTGTTGTTTTGATTTATTTCTAACAATATATCAGTAAAGCTAAGTCCCTTATCAGTCAAATGAAAATAAAAACTGGCATTGCAAGGGTACAATCACCAACGTTATAATTTAACAGTTAACGTAGATACCAACAAATAATATTTTGTATAACTTACACATGGTGCTATGTTTTCTTAAGAAATCCATTTATCTAACAGGCGCATAAAACAATGCTGTTATCACGACTGCAACATAATGGCAGCAAGATAACTGTATTGCACTGTTTTTTTTTTGTAGAACAGACTTCCGAAGTAAATCGATTTTCCTTTCTGCCGAGCCTGTATATCTTTCTTTTCAACCAAATCAGTAAATAGTGGAATCATTTTAATTTTCGCAAAATCGATTACGACGCACGTCAATTTTGTTTTAGTCATTAATCACGATAAAAAATATGATCATATTCCATTAATATTAAATTAGTCAAATAATGTATTACTAATTTAAAAAGTAAAGAATCTACTACTTTATTATATAATAATTTAAATAGTAAACAAACTATTAATTCATGTTTATTCTACGTACTAAATCACATATGGTCATATATCAATTAGAAAAAGGGGGTTTTATTTAATATAAGTAATGTAGTGCCTTCGATTTAATTATTTAATCACTATAGTGACGTCCTTTTCAGCTTTCATATTTTTGACGTATTTTATAATTTATAATTCTAATTATTTATTTTTAATTTTGGAGGTCAATATTTATATTATATTAGTATTATATATTCATATTATATTTTTATATTTTTCTGGCTGTTGACATTGCGTCTGATGTCATTTTTTAGAAATTCTATCATCTTTTACAATATTTTGTGCTCTTCCCGTTTTAAGAATACGTATAATATCGCTTACAATAATTATTGTACAAAACATGATACATTTCCATCCATGTACCACCTGGTACTAGAAGCCTGCAAATAAATGTTTTCGTCAAAGTATGCATCAATTTCAAAATTATTATTTACCATATTTGATTTTGGTATATGATATATGAGTAATTCCGCGATACTTTTAATAACATTTAGGAAAGTGACTTTAAAGGAAGTGTGCTTTTTCACGAAAGGCCGCAAAATTGATTCTGTAGTATCGTTTAGTATTGTACTTTCAAGACATGTAAATCTTAAGAAGGTGCCTATCTTAAACTATAAGGATAAACATACAGGAAATTTTTATAAAAAATAAATTTTTTTACTTTCGATAGTTAAACAAAAATGCGTTTAAAGATTTCAATAACATAATGCATAAGGACTTTCTTCACATAAAAATGGCTCAAACTATACTTTTTAAATTACCGTGCCATTTTAGCGGAAAAAATACTATACTGCTAAATACTATAATACTACTACTTGCGCCACTAGCAACAAAAATCGTAATTTTTTTGTGGCGCGCCATTTATAAAATTTAAAAATCCTCAAAATCGATTGCCATTTTTTGTTTGTTATATTTTTAGGTGCATATCACTGTTTTCAAATGGCTAAGAGCAGCTATCGCCAAATAACAAATTTTAAAACAGAAAAAGAGAAGAAAATCATTATTTTATTTTGTGTTATTTATTCCTTTTTAATGATAGCACCCTTTAGGTTCTTACTAATCTTTATTATTATAGATCAAATATTAAAAGTAGCGTGAACTTAATCATATGCTTTTGAGATTGCATTACCAAAATATCTTTATCTTTATTGGATCGCTGATTCCAAATTTACAATCACATTTTTAAAATAAAAAATGGTATATCCATCATGACGTGAACAACAAAATCTGTCGTTGTCCGATTCTTATCACAAGAAGATAAAAAACAGTTTAAAAATTTGCGATTAAAAAAACAAAATCTTGTTAGGAATAAGTTTTGTACCAATTCTTTTTCGTAATTTACAATTCGTAAATTGATATGTTTTAATATGTCAAGTCAATCTTCAGTTGTTACGAGACCTAGCTTATCAAATTCCAGTTCCATTACTTTCTTATCTGGTAATTTTCAAATTATAATTATTCCTTCCTTTAAATTCATTTAGTATCAACATTTACATTTAAATTATAAATAATAGCAAATATTGATAATCAACTGCAACAAATAAACCAACTCATTACTTAATAATTTCGACAAGAAATTTATAGAGTATGCAAAGTAAGTCGACTTTACTTCCTATAACTACTTACGCAATTAATAGCATAACTTACGACCACTATTTGACTATAAATTAGGGCTGAACATATTATGTCCCTGCAGCTCGTAGGGGAAATGCAGCATGCAAATACCGGTGAAAGTGCATATCAATGATTTGTTTACATATTTTCATTCCCCTTGAAATGATTTATTAAATTCTTACGCATACAACAAAAGCAAATTCCATTTTAACGGCAGGTGGAGCACATTGAGAAGAAACGATGGAAGAAATTGGTAACAAAAGATTAGGTAACGTTGCGAGCAGTTGGGTGTTTTGCATTTATTTGGAAATATTTCGCTCAGGCACACGCGGTGTTCTGACATAATCTGGGAGTTTTTACGATATAGGCATTCGGCACGTCGATTCTACGACTGTTAAAACAATTTGAAAAAAGTCGGTGGCTTTCTATAACGCTGCTCGTACGACACAAAACCGCGATTGCCGCACGTTTGACTGCGCCGTCTCGCGTTGATGAAGCCGATCTGCTATTTGTCGGACGCCAAATTTTTCATTTATGTCACGCGCAGGCATACCGACGAAAAATGACGGGCGAAAGTTACCGATTTGAATCTCAATGAACATTTCTGGACTTTTGTATATTATATCGTTGGTTCTTACTTTCATTTACAAGGAAATTATTAAAATCGTAACAACTTTTGGATTTCTTCATATGCGATGAGGAATTCCGATATCGATTTCATATTTGTTTATCGAAAAATCAATCAGGTTTAAAATTTGATGCATTTTAATATATTCGAAATAGAAATCAGTGAATGAAATTCTTTAGATAATTCGTATTTCTACATATCGTACCCACATCACAGTTGTAGATCAAAGCCGATATCCGAACTATTTCCATTCAATAATTTTGAACGTTTCGAGATCACTTTTCATGCGGTATAGATTGACTAACTTGAACCCGCTTTTCTTGAAACGACGTTTTTGCACCTATCTTAAGTGTTTTCAAAAAACGTCAGGGCGGATCGACTTGAAAATTTAACACAATGTTTACCATTTTCATGGTTATCGTTCGTAGCTCAAAATTGTTGATAACTTCTTTTTAACTTATTGTTAGTTTGCATTTATTTGTAGTGTGGAAAAGTGTACTTTTTTCTTTTTCCATTTTATGTTTTAGATCACCTGGAGAGCTGGAATAAACTGTGCCAACAATCCACATTTTTTGTATGTTCGAAATTTATTCCATAAATGAATATATAAATGTTTTTTATCACAAAACAAAATTGTTTGTATTCTATTGAATTACACCTTTATGGGGAAAAATATGTGTTACTGCAGTTGACAAGAAAGTAATGATATGTTTTTTCTTTACGTTCATGAAAGAATGCCCCTTAAGCTATAAATTAAAAAGGGACTTCGAAATGGTAGGGTAAGAGGTTCAGTTATGAACATGGTTGGGTTGTGAACACCCCTGCACACTATTTTGATTGAAAACAAATTCGACAAATGTCATGTATGTGTTATCGCTGCATGTAGCTTTTGTGCGATGTGAAAGAAAAAAGTCGCATGTGATTTTTGCTGCGAACAAATAGATTTTCTGACATTTATACGTCGCCACAAATCTACTTTTCAGTATTCTTAAAAGCCAGACAATCAAATTTAATCAAAGGGAAAGATAAGTGCAACGATAAGTTACAGAGTTTACACAATTTATTATCTTTAGTGATATAATAGCGACAGCCACCACAATGTGCAAAAGAACATTTTTCTTCTTGAGGCTTTAATGTGGCTACAATATTCGGTTGTTTTTTGACAAATCATAAAATATTGTCGTATGTATTGTATAATTTATAATCGATCCTTGGTTTTCCAAGTTTTCTCCGATCGGCTTTCGTTTGTTTCACTTTTCTCCGTGCGGGTTGAAGTGTGCTTAAATGCGTAAGATTATTGTTGATTATTACTACTGGCAATGTAAACATTGGAAAAAGGTTGAAGAATAATAGGTATCAATAGTTCCATCTTCTCTTCTTTTTCTGTCGTTAAAGGTTTTTGAAATCAATAAATTATCATTTCTGTATATATCTGGGGCGGTTTTACTTCAATTTTTCCTATTTTTAGTAGATTTTTCAGTGGCGATCACAACCGAACCAAAAAATTTTGATTGCCAAAAATGACGACTCTACGAAATGTTTAACCAAAATATTCTAGTCGATAAAATCAATTTAGTTTCTTCAATTATAGTTAACTAAGATCTCTAGCTATCCATACATATGCATATGTCTGCATAATATCTAATTGATCAAAATTTATGAGCCAAAAATGAAAGGGTGTTCATAACCGAACCTCTTATCCTAAGTTCGGAACAAAGTTTAGTTCTATTATAATTGTCATTTGAATCTGCAGAAAACAATTTTATATACCTATCTGTATATCTTACATCAAAACAATGGATGTTGTATAAAATCAATTGACACAAATTGCCTTGTGGGTAACAACAGAGACCTTCGGGGGAATGCAAATTAATGGAGTGCGTTAAATTGCATTTTTAAATGGCATTCTTCATGCGTATTACCTGATGCAGGATGCAGGAGCCACCATAATTCTGTTAGGAGTATATCACTCGTTATTCAGCCCAAAGCATATAGTCGACTGCTTCCGTAGACAATAAGATCACCTCGTATTTCAAGCAGCACAAAAGGCACGGCCTTTTACTTTTGATCTGTTTAATGTAAAATATAAGTATGCATATGTACAGTCTCTTCGTTACATTTTTATTCATCGAAAAGTTTATAATTTTAACTTTATCTTAACTTAATAACCTTAACTTCCTGAATTTATCAGTCAGTGATTTTAAATGGACTTAATTACGATTGAACCGCAACAGAAGGCAAGGTTCTTTATGTAAGTATCAGGTTCCCGTGATTTCAAAGTCAACATAAATGCGGCCCGCAGCTTCAGATGCTGAAGGGAACGTTTGTTTGCAATTTGAAATAATAACATAATGAGTATATTGAATGCAAAGTCGAAAACATGATTTAGTATGTTACTATGGATCATATTACTGCGTATTATGATTCGTAATATTTTTAACTCATTTCTGTTTTGGAAACATTTAAACATATGATGTTTATTACTTACATATAATAAACAACTAACATTTCTGGACGTATTAAGAGAATGTAAAAATGAATTTACAATATACCGATAATATTGATTTCCAATTTTTAAAATGTTATAATTTTATTAATAATAATTTGCTTTGGAGTATGAAGCTGATGTATTTTTAGGAAGATGCGACTAAATATATCATTGCTCACGGTGATTATATTTAATTGCTTAGTAATATTGGCAGATATTTTCCCAAACACGCCCACGTTCACTATAACAATATGTTTCATAACATTGTTAGAAAATTAATACTTCTTTTTATCACGCGCTTGCGCATATGGACTACTGATCTATGCTGGTTAGTTCTTTAGGACTCGGCGTGTTCGTTTGCAATCGATTTATTAAAAAGAAACCCGTTGGTAGATTTAAACATTTCGTAAAAAACAAGAATACATATGAAAAAGTCGGCTAAAAATTTAAATATATTGGAAATTATAAGATATTTAAACTCGTCTCGGTATCATCCTATCCACAAATAAAACTGTTTGGGACACTTTTCAAAATAACAAATTAACCAGTTTATGTAAATATTTGTTAATCAAATAAATTTGCTATTTAAACATTTCAATACTCACTGTTTTCATTACGATCGAAACTGAGACTCGAGACTCTCCATTTAAAGCCGAGACCGGGACCATTGCCGATACCAAAGAAAACGGTGTCGAGACGTGACTTTTAATTTCGAGACTACTCGATAACGGGACGGATATACTGTTGTCGAAAAAATCCATACCGAGCCGAGATATTTCATCTCGAAACTACTTCAAGACTGAGAGCGAAACGACCCAGTCTTTTTTCATGTAGATTAAACAGTAGAGATCTTTAATACATTAAACTTATGTATATTTATTAAAATTAATTTATATAGTAAATATAAATAAGAATCACTATTTAGTTGGAAGCTGCGTATGATATCTTCATTAGGCCATTAAAGACAAATTGGCTGTAAGGAATGTTAAGTTTTGGAGTAGCAAAAATACTTTAATTGGTGAAGTATATATTATATATTATTTTATGTGGCTGCACGTGTATTATGTAACTAACTCCACAAGTGTGTTTTTAACATATGAACAAGCTTTTGTTATTACATCTACGTTTTTAATCATTTAATTAACTGTATTTACTATGAATAAAGTTTATAAATAATTTATTAAAGAAAATAAATATACGTCATGCTACAATCGGTTTTAGAAGACACATTTTAAAGAAATTTCTTCATCTTTTATTCCCAGTCTGCGGATCAGTTTAAAAGGGAAAAATATTGCATTAAATTACTATACAATAAAATAATATTCTATACGCTGTTTCTTAACGGAAATTTGAATTTTGAGAGAACCAGTATTAGGAAATTTAAAATAAAAATGGTGTATACCTTTGAAATCTTGCTCTAATTTACTGAAATTCCACATGTCTAATTTAGGTTACCCAACTAGATACGTTACAAATAACAGTTCACGCTCATTATACACCTGTCAACGCTTTATTTGCGTCTGAATGCGTCCACTGACTATATTTAAAACAACCTTGAATTATGTTATTGTCTCTTGTTTTAGAGACATTCTTAAATTCAACAACTAATTAAACTGTAAACTTAAAATTCTGAAAGAAACTGCAAATATAGTGATTTTTTTATTTCCTAATCCAATTTTTTCAGTTCTCATTTCACCATTATAATTTTAGTGTTTGTTGTGCAATATATTGCATTTTTTGTGCATATTAACTTTCAATATATCTTTATGCTACTTTTATCCATATATGTATATCACTTATTTATGTTACAAGTGAACAAACACAAGTATAACATGTATATTATATTTAAACAAAAATGTTTAAAATATATTTTTATACAAGAAGCAACCCTTTGTGTACAAGATTATTACATTCATGAGTCTTTAGTAAGCGTGCAGGCCCAATTTTACGCATCACCTTGCACTTTATGAATACTGTCGTCCAGAGGGCATAAAAGTTTATTTTAAGCAAGTCAAACAAAGATCAAAGTATTTTACATACGAATATTAGGGTTATTAAAAATATAATATAAAACTATTAAAAAAATAAAAAACAATAAAAACAGATACTGCACTCTACTTTCTTCTCATAGCTTTTTCATTTCGACACTTTCAAATGTTAATTTTATGATTGCTCAGCTTAATAAAATTATTTCTATTTTCTGACCCGTATATTAATGAATATTCATGCAATGAATTGATTGTTAAAGAAGAACTTTGGAAACGTTTTTGCAAGTTATTAATTCCTGCAGAACCCGTTGCAATTCAATGCTAAGCAGTAAAGAAATACAGAATTCTTGCCAAGAGTAGGTAAATATTGAGGTTAATATGGATTTACCGGATACTATTAGGAAAGGCACTTTCTGCAGAGATTAAACCTTGCAAAGGCACATAATTACAGGGAACAAATTTTTGTAGGTCATAGGTGACCTTACGATTTTCTAGATCACCAATCATGATTATATTAGTTTTTCAGTGACAGCACTGAATTCAGTATGTTGGAAAATTTTTTTAAATAACAATTAATTTTGATAAAAGTTGATACCTAAGGGCTGTTTCGGATGCTGATCGCGAATTTGGGGTTACATTATTAAAATTAAAAATTGCTTATTCAGATTTGTTCTAAATAGATTTTATCATATTTTATATGTGAGGGTTTGTTTATCTCTCATTACATAACTAAAGTGTAATTTTCATCATTCAAAATGTCAAGAAAATATAATAATTCCAGGTCCTTAATTATGATTTCAACACCGTTAAACATCGTTAGATAAACCTGAATAGAGTCAACATCGAACTCTGCTGCAGAATGATTGACCAGCTTACGGATGAATTAGTTCTATTTTTCCTACAATTTCTTTTGTAGTATCTCATTTTTTACATCAAGTCTGGCAATGAATTTTTCTACAATTTACTTAAAAGATTTATGATAAAAATTCAAATGCAGTTTCAGGTTCAAGACATCTAGATTTGCGGTCTGCAATTAAATTTTTTTGGAGCAAATATATGATGCAAGGATTTGCATCATTTCCAAATATTTTTGAAAATTTGTACAATTCTTTGCATCGAATGCCTCCATGTAGATTTATATAAGACATTGTAGTAGTGTTGTCTATTTTAACTAAAATCTAACATTTTTAACACTATTAGTAAAACAATTTAATCCGAAATATGCTGCAAATATTTCATGCATGTTTATATAATGTTTTCTGCCATCTGAATGTCAAAATCCATGAATTCTTTCATTGACACCTCAGGCACTTCATTATCATCATCATCCTGATTTTGAAGCATCAGATAAAATTTCCAAACGAAATTCACGGATTATTATATTCTTTAATCTATTGTTTTTATTTTTCCACCAATTATTAGAAGTTTTATTTAGTACATGTATTTTTTCCTCTCAAAAGTTTTTACATATATGTCTTATCGTACTTTGTAGTCTGACAACAAGCTCCAATGAATGATGAGCCAAATTATCTAATTTTCTAAAATTGTTGTAATTTTAATTTATTTAGTGTAGGACATTTTTTTTATTAGAAGTTCAGTAACCATGTCTTATGAATTCGTAGATATCTGAAAACGAAGTTATTTCCTATTTTTTACTGAAATTGAAGTAGAGAAATATGGGTCTTTTATATCGACGGTTGATACGAAACATTTGGCATATATTAAATGTTTTTCGGTTTTAAGAGGTTTCATTTGTTAGATAATTATAAGTTTAACATAAATCAGTTTGAGCCATCTGATTTAGGTGTTAAAAGTATTTGATCTGGTTTAAGGTTTGCATGCTTGATTTACCTTCTTAATAAGCAGATGAATTTGATCAGATTCTATAATCCACCACGCACGATCAGATGGTATATTGTATTAGAAAACTCTAGATTTTGAAGGTATTCCATTACCTTTAATTCACCAAATAGTTGTCGGATCTGAAGTAATTTATTTCCAATTTTCAAGGCACAATTTTAACTTGCCAGCTCCCGCATGTGCCTTGTCATTTAATTTATCCATGTCTTCCAACTCTGTTGTTACAGTGTGTCTGATATTTTATTGGAGGATGGAAATGTTTGATCTTCCATTTTTTTTTGCCTGCTCGTGGCATATGATTATGTTTTTTTCTTTTTCTTTTTTTTGGTTATTTATTATTTAACGGGCGGAATCGCCCGCTTTTACCCAAATTTTTCATATTTTCAATTGTAATATTTGCGAAAGCTGCAGATCGACTTAAGAAGATGGTGCCATACTTCACATTTGTGTATGAAATGTAGGAACTGCAGAAACCTACACCACGTACAGCAGCGTTCGTGAGTCGATTTCCGCCATATAATCAGTATTTTCGAAACGTAAACAAACAACGTCGCTCATCTTACCAACAGCGAGCTGCTGCTTGAAAACGAAATCGAAAAATTGTTCACCGGGCGGGGATCGAACTGACGACCTACGACTTCGTAGTCCAGTACATTACCGCCTGAGCCACGAAGCCGATCAAATAGAAAAACGGTTAATTAAATTAAAAACAGTTCGACATGGGACTTTCGATATTTTTCTACATTTTTTTCTGTTAATGGTACGGCATAGAATGAATGTCTAAATTCAGTATTTATCGACCTTAAAGGGGTGAAATTGACTATAAACACGATGGTTCTTTTATGGTACCGTACATATTGTGTGGTTGGTAGCCATCACGCGTTTAACGGAAAGACACGACTCCATCGTATTCCTGACAATGAGATTATTCAAGTTTGAGAAGTATCCTATTGTAATTTTCCAGCATCCGACCATTATATAAACCTATGTTCGTTGGAGTGGATTTTCTGCATTTGCGAAACGCACCGGTTCGCCAGCAGGATATCGGCGTATCTGCATCAACGACGCAGGGACGAAGTAATCGGTACCATTAGCCGATTAGCGTATCGTATGCCGGGGCCAACCGTGTCGCCTGAGACAATCGGGACACAATCGAGAAACCGATTGCGATTCTGAGAAGAAAGGTAGGAGGTTCGAGAATTACGAGCCAGCAGCCCTGAACCGTCGAAGGACTGTTCTCGGACCGAAGGACGGTTCCGATGCGGGAAAGCTATGTTCGAGAACATTTCTCTCCAGGATCGTGGCGCGTTACGCGCGTTATTTCAGGATGTCGAGACGCACCTTCGGCCTTTGCTCATTTTTATTTTACCTACCTCTATCTGCACGATAGGCGTTCGACATGCTAAAGCGATCGTAATTTTAACATTTTTTTCTCAAAAAATTCACTGTTACTTTTGTTGTTACATCGTGCGATGGTGGTTGTCACAACAGATCCGAAACAGCTATCTGATGTTTTATATACTGTTGAGAAAGAGCTCTTAAAGTAATCTTGAAGAAGACTAATGAATCAATTTCAAGAAAGCTATGATACCTCTCAAATATGAGGTCTCACAAAAAACGAATGATGAGCTTTGACAGTATTAAAAAAAAAACAATTTATTGAAAATTAAATTCCTGAGAATTTTTGATTCTATTGTTTTCGTCTAATAATAAAATTACTTAATATTCTTTAACTTAATATGTGGTGTATGTCTTATACGAGTAAATCACCATATTTTTGTGATGCACACGTTTAATGTTCTTAGTTAATTTTTTTTCTGGTGCAGAAAATTATTTGCTCAATTAGAAATAATGCAAATTTTTCTAGAAAAATTCACAAATTTTGTTATGATGGTAAATATGGAAAGATTGGATCGTTGAATGTTTTCGAAAATCATGAGGTTCTTTAAAGGGGCTCTAAAGTGCTTGGCCTTGAATGTAGGAATTGTCACCAAAGCCGTAAATTAAAAATTACTGAATCGATTTTTTAAATTCGGGATCTGTAAGGAGAATTCTAATTACTATATGCGGATTTTCTAGAAAATACCAAAGACATTAATTGAGACCTGACCGAGAATTTTCGGGAATAAAGAAAATCACTTCTTAACGAGTTAGTTCTCAAGTAATTTATTTGGCATTTTCTGTGATACCATCTATAATAATTAGAATTGCCCTTACAGAGCCCGAATTTAAAAAATGTTATTCTGTCATCTTTAATTTACGTTTTTTAGTGAAATTTCCAACCTTACCGGCGAACCACTTTAGTACCCTCTTAAAGTGGATTCAATGCGCTGGAAGCTTAACCCACCTTTGGATTGTCGGTAGAATGCTGTACCAACTATGCGAACATCATACAAAAATTTGTACATTTTTCTAGCAAAATTTGTATTATTTCTGATCGAGCAAACGTCTTCTGTCATCATGAAAAATTTACAAGAAAAATTAAAAGCGTGCACCAAACATCTTGATTTGTTCGTCTAAGACGTCCATTACGTAATCATTTCTTGTTTAATAATTACGGGCATATAATTACATTTATTTTATTTGACTTAAGAAGTCGTTTTCAGAGACTTCACTTCAATGAAGTGATTGCTAGTCACTATTGTCACAGTAAAATATTCGCTGAATTGAATTACACTTTCCACTGTTAGCAAAAAATTGAAATTAGAAACCGTGTCGAAATTCACTATACGACACGGTGAGTGCTACCAACACTCACCGTTTGGTGGAGCATATCGTATTAAACACATCCGTACTATGTAGTATCATTCTCGCAAGCGGTAAAATGCTATAAATTTCACGTATAAGAAATACAAGTACTAAATCGATCGTAATGCTCGTTGCTTGCGATTATCGAATGGGATAATAGCCATGGATGGTCGGTAATCTATGGAAATAATTGATGAATGTCCGAGTAAATACGCAATGTAATACATAAATACGTAACATTACACATATACTGCACATCTCACAACTCGCGGTATTTCAGTGTTCTACTCGAAATTTCAAACAAAAAATCCTCTACCAACATTGGATCCGATGCCTACAACTTGATTGGCACGCCATTGAAGTTTGAAAAAATAAATAACTCTTTTTGCAATAACTTGTCCTTTTTATGTTAAATTAGGTTCATTTTTAAGTCACTTTCAAACTCTACAATTCATCTCTGAGACTCTTTGACCTAAAATGAATATTTCTCTTGCTACAGTCATAAAAAGAGTAAAAAATGTCAATCTTTGTCTGTTTTTAGCGTTTATCTCATTATAATAAATAGTAGTTAATGAAATCACACAATAACAAAGTTGTAGCCTATGAAAAAACGAACAATTTATCCCCTAATCCAATGAGATTCGATGAAAATTGAGCCCTAAAAGAGCCTTTCAATTGCACAAAATTGGCGGAAAACGGCTTTATATCCGCAAAACACGTTTTTTGTCAATTCCGGGAATTTCAAAGGCGTATCAGGGGTCAGATTATTAGCTCTAATTGCAGCTCAAGCTACAATTACTAAAAATGTAACTCCGCAAAGGAACAAAATGGAATCACAATTTCTTAGCGGTTTATTTTAGCTTTGTTCGTATTTTAAAAGATTTTATAAACATCATCAAATTAAATTAATCGAGTTTGCGATTAACACTAAATTGTTTTGGTTTATTTAAATATTTATGAAAAATAGCATATTTGAGTTTGTCTCGATATGTTTACAGCGGAAGAGGGATACATAGATTAAGATTTTAGTCAATTTTGTGAGTATAAAAAATGATGCTCACTCCAAATCAGGACTTTAGGAACCACAAACATTGCTTTTCATATATTCGCAAGCTTACTTTGAAATTATACTGAATCCGCATTCCTTAAAAAATCAGTAATGCCATCAGAATGTTTAAATTATGTAACGTTATGATAAGAGAAAAAGGATTCTGTGTTGAATGAAAACTGTAAATATTCGCTTAAGCATGATGCTGTGTGTAAGAACCGCTTTTTATACATGATTTATGTTTCAACGTGCTGAGCAGCCGGAGAAGATTGTTATAAAAAATTCATCAGAAGTAATTTACAAGGAATTTCTCCAATTTTCATAGATATTTTATGAACGTTCAGAATTTTTTTTTTAAATAGAATTTAAATAGAAATTAAATATTTCCTAGAATCTCCGAATAATGTTAATTTGTACAAACATTGTCAAATCGTGTGTGGTGATTAAAAATGTAAAACCTTGTCAAGAAGAAAATGTAGCAGTTACCTACATTGTTACAATAACAACGGTATTTTAACTATGAATATCAGCAAATAAATTTAATAGAATATATGACATGTATTAATTTGTGTAATCAAAACTGTCGTGACTTTTCTCAATTGCTGGATAGCGCCTGAGGACAGAAAATGATTGGCAAGGTCCGTACAGTATACAAATAGATGCAAAACAAATTTCAAGGTTAAATTATCAACAATTCAAAATAAGTAATTGTCTTTGATGGACGGTCATATATACACATACGTTAACAAAACTAAGCTCTAGATGTACGAAATGTGAATCTGTGGGGGAATTTTGATTTTTGCTGCCAGTAACATTTATGATACAATTTAATAATACATTGAGATTCCCTCTAGCGACAATATTGAATAAATGCTGATTGCAGAAAAATGATATGTAAATGATCCATCTAAAAAATGTCCATTCGTCGTCGCCGATCAATATAATACATATTTGCGTGTTATTTTCTTTGAGTGTCCATCATCATATACCATCATTTAATTTGATGCCGCATTGACATAAACTGTAAGCGATAAAAATCTTCTCATGTGAATAAAGCGTCGTTCCACAACTAAAAACAATTTTTCTATTATTTTGAATATTTAGTACAGTAAAGGGTGATTTTTCTTCCTATTGTCAAAAAAGAAGACATCTGCTTGAGAAATGACACAATTGTATATAAATACCTTATGACGAATATTATTTTATTCTAATGTCTCAGAATATTATCTAGCTAATTCAGAATAATTTTAATATTTTGCCTGGAAAAATTTGAACTATCACATGAGTGGAAACGATGAAAACTTTGTTATGACTGTTTAAATTATTTTCATGATTTTTAAAAAAAAAAAGAGGACTGAACGTTACCGATTCAATACGCCGAGATTTGAATCTAAAACTTTTCAATTTCTGGTTGAATGCTCTAACATAGTTGGTAACAAGTACCCAATTGCAACAAAAAAAAAAGGTGTATAAAATGTTCATAAAAAATGTTCAGTAAAAATATGAACATACGACTATTTATTATGACATGTAATTTTGCAAAGTAACAGCTACGAAAAAGAGAAAAAACGATTTAATGTTGGCTTAGTTTAATAAAAAATAATATAAAACGAGTATTTTGTTACCGTTTCTTTTATTGACTTTTTCCATGTGCTGGGTTATTAGTTTTTTGAAATAGGAATCGATTTTTAACTTTTGTACAATCTTATTATTTATAATGTTTTTAATATTTTAAAAATGCATAGTGAATATGAAAGTCTCCAGCAAAGGTATTGTTCCATTATTAAATTTACTACATACATTTTTTACAAACGTTATAAGAAAATTAAAATGTCTTTGAATACTTTTAATTCATATAATATATATTCCAACAATTAGAAAAAACAAATAGTGCTACTGGAATCGAACTGCAATTTGTATGGTTATAGTGGTCACGTGCGTCATTTATAACATTCAACACTTTTCGATACGGAGTTCAAAATTGAGATTCAGTAAAATTGTGGTTTATAAAATAAACTGAAGCTATGCTTAATGGACAATAATTAGAATAGAGATTTCGCTATTCTATATGAATATAATAATTTTTATTGACAGTACCAACTTTAAGAATTCTTACCCACTGTGATGATCCTGTTGAAATACTTTTAATACTCATCTTGCAATGCATTTGTTAATATATACTCATAATAACTCGGAAACATATACAAAATTAAAATATACCAAAGTATAATTTGTTATGTTTAATCTTTATAAGCCCCAAAATCAGTACTGCCAACTTTTTTACTTACTGCCACCGGCGTGCATAATAATCGAACAAAACAGCCTCGAGCGAAAAAAAACGATACATTGAAGGTTGGCAAGCTGGTTAAAGCATTGATACACAACTTATGATATATAATATATACCTTGAAAATGAATTTGATTAATGATTTTTAAAACGGATGGCCAAACATATTCAGTTATAATCTGTGATTTACTACAGGAGTTGGGCTTTCTTATTACTGCTAAAATTATTTATGAGGATTTGTATAATTTGCTTATCCTATCATTCTGATTGCTAAGAATTGAACGCAAAGCTTATATTCTATAATTTATTCATATTTAATCACTCCTTAAACGAGGGCATACATATTTTTTTTCTTTCCGTAATTCGCTTATTTTCGTATTTATTTCTTAATTAAAATAAATGTAATAAAAGTGAATGATGCCCTTAGTGATAGGTTCTAAGTACTTAATGATATTTATGCTCTTCACTGTTTAGTTTTAGATATCACAATGAATTTTCCAAAGTTTTTATAAGAATAAGTTTGTTACAATCCAAACTAAAATGCACAGTGGGTTTTAACTATTTGACAGCATGAAAGTATTCTTTAGGAGTATTTTAAGGTCGCTCGATCGAAAACTGAAATCCATCAGAATCGTTTCAAATTGAAAAATGTTATACTCAAACCATTTTTTTCGTTTAGGCGAAATTTGAGAATGGGTTATCGACTTAACTTTGCCGAAAAATAGAATTTAACTTGCCAATTTGAATAGGTGGCTTTTGGAGAAAATGACCGCACCTATCACATAATCGTTAATATCTCTGGAGCAATCCACCAGAAATCAATAAAAAACGAGATTTTAATTGATTGTATTATAACGACTCGAAAAATATAACATTATCGGCAATTCTGAGGAAATATTGGATGCCAAAGTGAACGATTATACGAATTATCATTAAAATACTTCGATATAACTGTTATTAAATTAATGTTTCAGCAGCGCGGAATGTTTTGATTTGACTAAAAGTAATTGTGTTTCTGTATTAAGTAAACACAGATTAGGTAGTACAGGTTAGATGCCATCCTAAAATTATTTTTTCGTCCTAAATTCTATATTCTACAGTTGAATAAAATGTAACATTTTTTATAGCTTCATATAGTTTTCCACTGAAAACTGCTATTCAATCTTAATTTCAAAAAAATTTAAAAGGCCGTTACTATGATATTGAAAATTTTAAATACGCAACATATTTCTCGTTGTTTCTTGACAAACGATGTCACCATGTACCCGTTATTATAGAATTCCATTCCATTTTTTTTCATTTGTACCAGAGAAATCTGCTGAATTCGGTAAACAGAAAAAAACATTAGTATACCACGGTGTGCCTGAACAAAGTTTAAATGGATGGGAAAAGGCACATGAAATTTCACTTCTGGGTTGTATTCTAGGACACATTCTGAGCAACTTCCATCAAAAAATAAAAAAATCCCCTTGGCAATTTTTTATTTACATCTGTTTTTATGTTTTAACGTAATTTATTAAGTGAAGGACATTTCAAATACAAAAATATTTATTTCATAACATCACAAAAAGAAAAAAAATAGTAAAATCTCATGAGATAACAATTTGAACGGTTAAAGTTACTTTTGTTTAATAATTACAACAGCTCGGTGGAACCTTTTACAGTAATTTACAGTTTTAAACAATGTTTATAAATATAACATAAAAAATGTAGAAGAATATAACAAAATTAAATCTGCTGACTGTCACAGCCTTCAGGAGATTTATTGAACAATTTTTTTCTTTACGTTGTATTTCACCCTAGTTTTCTTGAAATCTGAATGCACCGACTCAATCACTGTTCTCTGAAGAATCCACCTTGTTGAGTTTTATTGAAAATGTACGATACATGATAACATTACAGCTTGCACTTTTTGGTGTAATCCTAATGAGCAAATCTAGATAACTTTTTCGAAATTGTTGAATATAATAGTTTAATTTAAGATCAAGTGATTTATTTGTGAATGAATTTTACACTGTTTATAAAATTTATAAACAGATTCATTAGGGTGACGATTTGCGTAGTTAAACGAATTATCCTTATGTAAAAGGTTCCACCGAGCTGTCAAAATTACTAAACAAGAGTAACTCTTTACAAGAGACTATTCAAATACTTATCCCATGAGATTTTAATGTTTGTTTCTTTCTGTGATGTTATGAAATAAATATTTTGTTTTTGAAATTTCATTGACTAAACGGCCAAGGGGATTTTTTTATTTTTTGCTAGAAGTTGCTCAGAAAGAATCCTAGAGTACAATCCAGAATGAAAATTTCATGTGTCTTTTCCGCTCCATTTAAACTTTGTTCAGGCACACCGTGATTACTAAACATTTCAGTAATATTTATCGAAACAGTTAAGTAACCTTTACTAAATAGAATTTACGTAATTTATTTTAATATTATTATATTTCTTCTCTTCAAAGCTGCTATATATATATCTCTTAGTTAAGTGCAAAAATAGATCAAATACTGCAATAAAATTTACCAATTTTCGTAAATTATTTGGTTAATGATTACGTATACAGTAAATGTTTTTTCACTGAAATTTGATAATACCGAAACGTCTTGTTTGGAAATTTTCGTTTAAAGGTATTCTTTAAAGTTTGGAATACTATTTAGTGAGAAATTTTAAATTAATTTTATTTAAAACCGGATTCGGCAAATTTTACTTGCGATTTATTGAAATGATTTAATTTTCAAAAATTCATATGCGACTTGTGTTAAAAAATAGTTTTTGTATTTCCTAGACTAAAAAGTAGTTTGAATTGAAAATTATCGCATCTTCTGAAATTGAGTGCATTAGCACAATACCTATTGTAAATATATTTTCCTTTTGAAAGGTTAAATCTTAACTGTTTTTAAAGTTTAGTTGAATTCGCTTACACAGCTTATTTCACGAACTACATTAGTATTTATTTAAAAACTTTAAAATAATTAATGCAACTACTGAAATGCAGTTGAGTACCTACTGAACTATGCAGAGCAGTTGAAAAGTAGTCAAATTCTTTAACATTTTTTTAGGTTTTGGAGCAAATATGGACAGTTACATTAATGATAGGCTTTTGTTAATTATTTCAAATAATAGAATTATGCCAAAGAATGTCTGTCTAGAAGCATATTCTCTAATCCACGAATCTATATATACGTGCTCGCATTCCTTCACGTATTTTGTAACACGTGAAAATGGAAAAGATATCCAATTTGATATAGATCAATCAATACTTGAACGTTCAAAAGACATAATACGTCTTGTACTAATATTTTATGTACTTACTATATTATATTTAGCGTATAAAACTTTAAATATCTTTTTAATATATTATGCATGAAAGTCATCTAACAAATAGGTTTTCGACAATATGTGAACAACAATACATTTATACATATAATAAATGAGTACATTACACGAGTACACGAGTGAAACGAGAACAATGGTCGGCTATCTTTGCACGTGTACTGTATGATATTTGTTTGTATTCCGTGAGTGCATTTTTTGGCGTACTGATTTGAGTGTGTGTAGTATAGTGCACAAATCAGCCACTTCGCACACTAAAAACAGTGTGTAAAATTGAATTTTGCGCATGGAGTTGAAAAACTAAATATTGTAATACATTTTTCATAACCAAGACGAATGCAAATTGCCATATTTTACATTTGTTATGTGGTTTTTAACCGTTTTAGATTCAAAAAATGAATGTTCTGTTTACAACGTATGTTAGCGTATTATTGCCACGAATGTACCCATTCCAGAATTATAGTTACGCAAGTATAAGATGGCTTGAAATGAGACCTAATTTTCGTTAAGTATTCAAAGATTAAATTCTTTGATCTGTTATACTTCAAGATCACAACTTGATATTTAGATAAGTCGGTATTAAGCAACCATTTCTCCACAAATATTTTTACCTTTAAAATCATTTCATTATTTAGATGTTGTGGAATATTTTTGTATATTTAGCATATTATCAATACATATTAGTGATGTGGTATGAAAGTACATTTGTTACATTTTTCAAGTAATTATATTATGAAAAAGGAATTTTATACATATTACGAAGTAAAATTTTACCAATCCAACTTGTAATTATTCTTCTACTTAAGCCTATGGAAAGGGTAATATGTAAAACTAATCGAAACATATTCACTTTCAATAATAAAATGTTCATTATTGTTAGCTTCCATGTATAGTTATTTTTTGTTTACAGTCATCACATCTTACCCTCTGTTGAACTGCTTCCTCGTAACAAATATTGTAGAAATTATATGTAGAAAATACGGTATAATTATAAGAGATAGTCCAAAAATAAACAATCAGAACTGAAATATAAATTTTGTTGGAAATTACTCTGCCAGAAAACTGGACTCAAACAATACCTATTACGTGTTGTTCTGTATGATTCTACACCCAAAATTTTTATTTCCAACAAAAAATGGAGAATATACTTTATTAAGAAATGGTAAACAAACATAGTAAATAAAGTTAGACGCAAGACGTGGTAATTTTGTTCGGAATTATGTAATAGCGAATGATTGCTGCAAGCTATCACATTGAATGCTGAATTCATTCTAATTCATGTAATAATTCTAATATTGTAAGCATATGTGTCATTAAATACCCTAATTACCATATTAATGCGATCCGATGTCAATAAGATTGATGACACTACTTTTCTCACAGTCGGTAACATCGTCATTGAATTCCGTGCCGCGATCATGTTGTGTTCTAAATTTGCAAACAAAATGAAAATTAATTTTTAAAATGCAAAAATACATAAAGGAATATGACCTCATAAAATATTTTTTTTAGTTTATAAAAATTGATGTAACACCGGATTAAAGTAACCAAATTGTAACTGTCTAATTTAGATTCGTGTTACAATTAATTGGTAAGTAACCGATTTATTTTCTAGCTCAACTATTTGCTTGAATGCCCCAACCAATTTCTCGTCTGGGTCTGAGGGCACCAGCCCCCTGACACTGTACACGTTTTCCATATTTCAAAATAAGAAATATATATTGTTGAAATATATTCATTTAGCGACACTGCATCTCGACTACTTCTTTAAACGAATTTTATAAATCCAAAACCCTATGTAATCTGGGTGTCAATAAAAACACCCACAGGTGTCGTTGCGGTAGCAGGAATTCACAGGCGATAATTTATTATTATACTAAATGTTTTGCTATCAAATTAATGTTTAGACATTTCAATGATGTTTGCGACATGCGTCACTGAGCAAATAACAAAAATGACCCATAAGTATAAAAAAATGCGTATGTATTACTGAAGCAGCCACTTCGATGTCACTGCCAGATGATAATAGGTAGGCGCAGATGAACTACATTAGTGTCAAGGGGTTGATGAGCACCAAATGGTTGACAGCCCCAACCAATCCTTTTTTCCGCGTAGGCGACGCTAAATTTGGCGTATCTTTTTAACTTTTAAATCATTTACATAGTTAGATATAACTTAAATATGTTTCCAACGCATAATTCTAAATGAGCAAATAGATTCTTGCACTTAATAATATACAAAAGAAGGCAGCATGCCCTGACTTTTCACGAACATTTCTGTTTGACTTAATTACAAGCGCAGAACAAGAATTGGCAAAGTTAACCACAAAAAGTCTTAAAAGATACCTTATATATTTACTTGAAAAGTTTACCTTAAATTAAGACATATCCGTTTACATCCGCTAAATTGGATTCTACACATTGAACTGTCTATTTCTGAGCTCAGATTCAGATGAGTGACCTTGAAAAAGACGAGGAAATCAATGTTAAACATAATTTGTTCAGTGCAATAGAATATCTGAAACATTTATCGAAAAAATAGTTTAAAAAGCCGTCAATTCACGGTAGTAACAATCAATTAATCAGTCAATCAAACTGACAATAGCGATTTTGGAAAACTGGTGAATTTAATTTTGACTGAAAACTATCGAAGTAAAAAAGCAGAAGTACTGAGCGGATTTCAGATTAAAATTGATCATTTTTTGTGACGAAAACCTCACCTTTACGTATCGGTAAAGCGGGCGACATGAAATGTATTCAGTGCACATGCCCTCTGAGGTACAGCGGGCACTTTTTGCGATTTTGCGCCCCGTTCGCGTTTTACAAGATTTACACCCACCTTGTACTTGACCGGTATTATAAAAACGCAATTTTTTATGTACAGGTTTGATAAAAAAATATCGTATATATCACGGGCGAGAATGACCTTTGCGCATTTGATACTCAATATACTATTATTTGACCATTTCTTTAAAGTCTTTTTGTTGCTATCGATATCGGTGAAGGTATATATGTATAAAATACGTTAAGAGCATAGGCAAATCCTTGACCATTTGCCATGAAAGTAAGAAATATACTTTTTTGTTCAAAATGTTACGATTATGCTTGGCCTTCCAGTGTTTACAAATGTCCTTATTGAAATTTCATTCAATTCTATACCGGAGTTTCATAACCGCATGTTTTTATTTCTTTTACTTTCTCCCTCTCTCCTTTTCTCTCTGTCTCTGTCTATGTTTAATAAAACTTTGCATTGTTGGTTTAAAAGATTTCAAAGCTCGGGTTGAAGTAAACAAATTTTTTGTTTTTTAAACTGTTAACAGGAACGTATTAAATTTAATGAACACATGCTGGGAGCGCATTTCAATTTAGACTTTAACTACTTTTAACGTCAGATCTTAAATTTAATGTATACAAAATATCTCATGTATATATCTTAAATTTTATGTCATTGTCCATAAAATTTTATGTATATCTTCGAAAATGAATTCATGGTACCGTATGGAAATATTCACTTTATAAACATTCATTTTAATGTACAGTAGTCCTGGTAAAAATTGGTATAGGTACAGTATTTGACTAATAAACATTTGTACTGGCCAGTTTGCGAGTAATAAAACCGCAGGCAAAGAAAAAGCATTACAACCCTGAAAGTTGAAAAACATACGCTAACTATTGTAAAGAGTTCGTTTTGCATTTGACATACGCCCCTCTGCAATCCACATTTATTTCATACATATTTTGATTAATTTTTCTGAATATTTATAAGGCATGATTTTTTTACAAATCTGTGAGCAGTTTTAACCCTCCTGTGCACAAGGACGAGTATACTAGTCCAAACTACATTGTTTGCAAATGAGAAAAGAAAAACTCGTACTCAGGAGGGTTAATCCATTTAATTTTGTCCAAAATACTGATTTGACGATTTGTGTCTAGCTATTGCTTAGTTTGAAAAATAAGGAGGGTCTCCTGTTCATACAATTCTCACATATATTTTTTATGTTTATTGAAGTTTCATGTACATGTAATTGATGTTAGCAACAGCGCATGTACATGTATTTGAAATAAATGTTCTTAGACGGTACTCAAATTTAATGAAGACTTGGTGTCAATTTTATTTGCATCTGCAAGAAACATAATGCAAAATTACTCTAAAACTAATGTTCCTGCTCATTAAGACACATTTAAGTTATAAATTCATTAAATTTAATGCCACTGGTGGACATGGACCTAACATTAAATTTCATGCTATTTTTAACTGACTAAATAGTTTTTTTAAAATAAAGGTGAAACAATAAGAAATCGTTCGAATAAATTCGATTCCAAAAAATATTTTTACTTTTTTTCGGACAAAATACCATTTTTTTGTTCAGTAATATTTTAATCTAAATACACATTATTTCAAAAGTAACATATTCAAATTTTATTAAAATCCGATGAATAGTTTCGTAAATATTAATATTTTAAAAAATACGTGACAAAAAGTTCACCATGGCGTAACTTGTACAATTCTGAAAATTTTCAAAAATCCTTTGATATTTTAATTTCTCTTATTCAATACTACAGTTTCAACAATTTGTAGATCGATCCAACAAACTCGTCCAAATTCTGATTTTTTCGACTACTCTATTTTCATGGAAGATTTCATGGAAGCTTCATTAACGAGAAAACCGAAGAGTTTCAAGTGATATTTGAAACCTTTTTAACAGATTTCAAACTTGCAATTACCATCATGTTCAAAGATCAGGGTCTGTAAGGGTGAATCAAAATTAACAGAATGGTGTACATATTGAATTAAAGAAGGGAGCTGGGGGGTGATAGTTCAAATCAATTAGAAGACTGTTACCCTTTCTTCGAAATCCGGTGCGAGGTTTGAAAAGAGGTTCTAAAGAAGTTTGGATTGATGGGATAAAGTTCAATGGGGTCATGCGTATGATCGGATTGCAAAAAGGGGCAATCCTGGTGGGAAGATGGACGATCGCATGAAGGACCTCGGCGCGGCGTGCAAATGTCAAGGCCGCAAGGCCACGTCGTGAGGGAGAACATGTCGGAAACGTCATCGACATGGCGAGGGCGGGTATGGTAAAGCGCGCGCGCAGATGTGTAACAACCGGTAAAATGCATCTGCATCTCAAGATCTGCTATCTCTTCTGCTGGTCTCGGCTCCCTCCAGGTAGTCGTTGTCGAGGAGGGTGTGGCGGGGCCCGTCTTATAAATGGAACTCCCCGCGTTCACCAGGAACACAAACGAAACCGCGGGTCGGCCAGAACAGTGCGGAGAGTACCAGAGTAAAAAGGGACCCGTCACGAGCCACAGTCCTTAGTCGACTTTAGAAGCGCACTATTCGAAAGGGAACAGAAGCAACGACATCGTCTCTCGCCAACGTCGTCATGAACGCTTTGGTGAGTCGGAGCGCGAACAAAGGAAAGTGAGAGGTTAAGTTCTGACTGAGGGGGTCGCGTGCGCGACCTCCCAGGAGGATCGTATTATTTGTTTTTACATTCAACCTCATCTCATTTTTCAACAACGTTTCATTAATTTCATTTGGAGTGTCCTGCTCTAATGTCTTAATACGTTCAGCTGGACCAGTGACGTGTGATTAATATTCGGTGAACTCAAGTCATTTTCAGTACATAAAGTCTGAGTGTTTACTGCACGGAAAAACATTACTTGTGAAATCTACAATATATATCACGTTATGTCTGCAAACAACCAAGGATTGGAAAATTTACCAGAAACTGTGGAGTACACAAAGCAGATTACAAATTCCACCCTGTACTCACGTGTGGAATTCATATTTGGTCTAATCTATACACAACAGAAAAGGCTAAGTGGTGACAACTAACCGCTTAACGCTTGCAGATCCATATAAGAAATTTATTGGAGCTACCAAGAAAACAGTTTTATTAAGAAATAAATTGGTCACCAATCAATTAATTGGTGCAGAAAATTCATCGTTTGTCACTGTTTCCTCGGTTGGACCAACTAATTTCTTGATCTGACAGCACTAAGCGCCTGGTGGCTCCAAATAAGCCTTTTTCCGTGCATCACGCGATTTTTTAATTTCCTGTACTTGGGAAGTTGTGGACATAACCTGATTTGACTTGTAGCTCTCAGAAGAATCGGTAATTAAATTTTGAATCAGGTCCAAAGAATTCCAAATACAGAACTAATAAGATTTGAGATGGGCAAAATGTATGTGGTTGGGCTTCATACATCGATTTCGACGATTGGTTTGTGTATCTAATTCCTTGATTTGTGGAATTCGTTCTTAGCTATTCTAAGGATCTTGACATTTGTAGCTCAGAATACTAAGGGTTGGGACCACCTATTTATTCATTACCTCAAACCAATGGTTTTGTCCGTGTGACTGAGATTAAGAATACGATGGAAATGGAGCGGAGTGTCCTAAACGCGTATAATATGCATATTGCAGAGAAGTTCTAAATCGTTAGTTAAATTTGATTGTAAACTTTTAACTGCCTAACGTAATTAGTAGGATCATAAATGTTTTGCAATACATTAAAAGAACGACTAGGTTGAGTTAACCAATTCATTGTTTACTCCAATTAACTACCATAGTGATCCGAGCTCCATCGAATAATTTGGTTGGGGGGACTTATTTAACCAATTTCTTGGTTCTGTCAATTAGTGTAATAGTTTCCCAATTAATTAATTGGTAGTTTTAAGCAATAAATTGTAACTCATGTATGGTTAGATTAACTTGCTCGTTCTTTCCATACGTAATAATCATTCAAAAAATTCCAATACCGGCAAGAGACATTCTAATCATTTAATTAAAATATAGAAAACTTTATTTTCCGAGTATATCTGTCCCATACAGCATTGTTGTATATAAGGAAAATTTACTCAGTGATGAAACCTCAGTTAGCTGTCAGCATCGATTATAATTGGCAGCTCAAAAGATACAATAATTCTATATAATCTGACTCACCTTTGAATTGAACTTTGATACACTGGATTATATCCTTTTCCGCGCCCATTGATTTAAATCTCATCTTCTATAATCTTCACATATATATTGTTTGCAATTAGGGCTCACTTTAATCTTAAGGCTCTTGATAGTGAAAAAATAAATGTTCAGGCGACATTCCATTGATTTTAAATTATTTACTGGAACCAATTAATCATTTTAGTTGAAGAAAACTGTAGTTACCCCAAAAATGCATTCCAAAGTAAACAAGATAATCATTTAGTTAAAATAAATTAATTTTGTGTACATAGTTGCGAGCAGTAATTATTTTTAATTATTTTTAATTATTTTTATTACTTTCATTTAAAAATTATTTAAGTTTGCATATTTTACCATTTTACATTAATAGCAACATTAATTATTAACGAAGTTCAATTTTCAACAAGAAATAATTAGGACTAATCAAACTTATTTCCATTGTGTCTTTAGAACGTAGTAATTTTATGCCGACAACGAAAAGTACGATATTTTGTTAAAATGACTGTAAATATAACATTTTAAATCGATTCTTTCAGATTTTACTACAAAATGAATTGAGATTTGTTCAACATATATAAAAAGTGTACTATTGATGACGCCAAATTAATATTTATGCAGTAACATGTGAAACAACTATCCTAAAATATTCATGAAGTCAAATGTCGTAAAACTGATCTTGATTTTTATCGATAATATATATAGATATATATATATTAGAAACACAAAAACTTCAAAGAAGTTAAATTCAATTTTAATCGTCAAATCATTCAGTTACACTAATCTATTTTTTTGTCAATTAACAATAAACATATCGAAAATTAGTTCATATTCTGTGATGAATAGAAGTAACATTCTTTAAAAAAATTACTTGTTTTAAAAAAAATTATTTAACTAAAAAAATATGATACTCTTTTTGTTACTCTACTTTCAAATGAAACAAAAAATATTAAGAATAATTACGTAATTTCTTAAAAATGTAATTAATATCTGATATTCATGTTATTCATTTTTTAATATATTACCTGCATTTTAAACATTAGTTTTCGACAGTAAATTTAATTTTTATAATTATATAATAATGATAAATTAAAACAAATTTAGACGGAATATATGAAGGTGAGGTCGTTAAGAAATAATTAATCCAGTTGAGACATTCACAGTCTAAATTTGATTTGAAAGAAAAAACTTTCTTTTTGGATTTCGAAACGTGCTTGTAATATTGTGCTCCTATTTGAATGTTTTGACTAGATTATTTGACAACTAGAGCAGTTTCTTTTTTAGATTCCAGTCATTCACCTCTGCATATTTTAAAAAGAGTCACGTGTTATGTATTTGATGCGATCTCTAGACAGGTCACAAAATATAACCGATTTTACTTCCTTTTTATTACAGAACAATTCGTGTAACTCGACATTAAAAATAATTGTTTTAGTAGCAAATATTTATTGTAATGATTTGTATATGAATTGCATTGAAGTTTATTAAGAGTACATTTTTAAACATATAATTTTTATAGGACTTATTCTAATCAAAGGATACAGTTTTCAACAAAAAATTGTCATTAAATCAGTAAATGATCAAGGGCAGTTAAATTAAAAAAATATTCCGTGAATTTCAATAATACAACGACTCGTTAGAGAAAAGCATATTTTATGGATTTCTTATTAATGATATTAATGACTAGGATGAGTAATAATTTTCCTCTTGTAAATCACTCCAATCGCTGAAATTATCAATCGTTCTAAGTAGTAGTTACAGTAAGTTGATGAAGTACACGGTAATGTCGGTCAAGTGGAAAATGTCCTGAAATGAGTTTTGAAATGTTCAAGGATCTCTAGTACGAGATCAATAACTACAAATGTACGAAAGTTAATTCACAAACAATGATAAATTACGTAATGGCACTTTTTTTATAAGCGAGATGTTGCAATCAATTGTTGGGCATGGCTCGTACAGATTTTCAAACGATTGTAACACTACATGCGTTCTAATTTCGTGATTACTTCATATTTTAATTTTATTTTGGATACTTAAACTAAACTGATGGGTGCTCGATAGGATTAAAATAATCGTTCATAGTAAGCAAATTGTTTAGTTACATTGTACTCAAAGAGGTTTACATATCACTAATATACGTTTCATTTATTTTGGACATCATAATCTTGTCCAACGTTGTTAAAAATTATATTTCATTTTCATTATATTTTTATTGTCGTTCATTGAATCTGCAAACTGTTTAGTATTAAAATAAATTACTCTAAATTACTTAAATGTAAACAGATGAAGCTTTATTTTTGCGTAGAGTAGACAAGTTTTATGTTATTTATACTTAACATTGGTAAATTTAATAATTAATTTTGCAATTTTTAGATAAACGTGTTTGCTATGTAAACCCATTGTGTTAAATCTGATTTGTATTGCAATGTGAAATAACCGCGATTGCCTCATTAAAACCTTAATGATCAAACATTATATTCCTGATCAGGTCTTGATACATATCCAGTCAATTTAATCAGGACCTCTACTCTGGAAGTTTCTCGTATGTACTAGAAGTTATTAGCCCGTATATGAGATTGAAATTTTGCCATACACTGTTCCTAACACTGTTCTTGTCCAATATATTACATCAAGATAGTATCGAATAATATGCACTTAACAACAAACGTTTTTATTTGTCAAATGTCCGATTTTGTTAGGGAACATATTTTTATTATTGCTTTCTCTAATATTTGTTGTTATTAATTCGCAATTATCAAACATATTTTTGTATGCATTCAAAATATAAACAGAACTTCAACTAAATGTGACTTTTTTCACTTTCAGATACTTCTCTCCGCAGTGGTAGCAGTCTGCCAAGCTGGATACCTTGATGGACCAGCATACGGCGGTCCTCAGCTGGCCGGTGCTCATCAGGTTCAGCATTATGCACCCCCAGCCCCAGTAGGCCACGACGGCAACGTCATCGACACCCCCGAAGTCGCCGAGGCGAAAGCCGCCCATTTCGCCGAATTCGCCAGGGCCGCAGCACGAGCTGCTGAAGCCAAGGCCCAGGAAGGTCCATATGGTGCAGCTCCAGCAAGGTTGGCCTACAATTATGCAGCCCAACCAGCACCCGCTGCACATTACGCACGCGCCAATTACGCCGCCCCCGCGCCTGTTCATTACCAACCGGTAAGGCCAGTAGCCGCCCCTGCATACTCCCACGATTACGAATCGCACTACGCCCCTGAACCCAAGAGCTACGCCTCCCCTGTGAAACAACACTTTGCCCCTGCACCCCTTGCTGAGGATGGTACCGTCATCGACACCCCCGAAGTAGCCGCCCTTAAGGCCACCAGGCTCGCCGAACTCGCCGAGGCTGAAGCTAGAGCACAAAAGTATGCTGGACCTGAATACACCGAAGATGGCCAAGGTTTGTCAATTTTTAACGTCTATAGTCATCCATATGAATAATTTCATCATTTTCGATATTGGGAATTTTCCCTACATCAAATTTTTCCCTGAAAAAAAGAAAGACTCAAATCAAATTTAGCAGGCTTTTGGTCATAACAACTGAGGGTCATTGCATTATTTAAATATGTCAACATGGTTGACATATTCTCAAGCGCCAAAATCATTTCGATTCCGGACAGCGGGCTTTTTTGACTCCGGTGAAGCCAGCCCGCTAGGGAAAATTCTTCCAGATGTCATAATTTTTTTTATACATGGAATTTTTTGACGAGAGAGTATAAAAAAAATGCTCCCAATTTCCTCCGCCTTACAAACCACCTTGGACATTTCTAGCCTAACCTTTAATCTAAGGGTTAAACAAAGTTGGTTTATTAGTAGATTATGGTACTCCGCCCCTCGGCCCTGCCCTATGAAGTACAAAAAGTTCTAAATTTGAAAAATTCCATTTCTAACTAAAGTTATGACATCCGTAAGACTTTTCCCTAGCGGGCTGACATCACACCAGTGCTTTTTTGAATTGCAAGTCATAAGCCCACCAAATTTGATTTGTTTAAAGATTTTTATCATAAAGCCTGCATTAACAAAAAATCCAAAGACAATAAGGTTTCATTTCATATATTTATTTCTAAATTCGAATGTTCGTGTTACAAATATTGGAAATATAAAAGACCCACTGGGTTAGTTATGGTAATTATATTTTGGTACCAATTTGGTCGTTTATATCACTTTTTCACTCAATTTCTGAGCATTCAGCAACTCAATATAAAATCTCTCCCTTGTACGGTTTCGAATAGCTAACTATAAATTTGGACCCCAAATTTTTAAACTTTCAAAATGGCGTATCTAACGTGTCGAAGACTTTTTTCAAATTCAGCATATTTGATCGAAACCAGTTGATAGGAGAGCTTTGGGATCTTTGATTATGAATTCATTGTTTTTCAATGTTCAATGGATTCAATTTAGCCGACTAATATTTTAAAATAATTTGTTGTATTTTTGGTCGTATGTTTTGAATGCGGTTTATCGAATTTCGAAATTAATTTTTGTGATTAACCCCTCAATATTATATTCCATATAACATATTCGCGACATATTTAATTTCCCAAAACCCAAAGAGCAACACATTTAAAATAAATCGCTTTACAAATGATGTACAAGATTAAGACTACTTATCTCACAAATTTAAATTATAATAATTTAATAAACGTGAGTTTATAATGGTTTCATAAACTAGAATAATACTTAAATTTTATGTCTTGATCAATAAAAGTATATGACTAATTGCTAAGTCAAATTTACTAATTTAATTTGTCAATGCGCACAGGTATATTATTTAACAAAATTATATTTGTACTGCACTAAATCTCTGCATTTTTCTTTATTCCTTTAGAATAATTAAAGAAAATTACGCAATTTACTTTTTCTAATATATAACACATGTGTAAACAAATGTGAAAGATTCGAAAGTTAATCCTGTAACGACCATTTCGAAATACTAATTAAAATTTCGTAAAGCAACAATGCATGATTTGAGATATATTATATTAGAATTTTCACGTGTTCTTCTTAAGTAATTTCTATCATATTAAACATATGACATTTCAAAAAAAGACCAATCATCTTTCTTTTTTTTGGATTTCTACTTACACTGTCGGTTTGTCAACTTCCTGTCAGCATTTCCATTTCACATGAATTAGACAATGCCCATTGCATAATTTCGGATAGGTGGAAATTAAATGGAATTATTCCGTTACTTAATGTACAATGTAAACAGGACCATTATTAATTTGATCGTCGGGTGTTTATACGTCTGGCGCTTATTATACGCATTCTCAGGTAATTTCAACTGGTCGCCGTCGTGTTACAAAAAGCAGTTGTACAATGCCTCCGAACTAATTATTTGAGAGGAAAATTTAAAAGGAAAAGTCATTTCTTAGTCATTACCAACTGAGGAATGCAAATTGGTATGGTTTATTGTACCATTATTGTCATGCTTGTATGCTTATAAACGAGACTTGGCATAAGTTAATGATATTATAATCGTCTTAGTCTTACAGAATTCTATTTTTATTATACTCCATTATACAATGCTCGGTAATACACTTGTAATTGTTTACATAAATTGACTGCATTAACCGTCAGTCAACTCCACCGTGCATGAATAGTCTATTTTTACTCATTTAACGCGCGATTTAGCTTGTTAACAAAGCAATGACATATGTTAATATTATGAGAACTTGCCAATAACCAGTTAATAGTGCAATAGATGGTCGTCACGTACGTGTCATGTATACTAAACAATTTAATGCGTTTTTAAATGAATTGCACATAAAAGGCAAATAAAATTGTAAAAGTGTTTCACTTAAAAAATAAATTAATTATTACGCATATCGATAAAAATTACTAAATAATTAATTGCTTATTCATCCCGTGATCATGTAACTAGATGACTAAATCACGATTGTAAGCGATTAAAGACTTGATCAATTAACTCTCGCAAAAGTGTTTAACTATCATGGCAAATGTTCTTCTAGCGAGTCGTTAATGAAGACTCCACGTAAATAAATGAATAAATTACCCCAATGAACACAAGGTGACTCATATTTGCGAGTGTTATAAAGGATATCGTAGGTCGGGATACGATGAACCGTAATCTTGTAATCACATACTGAATCAAATCTCGGGAAGATCATCACGTTATTTCGAGAACCGGTAAATAATTGAGCAATTCGTGCGTCTCGTGTCGAGAGAATAACCGGTTCTTTTCTTTTGATCGGTTCAATCGACCGAAGACAGGTTAATGGCTTAGACCTTTCTTTTTTACCGTTCGATCACCAAATCGATTGAATTAGTAAAATGAAAGATTTACTGATAGCTTTGGCATCGTGTAATTGAAAGTTACAGAAATAACTGATTCAATTACTCTCTAGTAGATATAAAATTAAAATATACTGATAATATAATGGCCTATGAAATGGCCTAAGAAAATCTTAATGATTAAAAAATAAAAAATGTAAGTAATAAAATTTATTTTCTTACAGCTTATGCAGGACATGAAGCTGGACCAAGCGTAGGACCCTACAACGGTGCGCATTATGCTGCTGCCAACCCAGTTCCACGTGTTTACTCTGCACCCAGTGCATATGCCCACCAGGGTTATGCAGGAGCATCGCCTTTCGGCAAAGCTTACCCATCGGCTCCTATTTTCCAGCCCCACAGTTACCACAACCAACAACAATTGGTAGGATCGCATTATTAGGTGCGCAACTTTCTTCAACATGCTTGCGATATCATGTACATAATATAGGTCAATAAATTGTTTTCTACGAATGACCCTAAATGGCAGAATTTTTTATTTAACTTCTACATTATTCTTAATCAACTGTACTCAGAATGCTGTTGCTGCGATTTGTGACTCGTAAGTATAACTGAGCTTTTTATACTAGAAAAAAGGAAACAGATAATCTGACTAAGAAACTGGAAAATTCGATTAAAAGTATTTGATGTAAAAGTGCTGCTGAACTTGGCTTAGTGGTTATAACCATTGCCATTTTGTTATTCTATAGTGAATAGAAATAGTTAGGTGACATATTAAGAAGTTATAGTTAATGCAGTTAATTTTGTTTTGTTTTTTAAGACAGCTTTTAATAATATAAAATTGTTTCCTCGATCATTTCAAACTATGAAAATAACTGGTATTGAAAATAGTTGCATAATGACTTTTATTTATTGATTCAAATATCAACTGCATCACATTTTTTTATTGGCCCAGCTCAGTCTTTCACATTCGAATATTCGGTTAGTTCTTCGGAAAGTAATAAAAATCACTACTTTTATAGTTAGGTACATTTGGTATATCTAGTTAATTTTATTTTTTAAATAAATAATAAATACAACTATGCAAATATCAGCATTTAACTTGCAACAATTCCAAGACAAACTAAATTCTATGTTCATTTAACTACTGTAGGACTGAAAAACAGTAGGGTTTTTATTCCAGCAGATCCAATTATTTAATTTACTTAGTTCAATGTTCATATTCTCTATTAATCTGATAATGTTCTAGTACACATTTGTATCATACGGTGTGGAAAATTTGATTTTACGCATTCCTGGGAGTAAGTAAAGTGTGCATTAATTCGTAAAATTCCTAAAAATTTGTCCAAAATATTAAAAAAGAGTCACTTTACGATCACTTTATGCCCACTTATTTGCTCGATCTCACAAGATATTTCCAATATTACCCAGACAGCACAAAATGTTTTGTTACATACCAAATACGTTACTGATATATAACGGTTATGAAGCCGGACATTTTTACATTCCTGTGACATAACCGTTATATATTTGCAACGTCTGTGCTGTATGGGTACTTTCTGCACTTGTGACGAAATATACTATTATTGATACGTGATTACAGTTCTAACCCCACTGTATCTTTGCATATTTGTAGACAAACGATCACTGCAGTAGATCTCATGAATATCTCCTAGTGGGACTAACAGGTCACTTAAATTGTTTTCCGTTACATTTTGTAAGATAAATGGCTATTTTAAGTTTGTTTTCATTTTACTAGTATCGTCATTTAACAATGAAAATAGTTGACTCTAATTTTTTCGCTGAATTTTGATGAACACCATAGATACTTTGAACCAATAAATTGTCCAAAATACATAAATAAGCATAAAAAAGACTAAATTATTTATTTTTTATACCCTCAACAAAATGCATAGCCAGGTCTATACTTTAGTCAAGTAAATGGTACAGCAAACATAATTTTCTATAGAAGTACAGTTCAAGTTAAGGTCGAAATAATTAGATCCACTGTAATGAATTTGCTATCTTACAAACTTTTCAAATGTTAATTTTTTGTTTAAAACTAGTTTTACAACTACTTTTTATATAAACTATTTCCTTTTATTTTGATTAAACGCCTTATTCGCTGTTTCCGTTTGTTTTAATCAACCGCTAGCTAGCAAAAGGCATTACAAGATGACTTTCATTCAAATTTCTTCTTTTAGTTTTTTATTTGGTAACCAATTTCGTAGGACGTAAACTTGGGAGGTCTGATCATTATTTCTTGCGGAAACAGTACTTTGATAACCGGACGAAGAAGTTATACTGTATATTGTAGGCTATATAATAATATGTAGTAATTTCTAGAGAGTGAATAACAGGTGGAAGTTTTGTTCTAATTGATGCAGCCACTACTATGGTAGAAAGCCAAAATTATTTTTCGTAACAAGTATTTTATGAAGTTGCAATCTAATTTCTGTATGCATTATTCTATATTATTAAAACAAGAGCTCCTTTATTTGAAAGTAATAAATTAATGAAATAAATTAAAAGCAAATAAAAAATACATTATATTACATTCTATCTTAAGTAACGAAAGTATAATTATAGAGAGAATAATAGATAAATTTAAAAAGACCGGAAATGTAGAAAAATCATTACAAAAGATAATTAAATAGAAATAATACATTGTCTTAATCCATATGCTTTACTGTAGGCGAGCCATTTGTAAATGAAACGAAATTTTTATTTAGCGCTTGCGAGTAAACATCACAAATATGATACGCCACCTACTATCGCATACATGGTCCAACGGTCGATAATATCATTTAATATCATTTTTAGTCCTGTGGATAAACTGTATTACTACATATTTTTGATTGCTTGTCTCACTAAATATACTTAGGTGCGGTGTTGAAATTGTATTACATGCGCAGTAAACATACACTATATTAGCAGACAAAGTTGAATTACTAATATATAATGGATTGCAGTGAGTATCATTAACATCTTTTGAGGAGCATTTTGGATTTAATGATCAATATACTTTCCTTTTTAGTACAATATATTTTTTTGGATGGTTTAGTTAAATTTATACGTAATTCTTCAAAAGTTCCTCTAGTGCAACCTGTAGTTTCCCTGTAATAAAAATCGTATCCCAGGTTTAGTAGGGGAATAACTGCAAAGGATAGTATTTTTGAAAAAACTCCATGTTTTATGAAAGTTACCATGTCATTTCTCTGCTTGATCAGAATAATGTTAAACTTAACAGATTAAAGACTTTCAGTCAAATTATAGCCACCAACGCTAGTAGAATTTTATTAAGGTCCTGATCAGGCGCATATATCAAGACCTTAATAACGTCTACTCGGAATAACGACACCCTTATACTTGTCCTTTTTAGTTATTTTACTATATTTTCAGTTAAACAGATCCTTAAACGTTTGAAGCATATAATAATATTTTTTATTGTATTATGTTTAAAGTTATTATAAGAGAATATAGGAAATAAACATGTATTTTTTTAAATGTAGTTAATTAAAGAAAATATTTAATAATAAACCCATAAAAATAACACTTGAGATTAATTGCTTAAGGATCAGACATTATAATATCACTGTTACATTTTAAGAATACAAAACGTCATATCAAATATGGCTGCTTAAAAATTACAAACGTTTCCAAACCTGCGAAAAAGTAACTACTTGGTGGTTTTTTTGAGGTTGCTGAACACGATTCCGAAATAAAATGTTCGAATTGCACATGGCGAGTGGAATATGGTGGATGCAAAATGAAAAATGTTTCAACATTTTCTGAAAGGTAACTATTTGAAGGTTTTGCTCATCGCTGTATGCGATTCTAGTATTCAGATTTTCCAAATTCAAAATATATTCAATACGAGAAATTTAGATTCAGATTTGCAAAATTCGAAACATCGGATCAGTAACACAAAGGATATTAATCCCTTATAAAGTTAAGTTGGAAATTCTTAATCCGCTATATGGGATCCATCATTTTGAATTTTAAAGATCTAATACCAGTTTCATATTCAGCGACCGAAAAAACAATCTCTAATATATAGTTTTTAATTATTTACCTTTTGGGTGAGTTTTAAGTAGAACACTACCAAAGAAAGTTTTATTATTCGTATTTTAGATAATAAATTTCACTTATTATTTTATAGTTAGTCAATAAAAAAAAATGTTTAACATACAAATAAGAAAAATGTTACATCATATATATATATATATATATATATATATATATATATATATATATATATATATATATATATATATATATATATATATATGGTCCACATTTTGGAAACTAAATAACTTCTGTTACGTTTATGGTACGTACAGGTAATGTACTCTTCTTTTCCTTTATGACATTATTACATACCGCGAAGTTTGCAAATCTACAAAACGTACATTTAAAATAAAATACTCTATAAAATTGTAATGAAATACGTTATACAACTTGAAGATATATCGCATCGTTGAGTATACATGTTGTAAATTTTCCAGTACTTGTAAATCGTAAATTATTGCTTTCCGTATTTGTAATACTATTATATTGTAATACCTTCCTGTCATGAAAAAAGATAGATATTTTGATCTATTTTACGATGTTTCCAATTATCATTGTGCCACTTCAACGTTGTCATAGTTATATATTATTTATTGTTAAAGTAGCATTTGGAATTATTTTTATATGCTACCCTTTCAGTATTAGAGTAAGCTATTATATTCTCTAAAGAATCCTTGTACAACTGCATTTTTTGTAACTGATAATATTGTCGAAGGAATTTTTATACATAACATTTACCCAGAAGTATATATTTCATATCTCTCGTAAAATCTGTCCATTTTTGTATTCTATTATTCAGTTTTCCGATCCTTTTAACATAGAAAATATAGAAACTCGATAGAAACAATGCAAACTAGACTCACTTTGTACTAGGCAGGTACTTACTTAAATTCTTACTTAAATCGTAACGTTTTTCAAATACCACAACTGTAAAAATCTGTTTATTTATTTTTTATTTAAAAATACTCTCGATGTACATTTTCCTAAGAAGAAGTATAGAACAAAAACATTTCAAAAAAATATTTTCTGAAAAGACAACCGCACTTGACTAAAATTAAAAAGCAACTTTAATTCATATTTCGCCATATTGCAAATATCAAGAAACTGAACGGATAAGTTATGATCGTTTTTAAAAGTCTTATTAACCGTTGGATTTTAACTAGTTGTTTATTGCGTAAGTTAGCTGAAAAAGTTTGACTTTTAAACGTTAGAAATAAATAACCCGTTTACTCGCAATTATAACAAAAGCGTTCGTTTAGAAGTGACGTCTGGCGATTCATACTCGATCACAGCTTGTGTTCCGATTGTTAAACCACTCAACGTCATAGGCCGTTGATCGTAAAATGTGAGTAGAATGAGTAATACCAGATTGATCACAATATTTTATTGATCTCGATAGACACTGTTACAATCTTAAAACGACGTGTAAGATATCCAGGAATAAAAAATATATGGAATTAACATTCCTCCATAGCTTGAATCTTTACAAATTAAACGCTAATAATAAATTGACTGTCATTTACTTCGGAAGGATGGCAAAATAAAAATACGATTTTTACTTAATATCGTCTTTTGTCTGTGTTTTAACACCTTGTGAGTATTTTTCAGGATTGATAGCAATTTTATTGTAAGCATCTATTTATGTGATTGAAAGAAAGGTGAAAAATCCCAAAAACTCCATAAAGGGTATCAAGCAGACAAGGTGCTCTACTACCCTGCAGAATCACTGATTAGTTTCCTCCTTTCAGGAAAGTTGAATGTGAATCGAATTAAAAAGTTCAGAAACAACAAAAAGCTAAAAAACATTAACTTGTGGTCATCCTTCTACGGAGTATCGTTTACAATTTTGCTCCACCACATGTACAAAGTTTAGAACAGGGATTTACACATTAAACCCAGAGTTCTCGAGTCTTTTTGAATGTTGATGTTGTTTTAAGAAGAAGTGAATCGACTCCAAGTTTAATCTTTTACCGTAGTTAGCTTTTTTGGCGAGGATTTCAATTTCCCAAAATCTCCGCGTTGTAGAATGTCCTTCACAAATAACGAAACAATATCTATTATGGCTTACAACGTTTTAAGATAAGCAAATCTCCATATAAATAATAACTTTCCCATACACCACAGTCTTAGGATATTCTGTTATCATCCTGAATATCCTACACGGGTAGAACTATTTTGCCTCTACAGCGACTATTTCGTTGTCCCTAACAAAATTTTGTTGTGTTATATAAAAAGCGAGTATTTGGCTGATTTAACAAAATGTTACTACTGCGTTTGCTCTGACATTCGCTGATACAGCTAATTTTTCATAATATTTGCCAATTAATTGGCTAAAATAGCGAATTTCCCTTTAGCAAATGCTCATTTGCTAAATTAGCCCAAATATTTTTATCCGTGTGTATCCCTCCAGGATAGCCAAAGGAAGTGCTGCGGACATCCGGGCGGGACGTAAACAAATATTATTAATTACATATAAAATAAAACCTTTTCTGTAGAAGCTTCTGCTCATATAGTAATTTTTGTTTACATATTTATGAAATATTCATGTTCATGAGGTATATCGTCTCAAATATCCTGCATCAGTCCTGGATTATCACAGGACGTCCTTCGACTTCCGATAGGGACGGAAAAAAAGTCGCTATATTTCACAATATTCTTTTAATATAGCAATGCCTACTAGCATAGTAAAGTATATTTGAAATATATATGAAATATATCCTATTCGCCATGTTAAGTACGCTGCGTGGGATCTTATCGACGAAAAAAAGGAACTACTGAAATGGGAGTAGTGACACTATAAATCGTACGGTAGTAAATTGTAGACTTCTTGAGGATAACGAAAGAATAGAAAATTGTTGGCATTACAACCAATCGAAAGGATACCTTTAAATACAAATGCTACTTTTGGAGGTCTTTACACATCCTTACAGTACCCCAAGATGGAAAAACAGTCTACTAAAGATTTTCGAATTTCCCAAACAGGATGTCCTCAGGACATCCTAAGGGCAACTGCATGATTAATGTGAAAAGTCCACAGGGTATCCTGGTGGCGTCCCGCGAATATACATCTAAGTTGTTATAAGGATGTTTAAAGGATCTAAATACATTTCGACGCCTTAGGAGCCCCTGAGAACATTCCGGGACGGAAACACGACGTCCTCAGGAAGTATTGACTTCGTGACCAGGAGTTCCTAAGGACGTTCTGAGAACGTCCATGTACTGTGAACCCTCTAAATTTTTGAACTTGACAAATAATATGATATTCAAATTTATATATAAATAATAAAACATTCAAACAACTCAGAGGACTGAAACAGAAGTTTGTGATGCAGTTTATTTACGTGTCCGGAATGGCAATGATATTTGTCTTTTACAAAGTATAACAAAAAACTGAAATTTCTAAAATAAAAGTTTTCAAATGTAAAACGCAATTCAAAGCACCACAATCTACGCAACTGAAACGTTGCATATAACGAAGTAAACATCACTATGTCAGGTATTATCAATATGCGGAAAAAATTAAACTCCCATTTCAGTAGTTTCATTTTGAATAAACATTATTAGAATTTATTAAAAATTTTGATCCGATCTATATTTAGATTATCTCCAAAATATATTTTTTTCTTTGGGATTCATGAAAAATGAATAAAGTGTTTCGTTCATGTAAACTTCTGCCTCCATTAGTCGATTTGAAAATGTTAATTAATAAAATATCATAATTTTGGAAAAATACTCTTAGCGACTCGTTTTGATAAATAATTTGAAATACGTTTAATTTTTGTACTTAAACAAAAAAATCGCTGAAAAAAATTTTAAACTTTCTGCTGTTATACAAAAAGTCGTAAAAAAAGAATATTATTAATCGAAGATCGTAAAAAATATAAGGAAGTAAAATTGAATGCACCGCTTGAAAGCTTTTTTTATACTTAAGTAAAGTTAAATAATAATAATAATATTTTAAGAAAGCGGAGGCTCGAATTGATTCCTGAACAATATTATGTATTTAAACAAAAATATTTGAGTAGTAAAATTTGAAAAATAAGTATTCAAATGTTTTAAAAATATCAAAATTAGTTTCTTGATCTAGTAACATAGATAGCACAAAGAAATACACATGCAGTTTAATGCCAAAAAATAAAAATTTTGTTGCGTTACGAAGAAGGATATTATTTAATTGTAAGTTATTTTATTTTTCAATTCTCTTATGATTTATGGAGTTACTGGCGGTACTTCTGTACCGGGAGAAAAGTTGGTGAAACATTGACTCGAAATCAAAACAATCTTCCTCCCAGATTTCTCACGATCGTGATCCAGTCGCTCTGTTATGCATTATGAGATTGAGATGATGAATTGCTATCCAAGACTCCGTGAACTGCAACTTAGCCTACATTCGATTTCGCAGCAAATGTATTCCAAGAGATGCGGTCTTATTACGATTTACCTCTGAAATCGCCTTTGTTATTTTCGCGCAATCGAGATTTAAATGGAGAACTCAATTTATTTAGATCTTATCACTCGGATAAGTATAAGCTGCTAGTTTTGAAGATCACACGTGAAACTGTCTACGCTCGAAGCATTCCTTTTATTCAACATTTTTTACATCTACAATTTGCATTGTTCTTGGGGATTTATAGAATACTGGTTTAAGTCTTCATTTTACATTATCTGCACGTGTATTATCCATTTTCGAAGAAATTACAACTTGCGAAGAATTTATACGTGCACAATATTTAAGTATGTAATGGAATTCTTGAGAACAGAGTGTCACACAATTCGCATGGGACATGTCTCACATGTTTGTAAATTTATGAGCAAATTAATAAAACTAGTCAATTTCAGGCTGCTAAATACAACTGAGTGAGAAAAGAACAAACTCTATTTACAATCCCACAAAAAATGTAGTTATCTGTTTAATCCAATATTTCCTTAAATTAAGTTTAACCTTAATATTGTCATTAGTGAATGTTAAAATCTAAGGTGGCTTTTAAGAAGAACTAAAAATTCTTCAGCAAGTGCTCAAGAAAATAATAAAAAAGTGTCGTAGTCGAGGAACTACTATAATCCCTGCAAAAAGTTTTAAGTAGGATTCTCATGAGAATCTCATGAAGCTCTCCTGAAACAAGTGCCTTATAATTGTCATAAATAAACATTATATACACCTATTAGTCATATAATCATGAATGTTTTGAGTTGAAATTTTATGGAAAATCAGGTAAATTTTCATATAAATCGCAAATATTGTCGAATACTGTTTCCGTAACATAGCGGGAGTACTGTACGACATTTATATGAAAATAAAAAAGGTACCTACTTGTTTCAAATTTTAAGGTGATTCTCATGAGAATCCTACCTAAAATTTTTCGCAGGGATTCCATGTATTCTGTCCACTGAATCGGAATTAGTGATTAAAGTCAAAGAAGAAAACGATTTTTCCGAGACACTGTGATATTGTATTTTCGTGTGTATTCTTACATGAAATCCGAATCGAAAGTTGGAATTGTCAAATTTGATAAACATTTTTTGTTTAATTACTTAAAATCACTAATTAAAAGCAAAAAAGAAAAGATATGCACAGGCAGTGTATCACGTATTTGTTTCTCGTTGAATTCGAATCCAAAGTCGAATACAAAATGTCTTGAATTTTATATTTTCCAATATGCCCCGACCAGAAATTTAGTCAGGCTAGAATCAGGTCCCGATCAGGCAAACTAGAAATAAATTCAGGCCCTGACATGGCCTCTGGTCAGGCCTTGATCAGGTGACGGATCCGGCCGTGATAATTTGGCCAGAGCAGAAAAATTAAAAAGTAGGATGAATTATTATCGATTTTTATTTTTTATTAGAATTTATGTGTTGTTAAGTATAATGTAACGTAATATAGTTCTACAATTTCGCTCGCAAATAAACCTATGAACCTGAAAAAATCCTACCCTGACCGAGGATCGAACCCAGGTCCGCCACTTGTGACGCTGACGCCTTAACCACTACGCTACGTTCGCATATTTATAACAGTACGTGAACAAAAGTAACTTATACACAACGTAATTTATACATATGTGGTTCAAATGAGATTTAGCGTAAATGTACCAATCGCTGCTGCATTAGAGGGTATATCACAATGAAATGGCATTTTCGGTACTTTCGCATTGAAAGAAACGATCTTTCTAGCATTTCATCAGTAGCTGATGATGTATTCTTTGTAAAATAATTTATAAAGTTTAATTACATCAGTATTATCGAAATAATGAATTAAAATATCATTTCGCTCGTGTGGGAAATTCCTACTTTGCGCACCCATATTGTAATGTACTATTTACGCACCAAGAACACTGCGTAAAATAAAATTTTTCGCACACAATGGCAAAAAGCATTGTTCCATACTGGTACGTAAAATTTTTCCTTTTACGTACGTGTATCCTTTTACGTGCGTTAAAGTACTATTATTTACCATTAACTTTACTTAAGTGGATATTATGTAGTATGGAAACCTGTTTTTGACCGTTTCAATAAATTCAACAGGATTAATTTGAAACTACTTAAAAGATGGTATTGCGTGGTGTTGCAATACCGTAAGCATGTAGAAAATACATAATTTTGGCAAATTTTTGGGTGTTCAGTTTTCAAGTTCTTTAAAAAAAAATAAAAAACATTCTCAAATTGACAACTTTTTTTGAATTTTAATGTATGGACATTTCTTTAAAAGGCAATAATAATTCTAAGCCATTCATTTTTGTATTTCAAACGAAAAACGCAGTAATACGGACACCCGTAGTAATTGGTACAGTGACCCTATTGTTTAACAAAGAATATAGCAACTCTTTGCAGAAGTTAATATTCACATAAAAAATATTAAACGCAATTATTTTATACGGTTATTTTTGTTGGAAATGATATACAAATATTATTTTATTTGAATTATTTTTAATTAATTTTGTCATTTCTTTGTAAGAAATAATTATATTTTGAATGTTACATTCTTATTTATAAGTCGGTTAAAATAGGTTAAATAAACATTTTTAAGATATTTACAAAATGCTTCTACATTTTTCTAAATTAATTTAAAAATTCACGAATATCAACAAATCAACGAAAATTAGAGTGAACATAAGAACACTTTTCTGAAATAACTACGAATAAATTTAAAAAATTCAATTAAAAAAAAAAATTTCATTATAATTTTCCATATTCAGTCGTGTCTGTGGAGACCATGCTGGAGTGTAGTCAGGGCATGAGGTTATAATCAGACACGACTGCACGGAAAAAAGTCGTCACATGATCAGGGGTCCCTGTTGGAGCTTGAACAGGGCCTGATGTGTTTACATTCAGGCACGCCCCATCAGGGGACCGAACTCGTATCTGGTCAACCTGATAAGGTTACGTTCAGGCATGCCTGAACAGGCGGCCGTGTTAAGGCCTGATCAAGGCCTGATCAATTATCAGGCTACCTGACAATATTTCTGACCTAGTGACTTCATACATTTAAGCAAAAATGTCCAATTAAAAGGGTTGCAATATTTTAGGGGAATTCCCTGTAATTTAATGGTTATGTATAACTTAATGTATGATATTGCATCAGTTCCTATATTTGAACTTCGAATTGGTATTTAGTTTTAAAATGAGTATACATTATGTTGTGTACAAAATATGTTTTCCCTTATAATTCCTATTTCTGAATAATCTGTTGAGTTTTTCTCACAAATTGGAGCCATTTCAGTACTTCTGATTTAGGATTCAGGGTAAACAAGTATGAAGGAATGTTCATGCAGAGTGTATCAGCAAAAATGTTTTGATTTTTTGTCTTCTTTTTAATTTGAGTCCAAATGATAAATTTAGCTTTGGTTTCTGCTGGCAAAGTATAGAAAGACGTAAATAAAATGAATATTTCAACTTTTTAATAATTGTATCTAATTTATTTATTACACAATATTTTTGAACAAGATAGAAAGAAATAAATAAAATAAGTTTATTTATTCAAGAATAATACATTCAAGGAATAAGCAAATTTATTATTTGAGTAATATTCTATTAAATATAGTGACCTTGTCTTCTTGAGTTTGACAGTATAATTACAAAAAGGAGAAGAATCAATTATCTCAGGTCCTTTTTTAAATTCACATTTCGGACTCCCAATTAGACCGTCACATTCAAAAAGTCGTTTCTCATTTTGTTTAATTTAATATAGTAGTGAAAAAGACAAAAGAATCTTTTTAATTCAGATATTATATATCAATAAGTAAAAAGACAGCTGTTTAAGTATAGAATTAAAACTCTTCTTTTGCTTTTGCTATTATAATCGAAAACAAGATCAAAACGAATGAATGTATTTTTTTAACGTTTTAGTTTATTTTTTTATGCTTCAGATATAAGTAAACTATTAAATTTGAAAAAATTACTATTTATAAAGTAGTAGCATGATGATGAGAAACCTATCTATCCCATGATTTTAATGCCACTTGAAGATCGATATCCGTTCGATATGCCACACGTTGCATCTAAACCAACTATTACGTAACGTAGTACCTGAACATTTTCTATATTTAATTTATGGAGTTTACAGGTTTATTTCGTCGGTTCACTTCGTTTTGTATTGCAACAAAGAATATCTTTGGCGTTCGTCAAAAACCCGAAACCGCATATTTCTGTTGTCTACTAAAGAGTTTAGGATTATTGGTAGATAATCATAAAATTTCACGATCGTCAGGCTGCGAAACGATCTAAAAACCCTAGGATTGCATCAGAGGTTACACCTCGAAGAGACGTGAGAAGAAACCTGGAGAACGTCGATCGCTAAGTCGAAGATCGCGATTCGTCAACAGATGTCGAAAAGGTCAGGAATTGGCAAAATGCGCATTCGTGTTACAAGTTACCGAAATTTCCAGTCAGTGATTATTTATAAATGACTATTTGGTGATCAGTTTAAATCTGTTTTTCAATCTGAAACAAATCGCTAAAAGATTGTTTAATCCACATTTTTTTAAAATGTGTATGTAATGAAAACCTTGATTTTGTCTCTACTTACATTTAAAATTGTGAATCGCAAATATCTGATTTAAGGTATCTATTCCAACACATATAGATATATTTAATAGTTTGCTAATAACGGAGGAAAAGTAAAAGTAACTTGAGTACATCTTCCATACAGACACGCCACCTGTGTTAAAATAATTAAAATACTATGCACATAAAAGAATATTCTTCACGTTACCGACTGCTGTGTAGTATTAAATCTTTATAAAATGTATGGCAATTTAATTAAATTTAAATGTCAATAAGTTAGAATTTGAACACAGGATTAATAATACGTTTATTGGTATAAATGTGTTCCTTTTATTAATTTATTTTTATGTATTTCAAATTCAGATGTATCCCTTTTGTATGAGAAATCATACACATACAAACACATACATACCTACGCACATACACGCGTGTACGCACGTACCTTTTACATATTATATTATATTACTTTATATATTATATTAGGTATGAAAATCTTATACCGATTACTTGTTAACGTTCTGAACAACTGAGTTCATAGATTAAACAAATATATGAGGGTATCATTCTATTTTGAATGCATTTATCGCATTATGTTTTTATAATTTTGCATCTATATACATTTATATATAGATATATAAGATTATAAGCACGCTACAAATTACAGTAAGAGTGTGGTAAGGTTATATCGTACGATAAATTTTACAATAAAAATGTGTTATCTCTCTATGCGCCATTATATAATACTAATGCTAAACTCATTTCCGTACCGAGAGCCGAACAGAGCTGCAAAAGTTGCGAAAACACCTGGTGGTGACAGATCTAATTATGTATGGCGTCTAATTTATACAAATGGTGGTAACCTTATATAAAGGCCAATATAGCATTGGTGTGCTTGGCTTAGATTTTAATTTTTTATTAGAAAATGAAATTTTTAGTTCTTCATAAGATTATCACCAACTTGTATGTACGTTACTTACATTTTAAGTAGGTTCTAAAGTGCTCGGCCGATAAGGTAGGAATCTTCACTCAAAATCGTTACTAAAAAATGACTATATCGATTTTTCAAAATTCGGGCTCTGTAAGGGAAATTTTAGTTACTTTAGATGGCATCCTAAAAAATGTCACTGGAATTAATTGAGAACTGACCGAGAATTTTCGGAAATAAGTGATTTTTAGTTATTTCCGAAAATTGTCGGTCAGCACTCAATTAATATCTTTGGTACTTTCTAGGAAAGTGTTTATAGTGCTTAGAATTGCCCTTACAGAGCCAGAATTTTAAAAATGTTACTGGGCCATCGTTAATTTATATTTGTTGGTGAAATGTCCTACCTTACCAGCAGTCCACTTTAGAACGCCCTTAAGGTACATACAAGAATCCTAATTTTGATATTGTAACAATGTTTTATTCAAATGTTACGGTTGTAATCTTTCGGCAACTATTTAATAATGTTACGTTCTGGTAGGGAACTCATTTTTACAAGTAAAAAAATACGTGTCTCTGTTCTCTTTTTTGAGTTTTGGAGGGTGTACGTAACATAATATATATAAACGTCGAAATTTGATGAAATTTTTTAGGTAATTTTTTTCGTTGACTTTAGGAAGAAAATGCATACAACCTTTTTTGTAGAGAATTTCATGCTCTATCTTTTTTGTTTGAAACATTTTTTAATAAAATTTGTATTTTTCAAAATAAATTAAAAAAAACTACGAAGAAACTTAATTGGGGCTAATGTTTTTTAGTAATAGACGGATGGATCTGCGCCAAAATCTAATCAGATCTAAGTTATGCCAAGACACGTATTTAAAAAAAAAATTTATGTCATTACGCTTATCCGTTCGCGAGTTATCGCGAGACAAAAAACGGGACGTACGGACGTACGTACGTACAAGATCAGGGACACAAATTTTTTTACTTCGACCCAGACCTTAGGTCTGAACAAAGTATTGAATTTGGTAATTTCGGGCATAAAAATTACCCTATAGTTTTTCATCAAATGTCGACGTTTCAGACCCTAAGGAACCCAAATCAACAATAAAAAAAATTTGTGCCGTGATCTTGTACGTACGTACGTCCCGTTTTTTTGTCTCGCGATAACTCGCGAACGGATAAGGTAGGGCAATAATTCTGTGGCGACATCACTCATGCGCGATGTAGGAAAGATGAAACTGATTTCTTCTGGTCGACGCATGCGCGTTCTATAACTGTATGTCGGAGGAGTAGGGAAAAAATGTCTTCCCCTTGCTAGGCAAATATTGGGATGGTTAGAAAAGGACAGACAAGACGGACGAGGCAAATATTGGGGGGCGGCACTGTATTTTCTTGTTTGTCCAGTTTTTTTTTCATTACTATTACAAAAATTCCCCTATATATTGTGAACATCCATCCATTAGCATTATTCAATGTTTCCTTGATTGTCACCATGTATTTTATGTTAAACTAATTTTTGTAAACTTATTTTCAGGCAATATTTTAAAAATTCAATTATTTATTGCTTTGATCAGGTTTTATTTTTCCAAACAGTGATCAAGCGGAATTATGTACCCATCAAGTGTTGCGTGCTGGATAGTACAACGAAGTGCGTTGCGTAGTAATGCGTTTACACAATTTTGTATTAAACTTTGGTAGATCGAGTTCACAAGTCGATTTATCGTTTTACTGATCTTGCGTGGTTCATGTTAGCATTAAACAAGATAATCTTAATTATTTCTTTTTCCGAGGATTTCACTTTTTTCCTCCTTTTTTTCACAAAAGAAGAATTCTATGGAAAACCTGCTAATAAATTGACCAATTACCCTGTAACTATTTATGTTTTTATGATTTAATAAAAAACATTGTTATGTTTAGCAATATTATGTTCAGGTTATTCAAGCTTATACTAACTGCGTAAAAAAGTTACAATATTTGTAGAACGTTTAGAAACGATTAGTTTTTATATTATTCGGTATAATAATACACAAAAAAGTGCTTATTAGCATATGAATCTAATTTTTGACATTTCTTGAACTGGAATTGAGGATCTGCTTTGATATACGAATTTTTTATTTCTATAGTAAATAACTTGATAATGGACGGACCTGATTATATTGCGTAAATATTTTGCATACACAGTGTAATGAACGTACACATCCCAAATTTTCATCAATACTAAAGAATTTTTTTAGTTACTTACAAAGTGTAGTTTAATTTAATTAATTAATTAATATTAGAATAAAGTTGTGTTTGATTTATTTGCGTAGATCTAAATCATTGCTTGTGATTTGTATAAACTTGAGAATGTATACTTACCGTATCATATATTACAAAAAATGTTAGGTAAAACATTTAATTTCAGGAAGAATTAAAAAAATAGTGCACTGCAATAACAATATGTGGTGTAGAATAATTTTTCGATTGCGTTTTCAACCAATAGGTCCATCATTTTTGCAAGAGCATAACCAACTGTGCTTACTTATGCTTTCACCCAGGTAATAATATGCTGTTTTACAGTTAAAGTAAACCAGTATAAAAACTATATAAAAAATTTCTTACTACAACATTTTAAAATATTTTTGGCTCATAATGAAGAATAGGATAACAAAAATTGTGGGTCAGATTTTTCATCAAATCAAAGGAGCCATTATTAAAGAAACTAATAGAAAAACAACATTCTCAGTTTTTTGCATTTATTTCGAAAAATATAAATGTGACAAAAAAATGTAGAACTTGAAATTTTCTATAAAAAAGTTCTAATGAGTTTCATTTATAGAATAAACGACAATACTGAAAAACAAAGCTGAAAATGATAATAATCGGAACGGCGGCAATTTCGAAGCCCTAACTTTAATGTAAGTTTGATATCACATCAAATGTGGACGACTTAGGTCAGGTTTTAATAAAAACAGGAGTGTCTGTGGCGGAGGTCCCAACACATAGGTTACTCTTGGGTTCTATCATTGCATTAAGCCTCAAATTTCTTCGAGGTTCATCAACACCAAAAACGTAGGTTACTTAAATTTGACTAGAACAAGGTCTCGGATGGATCTTCCACAATACAGATCCCTCCCAAGAACAACTATTGCAATTATAAAGCTTCAAGTTTGAGGTGGGTTCTATATTACCTGGGTAAGATTTCCATCATAAACGTTGACTTAGTATAAACAAATGAGCGCGGTTAATATGTAACATTCTAATGGCTAATTTATTATGGCGGCAGTAAAATAAAGAAATTTTGTTTTAACTAACAAACATCAGAGGCAGAGGAAAATAAGAATTTCCATTCTAGAAGTTTAAAATTCAATACTCTATAGTTTCTGAAGTCGCAGAAAATGAATATGGAACCAGACTTCAAAAATTCTAAGTGGACCACTAATTATAACGCTGTTGTATTGGCAGTATTTGTTTAATCATTTGATATACTTAATTAATGTTTTTGCATATATTACACTGCGATTCATTTTGTAAAAACAATTAATAGCGTTTCTTGATATTTGGAGAACATGGCATCAAAATGTTCAATTCTGCAGTTCGAAATAGTAAACTCCATAATGATGCCTTAAATATCTCGAGTAGTCTTTTTTATTCCTGTAAAACAGGCATTTTTCTTGTACAAGTTAAAACAAATTTCTCTTAGTTTTTACCTATAGCGTATAATAATTTTTACTAAATAATATTTTACATTTCAGTTAATATAATCGATTAAGGATATCAAATGGCAAAAAAAGCAACTCCCAACTACAGGAAACTTCATGCCAATTTGTGAGATAATACGTCGGTCGTAATCCAAATTTACTAACAGGAACCTATTTCTATAGCAAAATAATTTCATCCTACTAGAATGAAAATTCTCATTTTCGCCCAAAACTTTTGCCCCACTTTCTCATTTTAGCTTACACAGCGATGGGATTAAGGACATACCTACTAGTTAATAGACACGTAACATGGGTTCGCGTAACAAAACCTTTACTTTGTGACAAGACAGATAACTAATTGCAGTATTTTTTCTAAATTACATAATTATGCGTATATCTATTGATCTTACATAAATTAGACTTTAAATCCAAATTTCGTGCGAGTGTTTAACGATGACAATGGCTTGGTATTGTATTATTAGAACTGAAATTAATTCTCAAATATTTTCTAAACAATTAGCATTTCTTCATGTCCAAGTCACTCTAGGACAAAATAAAACCTTCCTACTTTTGAAAATTACCGGATGCAGTTTTTCCAAGTCAATGTCCAGTAGGTGACACATCCAGGGTCGAATTTACGAAGGATGATGAGATGTTGACTAATTGGGCGATTTTTACTATAGGCGCGGCGGAAATCCCCTGAACTCCACTATTCTAACATGAAGGCTATAAAAGCGATGCGCTGTTATGGCAGGGCGCACTTTTCACCAAGTTTCTTCGCCGACTGTGTCGTGGAATTGCTGCCATGAGACTCTTCGTAAGTTTCGTGTTTTTTAACCATCTTTTAACCTTCCTTTTTTTACAAAAAAAAGTTCGAAAGTGATCAATTTCGAAGAGTTGGGAGTTTAAATAATTTTAAAAGTCTTTACAAAAATACGTTACCGTAATAGTGTAAAAAATGAAAGTGAAAATTACCATGACCTTGTAAAGTTTGAAAAATGCTCAATTAAAGTTGGGTCTTTAAACTTGCATGATGCATCCGCGACGTTCAATTTGGCATTTTGACATTTATAGAGTTTTCACTCGTATTTTGCACTTGCCATCTGCGAAATTTACGGGAAAAAGACTTTCAAGAGAAAACTTTTCTTTTCCTTGGTGTACGAGTGTTATGTGTTTACCGGTACTTCAGAATACTTTCCATCGTAGATGATACTGGATTCAAACTAATATCTTTTAAATTGCAACAAATATTGTTGATATCAGTATGTTGTCTTTTGATTTGACATAATTTCAATATTGATTCTACAAAATGCCAACAACCAAATTGTCATAAAAAAATAGATTGTAGCAAATTTTTTAATCTATGCACTAACAAATCTGAATTTACATAAATACTTATTTTATTATTTGTCAATAAAAAAGTTTCTATTTTTAACAAATGTTCCATCTTTTGTGTAAATGTAGCTCAATTTACTTTTCTCTCACTTACGCCTGAGTTTAAAAGTTCTGTGGATTTGGCCATATACTAATTTGCCACTATTTAAATAAATATATACTTGAATCTAAATTTTTTTAAATGTATTGGAATTGTTTAATGGATTTGTAAAACTACTGTTTATTAAAAATATAGTTTAACATACATAAAATATACGTACCATTTTCGTGGTCGCATTTTATCTGATATTGTATGATGTTGTACAAAAAATGTATTTCTTGCCGACAACAATGTAATATTCTTATTTTTCTTACATCGAGAATTACTTGCATTGCTAATAGTTTATATGGAGTACAAATTAAAGTATGAGCATTATTCAGTAACGTGCATACTGAACATTATTTTTTAATTACTGTATAAGTTTAAGAAAGCTTAATAAGTTTTATATATAAATACTTTATTTATTATGTCTCCACTTTTTCGCATTTTGATATGAATTTTTCGTATCGTCATACGCTCCAAATTAATTTTTATTACAATTTCCTTTATTATAAAATACATTATAATGCATTATGCAATAAAAAATATATGCTCGGTATTCTGTAATATATATAATGAATTCAGTGTGTTGAAATACAATTAGTGAAAATTGACTTCGACGAAGTGAAAATCATAACATAGTAGAGGGGAGCTCCTTTATCGTAACAGCAATAAGTGCTCAAATGAATTTCCATTCAATCTAAACAATTTTCACTGCAGGAAATGTTGGATACACGCATATGCCACTTGCACGCCTATTGTATTTCTCTTTGTTGGTTGCCCATATCTAAATAATTCTAATCTTAATTAAATCAACGTAATTGACTCTGGCTTTTCCTTAAAATTATTTATAAAATACAATTTGAAAAGCTCTACATTTTATTGGCAGAAAAAGTGAATTAATGTTCCTAACAAACCACGTTGCACAATTACTTAAATAATTTAAGTTATTATAAATAAGTTTATTTATGTAGGCTGTATATATAAGTTTAATTACATAGATACAATTTACAAAATATTACTTGCAATATACTTGATAAAAAATTTAGAGTTCTCCATAATTGGCTAACTTCTGAATTGGTGAATTTTTATTCGTATTATTAAATGAAACTGAGATTTTTATAGAATGTGATAAAAAATAATGTAGAATATCAGAAAATTAATATAACATAAAGGTGAATACACTAATAGGACATTATTTGCTTGAAATGGGTTAAACTAACGCAGCATGTGTAACAGTCATAACAAGACAGATACATTTTATATTGTTTTATTTTCAGGCAATTATGTAAATATCATATTTAACAAAGTTGTTGTCGCACAACAAGTGTAGTAATTTACAGTAATTTCAATCTCATAATCGATTGATTGATAATCAATCATAAGAGTAAGAAAATGTCCTCTTTATATCTAAATATTGAGTTAAATACAATATTATTTTACGTCTTTAATGCATCAACTAATAATATTGATCGCAAACATGTAAAATACATATAATTAAAATTATCGTTTATGAATATACTGCACTGCAAATCTCTTCATGGAAGGTCTAATGATTAACACGAATACTTTCTAAAACAACTATTGAGGTGCGAAAATTTAAATTAATTTGTAGAAACAATTCTTAAAGCTGTACCAATGTTCCAGTTGACTTCCATCCCATAATTTGCGGAATTTTCGCAACATCAGTAAACATCAGAAATTCAGTAGTAAAATTTCACTCCAAAAGTGTCAATTATAGGACTAAGGGAGTAAATTCTCAATCATTTGGAGTAAATAATCTACTCTTAATTTGAAATGAATGATTTTACTTTATGTGATTTAACGTGTGCTCTAAAGGATCAAAATATCTTATATAGGCTGTTTGTATGCCCACGGCTGCACCGAAGTGTTTTCTGCAGATTTTGACCTCCTGAACACGAATTTTTCGGTCTGAATGCCGAAAAGTTGTTTTTAGTGTCAAATTAAAAAATCCGGTTTTCAGATTCAGAAAAATTCTAACGTATTTTCATTTGGAATACATAGGGTTCTTACATGTTTTCACGTTCGGGCCATAATTTCGGAGAAAAATACTATTGGAATTACAAAAAATTCAATTTTTGACATTTTCAACGCGTTGCCATACTTACAGGTGTAACGTTTTTTTAAAGGTGTTAGACCTAAACTTTTCTTCAAGTCTTCAACAATCAATGCAGTATCTTGTTCAAAGTTGTTTTCAGTCTAGATTGCGTTATTGCAGGTACTCTAATAATTTTTAATGCTGTACAAATTCCTTGTTACAATTGTATTAAAAATAAAGAAAAATCTGGAACAATAAAAGTCTGTTACTAAATTGCTATTTAAATTAAATTTTCGACAAAATATCTATTTCTAAATAGAATTTCATATTGACTTACTTGTAATAAAATTGATTGTGGATGCACAATAAATACTATACCAAAATTGTAACAAAATACAAGCAGTTACAAGGAATTAAAAAATGCAATATATATAATTAGTTATTATATAATTGATATCGTGACATAAGTGACATACGTGAGAGCTCTGGTTAGTTTTAATTTTTTTATAAAATCGGTTTCTTCTTGGCCTAGAAAATCGATATAAATAACGAACTTCCCATGCACTACAGGTGTTATTAGTCGAAGTTTGAAAACGGGGAAATTGTTAAAAAGAAATTTTCAAAAAATTCATAACTTTACAATATTGTTGTAAAATTACCTTTCTACCCTCACTATAATGACATAGATACTGTTGTTACGGGAACGTAAATACAATTTAAAAGGCAACACCACACGCACGCTTAAAATATTAAACAAAATATAATATTCTTATCCAATTATATAAATATCATGAAATCTGAAAAAAATTAAAAATTTCGAACTTTTATGAAAGAAAGCATAATTAGTCAAATGCATAGTTATATAAAAATAACAAATCAATACCAATCAAAATTTAAACAAAAAAAATTAAAAATCAAAATAGATACTCACGAAAATAATGATAAATTAATTGTGAATAATACATTCAACCATGTGGATAAGAAAATCCGTCTTAATTTAATATTTTTTCGATTGAGGGAAGACAATTTAATGTCAAATTTAAAGATTTATATTATTAACCACATTAACATATTCTAATTGGTATTTTACCTAACATAAATACGTAGTCATAGTGAAAATTATGCTTTATGTGCTAGTTTATTCTTGCTTAAAATAATATGGCGTCATTTGAAAGTACATTTCTTTAGACAAAATACATTTCAGGTTACTTTAGTTTTGACGACGTTTTCGATCGTGGTTGATGCAGCTTTGTACGAAGACGATTTTCGATATCATGGGCCTCCAGCACCCCTTGCCCACGACGGGAGAGTCGTAAACACACCGGAAGTGGAATATGCCAGACAATTGCACATGGCTGCTTATGCTGCTGCAATTGCCAGAATGGAAGCAGTGAAAGCCTTAGATCCTAATCCTATTGAAGAAGATGATCCAAGTCAGAATGATGTTGCGAGCGATCTTAGAGGGCCCTATCGGGGTAATGGATATCGGATTCTTCAACAATCCACGCATCAAGCAGATCCGGCACCTGTATATGCGGAAGAGAGGGGTAGTATAGGCCCTGCCCAAGTAAGTAATCAATTATAACATAACTATATTTTATGCCTTTTTACGTACAGTAGCCTACACTTTGCAATAGTTAGAAGTTAGTTTTAGGCCCATTCACGTTTTAAAGTCTGTTTATTTTTGTTTGTTACCCAGTTCTAGAACCTAAAAACCAATTTATATTTAAAATAGATACTGATTTCTATTAATTATCGGATATATGATTACCGTACTTATTTTTAAATAATGAAGATTTTTCGACTTTTGATTTGTAACTACCGATGTTATTTATTATGTAGTATTCTAATATTTCATAAAATATATGAGTTTCGCGCTCATATTTTAGTGTTGAAATTATTCATATCAATTGAATATACTAAATCGTTATTTATGCTATTAATTGAAAATAGATTCATTGGTCGAATAAAATATGAAAAAACTCATAAGTGAAACGGTATATTGTAGATAATTTAACATTATTCCAGTTATGTAATACACCTGTCTGTACTATGGTAACCTACCCATTAGTATTTAATTTTTTGATTGAACATTAATGCCCAAAAGAACAGTTTTTCGACCTTACATTTCATTGATTAACGCAGTCCTAAAAATATACATTTGGAAGGCCTAAACATTATTTCTGATATTTTTCTTTTTCAGTATTTTTTTAAAATTTGCATTTAAATATTTTGTTTCTTCAAATTACTCCGTCAATGTCATTTTTGGGGGGTTACAATATCGCCGATTTATTAGTTTGGTATCATAATTCCAATATTCAAGGTCAATTCTATCAACGTCATCCGAATGTATACAACATCAAAAATAGCAGAATTTATGGTCCTATAATAAAAGATATATTATTGGAAATCCAGTAAACAATCAAAGTCAACATAAAACATTTGTTTTAGTTATCAATATATGAAAAATAGAAAAAATTGTTCTCCATGATTGGAATTGAAATATAAGTAGCAAAATTTGTCATCTTTGGTAATATTCCGTTTCAAAATTCTGGGTATGTATTTGATTGATTTAATCGATGATCTTCAACTGTTGAACTAACTTCCCACATGGAAGAGAAACATCCCAATGACATTTCCAGAATATTACTTTAGAGACATTAATATTCTGGAGATGTTTTCAGGGATATTTTAGAGACACCCCAGAACGTCTTATGTCCGCATTTTTTATATTCTGGTGACATCTGCAATATTCTAGACATTGTAGAGACGCTCTGAGTTTATTCTGCAATAAAACATATACTTTCTGGAGATTTTCTGCAGATATTCTTTTGATATTCTGAAGACATTTCGGTCATAAAGAGAGCTTCAATAATAGAACGAATTATTATAGATATTTAATTTGATTTTTATTATTATGTATGTGTCGTCAGATATGTCATTACTGAATATAGTTTGACAATTTCGATATAAATCTATGAACGTGAAAATAATTTACCCCGTCCGAGGGTCGAGTATCCCGTGTAATATATTAGGTATATAATAATAATTATTATGTTATTTGCATCAATTTCTCAAAATGAAATATTTACAGAATATCTCATCCGCAAAGATTTTCAAGAAACATTCTAGCGATGTTAAATTTGAGATACTGTGAGAGATTTCAGGCGAGATATCTCTGGAATATTCCAAAAGCCATATGTAAAGAATGTCTCAAATGAAACATTTCCAGAATGTCTCATTTGCAATGTTGTGCAACGATTCTCGCACAACATTCTAGCGACGTTGAATTTGAGATACAGTGAGACATTTCAAATGAGACCTCTCCAGAATATTCTAAGAATAATACATATCAAATGAAATATTCTCAGAATGTCTCATCTGCAATGTTCTGCAATATTTTCTGAGGGACATTTGGGCGATATAAAATTCGAAATATCAAATTGGAGACATTTAGAATACCACATCTCTAGAACATTCTGAGAATCATACATATATAATGTTTCAAATGAAATGTTATCAGAATATCTCATTTGCACCATTTTGTTTTAGACATTTTCAGAATATTCTGGAGATATTTCAATGGTAACGTTTGTGACATTCTGAGGATATTCTGGAGATTTTATTTCTATGTGGGTTAGAAGTTCAAATAAATTTTTTTGACATTTTTAATATCATAACAAGATATAATTTCGCTTTCAAATGGGAAGCTTTAAATGAAAGGAAATTTATTAACTTTCAATATTCATTCATTATCTTAAACAATGGGGTCAAAATAAAAATGAATAATAGGCGTGTACATTATTTATGAAATTGTATACATGGATTATTTATTAACAATTGAAAAAGCTATAATACTGCACAGGTTCTGATAAATGATTTTCTTGACCAATGAAAAAGTATAACGAGTCTGCGAAGAATTAGTTAATTATCTTCTAAGAAAAAGGCAATTTCACTTTTTCGAGGAATGCGATCAATTAAATTAATCAAAAGATCATGCATCAGAATAGGATTCATTTCCGTTGGAAGTTGCTTTCAAATATGGTATTCATTACTTACATTCAATTATTAATTAAAATGAGATATGATTGATTTGTTTAGAAAAATGTAGACAATTTGACCAGTGCTTAAACGACATATGAATATTAATTGAATTAACAGTACCAGTAAAAAATATGACCACGTTCCGACCATTTTTATTCTAAGCTAAGCAGCGATGGATTCCAGTAAAACAGGCCAGAAACTAGCGTCGTTTGCTATTAACCCATTAATACCCAAAGAACACTTTCTTTGCGTCAGTTTCAATCAAGTATTTCATATCAAAATCAATGTTGAAAAAAAATGTAAGGTACATATCCTACTATTTTCTAGGTCTGCCTTCAAGATTCCGAGTTCAAAATTAAGTTCCAGTTATCAAGAATTCTAATATGGCGCTAAAATTTTTAAAAAATTGAGAAATATTTGTTCTTGGTTAATTTTTTCGACCTATTAGAATATTGGAATTACGTTGAAACGATGTACAAAGGCGGTCAAAACATGAATTTTACGAAACGATCTCAAAATGGTGTCCACAATGAATATTTCTTTACAAAATTCGAAACGCGCTAACTCAAAAAATATGAGCTTTTTCAAAGAAATTTTCATTGTGGACGCCCTTCTGAGGTTGTTGGAATTAAGAAAAATAAAAAAGTAACATTTCTCTTGAAATTGAAATATTTTATCTGCCTTTGTCCATAGTTTCAGTAGAATCCTTATTTTAATAGCACATTTTTAAAATTTGGCTTCATGTTGGAATTTCTGGTGTCCAAACCTCAATTTTGACCTCGGAATCGTGAAAAGCAATCTTGAAAATAGTACGTACTTTTCAATTTTGTTGAATTTTTCGATTTTTATACGAAATACTTGATTCAAATTGAAGCAAAAAAGGTGTCCTTTGGGCGTTAATAGAATAAGGAAACATAAAAATGATACTTGTTTTTATTTGTTATAAAAATTGATTTTTATAACAAAATTATTATTATTTTACAGGCTAAGCCTTCCCGATTTGTAGCATTTGTTGGAGCTGCAAAATCTGAAAGGCACAAATTCGAACACAAATACGAAGATCGAGGTCCAAATAAGCTAGCCTATGTATCATCTCCCGGTCCTGTTGGTATAGCTCGCAAGCCTTACAAAGGACCCCCAGCACCATTAGGACCTGATGGCCGAGTTGTCGATACCGCTGAAGTATCCAAAATAAAGGAAGCACACCTCAGAGCTTTTGAACATGCTATGGCGATTGCTGCAAGGCATCCAGAAAAAGAAAATATAATTTACGAAGAACAATGATAAAAATTGTAATTTTAACTGCCACTTCATATTTATTTTATATTACACAAAATAAGTTCGTTTTCAGAAATGAAAAATGTATTTATTTGAAATTTTTTAGATAGGTATGATTATGCTCATGTATATATATTTTTGTACACTTATATATTATAACATAATTATCATTAGTCATTAAATGTAATAAACATGGAACATAGGGTGTTGATAAATATCCGAAACAATGTACTGCACAGAGCGCTGAGTGGGGTTTTTATTGTACTTTCTGTATAAATTCGAATTAGTTTTAATAACAATCAGATAGAGTATCACATGGAGAAATGTAACAATAGGTATATATGATACAACTCATTGTGTTTGCATTCCATAGTTGCCTTTGCGGTATATGTAATTTTCCTAAAAAACATGACTGGCTGTATATTACCAACAATACGGTTGAATCAAACTACTAATAGATAGCACGATGGCAGATGATAAGTTTGAATTACGACGTGCAATGACGATCCATAATGTCAAAAATCGTCATGCATAATATAGCATACATTCCAATGGTGTTAATGGTATTTGTCACAAACATATAAGTATATTAATATATTCTATTTCACAAAATTGATTGTCAAATATTTTGTCCACAAATAGTGAAAGTGAAATAGTCATTTCTTGTTATATTTTACTCCCTAATTTGTAACAGATTAATATGCTATAAAAAATAAGCATGCATTAGGAAAATTACTAAAGAATTCATATACCATCTGCATTAAAAAGAATATACTCATAAAAACGATTACATTCTGAAACTAATACTCGTTATTTTCGTAAAATTGCCACACTAAAAAGAATATTTCTTTTGTGTCTATATTGTGCTTATGTTATTAACATGTAGATGATTTAATTTGTACAAGTAAATCGAATTTATATTCGCACAGATAATCTGCTATAAAGGCATTGCCGTAAACGTGTTGGAAGTATTATAGGTAAATTCATAATTTTGTTTATTATTTACAACAATTTTCTTGATACATAAAAATAGTTAGAAGCTATTGCATGAAGCTGATTTTCTAACATGATTACTAGATTTTTAGTACGTTTAAATATACAAATTAAGATGAAATATATGCCAACATTCTTTAAAATTTATACTCGCCCGTCAAATAAATGGAATATAAGCAAAAATTTGGCTTATAATGAGCAAATCAAGATAGTATTGTAAAATATGTAACTTTATACTTTTTACAACATTTTTGCTTAACGTTGAAAACTCGTCCCAATTGCATTAGGAGATAATTGCAATTAAGTTATAACAAAATTTTATTTCACACAGATAGATGGAATTTTTGTGAAATTGTTTTTTGATAAAGAAAAAATGAAGGTCAAACTCTCCGAGATTCTATACGCCGGTATCTGAACCCTCATTACCGGTCGCATTATAAATGAAATATAAGATATTTCTTAATAAATATTTCTTATCAAAGAACGATTCAACAATTTCACAAAAATTCTATCTATACCATGTTTGGGAAATAACATTTTTTCTAGATTATTTGCAATTATGTCTAATGGTGTAGATTTCCATTTTCGGTTCTATAGCCACATTTATTAATTTTTGTCTAATACTGGCTAAATACTTGATTTGTTATGAAGATGTTACCTATTACATAAGATATGATCTCATTTAATAAAGATATTTGAAAATTTTTCTAGTGATTACATGAATGAGTTATGTAAAAAGGTTTTCATATGTATACAAATTTAATATTATCTACAAAACTTTTCCTAAAGATGGAAATAAAGCTTTAAATTTGCAAGTCGATGTCACTATTTTTCCATTATTCGTTATGAGTTAAATCAAATTTCAAATTGTTCATATATATCATTATAACCGACTTACTGTTTAAGATAAGTTTCTGTTAAGTAAGGACAACCCGAGTGTGTGCAACAATGCTTTTCCGCCCGCGATATGTACACTATTTTTTGTCATATAGTAGAAGTAATTAATGAAAAAGTTATTAATTATAATGTAATATTTAAACAAAATTAAAATTATTTATAATTATATATTTATTAATAATTTATAAACTTTATGGGTCGTGTTTTTGATGAGGTTGACCTCAAATGGCACTCTAAATAGTTAAACACTGCGCGCTCACTGCTCTCTATCTCGAAAATGATTCAACGTATAAACAAAATTAGTCAACAAAAGTTGTAGAGAATTACATCCTCTATAATATTGATAAGAGATACAAATATCCTAAACCCCAAAGGAAACGAGATATATGCAAACAATGGGAAAAAAGACGATTTTTGGGACTTTTGACCTTGACTTTTCATAGACGCGGACATCGTATCATATGCAGGTTTTGAGACATGTTTTCGGATGTTCAAATAAAGGGTATTTAACAATTTTTAGCTGGGTATCTTACATTCCGAGATTCTTACCTTATTTTGACTAAGATGACTGGATTAATGTGCTTTATTTCATTTTTGAAAACTACTTTCCAATTTTCTGCAAAATTGCAAAGGAAATCAAATTACTGAACGTTCCTTGTACTTTAACTTATTTCAATGCATTCCTTTGAATATTTTTAACCCTTTGTCCCACTACCTGGGTCAGATTGACCCAGCGTAAATTTCAAAGTTCTGTAATTTCCGAAAAAGGGCGCGGGGGCGCCACGATCCGTCCGTAAAAAAAGTTACTACTGCCAAGAACCCCTCTACCGAGTACCTTAGTACTTTAAAATACCTCAGGACGCAAACGACCCAGGTAGTGGGAGAGAAGGTGCCGAAATACCCTAGTGGGACAAAGGGTTAATATATTTATGGCTGCTTGCTTTGACTGTCTTAGATGCCAGTTCTCGAAAAAATATTTCAATAGTAGTTTTTTTCTATATTACATTTTTTCCACAATGCAAATGTTACGTCTTCAACTATACCATCAATTGGAATAATATTATTATATCATTCATGTAGTATTTTAAGGCAATTTTAATATAACTTTCGCTAAAAGCATGGCCGCAATAAGGATCAGTAGAATCATACACACCACTCTTCTTTTTTAGGTTCCTTGATTTAACAACAATATATTTAAATACTTCAGGAAAAGTCGATAGTGTGGTATGTTTGCTAAACGTTTCAGGTATTATTGTTTTTTTTCTGATTTATTGGAATAATTTTGTTACGCTAAACCAAAATTTCTATCATGTGGCTGGCATGACATTCACTTTCGTTTGGCAATAACTTATACGCTATTCCATCGTAAAGTAGTTTCGGTCAAATCATCTGGAAGAAAGTTATGGTCATTGTCATCATTTAGATCATATTCATCATTTCTGGGATTAATTTCATAAATACCGACTTCCTTGTCAGCTTGCTTAATACTGTCAATATCTTGAGGCATCTACATTTGATGGCACGATAAATAGCGAAACAAATCTATAATAACAGTTTTTACAAACAACGTCATTTTTAATACGCTTTTTAGGAAACATAGGTTGTAGAAGAATAGCTAATTCTTGTAATTCTTTAAATTTATTATTTTTATATGACGCATTAATGTGGATTTTGTTTATAATCAGTTTTAAGGAAAATGTCTTTACATTTTTCCTTCTAACTTGGAGACACAACGTCTATGTCGAAAATCGTAGAACCAATGGTAAGACCAAAAATGTAGGTAATCAAATTTTTTTTATTTGGTATATTGCAAATTCAGAAGGTTCTTATTGGGCTTCTCAGAAAACGACCACAAACACAATTTTTCGATATTGTATATATATATATATATATTTAAGCATGCTCTCCCCTTAATATGTTTATATAATAGAAATGTGCATTTGGATTTTGAACCTAATGAAACGCCCTAGAAAATTGTTCTGGATTGATGTGGTTATGATAACATTTTTTTAAATACACCATTCCAAATTTTTAAAATTTTCTGGAGTATTCCGATGAATAAATGAATATAATAATGTAAAAACAGTCGGAATCGTCAGTTTTTTAGTTATTTATACCTATATTAAAACTTTCGACGAGTTCTTTAAAAAATGTCTGTTATGAAATATTTACGTTTAAAATAGTAGTTTTCGATATACGGGCATAAAGTTCAATTTTACGGACCGTAATTCAACATGCGATTAAATAGGAGCAGTGTGTAATGTTGAACTCTTACGCCTGTACATCGAACATTATTTTTTGATATATGTATGCGTAAAGTTTGTGCGCCTTTTTCAAGCGAGTATGACGCATGGAAAAATGTGCATAAAGTCGAACTTTACGTATACTATATCAAAATATACGGTTTTTTGTTATTTCGTCAGAAATGCAGGGGTTACCTACGATTTTCAGGTTTTACCTGGTTTCTATCGATTATGCGTAAAAAAGAACAATTGGAAACAAATTTATAGCTTATAAAATTTTGTAGAAATACACATCTCAAAATTTGTTTATAATCAGTAGTGGCTCACAAGAAGCGTTCAAAGAGTAGTGCATATTTTTGAGAAAATTATATTTCGTATTGTACGAGTAAAGTAAATAGGTAAATAAACAAATTTAGGTTTATTTTTAGAAAATATGAATTTACGAGGTATTTGAGCCTTTAAGCTCATCATATTTTTAAGATTATTAGTAAGTGAGATACAATCCTGAACGCCAGTGAGTGCGCGCTGACCTATTGTAGACCGGTAACAACACTTATTGCACATTGCACTGTAAACGGTTATTTTCATTCAAGAAATTTCACAGGATTCTGCATAAACATTATAGCTTATTTAATGTCAAATAATTTCTTGTTTTTTTTTTAAATTGTTCAAAGTCGACCAAGATATATTCTATTTTTCGCCAATTTTTGAAACCCTGGTAGAAAATGAATCTAGTTTCTGACCAATTTCTGGCCATTTTACTTAGTTTACATGTTAAAGGTATAGGGCAGTGTAACAAAAAACTGGTCAAATTTCTCCCAGGGTAACTCCACTGACAATTGTCTGATTTTGCAATATACCAAATGTAAGGAAATTTAATTACGTATCTTTTAGTCCTTCAGATTTTCTCGGAATATGTTAAATCAACTATTCTCTTTTTCCCGTTTATCATATATGTCGATTAAATGATTCCGAAATTTCAGTTTCGTTAATTAAAAGGGGCTGCAATAATCTATTACTATATTTATTGCGTTCATAGAACAAATATCTCGATATTTTCAATTAGCTGGCGTTGCACAACATCACGCAACCCGCGAATTTACGGATTCGACCTGTCGACACTCGACCTATTTATCTTGAAATTCAAAGTTCGTTAAGCGTTCATAAATCAGCAGCGTAAACTGTAATTGTTATGAGCCCGTAAAAACGCACAGTTCTTCATTCATTCAACGGAATTCCTTATCAACGTAACAGTACGATTGTCATACACGTCTTACTATTTTGCCCATTTGCATTTTCAGCCCTGCACAATCAAATTTAAAAAAATTCGTAGCGGATTAGCAACGAGAAAGTTATGAATCGGTGCGGTAAATCATTCGTTCCGACTTCCGCACAATCAGGACATAGGTGACTTGGCCCCATTCCGTAACCATGAGCTCATTGTCGTGTCCAAGTATCAGGACATTCATAGGGATTTTGTTTACAAAATGGCGACAATGCATAGTGGATGAGCATTCCGCGAGTTCACTCTCGTTTTCATTGTGGCCATGTCGATTACGTGGGCATTGCCTAGTGAACTCGTTCTGTCATCCCACACCGATCTAATGGTGCCAGTTAGTCGGTAGGTAGATATAGGTAGGTGACTATAGGTGGGCGTCGTCGCGGCCAATGAGAAACCGAAGGGAAGAGCACTCCCAGGCGAAACTGCACCAGCGCACACAGCGCGTTCATTCTTGTGTAATATCGGCTCGCCACAAAGATAAGGATTACCCGATGCTATTCGTGCACTACACGTCACGCGGCAAATTATCTTGAAATAAGTCGATTAAATAAACTAATCGAGTCTCGATGATTAAATGATGACAATTTAAACTGTTTCGAAATTACTAAGGGATGCATGTATTTCCCGAAAAACTTTTTGTGAAAACGTTTTTTAAATAAATCGATAAACTACTGACATGAAATACGTAGAGGTTTTTGTATTATCACCGAAGTAATCCAAAAGATCTGGAGTCATAAAGAATGTACAAAACGTAATTTGTTGTTCTTTAAAAATCGATTATAACATTTTTATAGTTACTCTCGAGAAATTAGCCGCATTGACCGGAAAAGAGATAGAGATCCGTCTGGGTTTCATCCAGGTTAACCCTGTTACAAAATTGGACTTAATAGAAAGAGGGTTCAAGCTATAATCCAGTCGGGTTAGTTCGTGCTGTTACTCCTAGGATTGTACCCTTTGGAAGTTTTGCCTCTATGTTGTTACATGACTTATCATCCGCGATCTGTATAGCTAGTGAAGGTTGATTGACAACAGCTGCGTAATTCTAAACCCATTTTGGAGGAAATGCTGAACCTATTTTGAGTAAAACATCAAACGAAAAAAATTAATTTATTCTTGTAGAAAGTCAAACTATGTTATATACAGTCCAGAGATTTGATTTGAATTCGTATAATCTGAGTGATTTTGATCGGACCATCCTGGTTGGTTTACAACCTGAACTCTGTCCATAGCCCGATCTAAATTTCTATACCCAAAAAAAGGACACGATAATTACATCATCCGAAATACTAGAATCAATTATTATGTTTTCAATGCCACACAGAAAAAAAATAAGTCTTAAAATTGTTACATCTTAAATTCATCATCAGGCGAGGCTTAATTTAAGCCCGAAATTGCTTTAATTTTCTTAAATGCAGTTAGTGTTTTGGCTTAAAGTCTTAGTTTCAGTGAGCAAAACTGACTTTTAGATGATATTTTGCATTAAAATAAGATTTATCGCGCCTATGGCATCTAAGTTAGACGAATCTTATTTCAAATCAAAATATCGGCTGAAAGTCAGTTTTGTTGTCCGGAAAGACTTTAAGCCTAAATAATGTCGGAATTTAAGAAAAGTAACGCAATTTTGGACTGAAATTAAGCCTCACCTAATGATGAATTTAAGATGTAGCAATTTCAAGACCTTTTTTTCTGTGCAAGATCTAACTCAACATTTCTAAAAACATATATTTACATTAAATTTCCTAGTTTGTTTTTAATTAATATAAGTATCAGGAAGATGAAGAGAGTGTAAAATACGCTGTGAACAACAGTCATTTTATCATTTCACACCGGAAAGGATAAAATAACTAAGTAGAGCTCCGAACCTAATTTTGCAAAATATTGTCAGGAAATTAGCCGTTTTATGTAAAAATAAGCAAACCCTATTGTCGTATCTTTTAAGGACAAACATTTCGTGCACTTGCTATTTTCCTGTTGTTCATATTAAAAATTTAAAATATAAAAAATCACTCTGAAAAAATTACGTTTTTTAAAATAAATTTGCCAATAGTAATGCCAATTGCACGGAAGTTGTGTCATGTAGATAGTTTAATTTGGAGGATGAATTAAGTGTTTAAAACCGCATACGCATTATATACGCTTAAGAATATTACTGTGCTAGATGAAATATTGTTTTGTGTAAAATCTCATATTCTGAGTGGCGGTTTACCATAAAGTACTTATAAACTATGTGCAAATTGAACTGCAATAAGTTACATTTAAATCAACACCAACAAATATAGATTTTGCAATAAATTAACCACTTAAAAGTAGTGTATTTATTAAATATTACAATTATTGTGAATCCATAACGCATTGCCTATTAAACAAAAACATTGAAAGAAATAAATATACATAAAAAATGATTCGCATGGCCTAAGCATGCATATTAAATGTACCACGTACAACAATGTTTACATGCTATATCAAGTGGAGTAATAAACCATTTATCAGACGTAGAAAATTATTCGTCGTAACAATTATTGAAAAATTGTTGAAATGACACGTATAATATTTCAAAATAATGTAACTGAAAATCAATTTAATTGTACTTGCAATCGTCGTCCTCTTACATCAGTAATTTTGTTGGTTTAGTTTTTTCTATAGATTGGAAGGAAAATAAAGGAAATTTTCTTCACTTGCGTTACGAACGGAGCTGTTCACGGTACGTTTATTTATAATTGCTTTCCTTTTCTCGCAATTATTTAGTTTCATTTAGCTATCGTTATGAAAATTTAATGCAACACGTATATTGGGATTTAATTGCACTGTAGTGGTAGTGAACTACATATCCACGAAATAATATATTGAAATATAATCGATTCTGCTCAATCCAATACATTGGGAATTATATTTTGAAATCAAAATTTAGTTTAGATTATGGCTATAAGCTTTAAAATGCTTGAACAATATTGAATATACTACAAATTAGGCACTATGTGATGATCGTTATATCTATGCATCATATTCTTTTACAGTATAATAGTAATATTTCAATTCTGAAAATGACATTCTACTATAATGATTTTTGACATCTTGACATCAATTCACGTATTTAGCGAAAACTTGTCTGTCACAAATAACTAATGTTCATTCTTTTGTTTTGTATTATTCATTCACTATGTAACATTGCAATAATTGCATTAATTTGAGTTAAGTATGCATAATTTACTTGTATCGAATGAAACAATTCTGTAAATTTATGTTTATCTCCCTAGTATATTTTGCGAATTCCGAAATATTATCGCAATGCCTGGGACCTGCGAAATTGACAGTCGACCATTCCGACGACCCCCCAAAATTGACTGCAAGTTGCGAAAACGAGCGAACGGGAGGTGATCCCAAGTTTAAGTATTCTTAACAGACTTTTAACCTTGATTTGTTAACATTGTTAAAACGTTGCCATTAATTTGTTATTGAAATTGGACTAATTGATCCATGAGTTACAGAAAATATATTTGGTATTATTAAAAAAATTTACAAACGATGTTCAAAATTCTTGTGAAAAGCATTTTATGAAATAATTTTTTTCTTTTTCGAAATACGTTGCGGCAATAAATCTGGGGTTTTCTCAGTGTATTATTTTTGTGCACAATCTCAACAAAATTTAAAAAAAAAGATAGTTTCCTACGTATACAGTGTTACTCATAAATAGTTTTATGTTATGCAGTCGGTAAAATGCTACTTTACACTTTTTTTACTATTTTTTTACGCATTTTAAACACTTAAATAACATAAAATATCTGATGATACATGTTTTTTTTCCTAATATGAATGCCACCCTCACATCTGCAGAAAAAACTTTTACCCACTAGTGTCGTAATATACTATTTTAATACCCATTAGAAAATCTTCGAACGAAACATCTCATGAAAAGTTTCAGTTTTAACATTCAGGATTTTTAGTGAGTCACTTGGTGGTAACCATGAAAGTAATCTTACAAGAGAAATCTACAAAGGGAAACACCCTTAGGGGGTACTTGAAGTTGCAAATGTTGTTTTAACCCTTTTCGTCCCGACAATCTGAAATTTTGACGCAATTTTCAGCAATGTAACAATTGTTACAAACGCCCTTAAAAAAATTGAAAAACGTCAATATCGATAGTTTTGGATCTCCTCTTTAAAATCATATTCAGATTTCGTAAAAAAGTACCAATTTTTTCAACGTTTCATCACAACAATTTCTTTTTTTGACATTGAAAAGAGCAATATTGACCTTTGCGAAAGGTACTAATCGTGTCTTTTTGCTCAGGCTTTTGTTCACTCGTCGGATTTTTTTCCCTTCAAAACAAATTGGCGGCTAAAATAAGACGTTTAAAATTTGCAACTCTATATCAATAGTTGCGAATCAGTCGTTTTTCAGCTTAATATATAATGACTTGTAATGTAGAATCTATAATCATAGCTCTAATATTATATAGAATAACATCTATTGTTTGACTTTGAGAATGAACCATTTTGAATTTAGGCATTCAAGCAAGTTTCCTGATTATTGACTTTTATTGTGCTTACAACCGTCATAGTAAAAGCTAACTCTTGCATAAATGAATTGTACTCAATTTTAAGGTTATAAACCGATTAGTGTAGGGTTACAAATATTCAATATGGTTATTTTCAATTTCACGTATAGGTACACTGAAAACAAAATTCCTAATTTCATGTAAATATTTACTTGAATATTCGCATCAAAATATTTACTTAATTAAGGAAATATTTTCTTAATTTAAATAAATATTTACTTGCTGGATAAAATCAAATTAATATTTAGTTGAATTAACAAACTATTTTTCTATTGTAAGTAAATATTTTATTGAGACTATTCAAGTAAATATTTACTTCAAATTAGGAAATTTTTTTTCAGTGTAATGATTGGGAAACTTCAAAATTGAATGAAAATCAGACAATAATTCAGTAGAAAACAATTATATAATAAACCCGTTATAACTTATTTGAGGTTATGAAAGAACCATCATGATATTAGGCGTTCAAAAATTATGATAATTAGTTTTTCATCCCAATTATTCATGCTTCTGACCAAACATTTTGGAAATCCAAAATTACAACTTGCAGACGTCATACTGCAGCCGTCATTTTGTTTTTTAACAAAAAATCAGACGGGTGAAGAAAGAGCTGAGCAGGAATACAGGATTGGTAACTTTTGCAAAGCATTGCTTCTTTCAAAATAAAAAAATGTAATATTTGCGAGAAAAATCTTCATAACTTTTTTTCTTTGAAATCGTGGGCTGATTCCGACCATGGGATTCGAAAGATGAGATCGAAAACTATCAATTTTTACTTATTTCAATGTTTGTTATGGACGTTTCGAACAAATGTTAGAGCGCTGAATGTTGCGTCTCAATTTCGGACACTCGGAACGAAAAGGATGGGACCAACCACTTTTGAACGAGGAATAGAAGAGAAGTAAATTTTAGGCACATAGGTTCATAATAGGTTGTTATGTATATACAAACTGACAAGAATAAAGAACGGATTTATTTGCACTGATCTTTATCTACATTTTATATTCGTTCAAGATCAGATGGACATTGCAAATTATTTGTTCTAAAAAGTTCTGTATAAAAGCGTAACAGGAATACAATAGGGAAAACGGTAAATCCTATATATTGGAATATTTTACACTTATATTGTAAAAGCAAAAGCAAATTAAGTAACAATGTAGCACATAAATGAGATGCTTTTGACATTCTGCGATGAACGAAAATGAAATATGCAGGCTAATATTTTAATTTTGTTCAATTTCTCTATTCTAAATTTAGAAACTCGTCCTGAAAATTCAGCGTTTTAGGAATTTATTAAATCAAAGTTGAATTAACATGATTGCAGTAACGATATACGGCATTTACTATCTTTTTAGTTATTCGATTTTTAGGATTCGATGCATCGGAATCTCTTCTTCTTTGCGATCGAATGCTCTTTATTGTTGCCATCATCATAACTTTCAATTTTTTTCAAATAATGTTGAAATGTTTAGAGATTCTGATTTCAGGATAGAAAATATGACAAAAATTATAATATTGGCTTGCATACGCTATCTACGTTTGTCATAAAGTATTTACTAAAGTCAATAATAATAGTTGAAACTTAATGCCCATGTATTTATATGAGGATTTATTTGTTATTTTGTATGATTGAAAAAAAAATATCAGTGTGTGAAGGTTGACAAAATTAAATTTACGTACTATAAACAAGGATATAAGCACACAGAAATGGTTCAATTCGAATTGTAAATGGGGTACTCTAATTTAAAGATTTTTTTGTAAAAACTAAAAACAACAATGAAAGTAAACATAAAGGTATTTTTTATCTAAATTATAGTTACATTTTGGAGGCACATTGTCCATTAAAAGTATCCACAAGCCTTATCATTACCGAGCGTTTAATCCGTAACTGCGAATGTGCAGCGCTTAAATTCTTTAATTTGGAGTCACATACATAATAGCGATTACTTGTTCAGACTACAGCTGCTGAGTTCATATGCTGCAATCGTGATAGAAGTCCGTGTATGTAGACGACCGATAAGACTCATATCGGAAATATGCATCGGTCGCGGCTTATTATGCTCATTAGTAGAAAAAGGAGATTTCCTTTTCCGCGAGGGAGTCTGGGAAGCCCCGTTAGACACATGTAGATTTGCATATATGTGTTCTCGCGTGCTTAAATGCAATGCCACGATATCAGTCTGCTGATTGTAGTAGATAGCTAAAAGCACTCCGGTACTAACTGATGGAGCGAGAGATCAGAGAGCGAACACCCCTTCATATTGTCGCATTCCTCGTCAGGCATGGATACTTACGTCCTTGTGAGCGGCTACCGTCTGCATCTGCGGCTTCCACGTTGCAAACCGGTTAGGAAACGCGTTCATGCTAGATACCGATAAAAAAAATAGGTTGCAACTCGATTCTTAGCTGATTTGAACTCTGACCCCACGTTGCGCGGCACTGCACCGGAGACCTTGATTTTATACCACATACGTGTTCCGTGTAAGAGGTACATGCATTTTATCTAGATGCATGTGCGTTCTTGAGAGAACAATGTGATGAAATCCATTACAACAAAAACATCTTTTTAAACGTGTGCGAGGAAAGATATCTGGAAGTATGCTTTTGTATTTCTGATTGCAACGGTGTGACAAGTGAATTTCAGTTAAACAAATATTTAGCGGTATGGTCCTTATGAAATATGGCCAGTTTCACGAGCAGATTCGTGATTCAAAGAGCCTCTGTAAAATATGCCCGTTTTTCGTACCGCGAATATTGAAACTTTTTTTATGCCAATTGGTTACATATGATGACCCAATATTCCCTGCAAAATTTCAAAGTGAGCATATGCCCCATTTCGGAAATATGAGGGGTCAAAGTTGACCATGTCCAATAAAAAGTGTACATCAATTTCACATTTATACTCGAATAATAATATTAAAAAACAATCAGACGATATGGTTCTTTACAGATTTTCGGCTGCTGATTACAAATCTGAAGTCAGATTTTAAAAATTCAAAATGTCGGATCCCATATGGCGGACGACTTTTTTGAAAATCGATGTAATTTTCGTAAAAATTATTACTCGGGGGTTTTTGAGGTCGCTGATTACGAATCTGAAGTAAGATTAAAAAAAAATTTTAACAAAGGCAAGATGCAATAATCCAACCAAGGCAAGATGTAATACTCCAACCGGCAAAGGTAAGATCGTATTATCCAACCAACTAAGGCAAGGTGCAATAAACCAACCAATGGAATGGAAATAAATGAAATGATAATCTGCTGATCGTTTTTTGTTTTTAGGGTTTTTGAATATAGGCTGAAATCTTTTAGAAATTCGAGATTTTCAACACTACAGATACTTTTATTTTATCACATTCGCAAGCAAACGATTCAAATAAGATGTACAATGGAATGGAAATAAATGAAATACTAATATGCTGATAGTCTTTTGTTTCTAGGGTTTTTGAATACAGGCTGAAATCTTTTATAAATTCAAGATCTTCAACACTAAAGATACTTTTATTTTATCACATTCGCAAGCCCACGATTCAAATAAGATGTCTTAAAAGATGCATTAAAATTTGGATTTTTTTAGATTTTCTTTTATTTCCTATGCAGGGTCCAAACAGATTTAATGCAGCGACAAAGAAAGCTGAGTGCCTTTTCAATATCAATTCAACGTTAGATTAGACTTCATCGACTACAAAAACCTTAAGCTGACGAGTTTCAAGCGAATTACATTAAATTTTTCAAAAGTCATCCGTTACATTGGACCTGCCGTTTTCAATTTTGAAAAACTAACATCCGATTCGTAATCAGCGACCCCAAAAACCCCCCGAGTAATAATTTTTAGGCAAATTACATCGATTTTCAAAAAAAGTCGTCCGCCATATTGGATCCGCCATTTTGGATTTTTAAAATCTGACTTCAGATTTGTAATCAGCAGCCGAAAATCTGTAAAGAACCATATCGTCTGATTGTTTTTTAATATTATTATTCGAGTATAAATGTGAAATTGATGTACACTTTTTATTGGACATGGTCAGCTTTGACCCCTCATATTTCCGAAACGGGGCATATGCTCACTTTGAAATTTTGCAGGGAATATTGGGTCATCATATGTAACCAATTGGCATAAAAAAAGTTTCAATATTCGAGGTACGAAAAACGGGCATTTTTTGCATGGGGCTTACAGAGGCTCTTTAATTATGAAGAAAGTGATGGAAAAAAGTAAAAAAAGTTTTGTTAATGACCAATATACGATTCCTTATCAAAGAATGTATTTCTTTGAATGCGTTGATGAGCATGCCAATATTTGTCACGATGATGAAAGTGTCGCCGTGACTGAAGAAAGTCTACAACAATTTTCAAAACAAACGGAACCTGACCTAATAGAAATGCAACATCTACGAGCAGGGATAGTATGCAAGCGAAATTAAACATTTTTATGTTAATAAACTGTGATTGATTTTTACTACTGCATTACCAACGTTTCAAACATATTTAATGTTATTGGTTAACCTTAAATCAGATGTGGATCCTACCTTAAAGTAGAATAAAAAGCACACATAGCCAAGGAAATAAAATGTAAAACTGCTCATATGTTGCCATATTGTATAAATCGGACCAGTAACTAACTCGAAATTATATAATAAAACTAATATGCTAACTATAAGATAGTAAAAACTTTATATCAACAGAGAATCAGCTTGGAAGCCGAGGCGGTAGTGTACTGGTCTACGAAGTCATCGATCGTGAATGCGATTTTTTGTCGGCTAGTAATTTTTCGAAATTGTTTTCAAGCAGCAGCTTGTTATGTGTAAGACGAGTATGCTGTTTGTTTGCAGTTCGAATTATTATTGATCAGGCGGGAATCGACTTGTGGCCGATGCTATTTTTAATGTAGGTTTCTCAAGTTTCCTACATACGTGACCATGACGCCATCTGAAGTCGGTCTAGAGCTCTCGCAAATATGAAAAACCGTTAGTCTGTGAAACAGCGATAACTAGACTTCGAAAACATCGTAAAAAAAATAAAATAACGAAGCCAATATGCAGTGCTGCATGTTATGACCGTGCTATTGAAATTGGGCGATGTCTAATTATGCTTGTCCTTGTATGAGTGGAAAGTTTTTGGTAAGGAGTCTGGAATAAGAGGTGGGCAATTTAATTCCGGTACTAATCAATAATCAAACATTTCGTCTTTACTCACCAAATACCTTCCAAATATCAATAACTCTAAACTATTGCGGAGCGGAAACTTTTTCCCTCTAACATAATGTTGACTTATGCGAATAGGTACCTGGTAAATATCATCAGGAAGTGATGGAAGCAACACAAATAGTTTCATTTTGATCTTTTAAGGAGGTCGGTATCAGACCACTATGACACTTGTCACATGGTGTCTCGTCATTATACAAAAACATACTTGCCTTTTCTAATCAATTATGTCATCCATTCTTTCCGATAATTTAATACGATGGTCGCTATTGATTGTTTAAACTTTCAAAAGAAAGTCGATGGGGTAAACTTCGTGCACAAATGTAGAGGCCGTATGTTAAGAAATAAAATTACCACCTATCTGAATAAGCCTTTTTCACCGTTTTTACTTTATAGTAAAGGATTTATTACTTCAGAAAATATAAAGTAATTTTCATCAAAAATGTTTGCAAAACTCAATTATGTTTTTACTCTATTAAGAGAAAATATCCATTGTGTAGTATGACATCTATTACAATGACATAGTAAGGTACTGATTAATAACTAGTTTTTATTAGTATCTCTTCATATAAGGTTTGTTAACCGCTAACATCATACCAGGGACAATGAATAAGGATAGTTTTTAATTACCCTTCAAATGCAAATAGTGTGTTTTGTATAATTAGTAGGGGAGAGTGGTCCCATACCGACCTTGTGTATCATACCGACCACTCCACGTTTCTCGTAGTTAGTCATCCGAATTGATAGTAGTATGGCGGGAACATGGTCATATTATTGACAATTTGGTCATAGGTTGCATCTCAAATTCTCCTTTGTGCTGTCACGTCTGATTGTATTTTGACGACAGTGCAATCAATGTTTGATGTTCATTAGACTCCAGTCAATAATACTTATTTGATAATAGAAATTAGTACTTTTCTTCTTACCTACACGGGTAGAAATATTTCGCTATCGCAGCGAATAATTGGCTTACCCAGCAAAGATTTCTCATAATATATAAATAGAAAAAATTTAGCTGGCTTAGCAAACTGTTATTACTTGGTTTGCTTTTGTAATCGCTGGCATAGCCAATATTTCGCCAATTCAGCAAATCAATTTGTAGCAAATGTCCTTTTGCTGAAATAACCAGGACATTTTTTTTCCGTGTATGGACTTGGTTTCAATGCCCCAATTAAAATTGTATCCTCTTCCTGGCTATCGGTGAATGACGAGCCACCATATGACAAGTGTCAGAGTGGTCCGATATCGACCTTCTTCTGTGGTGGACCAAAACCTTCAATCTGCTATGTAGTGCTTTAATAATTACTTCCGACGATAATTACACACAGTTAGTCAAACCATCCATTATAGTGAAGAATTCGCTAATTCAGCGAAATGTTATTGCTAAATTTGAGTCGGCGTAAATTTTCGTTACTATAGCCAATCGAATTAGCAGTTATAAATTATCATAAGAGCTTGAAGTTTCATTACTTCTCGGAATTCACTAAAAAAAATAAAGTGTTGGCTATCATGGCGCTCGGTTTCGGACCACCGTTTTTGAGATTTTGAAAACCTTGGATTTTTTCAATGCTATCTCAATCGCACTGAGCCACACCTATAAACTTTATCAATAGCGAGAAACATAGTAAAATAATCCCTGTATACCGAAAAATTTTTAACTTAACAAACAAATTGATTTTTGGCGTATAACCATTACAATTTATGAGGTCGATATGGCACCACTCTCCCCTACTTGAACAATTAATAAAACAAAAAAATACCATCTTACTTTAATATTTAACTAGAAATTTTTTAAACTACGTATAACAAACGGTCTTAATTGCGAAGAAACTTCAATTAATGTTCTGAAAACTAGTCAATAGTACTTAAAAATGAATGCAAGATTTAGATGTTCCCATTTAAATATTTGTTTTTTAATTTCTTATAAAAATTCTGATATTTATTTATAATATTAATTTAAAAAGTAACCGCAGAAATGTGTATTCGATACGTGACTGCTGCTTCTCTTTCGCTAGTAACTGTATATCCCAAAGTAAAATAACTTTATTTTGAAGAGTTAGTTTTTATACTATAAATCTGACGCTACTAATTTGATATAGTATGACTCGATGAAATTCATAGATTATTTACTAAAATTTTTCACGTTTGAAACTGAGAGAGAAAAAAGAAAAGATAGATTTGTTATGGTGTGTAAGTATTCACAGGTAATCTATATGAAAAAGTTGTATTGGTTACTATTTTTAATTTAATTACATATATTCGAAACGTGACCAGATGGAAACCTATCTCAACGGTACTAAGGCGTGAAATACACAAACGATACAATGCAAATCAGGATCACGTTGAACTCTGAACATAAAATTTACTGATAAGACAAGGCTGGTTGCGGATATATACCGAGATTATCTACGGAAGATTATTACTTTTTGTGGATATATATAATATTAAGCGCAAGTACCAAGGTGAAAGCAAATTATGAATAGTTATTATTTTCTAATAGGGTGTAAATGTCAACTATCTACCACAATTACAACATGAAATCCCTACGAATAATTTTTTGATCACCTCGAAAACTCTCACTTGGTAAATAAAGTCATGAATTCTCTAGCAGTTAATATATCGGAGTAGTTTTGCACACGTGAGAATTACAGTTGTAGGCGACATTCTATTCTTAATCGAATAGTAGATTGAATTTTTAATTTGAAAATAACTGCACTGTAAAAGTTCAGAATATAAGCGATGTTAAACCTCCTCATCTACGCAGAAGACGAAGCGCGATAACTAATAGCAGGCTTGTAACTATCAAATTGCTTCCAACTTTTTAAAATTTCTAATCAAACTCTGACAAAAAATGCTGTTGCGTGAATTAATACAATTTGGGTTATAACTATGTTTCATCGAAAAAGCGATCATTAAAACCACTTCATTCTGTTTTTATTAAAAGCGAATAATAAATAAGCTGAAAAATGGAGTTTTCCTAAAAGACCTGCACTTTTTATGCTATGCCTGCATTTATGAGAAAATTGCCACAATGATTTTTAAATATTTGGAATATAATTTTGTAGGTGAAATTCTGAGCTACTGGGAAGACAAACCTGCAATTAGAAATACTTTGTAATATAATGTATAGAAATAAAATTAGAGCTGATAACGGAGGTTAAACGATTTAATTATTTAGTGTTTAAAATATGTATAGCAATGTAGTTGATAAAGGAAACAATAACACTGCATAAAACAATCGTTTTTATTACATTTGTTTATTACAGAATATTTTACATTCAATGAAGCAACAGTTTTGTATAAACATTCTTCAGTTTTTACCCTCAATTCGATCAACAGCAAGGGTGTTTTCTAATTCTTCCATCGTAATTTGTCATGGCCATTAGGTGGACAAATATTATATCGCATAGATGATAGAAAATGAATCTATTGCACAATATTTATGGGGATATTTCATGTATGTTCGAAATATCTTAACGCATGGGAGATTCGAGAAGAATGCATCGATTAGTAACTATTCGCGGTCATCACTCATTCGTCGAGATTTGTCTTCACTTTCGATTTTGAGTCGAACAAGTAACATGTGATATTTATCGCTATTGTGGACATTTGCGATACATCCTTTACCAGTGCATTATAGAACAACCGGTTAGTTACTCCCTAGTAGAAAATGAATCCAGTTTTGGCCAGTTTCTGCCCAGTTTCATTATTTTCCAGCTGAAAAGTATAGGAAAACTGCGCTATATAACAGAAAACTGGACAGATTTTTACCAGGGCAATAACGAATTAACTACAGCAATTTCGAAAACTACGAAACTTCTGTTTATATTGGTAGATTCTGCATATCGGAGATAAAAAAAAGTCATTTTTCGTGTGTGTGCAAGTCGTTGGTGGATGTATAGTAAAAAATAGACAAGTTGGATTGACGAAGAGGATAGCGATTAACCGTCAGTCGTTGGAGGTAGATAAATAGGTGTGATTGCTCTGATACAAAGTGCGAATCTTGGTTTCCACCCTGGCAGTGACGAATGAGCTACCTTTCGGCTTTAGGTCGTGGAACAGATCGTTATCAGTAGTGCTCATTGGCTGGGTTCCATCCACCGTTCCAATCTCCATGGTTCCAGTCTCCGTTCCAGGCGGGGTTCCAGGCTCCAGAATCGTGTCCACCTGGTGCTGCACGTTGGGCTTCCGCATTGTATAGAGAGAAGTGCAGAGCTTTAGCTTGCTCCACTTCAGCGGTATCTATCACTCGACCGTCGGGTCCCAATGGTGCAGGTGGTCCACTAAATATTATTCAGATGTTACTAAAATCTAGACTGTGATTCTTACGTAATTTGTGGTTAAACAACAAAACAGAAAAATGAATCCAACACCGATTAGAAAACTTTTGTATGATTTTTAGAACGCCTTCAATTCACAAACATAACATTTTGGAAGGATTTAGCAGTCACATTTATAGTTAGTCTCTATGGTTGACACAAAACAATTCTGTGCACAGGATAAGTGAATCTTTTAATGATTAGGAAACAGTTTTATAACCCGATAATGCTCAATAACAAAGCACTTCCACTAAAGATAATGCACAACATGTGACATAAATTCAACATAATATAGGAATTGTACAACATTAATTTATGTAAGATATGCCACTATAAATTACGTCAAAAAATTCAAGCAGAGCACTATAAATTTATCAATCCCAGAAAATGTTCAGAAGTAAGCGTTAACGAAAAGGAAATTTAACTCGCTAAACGCGTGTTGTTTATGACAGTTGAGCAGAGATTGCGCAAGCTATTTCACAGTCACCTGTCCATTTAAGTCATCGATTGTTAAGCAGGCGAATAATAGGATTGTTTTGAATAAAATTGAAACGTATCGTATTGTAGTGTCGGAGAAGCACATATATTCAGATTATATTCAATTATGTTATTAGGTATGTCAATAGGAACAATAAGTTCTCTATTATGCGTTTCAGCCTGAGTGGGTCCGAATATCGCCACTCATAAACGTTTTGCAATCTTTAGTTTAGGCTGAGGTATATGGTATTTAGTTATTAAACTGTCTACATTTAATTCGTGATTGAGTTGAAGCCATTATGAAACAAGAGGGTTTAAAAAATTCTTAAGTTAAAAGAAAATCCTGAATATAAATCGGTTTAAATGAATGTGAAAAAACGATATTACGATTTTAAAATATATTACATGACTTCTGGTAATTTTAAAGGTAATTGGACTTTCGGAATTTGAAAATTACTTGAAATAGACGAATACAATTAGATGTTACAGTAAACATTGTGTAATATCAATTACAATCGATTTTGTTCCGATGACTCTATTTCTACTAGCGACTGGTTTAATTGGTGTTACATTGACAATTATGTCATCATCGATTTCTACAATTCTTTAACATGTTATTTAGGGGTTAAATTATCTAACTGGAAATGTTTTTTATTTTTGTTTGAAGAAATTCATGGTAACATTCTCTTAGAAAACGGTAAGAATTTTCAAAAACGTTCTTGGAGATGATTAAGCATCGTAATACATGTTATGTTATGTAATATTTGCTGCAAAAAATGTTGATACAACTTGCAATAAAATTTATTCAATGAAAACCAGCTTTTGTGTATTAGAAATTCTAATAAATTAGTTTTTTCTTTAGATAGAGTACCGATTGTTGGTTTCGAAGGTTCCTAAAATATTATCATTTTCATTAATCATTAGTTCCATAATTTTTTGAAGTACTAACATTTTAGGAAACGAAAAGAAACGTGTACAAAAAATACCAAGTGAAGTTATATTAAAAAATATCATAATTTTCATTGAACTATGGAAATAATTCTTGATTAAAATATTTCTTGCTTATTTTGGTAAAATTTAAAACACAATTTGTGTTAGTAGTTTAGTGCAAAATTTAACAATATTTTGATATCATTAACTTTAGACAAGTTATTTCTTGTCTTTCAATTTTCAGTATATACTATTGTAAACTATTTCAGTCATAAATAATTATCTTTTAGGTTAATTTTTTACTTTGCATAAACATTACAATGTAAAAAAATGTATACACATTTTCATTTCTATACTATAAGTAAGTAGCATAATTCTGACGATCATACGTTAGTCAAAATAGTATCAACTACAAAGTAAACTATACTATAAATCAGTAGTATATTTGTTGGGAGTACTATAAGTAACTTTAGTACTATTTTGTAAATGTAATAAAACAAGAAATATTGACGTTATGCCATTAAAAGATTGTACTATTTACAAGTAATTTAATTATAATAAATACAAAAATTGACCGGAAACCAAATCTTCATTTTGAAATAAAGTACCAAGGAAAAGATTAGAAAGAATACCAAGAAGAAATGTTAATAGTGCTGACCAGACAAAAGGCACTAATATTTACAACTAACGTTAAACGTGGCTTTAGTACTTTTCTAATTTACGTTAGAACATCTATAACACACAGTAGAATGCAAAAAGTCTTACAACTTCTTGGAATGATTGTACTTTTTTAAAGGCTTCTCGCGAAAAACACATAAAAATCACCTGTACCGGCTAGCGTAGTGTCCGGATCCGTAATGTCCGGGTGCAACGGGTCCGCCATAAAGTCCGTTTGGACCAACAAGGCCGCCTTTGGGAGCACGGGCTGTTGCTTCGGCCAGTGCTGCCAAATGGGCAGATTTCAATTGTGCCACTTCGGGGGTGTCAACAACTCGGCCATCTGGACCCAAAGGGGCGGGTGCTGCATGGTGTCCATAAGCTGGACCACCATACCACTGAGGTGCTCCTAGCACCATCGAAACCAAGGACAACAAAATCTGAAATTTAAAAATTGTTGGTAATAAATTAATTGTTGTAATGGGAATGTATACTTATTTCAAGTTTTTATGAGACATGTTGTCATAGACGAAATAAAAATATTAGGCTTTTCATGTCTTTTGAATGACAAATAACATTGACATCCGGCAACTATGCCATGGATGACTTTTTATAATTTATTATAACATGGGAAAGATAAATACAATTTGACGTTCCACTTAACGCGTTCAATAATTTACTTTGGGCAAGCCTTCCAAAAAAAAGACTCATTTAAAGACCAAAAAATGATAAGGTCTTGAACCTCAGAAATCACTTTCGGTTTAGCACTCTCAAATCTTCACTTATAACTCGAATGATATCGACGATGAAGGACAGATATCGAAAAACTAATCTAAGATTGATTGTGTGACGCGAGAAGAACTTGCGAATGCAAAAAAATAAGTAACAATCATTTTTGTAATCAATCTCGGATAAAATAACAAGACGAAATACAATAAAAAAATAATTTCGAGCACGGGTGTTGGTACACTTCACTTTTGATGTTCGCGATATATCCGTCAAAGTTCCCAAAGTGTACTCACAATGGAAATCATGACGACGGTCTGTTGTGATGTTCTGGAACCAAGTCCGCGGGTCCACATGAACTGAACAGACGTGGATCTGTCAATTTATAGAGGTTCGCCAGGATAGCTTGTCATCACCCCACCCCGTGAAATCGGCGGTAGGTATACCACACCCAGAAGAAATAATGCTCTCCTTCAACGCCCTGCCCCTCGGCAGTTATTCGCGTGCAACGCACTTCTGCAGCCTCGTTGCAATGCACTTTGTCAGATTTCCATATGCCGACGCGCTGGTTCCTTTCAACCCGACGAGACGCCCTCAACAGCAATTAACATTGACATTTCCATCCATGAGGGCGATCGACCCGACGAGTAGTGACGCGTAACAAAAGAATGCCAGGAAAAAGTTACGCTGGTACGTAACAGGCGTTCGATTCCTGTTGCTGTTAGATTACGCGAGATGGACGAGCACCACGCCGTGCGTGGGACAATCGACGCTGGCGGTATTGTCATTCCTCTGCAATAGAAACCTTTGCATTTTACGAGTTCAATCGCCGCAAGCAGCGTGGAAAGTAGGTGATTCACTTTGCAAAATTTCTGGTACTAACCGAATAATATAAACTGTTTAACTTATTTAATTTTATCATTTAATGTACTGGTGATCCTTTGTACTAATTAAATAGAATAAATATAGATCAATGTCTTATTAGCCTCTCATTATTCAACAAGTTCCATCGTTACACGAATAAGTTTGCATTTCCTGAGGTTGAAAACAGAGCATATTTATTTTTTGGGATGTCTGAACGTACTTAACCCCTTCACTGGGAGGCGTTTTCAAATAAAAAGTGCCAAAACTGGTACGAGCCAGTTTTCGTCCAATTTCGATGACAATGTAAATTAGGGGGTTTTGAGGGTCGCGGATTACGAATCTGTTGTCAGAATTTCAAAATTCAAAATGGCGTATCCAAGATAGCGGACCAAAATGAAAAAAGTTACTTGATGTAACAGAAATTTGTTACTCAGGAGTTTTTGGGTTCTAAAATACTCTCCGTCCTCTTCTTTTCGTTGAGCAGAAGAAAGAGAGAATGGCATAGCTGCGCAAAAATAGGCGCACTTGCCCGCTCCTTTCGTAAAAAATAACTACTAGTGCGCACAAATGATCAGCAGTAGTAGTGCTCACTAATAGTAATTTCGTGCACTATTAGATCACTAGTGCAATTCTGCAGTCTCGCAAAACTATGGCAAAAGTATTTTATAAAAGACATGAAATTCAGGTCGCTAATATAAGGTCAAAATTCATTTTCCACATTCGGTCTGACTTCTTGGATCTACCATTTTGAATTTAGCAAATTTGACGTCGGATTGGGCAATATACAGTACTTTATATTGTTTAAATTTTTTCACACTATATTAGGGCAGCTATTTTGAATTTTGAGCAACCGATGACAGATTCGTAATGAGTGACCCCAAAACCCCCCTAGTAACAAATTTTAGCAGAATCAAGTAACATTTTGCATTTCGGTTCGCCATATTGGATCGGCCATTTTGATTTTTGAAATTTTGACCTCAAATTTGAATTCGGCGACCCCAAAATCCCTTCATTTACAAATTTCAAGATCATTGGTTATGCCACGATTTATTTTGACGTCTATAGACGTCATCATCAGTTAAAGGGTTAAGTAATTTCTTTACTTATTCAACTTCAGTAAAGTTCGTCATCAGACTTTGAGGATTGCGCTAATGTCTATAGATGTTTCTATAATGACTGATCGATGTGAATGTGCCCAGTCAACATTTCATTCAAAAGTCTTCAACTGTCCAGGTCAAATGTCAGTCAAACATTACTCATTAGCAAATTAAGAAAGTGAGGTATTGTTGCATCATATTTCATGTTAACCAAAAGAGTTATTAAAAGAAATGATGCGGTTTGTTCACCAGCAAATCACAATTTTTCTGTGATGGACAATTTTAATTTATCTGGCTACTTTATTTCTGATGGCAAAAACTCCTCTGCTCTAACAGAAATTAAAATTCACAATTTTTTATGATGGTAACGATGGAAAGGTTGTTTGGATTGTTTGACGATTTTTTTAAAAACAATGAGGACCGAACTGGAGAGATTCAATGCGCCGGGACCATTCGATTGCCGATCGAATTCTCGAAATATATAAAAGTTTGCGTTTTTTGGACATAGAAAATTTACCTTTAGCAGTGCTATGTTATATTATGATTTCGGCCTACTAACGAGCTCAACAGAAACTGAAATGTTATCGATAATAACCTGTCAGAGACCATAAGTGATCTGACCTTAGTTACCAAAAATATATAATTACAAAATTCTTCCAAACGAATATTAACACTCTTTTTATTCGAAAATGTGAACACCGAAGATCAATTATTCGCATTACGGTAGATTTCCCCATTACCGATATTTGTCTCATCGCACGGCTGCAGTCGATTTCCGCAAGGTAGGTACCTCCTGTAGTGTGCAATGGTGCAGGAAAACCGCAGAATACCTGCACCTGGTGCCAATGCAAGAATGAACAATATTCGTCTATTGAACTATGAACATTTTATTATTCGAGTATGTTTGTCGCGAAAGCTATTGTACAATTTATATAATCTAATATTTTTTTAACAGTCACATGATATCCAAAGTATTTATTGGCGGTGAAATCAATGAATATGATACTACGATTATTAAAATAAAATAGACTGAGAAAAAGAAATGGAATTAAATACTATTTGAAGTATTTGAATATGCCCTAATAAAAAGATGTAATAACTATAGTATAGAATGTAATACTGTCTAAATTGACATTAGATACCGCTTATCGTAGTAAAATTTGAACTAACAACGAAGTTAATTCTAATACTATTAGAATATTGTTTAATACTATAAAAAGTGGTATTATACAATACTTTTATTGTAATCATTATTCTCCTTTGCTACTTTTAAAACTCAAAATACGGCCAAACAAAAAAAAAATTTTTTGTACATTTAACCTCACCTGTCCGGAAAACGCAGCCTTAAAAACAAATTCGAAGGATATCATTTTTTTCAGCCCAAAACGATACTTTGGAAATAATACTATGATTTTAGAAAGAAAATTTTATTTTGCCTTCAAAATACTCTATATATATATATCCGAAATGCAAGTTCTCATTTATTTAACTTTGTTTTTTTAGAAAAACGACGTGATGAGACAATTCTGTCAATGTCTTCGTTTTTCGGATTGAAAAATATATCTAAAATGATGTTTGATATTTCAAACGCAATAAAAAGTACAATTTTGTCAACCTGTGGAATTCTTGTTCTTTATTAAGCGTTTGACATTTTTTATTTACAGATTTACATTTCCATATTTAAATAAGCATAGAATCATTTTTATTTTATTATTTTATTATTTTTATTCATTTTATTCTGTAACTTTCATTTTTGCAGATAGACCGCGCATTATGTACATGTAGAGTAATTTTGAAATGTACACGTTGCCGCAGTATCAGGTTTCTGTTTTCAAGTTGACGTATTTTTCAGAATAAAGATTTATTTTAATTATAATGGTTAGATTTGATTCTATTAATAATAGTTATAAAGTTATAAGCTTTTTCCTATATAATAAGGTCCCTTAGTCTGGATATACAAAATTCTTCCCAAATATTTGTTACCAGAAATTGTTCTGCATTGCACACATAATTGTCGGTCTACATGAAAGCTTCTTTTTTATTCATTTCACTTGAATTTCATATGCTACAAATTGTGAAGAATCTTGACATCTAAAACTATTTTTACACAGTGGAACAACATCTTTAGTGCAGTAAACAAAATGGAATAACTCTTCTTTTTTTCTCTTGTTCAAGTAGAGGTATTGGTGAAATTTATTATAAATAATTTTTTTTTTGTAATTAATGTAACAAGAATCTAGGAGAGATTGCTCATTTATGTTATTCCGATTGATGAAGAACCCTACCGATCTGTGTTTTAGAGCTTGAAAATGCCCTTCCATTAATAAATATCTTTTCCGCCCTCTCGCGGGCGTAAAATCGCATTTTATATGCATGTCTGAGATAGGAGTTCTCCACATAACCCAGTTTAAAAATCAATATAATACTCAACTTAAAATCAAAAGAAAAGTTTATTTTACGCCCTTACAAAAAGTATTATTACTTCTAAGTGTGCATAAGAAACAGCAACTAGAATATTGTATATCTAGGGCGAAAAGGAAGGGATTGGTGACAGGTGCGCCCTGTAAGACAAGGAATAGGGCTGCAACGGTAGATTTGTATTCGATCCCTTCAGTCTCACCCGTGATATGCACTATATTTTTTTCCACGCCTTTACATAAAAAACTGCGCCTTTATAATGCCGGTGAAGTAAGTGACGGGTGCAAAAACGTGAAAAGCGAGAAGCGGGCGCAAACAAAATTAACAACGCCCAGTAAAGCTTTTCGCCTTTCCGCGCACGCCGGATCCCAGAAGAAACACGCGGTTAATGCATATCATGTCGCACGTTTTACAGGCACACAAAGGCGTTTTTTTGTGCAGGTGTGACAAAAATATACTTTCTATGGTCAGAATAATTTACTTTCGGTCAGCTGTGTCGCGTCGGAGTATTTAATCTTCACAGATGCTCAACGATTAATTTGCTTTTTAATTACTAAAAAAGTTAAATCTGTCCATTAGATTCCGGTATGCATTTTGGGCCCATTAATTTAATACAACACAAGAAAGTGATGCTTTGGAGAAATTACCAAAAGTTCCGTAACTCAGGATATAGAATATAAAAAAGTCGTTTATAATACAGAACAACTTTAGTCGGCCTTTTATACGTGTTTTATACTGGAGAATATAAACTTACTAATCCCGTCACATGTGCAACCTTTTATCTTTTACATCGATATATAATTTAATTAATTTACTAATTTTGTCATCACATAGATACACGAAATATGGTTTCTTCATACATACTTTTCAATGATTCAATCACATAATCTGCAAATAGTTCTTACAATCCTGTTTGTGGCTGACTGTGGTTTAGATAATGACACCAGGAGTTCATAGAAAAGTTAAAAAATTCAGCACTTTTAATAAATGGTATTCAATGTATCAACTGTGATTTGTAGTTTAGCAGGTATGTATAAGAATACTTTCAAAATTGCTTGAAGTAAGAATTCACTCTTAACAGAGTAAAAATGAACCCATCTATAGTGAGTGAAAACTCACTCTGCATGGAATGAAAACTCTCTTAGTTTGGAGTAAATATTCACTCTTGAAGTAGTGACAGAATGGGAATTCACTCATTCACTGGAGTGGCTCAATTTTCAATCCGTAAAGTGTGCATTTTCACTCTAAGAAATTTAGAGAGTATGATTTATAATCAGTGTTTTAAAATAATAAATGTATGCCAAATTATATTTAAGTACAGCTTCCGAATGTAGATGACTATAATTACGAAAAACCACCTTATTGATAACTTATAACAATTACTCTAGTCGAATAAATCAGTATTAGATAGCATAAATACACAAAAAGTAATTAATTGAGTTTCCATTAGTCACGGTACACTTTCAATTTGTTTCTGTGAACTTCATTGCATCACTTCTATGGTCAAGAGGATTAGAAAAAAATTTAATACAATTATAGTTACATCAAAAGTATTTGTACCTATCCCGCAGTAACAAATATAATTAAAAACGTAATCGTATATAACAAATACAAATTTAAAAACATTGATTGTGCAACATATAATCAATACTTGTAGGCCGATAATGGGTAGAGCCAGAGAGAAATAGATGTGCGGTGTATGAGAGAAAGCGATAGAGAATATCGAAAGGGATCATATAATATTTACACATTGCCCTTAATTAATTTTAAAATATCTGAAAATCGTTGGTTATTTGAAAGTCTTCGAAACGTGTGCTATATAAAATAAGTACAGAGATTTTAGTAGAACTGATTTTGGGACAGGAGTTCTTTTTAAAAGCACCTGGTACACCACCAACTATTAAATAATGTTGCCCTCGAAATTGCCAAAGAGAGAAGCAATTGATGTCATGAATTGTTCAAAATTTTGTTGAAAAAAGATGGAGATTTGGAGATGATGACGTTGGAAGGTTTTCCTAATTAAATGCATAGATATGCGACTCCAATTGTCGTAACTGGATCTATATAATTTAGCAAGCCTGTCACTGAAAATAACTTTTTTCTTTATGTGTAACAATTGCCATACTTTATTATTTAAAGGAAGCTGCCAATGACATCGACTTTAGATTGAAACTCTACATGGTATCCCAATAAATAAGTTATATTTAAATTGATTTCACACATTTGTTTTTATCGTATATCTTCATAAGCGTTTTTAATACATTTTTTAACAAAATCAATATCGATTTAAAAATTAATAACTTTGGTTTTGCATTTTCTAATGCAAAATGATACGGCAGAAAGGGTATAGGAAAATGTCGGTATAGAGAAAATTATGTGTGTGTAGTATGTTCATTATAATATAAATATGTTAAATTAGTGTTAACTGAACGAGTGTGAGATTGAAACCACGAGCCGAACCACGAGTGATCTATTGACGTACTATGTGCCTAATTCGGACTAAGATCGTATACTATTTTTTTAACTACTTCGTGCACTACTAAATTTGAGTTTCCCGTAAAAATCGTGTGGCAATCCATAACTTTTCATAATATAAATTTTAAGATTTTTCGACCGAATAATTAAATTATTATAAGGAAATTGGTAAAAGCGGCCTATATTACAGATTGCGGAAAAGGCTTCGAAAAAGATTTTTATGTGTCTGTTCAAGTTCTAAACCTCTTCAGAAAAGAATCATGAAAATGTAACCCACAAGATTTCTCACATAATGGCGGTCAATATAATACAATAATATTTCATTCAACGAATAGAAAATGTAAGAATCTGTATTGTCTTTTCTGAAAAACGTTTTCCCCAAAAAATTCTGATGATTAGTTTTTTTTTATATATCTGCATTCCTCTGGAATGTGCGAATATCATGCAGATGTTTTTGATTAATAAAAATAGACCTATGAAATTAACCTCAATCATTAGAAATTTTACTCAATTTTCATGAATAATGAATTAAAGTTGTTGCGTATTGAAGAATGATGTAAATTGCTAACACAACAGATGATAATATAGATTTTAACATACTTTACATAATTGAATTTAATTACCAGTATCGTGTTAATAATTTATTAGAAGTCATATATTCCACAAGATTTACAAATTGGCGACGCGCGCATTAATGCTAGATACATCTATTTTAAAAATTGTATTTGTAATGCAAGATCAGTTTACCATTATTTATTTGACCCGTGAGTGGCAAAGGGACAATGAAAATACCTTCGCGTCATCAATATTGACTGACAGCTCTTTTGCAAACATTAAAGTGCACATTTCTCACCGAAAGTTGACGCGACTTAAAACGTTCTTGTGTACCAAAGACTACAATTGTTCCAGAGATATAATAATACCAATTTAGTAAAAATGTTCGCAAGGTATAATTTGAGGTGGAACGATGATTTATTCGTCTCCGATGCCCACGACTTAAGAACTAGCACGTCTCTTGTCCAAAGGAAACATTTTAATTGGCTGTGGTGTAATCGTTCGTTACAAAGATCTATTCTTTACAGGACAGTCTAAATATGTATCGTATTGAATGACAAATGCATTACATTTTCGAGAACATTTCATGCATAGTTGCCATGACTGTTACCATTTTATATTTTTTAAAGAAATATTTTTTTTTGTGTTCAAATGTTTAATTTTTTTTTAATGTTGTTTCTGTTGTAAATTATCAGTATACTTTTAAATTTAAAAATATTCTATTTAGAGTCAAGTTCCTGAAATGAAACGTATTAACACCAACTTTGTAAAAATGCTAAATTTTTTTAAAAAGTACAAACTGAGAGACTTTGAATACAATTCTGAAAAATGCTTGGAATTTTGAAAGTTTATTGCAAATTTATGTTAACTAGAAATTGCTTTTCCCCACATAAAGTCGTAAAAGTCTCCTTTCAAATTCCTCTTTTTCTTTTTTTTTTAAATAATTTGTTTTATTGCTTTTGTTGTGGATTCTGTTATTTTTAAATTATCCGTGCATTAGTTTAAATATATTATATACAGCACAAACACTTAAATGTATTTCAGACGTGCAACTAAATATCTCCATTGAAAGAGTAGTTAAATTGAGTACTTAATTCTGAATAAAAGATATTTTGGGTTCATAATGCTATTTATATTATATAACACATAATGCAAATCGTCTTGTAATGAACAATGTCTTGTCAGAATCTTGTTAATGGCTACATAACTCAGAGATATTATCAAAATTTGACTTGGAAACAATTTTGAAATGTTAAGATGGTTAATAACGGATAATAAAATTACTATTTTTTGGATCATTTTTCGGAACGTCTTCTCAGAGATCCACAGGTAAACTACGCGCCTTTTTTCGTAAAGTCGATCATTTCTCAAATAGAATTTTGAGTAGGGTACTGACTGGATTCAAGCTGGGTCCCTAGTTACGGAATTAGAACCGGATTCCCTGCTTAGAGCCCGATCAGATTTGAGGTCGGAACCTGACCAAGGTCCCTAGTTATATTCGATATCTGACTGGGTCAAGTTGTCCCCCGAACCAGCCTGAAATCCAACCATAACCCGGTTTCTATTCGGATAAAATCGACCAAATTCTAACCGTATTATTTAAAAATCTTTGAGAATGCGATCATGATCTTGATGCAAAATGATGGCGCTATCAAATTAAGTACATCAAATTTTAATACTTGTTGCTTTTGACATATTCATTTTAAGTACTTCATAGTACACAGCACCGGGTTGAAGAGTATAATACTGTAATAGTTATAATGACAAATGATAATATATTTAAAGTATAATAGAATATGTCACAAATATTAATAGGTTTAGCCAAACTATATTCTGTCTGGGACTGCGATCTTAAAGGAACTCGATTTAAATTATTCAATTTTTTTGTTAATCCTACTAAAAAAGATTCTTGATTGTGTTACTTATCTGTAGATTCTGCTAAGAAATCGATGTGCTCTACTAATGAGTTGCCACTTCAACTGCACATTTGGATAATCCACCTGTTTGTCACTTACTCCAAACAATGTAAGTCTGGTGCTTAACCCAGTATTGCCTAGAAGACACTTTTTTTGCTTCAATTTCAATCAAGGAGTTCTTATCAAAATTGAATTTGACAAAAATTGAACGATACATATCCTACTAATTTCAAGGTCGTTCTTTATGATTTCGAGATCAACGTAATATAAAATTTCAGTCATCATAAATTTCAATGCTGCTAAACGTAATGTCGAAAAAATTGAGAAATATTTATTCGTCTCAATTTTTTTCGAGCAATTACAATATTAGGATTCCATTAAAACTATGTACAAAGGTAGTCAAAATATTTAATGACAATGAAAATTTCTTTGAAAATTTCCGGACGCACTAACTCAAAAACAATGAGTTTTTTTAACAAATAAGTTGTTTATCAAGAGGGCAGCGTCTGATTTCCACAAGCCAGATACTACCATATACCTTTATAAAATGCTTGTGTTGCCTATTCTAACCTACACATCGATTAGTTGGTCTCCGTATACTCAAGTAGCGTTTAACCATACGAGAAAACCCAAAGCACTGTTAATTACAGTTTTAACTCGTCGCTTTTTATGTACCTTCTAACTTTAGTGAATGCGATTTTGTTGGCTCAATTAAATCTCTAATTCGAGTTCACGTTAGACAACTAGATTATTGAATGTAACGTAATTGTGTATGTAGTTTTTTTAATTGCGTTTGTAAGAATACTGTTAAATTGATTTCTATGCAAGCTGTTTGATATTTGCATAAAGGGCTTCTTGGCCCGTCTGATTTAAATAAATAAATAAATAAATTCAACCATTTCCCGTAGCTTACAGTGAATAGTGAATATTCACATTATACAAATCATTACGAATTCCACTTTTGACAACATTAAAGGGCTTCCAATTTTGATCGAAATAAAAAAATTTGGCCTCAATTTTGATCAAAACTTAATGTATAAGAGGTCAATTTTGTCTAATTTTTAAACGGTATAATTTTGTATGTGATAAACCCGAAAACCACAGAAACCAATAATTTTTCACTTTATGTGTCTGTAACGAAAGAAATATTCATCGTAGTTAAAAATATTGCAACTTTAAGTAGCAGGACTTCAAAGTACCTTGGTAAAGGATACTTAATCGTCGAAATAACTTTAAAACCATCTGAGTTATTGCAAAAAGAGCAAAATTGCAAAATGATTTATTTTCTCGAAAATTCTGTGGCTCGTCACTCAAATTGTATGCCTCAGATCCAAGTTTAGTTCTAGACCTTTTTACTGACAATATGTCACAGAATCTAGATCTGATATATTGCTATGCAGTTTTTGGACATACGTATATGCAGTGTTTTACGGGTATTATGTAATCGAATATTATAGAGCAATTTAGTATCTATTACCATTATTGATCATCGTGAATTTAGACATTAATATTAAAAGTCAACAGTAAGTTAATATTTCTAATCTTTTCAATAGATTTTTTACAATGGCTACTGCTTGTTTCTGTTACTAAACGATGATGGAATACCTGGTTTGTGGATTTTTTCGTTGCACATTTTACCGTGTAACTAGAAGATGAAATATGGAAGTTATATAATTTTGCCACATGGTATTTTGCAATATACTCTTTTCAAAAATATTGTAGAGAATCATTTCTTTTAATTTTACAATGTCTACTACAAAACTTCTTCGTTTAAATATTATCATTTAAATCTTAATTAACAATTTGTTACTAAATAAACTTTAGTTAGTCCCATACAAAATTACAAACATAAATTTAAGTTCCATTATTTGTATTAAAATTTCTATAAGTTCCCAGGCTAGTATGCTGGTGAGCTATTGTATACATCAAAGCATGTGGAATATGCTGAAGTGCAGCTCGTAAACTGTAAAATATTCAGTCATTTAACGTTCCTCAATCGTTGCCACGATTTAAATCTTATTCATGGTATATAAATGTATGCCTATAAATATGCCATTTTGCAAACACGAATTATTAACTTTTTGACATTGCTGCAACACATTAAGTAAAGTCGTTACCAGATTGTTTATATCTACAAATCAAACGGATCTAAGATAAAGTCATAACTGGAATCGTTATTCACGAGTCCGACCTTGATGAAGTGCATGCAAATCCAGGTCGAGTCTAAGTCATTCCATCAAAATAAAGGGAACAGTCTTCCAACATCTCGCAAACATGACGGGCATTCACTTGCACTTGATCGACAAGCTACACCTGACTTGATTTGTAAATTCAAGAATGTAGGTAGAAGGTGGATACTATTCTTCAACGTTATGGCTATGTTGTCATTTAATACTTTAAGCGTGCTCTTTCAACTACAAGTGTAACTAAGAACGAATGACTAAGTACGGTCGAAATTAATTTGATAATATTATTCGTAATAATCTAGAGTATTATATTTTCAGGTGAGCATTATTCAAATATTTTTATATAAACTTATTCTTTATAGAAACCTTCACAAGAGGTTTGGATACCGACTTTGTAACGTGTAATGCATGCAAATGTACATGAGATACTGTCAGCTTTTTTATTCAGTCGAACGAAGAAGGTTTTAATATTATCAGATTATGTCTCGTTCGGATAAGCAACATGTTTTAAAGTACATAAATCTATTCTACTAGATATGTTTAATTTTATCATAATTGATCTGATACTTCTCGACTATATCATTACAGCGGGAATCAATATCGATGAACTGTCCTCGTAGTTGAAATCATTGAAATCTTTGATATCAACAGCCACATTTGTTGCCGCAATGGTTGTAATAATACAATATTATTTGAATTTTATCTTAGAGAAGATAAGAAAAAGGACCTGGCGAACAATTCAGTTCATAATAAAAGAAATCCAAAAAAGTTTAATTTCAATTAGTTCAGTGCACGATACACGCCAAAAATATTACTTCGTTGCACGATACTAAAAAAGGATTTCATGGACAATGTAATTCCGGTATGATAAGAACCCTGTCAGTTTCTATATGCAGCATGACTGGCGACAATGTCATAAAAAAGACCGCAACCCACGTCCATCGCAAGCGGAGAACAATAATCAGGAATGATCGTTGCAATGCGATGTTGCAACTGCAGTGTCCCTCGAACCTGCGTCCTGGTTCGTCGACCAGGTCGCGTGTCCTGTTAGCCACATAGCATAACACAAGTCGAGTACAATAAGAATGCTCACACTTAGTATCATGACACGATGTAGAAAGTTTTTCTTGACAAGTGATAATTCCACCTTGAGTGATGATTATCGATTAATCAATTTATGGAACTCCGTTTGAATATCTGCGAATTACTTTAGAAATGGGTATGTATTAAATTTTTATTGCAGTATAATAATTGCAAATAAAAATAATCGCAATTCGCGATAATGATTTAGGAAAAGAATTGCTGAATGAGATGAGTGCAAAGTAACATCATTTCATTACTAAAATAAATTAAAGTTATTAGCTCTGAATGAGAGTGTTAGTTATATAAAAGAATTGCAATAATACCATCGTAGTATTACATTCGTGGGTTTTTAATACCTCAGCAAGTAATTGTAACTGTATTGTCTCACAATCAATAAATAATTTGTTAGTTATTTAAAATTATGAAATTATAATATTGTTCTCAATCTACGATTTAATTCTTTAAAAAACTTGTTTCATCATTCATGTATTCAATCTTCCACCTACCAAAATACCAATTCATACTACAAATTTTTAGCATATCCAATTTCTGTAGTGGACAATTTAATACATATTTTAACTACTGATAAAGTACATTATAATACATTAATACGAATTTAAAAACATTTATTACATAATTTATATAATCAAAACTTTTACTGTTAAAAATATTGAGGTCAAAATTAATATACATGTATATGAAGTCATTAGTATATTAAATTTCATACAGTGTACGTAAAGGTTAGCATGAATAAAATATGTTATTACATTTTTTCATAAAGTCGAAGAACTGAAATGATTTGTAATTCTTATCGATTTTTATTAGACTTGCTATACTTTATTTTTGTAGATGTACATTTAATATTAGTATAATAATTTGCATAAATATTTTAAATTAGGATAATTTTTGGGCTGCAGAAACTTCATTAGTATAAGGTTTTAGATTAAAAATATTGTATCGATGATAAAACTTTCTTGAAAATAACTCTTTAGAACCAAAATCTTCTATCGATGGTAAAAATCTTGTTGAAAAGAGGTTTTAGATTTTGAATCTTGAATCGATGGTAAATCTTGCACCGAAAGGTTTTGAACTAAAAATCTTCTGTCGATGATAAAACGTCAATTAAACAACAAATTTAGATGTAAAATCATTTGTTGATGAAAAAACTCTCATCTGAAGAAAATTTCCGATCTGGAATGTCTTATCAATGGTAAAAGTCTTGTCGAAAGCAGTTTCTAAATTTCAAATCTTATGTGCATGGTAAAACTTTCATTGATACAACTCATCAGATCCGAAGTCTTCTGACGATGGTGAACATTTTGTTGAAAGAAAGTTTTGCATCTAAAATCTTGTACCGATGGAAAATCTGTCACTAAAAGAAAGATTTGAACCAAAAATCTTCTATGTCGTTGAAAGAAGATTTCAGACCTTAAATTTCTTGTCGGTAACAGAACACTCACCTGAAGGTAGTTTCTAACCTGAAATTTTTTATGAGTGGTTTGTATTCTTTTCATCATTAGATACAGTATTAAGTACAAAAATGTATTACTCTTTGTACAATTGATGGGAAATATGAAATATCACAATAATTCCACTATCACAATTACCCGTGTTGACCCCATCTTAATATTTGAGTATATTAATTTAAAATTAAGACACCGTATATTAAGATTAATTTCTTTGTGCATATTAAAAATGTATTAAATTTAAGAACATTTTGAACAGTGTTCGGTATGTATGTAACATTTTCGAGAAGGTTAGTAGTTTCGACTTGGGATTCTTTTAAAAGAGAAAAAAAGAAAGAACGAGACGAGATGATGTTACATAGTAAATTGTCTAATTGTACATAACTGCGTTACCGACCGTTTCCCCGAATAACATTCCCCGAATGGACATTTCCCCGAAAGACATTTCCCCGATAACCATTTTCCCGAATCGACAAGATGGACATTTCCCCGAATAATTATTTCCCCGAGTGGACATTTACCCGAATGAAAATAAAATATAAAACTAGAATTTATTTATTATTAATTGCCAGATATTACAATATTGCAGCCAATTGCTTGCAGATAATCTTTCCACCGAGCTATACCGTAATTTTCGTGAGACTGTACAATTCTTCTAATGCGTTCTTGTGCATCTAGCCATTTCTTCTTAGGCGTTGCTCTTATTTTCCTTCCCAACGACAGTTCGACAAGCTGAATTTCAGTGTCACCTTGTTCTTTTTTGAACTCTTTGTTAGCGGAATATATATCGGGATGATCTTTTCCAGCAAGGTGGCGAAAGCGATTATGCCAGCCTTCGCTCACATTGTTCGTTTTGCTTCGTTTGGTCAATGTTGCAACGTACTGGTTCCAGATTTCAGGAGGATACCTAGGAGGTGCTGCTCTTCTGCGTCCTCTTGCAGTAACCCCAACTACATATGTTTTCTCAAAATATTCGAAAAAATCATCCATACAGTCAGGGGCTGCATTTTTCAGATGTCCAAAAACTGTCACAACATCACTTACAGGGATGCATGCAAGTGCTGCTGTCATGTGCGTATAGTCTTTGACTTCCGCGTTATCAGGATCATTGTACGCAATTTGCAATCCTAATTCCTGAATTTTTCGGAAGTTCACCTAATTCTTTGAGTGATGTGGGATTGGGAAGACTTTCGTTACGTCTCTTCCTTCTTATCGCTTTTTTAATATTTTCCCGCTCCGGTAGACAGCATAACACTCTCGCTGAGGTTCCTGCTAATTCGTCTAAATGGAAACAGAATACGAATTAAATCCATATTCCATACGTTCTCCAATCCATAATTTTAATTGTTTAAATTTATTTAATTTACCTTGTAATATGGCAGCTGGAGGGACGTATGGTTCACATGCCCTTCGCTTTATTCGAAATTTAATTTTTTCGGCTTGAACTTCCTCTCTCATAGGTGGATGGCTATTTCGACACATCGGGACCTTTTAGAATGTGTACATCTCCGTCTACTAATTTTGATATTGCCCTAGCCTTGCACTCTTTATCCCTCACTTTCTTGCAATCCCAGTAGGTTTTTCCGTCCCCGTCACGAGATTTCACATATAAATATCCGTCAATTGAAAGTCTTCTTAAACCTACCACTTCTACTTCAAAATTCATATTCATACCTTAGGAACTTTAAAATTTAGAAAACACAACCAATTTAGAAAACGCGCAACAACAAACTTGGGTTATGTTAATGACACATAACATTCATTTTTTTCGGGGGAATGTTTTTCGGGGGATTCACATTAAAATCATTTTTCGGGGAGTTGGTCATCGGGGAAATTGCATTCGGGGGAATGTCCATTCGGGGAATGGTATTTGGGGAAACGGTAGGGAATCACATAACTGAATTGTTAAAATCTAATTTAATCAGCTGTCATTGTTAGGATATAATTTACGATAATAATATACGTCGTTGAACCAACACGCGTTCTAACATTTTAAATGGTACTGGTAACTTTAATCTATGTATATTTTAAATTTTGAAGTTCTGATATATATATATATATATCAGAACTTCAAATAGAATTATTTTATGCCTGTTGTTTTTTTTTACTGAAGTTTCATTCTTTCTTTCTATATTATTGCAACTGCGAACTATATTAATCCAATTCCGTAACTGAATTAGTTTCCTAATTCTATAGGAAAAATACCACATTTTAAACCGAAATTCGTTAATTACTTTTTGTTGAATCGAAAGAAAAATTACTTATACTTCAATCCTATTTATGTCAGACATCCACATCTTATTCATTGATTTCGAAATGTTCGAATAGGCTGTACGGTAAACGCAGTTTTTGTTCACTATTGTGGCGCGTGTCGTGGTTCACAGCAAATCTTACAAACATCAAACTAGTCTCAATCTTAAAATATAAGTCTAATACTTAAAATATAAAAAGCAACAATCAGAATTCATTATTGTTATTAACATTTATCTACAACGAACAAATATGATACAAATAATTTATTGCATAATTGCAAGATTTTACAAGTTATTTTCATTCGAATTTCAAACTGTTTAATTCCTGCCTATATTGTACAATTGGACAAAACAATATACTTTGTTAGAAAGGGATATGCGATTCGTTGATACTTTTAAATTATTTCCATAAATTGATACAGTTATAAAATGTGCACTTTATGTTTATGTACTATGATTAAGTTTATTACATACATAAATTTTACCTTGAATACTTTTCCTCGTTGAAAGTATTAATAGACTTATTTGTATGCTAATCAAGAGATTTATTCGACCTTTCCTAAAATCATTAGTTTTCAAAGGTTAAACAAGACAAATATAGATGTTGTCTTATAGGTAAATTAGTCTTATCGCGATGCAAAAACAGAACAAATTTTTTAAAAATCACGTGTTTCTTTTTTGCTACCTACAGAATAATGTTTAGAAAAGCCATAACATCTATTTTGGATGTTTAGTAACCTCAGGGTGAGTAACAAAATTTGTCTTTAACTCATTTTAAATAACTCTTTAACAATTAAGTTTAATAACACTAAAAATAACGCTAAAGTAAAAAAAGCTAAAAAATAAGTACAGGTCATTTTCAGTTGTGCAGAGTCGAAACAAACACTAAGATAGTTTTTTGTTAATGTTTTACTCAGTACTATGAATACTTGTCATTATTGATAGTTTGTCAGTAACAAATCATTCCTAATGGAATGCAAAAGTATTATATTCACATGTATTGCTTCATTTACTCATTCAGTTTTTGCTACTTGTCCAGATTTGTAAGTGGTATTTATTTGTGTTTTTTTAGTACTTAATTACAAAAAATTACGTTAAACGTATTTCTAATTAAACATTGCAATGACAATTTTAATATTACCTTGCCGTAGGTTAGGCAAAGTCATATGCTTTAAGTGTAACGAATATGGAAATGTTCATTTAAACTCTTCCAAAGGTTTACTCATTTGACGTTTTTTTATTATTTTGGAAATATTGTGGTTGTATTATTGCTAGAATAATCAAATGTCATTAATGGTTATAATGATGCAATATTTGCTGATTTTCGAAAATTTATGCAATGTTAATTTTATATTTAAAATCAAATGTTAAAACAGAACGTAAGTTAAAACTAATGGGCGATTTCACTATATAATGGAAATTTGAATGAAATCCAATTTTTGGACTAAAAAACTGTTAAAACTTAGGTCTATTTTTAAAATTTATTAATCATGAACATAACTTACCAAGAAATTATATCGAGCGGCCGAGTATGAAAGCATAATTTGACAAATTTATCAAATTAACCATTTTTATTCAAGATAGCTACTTTCTTCAAGAGAGACCAGAAAATAAGTAAGTCCACTGTACTAAAAAAAAACACGTTTTTGTCGAGTTTTTTGAAATAGCAACTCTTTGTCCAGCCGCCAAACTTGCTTATAACTAGGAGATAAAAATACGTTGAAATAGACAATTACAAACATTTTTAATGTTTTTGCTGTTCCAAGTGTTTGCCCGATCTAGATATATAAGTTTGTCCGGTGCAATATCCATCTTATATAAGTCATTTAATAAAAATAGATAATCTATTAACACATACTATTAAGAAAATAAAAAAAAAAGATTAAAATAAATTGCAAAAAAATCTCTAAATTCCTTAAAGTGAGTTTTGAGACTAGTTTCCCTTTATCTAAAGTAAATCCGGTATTTCCAATCCTGTGTAATGAAATATCACTTTTTTATGCAGAAATAAAATTGTTACCTTAAAAAGTAATTATTCCTAACCTAATAACCTACAAACTTAAATGCGATTTTTGGCATAAGTTTCCAAATTAATTTTTCATCGTTTCAACAATTTTTTTAAATATTGACATTGCATTCTTGAAGTTCGTAAATAAGTTTTGCTAGAATGATTATACTATGATAATTCAGGGTAAGTGAATTGAATCTACAGTGTCCAAATTATGCGTTTAAAAATTATTGCGGATGTATATTATATACAATCCTTATACTACGTATTGTATTATGATCCCTGTGAATTTAGCTTATATAGCTCATTGAGCGTTCAACTTACATAGGGCAACTATACATCTTCCGATAACTAAATATATTTAATACCTTACAACCACTGTGATAAACTATACATCGAACAAACCGGAAGGAGTTTGGAGTCACGAATAAAATAACACAAAAAAACATCGAGGGAAGCGAAAACACCAATTTTTAGTCATTTACAATATGTTGGTAGTTTGAAAATTTTAAACTAAATTATATCCAAATTGAGCAAGAAAAATTGCGGTAACTAATTTTTCGTTGTATACAATGTAGTTCAAAATTGATACGTTTTGGATACAAATTGTATAGAATGATTTTTGGAGTAAAACTTGATAAAATAAATTGTTTATTTTTATTATACAATTTGTAATCAATTTTCTCACCTGGGTAAATATACTGGTTTAGCAATACATAGATTAAACACTAGATATAATTTTAATTATGGTAAGATTCTATATTATTCAAATATTATCAAGAGAAAACAATTTCAATAAAAAAAGAAAAATAGAAAACTTTCTTATAAAAAAGCCGTATTAATCTAGTTTATATAATTATTAAAGGTGATATGGTAATGAATAGTTTTTTTTCCTATCAACGGAATGATATTTTCATTTTATATAACTAAATTGCTTAACGCATGTTCTTTCCTATATTCATTCGACAGATAAGTATAAACTTTTTTACTGATTTTAGGTGGTGTGCTATTGTCTAGACTCTGAAAGGTCTTGTCCTTTCATTGCATAAACATACATATATATTCATTAAACAATTGAAATTTGGCCGGATTATAATCTACAGTAGCAAATTATGGTAATTGTATTATTAAATCATTTTAACACCAGTGAAATTTGTTTTCTAGCGCCCTCTGTCGAAATTTTCGAACATCAGGCTTTGTTTGAAAAAACATTTTCAAAGAGAAACGTTAAAAATGCACATTTTTAGATATTAATATAAACCTTAGAATTTATGGAAGATAAACAATCCTTTTCGAATTCCTTGTTTTCTATATACAAATTAGTAATTCGTTTGAGGAGTGAATATAAGTGAAATAATCATCGCTGCGTCTTTATTGTGTATTGAATGCGGTATAAATGTAATAGTATAAGGATAAAACTTTATAAGTTATTTTACCGCAACTTAAAAAACTTTAAAAACTGTAGGAGAAGTAAGGCTATATCATTGTATCGCCTGTTATATGAGTAATTCCGCGATACTTTTAATATTTAGGAAACTGTATTTACAAGACGAATTTAATACAATTGATAAATAAAATAATTTTTTTGATATGAATTAAATGTCGGAAAATATCATACAATAGTTTTGGTGGATGGAGAATAATTAGTTTTGCGTGAAAAACATTGAAATTCGTCATATTTAAAGATTTGTGCAGGAAACTGTCCTATATTTCTTTTCTTTCGACCAAAAAATAAAATGTGCTTGTTTATGAAAGACCGCACAAATTTTTCTGTACTATCATTTGATATTGTACTTTCAACCCATGTCATTTTTAAGAAGGTGCCTGCCTCCTGAAATGAAATATAAAAACAAAAATAAAAGAAACTAAATTTTCATAAAGAAAACATTTTTTTACATTTCATCGTTTGGAAAAAGTGCGTTTCGAGATTTCAAAAAAAGTAAAGCATGAGTGTATTCCTTACATAAAAACGGTTCAAACCACTCTTTTTACATTACCGTGCCACTCTACCGGAAAAAAATACGAGGCTTTGAAAAATGTTATTACTTGCGCCGCTTGTACCGAAAATAGTTATTTTTTACTGGCACACTTTCTGTACAGTTTGAAAATCCCCAAAACCTATTGCTGTTTTTTGTTTGGTATATTTCTAAGCGTGTATCACTAGTCTCAAGTCAATATTATTTGCACCTGTCTGAAAAAAAGTCTGAACAAAAATAATTTTATTTTCGGTAATTACTACTGCATTATATTATTTTGATTATTTTGGCAGTAATAAATAGTTTGTATATTGTTATATTATTTTTTATCTTCAAGAGGCAAAAGTCCCCGAACTGATCAAATCGATTAAGAATTACAGATTCAACAAAGTTTTGAAAATGGATAATAAAATTATTTTGTTCAAAATTTTAAAGTTGCTCCTATAAAATGTGCGTTTTTAAAAAAATATTGGCACCATCAAATTTTTGCTCTTCGTATTACCTGAAATGAGAAAAACAACTTTACATGTGGGTGCAAGTAAAAAAAATTGACAGTCAAACCCGTATCTTGAAGAGTTATTATTTTATTTCAGATAAATTGATATGAACTATTATAATTTAATTACCTTTTTTCGTATATTAAACTCTCTTCTAAATAAATTTAATAAATCTGCAAAAAATGATACATGATAAAAGTTATGGAATTTTTAGAAGTAAGTAATGTAAAGTGAATGGTATAGATGAGTCTTTGGTATTTATCGGTATCAAAAATATATTTCCCACTTCGTGTATAACGTACATGAATAATTCGATTTAGTAACAAATGCGAAACTAACGATGCATTTTTACAAATCAAATACAGCTCCCAGTTCGATCGGGAGCGTCTCGTATTCCGCGAAATTCTATAATGACATTCGTGTGAGTATTCGTTACGTATGTGCCTAACGCCGCCATACAGAGATATGATGCTTGATACGTTTCAACAATTTCCTAAATCATTAATCTGGTCAGTTTAAAAGAAGTATCCGCCACCGCCGCCGCCACCGGAAGGACCATCATGGTGTTCCGGTCCGCCGTGGTAACTGACTTTGGAGAGTTCATCGGCTACTGCGTGGAAGTGAGCGGCCTTGGCGTGGGCGACTTCCGGTGTGTCAACCACTCGACCGTCCTTGCCGAGAGGAGCAGGTGGACCGTGGTAAGCATGGTGTTCCGGTTCGTGATGGAAAGATCCACCTCCGATGTCTCCTCCGGCACCGTCACCACCAGAATAGTCACCAATTCCTGGACCATAGGATGGAGTTTTGGCTAGTTGCTCGTGGTAAGCTTTGTAATGTGCGGCCTTGGCGTGGGCTACTTCAGGAGTGTCTACGACTCGACCATCATGAGCGAGAGGTGCGTAAGGTCCGTGGTATGACTGGAAGTGATATAGGTCAGCTCCATGACCTCCTGGGTAGGCTAGGGTAGCCACCACCAATGACGAGAAGATTACCTAAAAAATGCATTAAAATATTTAAAAGATATCAGTCATGTGTTAATGTTATAATGTGAGAAAATTATAAATTATTGTAATTGTCCTTGAGAGGACATTTTGAACAAGTAACGAATTAGAAGATACACAAAATATTGATAGTTGTACATAATGTTCAAAACAAGCCCATTAAGAGACTCGTGCATGATTTTAAAATCTCTAAAGGTTGCGCAGCTTTTATTATCACTATAAGGCAAACAGTTTTAAATTAATCTGTAACGATTATCATACTTGATAATTAACGTCAATAGATATAAATCGCCTCATTCTGAACTAAGACAATTTATGAATGTGGTATCATTACGAAATCATGAAGTAATTTACGAGAATTTAACGAGACCGCTCATAGATTAATTAGCCGACCATTCAACCTACAATTAAGAGCTTAAAGTTCTGACACATCCAATTTCTTAAATTTGGTCGTTGTTCTTTTCAAAAATCAAAAACTTATATAAGTAAATCATTTAAACACAGTAAATCATTAAAAACACAGAACTTAGAGCTATTTGTGCAAAGATTTTTCAAAGTTCTGTTTTCTTAAATTATAACGTACATTACTGTCGAAGTATCAATGCATTCTAACTGCAGAGACTATTCTGGTTTAATTCTGATATTAATTAAATATTATATTAATTAATTACTTCAACGTAAATTAATAATCAATTTTCATTCAGATTCAGTAACCGAATAAAAACTCTAAAATATATACAACAGTTGACGATACGTTTAAATGCAAAGTAAAATTTCGTTGATAATTATAACAATTTATTAAGTGTAAATAATTGAAAAACGAACAATTTTAGTTTTGAAGTCATAATTATTTCATTTATTCAGTCATAGTTTCTATGTGAAAATTGAATGAATGAGTATGAAATTGTCAGATATGAAAAATAAAGAAGAATGAAAATGTAATATTATTATTCCAAAGGTTGTTTAATTAAAAAACGAAATTCACTACGAACAGAACGTGTCTTGCTATCGTAAGGAAATATCATTGATTAATACATTTTTTATCAAATGAACAATATACAGATATAAAATACATAATATTTCATTATGTTTAAGAAGTATTCATTTTATCTTATTCTCACAGGTATTACAAAGGAAGTCACTTTCAATTGTAGGTGTACAGGACCGTTAGCGTGGGAATAATTTAGCTTCGACTGTGCATTTTCTTAAATTGCGTTTTTATCAGATAGATGGATTCAAATTTAGAATTAATCATTATACATACAAGAAGAAAAGTGGTGGATTTAAAATATTCTCAATCCATTTTTTTTAACTTTTATACTCGCCAATTATTCGTTATCCAGTCTTGCGTTATACTGGTTTACGTTCCAAATTTTTTTGGAGTGCTATGTAACATTTTATGGAGTGAAAATAAAGCATAGTAAAGGAGTGAATTTTCATTCTATGAAGTTTAGAGAGGGCGCAGATATTGTTTAGTAATATTCCTGGTTTTACGTTTTTACTTATACTAATAACATTATTGCCAGTTTATTATTATTTAAAATACTAATGATAGTTTAGAAAATGCCAAGAATGAAATGGAAAAATGTACTCAGTAGAGTACTAACGGAGTTAAGTTATCAATGAATATTTAAAAATAAAGTTTTAGAATTGTAACTCAAATAGTTATTTTTAAAATTTCATGAAAATTTAAATTAAAATATAAAAATCAAGAATCATATATACAATTCAAAATAATTATTTGCCGGATTTATATATGATGATTTTGCATGGTTCCTAATCTTCTTAATAAATTATTCATTATATTGAATGGATAGTAATTAACACTTTCATAAATATAACTAATTTTAGCCAAATATTTTTTCATAGTATTTACGAATGTGTTTTCTAAACATTTTGATTAAATACAATGAATCTTTTTCATATTATACCACGAAATAACATTCAAGTCGTAGTGAGTTAAATTAATTAAACAGTATATCATGTATTTGGAACATTCTCTTTTCATTATAAATAATAAATATAATTTTTTATCAATATCCCTATTTATGCTGTTTTATATTATTTATGATGTGAAATTGGCATAGAAATATAAAATAAATTTAAAGAAGCTGTGCAAATGTTCGTTGAGTGATAGGCTAAGGGAAATTGTATGTCTAGAATTATGTTTAGAAACAATAAAATTCGAAAAATTACGATAATAATATTTTATCATAACTTGTAGTAAATAAATTGTTACTATTTCAAATTTTTTGTAAGTCAGTGCATATTAATGTATTTATATTACATATCAAACTACTAGTAAATAATATTTACTGACTTTGAAAAATTAATTTCAAATAACGTGTCGCGAATCGAAGCATTTCATTCTACTACTTTTTATTAATTTCTCAAAAACTGAATAGGGGACTTTTTGCATACTTTATCTGCATTGCTCGTGCTTATTTATAAACACAAATGGTCAGTTTGCAGTCGATAAAACAGTAATATAATACAATGAATTAAAACACTGTTAAATTCGTTTTTGCAGAAAAATTTCGTTCATTTTCAATTTTTTTCTTGTTTGTTTTAAGGATGTTTAACAAATCAAAATTAACAATTCCTGAATCAATTTACAAACCCTGATTATAAAAATTATCTGTATTAATCTCGTCAAAAGTTTTGACTCAGTCATGAAGCTTAGAATATAAACAAATTTGACTTCGTTTTGATAATTAGGTGTCAATTATAATTTTATTTGGTTTAACTTTTCTAAAAGACCTTTAATTTTGATTGGAATAGTTTTGAAAAATCAAATTTTAAAATAGTAACTAAAATAAGTGTAAGGCTACGCTAAGAGATGGCGTCGTTGCGAAAAAGAAATTATGTTATAAACACGAATAGATAAACATGCTAAAAAAGCTGTTTTATTCAGTAGATAATGTCATGTGCTGCTGCTAACCCTCCAGAAAATTAGTTAAGAACTGTTTTTCGAAAAAAAAAGATTTATATAAAACTCAAAGTTAATTTTTAATTAGATTTGTATGAGATTGTATTTTCTGATAAGAATATTTCATGCACAGGGCGAGTTTTGAAAAATCTATTTTAATTTCTGACGATATTGGAACGCCCTTACTAGAAATACCTTAAAATGGTTAATAATTCAAAAAAGTTTCGTCACAAATTTAAGGCACGAATATATATTTCTTGAAAATAGCTAATGTTATAAAGTATTGTAGTGAATGTTTAATTGTTAGGTACGTTTTTTGCTACAATCTTCGTTTTAAATAATAGATTGTACATTACATCAGCCTTGTTAATAATTGCAAATTTATTTACTGGCGACTACTTCTGTAACTCATAATAAATCATACAACATTAATTCAAAATTTCAATTATACATTAAGATTTTTTTAATTAGAAGCTTTTTAAATTTTAAAATAGTTATAAAATACGAAAATAATGACACAAAGTGTGTCACGAATTCAATTATTGGTCATTTTCATTTAATTGAAGAACTAGAGTCTTTTATTGTTTAGTAGATCAAAATAAACCAATTAATAGTTATTCTTCATTTTTTCTAGGTTATTAGTTTTTTAGTTATTCAAATGTTGAGACAATTCTCGAGAAAAACAAACAGTTGTAATAATTTTATAATAAAATCATTTCGAGACATTATTTTAACTGTGGTTAAGTAGTAATTGTTCTCTGTCTTTCGATTTAAGTAGTAAGGGCAACTACTAGAACTTAATTGTATCTATCGCATCTTACTACTTAAATAAAACTCAAAAATTTCAGAAGTAATGTGAACCTGGATCTTATCGATTTTTGGAAACTGAAAACGTATCCGTTTTCCTATCTGATCCATCACGTCAGCCTTGTAAGATATCCAACTCGAAATTTCTGGTAATTTAAGGTAAGGTTACCTTAAAAGTCTGACGTGATCGGCTGAATTGAATTGTGGATTGGTTATCAGCAGTCAAAAAGCTATAAGATCCACTGCCTCTGATTGAAATTATGTCCAAAAGAATTTATTTTTTGATCTTGTGTTTCTGAATGTATAATTCACAGTAACTAAAATTTGATAACACTTTTGAATAGAAGCTGTTGACTCTAAGACTTAAAGCTGAATCTACAGCCGCACCCACGCAAAAATACCGAGTTCCGCACAATACTGGTTCTCCAAATTTGAAATCCAAACAATACCACGACGTTAAACGTTACCGATTCTATTTTCGAAAAAGCACAGATTTGAACAATTTGAACCGAATTATGAAAAAGTACTCACGAGGAGCCTCATGTTCGCTGGTTCGCTTGAGCTGATTCTATGGCGTTCCGGTGTCTGGAATCACCTTATATAGCTCAGAAACAATACAGTGCATTTGCTGCACACCTTCACGACCAAGTCCAACATTTGGTGCACCCCACCCCCGGGGGCACAGAGGGGGGTACGGTCCTTTTAGATAGCGTATCTCTTCGATTTTCACGCAATAACGCGTTAAATCGGGTTTGCCAATACCCGCACCCACACCGGGGCGCCATGTGCGTGCGTCCAAAGGCGGCCTAGTTCTTACGGAGGCGCAAATCGGCAAAACCTAGCGGCCGCAACGGGGCCCCGGAGAAAGAGAAACTATAAAAAAAAAAGACCGATTCCGATATTATGGTAACGGCGAAATTGCCATTACGTCAATGGTCGAACGTGAGCATTGTCGACCGATAACGCCACGCGTTATACAATCTTCTAAATGCAAAACAATTCATTTTGATGTCTCTTTCGATGTGTATTGTCTTACCGATCCAAACTGCACCGCGATCGGAGTCGAGAGATGAAATGACGAGAAGAAACTTTCGTGACCCAAGGTCGATTTGAGAGTTGCAGTCGCCTTTGTTGTGGCGGGTTTCGCCTGACCCTATGGTCTACCAAGTGTTCAAATTGGTATATTATATAATGCTCCCGAAGTTTATGTATCGGTTCGTTAGAAAATATCTTTTCTTTGTCTTCACTGGGCCACTGAACCCAGTGTTGATTTATTCTAATGGATATGCAAATGCCTTTACAATGTATTGACGAATTTTAGCAGCTCTGGCCGATCATTAAAAAAAAACTCTGATTTACTGTTCGGTATATTGCAATAGAGAATTTCCCAATCATTAACCAATCATTTTCGGAGAACTAATCGGGTTTTAAATATTCTAAAAACAGTTTATCGATTGGTTAATTCACAATTTAGTCAATCGTTTTTAGTTTTAGTAGCACGGCAATGCGTGAGAAATTAGCCAACAATTAAGCAGCCCATTCTTCAAAAAACTTGACACTTTTTACAACAGTGTATAAAGAGTAATATATAACGTGAATGTTTCTTTTACTTACATACCCGAGGAGACATCTTTTCAGGTTGTCGTTCGTATCTGATTTCAAACTGTCATTCGCGATTATTACTCAATGCCATTGTAATGAATTCATAACACATTAAATAGTAACCAAAAGCTAACTATTTTTAATTGTAAGTTTTAATTATAAGCATAATATTAATACTTATAACACGCTGAACTGATATTTAAGTAATTAAAAATGGATGATTAACAGTTCATTAAATACAAGACATACAACATTACTTCATGTTTTAAAGCTTGAATTTATTGTTTTGATTACCTCGCATCAATTGCAAACAATGTGGATATCTGGCGGATATTTAACGAGGACCTAATACTAATACCTAGAGCCTGATCAGCCCCAGATCAGATCGAGAATTACATACCCCATCAGGCCCTAGTTTATGTTCAGACGAACTGATAAAAGTCTGACTCGAGTCGTATCAAAATTTTTCGTGTAACTATATGGACTAATTATATACACATGTGTTTTTGTGCAGGTAATTAGTATGATGGTAGGCAGTACGGTCGCTATATACATTTGTTATTTATGCGTTAACTGGTATCCCAATCTTAGTTAATAATTTTCTTAACGTGATCTTTTACTTTATAGGCTTTCCACGATCATAAAGTGTTTTTGTCAATAAATTTTTCCTTGGAATCGATATATGCCAAGTGCCATAGTTATATCGACGAAAAACAAAAGAGAAGATATAATATAATTAATGCTTCGAAGTTTACTAAGAATCCGTACACTAATACCTCAGGATAAATAATTATACATTGGCATATCTCAAATAAATGTATTTTTATGCTCGTAATAAATAAGTAATAACGAAATATATGATGTACGTATTTGGCTAGAAAATCCGATGTTTTTGTGACGCATACTTTTAATTTTTCGAGCAAATTTTTTCCGATGACAGAAAATCGTCGAAATAATGCAAATTTAACTATTTTTCCATTTTTATCATCATAACACAATTGTGAATTTTTCTAATAAAATTTGCATTATTTCTGATCGAGCAGATGAGTTTCTCTCTAAAAAATATGCAATAAACATTAAAAGTATGCATCACAAGATTTTCTCATCAAAGACGTTCATTAAATATTTAGTTATTATACATTGTCATAATAAAGAAGTTTCTGAATATTTCTTTTTGTATTATTTTTTAATTTACCGAATCCCACTCATAACATACGCGTACAATGCGCCTGAGACATTATTTTGCCACAGGCGTAATTTTCATCAAAAATGTTCGTGACATTTTGAAATATGATGAATTATCACTGGACGGTCACTAGCAAACATATTACTTATTACAATGACTGGAAGCAAGTAATGATGGTGTCCTATGGCATTTTAGTTTCCATTTTAGTCACAACGTTTTTAGAATCGAAACTAATCAACCTAATTAAAAGCATTGTATTGCCATGCCTTATGCTTTTGGAAGTGAAAAAGGAGGCAAAATTTGTATTTACTTTCAAAGTAAATGTAAAATTTTTACGGCTAAGGTCCTACAGATTAAAAATATTTATAACTTTTACCAAGAAATCTTGAATGTCAGAAGCCTGTTATAATAATAGAATAATACCACTCACAGAACTATAGATTAGCTACACGTAAGAGTTGACCATGGTTCCCAAATTTTCAAGTTTTTGATTGTTAAAATTATATTAGATACTTCTTTAGACTAAACTTTTGAAATTTTATAATACAAATGATACAAAATAAACTTATAAATAATTTGTAAATGTAACACCGAATAGCAGTTGAAGAATAGTGAGATTATATAAAGATTTATACTTATTTAATAAATTGAATTAACCGACCTAAAAACGACATATTACATTTAACATAATACAAGACAGTAAAAGTGAATACAGATAAGTAAATATAGTTATGAGATAAACTAATATATAATACTAAAAAACGAGATTAACTTAATGTTTAAGGAAAACTATCTTAAAGGATGATGGAGTTCTTCAATTCTTAATGCATCATGAAAACTATTTCAGAACTGAAGAGCAGTTCACAACATAATAGAACGATAATCGGTTTGACAAAACGGGAGGTAATGCACTGAAGAAGCACACAAAAAAAAGAGTTGGAGTTGTCCACCCAACAAATAACTAGTTCGATCTACACGGTTCGAACTACTAACTACATAGTAGAATAAGACACAGCTATCGTTTTTAGGTAATTATACTATCTAAGTAATGACCTCGACAAATTAGATAGTCAAACCTACTATTTAAATAGCAAAACCAACTAAAATACGTAGCTGTGTCAGATCCTACTATTTAGATAGTAAAACCAACTATCGCTTTTTCCGTGTACAAACAAGTTTGTTAACCACGTACTATGTATTTTGTAACCAGCATTAGATTTGATACTTACAGCAGACTCCGATAAAGTGGAGTTATGATAACGAAGATGGTGAAGGGTAAATCTTGGATACTCGAAAAATGCCTTTACAAAAGTCAATAATCGCATAATGTTTGTATGAATTTCTAAATTCTGAGGTACCATATAACTTTTTCATTTTCAGAGAATTTATTTTATACAGATATTAATATTTAGTCATTTATTTTGCCTAGGGTTTGACATCTGTTTCTATTGAAGAACTGTTTGCATAAATTATCAACATGACATTTAAAAACATTATCATAAAAATAATGGATTTAAAAACTCGTATCATCAAAGTTTGGTAAATATTATCAACTTTAATTCTTTTTGTGAAGATTTTAAATTTGTTATATTCACAAATAATTGCTTGTGAAAAATTAAGAAACATTATTGGTATTCTTAAACATTAATTAAACTACAAATTCTATTAAATTTTTTTAGAAAATTGTGATTGTCCCACTAATTTTTGAACTGGTTCCCTGTAAAGGTAGGCAACATTTCTTGTATTTTTGTAGTGTAATCTTCTAACTATATCTTTGATAGTATTCACATCAGATCTCACATTGAACTAATACATTCCATCACGGGTGCTCTTTTCATTCATAGCATAGTTTAGATTTTTTAAAGTCAGAAATTGTTTGTACTCCTAAACTTTTCATTTCTTGTAATAATTTATAAGAATAAAAAAGCCATTAAAAACATTTTTTTATACAAAGATTTAAAAAATCTAGGAATCTACTTTCTGTGCGATTTGAGGGATGCAAATCAAAACAGCGACATTCAAGCGGTCTTTTAACGAGCATTAAATCACCGATAAATCAAAATGCCGACAATGTGAATAACGAGTTTTACTATGCTAGCAGTAAAAAGTAATGACTTTCCAAACACTAGTATATTACTAAGGGTATATGACTTTCGGAATGTTGTAATATTTAAGAAATATCCGAAAAATTAGACTTTTAACCAGCATTCCAAAATTTGCATTGTGTATTGTAACCGATTTATCACTCCTACTGATGTGTCAGTATTTGAAATTGCCAATTGCAGCTACCGATGGAATGTGTGAAATATAATTTAGATTTTTGTGTTTATATTTTCCTGAGTAAAAGTAACATCGTAGTAATATGTAAATGGCTTATGACAAAAAAACATGAAATTTTATTTTTGTTCTTCCCAAAAAGAGCTTCAAAAATCATAAAATGGTAAAAATAAATTTAACAAATATACGGCGTTTCCATAAATATTGACTGATGTCAAAATGAAAATCCAGTTGGGAATAAATTAACATATTTATGTCAAATAAATGAAATTTAGTATATTTGGAGACTTTGTAATACTAGATTGTTTAACTAATTTAATTCATTTCAAATCCACCTGACATTCAAAAGTTATGAAGGCTTTTTGCGTGATGATTCACTCATTATAGAGTGAAAAAGTGTCATTGTCGCAAAAGAGTGCAGTTTCATCTTTTAAGAGTAATATTTAATTGCATGAAATTTAGAGAAACAGGGTGAAATTTCTTACAACAAAATTGTGCAACAGCAATAATTACACCAACATAAATGAAGTAAATGTTGAAGTTATTTGTAAAATAGCAATATTATGAAACAAAAACTACAAATTAAAATCGAATCTTAAAGAGTCTCTGAGTCATCAATATTAAAATATCGATGACATTTGCAAAGGGGACTTCTTTCCAGTGAAGGGCGTGGGAGGAAGGCCCCTAGGCGCGGAAGATATAAAGACAGCAGTCTGGGATTTGTCGGAATTCTTTTGCACGTAACGCAATTGGTTTGAGCATTCGTAAGAATGCTGCATCGTAATAACCTTTTGCGAAATACGAAACGGACTCCTCCCGACTGTTACCGACCGAGTACCCTATACTAATTAAAACGAGGTCGACTATTAGGGAATTGAAAATTAAAGCGATCAAGTCGAAGATTCCAGCATGAACTTTCTTGTAATTTTCGACGTTACAATGCGTGAGACGGAGCCGTAAAGCGGATAATTCTAAGTAATGTATATACGTACACACTCACTTATTTGTTTTCATATGAGTGTATGCACTGATTTCTGCAGATTAACGAAAGTCGAATTCATTTTGAAATTAGTCAATTACTTAAGCGTCACGCGCACTTCTGTTTCATTCGCCTTTTTTGTTATCTAATAAAATATTTTTTCTCGTATTGTCCGCATGTAATAACTCTCTAAATTTCTTGGACTGAATGTCGATTCCTTTAATTATTGATTTAGTTTCTTTTAATCGTGTCGAATGATATATACGCAATAACAAACTTTGACGTAAAGACTGAATAGTTTCATTTGTTTTTTTTTTGCGCCGGTATGAGTCCTTGTTATAGAAAAATGTGAAAAACTGATGTTATACGATCAGAGGGCCAATTAATGCTACTGTTAGCTGTTATTAAGCAATACTTATTTTATTAATTCAATTAGTTAACAACTATTAATTAGATTATTTAAATGCACGGAATGAAATACACTAACTTTCTGGTTTTATAATATAAAACGCTAATCACGATGCACTAACTAGTAACACTATCCATGTTTCGCAATCCAATTTTAATAATGATCATCATGACCCCAACATGACCCCAAAGCAGCTATTCCTTGTTAAATAAACTATTTGCTTGGTAGACGAGTCAACCAAATTTCAGTTGAAAAAAAAAATTCAGATCTCAATTGGAAGCTGTGCTTAATACTGTTAAATCTTATCAATAAAATTTTTTACATAATAAATTAAAATTTACATTTGTTATGTTGTATACCATATTATTATATTTTGATAATATCAGCCATTGTTACAAAAATATTAAATTATTTTTAGTACTTTTATTCAACAGATATCACTGCAAAAAAAGGCGCCTTCGTTTAAGACGTTTATGTGGTCATATTTACGTCGTTTATGTGGTCATATTTAAGACGTTTTTTGGCGTCTTTTGTAAGCGTCTTTGTTTAAGACGGTTATAAGTATCTAAAATATTTATAAGATTCGATACTCAGGAAATGGCGGCATTTTCAAATTTTAGTCATCTAAAATTTCATTTATTATGAAATAAATAAATGGAATTATTTTTTGATTATTAATAAAATAAGTAAGAAACGATTCCTCTAATTTGTAACTAATGTTTTTATTCCCAAGTGCAATTATTGGACATCCGCACATGACAAAGTTCCTAACCTAACTTTTACACATATTTGACGTACGACTTTGCTTGCATTCGAATTGACTTGAATCGTACCCTTTGTTGCACGCTATAATCGTAATTAAGTTTATCCAAATTTTGTTTTTTTTTAATGGATCAAAAGGTATGTTTGCTTTGCCATTTCAGGACAATTTCGTTTGATTTGCTTGTTAAACACATAATTAGGCATCACAAAAATCATCAAAAATTTAAAGTGAAATGTGTTTTATACGGAAAGTGGAGAGCTTTCAAGTACCATATTTTACACATCGTTTACGTATCAACCCATTTGACGATATTAATGATCAACAAAGCGAAGAGGAAAATGCAGTAGACAGCTTTCTAGGTTATGTTAAGACAGCGCCGGACCCTACAAGCAACGACTTTTGTATCGAATCTTCGATTATAACGACCGCAAAAGGTTCTCAAATTTTTAAACGTCTTAAATTTTGAGACGTTTAGGATGAATTAAGACGCTCCCTAAAACAAGACATTCGTAAACGTCTAAGTGTGTACAAATGAAACGTTTTTACGATACCCGTTTTTGCAGTGTAAAATGTATTTTCACGCTGATAATTTCAATCTTGCATATTAAAATTTGGTTTAAGATCCACTGAAACAACTTAATTGAATGATTAATTGAATTCAAATTACCTCATTTCTTTCGGCTTGTATAAAAGAAAAAAATGACTTTATTAAAGAGCTGCACTACAAGAAGCATAAAACAACAAGCGTGACGTGATTAAGATCCGATAAAAGAAGAAGATGAGTATCCCACTAATTAGCAGAGCTTTATAGGTATAAAGTTCGCATTAAGTTTATTGAATTAAATTTAACACTTTTATTCGAACATGCTCAATAAAAACTATTCTATTTGTAAATATAAAATGTGAAAATGATATAGGTCAGTTTCAGCACGTGGCGTAACAATATTAATTAATGAACGAACAGTGATGATCAGATAAGTGGGTATCATGTATCTCTATTATACCCATCTGTTTCAACACTGATATTGCCTAGAATGTTTTTAATTTACTTTTATAATATCTCTCAACTTTTACATATTCAATGTCGTACTTGGATGTATAAATACATTGTTATAGAAATTTGGTTCATAAAAACGTATTACATAATTACATATTCTTATAAAATAACATTTTAAATCGTGTTTATGTTTCCGTGTTTCAGCAAAGCTACAAGTTCATGGTTAGAAAAAAAGTTTCACTCAATTTAAAGAAATTTACAACACAATCTAACATTTTGGTCAAAACAATATAAAAATGTAACATAATAAATTCGAATATACTAATAAACAGTTATTCAGATCCATACAAAAATATCTTATTTGAGAATTGCATGCATGCTAATTCTAGAACCAAAAGTTACTGTTTAATGACAGCTAAACCCTTTTTCTTGTCAATTTATTTTTTATTAATATTTCATACGTTTTAATATCAGAAATTTTAGGTCATATAGTCTGAGATAGTCTACACTAAACACATTTTATTGATAAGGTTCCTATTTTAATAAATAAACAAATTTTAAAAAATCATTTTTTGCAATAAATGTAGTTCTGACTAAAATACCCGATAAAAAGTATTTTAAAAATCACTTGAATTTTGGTCAGGTCGCTGATTATAAATTTAGAGGCAGACCAAATTGGCGGATGCAATATGGTTTTCAACAAAATTATAAACTTTTTGAATTTTCTTGAAACTTGATATTATTATTCTGAGGGTTTATTAGGAATCTGTCCTCATATTTTCGAAATTTCTGAGTCATTATTGCGAATCAATAAAAAATGTTAATTATTTTAGACAGGAAACGCTATATAATTACCCAGTCAGCAGAATAAAAAAAAGCTCACAATGAACTCGAAATGTTATCTAAAAGAGGTCAGATGACACACTGTCTGAGGTTTTTCTGGCACGATGTCATTATGGCATCTTTATGAGCTCATGTTCAGTAAAACCTCAGAAAGTGGGTCATCTGACCTCTTTTAGATAACATTTAGAGTTCATTGTGAACTCTTTTTAATTCTGCTGTCTAGGTAAAAAAAGGTCGAAAATCTTCCTGATGGTAGTCAGTTTCAACGCGATCAAGTATAATTTTTTCCATTTTGGGTGTCCATCTTGTGTTAACATTCTGAAGTCAGATTGGTAATGGGCTACCTCAAAAACTACCGAATAACAAGTATCCTTCATTTAAGTTGGTCATAAATTACATAGCCCAACAAAAAAATTTGTTGTTTCTCCGACGAACTAGTCTAGTAATTTCGTTTTTGTCGCGAAAAATTGGTGCTTGGAGGTTTTTATTTTTTTCAACTGACGCCAATTCGTAGTCAGCTACAATAAAGCTCAAGTACCAAATTTCAAACAAATTCGATCAATTATTTAAATATCTGTCATTTGTTGCACGCTACATTGGATCAGCTATTTTGCATTTGAAATATATATTCGTATTGAATTGTTATTTCAAGTGAATGAGACATGAGTGTCCTCAAAGAGAACCACGCAGAATCCATATAAAAACCTCTAGCATTTGTCAAGGAGAAATAATGAAACAGAGAATTGGCTTATAACTCGGATAGAAATCTCGCAAGAAATCCATTACAAATCCTACAAGGCCTTCTGTGGAAAATTCAGGGGCTGTAGAGGCCGTTGAGTCTCCTTTATAATATAGTTATTTTATGATATATATTAAGAGTGTCCTTGGTTATTTCAGCGAAGAAAGTCCCTTTTCGTTATACACTAACGTTGCCAAGATCTGAATTTCAGAAAATATAAATAAAATAAAATATTGATTCAAATGGTTTTCATTCACAATTTAAATTGGAAAAGTTTCATGCTCGAATGTAAAAATTTAAAAATTCCATGGCAATTACGTACAATTTGCATCCAATGGAAATGTAGAATATTTCAGTAGATTTGTCACTGGGAATTATGTAGATCGAATTTCTAGTAGATAAATAGTATTTCAATTCAAACCGTATTGCCAGTAGTATTGCAAGTTAGAACAATAAGTATTTTGGTATTAATATAATGCGATTACAGAGTGGAAGGAATGCCGGTATTATATCATGCACGTAATATTATGTGCAGCAAACCAAATCAGCACAAATCTATTGAAGAATTCAGGTAAATCAAATGAAGCCAACGAAGATTACCTCAAGATTGGCTCGGCGATACGTAAGAGACGTGATCGAATTAAGTTTTTACCTGAATTTTTTTTGCAGCTTTCTCGATAATCTGGGAACCCAATAGTGCAGAGACCGAAGCGCTTGCGCCGCCAATTGGTTCTGCACAAAATATTGGCCAATAATTATACCGACTCCTTGGATATATAAACGGAGATTAAGAATCTCTGTCACAAAAGAAAGAAATCCGCGACCAGTGTTGTAGAAAAGCAAGACATTATGAAAATTATAGTGGGTGATTTATTAATTTATTCGCGGCTATGTGAAAACATTTTCTAAATATTAATTAAAATTTTTCATGGATTTTTGAGTGATCAAAATTATTTTTCTATTTGATAATTAACGGTTCTTTATTATTAGCATGTGCATACTATTTGTTCCTTACTAAAATGCCAAGTGTTAATTAGAATTTTAAAAATAACTGATTATTAGTTTAAAACGGTGAATCGGGAAAATTCGAAAGTGTATTATTAACAGACCCGTACAAGTGCAATAACACTGTCCGACACTGATTTTGACTTTGACAATCGCAGTTTCATTTTGGATTTTTCGTGCTGATAACCATGGCACTAGCAGAAATTGCGCCTAACACATTTTCGAATGATACAAAAACAATCGAAATGTGGCCAAAATCGCTTAAATTTTACACATTTAACCAAGCTTTTTATCGAAAAAGGGTTTATTATTATATCGAAAATGCTGTTATTGACATCGTTTTTGGCTAGAAAAATCCTTTCGCAAATTATTCTGCGTTTGTCAAAGACATACAAAAATTACAATGTTGTCGATGAGTGGAATAGATAAAAATGTAAAAAAAAACATCTCGACTACGTTTTGTTTTACATTTTACAATATTTAAAACCTATGATATGTTAGAAAATATTAAATATCTGGGTTGGCCTTGCGTTTAAGCACTGAAAGTAAAATGATCAACAGAAGCTACAATTCAATTCGTAACTTTAGAATTCAATTTTAATCATATTACATATAGTGTATTAAATCATACACATGACGATTCTTATTAAATTTCAACAAAATAAACTAAACATCTTGAATCGTAGATTTGAAAGTCACTGTTTCAATAACGTATATTCTACGATGGTAATGCCACATTATGGGGAACGCTGAAGTAACACCCTGTTCACACCTACAATGCTGAGCAAAAATTAAGTTCTACAGATATTAGAGTAGGTCAAAAATGTTAAGAATCGTTTCTTAGTCTGAGAAACGCTACTTAATGCAGTATATTAGTTAACCAATTCAAGGAATTTCTTATTGTTACATTATTAACGAAGAAAACAGGTTTGGACGTACCGACCAAAGAACCATTGTGAATTAAAATATTGATAGGTCGACCGTTGCTATTGAAAAGGGAACATTGCAAATTAAGTGATTTAATTAGTGACATATTTTTTCTCCGGAAAACTAACAAACATTTTTACAAATTTTAGCAAACTTCGGATATTTAAAAATAAAAACTCTTATGCAAAATATATTAAAATAAACTTGACTGAGGACAGGCGAAAGCTTTGGGAATTGTTTTATAAATAAAGGATTATATTTGAACAACCAAATGTCAGAATGAGCTTTTTACGTATTTTGTAATAAAAACAATTACTGAAAATCTTACTAAGTAGATAAATTACAAACTAAAAACCCCTTAAAAATTTAATATATACATTTTTTTAAAGAAGGGTAAGCAATCAAATCTTTTTTTGTTGGTTATTCATGGGTTCATGTCATGGCGTCATTAAGTTTTTCGTAATAATATATTGCATGATTTGTATATGTGCCAGTTCGCTTTTTAATCCTTTAACGGCTAAATTTACAAACATTTTTTCCTGAAGTTTGACGCTACATTTTAGAATTTAAACTGCGCTACAAACATTTGACACTAGTAATTTCTTATTGACCTAGAACCGCTTTTTCCAATGATGCATGTAAATTTTATAAATGTTAAAAGGAAAAGATTATACGCGTTAAAAAAAACGCATGAAATCTTTTCTTTCATTGGTGGGGCATAAGCCGTATGATTTAAATTAAATTGTGAAAAAAAAGAATCACGTTACATATTTTCATTGTGAAATATATATCATTATCAAATTTTATTATGGGCAATGTGATTGTCATGCCTTTAACAGTGACAAAAATCGTGTAAAAAAAGAGTTTGCTGTCAAATAAGGCGTATTTCGGAAAGCAAACATTCAAAATGACACAAAATGGTGATAAAAGTGAATTTTTATTCGTACTATCCTAGGCATATGTTAAAAAACGTAAAACTCAATGAATTTTTATAAACCTTTGTAGCGAAGCATTCTTGAAGTCGCTGATTACAAATCTGAAGTCAGTTTTGGAAAAAATGGCTGTTAGAATTTGGCAAACAAAAATGTTTAAAGCTGATCGAATTCACATGAATCTTATCATTTCATTACGAATTTGTGGGGTCGCTGATGACAACATTGGATCCACTATTTTGAAGATTTAAAAACTGACTCCGAGTTGTTATCAGCAGTGTAAAAACTAATTCAACAAAACCATTGAGCTTTGCGATTTTGAACACGTGGCTAGGATATTACGAATACAATACACTTTTATTGCCATTTTTTGTCCGACATTTTGAATTTTTAGTTTCCGAATTACGCCTATCTGATAGGACAAAAATGTCTTAGAATTGGTCAAGAAATACACTACATATTTTTTCAGATTTTTTAAATGATTTTTTTTTAAATTTCAATTTTTTGAAAAATTAAAATTTATATCAATACATTCTGAAAAATGGTGAAAATATTCTTTGACTTATTTTAAAACATAATTATTCGTGTAAAATCTTCACTAAAGTCTTTAGTTTTCTGGTAAACAATTTTAAAAATAAACTTATAAAGTTTTGAAAAGGGATTTGTCACTGGGATCGCCATTTTATGAGCACTATATTAGCTTTTTAATATTTGAAATACACATCTTAATATTACAACTGTTTTCTGCAAGGAAAATATCCTTTCGATAAGAAAAGTATATTTTATAAAGAAATAGACCCGCTTTCTTACATTTTTTGACATTTAAATCGCCATATTTAATTTTCTAATTGAGACAGCTCTCAATTTAAACAATGGCATTAGAAAGAACGACCTTGAAAATAAAAAGACACATGTCTTTCAATTATTACGAAAAAAATGTCTCAAAAAAGATTTTTTTCACGTAACTGCAAGATAGTAGTAAAATTATTTCAAAATGAATGAATCTGGATGAAACGGTTTACTCGAAAGTTTCAGAGGTCACTGAGTCCGTATATTTGGTCAAAATTTAAAAAGTTTAATTCAATAAATTATTTACCCCATTTGTAATTACCTAGTGATACTCATATCAAATTAGATAACATTACTTCTTCATAGTACTTCACGCTGCTAATTTAATAAACAAAATATTAAATTTTATGTTCCGTATAAAAACAATTATTCATTTTTGGTTACTGATATTTTAAAGAGCAATTTATAACAGTAGATAAGTTATATTTGAATTAAATAAGCACAGATTTTAGATAAAACACTATATCCAGGAACTGATTTTGTCTTATTGAATCGATTATTTTTAATTTTTATAGTCAAATTTAAAAATATACAAACGTGCACATTTTTAAATACCAGAATAGACTACATTTCAATAAAATTCAAATAAATTTCAAAACGTTTACCCATTACCTTGCACCCCCAAAATGTCCCAAATAAATTTCATTCTAATCCAATCGGTAGTTAAAAATGTTGTTTGCCGTACTGGGCCAACATTTTTGTAATTCATCATGCCGTAAATTGTGTGAAAACTTTAGATCAGAAATCATTGACCTACCTACAAAAACCCCAAGTTATGAAATTCATATCAATACAATGAGATTTAACAATTTTTTACATCGTATTGGACTCGCTATTTTCAACGTTTCGAAACTACTTCAGATTCATATAAGCTAGCGTAAAATTCACCAAAATAACGATTTTCGTGCCATTATAATGGGTATATAACAATGTTGTCCACTATTTTGTATCCGCCATTTTAGGCAAAGAACAACAACAAAAATTCAACTGATATTTTAGTTTCTTATATGATGTCATTACGTATTCAGCTATTATATCATGTTATTATTTATTTATCATTCTAAACTATTGTTCTGTAAATTTTGTATCACAGGTCATTGTTGCAGCGGCGTTATCTGTTGTATCAGGCCGACCAAATTACTACGGATATCAGGGAATACCAGCTCCAATTGGTGCAGATGGTAGAGTGATGGAAACACCGGAAGTTGCTCTCGCCAAAGCTGCACATCTCGCTGCTTTCGCCCAGGCGGCAAGTCGAGTGCATTATGCTGGGCCAAGGTACGATGACAATGCTGGTGCTTATCAATACACCGATCCCACACACTCCAATATTTTTGCAAGTCCCGCGATCGACCACGGAAATCATGGTTTTATAAATCCTTACCGTTACAGTACCAGAATTCAACATGGAAATTATCAAGGATATCACGGGCCAGCTGCTCCTTTAAATCATGAGGTTCGTAAATTTTATTTCCTCTATATATTTGAGTTAGTTAGAATGACATGCTTGGCGAACCAATAAATTGCATGTGATGTTTCATCTTAATTAATTGTGTTGTCTACAAATGATTCATCATGCCGTAAAGAATCACGTATTAATTACGGTTTTAGTAACACTGCAGTAACCGCAGTGATTGTGGAATATTATCTAACACATGCCTTTTATACAACAAAATAATTTGAAATTACAGAGAAAGACATTCATTTGAAACTTTTTAAAAGTCCCTTGCATTCGAAAGTCCTCTGTTATAATAGTACCGCGATAAAATATCATAAAATGTCCTTAAATCCTCGCTTCTCAGCAGATTTGAATGTACAATCAACTTATGATAAACGGATATAAAATTTGAAGTATATTTACTATAAAAATTTGAGGGGTAGGTTCAAAAGTTCGTATATTGTATATTCTGTACTTGGTAAATTGTCAATTCAATTTTTTGCTAAATAACACACAATAATTGTTGTCATTATACGAAAATTTATCTTTATATAGTTTCATTTTTTCGATTATGATATTGGTATTCTTCTTCCCTATTTGTAATTGGTTTATCTTAATAGCTTTACATTTAAGGAAAACAAAAATAAATGGGCTTGAGGAGCAGCCTTCTATAAGTTGTTCATTTTTCTTTAAAGTTAGTGAACAATGACTGCAATAACTGTTTTTTATTTATTTTTTCATGGATAATATATCATACTATTTGAAAGAAGAGTGGGGGAAAGCGTTTCCCCTACGACAGCTAATTTCGAAGACGTCCGTCCAGAAAATTTGACAAATCGGTAAATTTTGAGAGAGTCACTTTTACAGGTCCTACTGTATTTTACTTCTGCATATCATCGAATACTGAAGAAAAATTATGCTACATCGCCTTGAACTCCATGAATCTGAGGATAACAAATCTTGCGAAACAAAAGCATAACGCAAATAATTTTAAATAATCTAAATATTTTTGATGCAAGTATCAGCGACTTTTTAAATTTCTTAATGCTTTATTTATATACATTTGTTGCTCATCGTATGACATTAACTTGACTTGGACTTCCAGTAAGCATTCTTTTTTAGCGATATATTACCTGAGAATAGGAATCTTTTACGTTCAGAAGTAAAAGCCTGGACATAATTTTTTTACTTTATCTTTGTGTAGATAGCTACTTGATTTCTATTCTTGTCAAACGAATGTCTGATGCATTCGATTAATAACAAAGATTTGTTTCTCTACAAAAATATTTGCCTATATCCAATGGTCAATTTTTTGGCAATTTAGCAAAATTTGAATTACTCTGTATTAATAACTTTCATGTTAGAATGCTCGGTGATAAGTGCATCCATTACATAAGCACGGACGAAAATGTACAAGCTCGAAAGAACATTATATATTAACAGCATTGCTTATTTCGCGGAGAAAAAACATTTCTCTTTATATGTGCATGATAAATCATGTTATGTTCTCAATGTAGCGAGTATAGCATATTGACATGTCAAAGCATGCGGAATAAGCAGCAGATAATGTGATTTATTGTACGATTCGAATTGCAATTCATGTTCGTTCTTTTGGATTCCATATGCATTTTGTGAAAACGAATATTGGTGTAAAAATCGATGTAAAAAAAATGGCCGTCATCTGGTTCTATGTTTACAAACTTAATTCGTCCAGTTCCTCATGAATTAAATTTAACATTAGTAATGCAATTATTTTTTATTAACGTCTAATTATAAATCGAAAGTTATATAAATTAGCTAAATTTAAAAAACAACATGAAGCGGAGAATAATCTTTTTTGCGAAAATAACATATTGTGCGATGCAGGCCTTTCCATTCTCAGTAATGTTGCCCATCGAGTTTCTTTTCAGTGTTTTAGTGACAAACACGGTCGTGTGCATTTTTTTTCATATTGCACTTTTTATATTGCAGCCAGTACCAAATTCCATTCATTAACCGTCAATACATATTTTGCCATTGTCCGACTCTCGGCAATGGAGGTAAAGCCTATTCGGAGAATGTTTTTTATTATTATCATTTAATAGTTTTTTATTTTTGTTGTATTTTTAAGTTTATTTATTTTTTTAATTTTTTAGTTTTGAAAATTTATAACATAATTGCTTTTATCGAAATTGATATATATATATAATGCTAATATAAACCTATAATTGATAGCTCACTAATGCATATGGTTCTTTTGAAATTCTCACGTACGTGTGATGCAAATTGACCTAAAAATGGGAAACATTAGAAATTGAGTCAAAATCTGACAAGAAATTGGTAAAAACCCATGGTATATAACTAATTTGAGATTATGAATGAATCATGATGTGACTAGATATTCACAATTTATAACAATTACTTTTGCATCCCAATTCTCTATGATTTCGACCGTTACGTGGTCAAATAATTTACATTTGTGCGAGAAAATGCAAAACTACAAATTGCAGACGCTATCTTGAAGCCTCTATTTCTTTTTTGAAAAACATCCGCCAAGAGAAGCAAGGGCTGAACAAAAATACGCAATTAGAACCTTTTAGTACCGATTAGACAGAACCGCCCTTTTCAATGTCAAAAAACGCGATTCTTGCAAAGAAAGGTTGAAAAGTTCGGTATTTTTTTTTAAGAAAAATGATCATAACTTTTTTTTTTAAATCGCCGACTGACTCTGACCATGGATTTAAAAAAGGAGGTCCGAAACTAACGATCTTCACTGATATCAATTTTTTTAACGGTGCGTTTGGACCAAAAGTTACAGCGCTGAAAGTTTCGTACATTTTTTGGACTTTCGGGACGAAAACAGTTAACGGGGCTATAAAGTGTCCGCCGCTAAGGTAGGAAATTTCACGAAAAAAAACGTGAATTAAAGATGATTGAATACCATTTTCAAGATTCAGGCTCTGTAAAGGCTATTGTAATTACTATAGTCTGTTTCAGAGAAGATACCAAAGCCATTAGCTGAGAACTGAGCGAGAATTTTCGGAAATACATAAAAAATCATTTATTTCCGAAAATTCTCGCTCAGCTCCCAATTCATTTCTTTGCTATTTTCTAGGATATATTCTGTAGGAATTAGAACTCTTAAGTTGCCCGAAAAATCGATTCAGTAATTTTTTATTTTCTGTTTTTAGCATGAATTCCTGCCTAATCGGCGTACTCCTTTATAACCCCTTTAAAATGACGAATTCCCCATGCCTAATGGGTAGTGTCATACCCTTGCATATAGATCTGACAGTTTTTCCATACAGTCATACATTACCATAATTATTTGTATACATTTATATATTGTTTACTTTTACTTTGTATTTACATGAATGTATCAGACTAAATAATTAATATAACTAAATATAACTATGCCTATTTACAGGGTCGGGTGATGGACACACCAGAAGTCGCTCAGGCAAAGGCTGCCCATTTTGCTGCCTACCATCACGCTGCTTCCCAGGTTCCAATAATGTCCTATGAGAATTACGGTGATTCCGGAATGTATCATGGAGTTGCGGGTTACGGATCTCATAATTATCATGGTTCATCAGCACCTTTAGGCCACGATGGGCGAGTCGTTGACACACCCGAAGTAGCTCATGCAAAGGCTGCTCACCTTGCTGCTCACGCGCATGCTGCTACTCATGGGCACGTTCCTTACGGACCTTACGGAGATTACTAAATGCCGCTCCAAGAACGAAAGTTGTCTTCCGTGTCGTTGAACCCACTTCCACCCAAGTGTAAAATAACTCTTCAAATCGACCTTCAATGTCCTAATTCTTTTCTTTTTTCGCAAATTATCATTATCACTTACTCTCCGAGTTTTACGTCACTTGCACCATGTTATTCCAATGCGATTGTATCGCTGACGTAGTTAACCATCAGGGTATCATTGCAAATTATCCCAGGATCACTAAGAATTTGCCAATTATATCAAGTTCTGTTTTTTGTTTTTGGAAAGCGTCTGGAAAATAGACACCTCTTTTTATATGAGTTTTGCTGAAATCGGCTGAATTATGTGCTGAAATCTGATTTGTTGTAAGCTGAAACGAAATTCATTTAGCCAATTAAGTAGTTATACAGATAAAAATTTTACTTTAATGAAGTACATGTTTGTTTAATTGCACATCAGATAATACTCAAACATTCTTATTTAAAGCATACCTGTACTTTTCCAAGTGAGATATTTTCTGTGTAGAGTACTTGAATAGAATAATTTGGTAATTCGACTCTTTTATTTATTTAATTTATTCAAAACTTAATCTACAGTGCCATTTCAAAATTGTATTAAAACTAAAAACGGTAGTGCACATTTATTATAGTTTTCTATTGTTGTAGATTTTATATTTTTGTTACATATTTTTAGGGAGTTTTGTAAGTGTTATATTTGAAAAATAAATGATTATCACCTGTAATTGGAATACTGGTTTTATATTTTTCTAACATTTAAATTAAATTAAACTGTGAACCTAGGTACAGAGAATACAATTAATTTATTAACAAATATTACATAATTATGTTGCGCTTTACAATATAATTATAGTAAAGTAAAAAATATTTTACGAGGAATTAAAAGTAATTTCGGAATGAACATAAATACATAGGTGGTAAATTTGTCAAATGAGGCGACTTGAAGTTAATACAAATAAATATGTTAACAGCGGCAGGGAATAAGATATTTTCTGAAACCGTAGAACAATAGGATGGATCTTAAAGACCAAGAAGCATTTTAGAGCACTAGTGTTTTAAAAAATTCAGGTACCTTCTTCAGTCCCTGCACAAATTGAAATATCAATCATAATATCATCGAAACAAAAAATTGTTCATATATTTTTTATTTAAAAATTTAGCAACCTTCAACACTTTTGCTTGGTTCTCAAAAAAAAAATTTTACAAACAATTATTAGAGTATTGTTTTCAGTATTTTTATATTTGCACCAAATTTTAGCCTATCTATTACCTTAGTCCAGCGGAATTGCGGCTCACCTGATGATAATGAATAAGAATTTATTTATAAATAAGTAATCAATGTTCATACATCAAACGTGATATGAGGATCCAAGGATATTTTTATTTATTTTTATTGAATACAACGGTATGGCTTGAGCCTAACGAGTTTAATGATTACTCGTTAGAAATAAATATTTCCAAAATAATATAGGATATTTCTCCATGTTCTTAACTTTTCTCCTAAAACAGGGACTTGATAAAAGTCTGAAATTAAAAGCAGTAGGAAATGTCCTCATGATGTCTTCAAATTCAAAATACTATTCACTGTACATTATAAAGATACCCAGTAGTAGAAGTTGTTAAAAAATGTTTTAATTTCCACATAGTTTCAACGGACATTTACATTAAATTATTCTCAAGTGTCATATAAGTAATATATAATCAATGTATCAATATCTGAAAATTAATGTACTTGATTACATACCACCCTGGTATTTGCCCACGAATACTCGGTGCAGACATTCAAACTATATAATGAAACAATGTTTCTTTAACTTTTAATATAGGCGTATTTTCATGTTTATATTTTACACACATCTTTTAACCTTTAGTTCCGACGGCTATTTTAAAGCCTTTTCCTCCCACTATACCTGGATCAAATATGTCTTGCCGCTTGAAAATGCTTACAGTTGTGCAATTTATAAAGTACAATTTGAATTTTCTCTGGGTCGAAAACGACTCTGGAGTCGGGATTAAGGATTAAAATGAATGTACAATTTATTTCAAAGCCTTACTTTGATAAATACACGGAACTGAATATACTTGACTATGTTCAATCATATACTGTTTGTGGAAGAAACTTCCATTAGGTTTTATGCCTCAATAATTTCAATAGTACGTCTATAAACGTCCTGTCCTCTGGCTGGCAATTCTGATAATTACGTAAATAAAGTTGTGAATTGCAGGCAATATCACGCGTGTGTTCAAGGCGTACTCTATGGGCACTTGATCATAATTCCGATAATAGCATCTTTAGGACGTCCATATAATTCCCAAATATTTTAAGAATTCTTGGATAAATAAAGCGGGGAATAAATATGTAATTATGTATATAGGACATAAAATACCAACAGTACAAATACTGTAAGTTTTAAGTAGCTAAAAATAACAAATTTTTTATTAAGTTGGGTCCGAAAATTGATAAAATCTGTATGAATAATACTCTCTAAATATTAATCAGCGAAACCGCTGCAAATCAGCGAATAAATCAAATAAAAAAACAATTTTTAGCACTCGAGGAGTACTTCTGGACTCTTACAGTTTGACTCTTGATTGTAAGTAGTATAACATTTGAGGCATTTACTAAGCAAAGGACCCCGCACAAAGTAAAGGGAAAATGGGTCCCGGTCGATTGGGCTGAAATTGGAGTATGTTATAGTTCTCGACTTTCTGATCAAAAGTTCTCATGGGCCCGACGTGATTCTATGGATAGTTTCGGAGATAGACAAAGGGGAAGTGTATGATATTGGGTCCAGGTGACTTCGTAGGAATGAAAGATCCTCTAATTCGGATTCAGCGGCGCAGAAATCTATATATCGATTGATTGGAACTTATTACACACTTCCCTTTTTGAGTATATCGATTAAAAACCTCGTGAAAATCATTCTGGCCGATTGCCAATATCATACACTTCCCCTCTGTCTATCTCTGAAACTATCCATAGAATCACGTCGGGCCCATGAGAACTTTTGATCAGAAAGTCGAGAACTATAACATACTCCAATTTCAGCCCAATCGACCGGGATCCATTTTCCCTTTACTTTGTGCGGGGTCCTTTAATTAACATTAAGCGATTCTGTGTGCTTTTTAATAGTTTAAGAAAATTTCTGCAACAATGGATCTATCGATCTGAAATTTTGTTATTTATAGTCATATAGACGTAATCATCCGAAAAAATGTCAAAATCGACAAAACTGATATTTAGATGCTTTCATTCGCGTAAGCGTTTGTAAATATATGATTTTTCTTATTGGATGAGTTTTATTATTCTTATATGCTAAAATAATTTAAAGCTGTTTCCTAACGCTCTGTAACTTCGGAACAAGTTCCATGGTCATCACAAAACTTTTATGAAATTTATTTTCATATAGAAAATTGAAAACCCAAAAATATGCTAAAAGGGGTTTTTATCGTCCCTGTTCGGGAGTTTCTTCTTATCAAAGCGATTATCAGAAGTAATATTTGGGTATCTGTTATATTGAAAATACTTGTATCTTAGTGGGCAAGTTTGTTGAATAATTTTTTAAGTTTAGATCCAAACGTACAAAATATTGTCAAAAATAACATTTATATACACATTAGTTTTATCGGAGCGGGACGTTTTAGCACGAACGTTTTTGCGCCAGACGTTTTGGCGCTACTGTTAAGTAACTACAGGGTTGTCCATAAATAAACCAGGTAACACTTTTCCAAGTCATTTTTGGCCCCTACCTCCCCCTACGTAATACCATGCAGACATCAGCCTGACCCGCTTTTCCCCCTCCCCCGTCTCTCCAATACTACGAAACATTTGAAATGTATTTAAAATTAAAAATATTTGAGTATAACAAATGTGACATATTTTATTTACGCTGATCGAACTTTATTTCCCAGGAAATTGACCAGGACTAAATTTCCCTGTGTAGCCATATTCTTTTAGGCAGTATTAGGGGTAGACGAAGTTCTGACTGGTTAGGTTAGGCTACCCGGGAAAAAATGGATTATATATAATTATATACAATTTGTGATACAATTAGATCCAATTATATACAATAAGATATAATTATATATGTTTATATACGATTATATACAATTATATACAATTTTTGCTACAATTAGATTATATATGGATTTTGGCCGTGTATAATTATATACAAAGCCGTCAATTATATACAATTATATATGCTAATATATAATTATATATGTTTATATACGATTGTATATAATTATATACGGCCAAAATCCATATATAATATATCTAATTGTATCAAAAATTGTATATAATGATATATAATCGTATATAAACATATATAATTATATATTATTATATATAATTGTTTCTAAATTTATATATGTAATTATATATAATCCATTTTTTCCCGGGTAGTTTTAGAGTACGCATATGCTTTTAGGCATTATCAGGAGTAGGCTGAGCCATGACTCGTTAGGTTAGGTTAGTTTCTTGAACCTCCCATTTCTCCGCTTCCTCCAGTTTACTATATACGATTTTTGAACTAAAATGATTCTCGTGAGAAAAACCGGGTCAGATAGTCTGGCGCCAAAATGAAGTAGCCAAAATACTCGGCGCCAAAATGAAGTAGCCAAAATACTCGGCACCAAAACGGCGGCGTCAAAACGACCTGTGTCCTAGTTTTATAAATCAATATTGTTATAATAAGTCGATTAAGAAAATAGTTAGAACTTACAAAACTACAATTTGGTTCTAAGGTTCTGTGGATATGTTGCGGAGCTTCGTAGAATTAACTATTTTACAAGACCGATATTTGCTCTAATAGTGAAGTTTTCGAAATATCCAGAGAAGTTCTTTACCGCGGATGAATTCCACAAACACACAAATTCGTGCCACATTTGGCCAGCAATGATGAAACTACAAATAATCCCAGGAAACGGCACTTTCTCGTCAAATTGATTTAGATGTGTTTTAAATAATTAGTATATTAATTTTTTCACATAATCCTCCAGACTCAGATCGCAGTCAAAGGAGGTCAAAAATACGGATGTCGTATTTTCAAAATCTGCGTTTCATTTTAGTATTTTAATGCAAAGATTTTCAAATAACCAAGATGGCGTGGATGTGGATAACACAAAAATAAATGAAATACCTAATGGCATGAAAAAAATGATAGCCAATAATTCAATTCATCGTTCCGCGAAGTTTCAGAGCGAGTGACGGCAAAATAAAGGAGAAGGAAAATAGTATAATATCAGCATTTTGCATAAAGGAAATGTTAAAGTAAGGATTTTATTTCAAATTAAAAAATACTAAAAAATGAAGAAGACCGCAATATACTTAAAGTATGTGGATACCGACCAATAGTTTATAATAATATTTACAAAATTTAATGAGAATCTATGGTATAGAAATATCACGTGGAAAATAATTTTATAAAATATTACGAAAAAACCCAAAATCCCTTAAATTTCAGAAGGATTGTCGATACACCTTAAAGTTTCTGCTCGAATGGTACATTTATATACATCGCGGGAATTATGCAAGCATTCGAATCTCACGTGCGTTTGAGTATGACTCAGAACACCTACGTGTTTAAAGGTTACGTTCGTAAAAAAAGGAGGATATGCGGACGAAACTACATAAGACACACACACCCCTGATGTTCACACATTAAAATGCCACTCAATTCCAATTGTCCCAAGCAAATTAACCACCGGAAAATTGTGCTTACTAAATTGTTCACAATTTGCTTCTTAGCAAGTCCCAGAAAGGTTTAAGGTTGCACGGATGACCGAATGTGTACGTGCTGGGATCGTTCGGGGATATCTTGAATATGTCTTTGCGATACTTCGGAATGCAGGGTGTGTTGTAGTTTTTTTGATAAATATTATAAAACACATGACGATTATATTGGTTAACTGTAATAGTCGCAATGTGCTCTACAAGAGGTCAGCTGTGTCATATTATCAGGTTCTTCTGAACTCGACACCATGAGATGATTATGAGCTCAAGCTCAGAAAAAGTACATTCGCAGGTCATCCTGAACTCATTTTTATTTTGATGGTTGGGTTAATTAAATAAAATAAATAAAAATTTTCATCAGCAGTGTGTTGACATTTACACGTAATTTATTTAAATGTAATTTAAACCTTTTATGGCTTTTATATGTTACTAATTGACCCAAATATAGATTTTAGGGCTAAACGGAAGGCTGCTCAGAGATCTTACGATAAGCGGGACTCTAACCAACGCCCTAATGTAACGCTAAAATGCTCACTGAAAAAGTAGTATAGTAGCTCAATACTCAATTTCTAAAAAGTTTTCAAAACATGTTTTTATGAAAATGTTTGATTTCTTGAAAACAATGGTGAAATTTTATGGATGGCATAATAGCAAGAAGGTGAATGAAATCTAAATAAGGCAATCCGATTGAAATAATTTTGATTTCGTTATATTTTTCCACGATTCGATTTGCACTTCGTAACAATCAATTATTTTACTACCATATCCGCGAAACTGCGGAGCTCTCGAGGTTAACCGCAATGCAATAGAAAATTCAAAAGTATGTCGAAAACTCCAGTGAGCGTTGACAAATATATCTTATGAACCGGGAATTTAAATAAAAACATTTTTAATTAAAAGACATTACAAAAAACACTGAATTTTTCTATCAGGAGAGAAATTATTTCGAATCGATCTTGTTGAATCAACTAAATCAATAGGTCAATTTTTGTGTGAATATTTGATAATTACTAAAGTTCACAATAATCGCAACAAATCATAACAATATATAAGTTTAAATTAAGAAAACGATTTTATTATTGTCATTAAATTATTTCATTTTTATTCGATTTCCAAATAATGTTGAAAAAATACATACCCAAAGACTAGCCATCAGCGTAAAAGTTAACGATAATTTAGAGTAAAGAAGCTTGAGTAAGTGAGAACAGCGATTTATCAAAAGAAAATATATTATTATCGATTGGCAAATTAAGTGAAATGTATTCTCTTTCATAGAGTTGCAACTCTTAATGAGTTTATAATGTTCTGAATATAATTGAAACACGCGCATTTGTACTAGGGTTCTCGTTTTAATGCAAACTGAATAAGTGATAAAGAAATTACACAAACTGAAATGGTGAAGCGTCGTTATGCACATAATCAGATTATTCACAGCGATAGTACACGCAACGAATTGTATAATGCGCAAAAAAAATGAAGAAAAGAATAGAGCCTCTAATCCGAACTTCGATTATGCATAATTGTGGTATTTCGTTAACCAGTCACCGATGCAAGCGCCACCGAGCGTGTCAACACTGCGCAGAACATTCAAATTGCATAACTACATAGCAGCGTCAGAAAATTAGACGCCATCTATAGTGATCCGTCAGTGAACTTCTCACTTATTGTTTGGAAATTGGTATTCATTACCATAGTTAGTAGGCTAGTGAAAGCAACCGATCGCCTTGAATTTTTTACTAAAGAATGTGCGTATACCTTTAACATTTAAGTTTGCTTTAAAATGGCCCTTAAATCATCAGCATGTCCACTTATACGATGCAATTATAATTAGAAATTGGCAGTTTAATATTGCATTTTGTTAGAATTGACAACAAAAAATATATTTTCGTAGTTGTGAATCATTTTATTTTGGTACAGCATTTTCTTCCATTAATTTTGCAATGTAAGTATAGGGATTTTCAATATATTACAAGAATATTCTAGAAACAGATCAGTGTCAGACTTTTTCCCATTGAATTTAAATAAAAATTGAGGTCAGTCTGTAAAACAGCATCACCTGTGGCTCGCCTTTTGGCACATCTGTATCAATTCTTGCTGTATCCATTTTATGAGGTCAATAAAGTCGTTATTATTATTATTAAGTTCTCTTCGTGCAGAAAGTTTAAAATTTGAAACTGCACTTTCGAGGAACTTCTTGATTCGTCACACAATACCCAATTAGCAAATGTTCGTCCAATATAAGTCTAAAGTACGCCTGTAGAACGTCCGGAATTCGTACTGCTGATGTCCATGATAAGTCCATATTATGTCTAAACGACACTGATGTGTAACCCCAAGGAACAAAATATCTCTCATCTTTTGTCTCTATTTTCACATGTAATCAACTAATTGGTGACAGATATTTTCTGGCTGTACAATGGACGAAATATGGATTTTATATGGATGAAAGAAATTTCCAATGGGCGAACATTGGTCGACAAGAACAACCTTGTATCGATACATATGTACAGTGGACGTCCACATATGTACGTAGGATAGACATATATAGCTAAAATATGTATACATAACGGACGCCCATGACTGTACGTACAGAGGATGTCTAGAAATGTACGGACAAAATATGTCCACATATGTACGTAGATTGGACATGTAGAGGTGATTAGGTATGTAGTTCTGTCTAAATTGATCGTTGATGAACCTCATTTATTAGTGCGACGTTTACTACTTTTAATGTAAATTTAAAATGTAAATTAAAAATCCGTATCTGCAATTTGTTTTTCATCACTAATTCATAAATTAGTGTAAGATTTGCATACCGTTTTGCGAATGAATCTCAATCTCCATGGAGGTGCACCTAATAATATAAGGTGTCGTATCATAGTACTATTTTGCGTCCATATAATAAGTAATTACTATTTTTAAATGCGCAGTTGGTGTCAAGCTCAATGGTAGAAAATTGTTATATTTAAAAATCATGAATTTTGTATTCTAATAAACTGGCCCCACAATGGTTATTTATGATCTGGAAATGAACCATGTAGAAATTTACGCCTAATAATAAGTTAGCGCATTTACATCTAATTGAACGCTTTATTGGTCTCTCGTTCAGCTGCTGTACTAATGTTTTTACCACCATCAATATGTGTATTTTTTATTTTGTTGGTTTTCTTGATTAATATAAAAATTGTAATAATATGTTCCTGAGGTTGTTGCCTTTAACGATCAGAACGTCCTTTCAGTTCAAAATTCATTCAACTTTTTTCTTTGTTGCTAAAAGACCTTTCAATTACTGATGAACTCTAGATCATGTATGGTTATTATTCTGGATGATTATTCGGTATTGCGTTTTAAAATATGATTTTCATATTATCACTCATTTCAGTCAGCCCGTTTTCTCTTTATGTCAATAAATTACACTAATCTTAACACGTAGGAAACGTATCGGTTTGCAAGCATCTTCAAAAACGGAAGTGGGCTTCCGTAATAAGAAAAGTATCAGCGAGATTTCATAAAGTGCATGTCGACATTCGAGCTTAATAAATCATTTACGTCAAAAAAGTCTAGACCTACTTCGCATCCAGAGAGTTGAGTAAATGAACTACGTCCAACTTATATCCTTTATAAGTAGAACATGCAGCCTCTTACATAACGTCAAAGTACAACTTAGCAAAGCCCAAGTCCACATCAATTACAGAAAAGAATGTGCCTCGTAAACGAAAGCAGCGAAGACAAAAATTTAAATTCGTCTATTACCAAGCTGTCATGATTACGCGAAGCTATAAATAATCGAGTAAACGGCAATGTACAATAGGCATTCCCTATTATCGATACCCGCCTTCGGCCTCGGCGCATAGCACACCGAGAGACACACCTAATCGCCGTCGTCCTTTTGCATTCATGAATGAACCTTGCCAAGTCGACATCTATTGTCTCGCCGATTTGTTCCGCGTCATGCTAGAGTGCCGGCTATTGCCATTTGAAATTGATTCTTCGGGAAATTAAAAAAAAACGTGTTAATCGCTGCTTTCCAATGCATGGACATTGAATTATTACAAATTACCTGTAATCGTTTGAACATCACCTGACATCGCCATAAGTTACTGGAATATTTCTGCAATAGGTGATTTTTAACAAATTTGCTGTCTCTATTCAATTTTTATGATTATTATGTTTCTGTAATAGCTGTTCCTAATTTGGTCACTGAAATTTGCAGAACTTCTATACGACGCTCCAAACGTTACGTTGAAACATTACAATTAAAAGTATTTGGTCGTTATTGTTAGTATTCAACGCCCACTCTCTGTATTCTTGGAGTGAAATTTTACTCCTAATGAGTGAGAATTCACTCCAAGCAAAAGTCAAAAGTGAGCCGCTCGGTATGGAGTGAATTTCCACGTTTTTTTAGAGCGAATTTTTTCATTCCAGAGATAGAGTGAAATATGAGCTCTAGTTAAACCACCGACAGTAAAAATTATTAATAAATGTGCAGAATTTGTATAAAATGTGGGTCAACGTAAAACTACTCAATGTTTGTGCAGCTCCCTAGTACAAATTTCGTGAATTTACAAGGGGTTGTGGACAGAGCCCTAACTTCAAGGCGGGCTCTGACAATAGCCGTATGTAACACTAAGAAATTTCTACTAGGGCTGCTGCTATTTACTACTTTTGCTGCAGCATTTGCTACTCTCTAAATTTCTTGGAGTGAGAATTCACTCTTTAATTAGTGAAACCCGAGCAACTCTCGTGAAAGAGTGAATATTCAACTCTTTAAGAATGAAATTTCAATCTAACAATAGTGAAAATTCTCTCTTTCCCTCCGAGCGATGGAGTTGACAACTCTTGAAGAAAGAGTGAATTTACACTCTTAAAGAGTTGAATACTCACTCTTTCACGAGAGTTGCTCGGTTTTCACTAATTAAAGAGTTAATTCTCACTCCAAGAAATTTAGAGAGTAAGGGAATTGATGCATATAAAAATCTATTTTTGAAAAAATAACGCTTCTGTTATTAAAAAATTCACTCTCTTTGGAGAACTCCACACAGAGTAAATTTTCACTCCAACATTTGGAGTGCATTTCTTCACTCTTTCGTTAGGAGTGACCGATATCACTCTTTTATAGTGGCCTTTCATTCGGTTTAGAGTAAGCATCCTGCTCACTGTTCAGATTTGAAGTTGAAATTTCACTCCAAGAAATTTATAGAGCAAGCAACAATATTCACAACACCTCCCAAAGCAAGAAGAAATACATATAAAAACTTTGAAAATACCATCAAATTTCTTATAGCACGACTAAACGAACAAATATTGATGATGTAAAAGTAGGTCAAGTATGTATAGGTCAGACAAATACAAATCTCCTAAACTGATACAAAACTAATATAATCTACACACATTCGCTAAGATGCTATCCAGTTATTTTTACAGTAAATTATTCATTATTGAGAAACTTTTAACTTGCCTAACGCTTTAGAAATTGCTTCAAAATGCTTCGTCGATTTTTGTCACATTTTAATGTTTCACAGCAGATAAAGTAGATTAAAATCAGAAAAAAGTAGATATTAATTTTATAACATTTTAATCGAAGCTTTATGAATAATGCAAGCACCAACAATATTTTGGAGTGCGGGTCGAACACCTTAAAAAGCAGACAGGTAAAAAAATCGACAATCAAAAAAGGTGAGAGTAAAAAAACCGGCACTTCAAAAAATGACTGTCCTTGTGTCGATATATCGAATTTTTGATTGTCGGTTTTTTGACCTGTCGGCTTTTTGATTTGTCCGTTTTCAACCTGCATCCATATTTTGGAATTGTTTGTTGCCTATTTCCATTTATATAAATAAGTTGTTGTTATTCAATTCTTGTTATTCAGATTCTGATTAAAATTGATGCATATTCTTGTTTATTATACAAATCTTAAAGAGTAATGCATCCTTTTTCTTTTTTTATGCACTATACTGAAAAATCGTAGGGAAATATTGTGCGATAATTTTCTTTTAAGGAGGTTCACCGGGTACCTATCGAGTCAAATATGGAACGGACGCCAATATGACTTCGGTGGTATGCTTCCTAAGACGTTGCCGTCCGTCAACATAACCAAAAATGACCCTTTTAGCTATTTGTTTATTTTATTTCTCGTCTCTAAAGGTAGGAAGAGACGTTTTTCTTTCTGCAAATAAAATCTCACAAATTTTTTTATCAGTAGTATAAATTTTACGAAAAACTCAATGTTAATTCAATACGAATTTCATGAATATATACATGTTCCCATAAAACTCAATGTTAAAAAATCGTGAACATTTTTATTAATTTCTCTGCTCTGAAGGTACCTAGGGGCTTGAAACTTTGCAGGCATTAATTTCTTTCATTGTTTAACCTACTATAATTTTTTCGTTAAATTCTCAATGTTAATTATTCTTTGACCTGGTGAACCTCCTTAAATCAAAAGTTACATATTCTAAGGGTATTTAAGTTTTTAATGGTAACATATTATTATTTTTTAACATAAGTTGGAACAAAAATGTGTATTTTGTTTTTTAAAGATATACCAAATTAAAACAAATAGTCTACACAATATGTTAAATAATTCGTTCTTCAACAATGTTAAACAATTTATGTTTAATTTTTTCAACATTAAAATATTAAGAGTAATATTGTGTTTGTATATATATATTCAATTTTTAATTTTTATTTTTATTTCAAATTAATAGGTAATTTGTTATTGATTTTTAATGTCTACTATGTTAAATATACACAACACATTCAATCTATTGTCGTCGGAAGCAAAATCTGTCATTCCATTTTAAACTGCATGCTATCACAGCATTCCGTTACATGCCTATACATTTTCTTATACGATTACGCACTTTCTCGCCCACTTAATTGCGAACGAAAATAAAAGTCCTGAATCCAAAATAAAAAGTTCCATGTATAGTTATTAATAGAAAAGACAAGGAAGTTATAAGTTATTACGCGATTTTCCAACAAAAATTATTTATGAACTCTCATTTTATGTATAGGCAGAATTGGAAGTAATCTTACACGGAGAAAAATAACCGGCTAAATCAGCCGAAAAATCCGCAGATTCTACCAATTTTATCCTATAGGGATAGCTGTTGGAATTCCGTTAGGGATAGCCGATAATTTCAGCTAAATTTACTGAAAAAGTCCGCAAATTTAGCGGAACAAATCTGCTAATGTAGCGGAAATTTAGATCTAAGCGCGAATTGAGTAGGGTTAAGGCTACATTAGCGGAATCAAAACAGCTAAAATTGCAGATATTTTCGGCAATTCCAGCCAAAAATTTTAGCTGATATGAATCAGCTAATCCAGCGGAGTCATTTTTCTCCGTGTAATGTTTAAGATTAAAAAGTAATTACCCATCTGCCCCACATGCATGTATTTTTACTATTAATAAATTATTCAAGAAAATTATACGTAAACTCATCAGCATGAATTCATTGCTATTTTTTACAGAAAAAAGAACTTTGTTTAATTTTGGAGGATGGCATTAGGGAAAGCTGAGAGTAAAAACATCGACATATAAAGAAATAGACACATCGACAAGTGTCGGTTTTTTGAAGTGTCGGTTTTCTGGTGAGCCGGTTTTTTATTTGTTGGTTTCTCTACCCACACCCGATGTAAAAGAAAATATGATAAAGAGTTGAGTAACGACACCTTGTAATCTTTCCGCGACGTAAATACACGTAAAAGATTTTCAATTGAATACGTAAAGTATGCTAAATACAAACATTTCTAATTTATATTCTAATGCTCCCCTTCCCCCAACACCACTTTGACTAAATCGAAAAATGGCCATGTGACATATTTACCCATGGAGCCTATTTACTCCTAACTCCACTACGTAGCCAAATTTCCTAAAAATGTTTATAATAGTTTCAAAAGTCCAATTTGTTTTAAAACTACTTCATATAAACATTATATCGATTAGTTTAGTAAATAACATTATAAACTATTGTACGTACCTTAAATTTACTAATTGTGAAAGGCTAAAGAAAACTATCGATTTTATTTAATACCGGTCGAATTCTTCATTTCACAATGTGTAAACCTAAAAACACCGGTATTTTGGTTATGCAAAATGCTCGGATTTGTTATTTCTATGGATCTGGAAATAATAACTAATTATTAATTTCAACGTCTTTTCGTTTGAATAAAATTCCTTCAAAGGTAATTCCTTTTTTGTTTTAAAAATAGATGTAAAACACTATTGCTGCCATAACCTTTCGGATAGCATAGGTTAGAAAATAGATACATAGAATGGGAGTAGGTCGAAACCCCGAGAAAGCAAAAAGGCAATAGGTCAAACAGCCGACAGTCAAAATACTGATATTCAAAAAGCCGATAGATGAAAAAGTCGATAGACAAAAAACCGACAGTCTAAAAGCTGCAAGAATTGACTACCTGCTTGTTGATATGTCTATTTTTTGGGTACGGGTCGTAAAATCGATAAATCAAAAAGCCCACAGGTTAAAAAACCGAGACTTCGAAAAATATCCGCTTGTGGATGTGTATTTATTTTTAAGTGTCGGCTTTTCAATTGTTGCTTTTATGATTGTCGGCTTTTTGAGTTGTCGATTTTTCAACCCGCACCCTATTTTTTTATGTGTCGGCTTTTTGGCATTCGGTTCTTCGAAGTATCGAAAAGCAGACAGGTGAAAAACCGACAGTAAGAAAACCGACACTTCAAAAAATGATTGTCCTCTTGTCGTTCCCTTGTAGAAATCGGTCTAGTTTTTTGTTACACTGCCCAGTTTCACTATACCTTTAACATGGGAAAAATGTAAACTGAATAGAAACTAGACAAAAACTGGACTTATTTTCTACCAGGGTTGTGCCTAATTTTTATCTGTCGCCTTTTTAACTGTCGGGTTTTCGATTGTCGGTTTTTTGAGTGTCGGTATTTTTACCTGTCGGCTCTTTGATTTGTCGATTTTTCGACCCGCACCCCGTAGAATGTGTTACATTCCTAAAATGAACTTAAGTGACTTATTCATATTTACAATGTTGCAAAAATGCAATCCTGTGTAATATATGATTTTATTATTTGTAATTTGAGTAGTCATAAATTAAATTAAAGTGTATGTCAAAAACAATGATGCAACAAAATTATAGGGGAAATCATCAAATTATTTTATGACCACGAATACCTAATAAACATGTTTGAATTAATACATTCTATTATTCTAACTTTTGGTATGATAAACGACTATTTCTATCCACGTAAAACGTTAGTTACATCGAATTGTAAACAAGAAACATGATACTTCAATATAGTACTAATTTTCATTCTCAATTGTTATTAGGGACACTTCATTTTAACGACTAATTGTCTGGGACTAATAGCAATGACAGCCACATCAATACATATTAATATTAATGTATCGTCAACGATCTGAATGAAAATTACGCGACCGTGCGTTTACCATTGACAGTTCTGACTTCCACTTGTTTCAAGATACTATCTCCGATACGAATCGAATAACTGTTGGAATTGTTTTCAATGAGATACGCCTATTGACTGGAAATATGTGACAATCATAGCACTGCCTCCGTAAATTATTCAACCATTATACTTCTGTTTTGATTAAAATGTCCGAGCTGGCAATAAAAATTCTTTATTTATGACCGTTGCAATGCTAACTTAAAATATGTAGAGTACCCCGAAATTGCCACAAATTATATTGACTTAATTTTGGTTAGTCTTAATAAAGTAAAAATATAAATTACCACAAACGATCAGTTACGGTAATAGTACAAAACTAGGTTTACCGTTCGTTTTGAGGATAATCTTCTTAAAAAAGGCTCTGAGTACTTTCACCATATACAATGTGAATTATTAAAGATAATATACCGATTTACTGTAAACCAACTAAAAAGTATCGAAGACTCGCGTAGGGTATTTATGGACAATCGGTGCAATTGTTTGACTGGGAGATAAAACGATTCACAATGCTATTAGTGATCAAAAAATTCGGTAGAATGCATTTAACAGTAGGTAGTAAAATTAATAGAAATACGATATTATCTTACTTCATGAACAATTTACCACAAAAAACACTCGGTGTGTAAGCATAACTGGATCTGAATATCGAACAATGGTTACGGAATGCGGAGAATGAGGTGTCCTCTCAGTGCTATTGTTCGCCCATGGATATCACAATCTCGTATCTACAGTTGAAACTCTTATACATTTACGAAATGTGTATTACGCCAGTATTGCGTGCAACTGCATATGTTATTACTTATATTAAGGGTCAGGGGAATTTATATATATATTTCCTTAAAATAAAACTATTCTAATAAATAAATAGTTATATGATTATAATTAAGTCAGAACTTCAATACTTAATCGATATTTGATTATTACTATCTTCATCTATATTAGTAGAATGTTTACTGCGGCGAATAGTAACGTAACATATAGCTAATACATTAGTATTAAATTAATTAATTTTCTGAATATTATACATGAATGTGAAACGTATTAACGAATGGTGATCATTTTTAACCTTCAAAACATATTTTGTTTGAAGCTTACGTTTATTTACATTTCTAACTTTTTTGTATAATAATCTGTCTTCATTTAACCTGTACAAGACACGTCTTTTCGTGTACCACCTACAGTAGAGTCCCGGTATATTTGCCCGCTCGGTTCCTCGCCTTCCCCTCCCGTCTCCTTATATTTGTCAAAAGAAGGGGAGTGACGCTTCTCCCACTCCGCTCAGTTGTGTTACGTTCATGACGTCACATCAGACCCTTTCTGAGGCCCCAGCACGCCAGGTGGGGGAAAAAGATACCAGGACTCAACTGTATGATTATATGAGGACATATACCACAAATAAAATAACGTATCTTTTCGTTTTAGGTAGATTATAAGATGAAAATAGTATGGTATCCATTAGAAAAATGATAACAGGTCTAATCAATATTGTTCGGTGTTGACAGCTGCAATTTCAACATTTAAACTCAATATTGGCAAACTCAACTTTTGACAAATTCAACATTTACCAATCTCAGCATTTGCAAACTCAACATGTAATAAACTCAACATTATTTTAATATATTGAATTATATTTTATTTTGAGAAACAAGTGTAATAACATTAATAATAACATAAATTAAAGCTTAAATATGTCTTAATGTTTGTTAATAATGTAAACAAATGTTAACAATTTGTACTAGTATGATCAGGAATTTTATTCATCTTGATATTCATGACGTTACCAAGAATTTCTAATTGGAAAATTCTTCAAAAAGAATATTCAATATTAGTTAACAATTTGTGTTAAAGAATTTAATGAAGGCTGTGTACTTGTTCACGGAGATATTCCATTAAATTGGTATTTTGGATTAAATTAATTGCAGCATTTTTCAATCGCTCATCGCACTGTAAATACTTCTTACAGTTTTTTGCAGCAATTTCTCTTCCAGGTATCTGTTGCTCCCATATTACTTCAGCTGTTTTCTGTTCATTCTTTAGAGACGTTATAAATTTTCCTTAGAAATTTTCAATAGAAAATATAATCATGTCCTAAATTATATTCGTAGTATATGTATTGCATGACATGATATGTTGTTTATTTTAATTTTTAATTCTTGTTTTATGCACGTATTGAGTTTGGTTTGTATTGATTAGACATATAATCAGAATAATGAAAATATTATTGATTTTGTCGTCTTTGAATATTAAAAATTGACCGGCGAGCAATCTGATTTTACTGTTTTAGATTTCGAGAATGCGTAATATGGTTAATCAACTTCGACATGTAGTTCACTGCTTCTTATAATAAATAACATAGAATAGCCGATTATCTTGTACCCTTGTCAAACATAATTAATATATCCTACATCTACGACACCTACATTGCGGGTTCACCAGTTTACAACTATGTGCCATATCACTTACCTATTATCACTTTACATGCAAGAAAAAGTTTCTCCGGTTAATTTTCGGGTCGATAAATCAAGGCACGTGATTCAATCGGCATTTCATGCTCACGCCCATGATGCAATTCCGTAATTTTCAAAGAAGAAAAGGTGTCGAATCGACACGCGACTGGGAAGTATAGTGTAACTCTTACACGCGTGCGTGCGTGACAACGTGCGTGGTAGATAATTGATAACGGAGCATTGAGCACTTAGAAGAATCCAATGTGTGCGCTTTATCATTTCTAAAATCATTGCGAAATCAAAAAAGAGATATGCCTCGGATAATTGCAGCCAACAGTTTTCAACAAGACTTTAGATTTAATAAATGAAATCGACGAAATTTTAGGAATTCACATTGTGCTATGTTTTATATTTGCTTCTATTAGTTAGTTATTGCCAAATATACGGTCACACGAAGAAACCGTACTAGTACTAGAAATTTTACTAGGTAAATTATTAACAAATACGTGCTCGTTTTACGTTAGAAATTTCACTTAATATTTTCGTCATACTTACTACAAACACACCAATTGCTATATATTCGTCCTTGCATAAGGATATTTAATATCAGTACGTACAGAAAAATCGGTCGAAGCGGATCAATTTTCATGTTTTTTTAATCACACTTTGCTATTTCGTCGAGGGTGGTCACAAAGAACTTGTAGAATTGCCTGTTTCTATTCTTTATTTATTGAAAGATCAGTATTGTAATTTTGCGCAAGGGCAATATCATTTGAGACCATTAATTCCTGCAATATCTTACGGATATTCAAAAAATGTTTTTGAGTTGTAGGATGAGTTATAAAAAATCAGCCTATATTTCCATCTGTTCTAGAACTCGGCTCTTTCAGCTGTTATTTAATTGCATTTTAAATTTTCGACCGTCATATTGGATCCGTTATTTTAAATTTTGTAAATCCGAATTCATATTCGTATACTCATCGCCTCCAAAAATGTTTAGATACCAAACTTCAGCAATATTCAATTACAATTTAAATATTCGTCCGCCATATATATTGGATCCGTTATTTTAAATTTCGAAATTCTTACGCCAGACTTGTAAATCATCCGTTTTGAATTTTTATATTCTGAAGTCAGCATCGTAATTACCGACCGTACAAATCCTAAAAATATCGAATTCTGTCTATTTCCAGTAAATTTTCGAATTTTTGTCCTTCATATTGCGCATGCCATTTTTATTTCGAAATAATAATGCCGGATTCGTATTCAGTCACCCCATACACCCGTAAATACTAAATTAACCCATTAACGCCCAAACCACACTTTTTTTTGCTTGAATTTCAATCGAGTATTTCGTATCAAAATCGAAGCTCCAAAAAATTGAAAGGTCCATGTCCTACTATTTTCAAGGTCGCTCTTGCAGATTCCGAGGTCAAAATGTAGTTTCAGCCATCAGGAATTCCAATATGGCGCCGAATTTGGAAAAAATTTCCAAAAAATTGTGAAATATTTATTTTTATCAATTTTTTTCGAGCCATTAAAATACTGGGATTCTATTGAAACTATGGACAAAGGTGGATAAAATACTTGAGTTTTAAGAAAAAATTTTAGTATTATACCCCACATCATTCTATCGACCTCAAAATGGCGTCCACAATGAAAATTTCTTTGAAAAATTTCTGGACGATCTAACTCAAAAACTACGAGCATCTTTGTAATCTTTTCAAGAAGTTGATAGTTTTCGAGGAAATGAATTTTAAATATTACAGTTCAGGATTTTTTTTTTCTCACAAACTAGTAACTTTTGAAAAAATTACAAAGAATAAAAAACTCTTAGAATTCATCAGAGAATACACTTTATTTTTTTCAGAATTTTTCGTCAATAAATTACAATATTGAAAAAAAATGTTGAAAAAAAATTCCTCAAAATGTCACAAAAAATATCTGAAAAATTTCACGATATTTCTCGGTGAATTCTAAGAACTTTTCATTCTTAGCATTTTTTTTTAAAAGCTCGTAGTTTTTGAGTTAGATTGTCCAGAAATTTTTCAAAGAAATTTTCGTTGTTGACGCCATTTTGAGGTCGTTAGAATGATGTGGGGTATAATAGTAATTTTTTTTCTTAAAACTCAAATATTTTGTCCATAGTTTCAATAGAATCCCAATATTCTAATGGCTCGAAAAAAATTGATAAGAATAAATATTTCCCAATTTTTTGGAAATTTTTTTCAAATTCGGCGCCATATCGGAATTCCTGATGGCTGAAACTCAATTTTGACCTCGGAATCTGGAAGAGTGACCTTGAAAACAGCAGGATATGGACGTTTCAATTTTTTGGAAATGTCTCCTTTGGGCGTTAATGGGTTAAGCCAATTTTCAATCACATTTTGAATTGTTATCCGTCATTTTGAATTTCGAAATTCTGACCAAAAAATCTCCATGTTTCAAGCGAATCCGATACACTTTTGAAAATGCATGACCTTGGCACGACCTATAAATCTCCTTCAATTCAGATCAATGATCTATGTGTCAAATATTTTTTATTGTATGTACTTTTAACAGGTTAGGTGTTCCACAATAATTTCAATGCAGTGGCTCCGTTAGATACAATTTTGTTTTTCCTGGAACACCGTAATATAATAGAGGGAGCGGGTCGAAAAAACGACAAACCACAAAGCCGACAATTATAAAACCGAAAATCGAAAAGCCGACAATTATAAAACCGAAAATCGAAAAGCCGACAAAAATAAATAGACACACCGACAAGCGGATATTTTTTGAAGTGTCGTTTTTTTAACCTGTCGGCTTTTTGATTGATAGGTTTTTCGACCCGGACCATATAAGAGGAATGCTCTCAAACTTTTTTTCCTTTTGACGGACCAACAACTAGTCTTATACCCTTTTTTAGAGTGTTTTAAGGAGTAAAAGAGCGGGGTCATGTACGTCGTTAATTACGAATCCAAAATAATACATTCAAAAAGATAGATTCAAATGAACGACTCAAAATGATTAAGCTTCTTTATGCCAGGATGATTCGATCATTCCGTCACTGTGTTTGTACCGCCGATGTTAACATTACCCGAGATGTACCACTTGCAAGTCGATCAGTCGGATTTACATTTTATCAGGATAGTTGTTGTACATGGAATAGATGTAAACATATATTTAGCCATGGGCAGATATGTGCCTGAGTTACCTAGAATAATGTCAGAATTCGTCATAATTCGAGCCATAATTCTAGGTAATTCAGAAATATGTCTGGCTAAGGTAACAATACATTTTTTTCGTGCAGTGAGTCCCTTTGTCTCTCGTTTTTTTTTTACCAACAACAATGCCGTGATACATCTTGGATTTATTTAGTCAGAATGGTACGAATTTAGAAGCATTTGTGTATCGTTTTATAAGAACAGTTTTAGACTGTGGCCTATAGTAATGAATGGTTTTTCAAAATCTCAGGCATAGATATCGCTGTGACAAAAAATAGTTTACATATCGCGGGCGGAAACGCTACTCGGGCGATATTGGGGATTCTCGGGAAAAAAAATGCTACTCGCCTTTGGCGATCTGCAGTTTTTATCCCCTCGACCCCTCATTACCCTCGTTGCAATGATTTCGTTTCCGCCCTAGATATGTAGTATACATTTCGTTGCAGTAGGCGCAAAGTGCGCTTTTACGCACTACTTTGCGGGAGTAAAGTCGTATTTTACGCCTACTAGGCGTAACGTGAAAAGTTCACACGTACCTCTGCCGAATATAACGAAGGAGTACTTTTCGGTCCTTGGCCGTAAAGTTCAATTTTACGAAACGAGTGGAGATTGTGCGTCCGAGGACTGGCGAAGCCGGTCCGAGATCGCACTATCTCCAAACCGAGGTCGTAAAATTTTACGGCCGAGGAGCGAATACTATTTTTTGATACACTGTTCGCAAAAGTAGGCACTTTAACCACTATTTTTAGTCCGTAAAGTGCAGAAATCAGTCCGTAAAGTCGCACTTTACGGACTAAAAAGAGTGTTCGCACATTGGACATAATACTGTAACCGTACCGCATACTAAAATAACTATTGTCACTAATTTTTTCGAAATTGGAACAAATGGTAAATTTTCCCAATTATTTAAAATACCGTTACAAATTAAACAAAAGCATTTGCGCGAATGTTAAATCCTGACATAAATCTCTGTCAAAACAGTATCATAGTTCAAAATACATTTTAAACAAAATTTTAGCTAAAGATCGCGTATTTTCAATACTTAAAAAAAATGATTTATCTTAAAACTGGCGGGATATAGCTGTCTCCATTTTTAACAAATTTTCATTAAGTGAATTAAACATGCAGAAATCCATATGCAAATCGTATATATTTCGAACTTAAAGGTTATGTAAGATACCCATACTACGCAAATGATATCGTTTTAGATAATATTTGGTTCGCCATTTTTTTTACGGAGTAAATATTATTTAAATCTTGAAAATTTCAGATATAATGAAATTCACATTTAAATGTGAATAATATTTAATTACCGTGTAATAAAATATTATATACCGATTTCGACTTTTAAATTGTTATTTTATTAACAAATTTATTAGCAATAAATTGTAAATGGAAAATGGGACTTTGAGTGATTAATAGTTTGATTCATAGTATCTGCTGGTGCCGACAATTCGAGTAAGAATATATCATATCATTTACACGAATTTATGTAATAAAAAGTGCGTTAATTCATTGTAACAGTTATGCTTAGTGAGCAGTTGAATGTCCATGGTTCCTTAAGCATTTGATTGAAATACATGAGGTTATCCATCGTTAATAACGGCTGCATAATGCGTACTATTTTTTAGTAATTGCAATATCATCATGGAATAGACAAAATTTATTACGCTGATCTTCATCTTGAACTTTATTAAACTGATTAACGCAATATTGTAGAACCGTTTATGAAGATGCTTATATCGTTAAAGATTTCACACGGTTCTACCCCGTTATGAAATTCTTCTTGTGCCTGTCTCACTTAACTTAATTATACATCGTCTCATTTTCCACTCACTCACTACGCACCTGTTCAGTTTCTACCGTGTATTTATTATGCACTCTTGTAAATAATCACGAATGCCAGATTCTCTGAGAATTTCTGCCAAGAATGTAATTGCCGTATTTTTGTTGTTTGAACATTGTAAATATTCAATATTCATGCATACAAATTTTTTTTATTATAATAATATTTCTATATAGTTAATTAAAATATTATTAATATATAATAAAATATAATAATATAATATTATTCGCTACATTAAAAACTATAAATTTGGAATCAATGAATGAAATGTGGACTTGAAATTTAAAATCTGATAATAATACATTAAAATGATATCGGAGTAATTCCTTAAAGGTAGCCTGAGACCATAGTTTAACACATCAGACAAAAACTATCCCTTCATATTGTACTTAGGAATTTCATTTTCAAAAACAGATAATTAAAACTTCGTTTTCTTCGGCAATGCTTTCAGTCAAATCAAAGAAACAGTCGTCGTTGTGGCAGTTGAAGTATTCATTTTTTTAAGGGTTTTCTGGGTTTTTATTATTTTTTAGAACATTTGTTATATTTTTGTTTGCATTTGAAAAATGTTAAAAGCGGGCGCATAATTTTGCTATTTTGTGTTTTGAGAGTTTGATACGACATTCGCAATTAGGAACCTCCACAATCTCTATAAATAAAATCTCTGTAAAATTGGCGTCTGAAAGGGTAAGTTTTATATTATGATTCTTTCTATCGTTTAAAGATATATACACTCAATTTTTAATGCATTTTTTAAAACATTTTCAAACTAAACCCAACATCAAAGAAATACTTATTAAAAATTAGGCAGCAACGCAATTCCTCATACATTTTTTAAAGTGAGAAAGAAGAAAAAAAATTTAAATGCTACTAAAAAATAAATACTATTTTGCGACATTACCTAATTGTTTAGCCTTATTATAACATTAAAAATTGTATATATGTTCCGTACAGCACAAAAAGTCCTGAGGTCATCCTGAACTACTGGATATCTACAGGATTTCTTGGGAATGGCCCGTTGGGACGAAAATATTTTTCGTAATTCAACGACAAAGTAATAATCTACGTTATCTTGAAATCATCCCTCGGGGCTCCTCAGAACACCCCAAGGCGAGCGTAGGACTTCCTCAGGACGGGAGTTTAACGTAGTTGGGACGTCTTGGGGATATTCCAAAGTCACCCTTGTGTTGTATGATGGTATATCTTACTATTTAAAAAACTGTTCTACTTATACTTTTTCATAAGTATTGGGAGAGTTTGCCAATTGCAAAAACAAATTACATTTTTTATGCACATTTGATCCCGGTTTGACTGCAAACTTTAGGTTTAAGCAATATCGAACGTTAATTAAATACTATTTTTTGTTATAAATTACATTCATTTTCATTTCGTTGATTTGAAGTGTATATTGCTTTATGAGGTACTGTGCAAACAAAACATAGGCGCAACTTTTTATAGCGTTTCGTATAGAGAAAGAAGGGGAAATTGAATTTGTTGCAACTAGTCCTCCCCATTTAATGCTATAAGTTTGAACGGAGTAGTATATATTAACCCCACTTCGATCATAATAATTTGCAACTTTCACGTTTCTTTGAGCAATCAGTGTGTTCTAAAAGAAATGTTCATCTACTTAAATCCCCATTTCACTTTTCAGGAGTTAATTCCTTTCCAGATCAATCTAAACTTTTCAGTCATTGCAAGTAGAATTTTGGTTGGCGTGACAGACAAGATGAGGAATATTATATTATGCTTTTATTATTATACAAGAGTAGCAATCTAAACTTATTCATTTAAATGAATCATCCATGTTCATAAAAGTATTTTAAACAAAACTCTTATACTATGAATGTCTTAAATTAATTAGGTTTATTCGTGTTTCCAATTAATAAGTATCGCCGAATCTACATAAAAATCTAAATCCTTGCAATTAATTATTTGTATTATTTCATTATCAAAGCTCTAAACTGGTGCATTTGTCGCTATAGTTTCGACATCTTGAAGTTGGCACTGTTTTATTCCCATTTAAACACTGCCAAAACGGTTAGTATTTTTTTTTTGTTATTGTAATGATTATGTTTATCAATACTACAATTTCTGACCTTCAAAATTTTATAAACAGTCGCTACGTCGTTTTGTTCCATTGTTTCTAACCAGTCATATCATTATTCGAATTTCCTTATTTGATTTGTAATTTTCTTGGATTTTTATTTAGTAATTTATAAATAATGTATGTATTCGATATTAATAAAACCCAAATAAATGTAATTGTTTGCAAATCTTTTTGTAAAGTTTTATCACTTCAGTCGTTTTCCGCGATTTCGCGCCCTAGGGTGAAACCATCGAATATGAATAATCGATCTTGACTATTATCGTGACGAAAAATATCATACATATCACGTGCGAAATTTCTATTTCCAATCAACATTATTGTCAGCGCTTGCTTGATCGTCCTGGATACATAATAAACTATTTTAATTTATTTGCGATTATTCGCATCATTTTAGATGCATACATTGTGGAATTTTTTCGATTGAAGTTAACCATGAAAAAGTAATTTTTTTGCAAATTTCAGTATTTTGCATCATCGCGAAAAGAACAGCATAATTACGCTTCACGAAACATAAATAAACTACATGTTTACGAGCTTTTGCCCTATTTTCAAAGAATTCTGAATCATTGCGCAAAATTGAATATTTTTAGAAAACTATAGCTTTGGAACAGGAAACTTAATGATTTTTTCGAAAAGCGAGTTTACAGGTCTATAATTATGTACTAAGGAGAATTTAGTCAACTTTTAACAGTGTTAAAATTGAAGATATATTTTGAAAATTTAATAATCACAATAATAATGTCGAAAGTAAAATTGAATGCACCAAATGAAAGCTTTATTTGTGTACCTCAAAAGGCATGTTTAACCCTTTCCGTCATAGTGTTCCCACAAGGAACACATTTTGGTTGTTCGTATATAAAATCTTAAAAATCAGTCTACGTGCTTCACTCTATAATTTCTATAAGGCTAAGTGTTGAACTAACATATAAACATTAATTTGAAACTTTGCAATAACATCAATTTCTTACGCAGAATAATATACCATCAAATTACCGTTTTTTTATGAAATCATTTGTAAAAAAATGTCCCTTATATACCAGCATGGGAAAGTTATCAATTTTCGTATCGCCGATTTAATGAATTGGAGGTCAGAGTCTTGAAATTCAAAATGACGGATCCAATATGACGGATCAAAATATTAAAAGAACAGTCTGGAAAAAGGGGCCAAAATTCCCGCGTGGGAATTGTAAAACAGAGTAGTTTCTAATAGTTAAACTTCTAAAATCGATAATGATAAAAATTTGCACACTCATGGGGAAAGAGATGAAAAACTATCCCTACACCAGCAATTCCAAAATTTATGAAAATTAGAATGCGTCAAGTAACATAATTTAAAAAATAAACCAATATCGATAGAAAATTATTATTCGAGGGGTTTCGGGATCCTTGATTACAACTTTGATGGTAACTTTTGAAAATTTAAAATGGCTGATCCATCATGGCGGACAAATTTTTTTAAAAATTATGGAATTCGTCTGCAACTTGCTACTTGGAGGTTCTTGTGGTCGCTGATTACACTGGTTCCACGTGAGTTTTTCAAAATTAGTAATCGTGGATCCGATATGTATTAAAATTCTAGCAAATGCTTTTGTTTTTCAAAATTAAGTGTCAATCTTATGTCAGCTTCTTATTTGGCACCCATAAAACTCTGTAATAACAAGTTTCAGGCAATGACAAAATACCGACGTCATTTTTAAAAAAAAGTCGTCCGTTATATTAAATTCGCCATTTTTAATTTTAAAAAATGAACTAAGTTCTCTATTCGGATCTTTTGAGGTCGATGATTACAAATCTTAATTTCGGAATATAGAATTTCAGAATGGCGGTTTTAACATGGTGGTACAAAATCTAAAACAATATGAAATCAGGATTTTCAAAGTATTTGATGATCAATCTAAACTGAATATTGGGATATTGAAAATGGGAGATCCAATATGGCGAATCAATAGATAAAATGTTATTAAAATTTGATAAAACTGCGTATTCGAGTGTTTTTGAGGTCGCCAATCGAATTCGAATTTTTTTTTCAATCGAAATCGTGGGTAAATAGGACTATAATCCAAGGAATTTAGATAAAACGTGATTATAATTGGTTCTTAGCGTTGCTGGATGCAGCATTAACGTAGTGAGTACTAGTTTACATTTTTTGTCCTTTTTTTATTTTTTATAGTTAGTTTAATTTTTATTGTCCCGGAATGAAACCTTAAAATACAATTTCGTGTGGACTGCAATATATTCGTAATCATACCACCTACAGAATTTTGTATAATGAGATATAAATTTAAAAAAATTGATCCGCCATTTTGCATCCACCGTTTCAAATGTAAAAATAAAAAAGTTTTTCAAAATTAGGATGCAACATACAAATCGTGACACAAACGTTTAAAAGTAACCTAATTCAGTTTTTCAATATCAGATTTTCAAAAGCTTCACAGATATGACGCATTATTTTAATAATTCGAAAATTCCTTTTCTCCCAAACTCCGAAAGGCCTTTACGGATCGGTAGTATACATTTAATACTGTTATATTCTTTATCGGTTGAACAAATTTATTTTGTAACAGAACAACAAATAAGTAAATGCCTTTATTTTTCAGTTTTCTGTTGTTATTTTCTTTACGAAATTAAAATAGATTATCGTTTGCAGGGCAAGGATGTCATTAGCCCTGGTAAAGAGCCCAACATGACATCACGGAGCGAAACGCATTTTAACAATTTAGTTTAAATTATGAGCCCTACAGGGATGATTTTCCATAATAAATCCAATAGTAGGTGATTCAAAATTTTTACAATTTAGTATCTGTTGGTTTATTGCGCTAGACGTAAACTGCTATCACATTTACATCGTTTAATTTCTTTGTTTACTTTTCACACCGACAATTAGTAAGAGGAACGTATTACCAAGAGATTAATAGCTATTGTTTACTTAATTATAATTTAAAGCGGTCGAGATATTTACATATACTTATAAGATTATGTTGACGTTATACATTCTTTGATCCAGATATAATTCTTCACGAAGGGTGTTGTTTTCATTTCATTAGGTATTCCGACGCAGAAAAAGAATGCGCATGACTGATTAAGGAATAGTAGTAAATGCACATTTCGGTCAGCCCATGTTCTTTTTAACGCTGGCCGGTATGTGGCAGTCAACATGAAATATATTTTTTGCAAGAAAAAGCAGGTATTTCATTCGATGAGTTTTCAGAATTCATTTTTCGAATAGTAAGGATTTGTAGGTAAGTAAATTTTTATTTATTCTTTAAGCATGGTTCATTTTAATCACAAAAAGTGCAATGTTTAAAAAAATCGAATTTTTTAAAATATAGACATATATATAAATATAATATCTTGTCTAGTATATGCCGATGCATATCAGTACTTGAATACTAAACTTCAAAGATTATCTAACTGCGCGGTCCGTTTTGTTTTTTCACTTAAGCGTGATGCGAGTATAACAGTCTATAGGACCAAGTTAAATTGGATGTCAGTTACGATGCGGCGCACTTATTTCCTGGGCCTTTTAGGTTATAAGATTTTCACGATGAATAAACCAAGCTATCTGCGGAAACTTTTAGTTGAACTCGGGACTGATGTATGTAGATCAGCTCGTCTTCAAGCCATCCAATTTCATGTGCCGCACAGTCGCACTAATTTCAGACAGAAGTCTTTTATGATGTCCGTTATTAAATTATGGCGCATTCTACCAAATAATGTTAAACTCACTCTATCATATGATCAATTTAAAGCTAAACTAGCTAATTTTCTTGCTATAAATAACATTGAGAATATTTGGGTCTAGTGTGGTGGGAAGTCATTTTGTCGATTACCGCATTAATTCGGGTCTTTGTACTTAGTGATTTCTTTTGTAATTTTGTATTGCTTAACATACTATTTATCTTTAAAAATAGTCATATTCTCAGCGTCTACCGAATATTCGTCACTATATTGTCACGCGTATCCTACCGATCATTTATTTATTTATATTTTTATTACTTATATTGTTATTATTATATTTTTATTTTTTGTCGACCATTTTGTATTTTTACCATACGGTCTTTGGATCATGGTATAATAAATGATTACATACATACATACATAAATATAATATGTGTTTTAAGGTTCCGTATTGTGATTAGAATGGTAGCAACAATGATTAGGAAACACGGTGCTAAACGTTCGCAGATTATGTCACGTCGTATTTAATATGGTTTCAGTCGATCCGATAAACCACAAGACATGACACCGGTAATACTTATATAACAGTAATTTGTAACGACTTTGATATCATTCGGAATGTACTTTTTGCACTTATATTTAACTATATTTCTCCTGGATACTTTTAAATGACACTAAGTTGATAGATTGAAAATTATACTTTTTAATTAATATTATATAGGAAGATAGTATTTTTCGAAAAGATCTAAATTGCTTCAGTATTTCGACCACAGTATTGCGTGAAAGTATTGAGCAAAATATTTTAGTCAGTAGTGATGTTTCTTATCGCTGACATAACTACTTTATTATATATGTACTACTTATAGACCCAAGTAATGCTTTTATATTTTTTTTTGCAATACAATAAATAATATTAAATATAGATAACGGTTTAAACACATACATATACTTGTTTAAAATAAATGAGGATGATTTCTTTAACTGTTAACGATTTTAATTTTGTTTTAAGACTTAAGGTAAGACAAAACGTTTCGCTTCTTTAATATTATAGACGTATGCAAATTATACGTCTATAATAAATAAAGTCTATAAATTCATGTTTTGTTCATAAAAATCCAATTATCCCTTCTAAAGTTATTAATTAAAGATTTGAAAAATAAATCGTATTCATCATTCCGTTGGGCTCGTAATTTACAAAATTTTCCAAACTTTGGGCAAAGATTATCTGTTATATGGAAATATATTTATATCAAGTTTCGAGTAGATCCGAAGACCCCTCGCAGGTCGTGATATTTCTGTCGTAGAATAACCACTTACCTGGCTTTTTACTGTCGCAGATATGCACAAAATTGCACAAAACATCTGAACTTTTCAACCAACTTTGATTTTTTATCGTACGATTTTTTTTAACAAAATGGCGGCCAAAAAACGAAAGCTAAAACATCCAACTTTAATTTCACTACTGTTTTTGACGATTTTTCCATTGGAATCGTGTAAATTATTGAATTATTTCAGTAAAAATGTACTTAAATATAATATATTATTTTAAAATAACTATAAAACGAGTTAAATATAAAAAATAATGTTTTTATGGTTTTAACAAGTCGTTTTTTACGGTTTCTCGTCATTATTTGAACAGGAACTAATGCAATTATCTGAATATCGTTGATTTTCGAGATATTGGTTTTTGAATTTTGATATTTTCAGAATAAATCTTAGTGGATCAAGTAAATGTACTAATTTAAAAATTATTTAATTGAATAATTTACACGAATCCAATGAAATAAACGTCTAAACAAGTACTAAAATGAAAGTTTGATTTGTAGCTTTTTGGCCGCCATTTTATTAAAAAAAATCGTACGATAAAAAACCAAAGCTAGTTGAAAAGTTTAGATGATTTGTGCAATTTTGTGCATATCTGCGACAGTAAAAAAAATGTCCTTCCCACACAAATTTTTGATTAAACAAAAATGTTTCATAAATAAATCATATTTTTTTGTTTAAATTGTTAATCAACAATTGAAAATCAAAGTTTTAAAACTTTTAAACCATTCTACCGTGTTGAGCGTACCCGAAAATTGTAGGGTTTGATATTTTCCAAAAGATTTTCTCACTTTTTCACAAAGTTTCCTGAGCTCAAACGTAAGATACAAATTTTGCCGTTTTGGGACTTAATGGGTTAAATTGAAATAATAATTTTACCAATTATTTCAAATGCCTTAGTTTTTCTATTTGCTATCTAGGAAAAAAGTACGCAAAAACATATTTTCGTAAACCGAAATCATCTGAACGGTTTTGTGTAATTGTTAAAGATAATTCTATTACCTTTGGTGTTACAGATCGATGTCTTTTAAGGAAAACAAATTTTAACTGTTATTTATTATTATTATCGAGAACATAATAAAATTGTTGCTTATAGCGTTTACAGCTTTTCCATGCCAAAGAATGTGTATTAAGATACTGTACTAAAAAAATCTTTTAATAATTTATATTACTTTTGAACTAATCCGCACAGTTGAATGGGCCATCCATTTTATTAGTAGCCACAACTGTCGTAAATAGTATTACAAATAACTACATATAGTTAGGGGAGTTAATTTAAAAGTTAATTTCACAACATGTAAAAAAGAATGATTTGACTACTAATCGTTAACTTTAATAAAAATATTAATATAGTAAAATGAAATACATTACTAGAATTTACCTAACTAAAAATATAGATGCTTTTACTACTTTACTAAGTTTATTATCCAAGGATAGTTGAATTGGTTAGACAGCATATTATAGTAAACAAAGATGGCATACAATTTTATATCCATCTGTAATACATCTTTTTGAAATACTTATTGCGCGAGCAATAGTGAGCAAATATTGATAATAAAAAATGCCTTTTGTGGCGTTGTAAGAATAGTAAATGCATAGCGCATGTTCTCTTTAAGAGCAGCTATATGACTTATTTATTTAACCTTACAACTCTTTTAAACACATTTGGTGGTACAAAATAGTTTATACAGGTATGTTCTCATTGAGTTATATATTTTTTTACTTCTAATAATTCTATAGTTTGTACATTACTATTCTATAATCCTATATTTTATAATGCTCCGTAACTTATTGAGTAGATAACTTTAATTATAACGGTTACTTTTATCAGTATCTGATCAAACTTTAAAGAGACAACTTACATCTTGATCAAACAGCACTTGATCTAGCATATCGACGGAATTTTTTGTAGTTTTTTTATTACACTGGTTATAGTATAATAATTAATATAATAATCATGGAGATGACTTAGATTCCACTGTTGGTAAGATCTCGAATAACAATAGAAAAACAGTCGGCCTTGCGTATGATTTTCTTACAACTGTATAACAATTATTAATTTATGTAACAGAGCAGAGATCAAAATTTTACACTGCATCGTTTTTCCTCGCACGTAATGAAACTAAAAACCCTTATTCCCTTTCAGTATCAAGATTATTGAAGTATCACCTTATGATTATCTGCGGCCTGTTTCAAGTCGTTAATTGAATTCGTTGAATACGTAACGAAGATCGTACCCTTGAAATATAAACAGATTTAATCTCTATGTAAAGAAGATTTTAATTTCAAAGTCTTTTTCCTCACTTGTCCAGATGTGAGACTTTTGGAATCAACATGTCTATATTGGAATAACCTCATTTATTCTTAATGCATAATTTCAAAATATCAATAACAAACGAAATAAAATCAGAAAATCTTTTCTGCATTTACATGAATTTATTCTGCATTTAACATACATGAATTTAATTTTTATCAACTCATCAAACGAATTTATCCAAATACACTGTTAAAAAAAAAGTGTTTTTAGTTACACAATTGTTGCGATTTTTCAAATGACCAAATAGAATTTTTCAAATTGCTGAAATATAGATTACGCCTGTTTTATATGAAATTTAGAAAACCAGAATTTAAATTTACCAAAAATAACTGAAATTTCCGAACCGTCATAAAATTATAAGAGTTCCGAAACTGTAAAATTTGTGTTATGTATGTATTACAAAGTGTAAACTTAAAATGCAATGAGTCTGATTTGACACATTAGTTAACCGTAAAACTTAATTTGAGATATCTGCTAACCAGCTGTAAGAATTGAAAAATGCACACATGTACACAATTTTAATACATAATAAGTCATTAATGTGTTAAATATAAAGAAAATGAAAGCAATGTAATAAAAAAAATGTATTAAATGTTTTATAATTTTAGAATTTTTTTAAATACAAGAACAATATAAATTTGAACAATTGCTTCTGAAGATCGGTACGAAGTGTTACAGCATCTGTGCTAACTGGATAAAACTGTAAGACATCAGTTACATTTTTTCTCTAATCAACTTTTCGTCGAAATAAAGTATTGGAGCTCGGGAGTATTGTCTTAAAAGTTGAAACGATTCAGCCTAAATTCGGTAATTTGACTTTATGAATAATTGTAACTTGGCAGTCAAGAAACTTTAAAGACTTTTTTTTTGTATTTACGCAGCTAAGCTGTAACTTATTTTCGATTTCATTATCTACATGTATTAGGCTGAGATTTTTTTGGATAAAACGTCATCAATTTAATTGACTAGGGCATTCTGATTTTGGCTTGATCCAAACGATTCTTCATGTTCCTTGGAAAACTGCACAAAATAATTGGAATTTTAAAAAGATGTTCAATTTTAAACAAATTTGCTAAGACTTACTAAGGTTATTTATAAATTGAAACATTTTTCTAGACAGAGAAATAGACAGTAAAACTAAATTTGCATCATATGTCCTTACATTATTCTTTGGATGGCCCTCAAAAACCAGACAAATCATAAAACAGACACTTCAAAAACCAGAGATTTAAAAACCAGACACTTAAAAAAATAGGCATTTAAAAAACAGATATTAAAAAACCAGGGGTTCACCTCAAAAACCTGACAAATCACAAAACAGACACTTCAAAAACCAGACATTTCTTTTTTGTGCCGGGACGCATCCCTGGTTTTTTAATGTCTGTTTTTTTAAATGTCTGGTTTTTGAAAGTCGAGTTTATCAAGTGTATGTTTTTTGATTTGTGTGGTTTTTTGAGGTACCCCCTATTCTTTTTGTAAAAATTCAAATTCTATTTTGGCAAAATTCAAAAGAAAGCCGCGTTTCATTTGACAATTAGTTTTGTGTGATTCGGTGAAAGGGAATGTTGTACTCTGTCGTGTTTTCGAAAAACTGCACAATATAGATCTTTATAGCGTAGAACTAACTTTGATAACAGATAACAATATGTTGCAAATATACAAGTTGCAGGACTAGAAAAAACAAATAATTTGACCCCTAATCCTTTTGGATTCCATACAAATTGTGCTCACAAATCTGCCATGATAAATCATACGCCTATTTTAAAATGTAGTTAACGCAGTTTTTCGAAATCACAATCATACTGCAATCCCATTTATATCAACGAACCCTGATTGCTCGAATTATAATCGACCAACAACTTCTCTTATACATTCTATCTTATAGCACCAATGGTGTTTACACTCAATAAAATAAATTTAAACCAGGTGTTTGAAGGACAAGTAGTTACACACTTCCATGAATTCATTAATATTAAGTAGTTACACGAGCATTGAAGCATTGCTAACTGGGCGCTGAAAAGAACTAAGACAAAAAAAAGGAATTCTTGCTTTAAAAAAATACATTGATCACCCTCAACCTTGTACCTAGTTAATCAACGCAGCAATCAGTTTGAAAACAAACTCACGATCGCTATCCGGGATGTGTTTGTGTCCACCGATGCCGCAGAAACAAGTTCTCGATATCACAAAAAGCTAAAATCCCGTCGTCGGTACTGTGCTGTCAGTCAATGTCCCTTGGGCCCGCAAAGGGATGGGATAAAATCCCAGGCTGGGACCAAGAGTGTAGACTTTTGCCCTTGGTGGTGTTCCTGACCTCGGTGCTAGCTTCTCCCAGAGGAGTCCGACGTAGGGCCCATGGATTTTCCATTTGCACCGAGTGGAGACCCATGGAGCCCCGGGGCACGCGGTCTTCGCGACTACCGCGTAATGTCAATGTCAGTGTACTTTAGGTGTAGCACTTGCTCCAGGGTGTGTCCCCCACCAGGTCGACGACTCCCTGCCGAGATTCTCGTATATAAGAGGCCTCGTGCCTCTTCTCGTCACTGCACAACAACAGTCCACAGCATTCAACGGATACTGGAAATACTATTGCAGCGCTAATCTGTCAAAGTGGCCATGAAGACCTTGGTGAGTACCCGTTGGTCCAATTACCCTGTGCCAAGTGCGTAACGGTGGTCAGTCCACGAAACTGCAGTTAACAGTTCAAGTTCACATTTCTATAAGAGAAAGAGTTTCAAAGTTCAGTGATGCAAAGTTTACTAATCATTGTTTTGTATCACATTTCAAGTGTCCAAAAAGAAAGAGTCACAATTTCGAGGGTGGTACCACCCGAAGAACTTTTCTAATCCATCAATCACATAATTCACTACTTCTAATAAAGATACAGGAATACTAACAAGTTGAATTATAATTTTTTATTTCAACATTATACATGTCTTTAATTCTATTGTTGTTTTATACATATTTTCTTGTCCTAACGTTTAACAATTTCGAAAGTAAAAGAATTACTGTTAACAGTCAAACATCTTTCCTCGGGGTAGACATTAAAGATTACAAATTTCTACCACATAAATAAGAAACAGAAGAGGGGCTCAATTAAATCAACTGTTCTAAGTAGTAAAAGTCGCATAAAGTAAGGAGCAAAACATGCAGTTGAGTTTCTAAAGAACAGTGTGGCTCGTACACACAATTACCACATTCTTATTTTCCTTGCCACGGTTCGTAAAAATTTGTGAAATACCTAAACAGCTTTGAAAATGCTTCCTTTCTTCATTTTACGTTTAGGAGAAACAGTTAAATGGTTCTTAAATAAAATGAAATCTTAAACTAAAAATTCCTTAAAGTAATTTAAGAGGCAATGTATAAACAAAAACCCTTAAAAATAATGACTCTTTCTTAATAATTGTTGATCCGAAAAAAATAGTCGAGATATCTAGATTAAGATTTACCGCAAGTTTTGTTGTTTACTCGATCTTACCTAATCTAGGTGTCCCGTCAGAAGTTTCAAAATCTTTTGAAGTAAATAATTGCAATTGTACAAAAAAAAAAAGTATTCGGGAGAAAAAAAAACAAGACAATGATCGGCGTAAACATCATAACGTAATACTTAGATAAAAATAAGCAGATAGGTAATAAATAACATCTATCGAATTCTTAACACCTACGAACTTTCACTTGTTCTAACGGAACAAAACATACAGAAGAATAACAGATTATTACTAATCGAAATGTAAGATTTTTAAGTTCAGAGAAATTCATATAGGTATGTAATATTACATAAAAATGATAAATAAGTAGGTCTCTGTGCTCATTTCCAGTTAAATTAATGATTAGCTCTGCTACACAATAGGATTATTATGAAACAGTTAAAGGGATATTTATCTTTTTATATTTTAATGCATTTTCTCATTGATATATGACTCCATTATATTTCTAACATTTTCTAAATATTCAGTGCCGGTTTTCTAAGATTTTAAATATTTAAAAATGGTCACTTATTCCCAGCAGGTGTTGGCTCTACTTTATTTATTTTTTTACATAATATTTTTAACACTTAATTTAATTTGTATTCATATAAATAATGGGGTTTTACTGTGTACTGAATGTAATAGTAAGAGTATTATTAAATTAAAATAAAAAATTAATTTAAAATCAGTTATAATTGATACCAACTTTGGTATTTCTGCAGTGTATTGATCATCATTGAATATTATCAGTAATAACCAGTGAAAATACTAGAATATAATTTGTTAGCGTAAATAATAGCACAGTTATGGCAACGAATTTAATTTATAATTCATGTATTCCTATATTTCACACATTACTTAAGTAATTACGTTTTACTTGTAGTTAATAGATCTACATTATATCATAAGAGTCATTTGGAGAATAATATTTTGATGTAAGGCTTTTAAAGTATCGAAAACTTTCAAAATATAAAAATACATTTTTTTATATATTAATTTTAAACGTATACGCTTTAATGAAGTTTAAGAAAAGAATAAAATAAGGGTAGAGTTCGTATAAGAACAATTCGCAAAAGTGTTTAAATTTGGTTCACGGACTTTATTCCCTCGTGAAAATGTCCCCGGAAATTGTCTGGGAAAAATGACAATAGTTGCAGAACTGCACTGTGTGTCTATTTCGAGGACATGGGCCAACTTTGTTGAGCGGGCCCCTTCTGTTTGAGTGAGAATTATGATATAAGACTGTTGTAGGTTGCCCATTACACACTTGACCAGAAAACTGAATGATAAAAAAAATGGAATTAATCAAATTCGTAGATTCGAATGAAAATAATTGGTTGTGAGTTTTTTATTTTATTTTGAAATAATAAAATATTGCTAGGTAATGACCTCATCGACATTGGACAGAGTGCCTTTAAAAACATTACTCGAAGTTAACGAATATATGCTATATTCATTTTGCATTTTTGAAACAAGCAAACAACTTGTACGTGCCGTTGAAAAATAATAATTCTTGTATAATCTATACTACAAACTAGAAACCGAAATTTACAAACTTATTTCCTAAGTATATTTGTAATTGATGTTCTAGATTTAATGCTTTCGGTTTATAAAAAGGCTCAGTTTCATTTGTACGAATTACAGTGGTAAATTATTTTGTCTGAAGGGGCGGGGGATATAGTTTTATCAGGACCTTTATTCGTTTTTTACGTTTTGTCTCTTACGAAATGCGTATACCTATTCGTAATTGTCATTGACATTGTCCATAATATTGGAGTCATTTCGTCCAAGACAAAGTGAGAATGCTCAAATCAAAGAATACACTAAAATGTACCACTTTTAAACATTATCTTGCAAGATAAATAGATATTCAACATTTGAATACAGAGCAAACATTTTAAAAATATAACCTAAAAATACTTTTAAAGTTCTGCAACTTCAAAGTTCTAGATTAGGGTTAAAAATACAACATCGGTACAAAAATTTTCTTTTTAAATTATGCCTTCAAATTTTAAGTAAATATAATCGTGCACGAATATCGTACTTCAACAATCGGGACGAAATATCTTAATTTATCATTTGTACAAGTCTTTATTTCGATTATTATGATGCAATTAGGCCGTACATAGAAGTCTATTACAAAAAGGAATTTTCAATGTAACATAATGTACGTAGAACACTAAGAGAATTTACAGTTAATGCAATAGCTTAATAGTATAAAGTTAACAGAATCCTGAAGTTACCGTAATCTGAGATTCGATTAAATTTGTTATGTTAAAAGTTAATATAAGAATTTTAAATATTAATGTTAGGATCATTACGTGAAATGTAATACATGTACGTGCTTACAGTTTCACTGAAACAGAGATAAATAAACATACACACCCGCAGTCATTCGATTTTCTGCAAATTTTTCGACAGAATTTAATGTAAGATTTATTAACAGTTAACGAACGCTCATTGAATGTTAAAATATAGGAGTTAATATTCAATAACGTTGCAGGAAAGTGCTAGTATTTTCATCCCAAAGTTACCCGTCATTTCTGACTTTACAGTTACTATTGTAACTTTACAGTTAATGTAAGAGCCTTGAAATCAGCTTACATTAAATATTAGTAAATAATTTCTCTCAGTGTATATTTCTTCCTTCAAGACATTTTTCGTGCATTAGATACCAAAGATTCTTTATTCAGATGACTTTAGGTAGCTTCCGTTGCATGCTGAGTTAGCTTTCAGCTTAGTTAGTTTCAAAGACGGTTCAAATGGCCGTACGTAATTCACGTCGAATATTCATACAACAATACATACAAATTTAATTTAATAAACAAGAAGTACACGTGAGTGCACGCTTTCGTAAAAACTAAATATGATAACTTTGTGTTTACAAAGCAGCCCTAACAATTGTGCTGGTTATAAATAAGTCGAGACAAAATGTACAAGATAATGTCTAACCCTATTCGTTTTATAATTAATTAATTATTTTTTAATAGTACATTATGTGCCAAGGGCGCAATTGTCGATCTTCGCCGATTGTGAACTTTGTCGCCCGAGCGAAGTTACCATAAGGTAACCGTGACCAATTAAGTTTTTTTTTATTCGATTGTCGTAGGACTCGGTAGTTTTACGGTCGGATTGTCAAAAAAGTATCTTAAATTAAAAAAATGCTCACTCATCTTTATGAAAAAACACGATTTCCTAGACCTGAACATCACTCAATCATTATGCGAACTGAATACCAATTTTAAAAATGTATGATTTTATTTGAACATATTTTAAGAGTACTAATGTCAAATTGTTCGAGTAAATATTTATTTCAAAAGTCATTACGTGTAAAAAATAAAATGTATAAAAAATAATATTTTGTTTAAAAAATGTTTATTATTTTTAGTAAATCTGATTGACTTTAAGATAATTGTTCCTTACGCCAAGCAAAAATATTCACTTGCGACTAATCAAGATTAATTCGAAATTGCAACTTTTCTGTGTATAATGAATGCCATTTCACGAACGTCTTTCATTTTGGTTTATGTTGATAAGAAATTGAACCATAAAAACAAATAGAACGTCTGTTTATACGTTCCTTCTAACTCCGGGTCAATACTAAAATTATGTAATAAGTAATTTCATTGTTTACATGGCATACATATATATGTATTGTATATATTTTACGGATATCGGCCAATTTGGAATACATAATAAGTCGGAGACTAATAACCGACAAAACCAGGACGAATTGGCGCTCCTCGATTTCCAGCATTCTCCAATATGAACACTAATTGTTAGCGAGATAAATGCTATAATTATGTTCTGTTTTGCTTGTTCTTTTATGATTTCATTAATTTCCTTATTGTAAAGCGAAAAAGAAAAACAAATCTGCAATACAGAAGGGAACAGAAAAAAGAACACCTTCACCTTGCTAAATGTTGACATTCATCAGTTCAATGTCTTCGGAAAAGTGCAAAGATTTTTAGAAAAATTTATCGAAATATTGTTGCGTACATGAGTAATATCATCTTAAAATTGACTTAAGCCAAAAATTCTAGGCAGTATTAGAACTATGAATTTGCATGTTGTGATTTTTACACACAATTGAGTTAGTCGAGTATCTTAGATGGATAAGTTCTGAAGCTAAGATTGTCGAAAAAATTAATTTCATAATCCCTTAGTATTGGTTACTCAACTGTATAGTACTCGCTGGTAGATTCAAATCGGAGATTGAAAAATGCATGGTTTGTGTTAAATAAGTACGATAAGTGCACAATTAATTATATAAGTAATAAATAAAATGCGTCCATAATTTTTAGTGAAAAAAGTTTTACTTAAAATTCTGAAGAAATAATTTTAAGAAAAGTCGATGTCAAGATTTTGTACTTCACTTAAACTACTATTTCTGAAATATAGAACTTTATTATACCTAGTTGTACCTATATATTATACTACAAAATGTTATTTGATGTTTTTCATGGAATAAAAACAAATCGCGTACAACAAGAAAATAATATTTGGATTAGATTAAAACTGGTGCCCAGCGGTTGATAAAATAAAATATATAAAACAGTATCGAAATTTCCATTAAATTGCTTGTAGTAAAAAATATCAAGATTTAACCTTCGTTATATAAACAGAATTAAGGTATTAACGAAATAACTAATTATTAGGTAGTTGAACAAAATTAAGTAGTAAACATTGCTCTTGAATGAGCAATCATATTTATAACTGTCCTCGTGTCTATAAGATTTTTCTTGGAATAAAAAGTGTGTTTTATATTAAAAAACGTTTCGCGAATGCATAAACAATTTATATACTGTCATCTAAATTAAAAAAAAAATCTTCATTAAATTTCTGCATGTGTCAACGTAATAAATATATTATTTTATATTAATATAGAGCTAATAATTCTATAATATTAATTTCAAACAAAAAAATATTGACGTGCTGCAATTTAAAAATGTATAAAAATTATGCTTACTATTTTATGTGCTCTCTTTACATATAGGTAATTTAGTATGATTATTTAGAAACTTCATTGAATTGAAGGCTATTCAAAATAATGATCTTGTCCTTAGAAACTCAACGACTACTGTATTTATAAATTATATTAATTTGTTCGCTTTTAATGTTAAGTTACAACAAATCCTGTATTGTTGGGTCGAAAGAATTAAGAGTATGTAATAATATTTGTGCAAAAGTATATACTATATATTTATTCAAGTTTTTGGCTATATATTGGCGTACTTTATTTATTATTTATACAGTTGCTAACAAAATTTAAATTTCAACACGAAAAAGTAAATATAATGTAAAAAATATTTCGTAACTTGTAATTTATCTTTATAAATTACTTCCATTTCATGGCTCAGCCTATATATATATATATATTAAAAGTTTAATTAAGGGTAATCACTAGAAGTAGTAGTTTTGTAAAATTTATATCCGTTACTTAAGCTACATGTGAGTGTTACGTGTTTCTCATAATAATCGTGACATTTGTGTATTGGCGAAGTAATACAAAAAAAATAAGAAGAAAACATCTCACTTTACTATTGTACCCTATTTTTGGGAGAAAAACAATAGGACATTTCAAATCTTATGAACCGAATTTCTACATCTGAGATTGCAGCTTCATATTGAAAACTAACCCCTCATATTATTATTATTAATCGAGCGCACATTTTGTTAATATATGGTTAATGATTTCGTGGAGAAAGGATTACCCGTGCAGTTTAGTTTAGCGAGTTCTTGACGCTGCTACTTAGTCTTATATTATTATTTGTGCTAGGTACACACGCTACTCCGCAATAGAAATCCTCTTTTGACTCAATAATAAATCCATTTAATTTCTTAGCGGAGCTAGAATTCCGGACGGCATTGCATATGATACCGGAAACTCTTTGTTGCAGAATTTTGACGTACCCCCTAGTATACTGCACTGCACATGCACAGTTCTGAATAATTTTGAAATATGCTCTAAAAGAATTGACATGGTATTTTATAGGAAACTGCTTATAGTGCTTAGAATTGCCCTTAGAAAGCCAGAATTTAAAAAATGTTATTCAGTCATCTTTAATTTACGTTTTTTAGTGAAATTTCCTACTTACCGGCGGACCGCTTTAGAACCCCCTTAAGCAGAAAATGTTCTTAAATATTACGAATATTAATCCTTAGTATCGACGGCAATTTTAAAACCTTTTTCTCCCACTACCTGGGTCAAATATGTCCTGCCGCTTGAAAATGCTTACAGTTGTGCAATTTATAAAATACAATTTGAATTTTTTCTGGATCGAAAACGACCCTAGAGTCGGGATTAAGGGTTAACATGTATCTTCATATTTTTACATGTGTAAATTTAATACTAAACTAGTGTTGGCGTGGTGCCTCGCTCGCTTCGCTCGCTCAGAAACTTCGACCCAGTGGAGAGTCGGCTATTCCTTAAGACTCGTTTGTTTACTAACAGCTTTCAATTATATTATAAAATTATATTGATATTTGGGGGTCCAATCATATTTAGGTCCAAGTGGCTTCGATAGATATGTTACAACAATATAGTGTTTCTTATATGTATGACAATTGAAAATGAGCATTTTCAAAACTTCGACCCCGACAACAGGCCAGCCGAAGTATTAATAAATAAAAGTTGCAAAACGCTTACTTCATGCACTTGTATTCTAATAGACTATTCGATGCTTATTACATGTTTACTGTGTTTTACTAATTACTGTCTGTATTATTATGATATTATATATACAATATATATACATATAATTCGTCCAAGATATCTAGAAAGTGTCGAAAAGATCTCTGACGGATATCTTATAGATATATATAAGACATCTTTTAGATATATCGAAATAGTTATTTTCGTATCAAGGGCGTGAATGAACTTTGCTCCCGTAGGGGGTTACCGCGCTTGAGGAGCTGGCAAAGACTACCCCTGGGGGGTAGGGGGTCGAAACGTCGAAATTTGATGAAAAACAATAGGGTAATTTTTTCGCCGCGATGACCAAATTCAATACTTTTTCAGACAATAGTCATAAACATTTTAAACCAGTTTTTATGGCATTATCGTTGACTTTAAGAAGAAGATGCATACAACCTTTTTTGTAGAGAATTTCATGCTCTATCTTTTTTGTTTGAAACATTTTTAAATAAAATTTGTATTTTTCAAAATAAATGCAAAAAACTACAAAGAAACTTAATTGGGGCTAATTTTTTTAGTAATGGACGGGTGGATCTGCCCCAAAATCTAATCAGATGTAAGTTATGCCAAGACGCGTATTTTTAAAAAAAATTATGTCAATACGCTTATCCGTTCGCGAGTTATCGCGAGACAAAAAAACGTGACGTACGGACGGACGGACGGCCACGCCGCCTGGTGGTGAATATTGACAACTCGCATCTGCAATTTGTATGGAGAGTGATATGAGAAAGTGGAATATTTAGTTTTTTTAAATTTTCTGCGGGTTTTCAAAAGCATTAGTACTTCGAGTGTATTGTTTGAAATTCGGCCCAAATTTTGTACATTTTTGTTTGTAACAAAATATTATACTTTTTTAATTCGAATCATTTTGAGTTGAACAAAACGAGGTTAAGGGGCGTAAATGAATACGATAATCGAAACTGGGTTTGAATCAATCACAAACTTAATAAACTTTAATCCAGTAAGTATAGAAAAGGGAAAAATTTGGCTGTAGGATGTGTAGTTCGTGTAGAAGAAGTATTTGGAATATGTACAGAGCATAATTCGTTCCAGTGTAATTCGGCAAACCTCAGTGACTCTTCCACCGTACAAAACTACATTGGAAATAAGAAAAATACCATGTTTATCTATGAACTAAATTACTAATAATGGAAAATTACAATATATACATAAATATAAATATATTTCAGCTGAATAATGAATTGTATTCTATATAATTTCGAACTCGGAGTAATCATTTTTTTTGCACAGTATAATATAAAATGAACCCTTTCAAATGGTTCTTTAAACCATAAACCTTACTTGCAACACTTGCAACAGATCGAAATAAACTTTAAAATGTCTCAAATTAACGAATAAATAGGAGCATTTTTAAATTGATTTTAATGGAAAAGCTCTGACGTTGCAGATGCGAGTTGTCAGAAATCTCCACGCTGAGCGCTGCCGTCGATTTCGATATCCCCTCCATCGCCATGCACGAAGCGAATACCCCCTCCCCAACCCTCCACGTATGTAGGCCTGGTGATCCTCTTGACATTATTAATGTTTTATTTCTTTAATCGCCACTGGTTCAATTCATGTATTTTTACCTATTACTCGGTTTTATTTTATTTTGTCAGGTGACTACTCTTGTCTTATTTTTTTCTATATCGCATTATTATGTACTTTTCGTTAACAATATTTTTGTATTATTATTGCGTCTGCGTATTATATTATGTATTTTCTATATTTTTTATTGTTCATGTAATTTATAATGTATTCTTTTATTTGCATACGGTCGAACCGACCAATGTATAATAAATGTTATGAATCAATCAATCAACCTCCATCCTATTATAATAAACTTGTACAATAACTCGGAATCTGGAAATGAAAATATCACCATAGGATTGTTTGCCTAATTTCATATAATGCAAGGCAGGAAAATGTCAGCCATATGGCGGAGGTTGCAAATGTACCTGAACGCTTCCGAAACGTCAAGACGAAGTCTGAGATGGAAACGATCAAAATGAGAGAAAAAACAGTGGCCCGTCCTAAGTTATAATATAAAAGTTATGCGATCGCATTATCCAAAGTTATACTTTCTCTCTTTCACCCTAACAGTGTTTGGCTGAGCCATACGGAAGTGGGGATAGTGAGGGTCTACAAATGTGAACATCCACCATGTTGAAAGAACCCATCGTATAACTTAGGACGGGTATCCATTTATGTATGGTAACTTATATATTGAGTTTGACTTATGATATTAAATTGTTACCTATTTATTCATTTGGAAGTTTAGTTATGGTATATGGGTAATATGGAAAAATATGATTACTTTTGTCGGAAATTTGCAAAAATGATAAAAACGAGGGCGATCCAAACTTTAATCACTGTAATCATAATTTCCAAACAATTTACAGTTTTCTTAAATAGAATCACAAATAATTAACAGCCAATGCGAATGTCTCGTGAATATGTAGCTGTCACAAATCCATCACCGAAATATAAGGTTCTAAGATATATGTTCCCTTGAAAATCGTTCCCGGAAAATCCATAGCCCCGGTTCTAGAACATACCGTCCAAAGTTGTACCCTGTCCTTAGTTATAACCTCATCTCTGATAATTCAGTATTGGGGCCATTGATAGTATTGTGATTAGTTTATCAATAACGTTATACCGTCAAAATCAGATCTATTAACCCTCCTGCGCACAAAGCCGAGTATACTCGTCCAAAAGAAACGTGCCCGTATGCATGAGGACGAGTATACTCGGCCTAACGTTCTTGTTAACAACTTTTGATCAAAGTAACTTTAAGATGCGAATGAAATTGCAAATTGAATCTTAAGGTTTACAGATTATGATATAAATAATTGCAAGCCTGAATTTTAAATATTTATAAGTAAATAATACTCTAACTTATTGACAAATTTCGAATAAAAATGATCAGTTTTTAAAATTTTAACCCTCTGTGCCACGAACTTTTCTTTTCATCCAATTGACTCAAAACTTGTTACTCAGGGGTTTTCGGGGTCGCTGATCACGAATCCGTTGTCAGATTTTAGAAATGGAAAATGGTGAATCCAATATGGCGGGCTAAAGAGTTAATACTATCAGATTTTAGAAATTGAAAATGGCGAATCCAATATGACGGGATAAACTTCAAATTCTTGGCTGATTTACATGGTCCACCATTTTGGATTTTGGAACCTGACTCCAAATTCGTAATCAGCGACCCAAAAATCCCCTATATACCAATTTATAAGATAATCCGACTGCGTGAAAAACGTATGAGTTTTGCAAAGCGCTTTTCCGGGGAAAACTCGTGCGGAAGGAGGGTTAAACTGAAAAATGAATTTAATTTAAAATATTCACTATTTTTTCAGCTCATTGTTGCCGTCCTTGGAGCAGTGGTGGCACAAAGTTTCAGTGCAAGTTTAGTTCCTTATACATATCGGCTAGGCGCACCAATTGGGCCAGATGGAAAAGTTTTGGACACTCCTGAAGTAGCAGCTGCTAAAGCTGCTCATTTCGCACAATATGCCTACGAAGCTGCCAGAAACACACTTGGATACGCATATGTACCGACAGTCTATCATGCTGCACCAATCTACGCATATCATGCATACCATGCGTACCCATATGGACCTGCACCTATTGGCGCCGATGGTCGTGTTGTCGACACACCTGAGGTTGCGCTTGCGAAAGCTGCTCATCTCACCGCTCATGCACAGGTACAGTTTTTTCTAATTTCAGTCAGTCTTTGAGTCCCAGATGACACCATAGTAGCGTCCTTTTCAGTCTTTTTATTTTGGTGATATTTTCCATCTTATACGGAGTATTTTATTTGTTTGTATTTTTTCATTTGTCTATCTAACAGTACTTTTAGTCACTGTGTTATTTTTCTTATAAACTTCATGATGAAATCTGAGAGTTGTGCTCTTAAAAACATCATAACTTCAGAACGAAAAACGATTGTCATTTTTTTTTAAATTCACCGTGAAATAATCTCCTACGCGATGGTATATTCTTGAAAAAAAATTTAGATAGATTTACCAAAATTGAAGTTGAAAAATGTATTTTGCCAACTTTTTTAACGAATTTAAAAAAATAGATATCGTAATTTTACAAAATTCAGTACATACGACGCCACGGCCGCTATTTTGAAAATTTTAGGATATTATTCTACTAAAAAATGTTTCGTGCCTATACCCATCAAATATTTCATTTTCGTAGAATTCTGCAACATCTACCTCCTCAGTTTTTATATAGTTTACGAGGAATGACTCATAAAAAAATACAATTTCTTATTATTTTTAATTTCTTTATTAAAATACAAATGGTGTAGTATGTATTAAATATAAAACGGCTTTGTGGCTTAGGCGGTAACGCTTTCGATCTGAGTTCGATCTCCTTCTAGGGAACAATATTTCGATTTTCAAGCAGCAGCTTGAAATTCGTAAGACAAGCCACGTTGTTTGTTTACGTTTCGCAATTTTGTTTACCTGGCGGAAATTGACTCATGACCGCTGCTGTACTTGGTACAGGTTTCTGCAATTCCTACATTTCCTTCACAAATATGAAGTATAGCGCCATCTGTTAAGACGATCTGCAGCTCTCGTAACTTAAGGCTTATAATATGAATGAAACTCTGTATAAAAGACGATATCGGCCGTTAAAAAGTTAAATAAAAAATAAAATGTTATGTACAATGTGTTGATAATTATAAAAACACTGACTAAATTTGTCTCTTTATTCGCTAAAGGAGGCAGCGAAAAATACAGGACGACCCTACGGAGCGTTAGCCTATGCAGGATCACCGATTTATGCCTACGGCTATCCATACACAGCCCCTATAGGTCACGATGGAAACGTCGTTGATACTCCGGAAGTAGCAGCAGCTAAGGTTGCACATTACGCCGCACATGCACACGAATCAGCTAAAGGTCATTGAAAAGATAAGATGTTCTGCAAGCCTTCATATTCTGACAAATGAGTACTTGCATACTCAAATTCTGTTAAAATGGAGATGAGCAACAGGATACTTCATGGATCTCTTATGCAACGTCCGGGAACATCTCCTCCAATCGCTGGATTTGTTGAATAAGGAGTGATAGCTCAGTATTTACATGTTTTCATGCGCATATCATTGTACAACATCCATACACATAAAACATTTTAGTATGTACGTATAAATTGGTATTAATTATTTTCGAAACCTTATAACTTCGATTTCGCACAGTTAAAATACACTATTTTTGTTATGTATTTTTGCCGATTTTCAAAGCCAGGCGAGCCATATCCAGAGCACCAGATAATGATTTGTTGCCACCAATAAATCGATTAGAGTGAACAAATACACAGTCCTTTATACCAGTGATTTTACTTAGCTCTTCGCCTTCCCTTCCGGCCCACGATGCTGGCAAAGGCATTCTGAAAGGAATTCATTGATCTCATTTACAATAACTAAATATTTCCACACGATAATATTACAGCACAAAATAATATTATTAACCAAAAAATTAAAAAAGGTTTAAGTACTATTTTCAAAGCATTATGTGGAAATATTACTGAAAAATATAATGTCGATAAATATTACACCCCTGATAAAAGTTTCGGATTTAACCCAATTGGGCTTAATCGGTCCTAAACAGACATATCCGCCGATTTCAATCCGGCCGAAATGGACCTAATATGAGCGAAACGGACCTAATCCGAGCGAAACGGTTTTAATCCGGCAAAATTTATATAAAAATTATTTTCTTTTATCTAAACATTTTTTTATTAGTTTATTATTTTTAAACTTTTTTTAGGTAATTTAATTATCTTACAGCTGTTCTATGTCGCTTCACTTGAAAAACTACGTCGCCGAACACTGCCTGCCACTGTCGATCACTATATACGACGTAATATGATATTTGTGTACACATAGTATATGATTTTGAAGTCGAACTAGCTTTTATACATTTCGGAACTACCACCTGGAGTTAAACTTATTGCAGACCTACACGCGAATTGTCAAAATTTTGAAAATTCTTCAAGATCTCGAAAACGGTGAGAGATATGTGAAATTTAAAAAGATTTTAGGGTTATTAAAAGAAGGATTCGAGTCAAAAAAATGCATACATGAATGAGAATTTTGAAAATGTCCAAATTCCAAATTCAGTTAGAGATTTCCTTGGAATGATTCGGAATAGTTACGATTGAAACCGTTTGAAATTTCCACCTCGGAATGATTCAGAATAGTTCCGATTGACAGTTCGAATTGAAACCCTTTTGCGATTTCCTCCATGAAATGATTCCAATTAGTTCCGATTAATAGTTCGGAATCAGACAGATCGATTCCGAATAATAGATAGGATTGAATCCGTTTGAAATGTCGCCGTAGGATGAATCAGATTCGTTCCTAATGAAATTTCCGATTAGAACCGATTGAACCCGACGTCTGATTGACACCGTTTGAGATTACCACCTCGGAATAATTCTAAATAGTTCCGATTGAAACCGTTTGAGATTTCCTACTCGGAATGATTCCGATTAGTTCCGACCGGAAGATCCGATTGAAACCGTTTGAGATTTCCAAACTTGGAGTGATTCAGAATAGTTCCGATTGACAGATCGGATTGAAATCGTTTGCGATTTCCCCCACGAAATGATTCCAATTAGTTACGATTAATAGTTCGGAACGAGACAGATTGATTCCGAATAATAGATAGGATTGAATCCGTTTGAAATTTCGCCCTAGGATCGAATCAGATTCGTTCATAATGAAATTTCCGATTAGAACCGATTGAACCCGGCGTCTGATTGAGTCCGATCGAAAAATTCATTTTTTTGATACTTTTGTAAAATCCTTTGGCGTTTTTACAGTATCATAACCTAGCCTAAATAATTGACTTATTCAATCAATTTTTATAGAGTAGATCTTTCCATAATTTTATTTGTAAGTTAAAAATTGCACTATATACAGGTATCACTTTTCTATGTTTTTCGCTACCTGATGAATTTTGTGGGTGTGGTTCAGTGCCATTCAGAAAGCATTAAAAAAAATGTCGGTTTTCGACAATCTTATAAATGGTGGTCCAAATCGACCCCACTATGGTTTACGGCCCCCTCCCCCCGCCTTCATTTTTTATAATGAATTGCAAGAAATAATTGAATATCAAATTCTCATGGTAATTTATAACTATAAAAAATCTATCGGAAACTTTTACCATGGATTTTATGAACATGAGTTTTTTAAGTTTATCGTTTCTTTCCATTATTACCAAGATTGTAAAAAAAACTGTTTCTTGTCTTATTTGCCTCAAACATATGACTTAAGAGGGGGACTACCGTAACTCGTCTTTGTTATTTTGCATTAATTAAATAAATAAAACTTAAATTTGAGTTAAAAGTACTGGACATAGTAACGTTTTATTTTACTAACCACTAGAAAGTACATAATAAACCTGATAATTGTAGCGAGAACTTTCCAGTAAACAAAAACGAATAGATAATAAAAAAAATTGAAACGAATTCAAATTGATTGCGGTGGATAAAACTGAATTAAAACGAATTAAAAAGACCACGATTAATATATTGTGAATTCATTTAATTTCGTATTTTTAATATTTCCAAATCGTTTAAACAACTTTCAATTCGTTTTCATTTATTGAGTTAGTAATAAGTAAAATATCTTAATAAATTGCATATCAATTTAAGAAAGTCAAATTATTTTTAACCCTCTCAGTCAGATATTTTTCTTTTCACCAAAATTCAAAGGTCACTGTACACAACAAAGGGTTTTCGGGATCGCTGATTACGAATTTGAAATTCGTTTTCAAAAATTCAAAATGGCGGATCCAATATGGTGGATGGCTTTTAAAAAAAAATGATCTGATTCGCTTGAAAATCCCCGTTTCTTTTCTGGGCTATGTCTGGTCTCTGCAGCAAGGTGCTTATATAATATTGAACAATCTATAAATTGTAATTCTTTTAGTTTAGATTTTGACACAATAGCAAACATTTTTAAAATACAATGTAGTAAAATCTTATATTTTTTAAAATTATTTTCACATTATTGGATTTATTTTTAAATCCTCACTTTAAAATTTATTACCAGCGATCATATGAACCCTAAGATAAAAATTCAACAGTCACACAAATTTCTCCGTCATATTGGATCCGCCATTTTGATTTTTGAAAATCTGACGTCATATTCGTAATCAGCGACCCTGAAAACCGACGAATGACGAGTCATAAGCGAATTTCACCCGACTTTTAGAAATTCATCGGCCATATTGGATCCGCCATTTTGAATTTTTTAAAATGGATTTTATGTTTGTAATCAGCGACCCCGAAAACCTCAGAGTAACAAGTGTCAGGCCTGTTGTATCGATTTTTTAAAATTTCGTCCGCCATATTGAATTTACAACATTTTATTACGCATTTCAGTACAGTTATTATAAAAGAAACCCATGTATTGTTTCATTAATTTTCATTTAATATTTCTTATAAATTTTGTGAAAAAATGATTTTTTACGTTTTGTAAGAATAAACTTTAATTTATTAAAAAAAATATGACGGGAAATTCTGAAATAATTTTTTTTAATAGTATTGAATGTACTTAGTACATAAAAGAATTGGTGTCTTGAATCTCTTAATCTACAAGGAAAGAATCCATTCTTTCTGTAAATAGTACCATTTTTAACTATATTTATTAACCCATTAACGCACAAAAGGACACAAATTTCACCAAGATTTTCGGAATATTTCTTGACATTAAAATTCAATTAAACAAATTTTAGACAAAACATTTTCGACGTAAAATTGATCGATCTTTCCGAATCAGCCATTAAAAAATCAATCGAGTCCATTCAGAAAAAGTTATGCTTGGTTTTTCACAAAAAAAATTAGTATTAAATATTTTTTAATCGGCATTTTTACATTGGAAACGGTTAGGGAGATCACTGATCGGTGAAAATATCCTGTTCTCGAACCTTTAACTTTGAAATGTACATGATAGCATTTTGAAAATAAAGTTAGAAACTGTGAAAATGGCGGCTCAAACACGAAAAGATCGGTGACAAGCTCCTGAATGTTTTATTCGAAAATGAAAGGCTTTTGGAAAAAAGCTGAACAAAAAGTTCTTAGAATTGGTCAAAGAATACGCTCAATTTTTTTCAGAATTTTTAAAACACTTTTCTTCATTTTCAAAATTGCAGAATTTTGAAAAAATATGAAAAGTCGTAGAAAAATTGTGAAAAAATTTCGAGGTTTTTTTTTTATAAATTCTAAGAATTTTTTGTTCCGTCACATTTTTTCCGAAAGCCTATCATTTTCGAATAAAAAATTCAGGAGTTTTTCGTCGTTCTTTTCGTGTTTGAGCCGCCATTTTGACAGTTTCCAACTTCATTTCCAAAATGATATCATGTACATTTTTACAAGTTAAAGGATCGAGGACACGATATTTTCATCGATCAGTGATCTCCTTAACCGTTTCCAATGTGAAAATGCTGATTAAAAAATATTTGTCAGTGAAAAAAAATGATTTTTTTGTGAAAAACCAAGCATAACTTTTTCGGAATGGACTCGATTGATTTTTTTAATGGGAGATTCGGAAAGATCGATCAATTTTACGTCGAAAATGTTTTGTCTAAAATTTGTTTAATTGAATTTTAATGTCAAGAAATATTCCGAAAATCTTGGTGAAATTTGTATCCTCTTGGGCGTTAATGGGTTAATTAACAATAGTATTGTTATTAACAATTAACAACTATTCTTTACTGTTTTTTTATACTTGCTTATGTCTAGACAACCGTATAGAAATTATATATTTATTGATAAAAAATCATTTTAAAAAATAGAAAACTGGTAAAATGTAAGTGGGTCTCTGAGAGACCCATCATGAGGCAAAGGGTTAAACAAACATAAAGATATAATTATTTTAGTGCAGCTAAGTGGTAAAACTAAACATTTCTACTACGTAGGAGATTTTTATAAAAATGTCACAAAATTTTATCTTTTACATAAGCTCAAATAAGATAGAACAAATATCATCAATAAATTTACCTTGTTTTAAAATCTCCAGAATTTATTTCAACAGCCTGTACTCGATAATTGGTGTCTTCAAAAACAACATATTTAATAGTGTTGCGGAGATTCATTTCTCTCTCAAGCTGATATAAATGTCCTTTCCATGGCACACTTTTTTCAAGATATATAATTGCACCACTTGGATCAATCTAAAAAAGAGAAGTATAAAAATAAACGGTTAATAGTAAGTAGGTGTTATTTTAATAAAGTAACATTTATCATTTCGTATGATTTTTACTTGAAATCGTTTAGTAATAGCTAATTGCACCCATCTTCGAGCTGGGAGCCAGATTTTCGCTATTTCTTTCAGATAATTTGAAAATTCTTCTCCCACAAGACTAACAGCTTTTTCAAATTGTTCGTCTTCGTTTCGTTGAGGATCGTTCCATTTTGGATTTAAATTTGCAACTCTGCTACTGAGGTCTGTCACAATTCGGTATCTGCAAAACATATGTTTAAGAATGTACTCTTTAAATAAATGTTCTTTATGCATAATCATACTTAACTAATGTATCTTTTAACAGTTATTTACTTACACAGGCTTACTTCCATACATTCGAACTCCATTGTCAATCGCGTCAATTTCTTTTAAAATTCCGTCATAAACTGTATAGAAAATATAGTCAAAATCTTCATCGCTTGTATTAGGTACAATTTGTTTAATAATTTCTTTTCCAAAATGGCAATAAATTAGTCCAGCACTGCTAAGTTTTATATTCGACTTGTATTTCGATTTCGGCAAAACTGTACTTAGCGTTTCTGTGAAATCTATATATAGTAAGTTAGAAAATTACAGCATACAATTTTCTCATTATTTATCACCTTACCTTTAAATATTCATGCAAACTATATACTCATTTACCTCATATGGTGGTCATATCTGTGAATGGTAGGATCATATTTTTGCCCAACATCGACAACTATATCCAAGATCGACTGATCTCGAGATCTGCAAATATTATATAGTGTATAATATATATGTTTACCATTATTGTCTTTGTCTTAATCGTCACCCAAGCACCGATCCAGGAATAAGCAATATAAAACTATTATTACAGGGATACATAGCTTATCCTTGTTCGTTTGTATACTACATATATATTTATATATGACAATTTGTAATTCTGAACAATGAAAAAACATTCTACGTTTACAAAAAGAAAACAAAAATTATTACATAACAAACTTTAATAACTAAAAAATCTCTGTAACCTGACTATAACAGCATTCTCGTAAGATGGTAATAATTTCAGCATATAGCAAGCTAAAGCCTCGTCACAGTGGAAAATTCCATTATGAGTACCAATTTTAACAACTGCCATATTGTCCACTGTTAGAATGGAATTTCTGCACTGTAAAAAATGGTAATCAATTTTACAACTGACTGTAAGTTTCGTGGATACAAAATACAAACTTGGCAACATTTCCACATTTCCCACGTGCGTGTAGCGCATTAGGTATATCAAGAACATGGACGCGCAGTAGACAGCCAATCACGCCGTGCGGGTTTTAAAGGCGAAAATTTCAAATCGCTAAACATCAATACGTTAAAAACAAATGACTATCATCTGAAGTTCATTGTATAAGATTTCCGTGCCAATATATAATATGTCGTAGTCCTTCGTGGCTAAGTGGTTCGATGGCTTGTCTCGCCGTACGTCCGTTTACAAACGAGGTTCAAGCCACTTTTGGGTGCAATTTTTTTTCTTTTTCTTTCATTTTTTATTTGTATAAACGTACTAGTTGATAATTAATTACAAATAATACAGTTATAACATTAAAAATTTAATAATACAATAATCACAAAAAGTATTTTTTTTTTATAATATTGCAAATTTTATATTATAAATTTTTCTATTATTATTACTATTTATTATTATTTATTATTTATTTTATTAATCAGATAAATTTTAATTTATTTTTTAAATGTGTTTTTGAGCGAATATTATATAATATAGCATAGCAAATTTCTAAATTACTGAAATATCGTGCTCTGTCTCTTCTTCTAAATACTCGATTTTTTATATTAATTAAAACAAATGATGCACAATGCCTGTTTCCGATTTCAATGTAATTGACATCATATTTAATATTATCATGTTTTTAATATCATAAATTCATGTCATATTTAAGTTTTTATAGAATCAATATCCATTTATCGATGAAAAGCCATTTTATACAATTAAGCAGTTGCAATTTTAAATATAAAAATTAATTTGTTTATGAAATTTAAACTTTTATTTTAGACTAATATTTTTACTAAAGGTACATGTCAGCAGTTCTTAATTTTTTAAGTATTAGTAAACTAAACACGTTAAATTCGTATTTTGATTGAATTTATGTAAACTTCAAACATTTCTTATATACACTGCAGTGGAAATGAAAATATTTAATATCAATATAAATAGATCTACGGTGGTCTTGAAAGATTTTTACACATGCTCCAAATCTTGCAAAATCTTATCGTCTACCATGTATTGAATTGATTTCAATTTAAAAGAAAATCGCGTATTGTGCCGTTTTTTTATCCCACATTTTTTAATATATTAATTTAAGAACTTCACATTATTGCGATGGTTCTTACGAAGAACGCATTGTGCAGTGCATTTCAAAATTTATTGTTAATAATGGTTCATTTCAACATTTCTCACAAAGAAGTAGCATTTTTCAGCCGTTCGCCGCGAAGATGGATTCATTCCGGCCTTCGCCGCGAGAAGGTATTCATTTCGAGGTTTGCAGCGAAAACGGGTTCATTTCGGATTTGCGACGAAAACGGGTGTGTTTCGATTTGCCGCGAAAACGGGTGTCGTTATGCAAATTGAAACGAACCCGTTTTCGCCGCAAACCTCGAAATAAACACCTTTTCGCGTCGAAGGCCGAAATGAACCTTTCTTCGCAATAATCGTCGAAATAAACCCTTTACTGCTGACATGTACTTTTAGTAAAAATATTAGTCTAAAATAAGAGTTGAAATTTCATAAACAAATTAATTTTTATATTTAAAATTGCAACTGCTTAATTGTATAAAATGGCTTTTCATCGATAAATGGATATTGATTCTATAAAAACTTAAATATGACATGAATTTATGATATTAAAAACATGATAATATTAAATATGATGTCAATTACATTGAAATCGGAAACAGGCATTGTGCATCATTTGTTTTAATTAATATAAAAAATCGAGTATTTAGAAGAAGAGACAGAGCACGATATTTCAGTAATTTAGAAATTTGCTATGCTATATTATATAATATTCGCTCAAAAACACATTTAAAAAATAAATTAAAATTTATCTGATTAATAAAATAAATAATAAATAATAATAAATAGTAATAATAATAGAAAAATTTATAATATTATGAATTATATGTATAAAATTTACAATATTATTAAAAAAAAAATACTTTTTGTGATTATTGTATTATTAAATTTTTAATGTTATAACTGTATTATTTGTAATTAATTATCAACTAGTACGTTTATACAAATAAAAAATGAAAAAAAAAAGAAAAAAAATTGCACCCAAAAGTGGCTTGAACCTCGTTTGTAAACGGACGTACGGCGAGACAAGCCATCGAACCACTTAACCGCGAAGGACTACGACATACATATTGGCACGGAAATCTTATACAATGAACTTCAAATGATAGTCATTTGTTTTTAACGTATTGATGTTTAGCGATTTGAAATTTCCGCCTTTAAAACCCGCACGACGTGATTGGCTGAGGGACTTTTCCACCTCCCCAAATGCGCCTTGATTTTCCTTATTATACCATGGTGTAGTGTAGGGTTTTTACCGCTTGAGGTTTTACAACGTTTTTGTGAATTTACCAGTCACGATTGTGAATGTACTACGCAGAAAGTAGGAAAATTACAACACGCTGTACGTTGGTTATAACTCTACACTGTAAAAAAAAATCGTGTAAAATTACAACGTGGAGCGTGGGCTCGAAAATTACCAACCTCTAACGCAGCGATTTTACAATCGGAATGTAAAATTACTACCTAGTCTCGAACTTTTACTTTCGGACAACAACATTTTACAGGTTATGGGCGATTTTCCAGCCCGTGTTAGAAAATTCCAATCAAACGATTAAATTTACACATTAATTCTAGTTTTAATATAGGCATCCTCATTTCAGGATTGTAATTTGTTTCTTCCGAGCTTATACACGGGAAAAAATTTGGATTAACAGTTTCTCCACGAATTGGGATTCGTATCTCTCGATGAGTCATCGAGAACAGGCGTCGCCATATGAGAGTAATGAATTCTCTATCTTGGTACCGATGATTCTCCAACGTATATCGAGAGCGTTTCTCTCTTACTGGAGTAGCCGGTACTCCAGCCTCGAAAATGTGGTGTTGCAACAAATCGAATGTTCGATCGGACATGCTTTGGTGCGTTATCGAGCTAATTTTCGTTGTAATATAATAAAACAATTCTTTGATGCGGATAATAAACTTAAGCTAAAAGTTAAGTTCAAACTTTCGGCTCAACTTCCCGGGAAAAAATGAATTGTATATAATTGTATACAATTACATACAAATTGTATACAAACTTATAATAATCTATACAAATGTATACAGGTCTATATGGATTTTTCGTCTATAGAATTATATACGATGTATAGAGTTGTATACATACTTGTAGTAATTTTTATTGTATTCGCGTGTATACAGTTCTATACAAAAAATAATTTGATTAATTTCAAAATTCAATGTAGTTTGCATACTAGTGTATACAATTGTATACATATGTTAATAGATAGTCAGAGTTACCGACAGTGTTTCTCGCAAGCGCATGAGTCTTGGGCAATTACTTTATAAGGAACCTCCAAAAATATCGACAGAATAGCGCGCGTATGATGTGGTATGTTACACATGCACCGCGTGTGTGTGTGTGTGCTAGTACGTTGATGTCAGTATGGCAATCATGAAATGTTGTAAATTGCGAATGTGGCGCGCGCGCGCATGTGTGTGTATTTGTGTGTATGTGTATGTCATCAATTTTTTCTTTACGAATATAGCGAACAATTATATACAGTTGTATACAATTACATATTATTGAATAGTAATGTATACAGTTTTGTAAAATTGTATAGACGATAAATTCATATACAATTGTATACAATTGGATGCATGCAATTCTATACAATTGTATACAGTTCATTTTTTCCCGGGTTTTAAATTCGTCTTTTCGTTTGCGAGGTACAGCATTTACAAAAAAAAATGCACAGTCGATTATTTTTTTGTTCATTCGCTTTTTACGTCAGTACCATTGAGTTAACGAAGAAAATGCAGTACCCTTTTGTGGAGAATTTGAAGCTCTGCCTTTTTTATTTAAAACATTTTTTGTGTGATTATGAGTATTGTTTATTAAAAAATGCAAAAAACCGTATATTTTTAGGTGTTTTTTAACCGACCACCTCACAATCTTGTATGGATCGACTCCAAAAACTAATCAGATCTAAGTTAGGACGTATGCACAACATCACGGACAAAAATTATTTTTCTTTTTCTGGGATCTTTAGTCTGAAACGCCGACATTTGATGAAAAACTATAGGGTAATTTTCTTGGCCGAGATGACCAAATTCATTACTTCGTTCGACCTACGGTCAGGGTCGAAGTAATATTAAGTGGCTGAATTTAAGGAATTATTATAAATATATACTTTAAAAAACGTAATTGTAGCAATTTTATTGGATAAATATATGGATACTTAAAATTTTGTTATTTTTCTAATCAATTTTTTATGTATTGTTATCTTATTCTATGAATATTCTTTGTCTTCACCGAGTCATTTTCTTCTTTGGTTTATAATATAAAAGAAGTCATTAAAATATATGCTTACCCACATGGTAATAAGAAAATATATTCAGCCAAATCACTGTTAACAAGTGTAGATTGTGTTGATTTTCGAAAAAAATTTTCTCAGTTACATAGATTAATTGTCCCTTTCCTTACAAAAAATGTATATACTTACTTTATTTATAAGATGTATACACTATATCTTGATATAAACGTATTAAGATAATTACATTGGAGAGGTATACGGATATTTTCAAGTTTTTATTGTAATCGAAGTTTTCATGTTTCTAATAAGTTTTCCAGCCTATTCAACTATTTATCATCTTCACATGGAGCATAGAGCACGTACCGTTCTAATAGAGTAAGTAAAACCTTGTCCGTCATCGAGCCGCGCTTTTCCCAAGTTGGAGTGTGCCATACTCCAACATCGAACCAGGGCAATCCCATGCTTCTGGAAGAAATCGAGTTGGCGTCGCTCGATCACCTATCGAGAAGCTGTTAATCCAAATTTTTTCCCGTGTATACGTAATACATTACTTTTATACAGTATATGAAATGTGCTCAAAACAACTAGAATGGAAAGAGCTAGATCCTTAAATGAAAAGGCCTATTTATAGGATGCATTAATTTTCCGGCGTCCAATGTTAAGAAAAACTTAATGGGTGAAAACATAAATAATTAATGATAATTTTCCAAAGAAAAAACGTGAAATGCATTAAGCCTTTGAAGCATACATTTTTCCTTATATGGAAAACAGCTGAAATTTCTTACTTGGGGGTTTTGGGGGTCGCTGATTAGCAATCCGGCCTTAAATTTTAAAAATTAAAAATAACAATCAACAACAATGAATAACAATAACATTCAACAACACTGAATAACAATAATTTTATTTCTTTTTTAATTTTATCTTTATAATTTGCTTTATATTCGTACTTAATTACTTGTATTATGGGCGTCGTCCCGTTTATATGATAAATAAATAAATAAATAAATAACAATAAACAATAATCGTAATGGTGGATTTCTATTTTCCAATCGTACATAGACCTTCGAGGCACGTTACGCGACGAATGAATTGATGCCGGTTTGTTTGGCAAGCTTTCGGTTCGATTTTATGTCACTGTGGCGCTACTAATCAGGGGTTACACCACGGAGCAGAAAATCACAGATTGACAGGGCATTTTTACCATCCACTAAATAATTTTATAATTTACACCTGTAGAATCGCAATGTTAAAGAATTAAGATTTCGAATGTACAATGTATGTAGTGAAAGTACACAGTCTAGTATTTTTCCTTTGCTCGACGTTGTAAATTTACAAGGCGGCGGTAAAACCCTAACATCACTTCGGTAAAATATCAACGCTCAATGTAGTGATATTACCAAACTTTCATGAATGAAATTTACCACTGCTGTGTAAATTTCATTTTCATTTTTTACAGTGCACCGTGCGGGGTACATCACAGAACAATAACTAAGGGATACATACAGTGGCTCTCCCCTTATTTTAACTTTTCGAATCAAGGCGGCTTCTTCCCTTATTTTACCGATTCCCCTCATCCTCACCACTGGCAATATGAGAGAATAAAAACAAAGAGAGGAGATATAGTGGTATCTCTCTTCACAAAATTTAATTACATTAAACTAACATAGTTAAATTAATATACTGCTGTAGTGTTACAAATCAATGGACGACAAAATAATAGAATTAGAACCCCGTCCTTTAGATAATAGATTTTAATTCTAGGATTTTTTGATTTTTTAGATTTTTAGATTTTACTTTAGGATTTTTTTACTAGAACTCTTTCGCGCCCAATCCCAGATAGCAACGTGAGTTCATATAGGGTGCATAATGACACTCATAAATGAGACTAAAGCGCACGTTTGCGCTCCATGTGAGTGCTATATGTGTCCTCAAATCGCCTGACAATTGTCACTCACGTATGAGTTTTGTTTTATGAAGGAATTCGCGCATGCGCAAACCGTTAACGTTCTGTCACATAAGCGTTCCACCCGACGGCTATTGGTTACCCACTTATACCGTTAGCCAATCATTACAAGTATCAAAATGTTCTCATTTAAGCGTGAAAAAGCGGAGACTTTTCGCACTTGCGCAATACATTAATCGCACACCTGAAGTCTCATGTTAACTCATATAATATGGGCAAATCCACAGAACTTTTAACTTTCAGCGTGGCATTACAAATTATCAAATAATACTACATCTAATATTGCCATACACCCGCATTATTTTTTTCCACTTTCTAGAACTATATAACAAACATCTCGTTTAATTAGGTGTATCAAAATGGCTTTAATAAAGTTATAAAAAATAAAGAAAGAATGAAAAATTGTGAAAATGGCTGCGTGTTTTCGAAAAATTCTCAGCTCTTAATGATATTTTTTGGACGCCCCTTCGAATTTCGTTATACTCTTCAGTTTTTCAGATAGTCATATCATGGTGTAATAAGAATACACCATGGTTCATACGACCTCATCAGGCCTAAATTAAGGGTATTTTAAGGTGAAAGCGGTCGCTTCGATCCTGCGGCCTTTGGTTGAGTTCGTTTTTTGTGGATCTGACCCCAAATCTAATCAAATCTAAGTTGAGCCAAGACGCACATTTTAAAAAGACATTTGTTTATACGCCTATCTATTTGATAACCCGATTTTTTTATTTACTTTGCATTGCCAACTGCTGAACTTAACAAATGCAACTTGGAATTTTACAACAGCTGGCCATGGCAAAGGTATTGCTGATGGTACTGGTGGCACAGTCAAAGGGCTATGCGATAGAGCCGTGTCTGGTGGTAAAGATATCATTTCAGCGCAAGACATGATCGATGTTGTCTCGACACATTCAAAAGTGCACATATTTTTGATAGAAGAGAAGAATATAATTGACATGGATAAGTTACTGATAAACGATTTAAAACCGGCACCAAATTCTAGCAAAATTCACCAAGTTGTTTGGAGTTCTGAAAAAAAGAAACTTTGTTTTTAAATTACCTTACATGTTCTTCTTGTGTGTTACATCCTCCTTGTTCGCATTTCGCTCTTAAACCAGAAAGCTATTTCAGTGTTAATAATACAGCTTCAGACGAGAAGGTAGTGAAGAAATGTGCAAAAAAGAGAAAAACCGAAAATTCTAGCAATACTTCCTTGTCGAGTAAAGACCCGGTGAGTAGAAGAAGTGCCAGAATTAGAGAAAAAAAAAATTATAATATTAGATAAGAAAACATTTGATTATTTATTTGTTTAAACAATATATTTGTTACCATTATTATGTGTTTATCATTTTTATGTGTATTAAATAAATTTGTTCACCGTTATTGTTATTTTTCATTTGTTTCCATGACTGAAGCTTGTTACCAATAATTTTGAAATAAAAGAACATTTTTTTTTACGTTGATGACGTCATAAATTTTGCGCCCCAACCTTAAAACGATTAACGAACATTAAATGATCATCTTATATGATAACTAGAAGTGTTCACCAAAGCTGGTAAGTGTGCTCTCATTTTTTTTTCATTTTTATTTTATTTTTACAAAGTCAAAAGTTTTGTGGATTTGCCCATATACGCCCTCACAAATGAGATCTCAAATGTGAGGACATAGAGTGAGACTCACGCCTTGCTATCTGGGTAAGCATCGAACAAAGGAATAAATCTTCGATGCACTTTTTATAAACCAACCTATGTATATATTATATCTAGAAAAAACTCCCTGTTTCAACTATTCATTATTTTTACTTTAGTTGAGTGGTTATGGCTCGGAAGTGCTGCGCACCCGCTGGGGTTCGATTCTCGGTTGGAACAGATTTTTTTTATTTATTTACTATATAGGATTACAAAGAATTGAAACGTATTCAATACGAAAATGGACAGATTCCGGATTCAATTCTTTTTCAGTTGTTGGGTATTAAATCGTACACAGATTTTTCGAAAACTCAATGTTTGTAAAAAATGCGTCCTGAAAAAATCATGTTTGTCTACTATATATGTCAAAATTATATATAAATTTCAATATTTTAATAATTTTCTTACTACCATTTGATTTGATACGATTTATTATTGTCCTGGACATTAGGTCCGTGGACAAATCACAATTAACAATAGTTACAAACATAACTTAAAAACTAAACTAAACTAAGTTTAATATAAATTCATAGTAGTCCCGCTCGCTAGTGGGCCATCGCCGCAATTCGCTGTTTTACACGAGCAAAAGTAATAGTAAGTAACGCATAGTAATTAATAAAAAAAGAATGAAGAAGAAACCAAACACTTTGCATAAAGGCTGGCGCGCGGTTTAAATCAATTTATGTTGCACTGGAATCTTGACGTTTTAAGTGTGACATAAGGCCTGATTTAAAGGCTTCTTGAAATCGGTTAGTGCGAAGGCAGGATGGTAACAAATTCCAGGATCTTATGGCCATTATCCAAAATGAATTTGAAAAATAATTTGTTTGACATGTCGGAAGATAGAAAGACGTAGAGTTCAAACGAGTACTCTGTCTTAGGGAAGTTTGACAGGGAATAAATCTGTCCCGAATATATTTAGGCTGCGACGTATGAAGTACCTGATGGGTGAGTGTATCACGATAATATTTCTGGCGAGCCTCAATTGTAAGCCAGTTTGCTTTCTTCCAATATGGTGTCATGGATTGGTCTCTTCTTAATCGGTAAACAAACCGTAACGCCGAGTTCAATAGACGACGAAGTTTGGTGACTAGATAAGCCGATGCGTCAGAAAATAACAGGCAGCCAAAGTCTAAGTGCGGCACAATCAACGCGTTGACCAAGGCCAATTTAACTGAAGACGGAAGGCTAGCCCCTCTAAAACGAAGCCTGTGGAGTGTGTAATGAACTTTAGAGCTAACAGAGGCGATGTGGCGATTCCATGACAGATCTGACGAGAGATAAACACCAAGGTCACGAACTTCACTCACATATGATACAGCGTAGTCATTAACCAGAATTGGGGACAATACCATTGTATTCAATTTAGCGAGGTTGTTTCTTGTCCCAAATATAATTGCTTTGGTCTTCTTTTCGCTAATTGTTAGACCGCATTGCTGCGTCCACTCAACGAACTTCTCAATATCACTATTAAGGCAGCGAACAGTTTGACTAAACTGGCTAATGGGTGTTGAAAGGTAGAATTGGGTGTCGTCGGCGAACACAATTGTCGAATCTCTACAATATCTCAACTGTGAGAAAAACGTATTAATGACAATACTGAAAAGTATAGGTCCAAGACTAGATCCTTGTGGAACGCCATTGCTGGTGAGGCACTGTCGTGAGGACTGTCCATCCAATCCTCTTATTATTTGCGATCTGGCTGAAAGATATGAGTGCACCCAGGTTACAGACAAGTCGTCAAATCCCAACGATCTAAGGCATTGTAAAATTAGTGGATGATTAAGAGAGTCAAACGCTTTAGAAATATCAAGGAGGACGAGGATGGTGACAAACCCTTTTTCCATAGCATAACGTATATCATCAGTAAGCTTGAGTAAGGCTGTTTGTATACTGTGATGCTTCCGAAAACCAAACTGTCCCGAATGTAGCAGACTATTCGTCTCGAGATAGGTAACTACTTTTCTAGTTACTAACGCGTCTAGTATCTTCGAAATATGCGGTGGATTTGCAATCGGACGCGTATCACTAGGGGAAGCTGGATGTGCAAGTTTGTTGAGTGGTATGATAAAAGATAGCTTCCACAACGGTGGGTAGACCCCTGACTGAAGTGAGATATTAAAGATAGCTGTTAGGGGTATTACAATGACAGAGAGAACTCTTTTAAGGTAGATAATTTGCAACCCATCTGGACTCAGACCTTTTGATTTCGAGAATGATGATAGGAGAGCACTATGAACTTCATCTGGTTGTAATAGAGGAAAGGCAAATGTTGGCGAATTGTCATTGATGGGAGTATGTAATATTTGTCTGAGCTGTGACTCGGTGCAAGCTGGATGAACTGACGATATCGACGCATAATAAGTATTCAACTCGTCAGGGGTGAAATGCTGCAACGCCGTATGGGGTGGTGTAGAAGTCAGCCCAAACTTGCGAAGCAGTGCCCACAATTTGATCTGATTCGTTTGGTCGTTGATTAAGTTACATAAGTATGCATCTTTAGCAGATGTAAGTGATGATTTGATTGTTTTACGTAACTCTCTATATTGTCCCATCAGAAAATTGTCACGAGTACGTTTCGCTCTAGAATAGAGATGCTCTCGACGTTTAATTTGCTGCTTTAAATCGTTGGTGATCCAAGGAGCTGAATTTTTCCTGAGGAGTTTGGTAACGAATGGCGCGTGATCGTCTAGAACTTGATTGACGGAAGAATAAAAGGTGGATAGTATTTCTGATATCGAATGCATTTGCAGCGTGTCTTGATTATAGAGTTCTGGGCAATTTATTTCTAACGCTCGTTTCATATCCCTTTCCAGAGATTGAATATTACAGTTGGTGAAATCACGAAATTTAATCGACTTACACCTATGAGAAAAACATTCAATTTTGTATTCAATACCTATCATATCATGCCCTGCTACGAAGGGAGTTGTTGACTTCGAGAAACTGAAAATCTTAGTCGGAGAATCAACCAAGAACACATCTATATGTGTATGCGTGTTGGAATGGAACGTGTGATGTGTTGCACCGAATGGGACCGAAAACAGTGAATAATCGCGCACGTAACCGCTAAGGTAGTTCGAGCTGTAGCTAAAGCTCAGTAGGTCGCAATTTAAATCACCCGTAATAATACCATTCAAAATAATAAATAAACCATAATAAATAACCATTCAAAAGAGCGGCCTGGAAAATGGTAGAATCTGATAGTTTTTATTTTTTTCGAAAATTATTTCATATTAAAAATAAGCGTTGAAGTTGTAGTAAAGTTTCTGTGCATTTCGGCGTTAATGGGTTAAGTAAGAGTCCTGAAAGTTTAATAATTTTCAACACCATTAACGCTACGATCGTTTTTCTATATCTCCTCTAACGACTTGCACGGAGCGAATTGCACTTAAATATTAAATTTATATTTACTCTTGATGATTCTGTTTCGTACAAATCGCAGGTTAGATTTTCCCGGTTATAAAACTTGTTGTGATTGGACGAAACTCGTACATGCGCAAAGAACTGAAATCTTAAGAAGAAAGCGCAGGAATCGGACAACAAATAACAAGACAAGGATAAGGAGAAGATTTGGAGAGATGTCTGGAGATGTCATTTGGAGATATTTCGAGTGAAGCGAGTGAAAGTTAAAAAATATACATACCATGTACACTGCATTGTGCTTTTTTCTTGAAACATACAAAGAATAAACACCTATGAATTATGTACGTATACTTATTTATTTAATTGCAGTAACTATGACTTTTATGTGTACATGCGCATTCATTCCTAAAGGTGTTTGTTTTATTTCTATTTTCGTATTCTCATTAATATTTCAGTATTATGAAGCCTTTATTAAGTGTCTTTTATAATAATTCGATATAACAATAGTGATTTTACTGAAAATATGTACACCAGTGACATGTCTATGACCTGATTTCTGCAACACTCATTTGAATTCATTTCACCTGTAATGGCTCTGAAACCTTTCACCTTATAACTTCCTAACCTCTCATTTATTTCTTTATTAATTCTATAAAATTACATAAGTCAGCTTTTATACATTTTTGTTATGTGAATGATTTTGACACATTAAAGCCAGTTTTGTTTTGTAATTTTTGTTTATTCTTTCACTAAACAGTATACCACATTGCTGGATCTCATATTTTAGTTTTATATCAATACATACATTTTTTTTCGATAGGGAAATTTGTACAAAAAGAACTTTTATGAAAAACATTTCAGAATTTAGTACGTTGTTTTCTTTTTTTAGTTGAAGTTCTTTCTTTTATATTAAACTAATTAACTTAAGTTATAATTGAGCTTTATTTTCTATATACGTAAAATATATTTTTGGTATAAAGTTTAGATATTAAACATCGATAGCTCTAATAATATTTAAATTGATATTATGCGTAATCGTAAATGAAATTCAAATGCTCATTTGAAATTATAGATAATATGGGTATCTTAGAATAGATGGCGAAGAAGAACCGAATGTTATTAAAAATGATATATAAAAATACTTACAAAAAACAAAATATTAAATAGGATAAGTGACGGTAATGTCGTCCAGCCCCAATAGTTTGCCACACATTTTGGTTTTTGATATAAATTTTAAATTACGTAAGTAATTTTTACGAAACGCGTATGGTGCTCACATACGTAATTGGTATTATATGGGTCATTCTCCAGAAAAGTGTAATTTTATGTCCCCAGTTAATATTTTATCCAAATAATGGAATTTATTCTCCAAACATTTTCTTTCTTGCGCCTTATACTTTTATGTAAACATTGCACAAGAGATATTTTTTTGAAATTGCATGATAAAATTTTCACATACTGCTAAAGGCCCGAAATGTAAGCCTCCTGGCTGTCCACAAGTACAAATAACACGTTTTCGATCCCTGTCATTCTCTTTCATGTGAATGATTAAATTTGTTTAAAAGTGGTTATGATCTGTTTTACTTATAACAAATAAATAGTGCTGAGAAAATTTCACTATAAAGTTCCTGAAAATTGTTATGGCTTTGTAAAATGTGTCCCCATGTTTTAAGAAATAAATGTAAGTACAGAATACATGCGATTTGCAGTACAAAAAAAATTAAATGTAGATACAGACAATCGTTCTACAATTTCGATTACTTTTAGACTATGGATTGTGCGTATAATATTACTGATTTCAAAACTAATTTAAACCCAAATTTAGTAATATTGTTAGAACTAAGGCAAGTATGTTTATTCCTTGTAAGCCTCCTGTCGTATTTGAGAGGCTAATTTAGCATGTTAAGAAAGCGAGTAATATTTTAAAATATAAAGAAAAGATCAAACTCTTATGCCTTAAGTGCATTTGACCGAAATTTATTTTGTTCTTATGTTAACATGGTTAATAAGTTGACATGTCTCCCCTGGCATGTAAGCCTCCTGGACAATTGTAGTGATTTACGGAAATTCCCGTATTTTTTTATATTATATATTTCACGCGTATCGATGGCTGCCGCATTATTACTTCGTATTTGCGTAATTAGCAAGCCAATGAATATATCTAAACTTCAAATTTTAATTTTTATAATCTTTTATTTCATGAAAAAAAAAATACGTCGATTTTACGCTTTTTCGAAGAATGACCCATATCACACGTGGTACTACTGGCCACTAGATAATTATGGTACTTGATAATTTTAACTGATAAACGCAAAGCCCCATTTTATGGCAAATGTCGCTGTTTTCTCATATTTTTCGTAGGAAAGTAATCATTTCTTTTAGAAACAACTTTTTTCGAAGTTACAAAGTTGCGAAATGCTGAACAACGGATTACTTAATTTGGTTAATTACGAATTCTGGTTAATTCGAAAATAACGAAATATAATTATACGAGGTCAATGTTTTTGAAGTATTCAGGTGCCCTATACTAAACAAATTAACATAGAATACTACAGAAATATTTCAGAATTAAAAAAGTACAAAAATGAAGGACTTCGTCCTTAAGGTGGTTAGACCCCGGGAAATCGTATATTGGGGGAAATTATTTAATATCGTTTCCAAAAATATAATTTTCATTACGAATGATAATGTTGAATCAAGAAAGCATTATTCTTCTTGGAAAAAAAATGGCTTATTTTTGGGAAAAAGATTCTTAACAACTTGACCGAACGGATTTTTCCAAATTCTTTGCCTAATTACTAAACTTATCTAGAAATTGTATAAAGTAATAGTTTCTTTAAAATGAAATAGAGATATTTGCACGGGTATTTGCCGCCAGCTTCAGAAAATATACAAAAATAGTACAGTCAAATTGTAGAAAATCTTTTCATAAAAAAAATAAGCCGTCATTCATTAAAATCTATTCAGTTTAAAAAAATTGTTGACAGGAGATAAGAAAAAAATTTGCATCATTAAAAAAAAATATTTAACAAATTATTGTTTAAATTTTTAATTTTTTTTCCAAGAAGAATAATGCTTTCTCTTTTCAACAATATCATTCGTAATAAAAATTACATTTTTTAAAATATTATTTAATATTTTTTCCCAACGTATGATATTCCGGGGTCTAACCACCTTAAGTGGCCGACTATACCCCTATCTACAATGTTTCAAATGTGTTTAAGGTATTATTTGTCGTTTTTAATCAATTTTATTATTACAATTGGCTGTATTTATAAATAATGAACGATTTCTCAAAAGTTTCATATCATAAAATAATAAAAAAAAGGTATTGTTGAATTCTCGCGTTTTTTTTAATATTAAAACATAACAAATTTGTATTTTATATTTTCATTGCTTTATTTTATCCTTAAAACACAACTGAGAGATCGTTCACTGAATGTTCAGATCTTCAGGTACATGTGTACATCTGTAAATACAAACTTAAAAATTAATAACAAAAAATATAACAATAATAGAAAATCTTAATTTAATGTTAAGTAAATTCATGAAATTCAAACTTGATATTACGAATAATATTGCATATGGAGTTAACAAGAGCACACATATCGTCGCCTTTTCTATATAATATTTTGCATTGAATGGTACATAAAAAAGAATAGTTAACTCGCAATGAATATGCCAGATCAAAACGGTAATGTATCGTTAGAGAATCGCAATTAAAAATATTCTGAACAATTTTGAAAATACAAATTATATCGTTAACACATCTCACTGATTGGAGGGATGGTATCTTGAGTTGTGTAGCAATTCCTGAATAGTCGTGGTCGTTGAAACTCATGGGCTGTCCTAATTTGTATGCCAGATAGCGTAGAAATTTTTATTGAAATGCTGCTTTGATAAAATGGAGTCCAAATAACAAAAGCATATGTCAGAATTGACCTTATGAGGGTCATGTAAAGTGCATGTAAGACTAGGATTATTAAAAGTTCGAGTGAAGCATGTAATATTATGCATTTATTTTTCATATCATTTTTTTTTTTTATAAAAATACATATTACTTTTACAAAATTGATATTCGCTCGAGTCGCCAAGAGAAAACCGCAGATGAAAATATAAAAGATAACGTTAAAACTCGCGCAAGAGAGAAAGAGAATCGATATTATTTACTGTTCATTATCCATTCAATATTCATTAACGAAAGCATACATTCATACTAATCACTTTTTTGGTTTTTGTTTTAATCTTCATCAAACTTTAAATTTAACCGCCATCACTAAAACCAATTGTTTCAAATTGTGACTCACGATTTATCCTCTTCTGGTGGAAGCTCAACGTTGAGAAATGAGTTGACAGTTTCAAATCCTCCCCAGAATTTATCTTCTCACGAAACGTTGCACCATTGGATGAAATGACCTCGTGGTGAGTCTCGAGAATGACATCTGCTAAGATGGCGATATTCTAATGACTGCAGCTGGCCTCCCATAAGATCGGAATGGACCCACAATGAATGTCGTCATTTACTCCACGACGGACATTACTTCGGCCTGAATTAGATCAACGATCAATACTAAATTTTTCTAATTCATATGACCCACGATGAATATCACTTCACTCACCTTCAACCAGCAATGGCGTCGTCTTTCAATGAAGATACGGAGCCTCCGATCAACCACTTCTTTCAATTAGAAAGAACGCGACGAAGTTTGGTCTGCTCCAACGTCAATTATTTTCACCCTAGGTTATATCCGATTCGATAGACGACCAGAATGGGAATGATTTTTGAATACGAAACATCACGCACCAACGCGTCATCGATCCCGATTTCACATGTCTTGGGGAACGCCCCTTGATAGATTGTTTTCAGCATACACACTTACATTATTGCATTCTCTCTCTCTCTCTCTCTCTCTCTCTCTCTCTCTCTCTCTATCTCTCTAATATTGTTTTTCAATATAATATTTCATACATATATACACATATACAAATATCACTCGATATTCATAGCACACTAATTTCGCATTATTTCCTCTCTTTCTCGCTCTATAGTTCTCTTTCTATTTATTTCTCTGTCCGCGCATTGTTTTCGCAAGGAATTGTCTTACATCTTCCTACGTTTACCGACCTCGTCATCTTAGATTAAAACCAGGTCGAAGTGTTACCCATTGGCAATACCTTAAAATATTATATAGACGACTACTATGTTACAAGCGTTTAACAAATCCGAGTGTTTTAGATGCTTTATTAACTATAAGTTCAATGTGACCCTTAAAAGATAAATACGCGTTAAAGATTACCCCTAGATCATGTACAGCAGAAACCCTTTTTATATATTCGTACTGGTCTGTACAAAACTTGAAAGCAATAGGTTCAGATCTTGTGAAGGAAATAATGTAGCATTTATTTTTGTTTAATTTTATGTCATTTACACATTAATGTGGTTTAGGACAGCTTGAAGCTGAAGACAATCGGATATGTCATTAATAACTTAAATATTTTTAAAACGTCTGAGAACATCAGAGGAGTCGACAATTTTAGACCATGTGTAATGTTGTCGATAAATATAAAAAATAGTATGGGACTCAAGTGGGATCCTTGTGGTACTCCTGATGTTACATAATAATCTTTGAAATAAAACTTTTGTAGCGAAGCATTTGTGTTTGATTGCTTAAGTAAGAACTTGTCAATTTAATAGTCTTGGACACTTTCAGTTTGTACAGTCTTTAAGTTCATACAGCAGTAAATTACGACTGACCCTGTCGCAGGGTTTGGAGAAATCAGTATATATGCTATCGAGTTGACATCTACTGTCCATAAATGATCTTTTCTTTCACATTTATCTGATAATATTATGCATTTATCATAACTAAAGTTTTAAATTACATCTAGTATTAATATTTTTATTTAAACAGTAAAAAATGGGTCATTGACGATAGTATTGTCCTTAATACAGAAAGTCTCTTTATTAGGTAAAATTAATAGAAAATAGCCATGAGAGGCATATGAATTAAAAAAATTTATTTGTAATTTGTTGCTTATATGCTGAAAAAACTTCTACCAAAAAGCATAAAAATAATAGCGTCATCCTTTTCCCCAGCTTCCTTTACGACAGATTTTGTGAAATAAATTATTCGTAATTGGATATCAATATGAAGTCATAATGAATGGAAAAAAAATGTTCCACTTAATTCTTATTATCTTCTCGAAACTTAATACACAGCAATGGTATCAACTTCTCATCGTTTATGAGTAGTTCACCAGTGATTTCATTACGGTTTCTTCTTCCTGCCTTCCTAACGCTCCAATAAATGTTATTAACAAATAATAATATTGCATAATCATGTAATAATTATTGTTAATAAGAAATTATTTTCAAAAAAGCAAAATTTTCAAAAGAAATTCATGCCAGGATGAACTAATAGCTATGATTACTTTATATTTGGATTACAGGGGTTTTTGGGGGTGCTGATTACGAAACCAATATCAGATTTACAAAATTCAAAATGGTGGTTCCAATATGGCCGACCAAAATTCTGATAAATGGTAATTTGGTTTTATATTGAATCCGCCATTTTGAATTTTGTAAATCTGACACTGGATTAGTAATCAGCGGCTCCAAAAACCCCTGTAAACCATGTATACTAAATTTTAATTAAAATTTAAGAAAAAATTAAGAAAAAAACTGAAAGTGTTAACACAACTTAAAGAGAATCTTTCATGTTCATTTCCAGTTACTTCAATTTTCTTGTCTTAAAACTTAAATGACAATTTGTATTTAGACAAAGCAGTCGGTTTTTAAGAACTTTTCGAATCCTGTTATTTTTATCTCAACCCCCTTCCTCCAATTTTCAAGTTTTTGCTTCTTTAAATACAATAATAAAATAATAATTTTTATGTTTCATGCAACGATTTAATAGGATCCCAGTAAGTGAAAATTCATTGAAGGTCGATTGAAATTTATTCATGACATCACATCTGAATTAGCTTTCTTAACTTCTTGAATGAATTTCAATGAAAAAATACATTTCAATTACTTTTAATGGTTAATCATTTGTAGAAAGTTGTTCGCTTCAATGATTTTGAATGGGAAAAAAGTGGAATGGAAAAAGTCTCATCATTAACGAATTTCAATAGAAAATTGCAAATAGAACAGTTGGAGATTGAATTAATTCCAATGGAAAAATAGTTATCTTCGCTTCAAATGAATTAATTTCAATAAATGTGAATTATAAAAAAGTAAAACATCTTAGTATTTTCTTATTGAAATTCATTTCAGATGATGAAAAAATCTATTCAGAAATGATACAGTGAATGAATTTTTGTTTGCTGGGATTAGAATGTTTTCATGTTCGAATGGCAATTTGTCTTACAAATTGCAACAATTACAATAAAAATAAATTATTTATTCATTAAATGTCATGTATATACGTCTCATTATGTATGTTTGATGAACTATATATTGACTTTTTTTTTACAGAGTACTACATCATCGATGATGAATAAGTATACTATTGCCGAATTTTCCAACGGCTTTCAGTTAGTTCCAAGTTCATGGATCGCAAATGGTTTTGAGGCCTATTGGCCATCTTACATGAGTGTGGAAGGCTTTGCCAACGCAGTATCTTCATGTGCAATTCCTCAATTTAGTTGGAAAGTCGTTCCACTAATGAGAATTATGGAAACGGCAAGTAAGTGAAAATACATAACTTTCCATATATGTAATATAATACATCGTAGAATGAAACGTAAAACATTTCTGCATTGCATACCGGAAAATCGAGAAAGCCGATACTTATAAAAATATACAAATAGCAATAAAGTAAAGATTCTTTCACGACTGACAGTGAAGTACATTTCCCATTTACTAATGATACATCTTTCGATACATAATGATGCAGTTTACTTATTCACAAAGTGCTGTAGATTGTGGCTTATAAAGTAATTTGGAAATGCAAATTTTTTTATATAAAAAGTAAAACAACTACAAGTGAATTATTAATAGAGTTATATTAGAAATAGAAAAAAATTTAATTACAAATAAACATTTTTTAATATGGCGGTGGGGCCACATTCAATGGCTTAAAAAAACACAACATCAACCGTTTATGTTCATTATCAGAAAAGACAGACATAAAAATATCAACTTAAATATTATTACTAACTATAAATATATATAATAACTGCGTACTTTTTCCTAGATAGCAAATAGAAAAACTAAGGCAATTGAAATAATTGGTAAAATTATCATTTCAATTTAACCCATTAAGCCCCAAAAAGGCAAAAGTTGTATCTTACATTTGAGCTCAAGAAACTTTGTTAAAAAGTAAGAAAATCTTTTCGGGTACGCTCTACACGATAGAAAGGTTTAACAATTTCAGAACTTTGATTTTCACTTGTTGATGAACAATTTAAAAAAAAAAATATGATTTTTTTTATACAAAATTTTTATTTAATCAAAAATTTGAGTAGGAAGGAATTTTTTGTTACTGTTGCAAATATGCATAAAACTCCACAAAACATCTAAACTTTTTAACCAGCTTTGGTTTTTTATTGTACGACTTTTTTTAATAAAATGGCGGCCAAAAAACGAAAGCTAAAACATTTAACTTAAATTTCACTACTGTTTTTTACTTCTGTTTCATTGGAATCTTGTAAATTATTCAATTATTTTAGTAATAATATATTTAAATATAATATATTTTTTAAAAATAACTATAAAAAGGGTTAAATATGAAAAATAATATTTTTAAGATTTTAACAAGTTGTTTTTTACGGTTTTTCGTCATTATTTGAACAGGAACTAATGTAATAATCTGAATATCGTTGATTTTCGAAATATTGATTTGCATTTTGATATTTTCAGAACAAATCTTAGTGAATCAAGTAAATCTAATCATTTTTCAATATTCATCTCTTAGCTGTTATTTTTTTTTCTTGAACAACGATGCCTGACACTTACCACGTGGAGGTCGATGAATTCAAGTGTCTCTTTTTTTTATCTTTTTAAAACCGTAAAAACATTATTTTTCATATATTTTTTATAGTTATTTTTAGAAATAATATTATATTTAAGTATATTTTTACTGAAATAATTGAATAATTTACAAGATTCCCATGAAAAAGACGTCAAAAACAGTAGTCAAATTAAAGTTTGATTTTTAGCTTTCGTTTTTTGGCCGCCATTTTGTTACAAAAAATCGTACAATAAAAAACCAAAGCTGGTTGAAAAGTTTAGATGTTTTGTGCAATTTTGTGCATATTTGCGACAGTAGAAAAACAATTTCCTTCCCACTAAAATTTTTGATTAAATAAAAATTGTGTATAAAGAAATCATATTTTTTTTTTTTAAATTGTTAATCAACAATTGAAAATCAAAGTTTTGAAAATTTTAAACTATTCTATCGTGTAGAGCGTACCCGAAAATATTAGGGTTCGATATTTTCCAAATGATTTTCTTACTTTTTCACAAAGTTTCCTGAGTTCCAACGTAAGATAAAAATTTTGCCTTTTTGGGACTTAATGGGTTAATTTTTTAATTTTCATTAAATAATATGCAATAGTTACAGACAAATTACTAATAATTTCATTAACTATGACAGTATTGCCCTGTATATCTGTGTATATATTAATTGTTGTTATTATTATTCGTAAAAATATGTATTCTTTATTTGATACGAAAAAACGAATTAATAATGTTAAAAATTAAATAATATAAATATGAATGGAAGAAATAAAGATTTTAATAAATACTTAATTTATATAAATAAATAAAAATAAAAATACTTTTTACATACATATTGAATGATATTTTGTTATGCAATGAGTGTAAAATGCAAATGAAATCAGTAAAAATTACGTAAAATCCAATTTTATTACGGATTGTAAACAAATAATTTGAAAAAATTTCATTATTTTCAAATAAACACATAATTTATATACTAAATGGCTATATCATACCAATGTACATACAATGTAGAATTGACATATATCTATCTCAAACCTTTACTTACGAGTTTCGTACTTTTCTTGAATTTTGTACATTTTATTGCATGAAATTTTTTTTGTTCCCTTTCTCTGTATTTTTCTTCAGTTTCGCTATATTTCGTTACTTTATATTACCTGGAGGCATTTTATAACAAATTTACTTCAACTTTATGGCGGTACTGACTTTGGCAGTATTGACAATCGATGTTTATGATTATTTTATGCAATAATCAGTGCTCATAAGATATTTTCCGATTGCATTATGAAAGTTCTAAGTAACTTACATGTTTTGGGCACTATTTACAAGTGGTACTAACCACAATTTTTGTATGTAACCGGTATTTAAAATTTGAAGACTGTTTATTATGCCTTGAAAACATTCAGTGATTGCTTCAATCAATGATCATTTATTTATCACAAATAACTTTTCAATGTACATCAATGTCTTGTGAAATAATCACACAAATATATTGTAAATATTTATTTATTTATTTATTGAGATCAATGGCACAGATGTGCCTTTTACAACAATGTGCCTCGTGGCACTAAATCTGTACAATTTGTAACGATAACAAAAAATAACGAAAATATTATATAATATATAATAATAACTAATTTTAAGACTAAAGCTAATTAAACAGGAAAACAAATTTTAAACGAAAGCTGAAGTAAGTCTTCTTATCGTCAATTTGAACGGATGTAAACCTAAGCTGCGTACATTGTGTGGTAACATATTCCATTCTCTTTTAACGCGTGGAATAGTCGAGAAGAGCCGTAATTAGTTTTATGGAGACCCTCGCTGACAGGTCTAAAAGAGTGTAGGCTATGTGGACTACTCGATGTTCGAATAAATTAAATATAATGGGACTACGAGTTAAATTGACAATATTATAGGCCAAAAGTGAATCATGGTAACGGTGTAAGGATTTTACAGTAGGGAGATTGAAAGCGGTTGCATGATGTTGATAATCGTGGTCAAAAATATGCATTGGGGAACCAGATTTGAAGGAAAGATATCTAACTAAATTGTGCTGAACTGATTGCAGATGAGAAATTTCTTGTGCTGTATAGGGTGACCAGATTGACGAGCAATAAAAAAGATTTGGCAAAATAATAGTGCGATATAAGTGAATAATAGTGTCGACATTGTTAAAGCTCTTAGTAGTTCTCTTTAAGAATCCTAACATAGACAGGGACTTAGTAACAACCAAATTTATGTGAGCAGAGAACTTAAGAGAGCTGTCGAAAATTGCTCCCAAATCCTTAATAGTAGAGACTGCTTCGAGTGATTGCCCACCAATAGAATACGTAAATTCTGTTGGCTTATTACCACGATAAAAAGAAATACTCTTACATTTTTTTATATTTAAGTATAACCTATTTTTCTGTGCCCAGACTTCTAGAGAGCTTAAAGTATCTTGTAACAATGAAGCTTCTTCATGGGAGTTGATGATTGAATAGATTTTTATATCATCAGCATATATCAACATCTAGCAACCGGAAGCCGAAAAAACGATAATATATAGACAAAATTCAATTCGTTCTGGGCAGCGTAATGAAAGGATGAGAGTAAAACTCCCTACGATAATCACTTATCTTCCTATAAATTATATATAAACAAAAATGATTGTCTAATAACTAGTTACATGAGAATACATTTATTTCACATATTATTGCATTTTTTATACAAGATTCACAGTATCACATTTTTTTGAAAATCATCCGAACATATGCTTCATTACTTCCAGGTTCGTATGCAGATGGAATGGCAAAGCTTAGGTTAATCCAACAAAGTTCAATAATAGACAATAGGACATTAATCAATAATCAGAACGACGTAGTGGAAAGTTTTCAGAATTATGATGAAACTGAACAAGAAAATCATCATGAAATTACGCTTCCACAAAGTATTCAAATTTCGGAATGTAAAGAAGAACCCCTTTCAGACGAAGAAGAATCAATACCGTCCAAAAGGCCCAAAACGACATCTTCTAGGAATTCTCAGGATAATAACACAATAATGGGAAACATTTCGAATGACATTGGTAAGTAATCATGCAGCAGTTAATTTGTATTATTATTTAATTTGATTATTATTTATTCTCAACAGTCGTTGATTTTATGAAGAAAGTTTTGTCTAAATTAAATCGAGTGGCAAACACATTAGATCGAATGGACACAAGGCTGAGTAAAATTGAAGATAAATTAGTTGGTAGTAACACAACGCCGCAAAATGATTATTTCAACCTAGAAGATATTGTTCCAGTACCGCTGAATTCTAAAGAAGATATTGTACTAATGGAGAACAATTTAGCAGACCCCACATTTTATGATAAAGTTGTAAGTTTAGTTTTTCACTTTATAAAATTTTAATTTTTTTGTACTAAAAGAAAAAACTAAAAATTTTTGTGATTTACATCGCAGGTTACCTTCTTTACTCATTTAGGAGGTAGAAACGTTCGTCACTTAGTAACTTCTATTCTAAAACACATAATAAGCAATTACTTATCAACTCAATACTGTTGGAATGGAATGAAAGGGAAGAAAGATGCGTTTAAAGATACATTGTTAGCGAAAAGTATAAAACGTAAGTTATTTCAATCAAATTATTTTAAATCATAATTTCTAAAAAATTTTACAAATTTATTACCTGATTCAGAAGCTGCTCATATGAAGTTTTCTACGGACGATGCAGAAATCATCGAAATTGTATCAAAATGGTTCATCCAGGGAAAACTTCGTTATGATCGAGATTTGTAAGTGCTTAATACCATGCGTAATTGTTCATCTGCATATAAAATTGTTTATGTGAATGTTTTATTACAGAGAGAGATCTCAACGGCAACCAACGTAGAAAGAAAGTGCGATTTCATTCACCTAAATTAGACGAAGATGTCGAGTGGAGTACTATGCACAAATCGAACTGGAAGGAAAGGAAAAAAACAATCAAGATAATTATTAAATATATAAATATCCCTTTCCAAGATGTGAATGTCATATTATTGCATTAGAAACAAACTGGGCTAGTACAATGTTTATCCATTAATTTATATATCATATTCGATTAATCGCGTCTCTAAAACTTAAGATTTGTATAAACGATATCGTATTTCCACACAGTGAGGATTGAAGCACAACAAAATTGGTTGTGATTAAACTTACATTACGGTGGATAGCCACGGGTTAAACAGGAGTTTCATGTTAAGCCGAATAGTCAAAATACAGTAGGACCTCTCTTATTCGAACCTCTCTTATTCTAATCGTTCCCCCACAAGTCTTCTCCCACTATCACACGAAAAGTCAACGAAAAATATTGTCCACGAATCACAAGCTCGCAAGCAAAGTAAGTGGGGGTAAGGGGAAAATTAGAATAAGAGAGGTCGGCGCCATCTTGAAAAACTTTACTAAATAGAATAAGAGTGGTCCTACTGTAACGTAAGAATATACTCGTGCTTAGCTCTTGTGGTATCAGTCGAACACGTAACGACGTTGTAAATATATGTATTTATACTTTGTGAATCAGGTTTTCACATAACCTCGAATGGATACGAGTCTATATGGCTTGTGCCCACTGAATATTATTTAAGTTAGAGGTAGACAAGTCGACGTTTAAGGAAATAAAATTTCTGACTTGTATCATAATTCTACTTATTTCATAGTGTATACTTTATATTATTTCTGATATATTACATACACTTCCACTGTAATTAGTTTTCCTTTGCTTCCTTTGAGTCATTCTTCATCAAATCGATCACGATTTAACATCAGATCTCTGATTTTGTATAAAATTGGAAAATATTTTGTGGTAAAGGGTTTTAAAGATTTTCAAAATGGCGGCCATATAACAAATTTTTATTTTTTAAATTGTACCTCACTGGAATTTTATCTGAATCGGAGAAAATTTGGTACACTGCAGTCAAAAAAACTGTTAGAAACAAATATTTATAATTATAAATGATGACAAAGCTATTTTTCATATCCGTTGAGAAAATAAGTTTTTACAAACGGTTTAGAATTACAGTGGTCCTTCCCTTATTCTAATGTCTTCCCGTATTCTAATTTTTTCTTTCCTCCTATTCTAATATTTCCCCTCACGCGTTCTCCCCACTGACATCTGTAGACGTGTGGATTTTCTGGAAATACAAATAACGGCGGATGTGCAACAAAAGTTAGACAGCAAATCAAAGTAGTGGGGGAGAGGGGAAAATTAGAATAAGGGAAGAATGCCGCCATCTTGGCTGACTGGACAAATTAGAATAAGGGAAGGACTACTGTAGATAACTAAATAAAATCACGTGACCTGGGAGCTTAACAATACAGTACAGTGGCCCTCCCCTTATTTTAACTGCGTCCTTTATTTTAACTTTTTTTCGTCCCTTATTTTAACTTCTTCCCCTCGTGAGTTCCCCCACCATTCACCATTTGAAAGCGTTCAAAAGAGTGCGGACTGCTGTTTGCGCTTGCGCATACAGGTGAAGAAGGACGCGACTATATCGCCTTTCTCTGTTTTTATTCTCTCAAACTGCCAGTGGTGGGGATGAAGGGAAGCGGTAAAATAAGGGCAGAAGCCGCTATCTTCCTTGACTCGAAAAGTTAAAATAAGGGGAGGGCCACTGTATGTACAGAGTTCTTCCCTTATTCTAATTTTTTCTCTTCTATTCCTTCGATTTTAATATTTCCCCTCACGCGTTCTTCCCACTGACGTGTGTTGACGTGTGGGTTTTCTAAATACAAATAACGGCACATGCGCAACGTAAGAAAAAGAGACAAAAGTGCGACAGCAATTCTAAGTAGTGGGGGAGAGGGGAAAATTAGAATAAGGGAAGAAGGCCGCCATCTTGCCCGCCTGGACAAATTAGAATAAGGGAAGGACTATCCCAGATAGCAACGTGAGTTCACCTCCGTGAAGTTAGCCCGCCATTGTAACGAAATGGATAAAAAATAGCGCGAATCGTTGGCGATTCGTTTGTGATTGATTGCGATTACCGATTTTCTGTTTGCGACTTTGTGGTTTAAAAGTTATTTGCGAAAAACGAAATGGCCATCCAACTTCACGTTCGCATTTTTGAAAATGCATTTATTCAGCAACCAATACATCAATTTCGACCAAATTAGACTCAATCGTTTGCGAATTATAAATTAAAAGTGCTTTTTCCGATAAATTATAAAATAACAAAATTAATTATCCTATATATCCTTTATATACAACATTCATTAAAAGGTTTGCGATTTTGTTGCAATCGGTCTCAAACGTTTACGATTCGTTTGCGAATTGCGGCAATATACCGATCTCCCGAATATCATAATAAATAAGGTAAAAGGCTGTATCTGCGTTTGTGTGGAAGCCAGCAGTTTAAACAAAATTTAGGAAAACGCAACTAAACGACAGAAGCCAAAGAACGAGTGAGTTTTTAAATAATAAAAATAATTACATAATATTTAAATTTTATGATTCTTTTATGTGGAAAATTAATTAAGTACATAAATTTACATGTGCACTTTTTTACGAATTTTTTAGACGAGCATCTTTTGTATTTTATTAATAATCTAATACGTATGGTTGAAAGTTATTATCGCGACATGTTTATTACTTTTTTTTAAATGTAACAAGATGTTTTCTTTTGTTGAGGGAATCGTACATTTCAAAGAAAGGTAAGTCAGTGGTAGCTGACAACAAAGTTTCTGCATTCTGAGAGTTTAAATTATGTACAAATAATGTACAAAAATTGTATCTGCGCTTAAGATTGTTGCAGTTTAATACACTGCAGCCTGATGTTAAGTCTCAAGTATTTTAAAAATATATTCGATATGTTTTTCCCAGTTTATGATATTCGAGTGATCGTTATATTTTCTCAATTTACAAACTAATCGCAAACGTTTGTGAATGATTGCATAAAAATCGCAAATCGTTTAAAGAATTTTGTACATCTAGGCGCGCTGCATCTAGTAACTTTAGATAATTCGTTTATTTTCGCATTAGTTCCGATTATATTCGGAAAATTCGCCTATTATCCCATTTCGCAAACGAATCGCAAACGTATGAGACCGATTGCAAAAAAATCGCAATCCTTTAAAGGGATTTTGTATATAGAGGCGCGCTGGATCTAGTAACTTTAGATAATTCGTTTATTTTCCCATTATTTCTTATTATATTCGGAAAATTCGCAAACGAATCGCGAACGTTTGAAACCGATTGCAACAAAATCGCAAACCTTTTAAAGGGTTTTGTATATCAAGGCGGGCTGGATCTAGTAACTTTCGATAATTCGTTTATTTTTGTATTATTTCTGATTATATTCAGAAAATTCGCATATTATCTCAATTCGCAAACGAATCGCAAACATTTAAGACCGATTGCAAACAAATTGCAAACTTTTTAATGAATTTTGTATATAAAGGATATGTAGGATAATTAATTTTTTTATTTTATAATTTATCGGAAAAAGCACTTTTAATTCATAATTCACAAACGATTGAGCCTAATTTGGTCGAAATTGATCTATTGGTTGCTGAGTAAATGCGAACGTGAAGTTGGCCGGCCATTTCGTTTTTCGTAAATAACTTTTAAACGACAAAGTCGAAAACGAAAAATCGGTAATCGCAATCAATCGCAAACGATTCACGCTATTTTTTATCCATTTTGTTACAATGGTGGGATAACTTCACGGAGGTCGTGAGTTCATATAGAATGCATGACACTCGTAAACGAGATTAAAGCTCACGTTTGCGCTCCATGTGAGTGCTATTTGCGTCCTCCAATCAAAACACGATTGTCATTCACATATGAGTCTTGGCTTTTTGAACAACTTGCACATGCGCAAACCACTACCTTCTTGCCGCACAGGCCCCCGACACCGATCGGTTGCGCATCAAGACTATTAACAAATCATAACAAGTATCACAAAAATCTCATATGTGCGTAGAAGCGGAGATTTCTTGCGCTTGCTCAGTCCAATCCCGTATATTATATACGATGATCTCTCATATGCATTCACATAAGCACTCATAAGTGAGATTTCAATCATGAGGACATCGTGATACTCACACCTTGCTATCTGGGACTGTATGTAGCTAGTTTATGTGAATACACTGTGTGAATCAAGTTTGTGGAACATACTTTCTTCCTCGTATGTTTTTGCGAGTAGCGGTTACTTAAATATTATCTGTTTTCTTCTGTAAAACCCTTTTTCACCATACAAATAAATCGACTTAACCAAGAAGTGCCCAGAGTCCATATTTATTAGAATCAACAATATCTACTTATACTCAACTCATATTTATTTTCTGTTTTCTTTTTATTTGTCATCCTCTCTGTTTCTTTAACATATCTTAAGATTTCTTCAGAAAACTGTAGTCCAGAACAACGAGTATATAAAAATTCAATTTTTAATTGCATTTACCCTACTGAGGAGGAGATTTACATGGTCATTAACCGTGTGTGTCCATGTGGTCAAAAATGACCAGCTGATGTCCACCTAGCTACAAATCTCTACAAGGCAACAAATCACCATGTGAACAAAAGTGTCCTCGTCGTGAACGACATGGCGACAAATCTCCATGTGGTCAAAAATGTCCACGTGGCCAATATTCTCCACAAGAGAAGACATTTTCATTTGTGAAAAACTGCCAACAACCTTGCAGCGCTCATTTATAAATGAAAAACACAAATTAAATTTCTCCTATAGACGTAAAAAGTTAGCTAATATACAATATTTTAAAAATTAATGTATAGCAAATTACAAAAATAAAGGTTTATAGTAGAATTTAATTGCGAAACTCGGAATGAAATCAAAGTCTATTATTTTTATAGATTTTGTTGCTCCTCCCCTGGGGATCGATGGACTTTGAGTTGGTGGGGAGCTAAATTCTCGGCCTTTCTAGGGCGCTTGGAGTTGGCTCGGAGTGCATGTTGGACCCCTACAGACGGGCTCTCCAGTGTGTGGATGGTGGTTCGGCCCTATAAACGAGGAACCTAAAGTGTGGGGGTGGGCTAAAGTTCGGGGAAGGTACGGCTTAAAGACCGGAACTTGCCTGCGATTTTTCAGCATGGGAGAGGTCGACTCTTGCCGAATGCCCGCTCCAGCAGGTCAGGACTAAGCACTGGCCAAGTGCCGGGCGAATCCCGGGGGTGACGGGGAAACTGTCCCTCAAATGGTTGTCGGCACGATCATTTGGGTATTATCGGTACTGTTGGCCGCGTCGATGACTCTTCCTGCCGAGCGAGGGCTGGGGGACGGGGTCTTGGCGCATTTCGGGCGAAGGCTTTGAGAGTACACCCGGGTCCGGGGCAACCGCCCAGTTAGGCTGCTCGTAGCAGCACGTGTAAAAGGCTTGTCTTGCTCCAAAGGGCCCGTTTCGGGATAGGGAACCCATGGGGCATCAAGTGTTACATGGTCGAGGTCACATCGCAATAAGCCTGAAATGTATATACCGGAGTTTCGGACTCGTGGTTCCCGTTGACGGGTGGTGTCTGCAATGATCCGGGACGAGAGAAAAAAGGGGAAAACTAAATACAACCCACACATTATAATGCCAGGAACAATGAAAAATGAAGTAACGGTGCGCAATATTACAGGGGTTCCCACCCTACAAGAAATGAAGACCAGCAACGGGTTAAAAGTACAGTACCCTCCGCCTTAGGTTGCGGTTGGTGACAGGGCGCTGAAAGGTCTGCAGCGTAAGAAAGCGGAAACGAGCGACCTGACCGGGATCGAAACGGAAGTTAGTAATGAAAACCCAACTAATGAGGAGCATTTCTTCATGAGGAGAACCCTTCCTCGACCAAGCCCGAAGCTATCGCCCCGAAGGAAAGACCTACGCGAACGTGCTCAGCATTGTCGGGCAACAGGTCGACTCGAGACGTTGCGAATAGGAAATCAGGGCCGTATGCTGCACAAAAACGGGCGAGGTTCTCATTGAGGGCCTCTCCCAACAGCTGCAAATGACAACAAAGGGGGAGTACAGCGTCCGGAGCTGATTCCACGTTCTGGCCTGGAGATAAGGGACCCTGCCTCCCTCAGAGTTCCCCCTGCCAAGTGTTCAAGGATGTCCTATCCAAGCCAAATGATAGCAAGAAAAAAGATGTCAAGCATGCCACAGGTCAACCACAATAGAATCAGGACGGCTCATATTTCTTGGCTTAAGTCTGTCGCGAGAAAGACGTAGACCTTATTCTCGTGAGTGAGCAATACCGCGACAGAGACGGACCAGGGTAGTATTCCTAAAAACTCAGCACCGCAGCCATTTGAATACCGTACCTTAGTCGGATCCTCGTTACAGACAGTGGCTCTAGTAGGGGCTACGTCTGAATGAGGAGCAGCGACTTGACCTTCATTAGCTGCTACTTCACGCCAAACGAGAGAAACGACGATATCCAACCCAACCAAAATGACCTGGAAGATAAGGTACGGAGTATTGAGGGAGACATTATAGTGGCCGGAGATTTTAACGCCAAAGCTCTCGAATTGGGGGAGCTTCGTCCTAACTCACGAGGTAGGAGAGTCATGGAGATGGTCTCCAGACTGGGGCTGGTTGTGCTGAACATCGGTACCACCTCAACTTTCTGCAGACCTGTGTACAGGGAGACCATCATCGATGTCTACATTGCCTTGAAGGTTTGGCGGCGCGGGTTGATGGCTGGTAGGTGACAGCATATTACACCAGAAGCGCTCACCAGTAGATCTCCTTTCACATCATAGAAGACCAGCCAGCCATCATCACATATAACGGCCCGCGCGAGCCCCCCCCCCCCCCCCAAATGGCGAACATCGCCAAAATGGATGTGAGAAGCTGTCTTTATATAGCTCTGGCCATAGCAAGAGGAAAAGCCTCCCTCGACGATATTCCTCATGGCCCAGATGCAAACGCAAAAACGTAGGGTCTTACAACGGGCTAGTGAGGAAGTGGTGCCGAAGATACAACGTCCTCGTAATCGCCGTCCTGTTTACTGGTGGACGACGGAGATCGTAGAGCTAAGAAGTGAATGCCTTAAACATCGCCGGGCAGTCACCAGAGCTCACAAACGCAGCCCAGAAAACTGCCGTCTATCTCCAAAAGAAGGGAGAACTCCGCTTAACCATCACGTCCAGTCATCGGCGATATTGGAAGCAGCTGGGCGAGGATTTGAACAACAATCCGTGAGGTCTAGGGTATAAAATTGTCGTGCAGAAAGTGGGAGCATTCAAACCAAGCGTCCCCACAGATCCACATATCCTACACAACATCGTAGAGACCGTATACCCTAACCATTCGAAGAAACCGGATTGCACGGCCTCCATGGACCCGTCGGTAGCTATCCCCTTTACACTAAGGGAATTACAGCAGGTAGCGGGTTCGGATGGAATCCCAGCAGATGTGCTAAAGGCCGTAGTTGAAAAGCAGCCACAGTCCTTACTCGATATGTATAACACCTGTATGTCAGAGGACGGGCACTTTCTACTCCCGTTGGAAAGTGGTAGAGCTCGTCCTCATAAGCAAGGGCAAGGGACCAGTAGAGGCAGCGTCATCACACCGACTTTTGTACATGTTGGACACTTCTGGCAAACTACTGGATCGTCTCCATGAGGCGGGATGATGAAGATGATGAAGATATCGTACCTTATCCTCCCATTTTTGTAACATTTCAAGTTCTTTACCATGAATATTCGTCACTCAATTTGTATACCATTCAATATGACGGAAGGGGCATTACAATTTTTTTTCTCAACCTAAAGTGATACTTGAGTGATAAAAATTTGTGGAAGACGCAGGATAATTAGTATATCGATAGTAAATTTAGTATAATTTTATTACTTTTTAGTATATTTCCTATAAAGAAGAAGTATCTTCTCTCCTTAACATTTAGCGATACTATATGTGTGTTATATTCCTGGAACCATTGGACATATGTAATAAATAAATCGATGCTGAAAAGAAATAATTATTTAGGAATTTATTAACTGCTTTCTTCTCAAGAGGTTATTGTTTTTATAATATGGTTATAAAGAATTGGGAATATAATTAAAACGATTATATTAAAATTAATAAACTATCGTGAAATTTTTGTTTTTAATGAAGAATTTCGGTATATGTTTCGGTATCAGACCTCGGAAGTTGATGCAGTAACAATTTATCAATGAATCAATGGGGCTGGCACTGGTGAAATGTTATGCCCTTTCACGTAAATTTACCAGAATACTGGTAATGACTGAACTCCATAAATTTATTAAATGAAGCGACAACTGTTAACTCTCGAAAATGGAATTATGCTATCATATTTTTTAGGATGGAATTTAAATTCTACATTAGACTTAAAATACCTGTATATGTATATAATATATGTATATATATATATCTATGTATAAGTGATGTGCTTTTTTCATTTCAATCAGTTTAGGGAGTGTGGGACATTCCACCGTCAAGCCAGACATTTCGAAATAATGTTTGTCTTTTATTTTACCCATTTATCATTGTTTATATACATATAAATGAAGTATTTTAAGTATAACATGGAATTTAAATACGTCATAAAAGAATGTTATGGCATAATTCCATTTTCGAGATTTTAGAGTTATTGCTTCATTTAATTAATTCATATGCAAAAGAATGGTAAAAAGGATTATATATATAATGATAAGTGGGTAACATAAACAATATTTAAATAATAATATATTAATATAAAAAATCAAGTATGCTGTTTTGCTTAATTTTCAGATAAAATGATTTAGCTATAAACCCGATTTTATAGTTTATAGATTTTATAGATAGTTTCTTACAAAATATGACAATACATTTTTCAGTTTTATGATTTTAATTGAATTACCTGAAGTTACATAATGTGCTTGTTTGTAAAATATATCGTTAAATTTATTTCCTTCTCCAATTTGTAATCAAATGCATGTTACATGTTTAGAATATGAGAGCCTGTTTACGTCAACGTTATGGAACACTCCTATCTAATTTTTTTGTTTATAAATTATTTACAATTTTTTCAGTTTATTTAGTATAAATGCAATTTCAATATTTAGTAATTTTCTAATGTTAACAAAATTATACTATATCGCTGTAAGTAATATAGTTGTTGAAATGTTGAAAATAACTAAAATTGAAAAATTAAATTTATTATCAATATACGTGATACTTAAAAGACCATAGTAAGTGATAATAATTCTGTTTTGTTTTCCGTAAATTCTATATATGTAAATAATAGGTTACAAAAGTTAAACATTAGGTAGATAATAAAATAATATATCACCCTTAATTTAATCGACTATGTTTATTAAACTGTACGTTTCACGATAAAACTTATTCCCGAGTTTACAAGTTATCACGATAAACAGCATATATTAAGCATATAATATTATAAATAAACAATCGGTTCGAATTAACTTGATTTACTGTATACTAAAATGGCTGTTTTGATTAGGACAACTAATTTTATGTTTAATGTATTTGAAAATCGTAATTTTTTCTATTTAATAGCATTGTACTCACAAACCCGTATTTTTGTTTATAAAATTGATTTTATTCAAGTCTATTTTATAGAGTAAAAATTAAAATAAAAGACGGAACGAGTCTTGGGTTGTTGCTTGTTTGTTATATGTATATACAAGCATTAATAAATAATAATTTTTTAATTAGTTTTAAAAGTTATTAATATATTAGATTGTATATTGCGTGCTAATAAATATGTTTGTTTTCATTTTAAATTAATCAAAATAAGTATATGCTTACAAATCTCAAGAATCAAACATTCTATTGAATAGAAATATAGCCTTCTAACAACAATAAAATGGAAAAAATATTATTTTCCTGTTATATTTGTAAATAATCTGCGTCGGCAAGTAATTATGATGAATTAATCATTCACATCATTATAACGTACACGGATATTATTTTAAAAACATTTCAAATAATAATCTTATAAAATTTAATTTGAATGTAATGCGATATATTTATATGATCTTTTTTAAAATATAATTATTAAAGTTACAAAAAATATATTGCTAACTTCGTATATTACGAAAAATAATGTTTCATTCTTGATCATCGAAGGTTTGTGTACTATATATGAAATTTGCGATCACGAATATTACACGCCGATGTTAAGTCTACTTGCAGATTGGGTCCGCCAAATTCGACAGAATTTTCTATTAACCCATTAACGCCCAAAGGACAGATCTTCTTGCTTCAATTTCAATCGAGCATTTCCTATCATCATCGAAGTTAACAAAAATTGAGAGGAACATATCCTACTGTTTTCGAGGTCGCTCTTCAAGATTCAGAGGTCAAAATTGAGTTTCAGCCATCAGGAATTCCAATATGGTGTCGAATTTGAAAAAATGTTCAAAAAATGGGAAATATTTATACTTACCAATTTTTTTCGAGATCTTAGAATATTAGGATTTTATTGAAATTCTGAACAAAGATGAATAAAATACTTCAATTTTATGAAAAAATTTTACTTCTATACCCTACAACATTCTAACGGCCTCAAAATCGCCGCAACAATGAAAATTTCTTTAAAATTTTCTGGACGCTCTAACTCAAGAACTACGAGCTTTATTTAAAAAATGCTAAGAATGAACAGTTCTTACAGTTTATCGAGAAATATCCTGGAATTTTTTTTTCAATTTTTTTTCCAAATTGTCTAATGAATTCAAAGAATTTTCTGTTCTTTGCAATTTTTTCCAAATGTTGACCGTTTTCGAGAAAATAAATCCTAAGCTATAATATTCGAAATTCATTTTCTCAAAAACTATCAACTTTTGTAAAAAATGCTAAGGAGAGCAAACTCTTAGAATTCATGACAGAATATACTAATTTTTTTCAGAATTTTTCGAAAATGCATTACAATAATATTGTGAAAAAATTAAAAAAAAAACATTCATCGATAAAATCTAACAATAATCCGTAATATTTCTCGATTAATTCTGAGAACTTTTTATTCTTACCTTTTTTTTAAAGATCGTACTTTTTGATTTAGAGCGTCCAGAGAATTTCAAAGAAATGGTCATTGTTGCGGTCATTTTGAGGTCGTTGGAATGATGCAGGGTATAAAAGTATTTTATTCGCCTTTGTACAGAGTTTCAATAAAATCCAAATATTCTAATGGCTCGTAAAAAATTGGTAAGCATAAATATTTCCCAATTGTTTGGACATTTGTTGAAATTCGGCGCCAATGCTAATGGCTGAAACTCTATTTTGTCCTCAGAATCTGGAAGAGCGACCTCGAAAAGAACAGGATATGTACCTCTCAATTTTTGTTAACTATTTTGATACGAAATACTCGCTTGCAATAGAAGCAAGAAAAAGTGTCCTTTGGGTGTTAATGGGTTACACATAAAATAGAAAAGGCATTCCATACAAATAACGCGTAATTGTGATTGGGGTGGAAAACCATAATTTTTATTAGATATTTAAATAGAATAAAAAAATACAATATATGAAAATAATAGTCCTACAATAAACTTAATAAGTTAATTATCAACAATTATAGGTATATTACCGACCTAAGGTCTGGGTCGAAGTAAAGGATAGAGCATGACATTCTCTACAAAAAAGGTTGTATGCATTTTCTTCCTAAAGTCAACGATAATGCCATAAAAACTGGTTTAAAATGCTTATGACTATTGTCTGAAAAAGTATTAAATTTTGTCACCTCGGCAAAAAAAAATTACCCTATAGTTATTCATCAAATTTCGACGTTTCGACCCCCTACCCCCCAGGGGTAGTCTTCGCTAGTCCCTCGGGCGCGGTGATCACCTACGGGCGCATAAGTTCTTTTACGCCCTTGATACGAAAATAACTATTTCGATATATCTAAAAGATGTCTTATAGTATCTAAAAGATATCCGTCACAGATCTTTTCGACATTTTCAAGATATCTTTGACGAATTATATGTATATATATTGTATATATAAGATCATGGTACAGACAGTATTTAGTAAAACACAGTAAACATGTAATATGCTTCGAATATTCTATTACAATACAAGTGCATAAAGTAAGTGTTTTGCAACATTTATTTATTAATACTTCGGCTGGCCTGTTGTCGGGGTCGAAGTTTTGAAAATGCTCATTTTCAATTGTCATACATATAAGAAACACTATATTGTTGTAACATATCTATCGAAGCCACTTGGACCTAAATATGATTGGACCCCCAAATATCAATATAATTTTATAATATAATTGAAAGCTGTTAGTAAACGAACGAGTATTAAGGAATAGCCGACTCGCCACTAAGTCGAAGTTTCTGAGCGAGCGAGGCGAGCGAGGCACCACGTCAACACTAGTTTATTGTTGAATTGGGCTCCTTAGGGTCTGAAACGTCGATATTTGATGAAAAACTATTGGGTAATTTTTATGCCTGAAGTGACCAAATTCAATACTTCGTCCAGACCTAAGGTCTGGGTCGAAGTAATAACTAAATGTCAAGCATGGATATAAGCTACACAGAGACATGAAAAAATGTATGAAGCCATACATTATTCTTTTCGTTTTTGCATTTATGATTGTCAGGGTAAGTTAGTATAACTGACCTAATTATCTCACCATCTTGTCGTATGATCTTAACACGCAACTTGGTAAAGAAGTTGAGACCTCGAGTCCTTATAACCCCCAGAATCTACTTCCTTAATCCTTTCTTTCTTTTTTTTTTATTAACGTAGTGTTTATTGTTTTTAGCATGGTACAGTAATAATAGTATATTTTTACAGTTTTAGATATTCAAAGTTGCAATGAAAACTATTCCATATTCGATGATTTTAATAGTTTCCCCAAGCCTTACCAATACTATAGGAGAAGGCGGGGCGAAGCGGCGAGGATTTTTTCCGTGTATCATATATCTCCTTGAATTTCGTATTTAGGATGATGCACACTATCATTTGTTAGGTAATTTCATAGTCAATGTTTGCATGCATGTTACTTACTGTATATATTTTACAGATGACCAGCTATGGCCAATTTAAAAAACTTAAAAAACACGGGGCGAAGCGGCGATATCGGGGTAAAGTGGCGAATCCTTATTTTTAGAAGTCTCTGAGACGACTATCATAAATTTAAGTGCAAGTCATATTTTTTTAAGTTATTATTGTTTGTTTTTGTAAACGACTGGTGGAAAGGCTTGGAAATGAAATGTGAATTTGATCGGCCACAAACTAAAAATCGAATTTATTCCGATCAACCGGTGACGATCTGATCGCCACGCGGACTTCCTCACCCGATTACGTCCCGAAACGTACTCAAAAAACCCGATCGTCAATTTCTCATATCTTCGTTCGACTTTTCAGTCTTTCGAACATTTAAATATACTACGACGTCATATTTTATATCGATATTATAATATTCGAGTTACAAATAATTTCATTGTCACCATCTCGAAGGGCCTTTACATAATTTTCCTAACAGGACACCTTCGTTTCGAGAGGTACCCCCATTCGGATGTGCAATTGTGGAGGGAAAACCACCTTTGTGGGAAAAAACCTACGCCGGGTTCCGCAGGCGATAAAATATCGATTCATGTCCGTAACAATTTTAATGAAAATAAAATTTCTACGTTGGTGGAATGAACCTCTTACTTCAGATATATCAAAGTTTTCAACACAGTCAAAAAAACAATTGCATATTCGGAAGCTTTGAATACTCGTATTATATCAGGATCACATATTTTAACTTCGTCTTTAGTTACTCAATGCATTCATCAAAAGGGAATTCTAAATTAAAAAATAATCACGGAATAGAGACATCCGGAAAAAAATTTCGCCGCTTCACCGCAAAGTATCATTTAGACTTCCAGGTATGATATCTCATTATAAACACACAAAAAAGGAACAATTCGTGTTTTATAAATAAGGCCAAAAAATATACTTCTAGAATAAATATATAAATAGTGATTATTAAACTGCCAAAATAAAAATATTGACCAATCTGCGAACGAAGTACAGGAAAATGACTTCAAATTTTTGTTTAAAAATTACATTTCTCGCTCCCAGAGGTAGGTAAGAGAACAAAAAATAATATGTCATGTTCGGAATGTGAAAAATGGCGTAAACAAACCAACCACATATGATATTTTACAATCAGTATGATCATAATGAAAATATTTGAGATTCGTCACTTCGCCCCGTTCGCGGCTTCGCCCCGTCTTCCCCTACTTATTATGTCCTAATTCGGAATCGATATTTCATCTTTTAATTATGCTATTTATTGAGTATCCATGACCAATAAATGGCCAGTAACCTAGCGCCAAATCCAATATCAGGCAATACACTACTCCTGACCAGTCTTATGTGCATGTTCGAGACTTGATGGCGAAATGAAAGTTATTGCGAGAGTTACTTTCGTCTTCAGTTTTCTACTAAATTTGTAGAAAATTGGGATAGAGCAAGTGCTTTCCCCGACATCTTAATGAAAATGCGAATATAAGAGGTAGCTACAAAGTACATTTTTGTCACACCTGCAGAAAAACCGCGCCTTTAATTGCTGGTAAAGCGGGCGGCATGAAATGTATTCTGCACGTGTGTCTTCTGGGGCACGGCGGAAGCTTTTCGAGTCCAGCGGTCGAGCTATATCTAACTTGATGAATTTGAGTCGTTGGCGCGGTCGACCTTACACCTTGGTTGCTAAATAATTGACACGAGGTGGCTTGGTTATTGTTTCGTTCATCGTTATTATGGAAGATGTATTAGGTATGATATGCGCCGTTTTTATCGTCGAAAATTGACTTGGATTGACTCCTTTGAATTGATTGGCAGGCGGGCTGTGGCTGGTAATGTTGAAGATATCCGGTGGGACGTTGAAAGTCGTTAGATGAGGTTCTTGAAGGTCGTTGTGGGTCGGGCTGGAATATAAAAAAGATTATGGACATCAATTTTAATGGTAACATAAAAGTTTTCATTATAGTAGGCGTAGTACAAGTTTTGATGTGAAGTGATTATGAGAATCGCATTAATTCTACACTCAGAAAATATTTCCGGTTAAAATTACTACATGCTTTTAGTTAAAAATTGTCTGATTATGTTAATCAGTTATTCTGGTTAATGCAACCGGAAAATATTTACCAGAAAAATTGTTGCCACTTTGGTAAACCTTCAGATTAGATACTTGTACGAGATTGAAAAATGTAGGTTAGTTCTTAGACGTAGTTTTGCCGTCTGATCATGAATATGACAATAAAAATTGGCACTCGGCACAGCCTTAGCCGCCATCTTAAAAAAAAATGCTAAAAATGCTTTTATGTACGTCTTTTCGGTGCGTAAAGTAAACTTTACGCACTCGATTATACTTTACGCACGAAAAAGCCGTACGTAAACAATATTTCGGCACACGTGTGTGTGTGTAAAGTTCTTTACGCATACGCCCTTGTATCGAAAACTACTATTTTGTAATTGCGGGCGTAAAGTTCGTGCGTAAAGTACTTTTGATGCCTATCTTTCGCGCCTAAAGTAAACTTTTATGCACTCCCGACGACGAAATTCGTAAAATGACCGGTCGTGCGTAAAGTTATACTTTACGCACAACAAACAGGCATCAAAACTTTACGCACTCACTTCACGCGCGCAAATACAAAAAATAGGATACCTAACACATGTGTAAAGTATAACTGTTACGCACGGGTCGGGAACTTTACACATCACTCGGCGCCTTCGGCGCCTCGTATGTATGGTTCCCGTCCCGTGCGTAAAAGTATACATTACACCCATGTTAGGTAATGTACTATTTTGTATTTATCTTAAATAACGTGAATCTGACAAAAAATGTGTCTAACAAAACAGGTAGATAGTAGAATTCTCTACAAAGAAAAGTTTTATTGATTTTTTCGTAATCGCAACCCTAGTAAAAAGGTATAAACGCCCCACGTATGGGTCTTGAGTGGCAAACTTTCATGGGCCACGCCAAAATCGTCACGTTTTTCCCGGCACTGCATGTATGGCACTTGCCTGGCATTCCTATGGCGCATTCTAGCAATTTAACATAACCTCATTCATCATCGTCGGTAAAACAGAAATTACGATATGATTTAAGATTCTTTTTTATAACAGTCACCAGGGACGCGCCAAGCAAGCGCCATACGTGCAAACATGGCGCTACCGGGCAAAATGTGACGATTCTGGCGTGGCCCTTGCGAGTTTTCCACGCAAGGCTCATGAAAGGAGTTTTTTACCAGGGAAAGGGAAGCCCGTAAAACAGGGACAAAAGTGACTAATTATACGTTTGTGCGCCTTTAGTTAAATTATCCCTCTAGTAAGGTGAATTTCAGTTTCCCTTATATGGGAGCGTCCAATTACTTATAATCTGCTGGTTAGAGGTTACGTTAGTATACAAATTTTTTTCAAAATTTTTTTATGATCTTCTTGATTGTTTAGACATTATGTAAAAAATATAATGTTAAATAAATAACGGAATTTTTTTTTTGCACAACGTTCATAATTTTATATCAATATTCAACATTTTTCACACAAAGACCCCAATACATTCCAATAACTTTGCATTAACCCAGGTTATACATTTTTGAAAAAAAGTGTGGCGCGCGAGCGTCAAATCTCGCTCTGTTCAACTCGTGTTCGCGCCACTTAAATGTATTGAAACAAAAAGTTTTATAAGCGTTTTTTGTTCAATTTTTCTTCACCTTTCCCATGGTGTACTTAATTATTCAAAAGTATTCCATTTTCACCGAGAAAAGTTATAAAACTTGTTATATCTCGAAAAATGTGTTTTTAATATTTTTTTTACCATGTAGATCGAAAGCTGATGATTTTTTACGTAACAAAAGTTGATTTCCGGAATTTGCCCGCATTTTCGTTTTTGAGCAATGTAAAGCGAAAAAGTAGACGCAATGCTGGTGTAGCGCGCGGAGTAGGCGAACAGAAGCATCATGCTCTTCATATTTTTTCTATATATTATTTACTACTTACTATATACGCTATAACTTATTTATATCTTAATTAAACCTGCAAATTGATTGTTGTGAACATTGCATATAATGTACTTATTATCGTATTTATTTATGAAACTTCCCATGGTATAGACTGCTGGGTTTTACCGTTGCACTCGAGCATGTTCCGAATATTATTTTCGGCGGCCAAGGTTTTGCAGAGTGTCATTTTTTATTGTTATATTAGTTATCAGAAGGCAAAAATACGTAAAAAACGTGCTGTGCATTTTTGAATGTCGAAAAATGTTTTCTGCCACTTTTCTGATTATATCTAATAGGCATATTATATATGTGAACACTAGATGGCCGGAGATATCCGCGCAAGAATTGCAATTTTTTCTACTTATATAAGGTCGAGTATTTCGAATAAATTACGACTTGTTAATCGAGTCGGCATCCGTCGTGGCGCCTTTTTCTGCAGGTTTGTCATGATATCTCAAAATTTTACAGTTTTGGACGCATTTTATTGCGTGTGCTGGAAATGGCCTGTATATAAAGGGGTGAAGCGAAGAACATCTTTATAAGGATTTTTATAAAAATTATGAACGGTATTTGATATTTGCAAACTGTCACTGGATATTTACTCACATGCTAAATTTTACAGTGCTGACATTTGCATCATTCCATTGCAAGATTACCAGAGCATTACCGAAGTCAATGTTTTTGACATGTACACATTAAAATGTCTTTTAATATAAAATTTATTTACGTAAAAACATATGAATGTGTCAGAAGCATTTTGGCTTCAATATTGCAGTTTTGAATGTCACAATATTAATACGTAAATAGATATGCATATTACCTGCGTGTGACGGAGCACGAGATTGAGATTGTATAATCTCTCACTCTTACTACAGTCAACTTCGTCGATCCTCGAGCAGACCATAGTCTCTTGATCAAAGATCCCATTCAGGCAGAGAAATTTGATGTTTATTATCTCATCTGAAATGAATTCTCACGGTGAAGAAGACGACATTATTCGGAAAGTTTGTGTACCATGTATGTGTGTTAGTGAAGTGCTGATTTGAAATTTTTTATGTATTTGGGAAATTCGAGGACTACTGTGTAAATGTCAAAACGAGGAAGAAGACTAAGTGCGACGTTATTGTGTAAATAAATGAACTTAACATTTTTTCTGTAACTTTAGTTAAATTGAAGTATTATGTATTTAATATTATACTTCGATTGCCAAAGAATGTAAATGTTATTTGAAATCTTGTGATAAATAAGTGGCAAGCAACTTTTCATATTTGACAAAGGACAAAGGACAAAGAACAAGGCAAGATTACCTGAGTATTACGGAAGTCAATTCTTTTGACATCTACACATTAATGTGTCTTTTAATATAACATCTATTTACTTAAAAGCATAGCTATGTGTCATAAGCGTTTTAGCTTCAATATTGCAGTTTGGAAAGTCGCAATATTAATACGTAAATAGATATCCATATTACCTGAGTGTGACGGAGCACGAGATTGAGTTTGTTATAATCTCTCACTCTTACTACAGTCAACTTCGTCGACCCTCGAGCAGACCATAGTCTCTTGATCAAATATGATTCTTTCAGGCAGAGAAATTTGATGTTTATTATGTCCATTGAAAAGAATTCTCACGGTGATGAAGACATCTGAAAATTTTACAGTTTTGGACGCATTTTATTGCGTGTGCTGGAAATGGCCTGTATATAAAGGGGTGAAGCGAAGAACATCTTTATAAGGATTTTTATAAAAATTATGAACGGTATTTGATATTTGCAAACTGTCACTGGATATTTACTCACATGCTAAATTTTACAGTGCTGACATTTGCATCATTCCATTGCAAGATTACCAGAGTATTACCGAAGTCAATTTTTTTGACATGTACACATTAAAGTGTCTTTTAATATAAAATCTATTTACGTAAAAACATATGAATGTGTCAGAAGCGTTTTGGCTTCAATATTGCAGTTTTGAATGTCACAATATTAATACGTAAATAGATATCCATATTACCTGCGTATGTAGAATCTCTCACTCTTACTATAGAAATTGAGTCTCTGTTTGCAGAAGCCGACATTATTCGGAAAGTTGTGTGTACCACGTATGATGGTAACTGCAACCAATCCCTCTACCATCCATCACAACAGGTTAGTGGTTGCGGGATCTTATTTGATTTCAGCAAACGGAGAGATCCCAGCAACACTGCTTTCTGCATTCGGCTTGCCATGGAATTTGCATGTTGTTGGCAGACCGGAATACTTTTGATGTTTTCGAGGAAAGTTGGTTTTATTCCTCCCAGCACTCCAATTATTAGCACGACGAGCTTGATTTTTAATCTTCGATACAGCCTGCGAATCTCGAAGAAGAGTTCCTGATATTTCATCCGCTTTTCGCCCTCTTTGTTGACTATGTTTGTCTCTCTATTTAAATTTTAAAAGTGATGTCCACCGTAATCTATCCGCCATTTTCAATTTTGAAATTCTGATCTCAGGTTCTTAGTCAGCGACTCTCAAATATTCTGAGTAATAGATTTCAAGCCATAAAACTAAGATACTATAGAGATATACATTATTAGAAGAAAATTTTCATCATTAGAAGATAATTTTCTATTTTTTAGCTTACTGTAAGCTCGTTTAAAAAAGTTTTTTATACAAACGATTTCATTATTTCATTATTTCTGAAGGAAAATATCTTTTGCTCATGAAAAAATATTAATTTTTCGAGAAAACGATTATTTCCCATATAAAATAAACGTGTCTTTTTATTTTCAATACAGAAGAATTCTGGGGAGTATCCCAATTAAAATTCGCTACTTCGATTTTTTGTGGACCACCCTGCTGTATCTAAACATATATACAGGGTGATCCAAAAGTTTCGGAACATCAAAATATCGCAGCGAGAGGACAATTTCGCGGAAAATATCTCAGACAAAAGTTGAAGGATTTTTCTCTGGCTATTTAATGGTACATTGAATTTGACCTGGAACATGACCTTGAAGGTTATTCCAAGGTCAAGTTTTTTTTCACGGATTTGGTAAGAGCACACAATTTTACGTCCGAATATGCTATGGCCGTTTCTTTCGGTAAGGTCATTTCAAGGCCAAACATAAAACTCCTGGAACTGCGAATTAACTCAGCAAGAGGCCATTTTCGGGGAAAATGTTTCAGACAAAAGTTTCACGATTTTCCCCGGGCTATTCAATGGTAGTATACAACTTGACCTTGAAGATTATCCCAATATCAAGTTTATTTTCTTAAATGGAAACTGCAATTTTTTCACGGATTCGGAAAGAGCAACAAATTTTACGTCCGAATATGCTATGGTCGATTTTTCGGGCAAGGTCACAGGGGTTTCCATTTAAAAAAATAAACTTGACCTCGAAATCACCTTCAAGGTCAAATTCAACGGTACCATTAAATAGCCGGAGAAAAATCCTTCAACTGTTGTCTGAAACATTTTCCCCGAAATTGCACTCCCGCCGAGTTGATTCGCAGTTCCGGAAATGTTCAGTTTGACCTTAAAATGACGTTACCGGAAAAATCAACCATATTATATTCGAACGTAAAATTTTGTGCTCTTTTCGAATCTGCGAGAAAAAATAGGGGTTTCCATTAAAAAAAAAAAACTTGACCTTGAAATAATCTTCAAGGTCTTATTCAAGGTCAAATTCAATATCGCCATTAAATAGCCAGGAAAAAATCCTTCAACTTTTGTCTGAAACATTTTCCCCGAAAATGTACTCTCGCTGAGATATTTTGGTGTTCCGGGACTTTTGGATCACCCTGTATAATATCTTACATTGCAGTCTCGACAGCATCTACTAAATAATTACTTACAAATGCCCGGAATGAACAACGACCTTTTTATCGAACGGATTGAAAGGCTTATCCCGAGCAATAATTCGATTTGAATGACAGATCGAGACCTCGATATTTCAATAAATTTCCAGAGAATGCGACGGTCATCACAGTGAATGACTAGTTTCATCGCTTGAAGCTGAGCTCTTGGCGAAGATCCTTATTTTCCGATTGTTAAAATATCAGGCGAAATAGCAGTTACACATGCAACTCTGTGATTGGCTATCAGAAATCTTGGCTTATGTAGAAATTCCTGTTATCCGTATTTTGAGAATTTGTAGAACTTGTATACGAACAAATCCGCTTCTTTATCTCTTTTTCGATAATTTTCTTCGGATATCCGTTATCTTGTAAAAAGTTTGTAATTTTAATAATATTTTGTTCATGAAATTGTGTATCTGTATTTTTTATTGTCCTATCAACTAAATTATAAATTATTGCGATTTTTTGAGCCCGGGGGTGATGTGAATAAAAATTTTAAAATCTTCCTGCATATGTTCGTTTACAATACCAGTGAAAAAGTAAAACACCATCTTCTTTAGGTCTCGTTATAAGAAGGTCTAAAAACGGTAGTTGATTGTTATTTCGGTTTCATGGGTAAACTGTAACTTTGGATGGTAATTATTAAAAACATATATCAATTCCTCCAGCTTTTCTTTTGGTACACATGTAATGATGTCGTCCACGTATCTATGATAAAACAATGGTTTGAACGATAAATTACGTAAACATTCAGATTCCAAGTCATCTATCACAAGGTTCGCAAAAATGGGAGAGGCTGGTGACCCCATAGGCGTGCCATATTTTTGTTTATAAAATTTTCCATTGAATTGGAACACTGTATTATCATATAAAAAGTCAATAATATTTAAAACATCATCTAATGGAACCAACGTCGATCTTCGCATAAAACTGTATCTTCTGATAATGCTTTCTTTTAAAAGTTGTAGTGAAATATTTGTAAAAAGAGAAACTATGTCCAGTGAAACTAAAATGTAATTGTCCGGAATGATAAAATCTGAAATTAGTGATCTAAATTGAGAACTGTTTTTTATAAAAGATTTTGGTTCCTTAGTATTCTTCTCCAATAAATTTGACATAAATTTTGCCACTTGGTAAGTAGGAGCCTACTAAAGATATTATTGGTCTTAATGGTATATCTTCTTTGTGGATCTTGGGTAGACCATAACCTCGTGGCAAAGTCTTGTCTGTTTGTATCAAATTGTTATTGTGGATTATTATGGTAGATATTCATTATCGTTCAAATGTTTTAATATTTCATAACATGAAGATTGTAATGATTTCAGGGGGTTATTCTTGATAGGGGTATATGTATTCTCATCCCGTAATAGATTTTCCATACTTTGTATATACGAGCTCCTATTCATAGCCACAGTCACATTTCCCTTGTCCGCTCTGGTAAACACAATGTCCGGATTATTTTTTAAAAACTGTTTGGTATTATTCAAATTTTGTTTAATTACTTTGTCACTTATTGATTTTTTATTGTTTCTTTTTATAGATTGTTGAAGGATATTTGTAATGGTAGTTCTTATCTCTGGAAGTGGTAATTTGTTGTTGCGATTTCTGAACATAAAATTTTCGGTTGATTTGATGGTATGTATATAGTATGCATATTTTAGTAAAGTTTTACTTTAGCTAAAATATGAAAGGCTGATCTTATTCTATACGTAAAACTCTAAAAAATGGCGTTCAGTACTTGAGGGTGCCCCTTCAGGAAAAGTTGTTATAACGCTTTGAACTGCAAAATTGAAAGCGCCACTCGTTTAAAAAAATGACCTTTCGATCTGGCACACTTTACTATGTACATAAAATGTTTAGCTAATTATTGCTCGTGGCAATTTACTTTTCAAACATTATGTAAGCAATTTCTTCCATTCTGAGATTCATATTTAAGGTTTTAAATAGTGATGTTGACTTTTAAGTTTTTAATAGTGATTTTAATTCTTAGGTTTATAATAGTAATATATTCATATTAAATCGCCTTCACGCTATTTAATCTCACTCATTACACGAAATATTGTACACTGAAGGTATGTGTGGAAATAACAATAATAAATATAAATATAAACTGAAAATACAACCAATAAACGTTTTCATTGTTAATGATTCATAATATAATGAACTTCTACATTTACACTCTAAATTTCTTTACACTCTATGCCAGTCTTGTATTTGGTGCGTTGTGAAGAAGTCTGAGTTTAGTTTTGTAGAACACAGTGTAATTTTGATAATCAATATTTAATGAAAGAATAATTGTGGTGTGTTTGAATATTCCTCTCGTTTTACATTTCTGTATAACTTCTAAAAATGTATAAGCGTTCAAGATACTGCATTACCTTTCTGCCTAATAGTTCACACGTAGAACATCTGACAACCGGCTTCAGCGTCGGCATAATATCCTCCGATCACCTTTCCCTGGCACGAAAAGTTCGTCTCGGGACGAATGTCAAAACCCCAAAGTACTGCATAAACAGAATGTATCGAATTATATAATTTTAATAATAGTAATTCCTCTTAGGTACACGTAGAAATTGAATCCCAGTAATCGGAAATTGATTTTTAAACGTATTGAATTCATACATTGGAAAAATCGAATCCATGCGTATCCTCTTTGCATTTCTATTTGTTCATAAACACAAAAAATTTGAATTTTGGGTCGATGCAAATTGGGGTCCAATTCACGCATCCCAATTTTATTACGAATTGGCTAAACAAATAAGCATTTAGTGCGTATCTGTTCAAAAGAAATATAATCGAAAAAAATATAACTTTCATTTGTAATGGTGCATTCAAAAGCATTCAAACTTCACGACGAAAAGGAAATTATTATTTTTTTATTCAAAAACCTTCAATGCATTTTCATGCATATTATTGCATGTGTATCAATCACATTTTGCAGCCAATATGGAATTCATGATAATAGATTTTAGCGAATTCAAAGAACGAAAAAATAGATTAGAATTTTTACTTCGTTTTAATGCAAATCTGATTAACAGAAAAATAAAATAGAATTTGTAAAATCAGCTATTGCCGAATAAACATCCGCATCATATATGACAGAACTTAGTATTCTAAACTACCAGTTGATATTATTTCGACATATAGACGAATTAAATCCAATTGTGCAAATTGAATAATTTCGTTATTTTAATATCAATTTGAAATGTTAGGATAGTTATAAGAAAATATTGAAAGATTTTTGTTAAAGTTACTTAAATCAGGTTACCCGTGTTACACTTTCTGACGCCATGCTCGAAGTTGAGAAATGACAGGATAATTGTAATCAAAGTTGACAAGGTTTAATTCCTAATTTAAAATTTTACATTATAAGATTCTGATAAATCAAATGATGTTCTAAATTTTAATTTGTATTATCCCAGATTGATACATGCCAAATCTGTAATCGCAACCATCGATAGTTGACGATATCTGATCGATATGTTATCAATATAGTGATTCATGGGCAAGACACATGTAGTTAGTACAGGTGATGTGGAGAAGGGGGAGTCGGAGGTTCCTCTGATGTTGGCACCTATACCAGTCTTCCTTTTCCATTTGTAATACACAACAAGCAAGTCGGAAGAAAATTAGTTGCTGGGAATCAAAAGTATATTCCACGATTTTCATGTTTAGAATAAAATTAATTTTGTTTAAGTTTATTTGAATTTGTGTAAATTTTGAATTTTTATAAGGATATTCGTTCGTTCTTATTTGTTTCAGGGCGCGTCGCATTTACATATGCATATACAATAAATTTTCAAAGTTGCACATTAGCAAATTTAATGGATTTATTGGCATTCTAATTTCTTCCGGTTGTTTTTGCCTTTTATTAAAAGAACTTTTTAAAAGTAGAAGAACGTTGCTTTTATAAAATGTGCGAAATCACGTGGAAGAGCGACATGTGAAACGAATCCAAAAAAAAATCGTGGATTTTATGTACCTTATGTATTTATTTTTAATTCGAATTCCTGTATATATTTAATTGAATTTAAGAAATGTCAAGTATTTGTCGGTATAAGAAAGCCGAGATTGTGAAGCATGGAAACGAACTTTTTATTAAAATTGTTCTCAATCATCCTTCATTTATGACGGTTTGATTTCAAGCAGGTTAATTACTAATGACACAAAAATTGTTCGTGATCGTTTCTAAATATTTTAAGTTGGACGATGCACCACTTTCAACCGCCACATAAATGGAATTAATCAAGGAACATTCAAGACACAAAAAACTTAATTATATGTGAGTTCAGCCATGTAAATTTTGAAGACAGAAAATGTAATTGATTCGCTGAAAACAAAAAAGGGAAGAATGAAGATTTACTGCTAAAAAAAAAAACAAAAAAAAAGTCACGTCCTTTGATCACAATTTCTTCTTCTTCGCCTTCATCAAGATCACGGGTTTTATTTCTTTCCTGCATTCGTATTGGTCAACCCTTCTTTACACAATCGATAACTCCCCGCAATCGGTAACTTGTTCACGGCCGATACATTATGCGCCATCGCGTATGTCGTCACACAATGTTTCTTTGGTGTATTTTTTATGTATAGTGCCTTAGACGACTTTGGAGAACAAATCGTACCATTGAACAAAAATTAGTAGAAAAGTCGACGCACACCTTCTTTCACGGTTGTCGTACATGGTCTCATCAGTGCATCGAAAAAAAATCTTTGTGTTGTGTTGATACATCTTATGCCAACAATTCAAGGTTTATGATCGTTATTCAATTAGTTTGTTGAACTTATAATTCGGTTTTTGTCTTAAAAATCTGGACATTAATCCCAACAATCCCTATGTCCAATTTTTATAACCACAAACCTAATGTTTATTGCATATTAACAATCCGCATTGTTATAGGCCAATGAAATAGTAATATTAGCAAACAAACAAGAAAATGTACCACTACATTTAGTATTAAAATGATTTCGTATTTTTCTCAGTGTGGACTGTGGACACAACTCGAAAGTTGGTCTATCTGCTACATTCTAGATGGCACAAAAACCAGCCCTAATCTGAATACATACAGAATAAACTGGTGATTTGCACGTATTCATTTTTTCATTTTCTAGTCACTATTGCATACAAATATTGTTAATTTCTTATGAAAATTTGTATCCTGATAAAGATGGTTGCATAAGCTCTAAATCCTCAAGTCACTATTAGTGGTTGCGCAATGCACCGAGGAATTTCCAAACCGATAAAGCCGCTGATGAATTTTCGAAACTATAACGATGATTTCCCCGAATGATACAGAAAGGTGTCCATGTGTGCAGGGAAAAGAGCACGAAATGAAAGCGCGGTCCGCACACGGGAATCCGGCATATAGAAACCGAAATTTCACAAATAATTTCCGAGGCGTTCGTTCTTATAAGAAATGAGACTGAGCGCGACGAAGTTTCATGAAACTCGCATTTCCGCGGCTATTTTCCTCTGCATATATGTACGATAGCTTGGCCCGCGGAATTGCCGTATCACACATTGGATAGTACGGAATTTTTGAACGACTCGGTCATGTCTTAAAAAATTCCAGGGACTCAAGGTCAATAATTAAACGATATTTAATGAATATCCAACTCCGAGTTTATGCTGTGATTTTAGTATATAGAACCTATGGACCAATCAAAAATTGAAAGCCAAATGATATAATTGTAACGGCGGCAGTACTATACTAATTTACGACGACAAGCTACTTTCATTGGAATGTTAGCTTCTTGATGGAAAATATATAATATGTAGGTTGAAATGAAAATAATATTTTGATAGAACATATTAAGATTAATTCACCTTTCGCAGCTATTCAAAAATATCTGTATTTTATCATGATACACGGAGAAAAATAATCAGCTGTATCAGCCGAAATATCTGCAGATTCTGCCGATTTCTTCTCTTAGGGAAAGCTTCTAGAATTCCATTAGAGATAGCCGATAATTTCAGCTAAATTTACTGAAAAATAACTGAAAATTCCAAACAGTACGAGTCAGCAAAACTGACGGAAAAAAGTCTGTAAATTTAGCCGAAATAAATTTGCTAATGTAGCGGATTATTTTCTTTTGTTAACTCGAGTTTCTACATATCTGCAGTTTTTAATTGTCTGTGTCTATCATACTTTCTACATTTTCTGAATTTTGCTCTTAGAAACAATGAGTGCATAAGTGACTTCCCGCAGTGCATAGAAATTAATTTTTATATAGAGGCGAAACTCAACGCCTGTTGCGAAGTGGCATTCTCATATGAGCATATACATGTGCATACATACATACATACATACATACATACATACGGAACGAGTGGAATTCGATTTCGATCGATTCGATTCATATTCATATGTACAGTGAATAATGACAGGATGAGGTTATGTAATAAGGGCGAATGAACTGCGACATCTTATGCATGTATGGCATATGTGTCAAAAGGAGCAGGCCTCGGGAACTGGCGAGAACGGCTATATGTATATCCACAATTAATAAATAATCAATATAGGATAATCGATCAATTTTCGAATTTCGCACAGACCGCTACGCTCTCTGACGCTATCTTGCGCAATCTGGTTTTAGGTTAACCGTTACCGACCTTTCCGACCGTTACCGACTGAACACGATATCAAACACGATTCTTCGTATCCCAGGTAGCATATTTGAGTATTCACCAGGGGGGTGAAATTGTTTCGTTCATAACGTTCTCGCTGTGACCTCCGGGATTTGCGATCACTAGATGGCGCTACTATACATGTGCTTCGCAACCAACGCACAGATGTTTTCCTGATTACGGTCTCGAGATATGACGATTCGCAGTTTTGAATCGGATTGGCAAAATACATATTTGCTCCAGGTCTTCAGGATGACCGATTACGGGGACTAGGTATCGCTCTCAGTAGTTTTTCCCCATTTTAACTAAAATATGTGCACCAGATGTTTAAGTTCCCTGATTACGGGGGCTAGGTATCGCGCTGCATAGTTTTTCACGATTCTAGCTGAAATACATGCACCAGGTGTTCCGGGTCGCCGATAGGGGTCTAGGTATCGAGCACCATAGTGTTTCATGATTCTAGTTGAAATACGTGCACCAGGTATTCATTTCTAGGAATCGCGCTCCGTAGTTTTTCATCTTTTTAACTAAAACATATGCACCAGGAGTTTGGGGTCGACGATCAAGTGGTCTAGGTATTGACTTCGAGTTAACCAACGATGACCTTGAGGTCAAAGTTGAAGGTCATTTCAAGGTCGAATCAATTTTTCTTCAAATTTGAACATATTTTGATTTGACCTTGAAATGACCTTCAAATTTTTTCAAATTTGGCCCAAGGTCAAGGACAAGGTTACCGTTGTTTATTAGACAAAATTGATTTGACCTTGAAATGAGCTTCAACTTTGACCTCAAGGTCATCGTTGGTTAACACCAAGTGGATACCTAGGCTACATGATCGGCAACCCCAAACACCGGAGGCACGTTTTTAGTTATAAAAATGAAAATCTACGGAACGCGACACGTAGACCCCGTAATCGACGACCCTAAAAACCTGGTGCACGTATTTTAGTCGAAGAGTTGAAAAACTACGGTGCGCGATATCTAGACCCCGTAATCGGTGACCCAAAACACCTGGTGGACGTATTTTAGTTAAAGTGATGAAGAACCACGGCGTTCGATACCTAGACCACGTATCGGCGATTGTAAACATCTAGTGCACGTATATTAGTTAAAAGGGCGTTACGATTATCACGCCAAAGCTCGCCGAGCACATGACTGCAAGCGCCATCTGGATACATGAAGTTTTGAGATAAGTGGGAGGCCACGAAGAGAACCGACATACCATAGGGAATATAGCAGCAGTGTCACCCCCCTGGTATTCACTAAAGAAAAGTTATAGAAATGTTAACTTTTGTCAACATTTGTTAACAATAACTTTTTGTTAGCGGATGCTGAAATGTGCTACCTGGGATTGTATAGATTGCAATGCGCCAATTTACATGATTATTATATGTACAGCTAATGTTACACATTATTTTCTGTAACATTTACAGAAACTATCTCTGCAATATTTACTGATTCGTAAGGCTAAAATAGAGGAATCGGAACAGCTAACACTGCGGATACTTTCGGCAATTCCAGCCGAAAATTTTAGCTGATATAAATCAGCTAATCCAGCGGAGTCATTTTTCTCCGTGTACGTAGAATTATTAGTTTTAAAATGATTTTTTGAAAATTTTCATGTTACTTAACATTTTTTCTACGTCGTAGTTCAAATACACCGTTTTCAATCTTTGACATCTGCGAAGCATATGAAATAAAAAATGTAAATGCACCTTGAAATGTAAAAAATATAATGGATATTAGAAATACATTCTGGTTCATATCCCAGGGAGTGTCTTGTTGAATGATGTACCATTTAAAATATTTTTCTCTGCATCCTGGTGCAGCAGTTTAAATACTGTCTCCGTGATGCCGATATGATGACTGCTATTTACTGTATTATTTATAAGATGTAGACATTAGATTCTTATGTTGGCACCTTAGAATAGATATTCGAAATGTTGTTAAAAAATCAGGTTAAAGCAAGTGATACATTCTTAAAACAATGCACTAAGGGTAAAATGACCATTTTAATAAATAAACGACGTTTTAAACGCGTAGAATGTTCACTCTCATTAATCTCGAACCATAACTATTTTGCATAAACCTCTACAGTCCATAAATAACCGGATCTTTATTCTTCTAATATATTTAATATAAAAAATCAAGTATGCTATTTTGTTTAATTTTCAGATAAACTGATTTAACTATCAAACTTATTATAGTTTCTAACAAAATATGACAATATCTTTTTCAGTTTTATGATGTTAATACCTTAATATCAAGTATGCTGATATGGATAACAAATGGACTACCTGTAGTTACACAATGTGCATGTTTATAAAAATAATCTTTAAATTTATTTTCTTCTGCAATTTGTAATCTAATGCATGTTACGTGTTTAGAATAGCAGAGTTATGCAACATTCGTATCCAATTTTTCTTGTATATATTATTTACAATGTTATTCAGTTTATTTCGTATAAATGCGATTTCAATATTTAGTCATTTGCAAATTTTTAAAAATTGCATAATATATCGCTGTATTTAATATGTAGTTGTAAATCTTGAAAGTAAACACTAACATTGAAAAATTAAATTTATTATCAATATATGTGACAATCAAAAGACCACAGTGAATGATAATAATTCTCTTTTGTTTTCCATAAATTCTATATCTACGTAAATAATATTTTACAATAGTTAAACATGAGATAATAAAATAATATATCATCCCTAATTTAACCGACTATGTATATTATTTACAAACTATACGATTCAGGATAAAGCTTATTCTCGAGTTTACAAGTTATAACGATAAACAGCATACATATTAAGCATAATATATTAAAAATAAACAATCTTTTCCAATTATCTTAATTTCCTGCATAATAAAATGGATGTTTTTATAAAGACAACGAATTTTATGTTTAATTTATTTGAAAGCCGTAATTTTTTCTATTTAATAACATTGTACGCACATACCCGTATTTTTGTTCATAAAACTAATTATATTTAAATCTATTTTATAGAGTAAAAATGAAAATAAAAGACGGAACGAGTCATGGGTTGTTGCTTGTTTGTTGTATATATATATATATATATATATATATATATATATATATATATATATATATATATATATATATATATTACATATATATATAATATGTAATGTAATATAATTTGTATATGGCGTGCAAATAAAGATGTTTGTTTTCATTTTAAATTAATCAAAATAATTATATGCTTACAAATCTCAAGAACCAAACATTCTATTCAATAGACATATATAACAATAATAAAAATGGAAAAAATGTAAATAACTTGCGCCGGCAAGTAATTATGATGAATTAATCATTCCCATCATTATAACGTACACGGGTATTATTTTCAAAACATTTTAAAGAATATTCTTATCAAATTTTATTGAAATGCAATACGATATATTTATAATATAATCTTTTTTAACATATAATTGTTAAAGTTACCTGAAAATATATTGGTACGCTGTACGTATATTACGAAAAATAATATTTCATTCTTTGTCATCGCATGATTGTTTACTAAATATGAAATTTGCTATCACAAATATTATGCCGATATTGTTTACTTGTGGATTACGTCTGGAAAATTCTACACAATTTTCCATCAAACATAAAAATAGAAAAGGCATTCCATATAAATAACGCGTAATTGAGATTAGGATGGAAAACCACAATTTTTTATAGATATTTAAATAGAATAAAAACAGGCAAAATATTAAAATAATAATCCTACAATCAACTTAATAAGTTAATTACAACAATTAAGTTTCCTCCCGTATTAACGTGTATGACTACTTTATGTACTTTATTGCAGTAAGAAACAATCTTTTCAAATGTTTTTAAATAAACCATACCTTCCTTCTATATTTTCTGCAAATAATATAGAGTTACAAATGCTCGGAAAGTATCACTGCGAATTGTGGTATATTTTTACTAAATTCTGCACAGCAAACCTTTAAATTTCATAACCTTAGTTTGTTTTATTAACAACATTGTACTCGATTAATTTTGCCAATCGCAAAAACCAATCACAACAATAACTTTTATAAGCTCTAGTGGGTTGAATTTCCATTTTTCTCATTAGTAAAGGCATATATAACGTAATTATATATATTTTATTATTTTATATACAAATAAAATTTAAATATATCAACTTGCTTGGTTCCAGAGATTAACACCAAATATAAATTTATGTATGGTCTTTTTCGTAGACAAGTAAAATTTGAATTCCCAGGAAAGTAAAAAATATGGCCATTTAGAACACCCACATTAATACGCGTGCCGTATTTGTATTTCAGTTGAAGCTATTATACAATTATTAATACTTCCTTTATTATGACATACAAACTAAAAAAAATCATATGCAATAAATTATGATTATTTATTATTTTTCATGATTACCAACTTTCATCGCTATTGTACGGGATTCACTTTGCGATTACGATAAAAAATGTATCAACCCTTTTCTGTAGAGATTTCAATTATCTTCTTTTTTTCCACACATTTTTTGGTCAGAATCGTATTTTTTAAGACTAATGCAAAAAAGCGGTTTTTGGTGATTTTTTCAACATGGCGACCAAAGTTTTGCAGAGTATCATTTTTTATTGTTGTATTATTTATAAGAAGGCAAAAATACGTAAAAAACGTGCTGTGAATTTTTGAATGTCGAAAAAATGTTTCCCACCTATTTTCTGATTATATCTAATATATAGTTATATATGTGAACACTAGATGGCCGGCGATATCCGCGCAAGACATGTACTTTTTTCTACTTATATAAGGTCGAGTATTTCGAATAAATTACGACTTGTTTATCGAGTCGGCAGCCGTCGTGGCGCCTTTTTCTGTAGGTTTGTCATGACATCTCAAAATTTTACAGTTTTGGATGCATTTTATTGCGTGTCCTGGAAATGGCCTGTATATAAAGGGATGAAGCGAAGAACATCTTTATAAGGATTTTTATAAAAATTATGAACGGTTTTGATATTTGCAAACTGTCACTGGATATTTACTCGCATGCTAAATTTCACAGTGCTGACATTTGCATCATTCCATTGCAAGATTACCAGAGCATTACCGAAGTCAATGTTTTTGACATGTACACCTTAAAGTGTCTTTTAATATAAAATCTATTTACGTAAAAACATATGAATGTGTCAGAAGCGTTTTGGCTTCCATATTGCAGTTTTGAATGTCACAATATTAATACGTAAATAGATATCCATATTACCTGCGTTTGACGGAGCACGGGATTGAGTTTGTATAATCTCTCACTCTTACTACAGTCAACTTCGTCGACCCTCGAGCAGACCATAGCCTCTTGATCAAATATGATCCTTTCAGGCAGAGAAATTTGATGTTTATTATGTCCATTGAAATGAATTCTCACGGTGATGAAGACATCTCAAAATTTTACAGTTTTGGACGCATTTTATTGCGTGTGCTGGAAATGGCCCGTATATAAAGGGGTGAAGCGAAGAACATCTTTATAAGGAGTTTTATAAAAATTATGAACGGTATTTGATTTTTGCAAACTGTCACTGGATATTTACTCACATGCTAAATTTTACAGTGCTGACATTGACATCATTCCATTGCAAGATTACCAGAGCATTACCGAAGTCAATGTTTTTGACATGTACACATTAAAGTGTCTTTTAATATAAAATCTATTTACGTAAAAACATATGAATGTGGCAGAAGCGTTTTGGCTTCCATATTGCAGTTTTGAATGTCACAATATTAATACGTAAATAGATATCCATATTACCTGCGTTTGACGGAGCACGGGATTGAGTTTGTATAATCTCTCACTCTTACTACAGTCAACTTCGTCGACCCTCGAGCAGACCATAGCCTCTTGATCAAATATGATCCTTTCAGGCAGAGAAATTTGATGTTTATTATGTCCATTGAAATGAATTCTCACGGTGATGAAGACATCTCAAAATTTTACGGTTTTGGACGCATTTTATTGCGTGTGCTGGAAATGGCCTGTATATAAAGGGGTGAAGCGAAGAACATCTTTATAAGGATTTTTATAAAAATTATGAACGGCATTTGATATTTGCAAACTGTCACTGGATATTTACTCACATGCTAAATTTTACAGTGCTGACATTTGCATCATTCCATTGCAAGATTATCAGAGCATTACCGAAGTCAATGTTTTTGACATGTACACATTAAAGTGTCTTTTAATATAAAATCTATTTACGTAAAAACATATGAATGTGTCAGAAGCGTTTTGGCTTCCATATTGCAGTTTTGAATGTCACAATATTAATACGTAAATAGATATCCATATTACCTGCGTTTGACGGAGCACGGGATTGAGTTTGTATAATCTCTCACTCTTACTACAGTCAACTTCGTCGACCCTCGAGCAGACCATAGCCTCTTGATCAAATATGATCCTTTCAGGCAGAGAAATTTGATGTTTATTATGTCCATTGAAATGAATTCTCACGGTGATGAAGACATCTGAAAATTTTACAGTTTTGGACGCATTTTATTGCGTGTGCTGGAAATGGCCTGTATATAAAGGGGTGAAGCGAAGAACATCTTTATAAGGATTTTTATAAAAATTATGAACGGTATTTGATATTTGCAAACTGTCACTGGATATTTACTCACATGCTAAATTTTACAGTGCTGACATTTGCATCATTCCATTGCAAGATTACCAGAGCATTACCGAAGTCAATGTTTTTGACATGTACACATTAAAGTGTCTTTTAATATAAAATCTATTTACGTAAAAACATATGAATGTGTCAGAAGCGTTTTGGCTTCCATATTGCAGTTTTGAATGTCACAATATTAATACGTAAATAGATATCCATATTACCTGCGTTTGACGGAGCACGGGATTGAGTTTGTATAATCTCTCACTCTTACTACAGTCAACTTCGTCGACCCTCGAGCAGACCATAGCCTCTTGATCAAATATGATCCTTTCAGGCAGAGAAATTTGATGTTTATTATGTCCATTGAAATGAATTCTCACGGTGATGAAGACATCTCAAAATTTTACGGTTTTGGACGCATTTTATTGCTGGAGCTGGAAATGGCCCGTATATAAAGGGGTGAAGCGAAGAACATCTTCATAAGGATTTTTATAAAAATTATGAACGGCATTTGATATTTGCAAACTGTCACTGGATATTTACTCACATGCTAAATTTTACAATGCTGACATTTGCATCATTCCATTGCAAGATTACCAGAGCATTACCGAAGTCAATGTTTTTGACATGTACACATTAAAGTGTCTTTTAATATAAAATCTATTTACGTAAAAACATATGAATGTGTCAGAAGCGTTTTGGCTTCCATATTGCAGTTTTGAATGTCACAATATTAATACGTAAATAGATATCCATATTACCTGCGTTTGACGGAGCACGGGATTGAGTTTGTATAATCTCTCACTCTTACTACAGTCAACTTCGTCGACCCTCGAGCAGACCATAGCCTCTTGATCAAATATGATCCTTTCAGGCAGAGAAATTTGATGTTTAGTATGTCCATTGAAATGAATTCTCACGGTGATGAAGATATCTCAAAATTTTACGGTTTTGGACGCATTTTATTGCGTGTGCTGGAAATGGCCTGTATATAAAGGGGTGAAGCGAAGAACATCTTTATAAGGATTTTTATAAAAATTATGAACGGCATTTGATATTTGCAAACTGTCACTGGATATTTACTCACATGCTAAATTTTACAGTGCTGACATTTGCATCATTCCATTGCAAGATTATCAGAGCATTACCGAAGTCAATGTTTTTGACATGTACACATTAAAGTGTCTTTTAATATAAAATCTATTTACGTAAAAACATATGAATGTGTCAGAAGCGTTTTGGCTTCCATATTGCAGTTTTGAATGTCACAATATTAATACGTAAATAGATATCCATATTACCTGCGTTTGACGGAGCACGGGATTGAGTTTGTATAATCTCTCACTCTTACTACAGTCAACTTCGTCGACCCTCGAGCAGACCATAGCCTCTTGATCAAATATGATCCTTTCAGGCAGAGAAATTTGATGTTTATTATGTCCATTGAAATGAATTCTCACGGTGATGAAGACATCTCAAAATTTTACGGTTTTGGACGCATTTTATTGCGTGTGCTGGAAATGGCCTGTATATAAAGGGGTGAAGCGAAGAACATCTTTATAAGGATTTTTATAAAAATTATGAACGGCATTTGATATTTGCAAATTGTCACTGGATATTTACTCACATGCTAAATTTTACAATGCTGACATTTGCATCATTCCATTGCAAGATTACCAGAGCATTACCGAAGTCAATGTTTTTGACATGTACACATTAAAGTGTCTTTTAATATAAAATCTATTTACGTAAAACATATGAATGTGTCAGAAGCGTTTTGGCTTCCATATTGCAGTTTTGAATGTCACAATATTAATACGTAAATAGATATCCATATTACCTGCGTTTGACGGAGCACGGGATTGAGTTTGTATAATCTCTCACTCTTACTACAGTCAACTTCGTCGACCCTCGAGCAGACCATAGCCTCTTGATCAAATATGATCCTTTCAGGCAGAGAAATTTGATGTTTATTATGTCCATTGAAATGAATTCTCACGGTGAGGAAGACATCTCAAAATTTTACAGTTTTGGACGCATTTTATTGCGTGTGCTGGAAATGGCCCGTATATAAAGGGGTGAAGCGAAGAACATCTTTATAAGGATTTTTATAAAAATTATGAACGGCATTTGATATTTGCAAACTGTCACTGGATATTTACTCACATGCTAAATTTTACAGTGCTGACATTTGCATCATTCCATTGCAAGATTACCAGAGCATTACCGAAGTCAATGTTTTTGACATGTACACATTAAAGTGTCTTTTAATATAAAATCTATTTACGTAAAAACATATGAATGTGTCAGAAGCGTTTTGGCTTCCATATTGCAGTTTTGAATGTCACAATATTAATACGTAAATAGATATCCATATTACCTGCGTTTGACGGAGCACGGGATTGAGTTTGTATAATCTCTCACTCTTACTACAGTCAACTTCGTCGACCCTCGAGCAGACCATAGTCTCTTGATCAAATATGATCCTTTCAGGCAGAGAAATTTGATGTTTATTATGTCCATTGAAATGAATTCTCACGGTGATGAAGACATCTCAAAATTTTACGGTTTTGGACGCATTTTATTGCGTGTGCTGGAAATGGCCCGTATATAAAGGGGTGAAGCGAAGAACATCTTCATAAGGATTTTTATAAAAATTATGAACGGCATTTGATATTTGCAAACTGTCACTGGATATTTACTCACATGCTAAATTTTACAGTGCTGACATTTGCATCATTCCATTGCAAGATTACCAGAGCATTACCGAAGTCAATGTTTTTGACATGTACACATTAAAGTGTCTTTTAATATAAAATCTATTTACGTAAATACATATGAATGTGTCAGAAGCGTTTTGGCTTCCATATTGCAGTTTTGAATGTCACAATATTAATACGTAAATAGATATCCATATTACCTGCGTTTGACGGAGCACGGGATTGAGTTTGTATAATCTCTCACTCTTACTACAGTCAACTTCGTCGACCCTCGAGCAGACCATAGCCTCTTGATCAAATATGATCCTTTCAGGCAGAGAAATTTGATGTTTATTATGTCCATTGAAATGAATTCTCACGGTGATGAAGACATCTCAAAATTTTACGGTTTTGGACGCATTTTATTGCTGGAGCTGGAAATGGCCCGTATATAAAGGGGTGAAGCGAAGAACATCTTCATAAGGATTTTTATAAAAATTATGAACGGCATTTGATATTTGCAAACTGTCACTGGATATTTACTCACATGCTAAATTTTACAATGCTGACATTTGCATCATTCCATTGCAAGATTACCAGAGCATTACCGAAGTCAATGTTTTTGACATGTACACATTAAAGTGTCTTTTAATATAAAATCTATTTACGTAAAAACATATGAATGTGTCAGAAGCGTTTTGGCTTCCATATTGCAGTTTTGAATGTCACAATATTAATACGTAAATAGATATCCATATTACCTGCGTTTGACGGAGCACGGGATTGAGTTTGTATAATCTCTCACTCTTACTACAGTCAACTTCGTCGACCCTCGAGCAGACCATAGCCTCTTGATCAAATATGATCCTTTCAGGCAGAGAAATTTGATGTTTATTATGTCCATTGAAATGAATTCTCACGGTGATGAAGACATCTCAAAATTTTACAGTTTTGGACGCATTTTATTGCGTGTGCTGGAAATGGCCCGTATATAAAGGGGTGAAGCGAAGAACATCTTTATAAGGATTTTTATAAAAATTATGAACGGCATTTGATATTTGCAAATTGTCACTGGATATTTACTCACATGCTAAATTTTACAATGCTGACATTTGCATCATTCCATTGCAAGATTACCAGAGCATTACCGAAGTCAATGTTTTTGACATGTACACATTAAAGTGTCTTTTAATATAAAATCTATTTACGTAAAAACATATGAATGTGTCAGAAGCGTTTTGGCTTCCATATTGCAGTTTTGAATGTCACAATATTAATACGTAAATAGATATCCATATTACCTGCGTTTGACGGAGCACGGGATTGAGTTTGTATAATCTCTCACTCTTACTACAGTCAACTTCGTCGACCCTCGAGCAGACCATAGCCTCTTGATCAAATATGATCCTTTCAGGCAGAGAAATTTGATGTTTATTATGTCCATTGAAATGAATTCTCACGGTGATGAAGACATCTCAAAATTTTACGGTTTTGGACGCATTTTATTGCGTGTGCTGGAAATGGCCTGTATATAAAGGGGTGAAGCGAAGAACATCTTTATAAGGATTTTTATAAAAATTATGAACGGCATTTGATATTTGCAAACTGTCACTGGATATTTACTCACATGCTAAATTTTACAGTGCTGACATTTGCATCATTCCATTGCAAGATTACCAGAGCATTACCGAAGTCAATGTTTTTGACATGTACACATTAAAGTGTCTTTTAATATAAAATCTATTTACGTAAAAACATATGAATGTGTCAGAAGCGTTTTGGCTTCCATATTGCAGTTTTGAATGTCACAATATTAATACGTAAATAGATATCCATATTACCTGCGTTTGACGGAGCACGGGATTGAGTTTGTATAATCTCTCACTCTTACTACAGTCAACTTCGTCGACCCTCGAGCAGACCATAGCCTCTTGATCAAATATGATCCTTTCAGGCAGAGAAATTTGATGTTTATTATGTCCATTGAAATGAATTCTCACGGTGATGAAGACATCTCAAAATTTTACGGTTTTGGACGCATTTTATTGCGTGTGCTGGAAATGGCCCGTATATAAAGGGGTGAAGCGAAGAACATCTTTATAAGGATTTTTATAAAAATTATGAACGGTATTTGATTTTTGCAAACTGTCACTGGATATTTACTCACATGCTAAATTTTACAATGCTGACATTTGCATCATTCCATTGCAAGATTACCAGAGCATTACCGAAGTCAATGTTTTTGACATGTACACATTAAAGTGTCTTTTAATATAAAATCTATTTACGTAAAACATATGAATGTGTCAGAAGCGTTTTGGCTTCCATATTGCAGTTTTGAATGTCACAATATTAATACGTAAATAGATATCCATATTACCTGCGTTTGACGGAGCACGGGATTGAGTTTGTATAATCTCTCACGCTTACTACAGTCAACTTCGTCGACCATCGAGCAGACCATAGCCTCTTGATCAAATATGATCCTTTCAGGCAGAGAAATTTGATGTTTATTATGTCCATTGAAATGAATTCTCACGGTGAGGAAGACATCTCAAAATTTTACAGTTTTGGACGCATTTTATTGCGTGTGCTGGAAATGGCCCGTATATAAAGGGGTGAAGCGAAGAACATCTTTATAAGGATTTTTATAAAAATTATGAACGGCATTTGATATTAGCAAACTGTCACTGGATATTTACTCACATGCTAAATTTTACAGTGCTGACATTTGCATCATTCCATTGCAAGATTACCAGAGCATTACCGAAGTCAATGTTTTTGACATGTACACATTAAAGTGTCTTTTAATATAAAATCTATTTACGTAAAAACATATGAATGTGTCAGAAGCGTTTTGGCTTCCATATTGCAGTTTTGAATGTCACAATATTAATACGTAAATAGATATCCATATTACCTGCGTTTGACGGAGCACGGGATTGAGTTTGTATAATCTCTCACTCTTACTACAGTCAACTTCGTCGACCCTCGAGCAGACCATAGCCTCTTGATCAAATATGATCCTTTCAGGCAGAGAAATTTGATGTTTATTATGTCCATTGAAATGAATTCTCACGGTGATGAAGACATCTCAAAATTTTACGGTTTTGGACGCATTTTATTGCGTGTGCTGGAAATGGCCTGTATATAAAGGGGTGAAGCGAAGAACATCTTTATAAGGATTTTTATAAAAATTATGAACGGCATTTGATATTTGCAAATTGTCACTGGATATTTACTCACATGCTAAATTTTACAATGCTGACATTTGCATCATTCCATTGCAAGATTACCAGAGCATTACCGAAGTCAATGTTTTTGACATGTACACATTAAAGTGTCTTTTAATATAAAATCTATTTACGTAAAAACATATGAATGTGGCAGAAGCGTTTTGGCTTCCATATTGCAGTTTTGAATGTCACAATATTAATACGTAAATAGATATCCATATTACCTGCGTTTGACGGAGCACGGGATTGAGTTTGTATAATCTCTCACTCTTACTACAGTCAACTTCGTCGACCCTCGAGCAGACCATAGCCTCTTGATCAAATATGATCCTTTCAGGCAGAGAAATTTGATGTTTATTATGTCCATTGAAATGAATTCTCACGGTGATGAAGACATCTCAAAATTTTACGGTTTTGGACGCATTTTATTGCGTGTGCTGGAAATGGCCTGTATATAAAGGGGTGAAGCGAAGAACATCTTTATAAGGATTTTTATAAAAATTATGAACGGTATTTGATTTTTGCAAACTGTCACTGGATATTTACTCACATGCTAAATTTTACAGTGCTGACATTTGCATCATTCCATTGCAAGATTACCAGAGCATTACCGAAGTCAATGTTTTTGACATGTACACATTAAAGTGTCTTTTAATATAAAATCTATTTACGTAAAAACATATGAATGTGTCAGAAGCGTTTTGGCTTCCATATTGCAGTTTTGAATGTCACAATATTAATACGTAAATAGATATCCATATTACCTGCGTTTGACGGAGCACGGGATTGAGTTTGTATAATCTCTCACTCTTACTACAGTCAACTTCGTCGACCCTCGAGCAGACCATAGCCTCTTGATCAAATATGATCCTTTCAGGCAGAGAAATTTGATGTTTATTATGTCCATTGAAATGAATTCTCACGGTGAGGAAGACATCTCAAAATTTTACAGTTTTGGACGCATTTTATTGCGTGTGCTGGAAATGGCCCGTATATAAAGGGGTGAAGCGAAGAACATCTTTATAAGGATTTTTATAAAAATTATGAACGGCATTTGATATTAGCAAACTGTCACTGGATATTTACTCACATGCTAAATTTTACAGTGCTGACATTTGCATCATTCCATTGCAAGATTACCAGAGCATTACCGAAGTCAATGTTTTTGACATGTACACATTAAAGTGTCTTTTAATATAAAATCTATTTACGTAAAAACATATGAATATGTCAGAAGCGTTTTGGCTTCCATATTGCAGTTTAGAATGTCACAATATTAATACGTAAATAGATATCCATATTACCTGCGTTAGACGGAGCACGGGATTGAGTTTGTATAATCTCTCACTCTTACTACAGTCAACTTCGTCGACCCTCGAGCAGACCATAGCCTCTTGATCAAATATGATCCTTTCAGGCAGAGAAATTTGATGTTTATTATGTCCATTGAAATGAATTCTCACGGTGATGAAGACATCTCAAAATTTTACAGTTTTGGACGCATTTTATTGCGTGTGCTGGAAATGGCCCGTATATAAAGGGGTGAAGCGAAGAACATCTTTATAAGGATTTTTATAAAAATTATGAACGGTATTTGATTTTTGCAAACTGTCACTGGATATTTACTCACATGCTAAATTTTACAGTGCTGACATTTGCATCATTCCATTGCAAGATTACCAGAGCATTACCGAAGTCAATGTTTTTGACATGTACACATTAAAGTGTCTTTTAATATAAAATCTATTTACGTAAAAACATATGAATGTGGCAGAAGCGTTTTGGCTTCCATATTGCAGTTTTGAATGTCACAATATTAATACGTAAATAGATATCCATATTACCTGCGTTTGACGGAGCACGGGATTGAGTTTGTATAATCTCTCACTCTTACTACAGTCAACTTCGTCGACCCTCGAGCAGACCATAGCCTCTTGATCAAATATGATCCTTTCAGGCAGAGAAATTTGATGTTTATTATGTCCATTGAAATGAATTCTCACGGTGATGAAGACATCTCAAAATTTTACGGTTTTGGACGCATTTTATTGCGTGTGCTGGAAATGGCCTGTATATAAAGGGGTGAAGCGAAGAACATCTTTATAAGGATTTTTATAAAAATTATGAACGGCATTTGATATTTGCAAATTGTCACTGGATATTTACTCACATGCTAAATTTTACAATGCTGACATTTGCATCATTCCATTGCAAGATTACCAGAGCATTACCGAAGTCAATGTTTTTGACATGTACACATTAAAGTGTCTTTTAATATAAAATCTATTTACGTAAAAACATATGAATGTGTCAGAAGCGTTTTGGCTTCCATATTGCAGTTTTGAATGTCACAATATTAATACGTAAATAGATATCCATATTACCTGCGTTTGACGGAGCACGGGATTGAGTTTGTATAATCTCTCACTCTTACTACAGTCAACTTCGTCGACCCTCGAGCAGACCATAGCCTCTTGATCAAATATGATCCTTTCAGGCAGAGAAATTTGATGTTTATTATGTCCATTGAAATGAATTCTCACGGTGATGAAGACATCTCAAAATTTTACGGTTTTGGACGCATTTTATTGCGTGTGCTGGAAATGGCCTGTATATAAAGGGGTGAAGCGAAGAACATCTTTATAAGGATTTTTATAAAAATTATGAACGGCATTTGATATTTGCAAATTGTCACTGGATATTTACTCACATGCTAAATTTTACAATGCTGACATTTGCATCATTCCATTGCAAGATTACCAGAGCATTACCGAAGTCAATGTTTTTGACATGTACACATTAAAGTGTCTTTTAATATAAAATCTATTTACGTAAAAACATATGAATGTGTCAGAAGCGTTTTGGCTTCCATATTGCAGTTTTGAATGTCACAATATTAATACGTAAATAGATATCCATATTACCTGCGTTTGACGGAGCACGGGATTGAGTTTGTATAATCTCTCACTCTTACTACAGTCAACTTCGTCGACCCTCGAGCAGACCATAGCCTCTTGATCAAATATGATCCTTTCAGGCAGAGAAATTTGATGTTTATTATGTCCATTGAAATGAATTCTCACGGTGATGAAGACATCTCAAAATTTTACAGTTTTGGACGCATTTTATTGCGTGTGCTGGAAATGGCCCGTATATAAAGGGGTGAAGCGAAGAACATCTTTATAAGGATTTTTATAAAAATTATGAACGGCATTTGATATTTGCAAACTGTCACTGGATATTTACTCACATGCTAAATTTTACAGTGCTGACATTTGCATCATTCCATTGCAAGATTACCAGAGCATTACCGAAGTCAATGTTTTTGACATGTACACATTAAAGTGTCTTTTAATATAAAATCTATTTACGTAAAAACATATGAATGTGTCAGAAGCGTTTTGGCTTCCATATTGCAGTTTTGAATGTCACAATATTAATACGTAAATAGATATCCATATTACCTGCGTTTGACGGAGCACGGGATTGAGTTTGTATAATCTCTCACTCTTACTACAGTCAACTTCGTCGACCCTCGAGCAGACCATAGCCTCTTGATCAAATATGATCCTTTCAGGCAGAGAAATTTGATGTTTATTATGTCCATTGAAATGAATTCTCACGGTGATGAAGACATCTCAAAATTTTACAGTTTTGGACGCATTTTATTGCGTGTGCTGGAAATGGCCCGTATATAAAGGGGTGAAGCGAAGAACATCTTTATAAGGAGTTTTATAAAAATTATGAACGGTATTTGATTTTTGCAAACTGTCACTGGATATTTACTCACATGCTAAATTTTACAATGCTGACATTTGCATCATTCCATTGCAAGATTACCAGAGCATTACCGAAGTCAATGTTTTTGACATGTACACATTAAAGTGTATTTTAATATAAAATCTATTTACGTAAAACATATGAATGTGTCAGAAGCGTTTTGGCTTCCATATTGCAGTTTTGAATGTCACAATATTAATACGTAAATAGATATCCATATTACCTGCGTTTGACGGAGCACGGGATTGAGTTTGTATAATCTCTCACTCTTACTACAGTCAACTTCGTCGACCCTCGAGCAGACCATAGCCTCTTGATCAAATATGATCCTTTCAGGCAGAGAAATTTGATGTTTATTATGTCCATTGAAATGAATTCTCACGGTGAGGAAGACATCTCAAAATTTTACAGTTTTGGACGCATTTTATTGCGTGTGCTGGAAATGGCCCGTATATAAAGGGGTGAAGCGAAGAACATCTTCATAAGGATTTTTATAAAAATTATGAACGGCATTTGATATTTGCAAACTGTCACTGGATATTTACTCACATGCTAAATTTTACAATGCTGACATTTGCATCATTCCATTGCAAGATTACCAGAGCATTACCGAAGTCAATGTTTTTGACATGTACACATTAAAGTGTCTTTTAATATAAAATCTATTTACGTAAAAACATATGAATGTGTCAGAAGCGTTTTGGCTTCCATATTGCAGTTTTGAATGTCACAATATTAATACGTAAATAGATATCCATATTACCTGCGTTTGACGGAGCACGGGATTGAGTTTGTATAATCTCTCACTCTTACTACAGTCAACTTTGTCGACCCTAGAGCAGACCATAGTCTCTTGATCAAATATGATCCTTTCAGGCAGAGAAATTTGATGTTTATTATGTCCATTGAAATGAATTCTCACGGTGATGAAGACATCTCAAAATTTTACGGTTTTGGACGCATTTTATTGCGTGTGCTGGAAATGGCCTGTATATAAAGGGGTGAAGCGAAGAACATCTTTATAAGGATTTTTATAAAAATTATGAACGGTATTTGACTTTTGCAAACTGTCACTAGATATTTACTCACATGCTAAATTTTACAGTGCTGACATTGGCATCATTCCATTGCAAGATTACCAGAATATTACCGAAGTCAATTCATTTGACATGTACACATTAAAGCGTCTTTTAATATAAAATCTATTTACGTAAAAACATATGAATGTGGCAGAAGCATTTTGGCTTCAATATTTCAGTTTTGAATGTCACAATATTAGTACGTAAATAGATATCCATATTACCTGCGTTTGACGGAGCACGGGATTGAGTTTGTATAATCTCTCACTCTTACTACAGTCAACTTCGTCTACCCTCGAGCAGACCATAGTCTCTTGATCAAATATGATCCTTTCAGGCAGAGAAATTTGATGTTCATTATTTCATCTGAAATGAATTCTCACGGTGAAGAAGGCGACATTATACGGAAAGTTTGTGTACCATGTATGTGTGTTAGTGAAGTGCTGATTTGAAATTTTTCATGTAAAGATGGTCCCATTTAGGCAGAGAAATGTTATGTCCATTATCTCATCTGAATTGAATTCTCACGATGAAGAAGGCGACATTATTCGGAAAGTTTATGTACCATGTATGTGCGTTATTAAAGTGCTGATTTCAAATTTTTTATGTATTTCGGAAATTCGAGGACTACTGCGTACAAATATAAATTCTTGAAGAAATTGAGGAGAATCTCAGCGTGACGGTCCATAAAATAATGAAAACGAAGTATTTTAGTTCAATACGTTTCAGCTACAGATGTGTGCCTTCTTGAGTCAACTATAGTTAACTGGAAGTATTATGTATTTAATATTATATTTCGATTTCCGAAGAATGTAAATGTTATTCAAAATTTTGTGACAAATAAGTAGCAAGTATGAATGAATGAATTTTATTAATGCTTCACATTTCGTGTTACATGGACTTCTGTTTGTTACATGTTCCCCTCTACATTTCCAGTATACATTCTCTTCACCCTTTTTGTTTCTCTCTTACACACCTTTTAGATTTACATTACATTGCCATTTACGAACCCTCCCCCCTCACTTGCCCCCCCTCAACCCTCCTAACCCCCCCCCCCCCCCCACACACACACACATACGCACACACCGCACATACATCTCCGTATTCCGCCCTTCTTCTCCCGCTCTATCTCCCTCACTACCGCCCCGCTCTCCTTACTACACCTCTCCCTCCCTCTCTTTCTCTTTCTCTCTCTCCCTGCCCTTTCTCGTCCTCTCTATCATCTCCATCCATCTGTATCCCCATCCTCATTCATCACATCCATATTACTTTCCATTTTTTCCTTCACATACCTACATTCTCTCTTCAAATGCTCTATGTCTTTCCTTTTCTCCCCACATAACCTACACACTCTCTCTTCCTCCTCCATCCAATACCGGTTTGCCTTTTCCTCACTCCCACACCTCCATCTCGCTATCCTTACCAGCTTTTTGCCCTCGTTTCTTTTACTACTTCTAATATATTCCGGAATACCGTTCACTCTTTGGTACTGTTTACACGACCTAGACCCCTTTACCTTTTCACCTCTCTCCTGCTCATCCACTTCAATATCTCTCTCCCTAACCTTCTACCATGTATTCTCTCCTACAGCGTTCAACGCTGCCTCACTTAAACCTACTCTCCACAGGTAGTCTCTTCTTTCCCAACTCTCTCTCGTCCAATCCTCCCACTTGCTCCCCCGTTTCTCCCTCCTTCTCTGCCACATTCACAACTTCCCGATCTCTCCTCCCTCTCCTCTTTCTAGTGTTTCTTCAAATTTCCCCGCCCTCCACCCTGTCTCTACCTTCAGTTTATTTCTCTTCAGTTCTTCTCTCACTATATACCCGGGCGTTGTCCTATCCACCCCCAATATCCACCTCAGATTTTTCTCTTGCATACTCTCCATTTCCTTCCATTCCTTATACCCCCAAATCTCTACTCCGTAGTATATTATTCCTTTCACAATGCTGTCAAACAGCTTTAAACGCCACCTCACGTCCCCCTTAAACTTCCTCTCCCCATAACTCCACACCCATCCCATCGCTACCCTACCTTTTCTCATCCTTTCCCTAATGTGTTCTTTTTCCCCTCCATTACTTTCAATCACGTACCCCAAATACTTATATTTCTTTACCTCTTCCAGTCTTTTATCTCCCCACCACCAAAATCGCTCCTTCTCCCTCCCACCTTTCTTTCTAAAGACCATTATCTTCGACTTGTCCGTGCTCAGTTCCAACTTCTTTCCTTCCAAATACCTCTTCACTCCTCTTATTATATCTCTTAGCCCTTCCTCCTCCTCCGCCACCAGCACAATGTCATCTGCATACTCGATCGACCATACTTTTTCTTTTCCTATTTTTACTCCTCCTCTGCCCCGCTTCAATTCTTCCTCTATATCCGTTATATATATATATATTGAACAAGGTTGGACTCAGCGGGCAACCTTGGCGCACTCCTCTTTCTACCCAGAATTCCTTCGATACTTCCTCCCCTATTTTCACTACACACCTCGTCTCTTCATAAATTTCTTTAACTCTGTCTATCATCTCTTCGCTTACATTTCTTTTCCTCATCATCTCCCACAGTACTGTCCTATCTACATTATCAAAGGCTGCCTTCAAATCTATAAAAAACGTATAAACTTTTTTCTTTTTCTTCATCTTTTCCCCCACTATGTGTTTTAATACTTTTATATTCCCTACTGTCCCTCTTCCTTTCCTAAAACCCGCCTGCGCCCTCTACTCCACCCATTCTTCTCTTCTAACTCTTTTACTAACCTCTTATTCACCATATTCGCATACACTTTATACCCCGTACACGTTAGCGTTACTCCCCTATAATTTCCCGGCACTTTTTTATCTCCTCTTTTCCAGATCGGCACTACCACTCCTGTTCTCCACTTCTCTGGGAACCCCTCTCCCTCCCACACTCTTTTGATCACCTCCCACAACCTCTTCTCGATCTTTTCCCCACCGTTCTTCCACGCTTCATTTCTAATTCCGTCAATCCCCGCTGCTTTCCCCCGTTTCAACCGTTTTATTTCTCTATTGCATTCCTCCCAACTTATCTCTTCTTCTTCTGCCCTCCTTATTTTCTCTGCTCTCCTTGGCTCCTCCATTCTCTGCTCCATTCCCCCCAACACTTCTCTGAAATGCTCTACCCACCTTTCTATGGTTATTTCTTCGCATATCCTCTCCTTCTTTCTCCTCCCTCTATTTATAAATTCCCATGCTTCTGCTTGGGTTTTTATTTTTCCTATCTCTTGTTTCTCTTTTTTCCTGTAGTTTTCCTCTTTTGCCTCGCATAAACCTCTGTAACTCTTCCTACACTTCGTGTATTCTTCTTTACTTCCCCCATTTCTATACCTTCTTCTCGCTCTATTCAACTCTTTCTTTTTTCTCCGCATTCTTTATCCCACCACGGACACCATCCTATACCTCTTCTTTTCTTCCTTCTCCGTTCTACTACTGCCTCGTTTATTACCTTTTCCAAACCTTCCCACCCCTCTTCTTTCCATTCCACCTCCTCTATTCTTTTCTGGTATATCTTTATCCCTTCCTGCGACCAATCCTGTACATTTCCCCGCTCCTCTTTTTGCACTTCCCCTACTATCTGTCTTCTTCCAAAGTCGAATATCAGAGGTTGGTGATCCGACTCCACTCTGCACCCCACCTCCATTTTCTCTATCTTCTCCCACGCTTCCCAGTTCACCACTCCGTAATCAATTTACCGACCTCCCTTCCGCAAGTAACAGTAGCAAGTAACATTTCTTGTTTACACGAAAATAACCCGTAGTTCCGACGGTAATTTTAAAGTCTTTTCCTCCCACTACCTGGGTCAAATATATCCTGCTGCTTGAAAATGCTTACTGTTGTGCAATTTATAAAGTACAATTTGATTTTTCTATGGATCGAAAACGACCCTGGAGTCGGGATTAAGGATTAAATATTGAATATCCAAGCCAATTTTCAATAAGAAATCTTTGTGATAACAAGAAAATGTTAAAATATTCAATCTAAAAGAATAAAATATCGTCGAAATAAAATAAATTCAAGACTTGATGGAAATGTTATCGACTTGTCCTGAGATATATTACATATAATTTTATATTATATATGCATAGAAGTAGCGACATTTATTGCCAATTAGGTCCTGGAATTTGCATCGAGGAACCTATTGACAACTTAAGGATATAATTTAATGGACGCTCATTAAAAATCTTTGCTAAAATCGGTGAATCAACATTTATCAAAAACAATTTTGAAACAGTACTTATTTTATAGATGAGCAATTATCCTAAATTCAATAATTATTGATGAAAGTATATCGTAATGGCAAGAACAATTAAATATTTTAAAATGTATTGTAATTCAAAATTAAAGGAGTTAGAAATGCCCTATTAATACTTCGAAAGTCATTCGGTAAATTTACATTGTAACGTTTCATTGTTAAAAAAAAGACCCTGAAGTTATCGGCCACTTCATATGTTAATTCCTAATAATAATTAGAGATACAGTAAAAAAACTAATAAAGATATTGAATGAGAGAGTATATAAATTAATAAAAACGATAATAATAATAATCAAAATATAATATTAATAATAATGACAATTAGAGTTAAGGACTCTATGGTCTTTTATTATCTATTTAGTTTTAAGAATGGCGAAAATTAAATTCAGAGAGTTTATGGAAAGAATTCGGCAGCTTATTATGTTGACGTCTAATAACACGAGATAAGGCAGATAGGCCAGTCATTTAAGACTTTTAGCTTGCAAATGAACCGACACACAATTTTTGTTTCCTATGCGTCGGGGAGTAGGGGGGTCTGGAAAAGCTTATTTCCAAGTTGTTGTAGTCAGGGGGGGGGGGGGGCTTTTTTTTAGGGGCGGGGGAAGGCAAAAATCTTTGACCAAATTGAACGTATGACTGCGCATTTTGTAGCTTTTTTTCAAGCTCCACAATTTTCTTTTTCACGACCTTCCAACTAAGCTCAATGTTTTGTGAGTTACAGCCGTTTTAAGGGGAGGGACGATAACGTGTTTTTGTTTTTTTTTAATTTACCTTGGTTAAAAGATAGCACTTTTTCACCGCAAATAAAAGTTGTAGAGAAAGGTAGAGAAAAGAAAATGAGCTATGAGTCGACCCGATTGGTAAAAAATAGACCATAGAAGGCAGGCTCCCGTCCGTCGACGATCGAGCTGCGCGTATAAAATGGCCGCCGTGCAGGAGACGCGCCGACCGAGCTCGCTCTGAAGGAAATACTTAGCATTTTTATGAATCGGTATTTATTCTGTTCGTGTGCAAGAATTTTTTTCTGGCTCGAAAGTACGTCTGTGTCCTCCTTGAAGATCATTTCATCCTTTGGTTCATTTTCGAATGTCTCATCCTTACATACGTATGTTACGTATTTAGTACACACGAGATGAAAAGTTGACAGTCGACCCCACACAACTTTATGTAACAAATAAACGTCATCTATTACGTATAGGATTTTTTGCCCAACTCTAAAATTGCCCTTTGATCAACCATTGGTAAAAACTAAAATTCCGAAAGTAATGTAGATTTAGTACCATTTCTCATCCCTTCGGGACTGAACAGAGCTAGAGGGAAAGGCGCGAGCTCCAACTGCAGGTATCTTTTGATGTAATCGTCTGAGTGTTTTAAAATACAAATTCTTTGAAACAGTAACAACGTATCTATTGGTATTTTCTTCGAATTAATAGTGCTACAGTTCTGAACAGCCAATGGTTGGTTATACTTTTCCCTTTTTCTTTGACGCGATGGTAACGAAAGTGTTGTTGTACTAATGACATTATTCCCCATCCAATTGTCTCTGCTTCGTGGCAATTAATTTCTGCTGATCCAACAATGCCTGTTCCGATTGAATGACGTTTGTCGGTGACAGGGAAGGGATCGTGATCTGCGAGCCACATGTCAAATTGGTCGATATCTTCATTGTCCCGTCTGATACGCGTTGGTCGCATGTCGATGTGTTTGTTCACTGGTTGCGCAATACACTCCCATGAAACGTTCAATCGATTCGCAAATATTTTGTAAACTAATCATTCCTAATATTCACGAAGCTGAAGTACTATCATTAATATAATTTGTAATTTTGCATTCAAAAGCATTCAAACTGCACGATGAAAAATTAAATTGCTTAAGTAAGGAATTCATTATAATAGATTTTAGCGAATTCAAAGAACGAAAAGAAATAGATTGAAATTTTTAATTCGTTTTAATGCAAATCTGATTAACAGGAAAATAAAATCGAATTGGTGAAATCAGCTATTGCCGATTAAACATCCGCATCATATATAGCAGATATATTTTGATAATATTATTTTGGCATTTAGACGAATTAAATCCAAATGTGCAAATTGAATGATTTCTTTATTTTAATACGAATTTGAATTGTTAGGATAGTTATAAGAAAACATTAAAAGATTTTTGTTAAAGCTGCTTGCACCAGGTTACACCGTGCTACACTTTCTGACGTTATGCTCGAAGTTGAGAAATGACAGGACAACCGTAATCAAAGTTGACAATGTTTAATTCCTAATTCAAAATTTAACTAACAATGAATGTGTTTTATAAGTTAAATCTTTAAAATTGGTGTGATAATGAAAAATTGTATTATTCTCGAAAAATTTGATTAATGTTTATATGTGGATATTGTTTTTATTGCTAAATTACTTGTAAATCAATATCTTATAATGAATTCCCTAAATTTTGAAAATATTATATTCACCAGTCCTTTCTTTTATCGAAAAAATGAGTCCCCTAAAAAAATTAAAGTTTAAAGAACAATCCGAAAAAACTGCGACAGTACCAGCACTAGTTACCGCTCACAGACTTCAAACCTTGGCAATTATAAATATAGATAATATCACAATTTCAAAATTCAGGATTAGAAATTAAAATACCAGATCTTATTAAAACTGCAAAACCAGGTGCATTCCAACCAAACTTGGTACTTCCATATTTCATTAAAGAACCTAGTATTTATGTAGCAACCATAATCAAAGATTACTTATATATGTAACTACAGATCTTCGAAAAACTCACAAAAAGCTATTTATTTCGACAGTTAAACCTTATAATCCAGTTTGTGCCCAAACTATAGCTCACGGGATTAAATCACTTTTATAAAAAACAGGTAAATGAATTTAGTGCCTATTCTACCAGACATGCGTCTGTATCCGCAGCATATAATAAAGGAATCAATATAAATACAATAAGACGTACAGCGTGTAGGTCGAAAAATTCAAAAACATTCGCAAAATTTTATAACAGACCAATTCAAGGAGACAATAATACGTTCGCGTTATCATTATTAAGAGGCCGCAATAAATGTTAACTAACCATTGTTATTATATATATTATCTGGTTATGTTATGTAAATAATTGCAACATGTATTGTTCAACTTATAGTTGTTGCAAGTAAATTGAATAACTGATACCAACATCGAGTTTTTGAGAATCTCTGAACATCGACATGTTATCATCGAGAAAGAGAAGACGTTTCATATAATTACGATTGAACGTCGACCGCTTCTAGCTTCCCTACAACATACATGGAAATAACGAAGGGATATAGTTTTTATCGTGAAAATGGAGTCGTGTGTCTTATGAATGAAAATAAAATAATTTTAGATGGAAGAAGAATTAATAATAAATATGTTCCATTTATACAAGTAATTTCAGCGACGCTTTCTGCGAAAATTGCCCAACCAATTAAACTATGGCATCGAATTGATGTAATTTTCACAAAAAGAGAAGGTTACTATTCGTGTCATGTTGGAAATCATACAATTAAATCACATCCAAGTAGAGAGAAACGCAACCATTTACCTGGTCAACGTTTTCATTCAGATGTTTGTAATGTTGGAATTTTATCATGGAATAATTGCAAATATTTTCTTACATTGAAAGATGAAGCATCCGCATATCGCCATGTATTCTTTATGAAAACAAAAGATGGAGTATTAAGCATATTAAAACAGTTCTGTATGGATGCTGACAGAGAAACACGTAGAAAAGCAATATCTTTGAGAACAGATAATGGGAAAGAATATGTGAATGAATAAATCAACGAACTTCTCAAATCTATGGATATTATTCACGAATTTTCACCACCTTATTTCAAGCAATGTAATGGAATGGCTGAATGAGAAAATCGAACTTTATGTCATACTGCTAGATCGATGTTATTCAATACTGATTTATGAAAAGCAGATCAGCATTTACTTTGGACAGAAGTAATTGAAAAAGCAGCTTATCTTCGCAATCGCGTATCAAACAGAGGAATTCTAAACACAACTCCTTATTATGAATGGTTTGGAAAGAACGTTAACCATCTTCGTATTTTTGGTTCAAAGGCCTTTGTACATATTCCAGATATAAAGAGAGGGAAAATTGATCCAAAAGCGAAGAAAGCGATATTTGTAGGATGCGATTAATTTTCTGATAAAATTTATAGAGTTTATGATCTCGAAAGAAAAATTGTCGAAAGAGTATCAAGCGATGTAATACAAGATATAGACAACACTGATGACAAAATTTTGTTTTCTTTGCCAATTGATAATGAAGATGACGAAAATGTAAACGTAATTGTCGAATCATTATTACTCGAATATATTGACATAAATGAAGGTTCTAGAGATAACCGAATTAATTTCAACTTAGATTAGAGAAGAATATCTCTCTAATGGAATCTGAATTCTCAGATGCCATTAATTATGAAAATAGGGAATTTGCGAATGATGAGTTCTCAGATGCGATAGACTATGAACATGAGGAATCTGCGACGATCGAATCATGCAAGAAAAAGGGACATCCTTTCGAATCAAAGAATTGTGGAAAACCTATACCAGAAACACATAGAGTTTTAAGAAGCAAAACACATAGATCACCACATATTTCAACTCTGAAATCTTCGTCAGATCCTGTTTGATATGTTGACGCCATGTCTAGAGAAGATTTTGCATTATGGAAAAAGGCAATGGATGAAGAAATATCATCTCTCACGAAGACTCAAACGAGGAAGCTTGTAAAATTACCCAAAAATCAACCTATTATACCTTGCCGCTCCGCTTTTAAAACGAAAATGAATTCTGATGGAACCATAAATAGATATAAAGCCAGACTTGTTGCAAGAGGTTTTAATGAAACAAAAAGTATTGATTATTTAGAAACATTTTCAACTGTAGTTCGATACGAATCTATAAGAAGTATATTGGCTGCTAAAGTAAAATATGATATGGAAATAATACAGTTTGATGTAAAAACTGCTTTTCTAAATGACTCATTAGATGAAAACATATATATGCACCCGCCTGAAGGATACGAAGATGGTTCTGATAAAGTATGTTATTTGCAGAAATGCCTATATGGATTGAAGCAAGCGTCAAGAAATTGGAATAGTTGTTTTAATTCATTTTTATTTTCAAGGGGTTTTGTACAATCAGAATCTGACTCTTGTGTTTTTACAAGAAATCCGAATTCAGACAGTCAAATGATTCTATATCTTTATGTTGATGATGGAGTTATAGCATGTAAAAATAAAAACTTACTTGACAATTTTATTGTAGATCTAAAAAGAAAATTTGAAATCACATATCATAAACCGACTCGTTATGTTGGCATGGAAATTTCTTGTAATAGGAAATCAAATGAAATTTGTATTAATCAACAAGCTTACATAAAACGTATGTTACTTCGATTTGGCATGGAAGAATGTAAAACAGTGCCTGCATCATTGGATACTTCAGTTAAGTTGTCAGAATTTACAATTAAAAATAATATGACTAAAAGATTTCCTCATCGAGAAGCTATTGGCTGTTTAAATTATATCGCAATAATATCAAGACCCACATATTTCATTCGCTGTAAATGAACTTGATTGACATTGTAATGATCCACGTGAATTACATTGGAAAGCAGCTGAACATGTTATGAAATATTTAAAAGGGCAATAAATTTTTCATTACGTTATAGTAAACAATCTCATAGCAAAGTGTACGAATTTTGTGATTCAGATTATGGTGGTGATTTAGCAGAAAGAAAATCTACTTCTGGATATATCTTTATAGTGCAAGGTGGGCCTGTAGCATGGTCATCAATTTTACAACGGATCATAGCTCTTTCTTCGTCAGAAGCTGAATACATAGAAATTTTCGAAGCTTTAAAGGAAATTCTGTGGTTACGTCCTCTTCTTAAATCATTAAATTAAAAGTGGACAACCAAGCTGCTATCGCTATGTCTAAGAATCCAGAATTTCATAAGAAAGCAAAACATATTGGAGTACGACTTCATAGAATTATACAAGAACAACAAGCTTAGAATATTAAAGTTGCCTATATATTATATAACTTACGAAGGCGTTTGAGTCATAAATTTTAAAACTCATTCACTCGTTGAGTCATACGCTTTAATGTAAATTAGCCAGGCTCTAGACAAATTCACCGACGCATTTATTTACGACCAAATTGTCTTTGCAGCTCAGCACATCCATTTTACAAACTTGTTATTCGAATCTGTTGCTACGTGGACTGTACAGTGTTTTCAATACGTTCATTCAAGATGTTAGTGAACCATTGTATAACGCAATAATCTTGCAATTGATTTGTGATTTTTTATGATTACACAAATAATTTCCTTTGAGATCAGACACATTCGTCCCTCTTCCATACAGTACGGAATGAGTTGAGCTCTATTTATGTCGAACATGCATATTCGTGCCAGGTCTTGATAAATTAAAGGCCGGGGAACAAAGTTCCGAAAATCAAAACCCCGAAGCGCTAAATTTCGATATTGTGCGAGTCCAAGGTACTTTAATTTGCTTTCTTTTTGCCAAATTTTGAAAGACAAAGTGAAGAAAATGACTCTGAATCTATGCTACATCGAAATTTTGGCCTTTCGGTGTGTTGATTTTCGGAACTTTGTTCCCTGGCCAAATTGAAGTAAGGTTTAACCACCAATATTTGTTAATTTCCACCCATCAGAGAAATAGCTCGCCTTGTTGATTGCATTATTCACATTTAGTTTACTATTTGGGAGATTATTACCATCTTGTATGATCTTATCACGCAACTTGGTAAATAATTTGAGATCTAGAGTTCTTGTAACCCCAAGAATCTACTTCCGTAATCCTTTCTTTCTTTTGTTTATTAACTTATCGTTCATTGCTTAAAGCATGGTACGGAAATAATAGTAATTTTTTACATCTTAGTTATTCAAAGATGCACTGAAATCTATTTCATATTCGATGATTTTAATAAAGTTTCCCAAGCCTAACTAATACTATAATTATTCCAATTATTGAGTAGTCATGACTAATAAATGGCCAGTAACCTAGAGCCAAATTTAATATCTGGCAATATACTACTCCTGACCAGTGTTATGTGTATGTTCGAGACTCTCGACGGAGAAAAGCAGACTAGCAAGTTATTGCGAAAGTTACTTTCATTTTCAGTTTTCTACTACATTTCCAGATAATGGGGACAGAGCTAGTGTTTTCGTCGGAATCCTACTGAAATTGCGAATGTACGAGGAGGATACAAAGTACTTGTTTGTTACATCTGTACAAAAACCACGCCTTTACTTGCTGGTAAAGCGGGCGGCATGAAATGTATTCAGTACGTGTGTTTTCTGGCACCCGGCGGGAGTTTTCTCGATTTCGCACCTGTTTTTCATTTTTCACGATTTTGCACATGCCTTATACTTTACCAGCATTATGAAGGCGCAGTTTTAAATACAGATAGCTATATGGATAATTGGGGATTTAGTATCTCCAAACGAAGTTTGTTCATAAACATTTTCATTGAATGTTAACGTTTATTCGGGATTATATCTTGCAGAATACTTTTGATGGATCCACTTGAAGATCCCGTTTTTTAAGAAACTGTTTTTAGAGTATTTTTTAAAGACTATTTGCCTGTGATTATTTAGAAAGTTGGAAATACATTTATTGTCTGATAATTTCCGAAGAACCGATAAGCAGTTAACAGGGTGTCAAATGTTCCGTGTATATCAAAATAATTAGGTTTTTTTTCAGGAGCGGCGGTGGCTCAGTTGGTAGAGTATCGGCTTCGTAATCTGAAAACCCTGGTTCGATCCCGGCCTCTGCCATCTGTCATTGGGACACCTCTGTATTTGTTTATAAGTGTTTAATAACGCCAAAGCTCAGGTGGTTCCGATTCCACCTTCATAAACTGTAGGTCCATTTAGTCCCATGTGAGTTCACAAAAGTCGACGTAAAACAATAAAAAACAAAAATAATTAGGTTTTGATGACTCATAATATAAAATAAGAAGCTGTGGTGATATTTCATATAGATATATCACACAACCTTAATCTGAATAGGAGAAATCAATGTTAGTTTTTGCTAACAGCTGTCGACTGTAGTATGTTAGTATAACATATGTATGGGTAATAAATAAAAACCATTTTAATATACAACCATTATTATTAATAGCATTCAAATAATAATACGATTTCTTAGAAAATACATCTATACACTTTCGCTTACCACGAAAAATACTTTTCGAGCGTTGTTCGTTGTACGAGTTTATATACAAAATGCCAACGAATCATTGACGACGCAAGGAGTATATTTATAAAATAGGACTAAAAATACTAAATTATGACTAAATATAGAAATAGAATACACATTCGATATAAATAACCTAGTTGCAAAGGGTATGTAAATTAAAATTTCCTAGTAATGTTTAATCGCAATTCTCGCCCTACGACATTGGTGGACTTCAAATATCCAAATTCGGCATCCGGATTCTGAATTTGAAGTGAACAATTTACAGCAGGGCACGTATATGGATTAGATGTAAATAACAAAATGTGCTTTCTTGAACCAGACAAATATACTACAACCATTAAAAATGCCTTTCTGTATTTCATTTTGTATTTGTTATTTCTATTCAATGAAAAGACCTGAGAGAAAATACATTTTATTATTTTAAAGACCATCTATAATGAAAAACTAGCCATTTTAATTGTTCGCGGGCGATGAAATCATTAAGTCGTTGATCTTGTCGTTGTGCACGCTCGATTTCCAACTGATCAAGGAGAACATTTGAACGCCACAGTGGTGAGTTATAAATGCTGCAATGCTGTAGCTTGATGCGTGAACTACATTTTATAAGTTTAAAAGTCGTAAAATGTAGTTCTATCATTTACATGAGGATATACGTACATCTAATATCAAAATAATATGAATAAAATAACATTGTTTTCTATATAAATAACGCCAAAATAAATTCGTAATTTTCAAAGTATGTGCAAATTTGTACAGTAAATAAAAAATTATTTTGAAAATTTATTTAATAAATACGTAATTTTTACACTAATTTGGACAAACAAACAAACAAGTAATGAAATCCGGGAAATCACATTTTATTCGTCGAAAGTATTTACGCGCCTGCACAACACGTTATTGCCTTTATAGCAATCTTTCGATACATTAAGTAATACCTACATTGTAATATTCGCAAAGCAAAGCTACCATACATCAATTTTGTATTCCTTTAAACATTAAAAATTCGTAGCAACACGCGATATCTATCGCACACTTTACAGTAATGTTCGAAAACTCATACTTCACTTTGTGTGTATACCTACGAGAAACAGAGAGCATTTCGTTTTAACATATAAACCTAGTAAAATCAGAAAGCAATCTATTTGCTCTCCATAATCTTAACAACTACGGAAACTCCTCACCGGATTTCCAAGTCGATACGACCGATCAAAATCTCTTGACAGTAAGGCACGTCACATTAACTTTAATAAGTGTGAATCCATTTTATAAACATTTGCTTAATGAGGAATGTTATGGCAAAACTTAAGCTTAAAGTACTATAACGGTAGTGCGACGGAAAGATAAATACATGCTAATAGTCTTAGGATTCACGAATTACCAAAGTCAACGGAACAATTAGTCAAGAATCTCCCAGTCCAAATACCTTACATTCTTCCGTTATGGTGGTTGCATCGACGTAACGATATAAGAAGCACGTGATGTAAATTGTATTAGGGGTTGAGTGAAATGTTTAATATGAGATAATGTTATCAATTCATTTGCATTGGCTATATGTGAATTTCAAATTCATCGGGATATTTTTCTGATGTTGAATTTGCACATGGTTTCATATACCGTTAGATCTATGCAGAAATTTAATGCAGAAAACAGGCTATTCCTATTAATTATATTAAAATACAATAGGATTATTGATTCCTTCTTCGTCTGCATTTAGAATTTACGGGTCCATGCCTGCAGCTTTGAGTACTTTCATCAAACTCCGTTCCTTCCTCGCAAACGAATCGGAAATCAAGGATTTGCGTGGGTGTAAAACCTGGTGAACAATAGTGAAACAGACGGCAATCGCGGTAATCACTATAAAAACGATTTTTTGTTTTTTGTAAGCAATTAAATCCGCGATTACGTTTCTGCCCATGTTTTTTCCGTGACATGGATTTCACCGAATTAATTTCAGGTTTTTGTCTCTGAGTAGTGTTATATAGACTTTGCGGAGTTGTAGTATGCAAAGTAACTCCTTCAACTTTAGCTCTTCCAGTACTAATGTCAACGGGAATAGTTGTAGTTTCTATCACCAAGTCATTCAAATCCTTTTCGAATATTTTTACTTTTAATGGTGATTCGTTTTTCTGCGTCTTAAGATGCTGCGAGTCTGAGAAATCAATTTTATGCATTTCTGTCGTAGATGATTCTACTTGAAAAGTAGATCTAGCTTCAGAATCTGTATAAGTAATTTCTGTGGGCAAAGTGGTTATATCCATCCCAGCAGAATTGTGTGCATGCCATAGAGTAGTAGTAATTATTTCTTCAGTTGTCGTAATATCGTCTTCCATCTTTTGCACTTGCAAAAGATCTGATGGTTTCAGAAGTCCCTGATGTAGATTAGTAGGTAAGGTCTGTGGATGCTCTGTGATATGTTCCGTATCCAATATTGAAACATGATCATGAGCGTTAACGCTTGCGTGTTCTTCAAATTGTTGAGATGATAATATAATATTATCCGTATTATTTACCGACTCTGGAGTCATATACGTCGTTCCTGTTTCGGACTCTACAGTATTGACTTCTGACACACTCCTGTGAGTTGTAGATGGTATTGTAGTAAATCTTTCTAACCGCGCAGTAGAAGAGGTGGTTGATGGTGTTGTATATGTAGTCGTTGAAGGCGTAGTATGTGCAGTTGTTGACGACATTGTAGATATACTTGAGTATTGCGCTGTAGAAGTGGTCGTTGGTGGCGTTACGGATATAGATATTGCTGCTTCTGTAGTTGACACACTAGACGTTGTAGATTTTATCGGTCGTTGTATTCGTGAAGAAAAAGGACGCCTTCGGATAACCGGCTTTGGTGCTAGTTCATTGTAAGATTTCGGAGGTTTTGTAGCTTTATGTCCCATTAATGAAAATCCTCGTCTTATCATTACCGGATTTGGCGTGGTAGTAGGGGGAATGTAAACATAGTTTTTTCGCAATGATATAGGTACAAAAAATGATGATACCGTGGTTGTTTTGGATGTCGTGGGTACTGTCGTGGGTACTGTTGTGGGTACTGTTGTAACAATTGATTCTGTAGTTACTGTAGATGTTGAAGTAGAACCGGTGGTAGTTTCGATTTCATCAGGTATTTCAGTAAATGAATCGATAGAATCTACTGTCGTTATATCAGAATCATTTGGATTTTCGTTTCTTAAATATTCATTTATGTATTCCGGATCTATAGGTGTTTTACGATATTCCTTGACAGTTTTTGCGGAATGTTTTTGCTTCTCATCCTTGGGATTATGCGAAGACGAGGAATGTTCTTTACGCTCAGGTTCTTTATAATTAGTTGGTTCATAATTATCATCGACATAGTCCTGAATGTACTCTGGAATCTCAGTACTTTCATCGCTTCCATACTCCTTTGGATCATCTTTCTTTGGTAATTCATCAGTGAATTTGTAGACACCATCATTATTAACAGTTTCAGTTGATGCAAGCTTGTTTTCGACGGACAAATTCTGATGTTTCTCGGTATCTTGGGTATCATTGTTCTCTTTAGGTAAAACGATACTGTCGTCTCCAGTATTATCTATTCTTTCGAATGGGTGTTGCTCAGTTGAAGAAACCTCAACATCGATTAAAGTTGTCGAATCAATGTCCAATCCGTCAGTGTCTGAAAATTCAGAATCATTTTTATGTTTTCTACTTTTATGACGGGAAGTTTTTCGAATATTGTCTTCAGGATCTTCTATTCTTAAAGATTTATCTCTACGGTATTCACTTCTAAAACGTTTTCTATGTTTGAGTACTCTTTCATCTTCGTAATCGTCATCTGCTTCCGATGATTGATCAATATATTCAGAATTATCGTCAATTTCGAGTTCATCCGAATGTAAGACTTCTTCTTCTTTGTTTTTATTCCTTCGCCTATTATCGTTTCTAACCAAAGTATTGTATTCTTTTCTCTGGGAACCATTGGCATGAATATCTTCAACTTTTGTTGGGCTATCATTATTATTTTCTAATTTTGTAAGATCGTTGTTATTGTTTTCAACTTTCAGAGGATCTGCGGAAACTTCTTCAATCTTCGGGGCATTTGCATACACATTCTCAAGTTCTGGAGGATTTGATAATATTCTGGCGCTTTCGATTGCCAAAGCTTCCAACATTTCCTTTGTTGTTTTTGGTTTCGGCCGTTTAAAAATTTGTCCATCTATAAGATATTCATCGGATTCCAACGATATATTTTCAGAAGGTTTTCTTCTATTTGACCTTCTTGAACCACTGCTTTTCGATTTTGTTCTTTCTTCAAATTCCTCTTCACTATCATAATCATCAAAAAGCCGGTCCCGGTGTCTAGGCTGTTTTCTCCTGGATTGTGTTCTTCTACGTGGATTTTTTCTACTTCTTATAATTTCCTCTTCTTCATCAGAATATTCTGCATATTCATCTCGGTATCGTGACCTGGATTTACTTGGCCTTCTAAAGTTTTCACGACTGTACTCTTCTTCTTCATCATCTACATCGTAAGCTCTACGTGAAGGTTTTCCCCTTCGCCCTTGATTCGATCTACGAGGTATATATTCATCCGAAGATTCAAAACTTTCTGGATATTCCACAGATTCGCTATCTTCATAACGCCGACGACCGCTTTTCTTAGTATTTGACGAAGATCTTGTTTGTAGTAATTCTTCAGCAGATTTATCCGTCTTTTTGTGAATTGTTGTATTCGACTTCGCATGGGAGGTTCCGTTTCTTTCCACTGATAACGGTGGTTCCTGTATAGAAGTCACGTCATCCGCATTTATATTTGTACTTTTTAATTCTCCTGTATTTTTGTCCTTTTTAGCAGGCTCATTGTTACTGCTAGTCTTTATTTCTGATAAGTTTGTTGAATTATTATTTACATTTGATTCCATTGTTTTTGTACGTGAAACATTATCTGTAGTATCCAAAATTTTTTCCTCAACTCTTAACTTGTCATCGGATGCAAAAGTGGTCGTTTCGGCATAAAACTCGGGATCATCCAGTTCCGTTGTATTTACTTCGGTTTCGACAAATTCCGAATCGGCAACATCTCCATTGGTTATAGGTAATCCTAATAGAACAGCTCGAAACTTTGCTAAATTTACTTTAAGATCTTTAATATCTTTTATGTCATCGTTATAAAATGAATCATCGGCGATTTCTACCGAGGACCCTTGTGAATTCGTAGACCTCTTCTTTCTAATTCCTACTTCAGATCTTCTGGTAATTACAATTCTACGATCGTTACGAATTTTTGGGACGTCTCTATAGAATGGGTCGAAAGATTCGTCGCCTTCTTTGTAATCGTCATAGCTTACTGGAATTGTTGGTAAAGGAAGCGTAATCAATTGGCTAGCATTGAGTGGTCTTCCGGATTCATCACTGACACTCGCTTTAGCAGTAACGATCACTCTCGATTGCGATGGAAGTAAAGGTGATGGATTTTGTACAATTCTTTGTATATCGGGTGGTGGAAGATTTATGGTAATCTGGTGAGGTTTTAGTTGAGGAATTGGCGGAGGCGGTGGCACGTGAATGTGTTGGGTTACTTGTTCCGATGGTTTTTGCGGTTTAGGTGACGTTCTTTGAGTGGCGTAGAATGCACTGATCGTTGTTTGCAGGGTATTTGGTGTGGGCAAATAGTTAATTGATATTCTCTGTTGTTGTGAACTATGGCTGCTTTTCGTTTGAATAACAGAACGAGCTTCCTGCTGTGGTATTGGAGAAATTGTGAGCTTTGAGACCTAAACAGACAAAAATATATTTTATTCATTATATTTACTATAAAGGAATGCATATGCGAGTTTTAAAGAAGTATAGAATATTACCTTTCCCTTATTGCCCGACTGCATTGCCTCCAGTGGCCTTCTTTCCTCGTGATGTTCTACTTCATCGTCAGTGTTATCTTGATAATCATCAATATCTCTTGCGTTACTGTTATGTATGTTGAATTGTTCAGTAGTGCTGGCTATTCCGTGGTTGTGGAATATTGGATTAATCAGGTTCGGATTATTTGCATTATTGTTGAGTAAGGTTTGAATAGTTGATGAACTAGAATGAAATTGAAGAGGTGTGACAGTTGAAGGTTCGTTATGTATGATTTGAGTGCCAGCGGTCGAGCTGTATCTTATTTGATGAACTTGAGGCGTTGGCGTGGTCGAGCTAACACCTTGGTTGCTGAATAATTGATACGAGGTGGCTTGGTTATTGTTTCGTTCATCGTTATTATGGAAAATGTATTGGTGGTGATATCCGCCATTTTTGTCATCAAAAATTGACTTTGATTGACTCGGTTGAACTGATTGGAAGGCGGGCTGTGGCTGATAATGTTGAGGATATCCGGTGGGACGTTGAAATTCGTTAGATGAGGTTGTTGAAGGCTGACTAGGGTGTAAAGTTGTAGTAGAGATTGTACTGGTCGTCGTGGGTCTGGCTGATGTTGTGTGTTGCTGACGATCATCTCTCGTTTCTATCTGGTCATCATCTGTTTCATCGTCTTCGTGGAGACTGGAGCATAAAAAAGATTATGGATATAAATTTTAATAGTGAAATAAAAATGTTCATTGTAGTAAGTGGGTTTTGATGTGATGTGATTATGAGAATTGCATTAATGCGACACTCAGAAAAAAATCCCGGTTAAAATTACTACATACTGTTCTGGTTAATATAATCGGAAAATATTTACCAGAAAGATTGGTACCACTTTGATAAACCTTTGGAATATCTACTTGTTCGAAATTAAAAAATGTAGATTAGTTCTTACACGTAGTTTTGCCGCCTGATCATAAATATGACAATAAAAATTGGCACTCGGCAAAACCAAGGTTTTTGCAGAGTACCAAATTTTTATTGTTATATTCGTGATCACAAGGCAAAAATACATCAAAAACGTGTTGTACATTTTTCAGTTTCGAACAAGGTTTACCGTCATTTTTTCTGGTTGAATCTATTAGGCATATAGTTATATTTGTGAACTTTAGATGACCGGCGATATTAACATAGAAACATAGGTGAGTGTCCTAAGGGTTTTAGTTTCAGTATTGCAGATTTGAATTTTGTAATATTAATATGTTCATAGATATGCATATTACCTGAGTGTGACGGCGTTGTTTCCGTATAGCTCGAGATTGAGATTATAGAATCTCTCACTCTTACTACAGTCAACTTCGTCGACCCTCTCGCAGACCCTAGTTTCCTGGTCAAAGACGGTGCCATTCAGGCAGAGAAACTTGATATCCATTATCTCATCTGAAATGAATTCTCACGGTGAAGAAGACGACATTATTCGGAAAGTTTGTGTACCATGTATGTGTGTTAGTGAAGTGCTGATTTGCAATTTGTTATGTATTTGTGCAATTCCAGGACTACTGTGTAAATGTCGAAATGGTTAAGAAGACTAAGTGAAATGTTAAATATTTTGTATATACTTCTTTTGTATCGTGATATTTTTATATTGTTAATTGCGAAATGAAAATTAAAATTGTGAAATGTTACGTGTTAAGTAATGTAAATGAACATAACATTTTTTCCGTAAATAAAGTTAAATGGAAGTATTATGTATTTAATATTATATTTCGATTTCCAAAGAATGTAAATGTTAATCGAAATGTTATGATAAATATGCGGCATAACTTTTCTTATTTACACGAAAATAAATTTTGGAATAATCAAATCTTTGTCATATTAAGAAAATTTCAAAATATTCAATCTAAAAGAATTAAAAATCTCTTTCAAGACTTGATGGACATTTTGTTATCAACTTGTCTTGAGATATTTTATGTTATATATACATAGAATTAGCGACATTTTTTAGCAATTAAGTCGTGGAATTTGCATCGAGTAATCTATTGTCAACTTAAGAATATAATTTAACGCACTTACGCGGTATGTGATCTTATGCGTATAACTTTCATTTACAGGAATTTCAATAATAATGTAACAAATAAATTGGGCAATATACTTCACCGTTACTATAACGATGCTCATTAAAAATCTTTACTAAAACCGGTAATAAACATCGCTATAAATACATGCGTTATATTTCAATTTTAATTGCGATTTCATACAGTTGTAAACTCTTCCTCGTAAAAAATACAGTTAACGTATTAATATTATATTATCTCATTAATCTTGAAGAAAATTCACTGACTGTAATGAGTAGCAATAACCAAGGGAATATTCGTTATCTGAAGAAAAATGATAACATGTATTGATGTGTCCAAAATCATGTATCCATACGATTTCGTATCAGGACGTGTATTTTATTCTGATTATTTATGTCAGTTCTGATTAATTTCCTTTTAAATCTTAAAATTCTTAAAATAGTTTTCAGGATTTATCAAAAACAATTTTGAAACAATACTTCTTTCATAGATGATCAATTAGTTTAAATTCAATAATTATTGATGAACGCATAATATCCTGATGGCAAAACAAATAAATATTTCGAAATGTATTGTAATTAAAAAATAAAAGGAGTTAGAAATATTCTATTAATACTGCGAAAGTCGTTCGGTAACGATTCATTGTTTAAAAAATTAGAGCCCGAAGCTAGCGGCCACTTCATATTAAATTATAATAATATTTATAGATAAAGTAAAAAACAATACAAATTGCAAAACTTTCCATTAGTGAACCTATTAACGTCCAAGATTCCATAACATTTTGATCTACTCGAACGATTCTTATAAAACTGAAAGCATCTATCAAATTAGACCCAAATTATATTCCTATGTTCGCGAGGTCGCTCTTCAAGATTCCGAAGTCAAAATTAACATTCACCCAACAGAAAATTCAATATGTGCCAAATTTGACGAAAACTGCTTAAAAGGTTGCAAATATTTTTGTTCACCATTTTTTTTAAATCACTTGCAGTACTGGTATTCGATTGGAAATATGCATGATGGTGCACGGGATACTTCAATGTTAAGAAAAATTTAACTTTTCTCTTACTAAATATCCAAAATGGCAGAAATATGATAAATTCTCATAAATGCTTTTTTTTCAAATATTTGATCGTAATAATTTTAATACTTATGAAATTTGGTGAAAATAATGATGGTAATGTTTTTTGGATCGCTGATTACGAATCCATCATCGGATTTACGAAATTCGAAATGGAGGATGCAATATGGCGGAATGAAAAATTCTGAAAACCATGAAATCTGCAGAAAATTACAATCTTTATGTTCTTTGGGTCACTGATTACGAATCCGTTATTAGATTCTCGAAATTCAAAATGGCCGATGCAATATGGTGAAATGTAAAATTTTGAAAATGATGAAATTTGGCGAAAATCACAGTCTTTATGTTTTTTGGATAGCTGATTAAGAATCCGACTAATGACTTTTGAAATTCAAAATGGCGGATGGTATATATCGTGAATGTAATGTCCAAATGATTACTATTTACAAATAAAAATGCGGATACTTCATATACATTCCTGTATTTTATTCTACGCTCGGCGTGACCTACAGGCAGTGACGTAGTCTCTCTGAGTCAATCGGGGTGCTTTATTTGTGTCAGTCCCCTTGCCTCTCATCATCTTCAATTTTCTTAGTGACTTTTTTTGAGACATGAATTACATATGTATGCTTTAGATTTGCCACAGAAAAAGTTGGTCCTTATTGGACAATTTTTACAGACTTTTTGTAGTTTATTACGAGTTATTTTATGTGCTCTTCGTTTCATTTGACCTGCTTTAATGTAGCTTTTAGCAATCGAAATTGCAAAATCTTTTGTTCCCATTTTCATCTTTGGATCACCTGCAGCGTTATAGAGTACGAGGGCATTTACAAGAGAGGCTTGGATTATTCTAACAAAAATGACCCATGTCCACTTCTTTGAACATATACTAAGAGGAAGTAAATTATTGCAGTGTCTACCGTGAAGGTCAACTCCTCCCATGAATTTATTGTAGAGGTGAAAAGCTTGCGGAAATGGCATTTCAATTTTGAACTGTGCACTTGAACTGAATCGGTTTGACGGCATTAAGGGAGTAATTCCTGCAGCAGTGGATATAATAGAGACCGGTTTGGAATCCGTTACAGTTATGTAATTCATACTACTGTTACGGTTATGCTTCACTACGTATTCACCTCTCAAAGACTTCTTATCGATAATATTTTTCTCCTTCACACGATTTTCTCTGACTGTGCTTGTACATTTCAAACCAAGCTTATTCAAGTGTACTATCAGATCGGGACTTGTGAAGTAGTTGTCGAAATAAAGGCGGAATGGAGATATCCTACTTGCAGGTACAATTTTGAAAAATGATTATAGTAAGTTCATTACTACTCGCGAACCTAGCGCGCATTTGCTCAATTTACTTTCAATAGTTGAATTTTTCCCACTATATGAATCAAGATATAATATAACATATTGTTTCAGATGCGTTCTTGCGTACGATTTGGCCATCATCTCTAATCATTGTCTCATCAACAGACAATTCGGTATTCCATATGTCCAATTTTAGAATATTTCTTTGGAATAATTTAAGCACGGTACGAACATTCCAGTTCTTATCTTCGGGATTTTCATCTTTAGATTTTGCATACTTTATTCCTGGCTTGATTCGTTCGAATGTGTTGCGAGGCACCTCAAAACTACTTTGATAAGATTGGATTGGTCGACTGTTACGGACAGAATCGATGTTTTATCGACTGCGGTACCCGGTGTAGATTTTTTCCCACAAAGGTGGTTTTCCCTATGGATTGCACACCCGAATGGGGGTACCTCTTAAAATGAAGGTGTCCTGTTAGGAAAATTATGTAAAAGGCCTTTCAAAATGGTGACGATCTCGATAAAATTATTTGTAATTCGAATATTATAATATCGATATATAAAACGACGTTGCAGTCTATTTAAATGTTCGAGAGTGAAAAATCGAACTAAGATGTGAAAAACTGACGATAGGGTATGAGGGAACGTTTCGGAACGTGGTCGGGTTAGGAAGTCCGCGTCGCGATCGGATCGTCACCTGCACTGATCGGAATAAATAATTAAGATTTTTAGTCGGCCGATCCAATTGTGCGTTTTCATTTGAAGCCCTTCCACCAATAGTTAACAGTCGACCAATAATCTGTCTGAGATTCTTTTATTGAAAGAAATTATACTATTCCAATAAAAGAATTCAAATCTTCAATTTGTACTCCCACGTTATTCTCCACTCGCTTCAATAATGTGTTGTTTCATTTCTGTACAGAAGAATGTTATAGACAGTTCTCCAGGGTCACTATTTCGGTACCGGACATATAAGTAATGCCAATCCCATTTCACACGCGAAAAGCCGTCAGTGCTTTGGACGTTTGCGTGTCCCCTAGCGGCAATCGGAAGAAGCTCGCTGACCCCCACACTAAAAATGCACTGGCCGCCACTGGGCGAAATACAAGCTTCGAAACTGCAGACGGCAATTTCATATGTGAACTTTAATTCATTATGGTCATATACCCATACTAGTTCACGGTTCTTGGATATTTTCTTTTATGTCCTTTTTGCAGGGAAGACAAATTTTATATAAATCTATTGATTTGGTAATACGCATATGGTAAAAATATATGCACTACAATTTTTTTTCGGGATATTTATCATGTTTGTAATTGTTGTTTCGAAAACGACCAAGATTCCCTGCTTTTTCTCAAGGATAATAGAATAGTAAAATTCAAAACGAAAAGTTTTTCCGTTAATTTTCATAATTTTATATTCTACCATATTGTATCCGCCTTTTTCAATCTCGAGAATCTAATAACGGATTCATAATCAGTAACCCAAAGAACATAAAGATTGTAATTTTCACAAAATTTCATGGTTTTTAAAATTTTAGTTTCCGCCATATTGCATCCTCCATTTCGAATTTCCAGAATCTGATGACGGATTCGTAATCAACAATCCAAAAAATATAACTCAAGAAAATGTATAGAAGACAAATAGGTTAAGAATAATTTAATTTAATTTAATTTTTTGTGATGTTACAAACGATAATTGCATTAAAAACAATTTAATTTCTGGTCTTTAAGTCTCTGGAGAGAATATCAAACCGCTTAAAATATTTCCGAATTGGCCGCTAGTAGGATCCGCTAACTTCGGGCTAATTTTAAAACATCGCTGAAAAGCGTATTATTTAGGCGATTATTTACATCAGAAAAGTAGACTCCGATTCATTGAAATCAGTTAATTAAAATTTATTAATAGAACGATTTCGTTCTGTGGTTTAAAAGATATCCTATGAGACGCTATTCAATACCTTTCAAGAGTTCGGAAACACAGTGTTCGACAGTTTCAAAAATTCAAATTGTTCACTAACTGTACCTATATATATATATCTTTCTTTGCAGTCTCGACACTATCTACTAAATAATTACTTACAAATGCCTCGACTGAACAACAATCTTTTTATCGAACGAATTGAAAGGCTTATCCCGAGCAGCAATTCGATTTGAATAACGGATCGAGACCTCGATAATTCAATAAATTTCCAGAGAATGTGACGGTCGTCACTGTGAGTGACTAGTTTCATCGCTTGAAGCTGAGCTCATGGCGAAGATCCTTATTTTCCGATTGTTAAAATATCATGCGATATCGCAATATATGCATGCAATTATGTGATTGGCTATTTTATAAAGTACTCAAAACCGACGTACATAACAATGATCTGTTTTAATTGAAAATAACGAAATCCAGAGATATAGAAAGAAAATTATTGTTTTTAGTACCGAAGATTGAATCAATACAAAAATCGACAATCACAAAATTGTATGATGACAATAGACTTTTTAAATCATGCAATACCTGTTGTCGTGAACCGATAAGGCCATAAAAAGAAATAATTTGAATAATATTTGCGATCTATAAAATCAGTTTAGAAAAGAATAGCGATGTTAATTCATGCGAATGATTTGATTTTATTTTAATCAAATTTGTTAAAATCGGAAAAATAGATTCATTTATGTTTTGTGAAAGGTGAAAGATTTATTAGAATAATGAGATGTTCGAGTAATGAAATGGAAAATTTTGTTATTATTTAAAACAAACAGTATATGCCAATCTTGTATTTGGTGCGTTGTGAAGTCTGAGTTGAGTTTTGTAGAATACAGTGTAATTTTGTAATATTGATATTCAGTAATTAATGTACGAATAATTGAGGTCTGTTTGAATATACCTCGTTTTATATTTCTGTATAACTAACTTTTAAAATTGTATAAGCGTTCAAGATACTGCATTACCTTTCTGCCCAATGGTGCACACATGAAACATCTGACAACCAGCTTCAACGTCGGCATAATATCCTCCAATCACCTTTCCCTGGCACGAAAAGTTTGTCTCGGGAAGATTGTCAAAATCCAAGTACTGCATAAATAGAATTTATCGATTATATAATTTTAATAATTGTAATTCCTCTTGGAATTGGAAACCCAGTAATCGAAAATGGATTAAAAACTATTGAAATACATTCATTTTTAATCGTTTTGAATTCGTATTTTGGGAAAACCGAATCCATCAGTTCTATTTGTTCATAGACATAGGAAATTTGATTCTTGGGTCCATGCGAATTAGGGTCTAATTCACGCATTCCCATTCCATATTACACAGAGAGAAAAAGAAGGTTAACGGAATCATGAAGAAATGGTAAAAACAGTTATACAGTATACTAATAGTAAAATTAACAATGTGAAAAGCTACAGCTCGCAGAGTGTTACTTTTGCAATTCAGAACATTGTGAAAAGGGCTATACAATAATTCTTTTTAGTAAGGAAAGGGGATATTTTCGTTTAATTTATTTTATTATGTCCATTTCACGGTACGGTAATGTTTGAATTGACTATTTAAGTATGAAACTGAAGTACCGAGTATCTGAGGTTATGTACGATGATACGTACTTAAATATCGGGAAATGGTAAACTGAACAAAATTATGTTCTTGTCTATTATAGAAATGATTAAATTAACTACTTTTTGTTATCAAATGTTTTACTATTATGAAATAGTTTCATTAACCACTTTTCTTCTCTCTGTGTACGAATTGGCTAAAAAATAAGCATTTGGTGCGTCTCAATTCAGAAGAAATAAAAGAAAAAACCATAACTTTCATTTGTAATTTTGCATTCAAATTGCACAACGAAAAGGATATTATTATTTTGTTATTCAAAAACGTTCAATTCATTTTCATGCATGTTATTTCATATGTATCAGTATTATTTCGTAGCAATACAATTATTACTGTTGCAAACCATTCGTCAGTTTGGATAGAAATGTATTAATTGGCTTAAGAATGGAATTCATATTAATAGATTTTAGCGAATTCAAAGAACGAAAAGAAATATATTAGAATGTTTAATTAATCTTAATCCAATTCTGATTAATATGAAAATAAAATAGAATTTGTGGAATCAGCTAATGACGATTAAAAAGCCACTAACAATTAGTATTATTTATTGAAAATAAATAGATTTTTTATTAGCCAAATTCACCAACATATGACATCTAGACGAATTAAATCCGAATGTGAAAATTGAATATTATCGTTATATCGTTATATACTTACACCAGGTTCCCCCGCGCTACATAATCTGACGCCATGCTCGAAGTTGAGTAATGACAGAATAACTGTAATCAAAATTGACAACGTTTAATTCATAATTCAAAATGTTACATCATTCGTTTATAAATTATTGCCATTATAAATATTTTTAAAAATTTATTCATGATAAAAGTACAAGTACAAATGAAGGTTTTAATGATTATTTAAACCATATTTAATCTATGCTTCCTAATCGATCTCACATGGACAAGGGTATATTGAAAATATGACGTTTTGACAGAGACCAATGCTTCCCAATAACCGATACGCATTGCTTACTTTGTCATTGTGCCCCACCAATCGATATGAGAAATGATGTGTTCCAGGCTGGTTCTATTGAGTGCATTGATATTAATCATTGCACCCAACGGTTTAATTTAGTCCAAAAAAATTTGTATTAAAAAATCGTTTTCTCACATTTTTTAAAGCAGACCTATCATTAATCAAAACTTAATGACTTTCTACCTTATTATCATACTGCGTACATTTTTGTAATTGAAAAATAATACAAGGAATTGCGTCATAGAATCAACTTTGTAGATAGTTCTAAATCATTCATGTAAGTTCCCTGATATGTAATTTGCATATAAGGAGTCAGTTATACGTACTATGAATTCAAATCGAATTTACTTTTTTTAAGTTAAACTTATGTTTACAAACTTTCCTCGTATAAATTCTCATAATTGACAGGCTGTTATATACATGCATCTTATTGTCTAAATTGGAGGATTGCTTTTTATTTGACCTGTATGCTTTTTGCTTGGAGAATGTCAATATTGATGAAAAATACATTAAAAGATAAAGAATGTATGTAAATGGAAAAGAGGATGTATTTAATTTCACCGAATAAAAATTATCAATTTAATATTCTAATTATACCGTGTTTTAAATACGTATTATTTTTCGGTTCCAATCACGTCCAACCCGAACGATGAATTTGAATATTTGTAGTTAAGAATATTCAGTACTTGATAATTGTACAATAAATTCTTATAAGGCACTTTGCAATAATATGTAAATGATTTACGTATTTAAGCTCAAAATAATTAAGGATTCCACAATAATTTCTATTACTTCATAAAGAAAAAAAAACCTTTAAATGCAATATGAACAAAAATCCAACTACGGATTTGTAATAAATATACATGTCCAAAGTTTGTATCATTGCCATTATAGAATTCTCGTTTTTATTGTAGGAATATGATTGAATGAACATCTTCGTTATTAATGGGTTGCGGGCCCCTTCATCGATATTGTTTCCCTGGATAGAGATTTGGCTGGTTGAACTAGCCATTATCCTAGCGGCTGGGTATATCTGTTCGGTAGAATCTTGGTAGAAATATACACGAATTCTAGATGAAAACCCGCTAGACTACTAACTTATTAACCGACACATAAAGCAGTAATTACAAACTGAAAATATTATATTAAATTTGTATAATATTTAGGGAGTAATCGATTCGACAAAATGAGCAGGTGTAAATGTAAACAATTTTTCTTTCGAAATAAAGCTTAGATCTTTACAACAGCTTTGTTAACAATCACGACAGCATGTGTAGGCGAATCAGCTGAAAGCAAACCGCCATATTGGGAGTTCGATCGAGAGGTATTCCAGATTCACGAATGGAGCTTGAAGGAGCTTGACGCACTCATGTTAAACTGATTAGCTGTCTCAATGTCTCGCATCTCGGTAGACGTACGCCAGAATTCATGTTATTTTTAGTAGGATTTCTATCCATATTATAGAGCTAGTTTCTAGCCAGCTCATCGAAATCTAGGATAATTCTGGGCAGATTCTCGTGACCATCTCCACCAGGGTTTGACCGAGAATCTATTGTAAAAAACACCAATGACACACAGTCATCAGGATGACAATTGCTTGGTTCGCTTTATTTTGTATTGCATTATATTATTAATGCAGTTCGGTAAATTTGTAATAAATACACCTGAATATAACAAATATTCAATTGCTAAAGCAACATTTCAACACTACTTATGGAGAGCGATTTAGCAGTTTGCTTCCTGTTGGTTCGACTGGTTATAGTCTGTTGCGGGCAGAATCGATGTTTTATCAACTGGGATACCCAGCGTCGATTTTCTCCCTCAAAGGTGGTTTTCCCCATTGCACATCCACAATGGTGGTACCTCTTAAAGTGAAGGTGATCTGTTATAGGTCATTATCTATATAGGCCCTTCAAAACAGTGACGATCTCAATTAATGATTTGCTATTTCAATATTACAATATCGATTTATAAGGTACCGATTCAGTATAATTAAATGGAAATTAGGAAAAGTCAAACTAAAAAGATTTGAAAAAGTAGATAAAGTTTTCCGTATCGCGATTGGTTCCTCACCACGGATCGGAATAAAATTTAAACATTGCTTTCGACCGATCAAACCATCCGTTTTGATTCCAGCCTTCTACCAGTCATTAGTAACATAGTCGTTACCATCACAATTCAAAATATTGAAGATGAAATGAAGTTAGACCCTGGAACAAACCAAATTAGCAATGATCCTTTTTTCACTTATAATTAGTCAATGATATTTATCCATTATTGCTTTGGTCTACAGTTGACAGTACAATCACTTTTGACATTTATAATTTCTATATTTCATATGGTTTCTAGAAATAGAGAGCTTTTGACAAACTGGTCTGCTGGCAAAAGGAACTATTCCAAGTCATCGATATATTCAATAAACGCATTGATATGACCATACTCAATTGTGATTCAAGATTAATCAAAGTTACTTCCAATGTCCGTTTCTAGAATTTATAATATGCGAAATTTCGCACTCAAGAAATTTACAGCTAAATTTCCAGGACTTAAGAGGTATTTTCCATAATACTTGCAATTATGGAAATGCGATTGGTTCATCTGTTATTTCGTTCTTCTTAAAATCTTTCGTTGCGGTTACGACCTCGGAGTCGTACAGTTGCTGCAGTATTGTAAACCATCACATTGACGGGCAGCTATACTAATCGTTAACATATACTCCCACTGAAAATGCAGCCACGATGGCAATAGTACTGGCAAAAACAATAACGGTTCGTTCGTCGAGAGCCGCAATAATAAACCAATTATGTAAAACACTTAACGGGATTAGTAAAACATCGTGTCGAAAGAACGATAAGAGAGGCCAGAAAAGGAGTTTGCGAAGCCGACATTCTTAAATGACGTGAACTATCGTCGCAAGGCGAGAGGAAAAATTGCCTCGACTCTTCTCGACGATAATTTCCCAGCACGCGGGCAATTTAAACTTTTGCGTAATGCAAGTCGGCCGATGCTGCCGTTGCTCCAGGGGAATCCCCGAGCATCAAAAATCCATGGAAAATGTTCGATGCGTCCGTGGGCAATCCCGCATATGCACGCATGGGCATCATCCATATGAGGATCATACTGAGGTATTTTGTCAACAAACTCAAATCACACGGTGACTTTTTTGTGTATCATTTCAAAGTCGAGGAATTTCGCTCAGTTGTACCGTGAGCGTTTCGTGGAAAACTATTGTTTCGTACACCACTAACGAATTACTTAATTACGGCAACGCCAATTGTGTCATTTCTTGTGTTTATGTTCTACTTTTTAAATCGGTTCGTTACGATCTTGGTTCGGTTGAAATTGAGTCTTACTAGAAAATTAAGCTGTCCTAGACTTTTATTGTTTCTGGTAATTGCTACAATAATCGAAACAACTGATTTTTATTATACATCAAGGCGTTCGTTCTGCACCTGGAAGTAATGGATAGGTGTGCATTCTTGGGAAATCACTAATGTAGTCGTGAATATTAAGATTGACGTTAGAGCTAAAAATATATAGCATATTGAAACTCAGAGTTGATGAAAACGATGGAACTGTTTTGCAAGACCTTTTAATATTCGTTACATAAATCAACATTCCATTAATCTGTGAAGAAGAATATCACCTATGTGTGATATTTATTTTATTGAGATTGCATATTAAAAAATAATTTTGTTTCATAAATAAATGTACATGTTTGATAATGTTTGTTACGTTAGGTGACATACCATATTATCAATTAAATATTTAGTATCTAATAAAGTTTGCAATCCCCTGACTAGCACGGGATCTACGCAGCACCCACTACGTTTGCTGATAAGGTGCAAGTTGCAGTCACCTGATGTGGACATGGTCCGGCAGTATTAAGGCCCACCTTATCAGGCATGCATAACTGCTGTCTGATCAGGTTCTAATCAGTCAATGTTAAGGTACACTTTATCAGGCATGTCTGATGGCAGCATGGTCAAGGCCTGATCAGGAAGTAGTAAGGTACACTATCAGACGGTCCTTATTCCTGCCTGGTCAGCTCCTGATCAGTTCTCAGGCAACCTGGACATATTGCTGCTCGGTTTGTGCATACAATTTATTAACTGTTTTACTCAAAGAGTTTAATAAATGGAAAAAACCGACATTTTCAAGTTAAATGATATTTAATTAATTTATTAATATAACAAATATTGTACAGCTCAGTGTACTCGATGCAAATTTAGTTCCCCGTTGGATAATAATAGCTTAAATAAAATCTAACAGTCGTTAATGTACAATTTAAAAATACTTCCTGTAACAATAACATAGATGAATTTGCTATTTATAAGTTGAAATAATGAAATACAGTTGCTTCAAGCGCGCACAGTTGATTAACAACTTTTATAAATTCTTCGATCTATTACCTATTTTGCATATATTTAAATCGACTAATTATTAATTCCGAGCACGTTCAACCAATGGCGTATTTATAAGTATAAATAATAGTATAAACAAAATTGCAGTTATTCTTTATGTTTTAATTTTTTATCACGTGGAATGTCCATCTACAACTTTTTTACGTATTTGCGCGTTAGATTAATCAAGTGTTCCCTCTTTTCATGTGGCAGTGACTTGTAGAAAAATCATGGAGTGAATAATCTTTTTCCGTAAAATAGGAAATAAAGTCATATATTTTCTGTTCCCTGTGTACACACAATTGTGGAAGTATAAAGATTAATCTATAACATAATTATTCTCTTTATATGCCAACAGACTCCTAATATACTCTGTAATGAATGATTTAATTAAGCAATTAAATTTGGTAAATGTGATTGAACGAAGGAGTATATACTATCCTAAAATGGGTCCCGCTTAAGCAATCATTTTGTAGGAATGACTCAATAATGTATTAATTGTTGTTCGTAAATAATTCATCTATTGATACCTACGTTAGATGAGAATAAATGTCTTGGTGCGTTTACTGTCGAAGACGTAAATCGATTTTCATTTAATACCCAAGAACTAAATTTTCGCGTTACGAAATCGGGTATTTTTTACAGGGTAAAGTTGAAAACTCGAAGAAGACTGATTAACAACGACGTATACGGGGAATCGTAAAGAGAGGTAGTAATCGACTTTAATCACTTTGCGGCTTGCGTGTGCACTGATATTAAATCCCTTGGATTATTTATACCCGACCTTAAGTATAAGAAGCTCGTAAAACGCGTGTAACAACAAGAGAAGTTTCCCTGGAGGTAAGAGTGATATACCGATTTATCACTTGGAGGCGGAGCAGAGAAATGGAGATGATTTTATTCAGTGAGTAAATGGTTAAGTCCCGCAAAAAAACCGTTGATGACACTGCTATTAAGAGGAGGTTTTCGCCATATCTAATTGCTAATTATTAAAAGCGGATTATAACTAACATTTCGAACGTTTCGCTAGTCAATTAATTTTTTCTATGCCGGTAATGCGTTTCAACAATGTGTGATTAATTGTAAGCAAATACATACGTAATAAGTGTGTAATTGAATATTATCTAATGACGAAGTTGAAATGATAAATCATGAAAACGTAAAAGATTTTTATGAACCTGTAAAATGATTACGATTACTTGCAGAATTTATTATTTTATGACCATCAATATAGTAAAAGGTTATGCATAACGTGCACAAATTATTTTATGTATAGAAATAAATCTTGTACTCACATATGAAATACAGAAAAGTGCTTGCGTATATGACGCGCAAAAATAAGGATTAGATAAACGGACATTTTTTTAAGGCATGAAAATGTTTGCGTAACTAACGAAGATTTTAAAATAAATCGCAACTAAAATGCCATAGCTATACTATTCAAGATAAATCATTTTCAATTTTCTTTGAGCACAAAAAAAAGTAATTTTACATGGAATAATTACAACTCATGCACAAAACAAATTGTACAAACAAATGCGAAGTTATGATCAGAAATGTTTAGTCATAATTAATCACGTATATAATCTACTTGTTATTTTATCACAGTAAATATATAAAAATTGATATAAGATCTCGTCTTTCTATTCAATATCTGTCTTGCAATTTGAGACGGAGTTTGTCGCCACGGTTCGAAGAAACAATTTAACAGACATTGTTCAAGCTATGCACTTTTCACTCCGATATTCATATTACGTCCGTTTAGAAAGTGATTGAACGCATCAATTTGAAACAGGTTTGCGCATAATATGAACATTGTAATACAATGCAAATGTGGGCAAAGAGTAATGCACTCGGATTGAATCATTCCAGAAATAAATTAATGAAGACTTCATATTGCGAATGTAATATGAATTAATCTTCTTTACGAAATTAATTACTATTTACGTCACTGCTCGACGTCATAGTGACGAATAAAATACTTTAATCTTACTGAGAGATATTCTGGAATACTTATAATGCATGCAATACTGCTGAATGTTGTTAATGTCCTTTTTCCATTTAAGACATTCACAAATTTTGTTCAGGTAGAATCACTTAAATTTTTTATCCAAATTAATAAGAATGCTTTATAAGTATAAATTGACTTTCTTTTTAAAAAATGTTAATACGTCTGAATGCCCTTTGAGGCGCGCTATTCAAAAACTAGCTTCCATAAAACCAAATCATTTGTATTTTCTTGTAAAAACGAAGCTAAGTGGAAAAATTGCTGCTTTTTATCAACACTTTTTGTTTAAAAAACAAACTCGCCGTACCTCAACGTAAATAAGCATTTATTTAGTTTTGTATAAGAGAAAGTCACATATTTAATGGTTTTTTCATCATGTATGCAAATAAAAAATCGGTCATTTAAAACGTCTTCTTTGATTAAGTTACTTGAATCGATAAGTGCTTGAGATATCTTAATTTTTTATGCGTGAGGTAGTTTTGTCAAACTTTTTTTTCAGGAAATAATCATGGTATCGCCTTATCGACGGTCATCTTTTATATCCGCGGTCTTTATCACGTTCGAACAAATATTTAATTTTTTGCTACTTAATAGCAGTAAAGGACTAGCTTGTAAAGCAAGGTTTAGTTATGAATTTGTGTTTTGGCACAATGTTACTAAGGAATGATTTTTGTACATGTATTTTTATATGTAAAATATAGTCGAGTTATTTTTATTATTATTTGTAAGGATTCTTTCCATAATTGTTTGTAAGATCCTGAATTCCTTAGCAGATTCATTGCCCTCAAAAGACTCACGTTCATCATTAAATTATTCTATTTCTTTTCTGTATTCGACATTTTCTTCATTAATCAATAGGGATTTCAAAAACCATTCGGAGGAAATGCAAATTTCAAGTTTTCCGAATTCGTAATTTTGCCAAGTGGTTCTAAATAATCCATTTTTAACCGATACATTATACAATTTGCGGCTACTAAGAGCAGTTAATAATATTAACTAAAATAGAGTTTTCTGCTTGTGAGCATCCATTATATGCATATGAGAGACTTCAAAAGACGTTATGACGAATACGCAAGAAGACCAAATAGGAAACCAGACACTGTATATATTGATACCACGGAATAAACGTCCTTGATCCGTCATTAATCTACTGATAGATTTTTCTGAAGACTTCGTTTCTAAGCCTGGTAAATACGAGGGGATTCTAAGCTGGCAAAAGCAACATTACGAGAATAATTCGAACATCAGGCGACAAAACCTTTCACTGTAACTCGGCTTGGTTATACATCAATATTATATATATACAAAAAGTAAAATCTGGAGCAGCTATGCGGTTTCAATGAAGGAAATGCGCATTACACGTCTGGTATGCACCATTTCGCTTGCTTAATTTGCTGCTTTCGTCGCCGTTCCTTATAAATTAACACAGAAGAGATAGACCCTTCCACATAGCAGTTATCGAATTCCGATCATAATACTAAGACAATTTTATTGCGGTTGGGCTGGATTTTACGTAATCGAAATATTCGAAAACTACCAGCATACTTAGCACTCCTTTGTAACTAACACAAGAGAACAATTCAGCAATTGTAATACACTTCAATATTCGACATATAAGAATGTATACAAAGTTTAATGCAATGTACTGCCAACTTGCAAATCGCATTACAAACTAAAATGTATTGAAATCCATGATCGAGATTTAATGCACAGTGTATCGTGCATGAATTTAATTTAGTAGCTTTCGCTTTCACGTGCTGAAATTTATGTGCAGTTTACACAGAAGTTCGTGTCGTATTTTAGAATTGCGATTGTATTCATGCCATTGATTTCAAATTACATTACTTTATAACGTATTTGAATATTGTAACCAATTTTTAATCTATTTAATATCAATGTCAAGTTCACTAGGTTACTTAAACCATAAATATACATCCATTTTTGGGTGTTACCATCAGGTGTCATTTTTTGGAGTTATGCTTGTACTTGCTTTATTATTCGACAAATTATGAACATTGAAAGTTCATCTACTTGAAACCTTCAGGACATTCTAAATGTTTATGCCTATTCAGTAGCATGGAATATTCATTCTGCTAGAGGAAAGCTATTTAATAATTTGGAAAATATGTTTAGAAATGTCATTTTTTAAAAACACTCTTCCCTTACATGTTGGTTCCATGATTATTTATCGCAAAATAAATTCAACAGAAGAAAACTCAACATAAAAAATTTCAAAACACAACAAAATCTAGATTTAACAAATTAAAATCACATCAATTTATTATTGTTTATGACATTATAAACGTTCTTATCTCCTGTACAAGGTGTTCATTATATCGTACCATAATAAAATATTGTTACCATATTACATTATCGAAGAAAACAATTTACCTTCAAGGTGTATTTTTGCCATGCTAACTCATTTATTTAATATTAAATATGGGCCATTAGTAGATTCAAGAAGTAAGAAGTAGATGATCATTTAATTGAGTTCATACTACACATGAATGTTTATTAATTAATTCATCTACGTAAATCATATATATAACAAGCATAAATTATAAATTATTATTCTTGCAATTATCACCCCAATATCAATTGTAGATCATATCAACGTACCGTTTATCACATTCATACTTAATGCATATCCATAAAAATCATCCATAAAAAGATAATTACAATACTCGATTTCCATACAAAGAAATCGTTTATCTTCGATGCATCCGATACATTGAGAAAAGAACGAAGCAATAAACTAAATATTATTTTTTGTACCGATTTGATTGATTTAATTGGTGGTGAGATTTAAACACGGCCTTGAATAATTATCATTTCCATGTGAAATAACGTTTTAACGCGAATGCATTTTTTAAAGTGCCGCATGTGCACTTATTAATTGAAAATCAAATACAACAACGGATGAGTCAACTTGAGTCATGCGGGTGGGGCACACTCTTCTTTCTAATGAGTTATGATCAACTGTTTTCCTTAAATTTCGAATCATTGGTCAAAATGTCATCAAAATTGAAACATAACGAAAAATTCAAAGCTCTGTTGGACGATTGAAAAATAATGGATTCGATTCATGACATTCACGTAAAATACCTGGTATTTAGCTGTTCGATGATCTGCTCACATTCTTGTCCTTCGATCCTGATGAACGAAGATTTGCCGGTAACTGACGTCCTCCATCTCAACTTGTCGAACAACTTGCATGATACAAGCGCTACGAGTCAAAAGAAAATCCTTGGACGTGTGACTTTTCCAGAAGACATTTTTGTTCTCAGCACATTTTCGTACTTCTTCACACAATCACCTTCACGCTTCCCCCACGCATCGTAACTTTCTTCCTTCCCGACGTATGTCTAGTCGTGTCCTTTGATTGATAACAATTTCTTCTTATTCCCCTTCATCAAGGTCATGCGTTACTTCTTTCCTGCATTCCTATTGGTCAACGCTTCTTTAAACAATTGGCAACTTATTCACAGCCGGTACATTATGCGCCATTGCGTATGTCGTCACACAATAATTATTTGCTGTGTTTTTTATGTATATCATAGTAATTTTGAAAATGAGTCGCATGACTTTGCAGAAAAAATTATACCTTCGAGGAAAAAAATTGTAGAAAAGCCGACGTACACCTTGTTTCATTGTTTCAGGGTTGTCGTACATAGTTTCTCAGTGTACAGAAACAAAGTCTTTGTAGTGTCTAGACACATCTGAGACCAACAATTCCAGGTTTTTGATTGTTATGCAATTGGTTTGTTGAACGTACAATCCGGTTCGTTGTCCTAACAAATCTGGGCATTACTCCCAACAATCCTTATGTGCAATTTTTATAACCACAAACCTAATGTTTATTGCATATTGACAATCCACATTATTACAGGATAATCAAATAGTAATATTAGCAAACAAACAGGAATGTACCAGTACATTTAGTGTTAAAATGATTTCGTATGTTTCTCACTGAGGATGCACGTATTGATTTTCTAGTCATTATTACATAAAAATATTGTTAATTCCTGATCAAAATTTGTATCTTGATAAAGATGGTTGTATAAGTTCTAAATCCTCAAGTTACTATTGGTTGTTGCGCAATGGACTCGAGGCATTTCCAGTCACACGTAAAATTCTTCAAAACCAATAAAGCCGCCGGTGAATTTTCGAAACGACAACAACGATTCCCCCGAATGGCACAGAAAGCTGTTCAGGTGTGAGGGGAAAGGAGAAGGAAATGAAAGCGCGGTCCGGACACGGGAATCCTACATAGAAACCGAAATTTCATAAATAATTCCCGAGGCGTGCGTTCGTATAAGAAATGCGACTGAGCGTGACGAAGTTTCATGAAACTCGCATTTCCGCGGCTATTTTCCTCTACGGTAGCTTGGCCCGCGGAATTGCCGTATCGCCCATTGGATAGTACGGAATTTTTAAACGCCTCGTTCATGCCTTAAAAAATTCCAGAGACTCGAGGTCATTAATTAAACGATATTTAATGAATATCCAACTCCGAGTTTATGTTGCGATTTTAATATAGAACCTATGGACCAGTCAGAAATTGAAAGCCAAATGACATAATTGTAACGGCAATATCATACCAATTTACGACGACGAGCTACTTTCATTGGAATGTTAGCTTCTCGATGGAAAATATTATATAATGTGGAGGTTGAAATGCAAATAATATTTTGATAGAATATAATAAGATAAATTAACATTTTGCAGCTATAAAAAAACAATATCTATATTTCATAATGAGACATAGAAATATTAGTTTTTAAATGATTTTTTGGAAATGTTTATGTTAATTACACATTTTTGCTACGTCAAAGTTAAAATCATTAAAAAACTAAAACATCAAATATACCGTTTTCAATATTTTCCATCTGTGAAATAAAAAATGTAAATACACCTTGAAATGTAAAAAATATAATGGATATTGGAAATACATTCTGGTTCATCCCAGGGAGTGTCTTCTTGGATGATTTAAAATATTTTTCCCTGCATCCTGGTGCAGCAGTTTAAAAACTGTCGTTCGTGAAACCTATATGATGACTGCTACTTGCTGTATTATTTTTAAGATGTAGATATTGGATTCTTATGTTGGTACCTTCGAGCGTCTATCGTTTTCAATATAGAATAGATATTTAAAATGTTCTTAAAAACTCGGGTTAAAGCAAGTGACACACTCTTAAAACGTCCTTTGCCGCTAGTGAAAATCCTCTTGTTATGTGATCAAGAGCATTATTCAACTGACGGTAAGTGGATTTGTATTTGAAGCAAGTGGATTCCGGCAGTTTTAAGAGTGTATTTTATTTCTTCAATAACAGCACGCAAATAGATAATGGGAGCAAAACCTTTAGTAGTATAATTATTTCTCCAATGATCATTGATACCTTAGTACAGAAAACATCCATCAAAGTACAGCTTTTTTAAATAGATACCAACCAAAATCCTTCCGTCATATCCTGATGAGGAACACTTAGAAAAAAACTGTTGCATATTAGTTAGTAATATACAATTTTAATGCAAAGATTTGAGTTAATAATAAATACGGCATAGACAAATTTCATTCATATTTTCAAAATACAGCAAAATCCCGAATTACAGAATTTAGATATTATAATACTGCATTATAATGCAGACATCTACAAATTCACGATTTCTCAACCGATTATAATTGGGGTTTTTCAACTAGAAGCAGAAATCTTACTTGTGTCCACTTGTTAGAATTTTTTCTTAAGTTATGCTCTATAAAAAATAGCGAAGAGAGCTTTTTGGTTATTACTCGTTTTGATTTAGCTTCTTTTACAAAATTGAATAAAGTACATGATTCATACAATTAATTAAAAATAATATGATTTTTATCATAAAATTTGAATCATTTAATACTTAAATAACATCCATAACTAGAAATAATAATAAAACATTATGTTAACAGCGCAAATTAGAGTATTTTAATACTTCATATATTTCGAAAATATTGTTTTTATTAAATGAGTTGTTACTTATATGGTATAATACACAATCAGAATAGATTCCATTATCTGATATCGCAACCTGTTTATGTAGCATTATTTGAATCTTCAATACCAGAGCTATAAACTTTTAAATTATTCTCAAATTACCTGTATTGATTTTCTATCCATTTATCGGCATTAATAAATGGTGCGTTTAAATTCATTTTTAGATTTGGTCATTGAACGTAGACAGGAACAAATTCTGGGTTTATATTACATTAATATATTTTGAACTGCCTATATTAATAAGAATGAATTTCCCAGTAAAGACCAACGATTACATGTCGTTATAAACGAGTATTTTGTTTAAGTAGAAGGATTTTGAGATAAGGCTAACACATTTTTTATGCTGTTAGACAATTTTACATAATTGTCAGACCATTACTTCTAATTACTAGTATCTATATTAAACTCAATAAACGAGAAAGGCACAGAAAATACTATATTATTATTAAATTTATTAATTATTATTTTAAAACAATGTCTATAAATGAGACACCAGGACCATTGGATTTATGTATCTATTTGCAAGTAGTGGTGAAATTCACCTGGAATGGTCGTTAATTTCGCCATTCAATGGTCAACAATTTTTTTAAATTCTTATCGAAACTGCATTTTTCAAAGCGATACTAAACTATTTAAACTATTATTGTACAAACCCCAATTAAATATTTTTGTTTTTATTTTTACGCAGAGACAAATTAAAAACGCATTTCTTACACAAAATTAGTTGTGTTCAAACGTCTGCTATTTTTTTTTATTATCTTTTTAACGGGTGATAGCGCTCTTTTTAACGAGTTTCATATATTTACTGTATGTTTTAGATTTTGCGAGACCTGCAGATCGACTTAAGAAGATGGCACTTCACATTTATGTATGAAATGTAGGAGCTGCAGAAACCTGCACCAAGTGCGGTAACGGTCATGAGTCAATTTCCGCCAGATAAACGACATTGCGAAACGTAAACAAACAACTTGACTCGTCTTACGAACTGCGAGCTGCTGTTTGAAAATCGGTTTCGAAATATTGTTCCCTGGACGAGGATCGAACTCATGACCTACGACTCCATAGTCCAGTGCGCTACCGCCTGAGCCACAAAGCCTTTTTGTAACAAAATCGGCATTTTAAAGTAAACTGTGACAAATATTACAGTCTGTAGGGTCCAATTTAATAATCTGTATATTTTTTTTCTATTTCACATAATTTTGGGAGAAACTGCGATTAAACAGGTCTATAAACTTATGCAGATGTTACAATTCAATACAAAAGTCAAGGTAATTTATGCTTTACTTATACTTTTCAAGATTTGTTAAAGAAACAACTTGGGATTTATAAATGTAAATAAACAGTCATAAGAAAGATTTCTTTCAGAATTATACACATTTCTTTCAAATCTATAATATGCTGCGGTCAGTATGAAAATGTTTGTTTTAGTGGTATTCGTATGATACTATTTCAAGGTGATAATTATTCAAAGAAAATTATAATTGCGCGTTGACTTTATGAAACTGAGATGAAATACTTTAGCCACCACCAATTTTTGTTTATTAATATATATTTTGATTTACGAGGCCGACAAAAATGAATATTTCGAATATTTAGTACGTTTACTAGCCATAATAATGTACCAGAAATTCTCGGATAATTTTAAACAGCCTCGTTTTCACAACACAAGATTCTCATAAATTATCATTCTTACAGAAGAAATAATTTCGCACGTTTTTTCTACGCAGTTAATAATAATTGTACACGTAACGGAATATGCACGTAAGCTTTCATATGCGTGTTAATGGTTACTATAGTAGATTAAGAATTTGTAATTACCATCCACATAAAACGGTACTTATATATCGAATTCTGTGGATTGTATTCTTTATGAATTTACCTCTATTTAAAAATAAATATAGCAAAAATAGAAGTAATGTAAAATAAATTGTGTAAACTACATTTTTGTGTGTAAAAAAATGGTATTTGCATAAAGTAAAAGCGATCTTTGTCGGAAACACTGGAAGTAAAGTATTTGAAATCTTGCGAAATATTCGAGTACCGAAAGTGAGTTTTTGAATGACGCACAATAAGAATAATTTTCTGAAATTAAAAATCGCTTTCACTCGTTGCTTTTCGTCGGATACTAACTGAAAAAAGTCGGTTACAATCACTTATTACTCGTTTGCGAAATGTTGCACATACCTCGAGAAAATAAAGTCACGCGTGCAACTTCTGAAGTTCCACTGTCAAAATCGAATAGGAGTTTCTGCAAGCAAAATCGTCTCGAATGCTTGTCGTTATAACATCAATCAATTTTCGTTCATTATCTGCTTCTATTATGGCCACATTTCGCAACTGCAAATCATTCAGAGGAACGTTAAGTAATGGCATCAGAAAAGTTAATTAAAGAATTATTGACACACATTTTTGTGACTGAAAGATTCGACAGCGTAATAGTCGTGCGAGCTAACGTGTCTACCTTAATTTGTACGAATTGTTTCTCTACACAATCCTGAATTCGATTTCTTTCGAAGTGATTGTTGTTGATATATGACTTTTTTTCACAAATAATTTCTGAGAAAGCAGTTTTCGATCTTCGAGATGATTTGCAGTTTGTTACTGAATCATTTTGGATAGGCATATTGATGTACATTTGCCAAGTATTAAAATATGATATGATGAAAATTTCTTTGTCCATTTTTACTAAGTATATTTTTTACCATTTCAAAATAAAAGAGAATGATCTTGTAATGAACAATTGTAAGTGTTTTTTTACTAGCCATAACCGCAACGAGTTGAATTCTGGTTGTATGAGCAAATTCGTTTGGTTACTACTGATTTAACCTAACTGGATGGTTGTGGTGTCCAAACAATGAAATACAATGTTAAAACTAAAGCAATTGATTGTACGCGATGGAGGGGTACCAACTTGCAACAAAATGTGCAGTTTGGCATCATATACCACAAGGAATAATGAATGAAATTATAAACATTAAGTTGTACGCTATTAGGCGAATTGCTAAGCCAGATCGAGCTTCTCGATAATGTCACATTTCTGGATTGAATCATGAAACTCGACGAATGCTACACTGCGCTACCTATGAATAAAGCTATAACAGTGTAAATATTATCTCAACCGAACACATTGGTTAAAGCGATAGAACCGTTTGTTTAGTCCAACCAAACGAGTTTCGTAACCAATGTCTTATTCCCTGACAACCAATTATATAGTTGCAATAGTAAAACTAAATCCAACAGTACCATTTTAAAATATTATAGAATTTATGAAACCAGGCCCAGTATTTAAATGCAAATAATATAGACAATACATTTGAAGAAATATAAAATGTGAATAAACTTGAAAAATAATTCGAAGAGTGTTGTGAGAAAGTACATAGACTATTCATAAAATTATGTAACTGTCGATAACGTGTTGCTCATCAGTCTTCATCCCACGTTTAATGGTCATCGAAACGATGACGATCACACGTTATATAGACAAAACGCATGCAATCGATGTCGATGTTTTGGCGTTATGGACAGCGATTACTTAACAATCGATACCTGACGTTGTCCGGACACCTACGTGCGTAAAAGCAGCCATTTCGTTCAGTCACTTATAGAACGAGGTCGTTTGGTAAATGTAGACCAGCCAATCGGAGCAGCTCTGAACAGTATGTAAGTCTACCCGGATGGCAAAGAAATTTTACTTTCAAGGGCCGTTGAAATTAATGGGCCTTCGATTCTGCCGATATTTGTCGAGTTTCAAGAGCCGTTGATGTACAATACCTCATTGGGCCCATTATTTTTGAAGGAGAGAAATTTAATTGATTTATTAAAAAACGAAAGTTTTCGTTATACCGCCTTAAATAATAAAAACGTATGAGGAAATAAAAATAGACATTATTCACATTCGTAGAAGAAAGTCCTTAGATTAATATTAGTTTAAGACTTGCGAGCTTCTAATTGGATGGGCTATTCCTTATTTACTTCAACTTTCCGCGATAACTACATTTCATAATACATCGACTTTGACTAAAAGTTATACGTTTTAATGCGAAGATTAAATGCTGCACTGTTGTATTAATTTAGTAGAATTATAAATTTAGAAAATGCGACATATACCTACACAGTTTTCCTCTAAAAAATAGATTCTGTGAAATCAAATTTTTTATCGTATTAAATTAAAGTCAATTATTAAATAGTTATGTCTATAAAAATAAACTCGGATTCCTCGTTCTTCCAAGACACAATTTTGTTTACAATAGATTAAAGTTGCACGATATAGAATGAAATAATCAATAACTTAATAGAGATGATATATTTTAAGCGCAGTATGACCTTTTGTACCATTTTGTAGTAAAGTTAATTAAGTTATCTATTGTGATTGATGGAGCAGCAAGAACCTGAATTAATGTTACTAATCGGACGATAACTGATTTATACCTAGTATATGACTGGTTTACGGAGGTTAGAACCTGCTTGATTAGAGAACTGCTTTCTTCGATGTGTTTCTGCAATATGTCAACTGTTGATATCTCGGTATACAACAGTATTAATTCTTGACTACACGAAAAATCTTTGAAGTGCAACAGAAAACGTGAAAGGTCTCGTAACGGTAGATGATATTAAATTTATGAAACACAATAAAGAATAGGAAAAAGACTTTTTCTTATTTCGTTTCAGTATTACAAAAAGCCTGCATAATATTTTATGGCAAAACATTGTTTGCAGGACATACAAAATCGTTTGTGCAATTATTGAAGTTAAAATGTATTATATTAAGTTTAGAGGTATCGTATCGACAAAATAAGAAATTTTGTAAAATATTTTCAAATCTAGCTAATTCTAATTTGTCTACAATATTGCATAAATCTAGTCGCACCACTATATAATATTAAAACCAATAAGAAGCAGAAATGTTCGTTAAATTTGCAAGAGCTTGTAATAAAATCTTTTATGAACAATCAATGGAATCACACCTGTTTTTGTCCCTGCGAAAGTTGATGCAAAATAAACAGCCGTAGGCATTAGTGCATTTCGTGATACTCGTGCAATAGTTAGTTATTTGCGACAAGGGTTAAATCGTTGAAAGTGTTAACGTCACGAAAAGAATCTACGTGCATGTATAATGTCAATGATAACATCGTCGAATCGTATAACCGTCGGAGTAGCACATTATGAATGATGTTTAGTCTACGTACGTGTTTTGAGATATACAATTCAGTAGTACTTAATGTATATAATGAATTCACGGAATCACCAACAGTTTACAATAAAATTAACTATCATATACGAAGTGCTAAGTGATGTTCTGTTATCAATTAAAAAATACAGATAATTCAGTTCTCTAATATTTAAATTAAATTATTTAAAATGGAGAACATGCTTTTCAAAAGTATACTTACTTGATAAACTGATTTCATCATTTTCAACAAAAATGTTACACAATTGAAGTCATGTAGCGTTATCGTTTTAATCAAGACATACTATTAAGTTAAAGTATTAATTATCTTATTAAAGGTCGAAGATACATTTTGTTTTTGATTTATAGTAAAAAAAGCAAAGAAAAATATTTTTTCATGACAATTTCTAAAGTTATTGTCGTCATCTATAAACTGTTATAAAACATTACGTTTTAAAGAGAACATTTCTTTAAATATTATAGCAATAATTTCTCAATAGCAATTTTCCGGACATATAAAGTCGAAAATATATAGGTAAATTATGCTTTGCGTGAATTGTTATCTCAGTTACACATTGCTCTACATTTGTTGTTGTTTACATTAAGGACCGTAAACACATGAGATCTAAATATTTATTAAATCTAAATCAATAACTGAATTAGTGATATTTCCTTTCATACTCTTTCCATTTCAGTATTTAAAAATATCTTGATAATTAAAATATAACTTTTGGAGTAGAAAAATTTCAAGTTAGTTGGACCGCTTTCTACTTATCGCCAGTTAAAATTTTTTTAAAAATGAATGAATTTTAAAGAATGACGGCTTATTTTTTTTTAACAGATTCCCTATAGCTTTACCGAACGAATTTTTCCAAATGTTTTGCATGATCACTAAAGTTATAAAAAAATTGTGGAAAGTCCTAATAATTCTTTTTTTTAATAAATTGAGATATTTAACATTAGCTTCAGAAAATTGCAAAAATCGTACAGTAAAGTTATTCAGAATCTTTTTCTCGAAAAATAAACCCTCAATAGTAAAAATCTTAACTGGCGAAGAGAAGAAAATTTGAGTCATTAATAAAAGTTGTTTAACAAATTATTTTCGCAGGTTTCAATTTTTTGTAAGGACAGTAATGTTTTCTCTCATCAACAATATCATTAATAATTAAAAATAATTACTTAGAAACTTGTAAAATATATTAATCAATATTATATACCATATCCGGGGGTCTAACTACCTTAGAAGGTTCAGATATCCTGAAAAAATTAAAATGTATTGAATCATTGTTTGGCGGTATTTTACTCGAAAGCAATGCGAAAACTAATATAATGTAGGTGCAGGTTTCATTCACCTTCATAGAAGCATATTTGCTATATTTGATATACATGTATGTCCTACGGAGTCATTAATTTCTCTAATTGCAGAAAACACCATGCTGCGATAATCACAATTCTGTCTAGCGGTAGGAATACAAACTATATTTCGTGATCCTACTACAAAATCTCTCCCGATGCTAGCATGTCTCACGCTAGTTTCTTATGTTCCATGTGTGGCAACACTAGCGTGGCCGACTCTATGTAACGTTCCGCTTAATACCGGGAAGTTCAGGTCTTGGAACTAACAGGGAACATACCCCGTACTATAAAGAAGCAGAAACGTAGTCAAATTTCATTTTTCACCCTATTGAGATGAAATTCTGGGTCAAAATTTTTAAAGATTATGATTTACAATTCATGTCTTACAATTACCGGCTAAACAAGGCACTATTGCCATTAATTGGAAGAATTAAATAGTGAATCTCATAAAAATTGGTTTCCTTTTTAAGAAAGTCGGTTTAACTTTTGCTTTCATATGGGATGAAATTACATTCTACCATACAAGAAGTACGAGAAGACCAGCCAGAATACATCGACATATATAACAATTATTTAATACTTCCGTAATTGAATCCCGACTCCAAATCATTTATAACGATTCAGTGATCGGTTGCTTCCTGGTGGCGCAGAGGCTTATTATTAACTTAACCAGTGAGTCGAGTAAATGATTCATGCATGGGGCGAAATTCCGAAGTTGAAAGTGTAAGTAGCTCGGTAATAATTTATAATTCACCTCGACCAATATCGAGTCGTTAATTTGACAAGATCGACGTTGGATAAGGGGCATCCGCGCATTTTGTACGCGTGCCTTGAAACAAAAGTGCCGAAGGGAACGTGGTAAATCTTGAAGATTCATGAACGGGACGGTCTCATCTCGGAATGGTACCCGACGGAGATTGCGAAAGAGGCCCCTGAGCGACGGTCCGAAAGTATCCCGTTAATTTCTCCGCGAAGTCTATCTCCTGGCCTTTCCGATCGAACCAATTGCAAATCGACCAGGTACCCAACTATACAGGTCTCGCCGAAGAAAGGTATACAACACTCTCACTTGATCATCATCATCATCGCCCACTGACCTTTCACATTCCTGCTTGGGTATTTTTAGCTCCATAGTGTCCTAACACGGATTCGGTGTAACGAACTTTTTCCAAACTGCACCAATCGTGTATCACGTTTATCCAACTCGACTAGAATGGCAATGCATGCATCGTAAACCAGAAAGTGTACATGAAAACAAGTGATTTTAGTACTCTGCTTTCCCATTTCGAATTTTATATATTGCAGTTTGCTTCAGCCCGATCACAGCAGGTACACAAGTCAACAAAGGTTAATTTATTTTCGTGACCCGTCGAAGGGTGTACATAATTTTTAGTGAATTATACCAGAGCTCGTTAGGTAAATTTGCAAATACTCATGGGAGGGAGTTATTAAATTACCGGTTGAACTCATGCCCATGTTCAACTTGAAGGTTAAAAACTGGAATTTTCAAGTTAACTCGAGCCATGTTCTTCTAAATATGTTTGTTGACTCCATAAACAATTGTGCTTTCTCTAAACGGAAAAAAGTAGTTAGATCATCATTACTTTGACCTTTCAAGGACGGGAGTATTTTGACGAATGACCGTTTATCCAGGATCAGCAATTGAATGTGGAACAAAATTGAATTCCACGTGATGGCCAATTTATTAATATAAGTATTTCTCAGCATATAAGATCACAGTAACAAATATTCTAAATAAAGAAGAAAAATTCATTCGTAGATGATAAGTGTTCTTATAAGACTTGTTAGGAATCATTCCACTATTGAGAGCAAAATATTGTTAAAACCCGTCATGGTTATTGCTAATGTAGGTATTGTTCCGAAGTCGGTTGACAAATCACATGGAATGATTTATAGATTAGTTCATTACCAACAATAGGAACCAAGCTTAGGTTCCGAACTGAGCCTTGTACCGATTGTTATTTACGTTTTTTTCTCCATCATTTCTGAATCGAGTTCACTGAAATTTAATCAGCGATAATATGAAACGATTATTTTAACCTTTACAGAGCCAAAATTATGAAACACGATAAAAATAATAGATTTGACAGTTCGGCTGTTTGACACTTCGGTAATATGGCGCTGTAGACGGCTTACCTTAAAATGTTTTTGATGGTATACAAGAATTTCTGACAGTTATTGAAAAAAATTGCACTGCCAACGTTACTCCACGAGGCTGACAAATATACCTGGCTTAACGGAAATTAAATTCATGCTGTAACGATTGCGAAATATCGGAAATAAATTTCAACGTATTACTTGCAGTATCTCAGTTCAGACACCGAAATGTTGTTGAAATGGTTCAAGAAAATAAAGCATTATATATATGTTTTGTTAATTTTGCACGAGTACCATGCTCTGTTATGAGTCTATCCTCTTTTTTCGGACTACGCAAGTTTAATGCAAATTTAATACACGTTTAATTAAAGTAAAATCACTATTTCATAAACTTACTGACCTGCTTGGTTGGTAATGAAGGAATGCAGGAAAACCCGAATGTGAGTTGTCAATCGACTTTCGAAAACCCTTAAAGACAGACACCGTTCTTTCAGAGAAATGAAATTTGTACGTTTTAGATATACTGCTAGTTATTTTTTTTTGCGATTTCGACCAATCGACGCGCTGTATTCGCGACTTGCGACATCTTCGTATGGATTGTTGCTAGGATATTACCAGCCGATACCAATTATTTTCCATCCATTTAACAGACATTTTTTAAAAGAGCGGATTAAAACGGATTGATTTACAATAAGTTGAACCAAGTTTGCAAGAACAAAAATAATCCTCCGATAATCCCTCGACTTTGAAAATATCCCACGCGCTGCGCAATGAATCAATTGAGAAATATTTGATGATTTCTAAAGTCTTAGAGTATTTCATAGAAGAATTTGGTGGAACATGTACTTCATTGTTAGAAAACTGTTTACTTCCTGGTGACAAATACTATAACGGTTTCCAAAGAACGTGTTACCATGCAAGGTGTTATACTGTATTTACTAAGATCTTTTCCGTGGGTTCTGAAAATATACAGTATACGGTCATGGCGAGGATGTACGGAAGAAGCGAATGGCGCCAATTATTAATTAAGATGGGTTTTAATTAATAACTATCACAGACAAAATTGAAACAGGAAATTCTGCAATAGATGGAAGTATTGAAATGAAATAGTGCAATTGACTATCAAAATACACCCACTCATGTCTATTGGCTTATATGGGCAATATCTGCAGTCTAGGTTAGTAAAAGAGTGACCTAAAGTCACATGATGTGCAGAAATCTTTATCGTTGAAGCCATTATTAAACATAATAAATTACATTTCCGTCATTATAATGTAAATGCTCACGAAATTTCGAAAACCCCAGTTTGGATTGCCCACCAAATTTCCGTCTAAGGCAAACTTCTTCAATATTGTTATCAACGTTCAAGAAAAAACAAGGTACGTGTTAAATCATTAAAATTGCATTAAATATTTTACAACATTTTTTGTGTGGTTCAAGTATTTGAGGAAATTCATTTTTCAATATCAGACTCTCTACTGACTAGAGAACAACAATAGAACCATGAAATCACATTTTTTGAAAAATTATTCAAAGCTGAAATATTACACGGTATATTTTACTGTAATGAGGTGGTTCTATATTAATGTTTATTATAAAGATTAAAATCAATATTTCAAGTAATTCATTAGACTGCAACTTGGTGTGGACGAGGCTGTTATTAGCAACAGTTGATTGATTAGAGAATTTACACGTCTGCAACAGATAAAACTGTTTTCATATATCTGCTGCATACAATAAAGTAGAGATGTATCATTCGATCAACAATCGGCGACATAACAATGAGGTAACAGATTGAAATCACTTAGGTTTTTACCTACTGAATTCTTACGAGATCAACAGTACGTGCCGAAGAACGTCGTAAAAGTAATATAGTTTCGAACAGGATAATACGTGTAAGATAATAGTTGACCAAACAATAAAGGTCGTACGCAGTCAGTATTGCACGTTGGCATGCCTTTCGTACGTACCGATTAATTCTCGATTACTAAATAGCAAACAATGTACAATATAAAGAGAAAATTCAATAAAATGAGACAATTTACATAGCTATGGTTCGAACGTACACGAAATCCTTGGGTTATGCGCCTACGCCATTTCAGAGAGCATGAGTCGCGTAAGTAATTAAATGACTGCATATCTGGCATCTCGGATAATTTAAAATTTGTTTACTATAAAAATTACTTTTGTTAATTTGCAGTCAAAATTACAACATTATAACATGAATAATAAATTTTGAATTGCGCGCAAAGATACGCAGAGATAAAATAAATAAAAAGCAACTATTTTCTAGATTTAACTGTAATACTGAATAGTTCCTAAAATACATTTTCTTTGTAGTAAACAATACAATATTATTGCTGCATTTACTAGTTCACAATTTTTAAATATATGCTTTATAACTGATGGTAGTTTGAAACAGAAAATAAACGTAAAGTATATATTTTTTGAATTTTTTATTCACTTAACATTCAATCTATACGGAAACAGTTCTATCTGAAAATTATATTTATTTGACATAGACCTAAGTAAAAGACTTGCATACATTTATAAAATACAAATACTTAAAATTAAGATCTGCTTCTTTGTTCATTAGTAAATTTTATATTTATATAGATATAAATATAAATATATAGATGTAAATATTTTTGTTATGATAGCAATATTTATTTACTTTTAGGAAGTATTATTTATTTTAACATATTTTGCAATATTTACAAATTTAATAATTGATAATATTGTAAGATAATATATATTACCATTAACACTCAAGTGTCTATAAATTTTACATTTATTTAAATAATCCCTTTAGTAACAAAATCATCGGACAATTTCGATATAACTTCATATCCTAATGTTTTCGCGACCGCTCTTCGATATTTGGAGGTCCAAATTTACTATTATTCAACTCATGTATATAATATTATTTCAAGTTTATTCCAGTATAAACAGAATTATATTTAATAAAGTATAGTTAAAAAGAATAAAACGATTTATTTATCACGAATTAAATGATTATAATAGCGTTATTTCGAATATCGCATCAAGAAATTAAAAAAATATATAACACTACAAATAAATTACGCGCATATTTTTCTACCTTATAAATTTTTGCTTAAAATTATTATCAATTTTATACAAGAAACTTTCAAATATTATGAGATTTAATACTTTCTGAAAAAATATTTTGCATATAACATCACAAATATAAATTCGTTTAAATAACATAACGGAATACATAAACGAACGTAATGAATATTTCGACACTTTATACGAAATGGATAAATGTTGGTAAGGATATTATATTAAATTACTCAAAGAAATAAAGAACACTGACGGTTAATCAAATTCCATATTGCAGTTGCAAATAGGTTTAAATGAAATTCTTAATGATTTGAGATTTTAACGATTTAGCATACTTCATGTGATTTTTTCGAATTACAGATATATTAACTTAACAGAATATAAATTTCATTCTGCATTTTATTTCAACACACCTCTAATAGCGTACAAGTTCGATTCGAAAAATAGGTATTTAGGGTTAATTTATCTGCAAAATTAGCGTAACGCCATATACTTAATGTTGAAGACAACTATCCTTGGTAATAAAATACCACTGGCAGTTGTCAAGAATTTGAATTTTAAGATCAATCAAATCCATGAAGTGCGTATATCTCGGTGTTACATAGGAGTATAAACGCGATACGATGGTGTCATTAGAAACGGAAGAATATATATATACTCTAAAAGCTACATCTGTCTGATGGTTTTAAAATTGAAATAATTTCAAATGAGTCGACTTGAACATTTTATTCTTTTATTTCATTCGCGTAATGAAAGCTTTCCATTACATCATGGAGAAGTGGAGGTTAAAATTATTATGCGGTCTGTAAAGTAGACGTTTTTATTAGTTTATTTTCATGTCTCCTACAAACACAGGCTGTAGAGTGTACACGCTGCAAAAATATCTTTCATAATAGTAAAAAGTCTGTTTCTTATCTTTCAATAAAATAGTTGAAAATGCGATATCATGAAGTTATTGAATAAAAAATAAGAAAAAAACGGAAAAAACGTGAAAAATTCAGCAAAATTATTTGGATTTTGGAAAAATATCCGGAACATACTAGGGTATTATCCTGGGATCTGTCAACTGCTGGTCGAATACTCTTGCGTATTGCTTTATTAAAGTTTCGGTCTTAAGTACTTTTATTACCCTGATATATGTAATGAGAGTATTTCAATTACCGGGGATAGAATGTGTACTCTGATGACATATTAAACATAACTTACTTCATATCGGAGTGGCTCTAGAAAGAATAAATTATGTTATTTTAGGTAAATCAACACGTTTGAAACAAAACCTACATTACTATCATACTTCTAATATATTAGAGCAGTGACTACATGTAGTTTCTGTACAAGGTATTATTGCGATTGGTTTAGTGTTTCGGTTGAGGTGATTTTGAATTTACATAAAAATGTTACACAGAGCACTGGAATTATTTTCGGACAGTACGTCATGTATGGGAAGAAACATCAAATTAAAAACAAATTATGAAAACAAGCTTGACCACTTTATCCAGTAAATTTTGTATTTAAAAAATGGCAATTCTTTTTTGGTCCATCATTCTACGACATGAACATCTTCTTCTAAGATATTGACAATTTCGTTTAATGAAGGATAAATTTAACACACCGTTCAACATTTCACCAATATATTCAAAGTCGTAATGACATAACAGTGTAATGAGTGTGTGAATCGTTTTTCCTATTTCCATTTCACGCAACTCCGTCAATGGCATTTCTGCTCAGTGCAATCGGATTCTATTCTTCCTCACATTTTGTCAACTAATCCTGTCATCTGATCGAAGCTCCCTCGTCGATAAATCTCTTCGTAGAATGTTCGATTCGCTGCATGCTGATCAACGCGATCGAAAGCCTGATGTTAAAGAGGGAAGTTGAACATTTTTAAACTGCCGACGGTACCTTTCAGTCCTAGGAGTGGATTAATTAGACGATGAATCGAGATTTGTGATATACCCGTAGATCCGCGGAATAATTATAGAATTTTTCGGGTCATTTGCTGCTCAAGACCGGATACTTCAATGCGATAAATGATTGAAGTAATTAGGATGGTTCTTTACGCTGATGAGGATAGTAAAAGATGTGTCAACTTTGAGGAAACTCAGGAGACTAATTTTTTGATAAGAAAGTTAGAAAACATCGTGATATTTACTTATATCGTTCTATTGTTTTTGTTTTTTATTTTGCCATTTATCTTTTGGATTTCGTTTTTTTCCAAATTTATGTTCGGTTGCATAAAGCAATCATCCCTTTTTATATGCTCCTCATTGATGTTGGTTCTATTTCTATAATAAACTTTTTTAAGTATCGTCAAAAGTATTTATTACGAATACTTTACTTCTTAGAAACAAATTATAAACAATTATAATACAAGACAATGGGGATCGATTTCGGGCTACCATTACGAGCAGGCAGGTCGGTCGCGGACCACTCTGATAGTTTTTCTATGAAGGCATCTAATATGTAGCCTCTAATGATGCCAACGGAGGCGATGTAATTTTAATCGCGGGCATTAAAACCGCGATCATATGTAATAAAAACGTGTCTTTTAATTTTTCAACAAACTATTATTTCCTATTATTCCCAAAGAAATTAATTCTATTGTTTCCAAATTGTATTCCGACGCGAAAAACCTTCAAATAAAGTTAAAACTAGTCGGAACCTGTGACAAAATGATATACGTTACGACAGCGTTCCAGTCACACTACTATTAACCCAAACAAACGAAGCAATCTACAAGAAAAATACGGAGGTCGGTATGAGACCACTTTTTTCTAATTATACATTTTCTAAGCTCTTCCTTAGGAATGATTCAAGGATATATTTATTTATATGAGAAAAATCTGTAAAATACAAATTATATCATGGTTTATGTAGGTTCTCCTCCAAGAGTCCGTTGGATACGGAACTGTCATCAAAACGAATGACACCTATCATTTCATTATCGACAGAAACATTGAGGAAAACCTAAATATTCATTTACAGAGCATAAGACATTTGTATTTTCTTAATTCTCTGACTTATATAGTTTCGAAATATTTGTTTGTAGCTTTCATAGTTTCCACCCGCTAATTAATGTATTAAAGAACGTTCATCGACAAAATTTAAAATTGTTCTCTGCACTTATCGTTAATATTGCACAATAGCATTTACGATCATTTATTGCCAAGTTTATTGTACAAAAGGTAAGTAACGTGCTCGTAATATTTGACAATATTTGCACAATGCTATATTTAACGATTATCGTTTAGCCTGTTCAAGTTTGTAATCGAATGTCATATCATTTACATAAGTCTTATTTGAAGTTCGTTATTGTTATTCTAAATTGGTACATGTCTCTTGTATATGCTAAAATACAAGTCCTAAGGTAATAAGTATTTTGTATTCGTGCAGTTATTTACATAAAAAAATCTTATACAGCTTTACTAGGTATTTTTATTCGTCGTATATATCATGTAAATTGTGAAATATGTCAATAGTTCGGCCAACTATGGTTTGATTTCCGTTACGGATTGTTTGAGAGTTAATGTTTAAGTTGCCATTAAAAGTATTGAAAGTACGTTTATAAATGTTCAAACAAATTTAATCAGACATTAAGTAACGGTACTAAATATTTCGTACGACAGACAGCCGTATTTTAAGATTTTGATCAAATGTTGTCTTAGGTCTATAAATAATCCTGCGACACCTTAAAACGCTTATTTGAATTGTTTAAATAGAAAAGAGAATCTGTTTAACTAGCATTGTAAAGGATTATATTTTTAGCACAAGTTACTTTAAAATATTATTATTTCAAGAAGAACATCTTCGATTTCATTCGTTATTCCCGACAATACTCAAATTAAATAACTTTCTAACTACGTTTCTATTTATCGAAGTCAAAAGTTCATTACTTTACAATAAATTGGTTTCGTTCTAATCTCATGTGATTATATTGCAACATGAAAATGTCACAATATTGAAACTAATACTAATATTTTTATTACTTCAGAGAAGTACGCGTCAAATCGCGCAATCGGTCAAAATATATTATCATATTTTCTTCATAAAAATAATCTACAATATTGATCTCAAATTTGAACAAGTTTACGAATTAGAAAAACTTGATATGAAATATTGTGACATGTTAATCATGTACATGCTAGCACAATTACCTATTTAAATCTTCAGAATATTTTATATCTAAAACTGACGCTACTAACTGCGACTACCGTGGCAACTGAAAAATAAGAAATTACACAGGGTTATAAATTAAAATCCAAGTTGTTGCAGTAACAAGAGAAGTAGCGATCGGCTTGCATCAATTTTCACAAGCTGAAAACGTCTTTTCAGGAAAATTGCTTTCAGTGGCTGCTGCTGCCATAAGATTACGCTTTAAGTATCAACCAGATAATCATTTAATTATTTTCTGTTGTCGATCGCGATTCTATGACGTAACCAATGCATTATTTAATAAGATATATCTACACACGTCTTTTGTACTACCTTACACATCTCCACAAGAAAACATTTTTAATTGTCTACTCTCTAATTTTTTTTACACCAGTGAAATATGTTCCACTTATTCGAAAAAGATAAACGCGTTAATAAATAACTATTAAGTAATTTAGCAAATTTATCATTTTAAATGCGTATATTTTTACCAAAACTTGAAAAAGAACACAATTCGTCCATAAACTAGCAATTCTATTTATTTCCAGATATACTCAATTATCAAACGCTAAGTAAGAAAATTCTTCACGTTCCCCTGTAATTTTTTAAAATAGACATATATGTCGTACGCATTTTATTCGATTTTGTATTCACCGTAAAATCAGTTCTAATTCACCATTGCATCGTCGATCGATTCACATTCATGAAATTACTTCGAATACCTACGATCCGGAATACGTAATGTAATTTCAGACTTGATAATGAAGTAAACAAGATTTTTAAATTACAGACATTTATCGGCAATATCGTAATTGAGTTTTCATCTCTCTAATGTATAATCCCGTGTAATTTGTTTCGTTTTTTCGTATAAGGCGAAAGTAGGCTTTATTTGCTTCAGGAAATTAAAACCATCTAAATTGTAGATTATCTCAGCAAAAAATTAAAAAGGTAGTTCTGTAAATCATTCAAAGGAAATATGCTATTGGAATGTATTTTTTTATTCTTTCACTACTTTTGGAAATGGAATTTCTACACAGAATAATCCTTATTGGATCAAGAGTGCATGAGTCTAGAGATTAAGAGGGATATTGTCAATTCTGCACAAACTGGAAAGTTGCTTTCAAGTGTCGCAAACGTTTTCTTGTCGGACATAAAATAAGACGGAAATAACTAATCATGTTTTACTTATAATTCAATTAACGCAAGAGTTTTATATTACAAAAGCTCCTAAATTTAATTGAAATTGTAGGACAGGGATTTTCAGTATTTGGAATTTTTAATAAGATTCGTTGCGACGGTATTCGAATTAAAAAATCTCTATATGTAAATTTTTGTTTGTTTTAATTGTAATGGTAAACATTATGATGTCAATAGTTAGTAAATGTTTATTTCTCAACCGTCTTGAATTAAATTTGATGGAATTCCTTGGTATTTATCGGTCAATTAATTTGAGTAAAAATGTAAACAAATAAATATATAGACGTCACTGGGATCGTAGTGCTCGTCGAGAGCGTTACTTTATTATCTTCTTATCTTTCAATGTTTCTTAAAGGTTTTATCCCAGCCTTTAAGTTCTTAATTTTTTCAAAACTAAAATTATCTATCGCGTCAAGGGTAAGAATGTCGTTAGTCCTGCTGAAGAGCACGAAATGACATCCTGGTGCGAACGTATTTTTCACAATAGTTCAAGTTTTAAGCGCTAGAGGGATATTTTCTACGTTTTCCTTTTAATATTAAACCCAATAGGTATCCAAAATTTTATATATAAGAATATAATAAAGTAACGTGCTCGACGTGCACTGTGATTCCAGTGACGTCTATGTATTTATTTGTTTACATTTGTGTACGTTTTTACTCGAATTAATTGACCGATAAATACCAAGAAATTCTTATTAGAGAAGAAAAAAATCAAACATTATGATGTCTTAGAAATTTTTAAACATTATTAACATTTTTAGATGTTAACCGAAAACGTGCAGATATTGAGGACATGTGAAACTGTCAAACTGGTTTTCATTTCATATGACCTACAATATGAGAAAAATGACTTTTTGAACTGTATTTAAACTTAACCTTTTAAAATTATAAATATTTTTGTTTGGATGCTGAGGAGCCTTTCAACGATAAAGACTTTTGATCAATAAGATTACTAATAATAATTATTGCCTCATACATTTCCCACAACCTATAGACACCGCATTCTAAATAATCGCGTCGAAAATTCTCAGAAAATGATATCTACCTATTAAATTTTCATTGAAGAGATCCAGAATTTCCAAATTTTTGAAAAACATCATTTGTCACTTTTCGAAACCCTCCATAATTACTTCGACCCAGACCTTAAGTCTGGACGAAGTATTGAATTTGGTCACCTCGGGCAAAAAAATTACCCTATAGTTTTTCATCAAATGTCCACGTTTCAGACCCTAAGGAAGCCAAAAAACGAAAAAAAAAATTTGTGTCCGTGATCTTGTACGTACGTACGTCCGTACGTCCGTACGTCCGTACGTACGTCCCGTTTTTATGTCTCGCGATAACTCGCGAACGGATAAGCGTATTGACATAAATTTTTTGTTTAAATCCGCGTCTTGGCATAACTTAGATCTGATTAGATTTTGGCGCAGATCCATCCCTCCATTACTAACAAAAATTAGCCCGAATTAAGTTACTTCGTAGTTTTTTGCATTTATTTTGAAAAATACAAATTTTATTAAAAAATGTTTCAAACAAAAAAGATAGAGCATGAACTACTCTTCAAAAAAGGTGGTATGCATTTTCTTCCTAAACTCAACGATAATGCCATAAAAACTGCTTTAAAATGTTTATGACTATTGTCTGAAAAAGTATTGAATTTGGTCACCTCGGCAAAAAATTACCCTATATTTTTTCATCAAATTTCGACGCTTCGACCCCCTACCCCCCAACGATAGTCTTCGCCAGCCCCTCGGGCGCGGTGATCACCTACGGGCGCATAAGTTCTTTTACGCCCTTGATACGAAAATAACTATTTCGATATATCTAAAAGATGTCTTATATCTATAAGATATCCGTCATAGATCTTTTCGACACTTTCAAGATATCTTTGATGAATTATATGTATATATATTGTATATACAATATCATAATGATACAGACAGTAATTAGTAAAACACTGTAAACAAGTAATATGCATCGAATAGTCTATTACAATACAAGTGCTTGAAGTAAGTATTTTGCATCTTTTATTTACTAATACTTCGGCTGGCCTGTTGTCGGGGTCGAAGTTTTGAAAATGCTCATTTTCAATTTTCATACATATAACAAACACTATATTGTTGTAACGTATCTATCGAAGCTACTTGGACCTAAATATGATTGGACCCCCAAATATAAATATAATTTTATAATATAATTGAAAGCTGTTAGTAAACAAACGAATATTAAGGAATAGCCGACTCTCCACTGGGTCGAAGTTTCTGAGCGAGCGAAGCGAGCGAGGCATCACGCCAACACTAGTTTCGTATTTAACAGTGATTAATGCCTCGCCGACAGGAGACATCGCTTTCAGCTTCCGAAGGTTTTGTTACATTATCAAATTCAAAATTTAAGTAAACAAGTTATCCAAATTACAGACATTTATCAAGCGTAAACGTTCAGGAGTAATTGGCTAATCTCCAGGCGCAAGTGAAAAGTTCTTGTTTGTTTATGCAAATGGTCTGGAACAAATTCCAATTTGCTGTCAAGTCCATCCATCCCACGTTTTTTTGTTCATTCTGTTGTCCTGGATAATTGTATGTAATAATAAGATCCAATTGGATGGACGCCCGATTATTGCATATGTTTATGTTACATTACTTGCCATTACGCCGCCGTTGTCATTACCGTTACTCTGATTATACTACCGCCTTAGTACATCGGCAACAAAATCCCCGTTCACGTTCTAGCTCAGCCGGATTGCTCAATCGGTCTCATCACGGCCTTCTAGATATCGAAACCGAATGGATGCCTTTCCACCGTGATGTCGACTTTCGTCCGTGTAAGCTTAATGAACTGCAAATCATTACGGTTGCTCGTATATTAAAAGGATTGCAGGCATCGATGACGCTACTCAAAAAATGCGCATTCAAAATGACCTAAGATGAGAATTATGCTTTTTACCTTGAGATTTTATGACAAGCGTGAGAGTTGCACCGCGTCGAAGACGATTGCACGGCCCCGGTTAGGCGGGTGTTGATAACTGTAATCTTTGGATATACTATATATTATAAATTCTTGATGCTACTAACTAAATACATTCCGTTAACGAGGTGCTTTCAGGGAGCCGAGTTTTAAATCTAAACTAAAAGAAGACGCACTCACACATGTATAAGTTGCACATTTCCTAAATTATGTCTCGTAAATTGCAGACAACCCCGAATAAATGTGACAGTGAAGCTGACATAACTCTGACGGGGTCTTTACAATCAATCTATATTTATTCATAATCAAGGATTCAGTAATGATCTTTAACGAATATTTTTTACCGTAAATTACTATTTGAAATATAGTAACATGCTTTTAAAAGCTATTTAAATCCTATTCAACTAAAGAAAACATCAGGACTAACATAATTTTGAAATTTCGTGTCTTCGTCAGATTACTGGCGCTAATTCGCATTCCAATGTGATTTAATTATTGCGTCTACTAATTTTGGGTATAGAATACAAATCTGATGCCGGAATCAATCCATCGGGTTGGGATTTTGAGACATTTGATGATACTCGATACTATGTTTGTTCTATTTTTGAAACTATGCAAAGAATGCGACAAATCTTTGTGGCTTTTTTTAAATATGTACATCATGTAGTACTATCTTCAAAATAAGCTTTTGAAAACGAAACCGAGACCTTTCTGGGTTCGGTAAGTACGACGATGAAGTCAGAAAATATATATTGTCAATTTAGAACGCCACTACTTTTTAGTGTTGACTTTGGGATAAATGTGATAATTTAAAATCGCCGTAACTTTGTTAGAAAATATCCTAGATTATCATGGTGCAATTAATAAAAAAGCTATAGAAATGTGTTGCATTCTGTGCATAACCCCAAAAACAAAACAAAAAATTAATTTTTCGAGTACATATCTTCAAATGTCTCAAAGTCTTGAAATGGTAGGCGGATTCTGTCCTTGGATTTGGATTTAAATCACAATGTTGATCAAACAGTACTTTTATATGTAATAATCATAAATTGTATCATTCTTCTAGAAGCTTTTGTTTGGCTCTCCAGATCCGCATAAGTCCTTAAAGTTCTTTTGCTCACTTTTGTATGATCAAATTTATTAGAAAAAAAAGAAACGATAAGCAATATGCAAAATAAATCATTATTACAATAACGATACCAATACTTAAATACACATTAAAACATTTACACTTAGCACAATTACATGTATCGTGCGCATATAATGTAATAGGTAAGAAACAATGCAGTTACAATTCTGTTTTCTGGTTCTCCTGAGACTAAGTGGCAGACATAACAGAGAAAGTGTTACATTTCTAAAACCATTGTTTATGATGAAGTCATTATTACGTGAAAAAAAGTATTATGCATTCAATGCTTTTCTGCTTGTTTCGTAATTTATACACTTTTTAAGTTCTCAAGTTTCAAAGTTTGCTAACCTTCACAATAGAATAACCTCCAGATTGAAAAGTCAAATTATTATATTCACGTTATTACGTCTTTATTGCCGCGTGTATGCACCTACTCTAGTCTTCTATAAGATAGTTTTCTCATGAAAAATAAATTATTCAGTCTGATATTCTGCATATATCTAATAAGCTGTTAATTATCTCGAAAAAACCGATATGTATAGAAAATCTATTAACCATCAGATTAGTAATATCAGTAACATTTTACATCTGTTAAGCTTATCGCTCCGCTGAAGGAAAGTGTGATTAGAATGATATCATTTCATTTGTGCCTTTATAAGTCTGCTAGAAAATGGGGTCAGTTGAAACTCATTTTGCGGTCTGTATGTTAAGCCATTACCTATTGTAAGTAATGAAGGGAAAATATTTTGTTAAAAGTAGCACGTCATGAGTCTTTTTAAATATACCTGAGGGTAAATCCACGATAGTTTTAATATTTAACATTTGATTACTTTTTAGTTTTTCGAATAAAATGTTGGTGCACACTATCTATACGTATGTTCTTAATTTTCTATACCTTTAAAAAGTAAGAAAAATACTGCGCCGTAATTGCTTGTCTGTCGTTCCCGCCCCTACCTCCCCTTTTCCATGTATGAAACTGCTAATAGAACATTCGTGCGCATGCGCGAGTGTGAATTTCTCCTTACGATGCACCTGGAAGGGGGAAAACCTGGATACAATTACGAATGGAATTAGGAAGACAATAATATTGATGGCGACAATTACGGAGGGAGAGCTGTGATAGATTGTGATGATTAAAATCGTAAATACCTTTAGAATTTAGTAGTTTTTATTTGAAAGAAAATTGTAGCACGACTTTTTATAATACAATGGTATTAATCGATGGTATGCAAACGCGGGAAGCAGAATGCATTGGTCATTCTTCAGATTGTTGACGACGGTAATAAACAACTATGTTTATCAATGTCAAAAGTAATACATTTTTTTCTCCACCCTCGCAACCTCACAAACGTTAACTAGCTGGTAACGAGATTAGAATAAAAAGATCAATAATTGCCCTAAAACGTTGAATATAAACCAGATATTTAGCCAAAATTTTTCACCGTTACCATGTGATCCAATGATATTTTACTACTTGACGCCACTAATTGATTGTTTCATTTTGAAAATTCTGAATCGCACTCTTACTGCTCTACTTTATATACTCTTTCATAACTTGTAGCTTTAAAATATTTTTGTTAATCTGCAGACCTAATATTGATTGCTGCATTATAATGACCCTATAATTGTTGCACTATGTATTTCGCAATGCAGTTTCCTTTTTTTTTTCTTGTACTCAAATGGAATGATGAAATAGGCATTTTTAATAGCTAAGAAATCCCGAAAAAAAGTGAAGAATATTATGGACTTTATACTTAGGGTTCACACGAAAAGGAATTCTAGGAATTTTATTTTATGAAATCACTGTTGTGAACAAAATTCCGATGCCAAAATACATTTCCATGAAACTAATGAAGGTCTTGGCGGCAATTTCAAGGTGAACATGAAAGTATTAATGCAGAATGCCACGTGGGTTTCGATTCGTATTTTATTTGCTCAGTGCATAAAATACGAAATGCACAGACGATAGAAAACTCGGGGATTTTCTCGAGGCACACTAGGAAGCGCGGATTTACGTCGCGGGTTTATTAGAGTCGAAAGGGCATCTCTGGAGCTCGGTATTGTAAAATCACGTAAGAAGAGCACCTTTCACCTCTCGACTGCCGAAGTGCACTTACGCGCAGTGCATTTGTCCGTGTGCAAGTACCTAAGTGCACACCTACATCCGATGCTTTGTACCTACAGGAAGGTCGTTTACGTGTAAAAGAAATTCGTACACGCTAGTTTGCGTCGTGTTCGACTTCTTTGTATGCGATTGATTACATGAGATGTGCATAAGTTAGTTACGTCCGTACGTTACACGCATGAATGATGCTTGCAAATGTGTACGTGTCCATGCTAGCACGTGCACAAATCTGAGCAGCGTGGGTGAATGAGCATGTGTTTGTGTATAGACGAAAGTCTAACGAGTAGTTTACAGGCGCATCTTCCCGTATACGAGTTGCAGAATTACGTCAAACCACCGTCACATCTCAGCATGGAAAAAATTAATAGTTACGGCAACTGCGTCGAAAGCAATATACTTTAACGAAGACAACGTAATAAAAAGAACCGAAATCTATTACTAAATTTATACATATTACGTGTAAGACACGAAACTTGCGGCACTATCGACGAGGCATTCCAGATACATTAGATACAATTTCATATTATGAATGAATTTCCAAAACATACTAAGAAGCTATACGCTAAACTTATTGTGGCACATTCTTAGTTTTTTAGCATATATAGTTACTTCTGTGAAGTTTGGAAAAGCATGATATTGTATTAGCAATTACTACTTTTGTACAGAAATTTCAAATAATTGAGATCGCTAATCATCAGCTGTGTACACAACAAGCATGCCGTTTTTTAATATTGATGTAAATGACTGAAATCAGGATACCGAATAACAAACATTAATGACGACGAAACCGATAATATAATGCGAACTTCAGTGCATTTTCAAATTTAAAATGAGTTAAAATTCCAGACGCAATGTAGTTATTGGAAGAATAACAAAGGTCTTATAAGAATAAGATTTATCAATTGAAAACATTATCAACTTACGGACTCAATTTACTCGGAGGTAGGTTGAACCATCTGGTGCACCACACAAATCAGATTTGTATTAAACCTTAACCTCTTAAACCCTGATTAGTGTTGTGCCCATACTTTTTCTTAGATTCACTAAGTTTGGGCTGATCACAAACTTTTTTCCGTACATATACATTAAAACTGCAATAACAGTTAATAATAGGTCAAAATGTTTTTGTTGTTGGGAGGCTGTGGATTATTTCCGACGTAATTTTGTGCGTAAAATTCGTATCGGAAGTCAGAAGTGGTCCATCGCGTCAGAATTTTAAGATATTTGAGGTTATGTATTCGAAAAACGCGTTTTTTTGCTATTTTTGAGGTTAAGTATAGAAGACACAATATTTTTAGGAGTTTTTCCTCACGTTGAATTATATGGTATAACTCTTTCTCTTTATGTCCTTGGATAATTGTGACTGTTTTTTGAACACTTTTTTATACTTTATTGGTTATTCAGTAATTTTGAATCCGCCGGCTTGAATTAAGAGATTTTAATATTTTGTCTCCTACTTCATATTCAGAAATGCCAAACATTCCCGGTACAAATTTTTAAATGAAGATACCCAGTAAAAAATATTTGCCTCAAAGTATTTAAAACATATTATCATGACATTAATGGGATATATCTTATAATTTCAAAATATCCGTAACTGTGTAAGAAAAAAATGTAGGTGATCGAATAAAAGATCATTTTGAAGGCTAAGGGTAGAACTAAAATATGTAAATAGTATGGAAGAACATAAAAAATTGGTTGCATCCTGTACGTAGCCTCAAACAGCAAAACATACGTTTTTTTCGAGTACATAACCTCAAATATCTCAAAATCCTGATATGATGGACCAATTCTGACTTCGAATTCAAATTTTACGTACAAAATTACCTTGAAAACTACGCCGTTTCCCAGCAACATCCAAGACCCCTGTTTTGTAGACCTGGGTAATAATGTAATAAAAATCGTGAAGTTTCGTATATTAGACCGATCAAATGAAGTTTAGAAGTCTATAATCTTAAAGCATAAACACAACCTTAATACCTATGGTAGACTATCATAAAAGATATCTGGTACAACTGAACACCGTGTTTCCATGGTATTTGATTTTGACTGGAAAGACGCCAATATTCTTGACATAGAACCAATTTAGTCGAAGGGGTTAATTTTAGAAATATGTCATATGAAAATAGAACTTCCTTATATGAGGATGACAAACAATTTAAATTCGAAAATTTAGTTTTCTTGAACATCATTGGTTTGTTACGGTAAATTGAAACTGTTGTTTTTTGAAGCCGTTACATAAAATATCATGAATTTTACTGTGTATTTTCTGAGGTTATTTAAAATTTATTTTAATCTTGACAATGCTACTAAAGTTTCAACTGTTCTATACAACTTTGCTTATTTTCTTATCGTTAACTTCCAGTCATTATCTAAACTACCCATGGGGATTTGAGGCATCCTTGATCATAGTTTTTCTGAATTTTTTAGAGTAAAAACTACACATTGTTTATATTGAAAAATTAGTCATTTTAACAAAAATTCTCTGCAAAAAATATAGGGAGTAAAATGCGTGTGTGAATTACAGCAATTATGCGATATTTGATTTTCGTGACAACACGGAATTTTCTGCATCGTTATGTGTCGTAATATCAGTCATTAAAATATTAATTTGTACAAATTACTTTACGTGCAATTATAACAGCTATATTTTGGCAATAAAATTTAATCCATGCCGCGAAGTTCCAACTGTTATGGCAGATATCCGGCAAGAACCTCGACGAAAAAGTGCAAGCCATAAACTTCAGGAAAAACAAGAATTTTATACGTTTGGTTAATTGCGTATGCGCCTTGTCGCCTGTGCATGCACGGTTATAGACCTAACTTCTTTTTTCATTGCATAAACATATATGATTGCGTGTTGTTTGTATCCAAAAGCCGTTCAGTTGGAAATAAAGGAATTTCGGAAATCCGGAGTAGACTGACCCAGAATAAGCGTCCCCAAGGAATATGTTTATCTTTACAATTCGCAAAGATTGTTAACGTTTAAAAATTCTTATCAATGCTTGTGATGCGAAAGAATAAATACAGTATTTAAATTCATAACCACAGTATTCTACATCATTTAAATTCGTTGCAAATATTTGACGATTACAGGAGAAAACTACAGCATGTTGATTGAAATTTTTAATTAGGGTTTACAGAATATCTTTGAAAATCGGGCAGAAAAAACTCACTAAAAATTTCAGAGAAATATACCGATTATTTTTCTTTTTAGAGAAACTTAGTGGACCTGATCAATCTGGACCTACAAATATTACGTTCTATATTAGATATCAATGTCATAAATCTATGTTAATATTTTGTTGAATATTGCAAGTTGAACTGATTTTTACAAAATATGTAATACTTGCTTTGCACAGTCTTTAATCTATTCAAGTAAGAACATACGAGTAACTAAACAATTATGATTGAAACAATAATGAATTGTTTTTATTTTTAGTAAAATTCGTCTAGAATGAGAGGTTCTTCATCTGTGTGTTCAATGCGAATACAATCATAGTGAATAAAAATTAAATAACATTTTCGTCCTTTAAGCATTTGTGTATACTATCAAAAATTAAGTAATTTCGAGACAAAAATATTTATGTCTGACATGCAATGAAATTCAAAGGTTATAATTATTGTAATTAAGAATCTTACAGCTATTTCTAATAAGCAGAAAATATTGTTAGTGTCGTAAAATGTGTCCAGCAGTCTTTTAAGTAGTCAGCGAGGTTAATTAAAGTGAGTAAAAACTGAAAAAGACTGATTGCCGTGAACATCATCTGCCACTTTATTTTCTTATAGATAAATGGCAATTACGGTAAAAATGCCTAAACCCAAATAACGAAATAGAAAGTTTTGAGCAACTCCCTAAAATCAGTAATCAGACTCATCTATTCATATTAGTCTTATGTTATTTCATAATTCTCAGATTTCATAACAAGACACTTCGGTGTTTGAAAGAATATTTATTTACGTATTGTAAGGTAGATTCTTCTAAGGAGCGCCACTGATCATAACCTACACAATAAAACTATTTGAGTAAAATTAAATTCCTAAGGAATAAAAGTCGATTTGTTGAATTTGGGGTCCATTTTTAGTCTACCCGAGTAAATTTGCTATCCTTTGGAGTAAATCATTACTGTCGCGAGTAAATTATTTCATTGCAGTAAATAATTTACTGTCGACAGTAACGATTTACTCCAATTGGTTAAAAGTATACACCAAAGGATTCAAATACCTTTGTTAGTTTTTATTAGATTGCCCAAGTTACTGCAACTGGGCATTGGGTTTAGAATTGGAGTGATGTATTTGAACATCGGATTATATAGTGTTATGAAGAGTACTGCCTTACAATTCTCACGCCCTGAGATTCGAAGACAATGGATTGAATGGGGTGATGTAGACCCCCCCCCCCTAACCCCAAATTCGATCATCCGATGTTCGCTATTCTTCGTTATTAAATTACTTTCCCTGTTCTATTCGATAGTTTCCTCTTCCTTACTATCCTCATCGAACTTCCTTGGAATCTTGTAGGCGCAAGCGTATTATGTATATGAATGGGAATTCATAAAATATGTCAATGTATTCAACGACATATGCATGTAGTAGGAATGTACACAGTATCATAAATATAAGTTACCTATGTACAAACATTATAAGTCTAAAATAGGCAAAACTGAAACTTATTGGGGATGAGATGAAGATAAGAGGACGCCGCCATCTTGGAAAAACATTGTGCACCAAATTTGAGAAGGAGGGGGAGGAAACCCATTTTATTTGTAGAAATGCAATCATATTGCTGAGTACTTTTAGCCTCATGTGTTAAGTTTAATAAGGGCAACTGACGCTTAGTGGTTAGTAGAATATACATATGTGTATATGATGTACATCACGTATCCCATGCGTGATTCTTGCGAGCCTGAAAAGTTCGAGGATTATTCGAAGATTATTAGAAAAAAAAAGTTCGGGAATCCCCATCCTGGGATTTATTTTTTCCTGTTCAGTCTCGCAAGAATCACGCATGGGACGCGTGATACACAAGATACATAACTGGAGTTTTCGAAGAACTTGTTGGAGAACACATTTTACCAAATCAATATTGCTTACGCCGCTTGATAATTTTCCGAAAATTCGACTGTTGTTTTCCTTTTATCTGATAATAATTTGTGAAACAGGAATCCGGTAATACTTTTTAATATCGTTCCATTACCATCTCCTGATAATAATCTGTTCTAGAGAACTTGCAAAGTCCCTTATTTGCCCTTTTTTCTTATATTTGGAGCAGCTCAAAACGAAAAAATAATTCGCCATTCGTACATCGCGGAGACATTCGAATTCGCGATGTCTGGTATAATATATCTGAAATACCCATGATTACGGCAGTGGCATGATGTTATTTGTTTCATTGAAGACATTTCGTTTCGTTACTACCTCTAATTACTTTAAGTTTATTCAGAAAACCAAAAAATATGGTAGTGGACTACAAATGATTTATATACTTGCATCCAAAAGCATGTTCAGTTACGTGATTTACATATTTAGTATTTGAATCTTCATCAAGTATAATTATTATTTTTATTTTAATTTATGCATTTGGGTTTAATTATAATATGAATATTATTTTCAGATAACGATGTGAATTATTCCAAGGATTATCTACAATAGTTCAACGCTTAGTATGCTGCATTAATTCAATTATCTATATCCATTACATAAAAACATCATACACTTAATTTATTTAATTTCAGTAAAACAATAACATATCTAATTATGAAGATGTGCGGGAATGAAAAACAAAGATTAAGATGGACCCTTGAGCAATTTGATTAATAAAACGTTTACACTATCCAATGACGCGATTGACGAAAAGTATGTCAGCATATAAAAATAAAAGCGTATCTCGGCAATCATAAGCAATGAAATAAAGAAGGCTGTTGATTAAGACTAATGAGATGCAATCTCAAGAGGAGAATCGCACGCGTCGCCGTGCATCCTGCGCGAGAGGAAGAACTTCGTAAAATCGCCAAGACGAGGCGGAATCGGGACTATAGTGCGCGGGCGTCCTAGACAAAGCCGGTTATCCAATTAAGCCGAGGAAGATAACGTCGCAGTCCGCCGCCAACTTTCCAGCCTCTGTTTACGCCTGATGACGTGTACGCGCATTCTCATATGTATGCATTATGAGAACCAAACCGGAAACGCCTCTTGATATCATTCCCGGCACGCGTCATCAAATTTTACTGTAATTTTCTATCAGATCTGATTCAATTTTTGCTTCCATATTTCGGCGATGTGTATCGAATCATTCTAAGGAACTTCCAAATCTGAATATACAAGAAAACATACATTTTTCGTCGAAATTAATCCTGAGCTTACCTTCAAATTGTCGTATTCCGCACGACAGCCTCTAGTGAATTTAACATGGTATGTCAAACTATGAATACCTAACTTTCGTCTTGTTATTTACAAGAATGGAAAAAAAACGCGGAACAAGATTCTAGCGATATTACTATTTTCGTTGAATAGGGTCATAAATTGCGTTTGTTTCTGAGCAGCCAACAACACGATTCGGTCCTTGCAAAAGTCATCTTTGATTTTGACTATTATGTTATTATGTCTTTATATGACAGACAAAGGTCACTTATGTCATGACAGAAACGTAATCGTTGGATACTTTTGGTATTGTAAACATACAAAATGTTTCTTGGAAAAATTCCCACATTATGTTGAATAAAGAATTCTTCTACATATTACATTTTTTAGATGGTAAAGATGGAATAACCCTCTTGTGCCTCGAAGTTTCGGGACTAGAACGTTGTCAAATGGACGTTTAGCCGCGTATATTCGTCAGTGGGCGCAAGGGGGTTAAAGAAATGATTAGAATACCAAAATAGAAATGACCTTAAGTAGTATGAGGATTTTTTCACAATACTAAAGTAAATATCTGCATTTTACGAGTATATTTCTCTGAAACCAGCCAGTATGAATGTTCTTCAAAACAAAATTATCTGGATGTAATGTTGGGAGTTATATTAGCGGACTGAAAAATCACTGCAACTAAATAAATCATTGACAAGATGCTTATAACCAGCCGAAGTACAAACAAATTTATCCTTTCAAAATCTTGTACATTTAATCTCGCAAAGATGTTGTCTTCGGGACGAAAGAAGATTGTTGCAGGGTTAAAACAAAATGAATTAAAAAATAGAATTTGATATAAATGTATCCCCCTTGGGAACCGAATTTACTTCACCTTTACTCCCGATGCAAAGGAATAAGGTACACTTCTCATTGAACATGATATGAAAACGGAATGTAGATATCTGTATTTGACCCTAGTTTCCTCTAAATCTATGGGTTTAATGTTTAATATGGGTTATGGAGGAGTAGTTAGATGCTACCCTGAAAAGCGAAAGAGTCGAGTTCAGATTTTTATCTTTTGTTTTTTAATTAATATTTGATAATTTTAATTTTTCTAACTAAATTTTTTTCTAATATTAGAAACTTATCTGCAATCCCAAGTAAAAAAATTTACTACAAATTATATAATAAAAATATACAATTCATTGTATAAAAATTTACCCCAAAAGTGATTCTATACAATTTAAGCATTTCAAATGAAGTTAAAAAAATGCACAATTTTTGCAGATGGTAAAGATGGAATCTACTAGATTGTTACATTTCCCAAAAAATGAGGATCATTAAAGTGGAAACATTCCTACAAACAATCTAAAAACAATTCTGCAAATTTCATCTTTACAGCTTTATACGAAAAATTTCTAATAAGGAAGACCATTTTTTACCGCAGCACTCAGCATAATATAAATTACATTGTAGATTATTTTTGTTGAACTTTACTAGGTCCCAAAACCGAAATTTCTTTTGTAGTATCTTATATTCTAAGATCACAATTCTTCACGCAACTTAAAACTTTCTTGCTTCATTTTAAAATAAATGAAGAAAATACTTGCAAACACGGTTCGTAAAAAAAATAATAATTGGAATACAATGTATAGTTAGAATATGTAAAGTTTTATTTGTATACTTCCGAACTTTGTGTATTTCTCGAGATTCTTGACTTGGCCTTTGGAATCTAAGATGTTGTATGAATACTACCAGTGAATTATGATTTCCTCTAGTGGCAATGTAATGAATTAATGTCTAAACAATATATTTCGAAATAATATTTTACATTATCGATTTGTCTGTCGACAACATATCCTGTTATTGCTTCTATTTTTGTTTATTTTATTTGTTTGAAAGGCGGTATTTCTCAACATTTTTCAATATATTTACAGCAAAAATAATTACCTTGAAATTTTAAAGCTTATAACGGATTATATGCTGTTAATACAACGATACATGTTGTTGATTTTAATTACTATTTTATTATTGTTAAATTTGAAGGTTGAACTTTCATGTTTACTTCAATTCTTTCACATTTATTTCAAAGTTCAATATGGTTTTGATAACTATATCAATTTTCCATTAAAAAACAATTTAATCCCTTATTAAGGATCACTCTTTTGCCTTTCAAAGACAAAGTTTTAATTTCTAATCTGTTTAAATAATGTATCGAAATCAAAAGTAAATGTTGCTTCACTAAACAAATAATTGCAAGAATGAAGTCAGATTTCGTTTATGCAGAAATTTGATTTGGGTATAGATACGACCTATTTTCGTAAAAACTGATAAAGTTCTCTAGTACTAAAGGACATTAATTTATAACACTTAATCGTAATGATTTTCATACAATCTTGTGGTATTCGAAGTTGCGTAGTGTCCAGTGAGACAGATAAAACAAATGACTAAACGGATTGAACATTTTATTTATTGTCACTTACCGCAGACACGTATCAGTTCTTACATGTATCAATTAATCAGTACAATCAACACCAGAAACTTACCTGAAACATAAAATATGAAAAATTAAAATCATAACAACAGATAAAAATGATTGCATACGTAAATTAATCATAGATACAGAAATAAATCAAATTAATTAATGACATACGAAAGTGCTACATAAATACTGTAACATTCTATTAATGAAATTGTGTATATCTGATTTTCTAGATAGACACTTCATATTTCATAAGTACATTCCAAGAAATGGTATACTGTCTTTACAGAACTATTTTATAGTAAGTACTAAGTAATACATCTCTGTGATTTGGAATTAGCTGTTAAGTATACTAATTTAAAATAAAAACACATTAATTGCCAATTGTTTTCATTTGAATGAATGAAATAATTCAATTACATGAAATAAAATATAGTTCAGTTAATAAATAAGCATCTGCGTACTCGTTCAATAATACTGGGCATATTACATGACGGGAAATTTGGTACAAGTTATTGCAGAAAATGAAATAAAATGGTGGATGCCGGCCTTCAACAAATGAAACCTAGCGAGTAAAGATGACAAAATATTTGATCATAAAATTACCCAAGTTTTTGACATACGGAAAAAAAATAAATGGTAACTATTATTATATACGTGTTTAAAATAAATGAAGGTATCGCCATGTAGTTCGCATTGTTATCTTAAATATTATACCTTACTACACGATATTTAGAATAAATTTATAATTATGGAAATATTACTGCCACTAATATCTCAGGTAGGCACCTTAAATATGATTATTTTAAGGGTTAGTATCAGGATTTCCATTATCTTCTTCTTACTAGTTTTCTCTAGACAATCCTGGTTTTTTAGTTACATTTGTCCAAAAAGTTAGTCCATCTTTATACCAACGTATTTTGAACAATTGAATGCACTCGTTTCTTATAATTTCTATAAATTACATAGTTTCGAGTAATACTGGCACGCATTTATTTTTAATATTTGTTTTGAGGATTACGTTGGTCGTGGAAAAATGAGACGATGGTATCCTATCTTAAGCAAGGATATACATGACGTTACGGTAACTGCGTTGAAGCTTTGTGAAAATGGAAGAAGATCTGTCCTTGACCGGAATTGAATCTTGAGCGAACTTTTCAAGAAAAACAGTCATGACCTCGAAAAGTGTAGGCCACGACGTACTAGAAACTTTCCATATCGAACGACCCAAAAATGTACACATCTTACAGCAATCCATAAGAAATATAATCCTTAAGAATAAAAATTTCTTGGCATGAAGTGCAGAAATAATTGACGAAGAAAAAAGGTCATTTAATTAACCTATTTCTATTATCTATTTTCATATACCATAATTGTGTGTAAATAACTCATCTACTAATTAATATAATTCATTTGCTTCTCGGCCATTAATTTGCATTAATGAATCGTATTATGTATTATCGCATTAATTTGATTTGAGTAGATGGACGATTATTTTAAGTGTATAAAAGTAACGAGCATGTTTGATAATACCAGTGTTTATGTGTTTAATAAACTTGTAATTTGATTTAATCAGATATAAATTAAGATAACAGTCGACGAGAAATATGCGAAATAATATATTTTCTATTTACGCACTTCCGGGTTTGTGCATGCGAATTAATTATCGTCGCTGTTTTTTTTTCATTCTAGGCGAAATGGTTTTATACGTTTATTGGGCTTAAAGCGATTATTATTACTATCGTAATAATTCTTAAATTATTTCTATTCAACAAAAACATATAAACTTTTATCGCTAAGCCATTTTAAAAATTTATAATGTGATTTTAAATGCCTTTGGAATATTCATAGGCGATTTTGCAGTTTAGTCTCCTTTGGAACATATTGACAGCCAACAAATATCTTTTTTTTAGCATAAACGTTTTTCATGATGTCACATATATCAACCATTATACACTGTCCCCATATGCTTTACATTGCGTCTTTTACGGAGTCAAGGAGCTTTGGATTAAAACTAATTACTACCACCAGATGATATAATGTTCTTCATTATACTTATTACGTTCTTAAGTATAGGGGTCGCAAAATCAGAAGCCAAGATTTAACGAAGCTTTACGTAATATTTATTACAGTTGAAGGTTAACATTCCAGATCATTAGCACACGTGTATTTAACAATTCAATAGAAATTTATTTCCAATTAGTCTGGATGAACCTGTGGTTTTAAGTAGACTAGTGATCGATGTATGAGAACAATATTGGTTCAAAAAGTGTCATCACTCCTGATGGATGCGTTTTTCCATAACACTAAATTAATTATATAAGTCTTCCCAAATAGTAAACATAAAAAAGTTTGAAATGTTCTCGTAATGTGCCCTACAAGAGGTCATATTCGTTACATCATAAGTTTATTATGAACTCAAGTCCAGAAAAATCTCAGAAAGGCGCTTATAATGCATGTTATTTTTCTGTCGAATTAAGTCAGATTTAGTTCGTCGAAGTAGACAAATATTTATATAGTTGGAAATTTCACAACAAAAATACTTATTGACCGGTGAGAATCAAATTAATAATAAAGTAGTTACGGCTATTAAACTAGAGTGTAAATAAATACAAATACAAACAAACAAATAATACATTTAATACAGAAAATACGATATTAAATTAAAATAAATAATATGCCGATTAGAAATAAGGAAAAATAATCACTTTGTTGTTGATTGCTATTTAAGTAAACAAAGTACTAATTAAAATGACAAAAGTTATTTATTGATATTTAGTTAATTAATAATAAACGTATTATTCTACAACCAAATTTATGTGTTGCATTAACTCTATTAAGAAATGGACAAGTTACTTAGTATAAACTCTAATAGTTACTGTAACAAATATTTTGTTCATTTTTATCTAGTAACTACATTTTGAGAACTTGAGATGATTGGCAACTATCGCCTTTACAGGAGAGAATAGTATACTAATTATAAATGACCAGAAAATCTGACTGCCTTACCTAGAAATCAGACTATATTTTTCTACAGGTTTTGCGTTGAATCCAAATTCGTCCGCGGAATTGTTTCACATCAGGATTTTGTGTTATCTTAACTTTTTTCTTTTATAACAAAAAATATTTCCAATCGTAAAATACAAGTTTGCCTCATTCAAACGTCGATGATTTTTCTGCAATACTTTTTTTCTATTACTAAATTCCCTGATCTTATCAAAGAAAAAAAAATAATTGACCAAGTTCAACGCCAGTTGAAACTTATACTTTAATCCCAAGAATTAAAAAAAAAATACCGTGTACATAAAACCACAAAAATAGGTAAGAATTATATCTTTTGAACATTTTCGGTCAGAAGACCACAAAAGCCTGAAATGATAGATCAATTCTACAGTCAGATGGGATTCAGTGCATCAAAAACCGGATAGAATATTCGGCTTTCTGGGTAAAACTGTGTTGTCTTCTGTTCAGTAATTATTCCATGAAATCAAATTATTATCTATTGTAGTACATTATTTACTGTCAGAAAAATTAAAAATATTTAGAAGGTCATTGCTCTGTTTGTAATCGACTTCTAAGGTAATAGAACTCGAAATTAAAGGGTCCTAAAGTGATCCATCTTTAATTTAAATACCCGAAATTAATTTGTCGGACATTACTTGAAAAAAGTTGGTCCTTAATATCTAAATCTCTAACAAAAAATATTCAATTGATGCTGAAACTAAAAATATTTTTAGGATAACAAGAATAGTTAAATCATGAATTACAATGGTCTAATTTAAATTAACTTTTTGAAATTCCAAAATATTTGAGGTGTCTGTTTAATTTTAACATTTTAGGCTATAGATAGACGTTATCAATCGATCGGCTTCAGAAGCCTCCGATTACGCAACTTTTGTAGTTGGTCTTACTATATGAGTAGTCCGCCTTGTCATTTGCGTAGTTAGCTGCAGTCACACTACTTAACTATAATTAATAATGCTATTTTATCACAAACTGACTAAACTCTTTCCTTTTTCCGAGAACAGCAATCCATTACATCATAATTTTAATCTTTCAATCGTAATCGAGTAATGCTTAATATGTATAAAGTGAGATGATAACGCGAATCGGTGTTTCCTGTTACAATTCTAAGGTGAGCAAGTGTATAGAATACCAGGTCGGCCATTTGCAACCAGCTCACACTTAGTATTGAATCAGAAACTACACAAGTCGTATCACTTTTCACTGATTTGCAAGAGTGTAAGAGTCGTAACGGTATCGTATGACGTCGGCGTTTCCCGGTGAGCTCGATGACCCACTAGACATGCGTTCATATAGGTATAGGAATACCCCGTTTCATCGACATGCGTAAGTCTGCGACAAGGGATACGTAAGGTCATCTCGACTATTGCGTAATCGGCAGTTAGTTGCAGCTTTAATATACACAGGAGGTTAACTTTGACACAATGAACCTAACGTATTCTGACGGTACATTTTCGAATAAATTCCATGTTTTCAAAATTCAAAAATTATATTATTTTAATATGTACCTTGGCATATGTCAAAAGAAATGTCAGTCGTTGATAAAAAAATATGAAGAATAATTCACGATTTTTTGGTCTATTAAAATTAGTTCAATGTTTCGTAACTTTTTGAGCAGTTCCAGGATTGAATGCAAGTTAGAGACTTAATTTAATTATATGCAAAAGATATTAAATTTTCAAATTGTAAATTTGACATTCTCAACATGTCTTATCGTACAAAGTATGTGAAAATCTTCATCTTGCTAATTTTATGTATTTTGTTCACGTTTGTATAACACAACTAATGTAGCTTATTAAAAAAAAACATAAAAATAAAATTTAAATGTTGACAAATTAATTTCTAAATGGACAAGGATAAATTTGTTTTATGTTGTTCAAGAAGATTAGTAAAATCAATTAAATAATTAGATAATTCTCTAACCGTGACTGAATACAATACCTGCTTTGTATAGTTACTACAAAAGTTAATTGTTTTTCGGTATAGTAATGGGAAATTTATAAAAACAGCTTCAACATAGTAGTTAAATAAAATCGTTCTTAGTTTCACGAATTTAAGTTAGTAATATATTTATTCGATGTATGGTAATAATGAGAACAAATTGTGTATATTTGACATCAATCTACACATAGTAGCATTATTGTATAAAAAATTACCTTGATTTCGATTGGCTTGATCAATACTTGCACTGGGATTTCTGACACTCGGAAAAACTAAAGAAAGTTTGTAAAATATTTCGATACTTGGTATAACACGATAGTTTATACATTTAATTTCTAAGAAAGAATAAACTTTTCGCTTCTGAGCTATTTCCTATATATACTAATTTTGGCTATAAATCTTATCAATTTGAGTATTATTTAATAACAAAAGCTTATGAAGGTTCGCAGGTATCAGTTTGATGTTAATCACCTATAAAACTACATGAAGAAAAGAAAACTATATTCCATAACACGTGTATCAAATGTTTAAATACAAGCTTAAATCATGAAAGTTTTGAGACGCAAAACGATAATACAAGCTTAAATCATGAAAGTTTTGAGACGTAAAACGATTTTCAACAATTCTCAATCGGCCTATTTTTTGCAGAAATTTCCATATTGGATTACTTTATTATTATTTATTTCAGGTCTGAAATAATATTTACTTAATCACATAGTTTATTATTCAAAGCTATTAGATATATCTATAAATTATTTACCTATTCCTGGTATTGTATTTCCGGATTGTTTCTGATGAAGTACAAATTACTTTAAGCGCTTATTTAAGAGATATAAATATTAAATTTGTCAAGCAACAAATTTAGAAAGAACGCAGCAAAATCAATGGTATTTTATGATACATAAAAGTTTACAACAAAATTATTTCTATTTCATACTTCGATCGCTCATTGAGATTCCGTGCTGATGCTTAAACGGTTGGGTAACGGCGCATTATTAATAGTTTGTTGCGTGACGTTTGAAAAATTGGAAGTGATGGCTGCCGAGGAATCGAAAGTAGGAAGTATTTTTTTAACATGTTTCTATACGAAATAATTGTTGTACGATCAATTATAGCACCGTATTGTAAATGCAAATCAAAGTGTTTTGTTATGTATGTAGAAATCATTTAATAATTTAAGAGAAACTTTCATATTTTAATGTAAAATTGATGGGTTAAAATATTATACGTCGTTGAATTGAAACCATTTTTTCATTCAAATCTACTTTTGCAATCTTTTGTAATTAATATAATTTTACTGAAAACTGTAGTATTTCCGTTATTATTCTTACTTTAGAAATCCACAGAAAAATAATGCTTCCTATACTTTATTTATATTCCAATAAGAGATGTTCGTCAATATTGTATTTTAATCACATATAAATAATTCTTTTACATACGTTTTAAAGTATAAACAAACAAATGAAATATGAATACGTAATGTTGTATTATTTTGTAGATGTTGAATAAAATATAGTGTTTTTTCCATGTCAAACTTTCATAAACACTTTTTTAGTGATTTAATCAGCTTAGTAAATACATAAATTAATTGCAAGGTGGAACTTAAGGGGAAGCATCACCCTCAAATAAGGTATATAGAGTAGACCTTTAAAAAATTTGACAAAATTATTTCTTTAGCTATTTTTGACGTGGAGTTCGCTGGTGCTAGAATAAAAAATGCAATATTTATTTTACAAAAAAAAAAATTTTTTTTTTTAAAATTGAATTTTTTAAAATCCATACGACATTATTTAGGAAATATGTTTTTATGTTCGCCCTAATTTGTTTGAATTTTTGCATTAATTAAGAAAAATGTAGAAGCATTTTTTTGAAAAAACAATTTTTTTTTCGAGTTAAAATGTAGGGGAGGAACAAAATATTTCTAGAGTACTTTTTAACGCGGAATTCAGTGGTGGTAGAATAAAAAATTTTTTGACGACTTAAAAAAATTGGAATTTTTTCAAATCCATGGGATATTATTTATAAAATATGTTTTTATGTTCACCCTAATGTTTTTGAATTATGCAATTAATTTAGAAAAATATAGTAACATTATTTACAAAACACAAATTTTGTTTCAAACTGAAATTTATAGATAAACTAATTTTAAAAATTTTGTATTCTAGCACCACTGAATTACACGTCAAAAATTATTAAAGAAATAATTTTTTAAGGGTGTACTTTCATAGACTTGCTTTGAGGGTGGTGCCTCCCTTTAATTCGGTGTAAATATAATTGCATGTAAGAAAATAACAATTTGTAATAATATCAATTAATTATGGATCAAATATATAGCTGTTTTAATGTTTTAATGCCATTAAATACCTGAACAAATGCTTGTTAAATTACTTCATAGGTTCATGAGGGCGAATATGCTTATTTTACGCCCAGTGCATCAAAAATGCGTTTTCTTCACACCGGGAGGAAAGCATCAACTTTCCTCCCGCAAGCGGAAGGAAAGATGCCGCTTATCCTCCCGGCCATAAAGAAAAATCGTATACTTCCCTCGGGAAGTAAAAAAGAATGCCTCAGACTGCCTGTTTCTCACCCTCGGCTTCACCTCGGGTAAAAATTACACGCAGTCTGAGACATTCTTTATTTTACCTCCCTCGTTGAGTAATATACTATTTAGAAGAAGTTCATTCTCTGTGTAAAGCTAATTGGCGACATTACGACGTTTTTATATGAAAGAGTGAATTTTTCATCTTAACGAATGACAATTTAAGAAATTCAAAAAGCCTACTTCAAATTTGTGATACTTAACTCCTTCCTCATAGTAGTTCAATTTTTAGTATACTAGTTAGTAAAAGTGCTATACAAACATTAAACGAAGAATTTGGAAAATACTCATAATTGTTAGATATCAGCACAAACTTTTTACGCTTTTTGGAATTATAGTGATTTGCACATAACTGGGCCTAAAATGTTGGTTGAAAAATTACTTTTTTGAAAAAATGACTTATTGTTCATGCCAAAAAGAAATTTTCACTTTTTAACAATGTTGAAAAATACTTGGCACCCGTAAATAATTCAATTCCCATAAATATAATATTTTCACTAATTATAGAGAGGGTTCATAAGTAGTCAGTAATAAACCTATTAATTCATTCTCAATCTTTCACTGAATACAAAATTCAATAACAGCGTTTAAAAATTCCCATTGAATGTTATTAATTACGTACTTCAATAAACGTTTTCTCGTAAATGCTTCATTCATCTTAACATCAGTCGACATCGGATACGTTTCAGACAGACATTTAATATTTATTTTACGGTTGAATGTTCAGTACACCGCGTTGTTCAATTCAGTCTTTTAACGTGATAATTGAAATTGCAAATTCTCGACAGCTTGTACGTGTAACGATTCATCGTTCATATGCATATAAGTGCTACATACACGAGTATTTTACGTATGAAGTCTGAGGCATTTATAAACCATACCCGAGTAGGGTAGTACTCGTGAAGACTCAACTTTCGATTTTTTTCCTTTCACGATCTGCACGGCGTATCAGTCAACGAAAGGCAATTTGTCTTCCAAGTTTACGATCGTCGGCTAGTGAATCTTCCTTAGAGCGTTGGATTGTTGCTCACCTTCGGTTTCCACCTTGACCGTGGTTGACATCTCGCTTTTAAACTTAATTCTAATGTTCGTTTTTGAATAGTCGGCTATTTCAAAAAGTCCCGGGTTTATAACACAAAACCAAAATTTCCATAGATTTCGAAATTTGGATTATGGTCTCTTTCGATTTATTTCTAAATTTAGTCCCATGCTTCATTTATATTATCCAAGTGTCACATTGGTAATTTATCGCTTATTTCGAAGCCGATCTACCAGTTGAAAATGATTTGCAATTAAGTTATTTTTCGATTATTGATGAAACTGTTGAAAGGATACTAGGATTAAACAGTATTATCAAAAAATTCCTCCTTATTTAGGAACTATGAATAATTCATTGTCGAAAGGTGGTGATTAATCAGAAACTCAAGTTAAATATTTCATTTTATTTTTAGGATTTTACGTTCCAAAAATAATATTACTGATGAATACAAAAAGCATTAAAAAAATTAATAATTTATTCAGTCAATTTTTCATGACCTTTGTGGTCGATTCATAATTTTTCTTATAAATATTGTGCTTACGCCCTTAATAGAGATATTAACTTTAAGTGGTTCTTCTTTTGACGCTATTGGCGAAAAAGCATTTCTGCCGGGCTACGTCGTGGCACGCAAAAGGGCGGTCAACAATATACGCAATTAATATTAAAAATAATAAAATTAATCAAAATATCGGTGGTTTTCGTCTTATTTATATGCTAATATTTTAAATAAGAAGAAAACTATCAATATGCAGCTATCAATATGTAGTCTACCGCTACTCTTAAAGTGTAATCATTCACTCCAAGCAAAGGTGAAAGGAGAGTTACTCTGTATAGAGTAAACTCCCACTCCTTTATTGTGAAATTTTTCACCCTAGTGATAGAGCGAAATATTAGCTCTAGTTAAACCACCGACAGTAACAGTGACGAAGAAATGTGCAAAATTTGTGTAAAGTTTGGGTCGACGTGAAATCGTTTACTCAATACTTGTGAGAACTGCTGCTATTGTTGCTGTACTTACTATAGAAGAGATTGAAATACAGTGAAATTTAAGAAACAAAATTACGATAGGGAAAATTAAACCACTTTTCTTAAATTTAATTTCGGTGCATATAAAAAAAAGTATTTTTTAACAAAATCGGAGTTGAGTGATGACCAAAATCTCACGCACTTTGAAGTATATTGTTACCGAATCTTCATTCCACGCAAATAGTGAATTTCAAAATTTGAACTGAATTTCTGTACTATTTCATTTGGAGAGACTGATCTCACAATTTAGAGTAATCTTTAATTATTTTTAGAGTGAGCACTCAGCTCACTCCCGAATTGAAGAATTTTGCTCAAAAAATGTAAAAACTTGTCATCAAATATCTATGGTGGTAGAACATAAATCCATTATTTTTGAAAATATATTTTCGTGCGTAAGAAAATCTAATGCTTCTTTTGCAATAAGCTGTAAATGACAAAATTAGGTTCTCTTCATAAAATAGCCCATAATCGAAATCTCGATTTTTAAAAGGTCGTCTTCTAGGGCTCGAAGACTAATATTCCACAGAATTTTCGATTTGTATGTTCAATTTCCTTTTTACGAAAAAATATGCATACGATTTTTTTAATACGATGGGCATGGGGCTCGATAATTTGCGCACGGAGATTTCACAGCAGGGCGCAAAATCGAGTTCTACTCCCGGAGTGTTAAAAATGTATTTTCGTCAATAGCATCACAAGGGGTATCTTTTAAAGCAATTTCTAGCCTTGTACATTGCATTTCATAAAACACCAGATTAGCTCCATATGGGCTATCAGCAAAGACTGCGACTCTTTTCTTATTAAAATTGCAGAACATTTTTGAATTCATGAATATCACAATAATCCCCAAAACGATATTATTGAACTGTCTTTGAAAAGAGCCACCCAAGTTTATGATGATATGATTGCCGTGTAAAATTGTCAAATTGGTCTCAATCTTGAAGTAGGGAACGTGAAAGAGCGAATATTATTTCAAACAATTGGATTTTGGATTGGATTTTTCAGGTTTGAGGTTAATGCGCTAAATTGAAAAATTCTAGTAACTGCCTGATTTTTGTGCAGGTTTTGTATTAATTAAATTATAGTGTAATATTTCGGTCACTCTCCAAAAAATAGTCGTGGATCACAAGGGAGTTTTAACTAAAAATTTCTACCCAGGGACTAGTTGATATTAAAATAATCTAGATGTTCTCGATCGATATTCTACCTCGGGTTAACTCGGATATTAGTCATTACTAAAAAGATTTTCTTCAATCAATGTCTGTTAAAAATTCAGTAGATTTTGTTAGTGTTTAATTTCCCAGAAATTCAGGGTTTGTACGATATATCCAATTGTTTTCTTGTGTATAATTAACTTCCATACTCATATTTTCTAATTTAAAGGTGTATATATATGTAGTGATTTTTTTAAACAAATACAGTTATTTAAGGTATTATCTGTGCTACTAAAAAAATTGTAAGACATTCGATTCAGTATACATGCAAAAATGGATAAGTATGAAAATAAAGCTGTACATTTTGAAGTACATATGAATATAAAACAAGGACGTTTAAATTATACATCTTTATTTTCTTAAGGTTTATTATTTCAATTGTCATGTTATTTCAATTGTCATATACGTTAACAATTATCATCTGTTTATTTTTCTACTTCGCCTGTCATTACTGAATAATAAAAATAATATATTTAAACTCATAATGGCATTATTAACTGACGATCGTATTTATTGAATTTATGTAAACAACTTTCAAGTAAGCTAAATTCGTAACATGATGTAAATATTTTGTTTTTATTATATCTATTCATATATTAAGAGTTCCATCGATTCACCATGTGAATATTCATAACAATATTAATTGAATTATTAAATGAATTACGTAGAAATTATCGAAAAATCAAATGTGAAAATGAAAATGACGAATGAAAAACGTTATCAATGCACATTTCTAAATTTTTATATATAACGTTGATTCCAAGAGAAATCAACTTTGTATTGCATTTGTGTATAAAGTTTACGTGCGGTCGATAACGGAAAAAACTAGGTCGGGTATACTGGTTTGCTCGAAATACAGATTACTTATATTTTTGCTCAAGTAGTGCTAATGAAAATCTGGTTGAACCCACAACATCCGGTCCATATTTCGAAACACCTTCGTAATTTAGCCTTTATAACAGGTATTCATGTCGTAAGTAATATTTTAGAAAGTTTATATAGATGATGAAAAATATCTTAACTAATTAAAAGGTAAAATCGTAAACCACATTTTTTAACTTGAAATGAAACAGAATGTAAGTTTATTTTAATTCATAATCTATTCAAAATATATTATTGCAAATCCCAAACACAAAAATATTTTTACAAAGTTTTCTTCATTATTTCGGTTTCTGGATGTAAACAGCCTATCTTCTGTGACTCCAAAATAGAGATTAGATCTTCAGTAATCAATACAAAATCGTTGTAATGAAAATAAGTGGAGATAATAAGAGATGGCTAATTTATCGATTCAAAACTATTGTGAATTAATTAGGGGATGTAGATGAAATTCTTTTAAGTGAATCCGTTAGTAAATAATTAATATTTATGATGAATAACTAATAAAATATTGTCCACAATTTCAGTTACTGCCATTATACGTATTCTTTTTTGTCATTTTTATACATAATTGATTTGTCTAATCGCCACTTTTCAATCCTGTTTTAAAATTAATGATACTCTGATGTTATCTTCTATACGAAGAATTTAAATTCGGCAATGCTGTCTTCTGAATTATTCCTTTTGTAATAGATTATTATGTATATTTATTATTTTGTCGATTTCTAGATGAAGAGCCTGCAGTCAATAACCTTTCCTCTTCTTCCTTATACATCTGGCATATTCTTTTCAATGGACTTACAAACAAGAAACAATTAATTTCTGTTACAGTAATTAAGGCAAATCATTATAAGTATTCAAAAGCAAGAAAATAAAAAAACTGATGCTGAAGTTTTCATCCAACAGTAACCTAACAACAATTTAGGATTTCGAGTAAATTACGACTGAAAATAATTATTTAATGAACGCTGGTCATTGGCACATTTCAACAATGTACAACCTTTATCACGCGATTCGACTGGTTGGATAACATTTTTTGTTTCTCAAAATGTTTCAAAATGTTGAGATTACTGTAAAGTGTCACTTTCATAAATTATGCATATGGAAATTTACAAAAAAAGGTAAGAAAATGATGCAATATATAGTCAGAATTCAAATGAGCTACATGATCTGTAGATAAAAGTCTAATTCAAATTAAAAAATCACCAAAGAAAAAAAAACGTGTCATGTTATAAAAGAATAAATTCGAATGACGGGAATTTCGTATCGCTTGGTGGTATTTCGACGACCAGGTTTTAGAATATTATATTTTAAGAATTCTTTTTTTCGTCTGGCTCTTTATTTTTGTCTGTGAATTTCGCTGCAGGAGATGTATCAATATACGTTAAGTTCATAATTTGCTGCAGAGTGATTAGTTTACTGTATGTAGAAACATAAGACATCAAATTAAGAATAAATCATATCGCCTATGCCTAATCACTTGTTACTACAGTTTGCAAATTAAGACACTATTCATAAAATGCAATCAATTTAAATACGAGGAATTTTAATTATTTGTGTGACATTTATGTGGATACATTCAGCCGAATGCGATTTATGACGAAAAATTGCAGTTGTGCTGAACTAACGTACGATAGTTCTGTTGCCCTGTAGGTGCACTCAAAACCAATCTGACTAATGTCGATAAACTGTGGTTGATATCTCATTCTGTAACTCTTTTAAATACGTACGCAGTTTCACGACTTGACATAACACGTAGGCTATTTCCAATTCGATAATTATTATCTAACATTTTAATTTGTAGAAAGCCATTTGTGAAAATTGTGCCAGACGAGAATGGGGATGATTAAAAAACGTTGGGCACCATAAAATATGATAATCTATATGAATTTATTTAGCTATCATAAATTTAAAAATTATATCGTTATAAGACAAATCTAGACCAGCGATGAAACAAAATTTTACGACAAGAAATGCGATCGTGGGAAAGTTTGGTCAGCATCTACAAAATGCCGGTGGCTATTACTGATTAGTAAATCTTTGATATCATTTTTTGTATGCTGCGAAATATTTCAACTATTTTAATACTGCCCGCTACGTACATTCTCAACTTTCCATTATCGCTTTTAAGTATTGCAATAATATACTTCTCGTGATTTGGATATAACTACCTGACCGATGTATACGTCATTTGCATTGAATATTATTCTTTCCGAAAAATGTTGCATAACCTTAAAAATTAAACATTAAATGATGTTTCATACATTAAGTTTGATGTTTATAATATCAAACTCTCTCACAAGTGTCAGTAGTGCAGTGAAGAATCCGGAATTCAAAGGAAATTTATATGCTCTATTTTCTAGTTAAAGACATTTGATTTCAAAGTTTACGATTTAAGAGGCCTTTATCTCGTTAGAGAAATTCTTTATCATAAATAGCTAGAAAGTATAAAAAATGGGTAGTATCTAGTATGACCATTTCATACTTGTTTATCGTCGTTCCTCATCGTAATTATTATTGAATATTACTAAGTAGTTTCTGTAGGTTTTCAAATAAAGTCAGTGTGATTGTATAGGTATGCCTTATACTGTTTATGTCATGAATATGACATCGCTGTACAAATTATCAAGATATTGGTTACAGTAAGAATTTTACGTTAATTCAATGGTAACAAATAATCAACCACATTAAATTGTAGTTGTGTTGGGTAAACAAGTAGTTGCAGGATTACTTCTGAAGTAGCATAGTAAGGTGCATCTAAATGTTGACTTTTTCTATAACCAATAATGATGATTCTATATAATTTCTGAACTGAAAATGCTATGGTCCATTTTGCTGACATATGACGTCAGATGTTTGACATAAAATTGTGTCTGGGATTAATAAGTTGATAATTCTATTTTGTCTCTACATTTTATGTGAATTATTTCACATAATATTTAGCATGAGTCATTCTTATATTTTTTATATTCTTTTCGAAATGCCCGCTATTTACCTTAAAATGTTCCTAAGTGTCCAATTATGAAACAAAGCAAACACTCCTTCGCCAGTTACGTAAAGGCTCCTCCTTCGAACGAAACCGGAACCATTTCCACGCGCCACGTTTACAATTGTTGCACGCAATAAAATGCAATCACATGTATTTTTAACAAATTTCGATTTATGCACCGTAAAAACGTTCTGGCGCGAATTAAGGCGCCATAAACCTGGTGGAAACGAGTTCCATTTATTCGAAACATCGAACGTGAAAGTAATATAATGGCATAATGAGAGTGAAATAAGTGTGAGCTGTTAAGAGTTTCATTCTCATTCTTGGTCCGTCGTAATGACAAGTGTGACAATTTACAGACGTATATGACGTAAAACTCATTTGTATATTATATACGTCACTGGAGCATAAACTTGGCGCGCCTTGCTTAAAAAAATCCTTCTTTTCATCGATTGGAGACACCCGGGTCATCGGGGCAAAAACACACTCCTCGATTGAAGGGAAATGTCCGAGAGTTTAAATCACATCGATGTAATAAATATTTATGACATCGAGATCTTTGGCGGTGCGTATCGGGACGAGACAATACGCAATCATCGCCTTTATGTTTTGCATTATGTAATTGTTTTAAGATAGACAATCATTTTTTGTTGCGCATATTTACGGACGTCTCATCTTAAAGTTGACCCACGGGTGAATTCAGTATTGTGTCAGCAGATGATTCTGCAAAATTCTTAGTTTTATTTGTAAATCTTGGGAGGTGACTATAAAGAAGACACCAAATTGTATATGGTTTCAATAAATTATTTTGTACTTTGGCGAGCCCGAGTAAAGTCACGTAATGAAACCCACATTCGCGGTTGAAACAGATGGCAGCAATAAATCGACTAAATTATTTAATGATAAAAAGAAAGTTTATTTTAACCTGTATACCTCGCATAACATCATGTGTAAAATCTTGCTCATCATGATTTAGTTTCCAATGTGGTTTAACAACATCGCCAGTATTAAAACATTCATGGGGACTATTTTGTGATAATCAGCATAGTAGTGTCTTATAAATATATCTAAAGCTTAGACTATTCTATGCCCAGAAGAATAAATTAATAAAATTTTCTTTCAATTACTTGTAGACAATATTTTTGTATTTTACAGAAATGCTGGATGTCCTATAATCACGAAAATAACATTGGAATTATGTGAAATACGGTATCCGAAACCCCAGCATAAAATAGTTACTTTACTTGACTTGCTAAAACTGTAGTTCATATTACATCTATCAACATTCTGTCACGGCAAATCAAAACCTGTATGGCAAGTGTGCACAATTTTTTTAAAATATATCGAAGGGTCAGTACCCTGTGCTTACTGCGTACGACTACTATCTAATTGGCATTTACATAATTTTAAATAAATATTTTGTGTGCATTTAAAAATGTCGCATAACTTCAACAAGTACATTCTCCGAATGTCCAATATTTTCGAATTTAGAATTTATTTGACTATATCTAGCATCTTTCAACTATTTTATACTTGCTCCCCTTTAGTGGACTTTCGCACATTAATTAAAAAATAATAAAATATAAGTATTTTAATCCAATTCGATAAATATGTCTTACATTTTTCATTTAATTAATTTTATATATTGTATTTAAATTAAAATGCCTCTTAAATATATTATTGTTCAATAAATTTGCATACCAACCATATTTAATAAATTTCAAGTGAAATCACAATTTGCCAAACTTATATAGGACTAATTTTCGCCGTCTCCTTTTGGAATCCCTCTTTAGCAAGTCTGGTGTTTTACTGCGAGTTATTGCATTATGTCTTTTTTTCAGTTACGATGTAGTTAAATGTCTTATAAATAGGCATGATTAGCATACTTGACCATACGTGTGGGTTGTATTCTGTGACTCGAGCGAAACTAATTTTTGTCAATTGGCCCCCATGAAGGCCGGACGCGTGCTACTTGATAAAACTGGTACATGTCTTGTCAATTCTTAAGAATGAAGTGTAACTTTAAAGATATCGTCATCAGTCATGCCAAAGAATATTTAAAAATATATTATTGCAAATCACAAACACGACAATATTTTTACTAATATTTTCTAAAATATTTCGGTTTCTCAATGTACACAGGCTATGATCTTCTGTGACTCAAAAATAGAGATTACATCTTCAGTAATCAATAAAAAATCGTTGTAATGATTACAAGTAGAATTCATCTATACAAAAAAAGTACCGAAGTTCATGGCATGATGTATCTTTGGACATTATTTAAGAAATATGAATTCTGTTAGCAAGACAGAACAAAAGTTATGTTATTCTTAGTACTAGCTACATGATGGCGCGATTATCTTACTTTGCGTAAAAAAATGAAGAAATCATTGTTTAAACAACTTCAATGTGGAAATTGAAAACATTAATTGTCCTTTTTGAACATTTATTTTAAATACTTTTACATCCGGTATGTTTTTAGTGTAGGCAATACGTGGACACAATAAGCAACTTGATTATGTTAATTTGTGAGTAACATATTATGAAACTTCAACACAAGCAGATACTAATTTGTTATTTGCACATGATATTATTAATTATTCATGTGTAACATGACACTTTATTGTAATGAATTTACTTATATAACCGAGGTACTTGGCCTTTGAGAAAACATAAATGGATTCTTTTTCTTATTTGCTAATTTTTATTGAGTATATTGTTATCACAATGCAATGCGGAGTATTCCTAAATAAGATGTCTTGTGTCATATACTTTTTGACATTTGTATATATTTGGCTACAGAGCTAATTACATGGAAAAAATCTGACATATTCAACTATCCTCAAATAGTAGTCCTATGAAAGTAATAGAGCTACTTTCCGGATTAAGTATATCTAATTACAGTATTTAATTTCATTATTTTTTTTAAGTTAATAAATTCTGGCATTGTTTCCAGATGGGTAAAGGAAAACTGGTGCTCAGGAGGGTTAAAGGCCATGTCATTCAATAATGCCACACGTCAACATTTTTTAAATTTGATACTTGTTATGATAATTGTTATTATCTGAAAATAAACTAATCGTAATGTATGAACATTTCATTAATTATAATAATAATAATAATATTGGGAAAATAATTTAAGGAGTATTCATAGAGTATGATTGCAAATCAAGAAGTTCTTCAAAGCCACTGGTTATGCAGGTATGCCGCAAGTGTCATATTTGAAATATCACAAGGCGTTTCGAATAATAAATCATGGACATACATCACGCATACCCATCTGAAATTTATAAAATAACGTAATTGGTAGTGTCACATGAAATGATATGGATTTCAACACCCAGCTGTCCGAATGCCTTTGCACGTAAACATTGTGATGGTTCATCAATCACCCAAAAACAGTAGCCGTTCATGTAATGCGTACTTAAGCAAACTGATAAATTATAATAAATTAATTGACATCAACAATGTTGGTTTTCCTCTGAACAGTTTCATGAAAGGTGACAACATAAACGTCGAGAAAATTGAATGCCACAATTTTGCAACACGACTACTTGTGCCGAGAAATATGAACGTATCCAGCCGAAACCTCAAACATCCCCGTGAAATCGATCGCACAAAATGGATCACTAGCCGATAAACATACAAACAATTACGCAATCAATGCGTTACACTAGCTTGAAGTAAAACCAAACATCTCGGTAAAATGGCACCGACCACATCAACCATTTGCATCTTATGTAAGGTTCCTAATATCTTTTTTTTTTGTCGAGCCTGGCACTGGCGAGTCGGCGTTGATACTTTCACATTATGTAAGCTCAAACCACGCGCATAAGTTACGCTCACGAGGTGCGACCAAATCGCGATTATCGCGGCTCCTTTACTACGAGATAATATCGAGCACTTTATCGGAGACGGGAAACCTGATAACGGTCACGCGGGACTACCCCGGGCGTAGTGAAATCGAATTTAGTTTTATTTTCCGGGGTTTCAAAAAATTTTGACATTTTTCTTGGATGTAGAGATATTCTGAACTGGTCCTGTCACAACTGCTCTAACTTATTGTACTACTTTGAGGGGCAACCTATAATACTTACGCAAAGTTTACACGTGATAACTTAAGACCTGAATTCTAGTACCTGAAAATCAGATCACAGATTTGTTATTTAACATTAATCACAATATGCTAATGTTGTACTTCAGTAATTTAAATTAATAGTTTACTTACTAATAGATAATCCATAAAAGGCGATAGTATTTAAGAATGAAGGAGGAAGGAAAAGGAATAGATTTTGGTGGTAAAAAGAAAGCTGGAAAAATGTACAAATCTCCGAGGAGTGCAGGAACATATTAGGGAGAGAATAAAAAGAGTTGCAATGATTTGGGCCTGAACTTATGGATAGGCAATTTTAAGAGGATGAAGTTTTTTTACAGCATTGTTAAAGGAATTTTATGCTATGGACTAAAGATATAGAATCGTTGTTTAGGTTTTTGGAGAGAAGAACATAAGAGCTTACAGGTATAGCTTATAAGGAATAATTAAAAATTAAAAGTATGGATCACAAAATCATCGTGATTTGTTCGTCAAAGACGTCCATCAAATGTTTAGTTATTATTCAATTACGAGCACGAAAATACATTTATTTTATTAAAATGCATATACTAGAGAGAAGAAAAAAGAAAAGGGTAAAGGGCATAAAAGAGTGGTCAAGAAAAAATATGGCAAGAAGTAACTACATGCGGAGAGTGAGTTTAAGTTTTAAAAGGTTAGGAAGGCGCCATTGGAGAAAAGGGATTATTTTGATACTTTGAAAATTATATTTTTAATTATTTGCTCTTATTCCTTTCTCCATCTCTCCTATTCACTAATTTTGGCGGTCTCTCTCTCTCCCTACCCCCCCCCTCTCTCTCTCTCTCTCTTTCTCTCTCTTTCTTTCACTATCTCTCTGTCTGTAAGGATTGCATGCAAAACCCTCGGATTTAAATTAAAATGCAATTTATAATGATTGGTGTTTCGTACATACTTACATAATGTCGTATCAGAGCAACCTGTACAGGAGCGATACTAATATCGTCCCTCTTGGATTCTTGGGGACTCACTATTACACCAAATCCTAAATTGAGGAAGAGCGGTCCGCACCGTGTGGATATTCGCGGGAAACTGGTTTTTCTTAGTACAAAACATCTAAAAGTCATATAGTGGCCAACAATAACAACAACGCAATGTCAACAATAGACAGACGAATCGTGAATAAAGTACTATTTTGATTTTGATATGCAATCCTCACAAATCTACACACAAATTCTGATATATTCGAAGAAACGTAATATACTATATAATTTTCACGGGATTCAGTTTACAACATAAGTAAAATAACAATAAAAACATTCAATTATCAATACAACGGAAAAACTCTGAAGAAACATGGAACCAATGTGGAAGAAAAATAAACAAAAAGATGGTAAAAACATCAAAATGGAGATGTGCGAATGGGATGAGTATTAGTTGAAAAAAGAATGATAATGTAGGCTATATGGGCGGAAAAGAGATATCTGTAGACCATCCAAAGAAGTGCCAACAAAAATGTAAAAATAAAATCGGAATTTCTGTAACCACCCAAATGAAAGCAGAACACATCCATACTAATAAATACGAAATCAGATGATATGAACTTTTCCGCTGCCACAATAGCAAGTTCAAATGAAATTTAGTGATAAGTTTCGACAAACTTCGACCTGGTGACATCTCTACTGTTACCCGAGACTTTCTAGTTCACTAATACTTTTCTGACATTAGACTGATCATGTTTCGCCACACTGATGTTTTTTTTTAATACGGGTTGGCAACTGAAATTTTCTGTTTGTCTATTACGATTTTTTAACGAATTATCTCTAAAAATATCTATATAAATAAATATATATGCATAAATCGCATTCTGTTAACAATTATTAATAATACACTTCGTCTGACCTACGATCAGGGTCGAAGTAAAATGCTCTCGAGGTTGGGACTTGCTGTCATGGTTGGAACATTGCTAAATACCGGCGAAATATATTGTAAAATAATTTTGTACGTCCAAATATGGAGTCCAACTCCCTTTTTATTAAATTATATACATATAGTTTTGACGCGGAATCTTGTCGAATACAGTATTATGATTTGCAATTTTACAAATAAAATAACTCTTCGCGAGTGTAGTGTATTTTAACTGCTTTTCGGTATTGTACTAAATACACTCAATCAATTTGTTGCAGCTTCAGATCCATGGCGTATTTTCCAAACAAATGATGCAAAAGTCTTCAAGAGTTATTTCACATCGTTATACGTTACATTCAAGCAGGTTAGGGGAGGAACTTAGCCCTTCCGTTACTTATTGATGATCAACTACATAACAGAAATATAATGCTTACTTTGGTATTGGAATGCTTTCTGTCTTAGTTTCAAGATCTTCTTTTCGAGCACCGCAGAACTTTTTGATATACCGACAATTAATGAAAGAAAACTTTTTATAACACTTCTTTGGCACGAACAATGCTCCGAAAAGTTTATTGTCACAGATAATAGTGATGCCATGCATTGACATTGGTCACTCACGCATCAGTATCGCAGCAGCGTATCAACGCTGACTGCGCCCAAAACCTGACATAATTCCCTTGCAAATTGTCAAGACACGAGATAATCAGGATTAATCAATGACGATTATAATTTGCATATGTCATAACTAATATAGACTTGTGTATGCATAATTTGATCACTTGGTTACATCACAACCCAGAACTCCGATTTGAACTTTGAGTAAACACATACTATGGATCATACAATTAATGGAATAGAAACGCTAACAATGTTATTTCTGTCGTACCATCAAGATCATTCCTATCAATTCACTCACAAAAATTCCCAATAATGCACATATTATTGATATAGCTGCTTACAATTTTTGTACAGTTAATAACTAAATAAGTATAACTAAACAGCACTATTGGCCTCATATTCATACAAGTTTTCTATCATTATAACTAACATAATGATGGATTGCATATTGTTTACACAAATGGTCAACATTGACAAGAAATTACAAAAAATTCAAATTATAGGTACCGTTCGGGAGTAGCGTACCTTCATCCATAGTATGTTTAAACATGACGAGATATTTAATTTTACTTGTATCCATTCTTGAAAATAAATTATTCATCATTTAAAGACTTCGAGAAGATTAAATTCCTTTCCACTGAACGTTTTGAAATCTTAAAGTCTCATTTATTTTTTTTCTTAGCAGAATAATTACTTATTATCCATAAGATATAACGATAAGATAGTAATCATTCTATCGTGGATAACAATTCTTATGAAAGATATTTCATCATCTCGTGATGGACCAAATAAAATTTTCACGTTCTACCAGAAGTCAATTTTGACTGATGGCAATGATTTACTATAAGAGTAAGAAATAACCGCATCAGCAGTTATACTCGTAACCGTAACTAAAGGTATGTCGTAAACCCGGAAACTAGGTTACTCGTATAGAGTGACATGTATCTCTTTCAGTTCGACTGCAACGGTGATCAAACTAATTCACTCAATTTTATAAATGACACAATTTTGTTTTTTTTACTAGGCAATTAAAATATTTAATTTTCCAATTAAATTATTTCTTAACAAAATCTAATTGGAATATTAAAGCGCGACGGTCCTTAGCTAAATTTATAGCCAAGGTCCATGGCTATACTCAAATATAACAGCGATCGTAAAGTAAAATTTTTGCTCATTTTACCACAGCCAATGATTCTAACCTATCGATTTTTTTTCAAATTCCACTTCTTTCAAATGTAATTAACGATAGTTAATTATATTAAATATAGTACTCTGAATATACGGAACAATATCGAATTTTGTTTGTAGAAAAATGTTGTCTTGAGCAATATTGGTCGTTGAACATTTTTGATCGTCAAACATTGTTCAGGAAGTTGACTATTCTGTTTTCAAGTGATACGCTAAGGCTATAATTTCACATACCAAGCCTTGTCTTAATTGAGAGTGTAAAAATAAGTATGCAAAGTTCGGTTGGGTTAAGACCTTTACGGAATAATTTTTGCGAATTACATGGTATATATTTATATACCCCGTTTCATCTTGTCCGAGATCCAACGTCTTTTCTCATGAATGAAAAACATTCTATGGGAATAAATTCTGTAAATACCATCCGAGTTTTATCTGCACATAAGAACTACTTGTATATCAGACGAACACAAAATGAATAAAATATATTCCACGAAATAAAACAGAAAATACATTTATTAAAATAATAAAAGATAATTTCTCCGATATTCTGCTAACGACTTCCTGTGATAGAATATTGCGATTATTTTCTAGTAAAATGCAGCTACACGTAACACTTTAGACGTATTTTATTGAACCGGTCGCTTGTACTATGATCCGTAATAAACTTCTCTGCATAAACATGATCGAATATAAATAACAATATTTGTATTACAAGAAACTCGTAATAAATCGAGAGTTGTTGATTGGGTTTCCTACATATACACTGCTTGGAAGAAACGAGAAGAGGTCAGGACTGAGGAAAGGTAAATCGTAATAATAACTTTTACTGATATCGCTCAGTAGGCGAGAACAATTAAATTTATCGAAATCGAGTCGATATAAGATTGCTTCGAATCTAAAGTGTTTGATGTTTTGAATCGTTATTTATCATCTAAACCGAACGTGCTGAAATTATCGACCCTAGAGATCTACTTGCTTCTCTTATAGTTGAAGTCGTGTATACCTCGGGGCAGCTGTTTTGCACCGCGACATTACACTATATTGCGCACGGGGTGTCTCAGTAGTGATGCAAAATCCGTGTCGGTATGTCAGAATTTTTATAACGGTTACGTGTTTACATTATGTATTATGCACTCTCTGCATATTTCATATCACTTTAACTTAATAACGCCAATAATAATAACAATGTTGACGTTGATGTACATGATCGTGATGATAATAGGAAAGAAAATTACAATAATACTGAACATGAGAGATATTATATTAAAGATTCATAGAACTTCTCAGCAATAAAGATTGATACAAATATAAAAACGTTGTACTTCGAACATTTAAAAAATATGTCGTAAACGTGAAATTAATAAACGAATTAAATTTATAATTGATGGAGATAATAAAAATATGGAAAAATAATGATTAATGATGGTAATCCTAACGGAATTATACATGATAAATATTATTGAAATTGTCCTAACTAAATACGCAGTAATCATTTCCTTAGGAATACCCTTTCTGAAACTAAAATCAGCAAAAATCAGCAATTTAGTTCTCGTAATTAAACGCAGTGGTTGACAATTTTAGACAAATCGTTTAATGTTACGAATTATGGTAGCAGTTATTTTAGCTGTTAAATATTATCAAATATTGAATCGCTCGTATCCAGTTAGACATTTTTCACTATTGCTAAATTAATAGAACCAGTAAATCTTTTTTAACTCTTCGGGAGTAGAACCCGATTTTTCGCCCTGCAGCGAAATCTTCGGGCGCAAATTATAGAGCTCCACGCCCGTCGTATAACATCGAGCGACAAACTTCGCACTGGTCGAAGATCGTTAATTGCGCCCTTGTTACATAATATACTATTTCAATATTTGGCGTGCTAAATTAAAGTAGACAGTAGTCTAGTCAATTTCAGAAACCTAATTATTCGATTGTAGTTTTTCAATTGATATAGTTAAAAAGTCGCTTCCATTATGAAGAGGATTCGAAATTATAGGTAGAATATTGACCAGACTATTCGATAAAGCGTTGTTAACCAGAAAAATTTAGACAGTTAAGAGCCATGTAATATTTTATACAAAAATCGGAATGGTGTGAAAATGCCAATGCACGAAAGTATCGGGGAGAGGTTTGTCTACGTGATTCAAAACAGGTGCTAATGTTGAGAAATTTTCACTACAACTTTACTATTAAAAATATATAGTTTCATGTAGAAATTTCCAAAATAAACTAACCATAAGCTTAAAGGTTTCGCACACGATAATATATCATACAATTCTACTTAATGAATTAAGATTATTCAAGTGAATTCGTAAGTGAATAAACTTCATAAAGTAAATTTTGATTCTTTGAGAGATTCACTCCAAGAAATTTAGTCTTCAAACAATTAAAGTAAGCCAATTTTCCTTTATATTAGCCACCACTACTAGAAACCATCCGACTCCAAAATAGGACAGTATAATATATAAGTAATAGTTTTTGTAAAGTTTTCAATTATCGGTTTAATTGTTTTTCGCGAATACATTTCAAAACTGTCAACCATAAGCATTTAGATGTGGGCATGAATTATTGTTTTAATTTTCATCGCTTTAAAAATGGATTTGTGGTTCAAAGATAGATAAAAGATAGTTGAGCGACACAATGGGTGCAGCTGTGCCCCGCAAAATAGCAGGCAGACATATCCATTGCGTGTCTACACCAACTCCTAATAGACAGAACTCACACTAATTATTCACTGTGCTAAGAAAGCAAGAGTCAATGGAGAAAGTAAAAACTTGGTGATCTGTTTCGACAGTAGAACTGTATTGCAATCTCTTGACGGATATGAAACAATATTGGACTGTGAGCAATCTTGGAAACAACTGCCGTCAGATCTTTCCCCAGTATGGATCAAGTTACTCTGATCAGATTACGGATTTGATTTGATTTTTTAATGAAAAATAAAGAAAAATAAATAGAAAACTACTGAGAAATATGATTATATGCCCCACCTTTCATATAATGTTTGTTTACTGAGAAATTGTTGTATACAGAAAGATAAATGTTACTCGAGAAGAATTTCCGCAACTTCAGAGAATGTCCTCTTCCTTATTATTATTAAGTGAATAGGGAGAAATGTAAAAACTTTTCTTACAATCGATGTACAATATTGTCGTTAATATTATTACATACCGGATTAGGCAGTGATTTCGCCTTTGATATCAGAGTTATCATATTCACAGTAATGCTTGATGCTGATAACCAACATGTTCTCTAATTTTTCATTGTAGAAAAAATATAAAAATGTCCTTAGCCAAACATTTCCATCGTCAGGGAAACCTTTTACAAAATTTATCAAAGATTGTCCAATATATATTTTGAAAATTATCATCTTCAAACCAAAACTGTTGGCACAATCTGTGTTACTTTATTGTTACAGAATAATGAAATAGAAAAATTCTAAGAACATCTTCATTCTCAGCATCTTCGACTATTTCAAAATATTTAAAAACTGTAACAAACAACAGAATATTTTGATAGACACTCTGACTCTGGACGAGCAAAACAATACACCACGTCATGATTAAAATCGACTAACGATGTTAATTATAATCCTGTCAAACAAAAGGACATCAGCAATCAAGATAGGAGCAGGCCCACGAAGACAGTAAGAATAAAATTAACATTAACCTTCTAAAAATATGTTGCACCTGTAAAAGTAAATTTTTTTCTTTCATTTACTTGGTGCAATCATTCGACTTCCGGAATTGCAAGTGCTCCCGCACCCAGCGTGTCTTTCTTCTCTATAAGATCTTCCACGGCGAGGTCGTTGCTATTCGAGGCTCGTCGCCGGAAACGGAAACCCGCCATTATATCCACGGGAACGTTTAGGCCGACTATACGCGGATCCTATACCAACATTCGCAGGTTTGACACCTTCGCAGATGTATGGTGGAAAAATGGTAACTATTGCACTCTCTCGCAAATATTATGTACATATAATACCGATACGATCGTTCCCGAGAATATCAATGCCTCTGATTACAGGTTGCAGCGCGAAAAGGTTCTGCAAAATTATATTCTTATATACTTAGTATTGCGAAATTTGAACGAGTGTTGCTAAATAATTGTTAACTTTTGTGTTTCATTATTTCTTATTTATTCGAATTCTTTCCTAGCTAAAACGTACGACGTTCGTGTTGCAAGCTAGGCAAATTAGTGAGCAATGATTGAAAAACTTCCGTTTTAAACTGTGTCTAACTTTTTGAGAATAATTGTTGGTTGCACTTATCATATTTTTGCCAGCAGCGAATTCCATTCATGTAGGTTTCAGGATTTGTGGCCGTTACAAATTTTAATCGCACGTAATTATTATTCAAATTGGATATATCAAAAATATTGTATTTTAGACGTATTAAATTATAATTAAGTGTAATTGACGTTTATTAAAAGCGTTTTTCTTAAGATAGATCAAGTACGCTTTCACATATACGGAAGGACTTTCTGTTAGAACTTAGGATAAAAATAGCATTGTGTTTTAGTATTTTGATGCTGAGATATCAAGATTTACACAAAATTTAATGTTTAGAAAATTATGTAGATACTTGAATAGTAACACAATGAACTATTTTCCAATAATCATAGCGAGGATCGCTGAAATATAACTGAAGTAACAAAACAGTTACGAATGCTTTTTACTATAACAATACAATTTCTTAAAATAATATTAACTTATTTTACAAAATCGCTGTATTACATATTTGACTATTCTTAAAATCTATCTTATATATGTATACTTAATGACATCGTCCTATCGAGAGATTTAAAATAATACATTCATCATAACACAGTTTTCAAGGTAGAATTTAAAGACGATATCATAACGACATTCTGGAAAATCTGAACATTTTTGTTGACTTACAAGATCGTGCAGAATCTTTAATAAATAACATATTAAAAGATCGTCAAAAACAACAGTCTAAATTTTCTATTCTTGAACAAATCTTCAGAAATCGATGTTAAATATTTACAGCATATTTCTTCAGTTTAAATCTAATTTTTTTTAAGCTCTATTTTTATTCTTAAGATCCTTCACTTTAAATGCACAGTTCGAACAGAATTATTGTATAAACGAAAAAAACCTCAATGTACGTAACTTGCTGTTGTTTTATAGAGATTATTCAGAAAATTTGTCTGTTTGTTCTACCAGAAGCATAAGATTGTGTTTAAAAAAAAGTATTTTGCAGAATTTCGATAGACCCTGTCAATTCGCCAAAAATATATAAGTATATGTATTTTTTTTATCAGCAGGCAGGAAATCATACAAGGCAGCTCAAAACGTAAAAAATCAATTTGAATCGAAACGTAGCGGCTTCTTTTTTGGAAAAATCCATCTTTTCGTATTCCTAATTGAACGAGTTGTTATGGAAATCAAACCGTGAATCAGATCGTTAAAATCTATCTACATATCAAATTATTAATAGTCCTTTTTGGCAAGAATCTATGAACTTATCTAGTCAGTTTTTTCAAGTACACAATACAAACTATTATACTTTGCGTAACACGCGATATTTTTTAATTGTTGTGGACCAATCATGTATTTTGCATGCGAATTCGTATTCAATTATTAAGGTTCAATCAACATCAATTAAATTGTATACCGATCATTTTTTTTGAACAAGAATAAAAGAAACATATTCGAAGAAAAAAAATTTCATTGCATTTAAACAAGGCAGCAGTTATTTTTTATCCCAGCATATTTAATATTACCATAAAACACTTTCAAGAAGTAAATAATAACAATTATAAAACTAGAAAACATTTTAAAAATATATAAAATAAAATAAAGAATACAATTCTGACAAAAAATGAGTTGTGGCGTCTTCTCGTTTTTTTTGCATAATCTTAATGTTTACCAATAAACAAAAATTAAACCTCAACTGATTAAGAATTTGGATGTATGATACATGAATGACGCATTATGATTAAGTTCGATCAGAAATATGAAAAAGTGGATATCTCCGAATAAGGAGCGGCTAAGATTTAAATTTAAAGTGATTTTTCATCTCTTTCTCGTCACTTTTTGTTCAACCGAGCATGGCCTGCTTGTCGTGTATGATTTATTACTCTATTTTTCATCAAATCTTCAGCGCTTTTGATTCGTAGAGAAATGCCCAAATACAAAGAATTTCAAACAGAAAAACAGCAGAAAACTCCTTCCCGTGCATAATAACCGGAAACAAAACATCAGCTTGTACATCCGAAGTTCCTATAGTTCCTCCAAGCATCAGGTTTTCTTTTCACACAATACATCAAATTTATTTTCTTGACATCATAAACGATGCATCTTGTTTTGCATGCTCATCATTAAGCGGATGTCGATGTGGTAATGTCCAATTTGCTTATTATAAATTAACGCCGCCAATCGTGTCAGAGTCCCAATAAATCAAAGTCTGATCACATAAAAAAATATCCCTGTAATTGTTTAAAGAGTTTTTACGCAATAAAGTGCCGTCATTCATTTTTTATTAGTTGAAAGTAACGAACTTCCATTCCTCGTGCGCACAGACGTAACCTATTTATAGACAATAATAAATTCGACAATGCATTCTGCAATAAAGTAAAATTATTCCATTAAAAATTTCTTCCAGATATTATTTATTGCTTCGAAATCGGCAACGACTTAATTTATTTTAAAAGGTTTTAGCTGAAAATTTATTATTTCACATTTATCATTATCACGCAACAACGTAACGCCTAACTATAAAATGTAACATATCTCGCGCGCACCTTTCATACAATTACGCATGCATGTAACATGGGATTTTTTGAAAAAAAAAAAGAAAATCAATTGTCCATATTGGGAAAGGCAATAGTGTCTGTAAAATAAGGTGGAATTCTGGCGCAAACGCACACAATATGCATTCCAGTGTGAATGACGAATCGCGCCTGACACTGAATGAACCTCGTCGGTGATTCGTCCGTTGTGAATACTACCCACGTGCTCGCACTTCCACGTGTGTGCGTCAGATCGAAGGCGTTTCATTGAGAGCATGTAATGAATGAACGAAGGATGCTGGGCTGCAAGCCGGCATATAAATTCGACGAGATACTGTTGTATATTCGACTTTGCGGCATTGCAATCGGCCATTAATTAATCATTACAGTAACGTATCGATCCGAGCGATATTTTTCAAAAATAAACGAAATGTGTTAACAGTCGAGATCACGTATCGTCGGCATGCCGATTTGTAATCTTATCGAATTGTCAATGGTTTATCTATATGCAAATGCCTATTGCGTTTTGGCATGAGTCGAATGAAAAGTTTACGGCAATACTACGCAAGACATTGAATTGGTCGGAGAGCGATTAATAATTTTGTGCCAATGTCTTTTAAGGTACATACTAGAAAATTGTTCGTATGTAATTTTAGTCCATTTGGATTGTGTACATTACGTAGTCGTTAGAAACACAATTTATGTGCGTAAGTTAATTTTAGTCTTGGATTAGGAACGATATTTCATCGGTACATGAATTTTGTTGTTTGTATTGATTACGGGTGATTAGTTAACCCTATACAAAACAGTTGAGCAAAAATAATCAAAGGAATACCTTCTTTTATTGAAGTTAATGTAAATACTTTAAATATATTTTTTTGTTTACGCTAGGAAGATTGGCCTTCTTTTTTTTAATTGAGGATTAACATAAAAAATGACAAAAAATGTTCATTTCTGCGATTATTTTTCTAATATCTTCGTAAAACCTTTGCATTGCGTAGAACAATTTCGAATTTATGATGCTTTATTTAGCCCCGGCGCGTAATTGGTACCTTCACATACCTATGCATTAGGAGGACCGCATATAAAAATGGTAATTTTTGCCTTTGCATCCGTGGAATTAGAATCCAGAGGTCAAAATTCTTGAAAATTGGTCGATTGTGTGTTATAAGACATTTTTAAAATAAATTTGAAAAATATGGTTTTTCGTTTCTGACCAAGATTTCTCTATTAATCCAGGCATTTTTAACAAAAAATATTACTCGCTAAATACTCTGTGAGATATTGACATTTTAAAGTTTGATTTTTGCGAATTTTTAGCTTTACTACTTTACTAGTCATTTACTAAAGCCAAGATATTATTTTTTCGATTGAGGAGGCGTAAAATGACCATTATACGCCCTCGTGTCGTGAAATCGACGTTTTACGCCCTCGGGCGTAAAATAAAAACAGTCTGAAAATGGGCGAGTTTTCGAAAAAAAGCCGATAAATACCTTTTCTTATAATATTCTACATTACAATACATTATGATCATGGTGGGAGTATAAAAACAAGTATGCGCGCAGTAGCGGAGTATTACACGAATTTCCCATTATGGACATAAACATTACTGGTTGAAAAATAAATTCGCTAGTCAGTGTTGCGCGTCGCAGTGATTCGTAAACATCTTTAATTTGTGTGATAGGATTTGTGTGAGGTCATTTTACTCCCCTAAATCGAAAAGTATTGTTTGCACCGCGGGCGTTAAACGACCATTTTAGGCCCTTGCTGCAAAAAGTACTATTTTTACATTTTAAGTGGATAGCTCCTTTTCAAGATATACCTATTTTCAGAGAAAATTCGAAAATCTATCTGTACTATTCACCGTTATAATAAACAAACGGTACTTCGATGCGTCGCAACTTTTGCATAAATAATTGGATAGAACTTAACTAACCTGCACCAAATATCCTTATAATCTTGGGTATTGTTTTTCAAGTAAATTTCCGAAAGTAAGTAGTAACGGTCGGTAAACAATTATGATTTTTTTTAAACAAATCAAGGAAAATTGGGATTTATGTACCATATGCTATAAAAATAAAAATTTGTCCAATTTTGTACGTTGTCTTAAATTGTCTCGTGATTTCCATTTTTTGGAGAAAGTTCCCGAAATGGATATCCCGTCATGCGTTTTCATTGCCAGAAAATGATACCTGAGATTTCATGCAAAGAAAAACATAAACTCGCATATAGTGTGAAATTAATCGAGAATTATACGTAAAATATATGTTAGGGTTTTTATATTTACATAAAAAAAACATAAAGAATTTATAATTTTTTATGTTGTTATGATTCACACGTGTCAAGTAAATGTTTATATTATTTTGATATAAAAAGAAACTATTATTTATTGATCATACTATACATATTGTGAAATAATGAGAATAGTAAATGATGATCCTTTTATTTATAATAATTTTGTATATTGGTTTTACAATTGCTCAATAACTAATTGACAATGAAATGAGAACAATGACTGAATGGCTAACCTCCAACGTAATATCTTAGGCAGATCGTTATGCTTTTATGTACCCCTTTATTTACAAAGTATAGATTTTTATCAAATGTCATCGTCGCATTTATATAAATACATATGTTGAAATTGAAATTAATTTTTGTTTCGTTATCATACTTTTACATTAATTAGTTGTTGTCTAACGGTCTAGTTATATCATGTTTAACCCCGTTATTAATTTCGTTTATATAAACACATTCCACGTTCGCTATCTTAACGTATGATGAAATGTTGTTTAGACTCAAAATATGTAAGATATGATATGACGTGACGTGACATTAGTAGAAGTTACCTTCATAAATGTAAAGTACTTGTGCGAGAAAGTCGAGCGATCCGTGCTACCGTGTGAAAAATATTTATGCTCCTTGGAGCGGCGGACATTATACGATTTTTATTTTCTTAATCAAACAATGAATTTTTCTCATGTATATACGTTTCACTGGCTCTACTCTATACAAATGTGTACAGATATGATCACTAGCAAACAATTATATGCATTCTGATAATCACATTTGATTGAAATGCGTATATGATTGCAATAATTCTATCAATTCGTGTTATTGTTATACCTTATAAAGTAGAAGTAACATTTTAGACATTTACGAAGTAAATATAGTAGATCGTAAAATACAAATGATTCCTGAGTTCCCTAATATTTACAAAACATATTTATTTTAATAAAACACATGTTATTTAAATACATGTGTGGGTCTTATGTAAGGAAGAATTTATATCTGAAATTTTGATCACCAGCCTAGGGGTAAAATTCCATTTTAGTGTATGCATGAAGGTTGGCAAATAGTGTTTCATTAACCCTTTAAAGACGGAATAAAATTTTTAATACCATTTTCAACGTCGTATTTCTTTATGATTAGGTCAAGTTCTGAAATGGGAATTGCAAAAAAAAGGAAAAAAAATAGACCATTAATTATGGCAAAAGTAATGTTTCTTACATTTTTGTGTGTAAAAATTCACTTTTTCCGACAGGAATACGCATTGATAAATACCTAAAACCTTAATATATCATGTCCACAAAGTCTAAACTTTAAATTCGGCTTACATACTTTGTGAAAAAGATTGCGGACTAAGAATAGAGGTCGGAAGAATTTTTCTTTTAGACGAATATAACTCAGTACTTGAATTCTTTAAAAAAATGGTGAATTTTTAGAACACCTGGTAGTTAGTAGTTTTTGAGGTCACTGATTACAAATATGAAGTCAGATTTTGACAACTGAAAATGGCGGACATATAAATTTAAAGTACAAGCTGAGGAAAATTTGTACAATACCTAAGATTATAGATCAAAGCCAACATTTTTTATTTTATTATATACTCTTACACAACAACACCATCTATTCTTAAAGTACAAGCCTTACAATTTCTATATTATCTGACTCAAAATGGAATACTTACAATCATAGCTATATTAATATTAGATTTAAAAATACTACACGTTCTTTAGCCACTGTAATATCTTCAGATTCAAAATTAGCGACCTCAGAAACCCACAAGTAACACGTTTACTTAAATAGATTTCTTATAATTTTTAAAAAACCACCCTCCATATTTCATCCGCCATTTTTAATGTTTATTATCTAACTTCAGATTCATAATCAGCGAATTCAAAAACCAGTAGCTATCAAGAATTTATTTATTTATTTATTATTTATATACGGACCAAATGGTTGTTAACAAAGTATCGTAAAAATTCACCATTTTTTAAAGAATTCGAATACTACATTATATATTTGTTTGAAAGATATATTCTTCCAACCTCCATTCTTGCTCGCTATCTTGAATTTTTAAAAGGGACTTCAAAGTTTAGACCTTGTCGATGCATATTCCTATCGCAAAAAACGTAATTTTACCAACCAAATGTTTAAGAACTTAATTTTTGGACGAAAAATGGCCGTAACAATTTGGATTTCAATTATTTTGCCATTTTTATTTCAGAATCTGAAAAAAACGAGCTTGATACATCCTGATACATCATATACCTGATCAGTAAAAAGCCGTGTTAATGTTAGTGTTAGTGTTAGACTATACTTCAATTAGGTATCAATCGAGAAATAAACCATTCTACAGTATCGGGAAAATCTCATTCTATATTTTGTACGCATCCTTTGAAGGAAAGTTATGATCGATTATCGAACAGAACATTTAAATGCTCGTAAACTCGGGTTCAGAAATTAATATTGTCGGTCTCTTTCATGTTGTTCCAAACTATTCGGTTTCAATTACACATGTTATTTATCTCGTAACTTTCAAGTCTCGGTAAAAGTCGTTCATCTTGTCAATTTGCATTTGCTTATAAATATTTTACATACAGATTGATAAATTGACATGATTATTGTATATGAGGAAAAGTAAAATTACCACTGCTGTTAAATAATTAATATAATAAGTAATAATACAGGACGTTGTTAAATTATGAAAGTAAAAATATAAGTGTCAGCATTACGCATGGTATGATGTGCCAACATTATTCGTTGCCAATAACAACTTTATTCTGTTATACTATTATTGTTAACATTTCTTTCTGAGTGGTGAAAATGGTATGTATCATCCATTTTTTCCAGAATGCTATTGGAATATACTTCTAATTCTAAATTTTTATTGTAGCTTTGAACAGTTACAAAAAGAAGTTTTTCGGATATATATACAAAGCACAAATAGATATATTCATTTGAGACATCTTCATCCTTATAGTTAGGAAGATTTTTGATATATTATAAGAAGACGAATGGCTTTTCTAAGACACTACAAGTATATGACCAAAGTCTGTAAATAAATCAGAATTGGCGCAGAGATCTCATCCATGGAGCATAAACAACCTCGATTAACTGCAAAAAAGCTGCGGTGACCAAAATATAGCTAGCTAATTTTTGCTGCAGCAACGTCTTCGCAGCTACCTGTGTTTCTTAGGGAGGAAATAAACAAACCGACGGAGCTGCAAAAATTAGATCTCAAGCCATCGAAATGGACGTTCAGCAAGTACCCTTCTCCTATCTGACGTGACCAATTAAAAAAAGAAGCTGCAACTTAATGCGACCTGAAAGAAAATACAAAAAATACCAAAACGAAAATTAAATATAAATATAATACAAACATTCTCTCTGAGATAATAAATCTTGAAGATTAAAGGTCTATTTACAACCAGTATACATAAATAGTGGTACAAGATAGTATGTAGGGCATTTGTTGTTTTCGTGTATAATATTAAATGTCCAGTAAGATTTGGTCGTGTGAGGGGGGTCTAAAAGAGCTTAAGTCTCGGTTTTCGGGATATAATCGCTTATGATTTTTGAGAAAAGTTCAAATCACCAAAAAAACGGTATTTTTTAAATAACTCGGTTTGGAGTGAAGATTTATCGATGTAAAAAAGCTCATTTTATAGGTTTTTTCATGCTCTTCAAGTTACTTCTTATAACTTTTTCCTGAACGGTAAAAAATGAGCTACTATACATCGATAAAACTTGACTCCAAGCCAAGTTATTTAAAAAATACAGTTTTTGGGGGTGATTTGGACTTTTCTCAAAAAGCATAAGCGACTTTGTCCCGAAAATCGAGAGTTAATCTTTTCTATACCCCCCTCACACGACAAAAAAATTTGGATGTAGAATTTTCACAATAGTTCACAACAGCTTGAAATAAAACTGGAAACTGTATCGATGTGAACATAATTTACCCTACAAACTGATGACTACAACAACAAATTCCTTTTGACAGCGGAGGAATGTCATTCAAAACAGTTAGTCAATATCGTTGTATAAATGATCAGTCAGTCAATTTATACCATGTTTACAGTACTGGCAATAAAATAATGGCGTTTCCACAATCATAATTCACGCAAGAAAGTGGGACTAAATCAACAACCGCGATTTGGCAGGAGCTATATTAGCTAGAAAATGAGATTGAATTAACTAGATTTATGCGTCTATTTTTCTCATACGCATTCGCATATTACCAGAGTAACGACCACTACGTTCTCAAGAAGATTTTCACCGTGGAACGATAATTGCGAAGAACGATTTTTACAGGAATTTAATGTCGGCAAATGCAACCTGTGTGCCGATTTCTATAAACATGTGGCAATTTTTTGTGGCGAAATTTCTCTCCTCGTATATCACAACCCTCGATTTGCATTTCAGGTAAACGTCCTACCATGGCGATCACGATCGGTAATAAATTCGGAATAAGGTGAAACTCGATGAATCCTGCGAACGTGACAACGAGAAACATCCAGGCGCCACGTTCAATGCGGAAGCTCTGGAGATTCCTAATTTTTTGAAAAATCGAAAGTTCTAGAATGCCAGTACAGGTAAGCTGGGTAGTATCTCGCGTGAAAGGCGCGGATATACGTGACACGTGGGCTTTTCCAACTAAAAAGACTTTTTTGCGATGTGGTTAGCAAGGAAACGGCTGGCTCGATTAACCGGATTCGAATTCGCATTTAAACGTCGAATAAATCTGCATACCGTCGGTCGATATATCCCTGTCTCGAAGAACGTGAATTGATTTCAAGTGAAGGATAACGCGTGCGATAATCATTTCATTTCTTTCCAAATCAAGAATTTCTTTGGTCAATCACGATCTTTATACATTCATAAATTTTCATGTAGTTATGTCCTGGGTAATCACATGCAACTACGAATAAATGTTCTGTCATTCTCATGTTCATCTTTACCAACAACTGGAAAAATAGATGAATATTCAATAAATTATAATAAAAGGACTGATTTGATTAATTCAATATTAGTATATGGTCTCTAACACTCATAAAATTATGCTTACAATATTTCAGTGACTTTAGCTCCTAGACCTAGAACTTTGAGATAATATTGACTAAAGCTATTCGTAGGAGTAAAATCGCTTGGAAACTGATTTAGCAATTTAGAATCATCAGCAATTTGTTATGATCCATTGTTGTGCCAGGGGTTCTAGTTCCACTAAGTTTGTATAGTATATGCTAGAGGATTTGATCTTCCAGTTCATTTATCTTTCTAAGCTTCTAAGTTTGACACGTAGGAAATTTAGAACATTTTGAATGTAACTTTTTGTCCTTAGCTAGTAATGGATTGTTCTTTATTGGGAAATGTATTTGTAGGAATATTACTATGATCGACATTGCGGATGTTGTTTCGTTTGGTTCCGTTGCTCTTATTAACGTAGCCCATGTAGTAATTATGTCTTTCCAACTGAAAGCCCCATAGCTGATGACTGGAAGGAGTAAACTCTTGCATATCCTGTAATGACTATTTGGATTGCTTGATAGTTGTTCTTACTCATTGTGCGCTGTTTATGATTATCTAACTATGCCGTCGAAATAAACAACGCGTTAGCAGTGGTAAGTAACTATTAATCTTACTCTGCATTCGGAGAGTTGTTCCTCCTACGCTTACATTTACTTCTATTAATAGTTATGATACTTTTGCGACCCTCGAAACACGATTACACATTGGTGTAACTTATGCTATCTTAATAAAACATTCACCGGCATGTGAACAGTCAGGCAATGACAACATTGTATTTTGCTAAGCCTCTGCTAGGTCCAACTTCAATACTGAGAAGAGTTATTTGATGAAAAATAGATCGGCCATATTTTAGATTATCAAATGATGGATTCATTCACAGATAGTCTCAAAGTAATATTAGTTTGATTGATATTAGATTAGTGTGTCAGTATACAGGCGAATATTGCAATTACCAGCAATGCACTGTACTTTTAATTGTAAATATATAAAGTAGGTAGTAAATTTATAAATATTCTCTACCTGTGTTGAACAATCCGAAACAAGTGTTCATTGTTCGTTCATATACCTCCTCTCGTTAACCAATCTTAATTCGGAATATTGAACTGAGAGTTTGCACAGGTAAATTTCATGGTAATTAATTATATCTAATATTAAGAAAAAAGATTTTCATATTCCAATTTATCCTATCGAATTTGAATTCCTTGGGATCAAATATCAGTGAATCAAATCCTCCGATTGGTCCAACTCAATCAGACCTGTTCCAATAGTTCTTAAACAGTGTCAGCTAAATGGTTAGAATTTATGCAGCTTATTTTCCCATTTTATGCATGCATTTAAAAATGTCCGATATTTTAAGATTTATAATTATTTCTCAAATAATATCCTTCCGTTAATTTTGGACAACTGAATAGTGCATCTCCTGTACACATACACGTAATTCAATTGTTTAAACTTTTAAAACTGTTTATTAATTCTGCATACAAAAATGTCGGAGATATTGGAGAATATAAAGTTCAATCAAAGTCAGGTAAAAAATGCCATTAAATGCAATTAGAGTTAGCTATACCAGATTAATACTCGTATAGGAAATCAGTATGTCTCTATAAAGCTGTGTAGTTAAAGTGCAGTTTCGTTCAATAATTTATTTGTTCCATGCGTAAAAGTTTACTTATACATTCCAATTGTTGACGCATTCATCGGTAAAATAAAAGCCTAGAAAACACAAAGCTAAATACGAGCGGTATTTGACTTTTTTCTATTTAATATTTTAATAAATACAAACTGTTGAAAATATTGCTTTTGCAAAAACAAATGCATAAAGTTAAAGACTCATGTAGTTGAAGTTTCGATGCTATTTATGCGCCATAAATGTCAGCATTTATGGTTTTAATTAACGGTAAGAAAAACAAGTAGTTATTGAATTATGGGTCTTGGAGTTTATCGGCTGACCTCGTGCTTCGTTTAAAACCATGAAACAATATTACTTTGACTTATTCTGATAGATTTTCAAAGTTAATTTTGCCCGCGGATAAATAATTGTTAATTAAACTAATCATTCTGTAAGTTGCGGTAAATTCCATTGACAATATTCAGCGTTAATTTAATTAATTTTTACACTTTATTAGCTAGGACATATTTACGTTATATTTTATTATACAATGCATAAATTGTAATGTAAATTGTGTATTACGAATAGAAAATTATTACACCGAAATTGAAATTGCAGGACGTTAAGCAGTTTTGTGTTTATTGTTTTTAAAATACACTATACAGAAATCCCATTCCGAATAATGAATACACAAACACGCATATGTATTCATGTATGTCAAACTTGTCTGAAAATCTAAGACATTATAATTGTCATCTACTAAAAATTAAAAAAAAAAGATAAAGATACAAAAAAACACTTAAAAGGATAAAGATAAAAAAACACTTTTTAAAAACCATCTTTAAAATTTTTAAAATGGTAGGAAAGCAATGTCCACCTTATGCTGCAAATTGTAAAAAGGGGTTCACTTCTGAACACTGTGTTTGCATACACTAATTCAAAAATTCAGTTTGACAGTTCTCAACTAAAATAAATGTTGACAACAAATAAACATTTCATGAAACAACATATAATATTTATATGTTATTTAAGGATTTTAACAGATGGCGTATTTTGAATTTCTTGTTCTTAATTTTGAGTTGACAAAATTTGAATAATTGATCAAATTTTATGTAATAATTATCCAGAATTTATAAATAATTACATGAAAAAAAAATGTTGATGAAAGTTCTAAACCTAGGTGTCGTTATAAATATTAAAAAACAATGTAATCATTTTTGGAATACAGAGTATTTTCTGCACAGTTACTTTAATACACATTTCACTCATAGGCTGTTTGCATTAAGCAAACGAGCGTGTTCGCCGATAGTACGACGTTAAAATTGAAATAGTCATGTATTACGAATATTTTAACATATTTTAAGATTAATTACGGAAAATCGGTAATTACCTATGCATTGCGTAGAACGGGCTATATTTACACAGTGGATAAACACGAACTCGTCGAGACAGTAAAATATTCTACTGTAAAGCAAGTGCTTATTATAATTATTATTATGTCAGACTAGATCGGTGGAGGAATTTCCTATTGCCTATAGTGTCATTCTCGACTAAAGTATCGGACATTGAACTCTCATTTCAATGCAACGTTTCCTTCAATATGAAGCAGGAAAATCATACATCTCAGGTAAGAATATTCATTACACAATATTTAAATAGTCTTTAAGCCGATTTTATAACTATATATAACTTTTAGTTCATTTTATAAATATTAATAATTTTGTGAATAAGAAGCATAATTTATTTATATATTTTTTATTTTTTTTGAATCGTTGGAATGGATTTCTTATGAATTTGTCACTTTTTTTTATTTAAACACACTTCTGAACCACCATTTGCACTATATACCTTGAATTTTATAAATAGAAAAGTAACAAGACTATCTAGATTTTTAATACTAAACATTTATTTAAATCAAAATTCAATAATAGAATAATTTAAAATATTTTCTCTGGTACATTATAGTTTTTTTAAATTGAATTTGTGTTGAAATTTCTTAATCTACAAAACTGAAAGTGTTTCGTCCAGAATGCAAACTTTTGGGGGAATTAAACAATATTTTGTAAAAGTTTAAATATATATAATAATAATAATTGTCATCCTTTAATTCTTGAAACTTTACTGTGGACGTATTTCATACAGTACATTTCTTCTTCATCAAAACGGTTGCAGTATGTTTCTGGATAACATTATTATCCAGTGATTGATTTATCAATCATATTTAGAAGTCAAAAAGCACAAAATATTTCTTGACAAATAACAGGACTCAATAAGAAATACTTGATCTTATGAATTGTTGATTTGTAAAATCCTCAAATTTAGAATCAATTATAATATTCAGTGGATGAAAAACTCATATTTTCGAATTTAGTATACGATTCGGTTTACTAAAAAAAATTGTTTATAGAAAGTTTTCAGAAAATTATATAATTACTGTTGTAATATTTTTTGCAACCAAGAACAAAATCGAATATAAGAAATGATTAAAAGCAAGTCAAGCCTATATAAGAATTTGTCGTAATCATTCATTGCCGAACATCCATAAATCTTGAAATGCATTTCTTTTCGTTCATAATAGATGTAAGTGTATCGTTGAAAGTAAAAACGGTCGATGCGATGGCATTTCCGAGCCACTTCACATTCCGGAAGTGCCTACAGATATGCGAAGCTTGATTCTCCTTGCTCGGTACAGGAGAACAAAAGACCGAGGAGAAATTCGAACTCTGAACGAATAAAACACGACGGACGTGGAGAGAAAACTCTCATTGTGAATGAAAGAGTCCATTGTCTATTATGCGGAATATATAAATTAAGAACAATTAGGAAAACACGGGAGCCTAAATTACGATCTAAATGTATCTCGCTATATGAGGACGATGCTAAGTATGTTAATATCTACTATTCCTTTCGATTCGACAATATGACGACCTGACTGAAAACGACTAATTTGCAATTTTTTATTTTATTATTTATGACGGGACAATTACGAATTACAATGCATCCAGCATATCAATAAAATGTTAGTAAACAACAAACTAGTAAGCAAATAGTTTGGGACGTTATATGAAAATATGGAGTAGGTTTTTGTGCAAGAAACAACGAATGGTGATTTGTTGATGTAATAGCATTAATAAAAACAACACTTCATAGTATATAGGTTAGGCTGGAATAGGTTAGAATAAAAGGGACAACACAAAATTCTATACTAGGTAGTGAGTTGCTAAATCATAAATTCTTAATGCACTTGGGAAACCTTGCATTTGTCAATATTAAGAATTTTTATGGATTACTATAGGTATAATTACTTTCAAATGCTTTTGCAGCAATAGAAAACAATAATCGTAACAAATCTTAGCACTCATCTGATATGATAGGCTAGATTTTTTAATGCTGTATGCAAGTTCTAAACCTATCTACTTTTATCATCAAGCAAACTGCAAACTAAGCATTATAATTAACGGATTCTCTTCAAAGTACGTGCAGAGTAGCTAAAAACCCTTATAATATTTAAATAAAAAGAGCACTATGAAAGCGGAGCATTGTCTCGTCTTATTTTGCTGAATCCTAATTGGCCAACGTAAGTGGACTTCGGACGTTGATTTTTAATGCCGATTATGTTTACAAAATCTAATATCAAAGTATGAATAATAAGTAAATATCCCCCTGAAACAGGGAAATAGTTGCAGTGAATTCACCAGGATAAGATTAGTGGCTGACATCGATTTTTCCCCCTACATTAATTTGATAAATGATCAACAGGCCGTTTTTTATTGTATTAACCCTTTTCATGTCAAAACGCCATAATTATTTTGTGATTTTCAAGTGAATATTTATCTGTGTAATGTCAATGAAAAAAATGTCAACACCATATTTTCGGACGTACTTTTATCCGTACTTTTCAAATCTGCTATTAGTTTTGTTCTATGAAGCTTAATTTGTTCAAAATGGCGGCTAATTTACACAAAAAAATGTGATTTTTAAAATTTTTTTATTTGTTTAATGTACTGGCTAATAATGTTCCCGTTGTGGGATCGATACAAGCGTCTAGATCCTGTGGAATGATAACCACATCTAAAATTTAAGCGTCGCAGGATGTCAAAATTCAAAATTGCCAATCCAATATGGCGGCTTTTACACACATTTTTTACTTTTGGCATGAAACGGGTTAATACTAGAGGCTCTTCACCGTTCAACAGAGTTAACTATAAATAAATCTTTATGCATACTCACAAATTTAACTAGTAATCGCTCCTTAAGTGTTTGGTTATAATAACTAAACCTCTTTAATACTTAGAACCGCAAAGATTTGGTTTTCATAAAGAAATTTCTAACAAAAAATTAAATATATTTCTTACCATACTCTAATTCTCTTGGAGTCAGAGTGTATTCATTGTGGAGTTAAAATTCACTCTTAGAAAGTGACAATTCACTCCGTCACTAAAGTGGCTCAAATTTCACTCCATAAAGAATTAATTTTTAATGCAAGAAATTTAGAAGTATTATAACGTGTAATTTATCGTGGATTATCATTTTTATTGAATTTTTTTACAAGTGCTAAGAAATAGAGAAATTATATAAAAATGCAAATATCCGACAATCGAGAAGTAAGAATTTGAAAGTCAAGGTTCTACATACAAGAATCATAAAATCAAATTTGGAACAAACATAAATGCAACTTTATCAGCGTGAGAGTGTCCGAATAACAAAATACTTAAGGTGACCCAATTTCGAAGGGAGAAACTCCTCGGCATTCTCTGGGAAGCATCTGACGTATAAAAAAAGTCACGAACATCCGAATCAATTATACGAATGCAACAGAAAAACGAAGGTACGCACTTACAAAGACTGACGACGGAATTGTTGGCCTTAATTCATACGCTTTAGTAAGTCGATTCTCACAGATGCTTCGTACACCAAATAAAAAGCTGCAAAAATGAATACGAATCGATTCTACAGAATCGTTAATAATAGACAACCGCCCTTTGCGCAATTACACAGCGGCAAGAGCTGGTTGATCAAGAATACCAACGACACGTCTCAGCCGACATTACTCGCGTGACGAGCAGTAATTAGCACGATGATGTGCGTCTTTTTATCGGAATTAAACGGCCAATTAATCGGCTACGACCGCTTCGATCACTTATTACTTCATTCGGGAAACAAACCTGACAGCTGGACTTTTTCGACGGATGTCTTCCTCCGCTACGATTCAAATACTGAGAATGCATCGAAGAAACAACCGATTAATGAAACCTTGCTTGAGCAAGTTCAGAGTATGAAATTTATGTGAGCATGGATGGGAGTAAATTGGCACCACGCCAATTAAAATTACGTTAAGATGTGATAGCCATAAAAATTACAATAATAGAATATTAAATTAAGTAGATGTTTTACGTTTACGATTTAAAAATTATGATTTTCAATATTTCTTCGATTTGTGGAAACCCATTTGGACGGCATACAATTATGAGGTACAGCAATTCAAATTTTGTAATACCACGAAACGATTATAGTCAGAAGTGCTCTGGATGATAGCCGACTTTCCATGGTTCATAAGAAATGAAGATATCCACCAGAATCTACAGATACTAACCATTAAAGAAGAAATAAAAAAACATAGCTCCAGAGTCTAAAATCACCCAAATCCTTCAGCTAAAATTCTTATCACACCGACTTGCTGGATTAAAGGATTAAAGACGAAGATTCCGACTGATTTATAAAACTAAACTAACATTCATTCTGTACTACCTACTAACAAGCAAGTAGATTCTGAGAACAAAGTTCCTTTGACATATCAATTCTTTACTAATGGAATTATTGTTAAAAGGACCCATCAATGGGTGGTTACCTCACGTGTCTTAAGAGTAATTGTTGTAAATATATCTTATTGCTACTAATGATGGCAGATTGTAATAACTTGGGAAATTAAAAAAAAATTGGGTTAGCCTAAAATGATCGGTTTGTAAACTGCAAAATCTCTTTCGATTATTGTTCGCAGATTATAAGAGATCCAACAGGAGGACCCTTTTAGCTGATTCGGTTCAAACTTGAAACATCGCAAGCTTATTATACTTGATGACAATTGAAAATTAAACTCGGTGCGATAAATCATAAGAAGCAAAATCACGACTCAAATATGGTAGTATAAGGTATTATTATAATACTTTTTTGTGTTAATATGCAAAGACCATTTGCATGTTTATCAGTGAAATTCTATTTTCCTAAATACCGCTATTATTGGACTAAATCACTTCCTCGATGTCTGAACTAAAAAGAAATACGGTATGCAAACTTACAAAATTGTCTGTTACAATAAAATGGCGACCGCAATGACAAATCTTTTTTTTAAACTTTTGTTTCTTGAAAACGGTAAACTTTACCAAAAATTTTCCTACAACAATAATGTTTTAGAATTGGTCAAAGAATACCCTCAATGTTGAATTGTTGACAGATAAGTAAAGAAGTAGTTGGCTGACTACGTATAGATCATATATTTATTGCAGTTAATAAGTGAAACGATTTTTTAAAACTTTACTTGCTATCATTTTTGTATATTATTTCTCATTGCGGTCAGCTATGATATGTCTCTTCTTAAAAAAAAATAGCAATTTATATGCTTAATATATATTATTTTATAATTGAATTTAATAATGTTAAAAAGGATAGGTTAATTTAATTGCTACACAAGATTTTCTTGTTGTGTTGTAGAAACCGATAATGAAATACAATAAAGCGTCACGGCCTATTAAAGTGTGACAAGAGTTTAGTTAGGATTTTCGCAAGATGCAACGAAACGCTTGATATAAAATCATCGAACAGTTTTTCAATCGTTCCGATAGCTTCAATGCTGATGTTAAAGAATTAGTTTCACCGCGTGAAATCAAAGCTGAAAGTTATTTCATTATTCTCCGTTTTAAGGTGAATGTAACTATATAATTACTACATCAGTAAGCAATATACTACAATACAGTATAATTCTTAAAACACTTTATAAATTTATTTCAAAAATAAAAACATATTTGAAAGAAGATTTTATTATAAACTGTTTACGCATCATTACGTATTACACGTTAATGTATCTTACTAAAGTATTTCAAAATAGCAATTCAGCAGTTTTATATTGACAATGTTTAAATGTTAACAATTTCTATACGTAGTTATAATTTCTACGTGACCAGAAATAATGGAATACTTTTGTACGGAAAAATAAAATTCCAGCACGTTTACTTTTCCAGTCACTAGTATAAGTATTACTGCAGTATAGTCTCGGTATATTTGCCCGGTCGGTTCCTCGCCTTCCCCTCCCGCCTCCTCATATTTGTCAACAGAAGGGGAGCGCCGCTTCTCCCACTCTCCTCAGTCACGTTAAGTTCGTGACGTCACAGCAGGCCCTTCCCGAGGCCCCGCGCCCCGCGCGCAAGGTGCGGAAAAAGAGACCGGCGACATACTCATATAATGAGACGGAACTGGGCAAATATGCTGGGACATAAATATAGCGAAACGCAAATATACCGGGACTCTAATACATAGAGAACCGATTTTTAGAACTTGAAATAAAAATAAAAGAATAAATAAATGGTGTTATTATATGTAGAAGTATATATATATAATAAAAAAGTATATATATAATTTGTAGGACAAAGCCGACCTTTATATTGTTTATTAAAATAAAAGAATATTTTTACTTCAAAATTTAAATGTAAGTAACTGTAATAAAAGTAAAATGTATAATGATAAGCCCTTATGCGATCGCAGTACCCTACTCCTTTGTATTCTATTTTTATCAATATATTTTGTTACAGTTTTATACTTTCAAAAGGCTACTTATTGTTTATATTAAAAAATATATGATTTTATTAATGTCTCTTTCCTATAATAATGAAATGTCACATATAGGAAGTACCTAGTAATTAACCCGATTATGATAAACAAATTTGACAAGTTTGACAACCAATTATGAACGATTATAATTGTAGGTTAAAATAGATATTCCCTACACTCTAAAATGGTTACAGTAATTTGCTCAGTCAAAAAACTATTTAAGATATTTCAATCCTTCCGAGTACATTTGTAATGATGTGGAGTACACTTTTAATCCAATGGAGTAAATCGTTTTAATATCATCCACAATTCGAAGTAGATAATTTATTACAAGGGATTGTAAATTTACTACTTTGGATTAAAAGTTGATTCCTTTAAATTAAAATTTTACTCATGGTTGAACCACTCGACTTGTCATCCTTTGAAATTCATTTCAACTCAATATTATAATTATCTCTACCCTCTAGTGGTTGTGAGGCATACCGAAAAATGAGATCAATTTAGTTAGATACTAAATTAATAATTTTGTACATAAATCATTAGCATTATTGCTCAGAATTACTATGTGATAATGGGTAGTTTAGTTATTTAAGAACAACATAAAAGGAAGTGACAAGTGTCGTGTACGAATTTATTACATTGTTGCACAGGTGATTTTTAAACCTGTGTATATGATATATTGCTATACAAGTACACCTTTTTTCAAAGGGGAGCCATAAAAAGTTTCAAACTACTCAGTCGGTCTCACGGCGACAGCTTTTAGTGTTACGGAAACGACGCAATACTTTGTCCCATGCAGAAGTATTGAAAATCACAAGAGCCGAGAAACATCCCATTTCCAGTTTTGCAGAAGCGTTACATAAGCGAAATGTAAACATGCATGAAAACGCTGTTTCAATCACCATCGCTATCTTATTTTAACGATTATTAACTTATTCTATATTCATTACGGTCATGGTAACCACTTCCTGTCCGTTAGATAAGAGCGAGCTTAATGGCCAATGTCGTTTAATTCGCAAACTAACCGATAAATCGCGCTCAGTGAAAAAGAATCGCAAAACCGTGATTTTGACATGGTTGGGTGAATTTTTCTTTTCAGGAAGAGCCGCGGTTGTTACGACAGGCAATTAAGTTACAATTCTCCGACTGCTGTGGGCTTCGCGCGCGGATCAACTTTATTCTCAATATTTTACCGTATACTGACATGCTGCAAATGACCTCCGGCGTCGCAGACTTATTCGTGCTATGGTGCAAGTAAAAGTATCCTGGAGGTGTCTCCTCGTCACGTCCTTCCTGACGAGGCGTCCTTTTTAACGAGGAGTCCAAGACGAAATTTTATGAATACAATTTTCCATTTACCAGGCCTCATTGTCTTCTATTGTGGGAACGTACTCTCGGAAATATATGGACTGGCTTGATATATCGGACCGCGAAAATGGTGCCTGTGGCGCCCACCTACTGTTGGCATTTTCTACCTCGTGTATGAACATTGAACAAAAAATCGAATCGAATATAATTTCATTAATGGACACCATTTTGAAACTTTTGTCGAGGGTTTAGAATTAAATATTCGAGTGACGTAAATGTAGCCATAGTGTAGCGTCGATTGACAGCAACACAAAAATATTCCTTCTTTATAGGAACTATTTCAAAACAAAAGATTCAGAATTAATTCATTATCAAAAATTTAACATTTCAAATAAAATGTCGTCCGTTCACTCAAAATTGTCGGCTTCAGTAACGTACTGGACTATGCAGTCGTAGGTCGTAAGTTCGATCCCCGCCCAGTGAACAATTTTTCGATCCCGTTTTCAAGCAGAAACTACTTGACTACCGCTGTTGGTAAGTTGAGCCACGTTGTTTGTTTACGTTTCGAAAATATTGTTTATCTGGCGGAAATCGACTCGTGACCGCTGCTGTACTTCGTGTAGGTTCAGTTCCTAGATTTCATACACAAATGTGAAGTATGGCGCCATCTTCTTAAGTCGATCTGTAGCTCTCACTGAAAACTTATTAAAGATGGTGCTGACATTTCTGAATACTGAACCAATTTATCGGTATCCTCTACTTCATCTGTAATAGCCTGCGTAATTCGCATTTATACCAAAATGTAAGCCAATCCACAACGAAACTGTTAATGTTCCACAACGATAACTGATATCGCATACTATCTTTGATAATATATGTGAATATACGAACCGGACACTCGCATGGATAAATTAATAGCTCAAAATGCTAAACGCTAACATTTTAAGACAATAAATGCATATAGTTAAAATCTCATTAGAGACTGTCATTGCCCAAGTAGCACAATCGAATAGCTGCAAAGAAGCCGCAATAACCAAAATATATCTAATACTTTCAGCAACATCACCATCTACGTGCCATACGTGGATGTTGTAAATAAGAAATCATCACCTTTGATATAAAATTTGTAATTTTTGCAATGAAAATAGTTATTTTTCATATAGGGAGAAAAACGTTTGTTGAATGAATAACTGGGTTGCAGGTCGAAAGAAAGGTAAAAACTATACTCATATTTGTGCACAAAATATTTGCAAGTGCGTCTACTATAACGCTTAAATACAGCAACCGACAAAAGTCGCTTTGTTCATCTGCTGTTATATTTAACCATAACTCTATCTGAACCTCTTCATTATTACAGAGAGAATAAAAGTGCTAATGGAACCATGAAGAAATATTAGAACGATTTTAACATATGTAAATGGTAGAATTAACAACATGAAAGGTTATAGTTGACATTTGAGGTTATGTACGAATGATTTAAATATTGTAAAATAGGAAATTTTTGTCGTTTCATTTACTTTGACAATAGTTAATTTACCTTCTTTTTGCATTAAGTGTTTTGCTACTATAAAATGATTCCATTAACTGTTTTCTTTCTCTATGTGTGCTACCTTCGTAAAATCCATGATACTGTCCGAACAATATAAATATGTTAACATATGCACGGTTCCCAGTACCACCATAAGTTGTAAATGAGCTGGGTAACCCGAGCTGGGTTTCCAATTGATGGAAAAACAATTAGTCGAAAGCACAAATCATTTAATGTACAATGTCCGAAAAATTAGAGTGGAAATCGATTGGTGTGGACTTTGTATTCATTCAGAAAAATTCGGATTGTACATTTCAACCAATTGTTTTTTCGATTAAGTGTTCAATTAATTATATTATGTGAACGAATTATGTGATTTAAATGGACAGTATTCCGACATGAGCAAATCAACTATTTTTTTCAGTAGACCATATTCATACTTAATATGAATAGATAAGATTGTAAAAGTGCAAAATATATCTGTACATGATGAAGATTATTTTATGGGCCGCTAATAAGAAATAAAGTTACTTTTTCGCAATCGTTAAAAATAACCTACAAGTTTACTTATCTTTTTACATACACATTTCACGCACACTTCCAATATAAAACCTTACAATAGATACTGTAATGAGTACATTATTTTGCAAATGTCTTCTGAAAGGATGTGAAAATGACCTTCGTTTTTTTATCGGCTCACAAGTATCACATTAGTTTAAACTACTATTTCGCCTTTGTATCCAAAATAACTACATTGCTATGTAATTTCAAGATCAGTTTTATAATCATTGCTAATAAATGTGACAAGTTCTGATACAGAATAGCTTTTACCATTTGCGATTGTCATCTGAACCATTTTATATTCAGCATTTTAAGATAGTAAGTGATGCATCTTTATTCCGGTCCATGTACGTCATCAAAGATGGTAGTCGATAGCACATGTTATCCGGTACAACTTTTTCTGGCCGTGTATGTACCATAGGTAATTTATTACATTTATGGTTTATTACGTAAAATCTCTTTTAATTATATAAATAGACACGTAAATGAACAATCAAGATTTTCAAGAACAATCAAGCACAACTGAAAGCATATTGGATATCATTATCAGAATATCTATCGTTAGCATAATTCACAATTTAAAAATAACGTATTTAGTGAGCACAAAGGACTATGAAGTAGAATATCGTCTAAGTATAGACATTCTTCTATTCCACAAGAGGCTTTAAATCCTAGAGTCGTACCGATTAATTCTATCCGAATTAAGATGTAAATGAATCGTCTAGCACGCATGTAAATTAAGTTCGTGACTTATCAATTCGCGCCTTGAACAACTCTGACATCAATCCTCTCTTCAAAAGGCGTAACTGCAACCCCGTGCGTAAGGTTACACGTTCTCTTGTGCAATGACACCTTGCAATTGAAAAATGCCCAAACTCTTATATGAATAAAATAGACAGAGAGCGACGAGGTTAAGAGACGCCGATAAATTTTACACAATCGAACAATGGAGAAAGAGAAAATTTGCGTTAACTAAACTGTCAATACAAATCAGAAAAACGAAAAATACGAATTGCGGATCTGATAAAATAAAAATTATCGATCAACTTTAGCAGTGTTGAAAATACTTTTTAATCGAACGAATGTAAAACGAAATAGTAAAAGGAAATAAGTTTCAACCGAAATGAATAATCTAGCAAAGTATATAAGGTTGTCGTATTCTTAACGCATTTGATACAATCTGTTCGTATAATTTAAGCTTTGCAGATTTCATTCAATTTTCCGGCCCCTAATTTCATCATCAAATTCCACAATCCCGAAGAAATGTAAAACTAATTGAAAATGATTATAATCAAAGGAATGTCGATATCGGTCTTGGAATCCTATTCACGCTACTCGTTTCTTCAAATACCGTCTGAGCTCTTTCGATTGTAATGAATTTCAATCAATTTCATTGCATTTGAAATGATATTTGATACATCAAGTTCGTATAAAATTTAAAGATATGAAATTATGGACAATTCATAATGACATATTTTACTTTTGAAAATACTGCTACACATGCCCCTATAACATTTGCCGCCGTTGTGTTTTCCTTATTAAATAAACCTAACTTACACAATCTCTATCTTATAATTACCTATTATTAATCGCCTACGCTTATTTGAATGCAATTCATAATCTCTTGCTTTGGATCAGTTCCTGTATACATTAATTTACAGCATTTCCTGTCACTTGCGAGAATCTGCAACAATAGCGCATCTATTGAGTAGCTAGAGAACTTTCGAAGCACTTTGTATGAGACTATATGATTTCCCAATCCCAATGGCTACATTAAGCATAATTAGTTCAATGACTCGTATTTTATCGGCTGCGTTCTGATGGACGATCTTTTACATAGTTTATATATTAAATAATCGAGTGAAGCTTTTCCAGCTTGCGAGAATATACTACCGCAGCCCATCTATTGAATAGTGCTGTTGCTTTCATACACAAACGTTAGTTCTGTTTGATGGATTGTGTTCCGTATTTAGACAACTATAATGTTTTGTATATTTTTTTAGTGAGTAGAAATATTCACCAGTATAACTTGTTTAGCAAAGGTTATAATGGTCCATTACAATATTTTCATGATTCTTGATTGATGGCCAAATATATAAAATTCGTCCCAAAATTTCTACTTTCTAACTGATTTTAGAAACTCTAAAGATATATCTTCTTGGAAAACTTGAGACGTTGATTAGCAAAGTATAAAACAATACCATGGAAAATGGTGATATATGCACTGAGTCGATTCGATAAATCACGATGTGCATCAAAGTGAAATAGCATGGCATTATTTTCTTCCGCATGTGGCTGGTGTGCGACTTTTGCCACCTCGTCGCATGTTTCGAAGTTTTGTCTCTTTATTATTCATGTATAAGCCAGATAGCGATTCTCTCGAAACGATTGCACATACGGAGAATCGCTTTCCCGGATTCTGATGACGTATATTGAAATCAAGTAGATGCGGTGTTCTTATGTCAGACAATTCCATATTAAATTCTTGCGAGAAAGGTGCGTCATTAAGTAGAAAGAGTGTAGGCAGAATAGTATGATGTACGAGCTATGCAACAACCTCACAAAATATTCGATTTTTTTAAAAATTATTTATCATTTCACCCTCTCGAAGAGACATTGAAATTCAAAATGTAAATAGACATCACTAATTTTGGTCATTTTTAAGGTCAGTTTTAAGTAATTTTTGTGTTGATGCAGTTAATTTTGCCAGTTAGCAAAAAACTGGCTTTTGGGCGATATTTTTTCTTAATATACAATTTCATTTAGCTCATTTTACTATATTTTATATTCACATGTTTCACTTTTAACAATTGGTAGAATTAACTATTTCTCTTCTCTCAGTACATGCAGCTTCTTTTCCGAAACTATACGTAATAAATTGTGCCTCATAAAATGCCTCATAATACCCTGGCATCAAAGGAAAATGAAATCATTGTATCGGTAAATTAAAAGATATTACAGTGGTTTTACGAGACTGAGAAGATTGTCACTGGGACGTACTTAGTGGAAAGCCGCAAACCGCAAGGTAGTTAAGAAATAATGAAGCACGTCCATTCGATGCTTATTAATCCGACAATGCTAACTTATTAACATTCGTATAATAGTTGCGGTATCTTCCATTACGCCAATTCATCGGGGACGCAGAAGCTGCAAACTTGTGTGGTTCCGCGTTGAGTTTTACGGAGTCGTATATATCATCTCCCGTAACCGCCATAAAAGTCGATGAGTTTCTCGCTTAGGAAACTTTCTTCGCAACCGAGTTCAACGAGAGACGTGATTCAAGTCAGCTGATTCGAGACGCCTTTATCCAATCCCGTAAAGTCCAATGCGTAGAAAGAGACACTCTCCATTATGAAAAAGTGCGTGGACACATGCTGGATGAGTCATTTAGGATGCTGATTAACCCTCAGCAATGTGGTATTTCCTGTTGTGACTTCAGGCTTAGCTGGAACCGACCTTTTGTGGTGATACGTTTGAATATTTCAAATTGTCTAGACCATTAATATAGATGGTGAAAATTATCCTATAGTAAATCTCATGTTTCAGGTCCTAGATATCACAAAGAAACAATAAAATAAATTGGTGTCCGTCCATCCGTATGTCACTTTTTGCACACGAAATGTCTTTCCAGCGGATATTTTGTGGGGTTGCATACGTCTCAATATTTTCAACAAACGACATTTAGGAAAAGTTAAAATTACGAGGTTGAGTTCACTTGTTCAATAAGAAAGCTTCATAATTACAGGGAGGTGGATGAGCCATGGATACTAGTGCGAGTTCAAAATCTACTTGGGATTCATCTGATAGAATGGCAGATGCAATGTTGCTTTAAGACTTCACTTACTGGTCAATAATGTTGATGGGGATGACATATGCACATTAGTTGAAAACTCTGTAGAATTGGAGGTAGTCCATTTAGGTATGATTAGATCACAATGAAGAGCTATATATGCTGATCCAATGATCTTCATTTACTTCAACAATAACATACCATAGATAAGTTATTTCTAAAATTATGTCGTCATCGTATTAAATACGGACTGAATAGCATTCACCTAATCTCATCTTCTGATTCATACCCAAGTTGAAATTCCAACAAATATTATTATGCAGACATCTTTAATAATTGAATCATTAAAAATTCTCACATTTCATCAGGATACGATAGCTTTTATATACTTGCTAATGACAATACCGTTTATAGTTATCACGTAACAATATAACACAAAATTTATAAGAAATGTAATAGGGTCTTAATTTTTGGGGAATAGTAAATATAAAATAAAATCCGAAGTAAATTGTATTTTTATTATAATTTGACAATACATTACATTTTTAAGCACCAAATAAATCTATTTAAATGTCAATATCATAAATGTAAGTTGCTTTGCGATATGACTTTCGTTTTAAGGTTTATTGAAAAAACCACTCGAAAATTCGATATAATAAAAGTTAATGTTACCTCACCTATAATTTACTTTTAATAGAATTAATTGACATTGCTAACGTGCGATTTTGGATGTGAAAGTCATCAAATTCATCAGTACGCATATATTATAAACGTATTAAAAAAACATTTATTCGCACGACCAAATTATGCTCAGAACGAAGATAGTTAGTTGATGTCATCTTGATATCACTACTTAAAATAGAATGAGCCGCAACATTGGGCAATCACTACTTGACGGCGAACAATGCACGCCTCTTTGAAAATTTGCATCGTCAACCTCACCCTTCAGATAAAATAAGAAAACATTTTTTATATTTTACATTTCGTTTTGTCCGATGATTGACGCTTCATTAATTCTTAAAGGTCCCGATACTAAACCGTATGTTTCATCATTGATGCTGCCTTGTTCCAAAGAAATTGCGAGGCAATTGCATATTGCTAATTATGTGGTCACACGTGAATTTCGTAAATTCCATAAATAACATTGATTTATTAAATTTATCGTAAGTGTTGGCGTTTATTTTATCTATGATAACTAGAAAGAGAATAATTTCGGTAACTTGAGGCTCAATTGTGCTATCTTCTCTAGAGACAATTATATTTTCTATAATTATTATGTTAAACAGTTTTTGACTATCGCTATGTGGGCATCTTGTGAAATATATTCTGGAATGGATATATTTTAAAAATGATCAAGTATTCATCATAAATTCAAACTTCATTGAATCAGCACGATTATACGTGGATCATCCCTTAATGACAAAAATCACATTAACAGGTACTTTTTTGTGAAGGATCATTTTCGAAATAAATGAAGTGTGTGTACCAAAAGGGGGTATATTTAAGGGTTGTTCCTTTAGTTGGATTATATATATTATATATTTTTCTTCGTCAAGTAAGTGTCGTAGTTGAACTTTGCGACTCTTAAATTAAAAAGAAAGAGTGCATACCCTAAAATATACCTCAAAATCCTGTCGTAACGGGACGAATTTGACCATTGACAATCTTGCTTTATTTGCTGCTTTTTTGCCATTATTAATCTTGAAGAACGACTATAAGTGATATTTAGGGTTTAGCTAAAATTCCGTTTATCATTGCAGCAATAAAAAATACTCACGAAATGAAGAAAACTATTTGAAGATTTGTTTAAAAGACACTATTGTTAGTGTGTATTATTCGTTTTCTATTTTTTTAATAGTATATGTTGAGTTCTCTAGGTTCGAACTGAGCAAACTATGCTTTTTTAGATGGCAAGTACGCAAAGAGAAACATTTTTTTAAAACAAATTTTACTTTTCTGTAAATATAAGTAATTCTTCAAATTTCTAACACCTTATCGCACGCAACCAATTTAAACTATGAGTTATTACAGTGTTACTAAAGTCGATGCGAATCTTAAAAAAGCAACTTTTTGGTTCATTTTAGTTGTCTGCATTCTTGGAAGGTGCTTCTCAAGCAGACATGGTAAAATTCGTACCACGTGCGCAATTTGCATTCTATGCACCACGCATATGCAGATGTGTGAACTTGGATCACCGATTCTCACCTGGAGATCCAACACATGCTTGACTCACGTAAAGATTCATTCATATTCCCTATCTCATGCTCAGACTTGGTCGATGTTTACCTCCATGGAGGGAACCACCTGGGCTTGGCACGAAAACCCAGTTGCACCGTCTGCGAGGACGTCCTCCCACGCCTCGTTACACACCCGACGGATGTTAACATCGATTAGCGTCTTCGTCATTCTATGCTCGCAGACTTTAGTCAGATTAGACTTTTATCGTGATATGGTACTTGTGTTTTTTATGTCAATTTCAATTACTTTATTTGTATTTATCCCTGAAAAATTACCTTATGTGTGTTTATCGAAATTATTTTTTTAAATTTAATAGAATGTACGCAGTTTGGTTTATTTGTGGATCAACAATTTATTAATTCAACAAAGTTTGCATAAATTTTTTGTCCAACCCATACCCAAGGATAAAACGTGCTTGTGCGCGATAAAAATATGAAATTCCTGGTTGATACAATTATCAACCTAACACTAGGTATACTAAAGTATATCGTCAAACTAAACTAAACCCTTGGTTTCAAATAGAAAAGCATGCCCAATCCCTTTTTACCATCATTTAGTTAACAAAATTAATAAAAAGTGTAAAACATTGTTATTTCAGGACAGAAAACCATAAACAAATCGTTGACACATTCCATTGACTAGGCTTGGAGTATTACATATTTTTTAGTGTCGTTAAGCACAAAACTGAATTAGATTTTATTCCATCACGTCAGGGTCATTTTCTATCCTAACAAATATGGATTTTGAGCTACAGGCGATATTTTATAAATATTGAGGGATTTACGACGATTTTGGTATATGTGGGGTTCTGGACCCACTGATGACCAATTTCATTTGTTAGTTGGGCAAAATGCAAAATATTCAAAGTACAAATTCTTAAAAGTTGGTGTCTAGCAGGACGAAGAATGTTTAAAACGTAAATAAGTATTCAGAGGTTTATGTGCGAATCCTATTTGTTTACCACCATGAATAATTCCCTGTTTTTCATCATTTGAAATTCTGTTTTTAAAAATAAACTACTCTTTTTTGAATAGTTCCAAATAATCGTTTTCAACCAAAACCTTGTATTTTACTCCGTAATCATTCGTAATAATTTTTGGAGTATTCGTAGCATTCACAAGTATTCAACCACAAGGCAGCCCAAACTTTTAAGTACTCCGAGTTCAAAAAATATTTATAATCCAGAAGACACATCACGGTACGTGGAATAGTCACACGTTCGAAAAGTACTTTACAAGAAGATCATTCTTAAATAATCCAACTCGATATCACTCGAATGGTCAAAGTATATAAATCACTTTAATTAAGTATTCTAAGGGAAACAGAAGTTTATTACATTCCTATGGTTTTCTTCTTCCTGAATTAATTTAAAGTTCGAACTCAGCGACCGGAATACTCCCTATATACTATAAGTTTTATACTAATTAACAATTTTCTTCATATTGGATGTCTACATTTTAAATATCGAAAACGACACACAAATTCATAATCAGTTTCTTCAGAAACCCCAAGATATGAAAATTGAGGGGTAAATCCGTCAACATCTATGAAATATCACATAAAACTCGCAATATTTTTAGGTAATGAATAATAAATCTTGACGTGACAGAGTAAACCGAGCTTCTTCTATTAGAAATTTCTTAGCGTTAGAATTCCCGTCTTGAAGTTAGAGCTTTCTTGAGAACTCCATGTAACTCTGCTAAATTTCTACTAATCAGAGACACAAAACTGTATATAATACAGCAGATTTATTGCAAGAACCTCTCACTGATTTTTGTATGGTTGTGTTATTCGCATGCTTTTATACATAACAGTTATAGATATTTTAACTATTAAAAAATATAAAGTATTGACAAAAATAACAAGACTGTTTTAAAAGACCAATAATATACCATTATTACATGTATTCTTTGGCATTTAATATCTCTAATACATCTATGTTATACAGTAATTTATTAAACGACAATCTCATTTTGTATCGTTTTCTGATATAGATGATCGCAAATGTACATATTAAAGATCCTTAGTTCAATCCTTAATCCGACCTCCAATTTCATCTAAACGATGACAAATAGCACGAATGCAACCAATTTCATTTCGACATATGTAATGAATTTTAATTTTGGGATGAGTTACCATAACGTCAGCATTAGAAATAGAAATTGTAATACTTTTAACTTAATTGGTTTAGTAGCATTGATTGATAATAAATTAAAATTAATAAATAATTTAATTGCGACGAATAAAATATGTGCTGGCCTAAATTTCATAGTGATTTTTATTTCAGCAAAGAAATTAGTAAGTTGATACGGCACTGTTAATTTAAAACATAAGTTAATTACAATTTGAAACGTATATGAAAGCAAGAGATCTGATTAAATTGACAAAAAATGAATGTTCTAGCGGTCTTCAAAATTCAATCCAAGATTGTATGTCAATTACTCAGATGCGATTTTTAACTTTTAGTTTAATCGATTATCTAATATTAAGTATTGCTCAAAGCAATCACTCATTAATCTTTCGTATCTTATAATTCGATTTCTAAAAATAAGTTTTTACGAAAGTTTCTTGTAACTATTACACTACAAGTAGTTTTATGCTGCTTCATCTAGTACTTCGCCTATTTCACTTTCACTTTAGTTTCATTTCAAAATCTTAACTTCATGGTACATTTTAATTTTGTGGAAACGATTATTAATGTTTTCTACACGATTTTTTTCAAATTTAATGTTTACGTTTTTATTCCTTATATAAGAGGTCTTACTTTGTAATCACAAGATTTGAATAAATTTTAAATTACTCTATCACAGGTAGGAACATGTAATCTTCTGTAACTGTAATTTTGTGTTATGTTATTTTACAAATATATAATTAAACTTACCCTGCAACAAAAATCCATGCAGCGCGAGGTTCATGGTTACAAGAAGTTAAATTTCTTCACTCTGAAACAAAAAATCATTTCTATAAATAGGGGGAATAAAATAATTTACAATTAAATAAGTTTAAGAAGGGACATTTATGAAATATCAATAAATATATAAATATAGCCTTAAACATAGATAAACAATAACTACATGGAAGCCCTAAAATATAAGCTCTCTCTCGATGAATTTCATTGGGTTATCCGCTATTTCTTAGAGTCAGAGTTTGCGATGAACTATTAGTCACTTATTCAAAGATCCAAAATAAGATCAGCACTAACGAATACAAATTTAGTCTCGAAGTTTTTGAAGGAAAATTTATAATTAGATTGCATTGTATAGTGATGAGTTGGATACCAGACATGGCGGTCTTTAATACAAACTAACACAACATTATGCAATTTATTATAAACAACTTTAATTATTTCTTAAGTATTGCCAATTTTCTAATTACAGTTCGAATTTTAAATTCAGTACCAAGTTAGCAATTTTACCAAGGTAGATTACCTTAGCTATTTCGTTTTAATGCTTATCAATTAATTCATTAAGTTTATTACATACGGTAATACTTTACGTATGTAATTGATCACGTGCTAGAACTGAAACACATTAGGAAACACTTTTTTACAAAGTCGACTACCTGCGCACCACCCAATTATTTTTAGTTGGTTGACTAGACCAACTTTTTTGCCTACTCATTGTACAGCTCTTCTGCAGCGTTTCTCGAACTAAATAAGTCTCAGTTGCCCGAACTCTTTTTTCCCAAACCGTGCATTGAATAACAAGTTCCTAGTAAAAAATGTTTAATTCTGTATACAAAATTAAGTATAAAGTAGAAAATATATTTTTCAGAAAAATTACCGAACTGTTCTATAGTTGTAAATATTGTCAGCGTTACTAACTGTCCTAATGAATTTCTGAACTTTTCATTATTACCTAAATAGATTTTTCTACTTAAATTTATTATTTAAAGAGAGTTCAGTAAGCGACTGAAATATTTCTGAAATTACTTCAGGAATGTTAGGTAATGAGGAATAGATGGCCTCCCAGTTGGTATCATTTAGCCGCTTTATGCGTGTGGGATCGACGTTACAATAGTAAGTAGCTAAAAATTAGCTAAAAACTTTTTGAAGCCAAATAACTTTAATGTCTTACAATCGCAAATTGAAGGGATTCATTTACAGCCTGGTATAAGTAATTTAATATAACCCAACGCTCATAAAAAAATAAACTAACAACACCCCAAGGACCATTAATAACAACATTTTGTGAATGATTGCAACTAATGAACGCGAAATGCCAATTTCCAAAGCATTACACATGCCTTAAACGTCTTCGAGGAATTACGAGGCCCAATTTAAAAAAGCACTTTACGGTACTGTAAAAATAAGAAGCCATTCTCATTCTTACGTAAGAGCAAGGTCCCGGCGTTTAAGTCGCCAGTACTGAATAATACGAAAACCAATCTGACTGGTCATCGAACGTTGAAAAGGAAATTTTTTTTTTCTTCCGCTTAAGCGGATTTTCACTTTCTGCAGAAGGCCGGCGAGCTCAAAGGGGCACATGCCGATTTGTGCCTTCGGATCGAAATGCATCAAGCCACGCCCGATTCGCTCGTGAAAATTACACAGGCCAGTACATTCAGGCGTGAAGCTAACGACAACGGAAAATTCACCTTGCACTCATCCTAGAAAGCAGCCAGCTACTGCCATTGACATCCGCTAGAGATATCATCGGTGTCGTTTGATCTAATTTTGAGGCGAAAGCAGTAGATGCATGTTACTTTTCTACGTGCAATCATCAATTTCTCTCGACGAATGTAAATCTTATTGCGTGCCCAATTGTAATTGGGCACTTTTCAATCAGCCATGTACTTTCTGTCCATTTGCGGCTACGTAGAATTATCCATTTTTTAGGTCTACTTTTACAGATCCTTTATTAGAGTTTCCAGGTTACTGGACAAAACGAAACATAATCAAGACTGCATATATGTATTAGTATAAAGTAGTACGAAACAATTTTACACGTTATTTGCTATCTTAATAATGTTTTTTATTGTTATTATAACTGGACGTAAATTTACTGACGTGAATCAAGTCGTTTAATACTCAGGCTTCATTAATTCTTGATGTGAAGTGTTTTACAACATGCGGAGTAAGCAATTGAGTCGATAAATCTTCAGTTTTTACACTGTGCTTTAATTAATCAAAGAAAACTAATTTATTGCAGATTTCAAATCTTTAGTTATGAGTATATATTTGTATGCTTTCAAAACGAGCATGCGAATATAAAATATAGAGTTCAGGAATGTGCAAGACCGACCATTGAAAACAATAATTTGAAGATATCAGAACGCTGCATTTTGTACCAATCCCAATAATTCCCTCAATCATACCTAGCCGTGTTGTTAATTCTACTATTTTACTATAGATCTTTTCGACCTTTTTCCGTTGTTTGGCGGTAATGCAGATCCAATAATTCGAAACGAATACCAAGATTGGGACGGAGTTTTAGAAATATTACAATGATTTCAGATTTATTCGTGATATTTCGCATTGGAACATTAGGTTAGGTTAGGTTATTTTCGATATTTGCCATGGTTTATTAAATGAATTAAAAACAATGAGAAGTACTGAACTAAGAAAGCAGCGAAAATTAAAGGCATATAATATTATAACTCGCCCCGATAAGAAAAAAGTTCCGCGCTTATATTGTTTGCCAGTATCGGCTAGTTCATATAGAAACAGTACTAGTTGTTATGCAGTTTCAATACGGGACCAGTATTAAAATGTCAGAATTGGCAAGCGAAACATGGCGCCGTACTGCCATGAAGAATCAATAGAGTGAGCTAGTTGCACTTAGGAGTCTATGTCACATTTTCGTTGTTTTTGGAGTCGCTAAAACAATAGTCGAAGCACATTCCGCCCCATCACGTTAAATTCTTGACATAACATCAAAAAGAAATATAAAACTACCCTAAAATATTAAAATAAAGAAAAATTCTGTCCTGAAAGGCATACCATATTTTCTATTATGTTTTTTGGGCCGCTGAAAGTCCATTCGATCTCATCGGGTCAGTCTTTTGACATAACCTCAAAAATATCTTAAAACTCCACTCCAAAATCTTCAAATAAAGGAAAATTCTAATTTGAAAGCCATACCATATTTCCTGTTTGTTCTTCGGACCGCTGAACCCGAATTTGACGTAATAAGAGAACTCTACAGCTTGTTATGTGTACTTACTCTCTGAATTGTCTGGAGTAAACGGAACTTTCGAGTAAGCAGTACTGGACTTGACTGTACTGGCTAGCAGTGGACTATATTTGACTCTACGAAAATGTTCTATACTGAACAATACTGGACAATACTGGGATGTACCGAGCAGTACTGAACAATACAGAACAATACTGGGCTGTTCCGGACAGTACTGGACTATACTGGAGAATACTGGAATGTACTGTATAGATCTGGACACTACTAGAAGCTCTTTTAACATTTTCTGCCTGAATCGTGCAATTTTAAACGAATAGCAGCATATGGTAGATATCGAAAGACAAAACCGGTGCGTAGTGCTGAAAATGATTGTAGTAGTCAACCCGATTCAGAGGACTATTAACCCATCACGTAGAATTTTTTATATTACCTCATAACATTTCTTTGTTTTCATATTTTAGGGTAGATTTTTAGATTTGATATTGAGGTTATGTCAAGAACTTAAGGTGCTAGAGTTTACTGGACATGGAATCTGATTCAGCGTCCCAACAAACATATTATAGACATAATCTAACCTTGAGATACGTACTTATCAGGATCTTATTAATTAAAAATATAACATCATTTAATTGAGAAATGGCAGATTTGAAAAATGATTAAATTCAATTAGAATTCTTAATGGAATGTCAGGATCAGAATTAAAAACTTTGTATAGTAAATGTTGATAAATCCGTCGATTTTAGTCCTAAGAAATTTAAATCTGTTCACATATCAACGCAAACTAATGTTAGCTGGCCCAACAAATAAGTAATAATAAAATAGATTGTAACCTGTTATCTTCGAAGTTTGTAATCCTATCTACTTTGCTATTAGAAGACAACTCTTTTTCTCCGTGTACATTAACTTGTATTAGTAATTCTACTTTATATAATTGCAAACACTAACCTTACAAATATTGGTGTCATTTTCCAAATTGATAAATTAATCAAAATTTAAATGCAGAAATTTTATTTATCATGTTTAGTTTCCTAATTTAAAAAGGTTATATTATTTAAAATAAAGATAAGTGACTACTATAACTAGTTGTATAACTCAAGTTTCATAAGATATTATTGTAAGATATTTGGAAATAAGTCCCAACTTTCTCTCAAATAATAAATAATATTTCCTCCGATTGCTTCAATTGTAAAACACCTCGCGATAACAGTTATTATTTTCAAAGCTCGTTTAAAAAGGAACAGTTATTGCACATAAAACAATTTCATTACCTGTTCTTCTTCGGGAGCCATGTACAATAGGATGACTTCACCGCGATTAATCTCACCACTCTCTAAAGCGATACTTTACATCGTTATAATATTTAAAATAAGTTATTACGCGAAAGTGTTTAATGCGCATCCTTTTATATTCCAGTGCAATAAATTGAATCCGCAACGGTGTGAATTCAGAAACATTTTTATGCTTTTGTATTTTGTTGAAATGCAAAATCATGATCAAGTATTTGAATGTTCAACCTGAAAAATTTACTACTTTGTTAAATGTTTCGTTTCTATTTTTTCTCAGTGGTTGACAGATGTCTTTGAATGACCAGGTATGAAAATAACTTATTTTGTCTTCCTAGTATATTCATAAACATGACGTAAACAATGGAGTCACTTAAACGAAGTAATAATTAGAAATATATCTTATTCAGGGATAAAGACTAATGGTAATTAGTCTTTATCACATCTTATTAAATATTTAAATATTTAGAGAAGAAAAAATTTTTTTCATTTCGAGTATTATTATAAAAAGGAATTTATATTTTTTCAGAAATCTTCGCCCTCAAATGAACAAATTGACTTCGAGAGGTAATGCATTATTTTTTCTAATTGCTAAAGTCAATTGAAAAGATTTGTGGACTCGGATGAAAAATATTTCAAAATGTTGTATCATATATTAATATAACTTATAGTAAATGTTGGTCCGCAAGGTAATCCATAAAACAAATATGTTACTCCTAGTAGAAATTTCTCCAGTATTCGTTACCTTGTCCAGTTTCACCATACCTTTTACATGGGAAATAACTAAACTGGGCAGAAAACTAGCCGAAAACTGGACCCATTTTCTACTACGAACTGCATGTTTTTTATTTGTATTACAATTATGCAATAGGTGGGATGAGGTAGCTTATTAATTTAGTAGATTAGTATTTTATATTATAGGAAAGATTCAATTTAACTGTACGGTCGCTAAGTATTATTGAGAACTTTGCTTATCAAAAAGTCTGTCGGAATCAGTAGATTTTTGCGCCAATAAAACATTGGTTTATTGTTGTGATTTTTTTGATAACACAGGACCAAAAAAAAAATTGTTTCGAGATCACTTGAATTAGAAATAGTGGATCTTATACATTTTTGGCCGCTGAAAACTGGCCGGGGAACAAAGTTTCGAAAATCAACACACCGAAAGGCCAAAATTTCGATATAACATGGCTCCAGCGTGATTTTTTTCACTTTGACTGTTAAAATTTGGCAAAAAGAAAGCAAATTAAAATACTTTGGACTCACGCAATATCGAAATTTTAGCTTTTTGGGATTTTGATTTTCGGAACTTTGTTCCCCGGCCTGAAAACTGTCAGGATTTTAAGATATCTGATCCAAAAAATATTAAAAAATATACTTTTTTGGCAATTTAAGGTTAGGATATGTGAAAAATCTGAAACGATGAGATAACTTTTGGACTAAGAATTCGTTTTCAGCGACCACAAATATATAAGATCCTCTACTTTTGATTCAAGTTCTATAAAAAAGAAATGTTTTGCGTCATTGTGTTTTTTTTTTCGAGTATCTTCAGTGATTAATTACACCGGACCGCAAAACATTTTTTTAGAGGAAATAACTTGAATCAGAGGTACTGGATCTTATAGATTTTTAGTCGATGAAAACGAATTCTTTGTCCAAGTCCAAACTCATCGTTTCAATTTTTTTCACATATCGTGACCTTAAATTGCCAAAATCTATAAGATCCACTATTTCTAGTTGAAGTGATCTAGAAAAAAAAAATTTTTTTGGTCCTGTGTAACAAGCCTAAACAGGTGTATTGTTGTCTTTATTTATTTCTGTCGTGATTTGTAATCTGCTATGGTAATTATTGAACGAACCCATAATATCAGCGATTTAAGATCGTCATCCATTACATTATTTACAAATCCACAACCGAAATGTGGATGAAGGTATCATTTTTTAATCATCCATAAATGTTGGCCAACGTATGAAACTCTAAATTTAGACTTCAAAAGAACTTCCGGAGTGAAGGAACGTGGACAAAGTACGTATTAGACAAACATTTGCAGGTTACAAGCGGAATTTATAATAATAAATAAGGTTCAAATTTGGGGTTATTGATCTTCATTTTTAGATTTTATATTATTTCTTAGAACTGCTCAGTATTTCGCCTTCCTTTCTAAGTAATGTCTTATACCTATTATTTTATATTAATTGTAAACTATACAAAATGTAGAATTTTTAGAAGTAGAAACCAACAATTTTGAATTCCTGTATTTTGGCTGCTTTAGAAGAATTCAGAATTTTGTAAGATGACCTTTAGGCAGTGAATAGAAAGGATCACTTTCTAAAATTGATTTTTTCAGACCCCTGAATTGATTTCCTAAAATTCTTGTAAAGCGAATCGACGGATATTAACAGCAGCCATCGTCGTGATTTTGTGGTGGAAAGTCATTAAACATAATCTTATTGTTACTCTTCTTTGGAGTTGGGCAATAGAAGAAAAGCGGTGGAGCACGTGCCACTGACTGGCAGCAAACGATCGGTAATGTTAGCAGTGGCTATTGCGACCCAGATCTTCGTACCGTCACGAGTACGCAGCCAGCTCGGTTAAGGCTACGCGATGCTACTCCTCCAAGCTTAGAGAAAGCCGCGAGAATAAGATTCCCTCGACGTAATTGCCAAGCAACGATAATCGTCGATAATAAAAGAAACTCGTCGGCCTCTTAAATGTGGATATTACGAACCGTGCGAAAACAGACAAAGAAAAGAAGTAGCCACTGAGAAATCGCTCGAATACGTCATGTGCCAATGACAGACTCCTGGTACCAATGATGCATGCATAATTGGTACCACCATCCAACTGAGTCCATCTAAGTCCACACTAACTAAGATTGAAATTTGAAAACAAGACTGCGCTACTCCCAGAACAAACATTTCGACAACATACCCAAATAACGGGTGTGGGTCGAAAAAACGACAAATCAAAAAACCGACAGCCAAATAACCGACACTTCAATGAACCCACTGACAAAACGCCGACAAATAAAAAAAAAATAGACGCACCGACAAGGGGTGCGGGTCGAAAAACCGACAAATCAAAAATCCGACAGGTTAAGAAACCGACATCCATAAAGCCGACAATCGAAAAGCCGACAGTCAAAAAACCGAGACTTCAAAAAATGACAGTCCGCATGTCGATGCGTCTATTTTTCGATGTGTCGGCTTTTTGACTGTCGGCTTTTCGATTGTCGGTATTTTGACTGTCGGTTTTGTGACCTGTCGGCTTTTTGATTTGTCGGTTTTTTGACCCGCACCCCCGACAAGCGGGCAGTCATTTTCTGAAGTGTCGGTTTTTTACTACTGGCTTTTTGGCAATCGGTTTTTCGAAGTGTCCGTTATTTGAATGACGCTGTCATGAAAATTCAGTTTTTCAACTGTCGGTTTTTTGACGCGTCGGATTTTGCCTGTCGTTTTTTTGAGCTGGCAGTTTGTTGATCGGTATTATGACAATTCGGTTTTTCTACTATCGGATTTTTGATGTGTCTACTTTTTACCTTGGTTTTTGGAATGTCGGTATTTTTACTGTCGATTCTTCGAAGTATTGGTTCTTCGCAGTGTCGGTTATTTGACTGTCGGTATTATGATAATTCGGTTTTTCTACTGTCGGCTTTTTGACGTGTCCGGTTTTTGCCTGTCGGTTTTTTGAATGTCGGTATTTTGAGTGTCAGTTTTTCGTCCTGACGGCTGTTTGATTTGTCGGTTTTTCGACCCGCACCCCAAATGACAATGAATATTCCATGGGGATGAATTTCTAGTTTTTGCATCACGCTTTAATGATGCTTTTGTTTCGCAGCTTTATTATCTTCCAAAAGCATGGAGTCATCTTCTAGCAAAATGGTTTCGTGCTTTTTCGTCGTAGCGGGTGTGGGTCAAAAAACAGATGAATCAATAAGCCGACAGGTCAAAAAAACCGATAGTCAAAATACCGATACTCAAAAAGCCGACACATAAAAAATAGACACATCGACAGTCATTTTTTGAAGGGTCGGTATTGTTTGTGAATTCTCGGAATCGAGAAAACTTATTGTGTTGTGATTGGCTGTTCACTGCGCATCCTCCTAATTGCTATACTTTTCTTATAATACCATAGTTCGATTCAAAAATGAAGAATCTTTTTGAATATTCATATTATTTATATTATTACCGTAATCTAAATTTCCTGTAATTCCTTTGGATCGATAAAATTTCAATTTTCTTACAATTGAGAACCCTATTATGTATTTCTTTTTTAAAGGATCTTTTGTATCGTATATGCTTCACTTTAAAAGTATTTTGATTCGACCGATTCTCCGTTAAGAGATTTCAATTTTATAGAATACAAGTTCTTTCATCTACAATTGTATGGAGGGGCCTTTTTACAATGATCACAAGTAATGCAAAATTAATGTAATACTTTTATGCCCTGCTTCCTACTAATTCATTTTTAAAAAGATAATACAACAAATAAATGTGTATATTGCAAGAAAAGACCTTTAAATAATTAATCAATGAGTTAATTTATCTATACGTAATATTATATGTTATTAATAAAACTAATATTATATACATTAATTTATAATATTATTAATAATTATACTGATAATATATATTATTAGTTTTATTGAACAATTGCTTTAGTAGGAAATATGTACGCTCACATTTTACACATTTTATGAAAAATGTAGTTTTTATTACACTTCACTACTGAATAACGAGAATAGTGTGAAAGTTATTGCGTAATTTTCAAATATTATTATCTTCCTGGAAATAAAACCAGTTTTTAGCTACTTTTTATCCGCAGTTTACTCACTTTTCGCGTTGAAAATGTAGGGAAACTGGATAACATATAACAAAAAAAAGCTGAATACGCCAGTACCAGGTTAAATATAAATGATAAACCGTAATTTATAACCATTATTTAACCTGAAATATATTGCATAACCTAACATCTACAACATTTGTTTAACTTTTATATTAATTGGTTGGAAAATTTGTTTACTCCACTTTTCAAAAACTTCTTTTACGATTTAAAAAGTGTAATTATCATGTAATTGCTCTTTGTGTGATTTTTAATTTATTACCGATTGACCTGTCAAAAAGATCAATTTAAACTTCTCTACGTAAAATATGAACACCTAAGAATGTTTCTTGCATTACTAAGAGAAGAGTATAATGATTATATTCTTTTTCATAATATTACATGCCATTAAAAACTAAGACGTATATACATTTTTTTCCTATTTATTTACATCTGCCGGATAAGACACTTAGTAAATATTTCTAAATATAGATGAACATGCGAGTAATTCTCCCATTATGGGTGGTACTCATTTGACAAAAACAAGTTTTATACAAATTTTACAGAAATATTAATCTTAAAATCTAACAATTAAACGTAACCCTTATACAGCCAAAAAATGTCCCAAAAGATGTTAAATAACAAAGAAAAATTTAAATAAGTTATGCGTCATTACAAGGTATTAAAAATGACAAAAATTAATGAAAGCAATTAAAAAGGTGATTTACTTAATAATAGCAGTACTAACTAAAAGTTTTCCGACAAAATTAATAAACAGCAAACCCCTTCAACGGCTACGTGAAAATATCAATAAATTACTTCATTGTCATCCGGATGCATTTGTATTCAGCGTTGCAATCTTTTAAGCTATGACTTTCTACCTTTCGATCAAATACATTCACAATCGATTAAAAATATAGTTTTTCTGTAAAATAAACATCATAATTAAATTTTTTGATTATTGCCAGTTGGATATGCATTACCACTTGAAACCATTTCCCTAAAACTGCCCAAAAATATCAAGAATATTTTTCCACTTTCGCAGATTACGTTGAAGGTAATCTTGTTAAAAAGTACTGAGGACTTATAATTGATGTTAATTCGGTAAATTTCCATTACAGGTTTTCAATTTATGTTAACAAAATTAGTTTACTAAACGTTAAAGGATATTATTAATAACGCTATTCAAATAGAGAATTCTTATTGATTCTTATTTATGAGCTATATTCAAGTTTGTCCTCATATGTTTATTACTTATTACTAGTTTTTATGCTTCAGGTCTAACGTGTACTTTTTTAACAATTGATGTACTTACTGAGTTATTTGAATAATAAGACTAATTGAATTATCTCAAATGTCGAAACTGCATAATAAATGTATTGAAAACAAAATAGTGGATTTAATTAGATATATTGTCGGCCTACGTAAGGCTTAAAAGGCTTGAATAGAAAAAAAACATATATTGTTTTTCGTGACCCAAATTTATATTTTAGTTTATTATACTTTTATTATATTAGTTTTACAAACTAATATTATATTTTGTTTCTTGTAAATAATTTATTTCATTTATATTGTTCTTAAATAAACGTAGATACTATTATCTTCATTCCGCCATCGTATATTGTTTATATATCCATTTCTCGCTAATTTCAATTCCAGCATGTTGTTCCAAACTTTAATTTGATATTTTGGTTGTACACACCGAGAACAACTGTTTTTTTTTTTAATTTTTCCATTATACAGTAGAATCTCACACTAGTGAAACTGGTGGGACTGCGGTTATTTTTTCCCCTTACACTAATGAACTGACAAATTTTTATAATTTCTCACAGATTTGAAAAGTTGTTATTTTTTTAAAGTTTTTAATACTCATACATATAAAATGAGTAAGCTGATGGTTTATTAGTGTGAGGTTTACACTAGGGAAAAGTGTTCACTAGTGCGAGAACTTCACTAGTGTGAGGTTTACTAATACGAGGTTCCACTGTAGATGGTAATCTAGGGACATTTAGGAAACACTTCTAGTTTTACATTCCTTGAAAATTACTAATTCTGGAGATTTGTATTAGAATGTTTAGCAATTTTTATTGCACATAATGAATAATATTTGAAAAAGGCCGCTAATTTTAGGAACAACTGTTTCAAACAAACTTTACCATTCTTTTTTCAGCAACTATTAACATTTTGCATTCTAATTTCTGAAAAATGATTGACGAAGCGACATCCAAAGTCAATTTTCAAAATTCGATCAACCCATAGAATTATAAAAACAGAAAATAGTCAACGTTTTGTCGTGTTGTTGGAATTGTCTTCCTAGGTTCGTCCCTGACTGAAAGAAGTGAGGACAAAGAACAGTTGGATTTCACGACTCGTTCCCGATGCGGTGGATCGAGCGCATCCCGAACTTTCTAAACGATCGATCGTGTGAGTTTATGTCCTTTCGTGGCACGGCACGACTCCGGGTCTTTCTATAATGCACTTCTCTGCGCGACTCTGAATCTTCCTCTGCGAATCCTCATTATTATGCGCCGCGCGAGAAATTATACGATCTATCAGGATTACGTTGGCATCGGATCGCGAGATTTAAATTACGCGGGCAGTCGTTTCTCGTTTCCGGCAGGCTCACACTGCGCGATTCAACCGGAAGTCAAGAGCTATCGGTGCTGATTATTTTTTTTTGCATTCTCGAAGTCGAATCCGAGAAGCCTATTTCGCGGAGAAGCAAAAGTGTTCCGCGATTTTGCGAAAGTTGTTACACCGAGCAGTGGAGCAATATCGCGTTCCTCCATTAAGTGCGTGGGTGCGCGATTCGACAGCCTTGTCAGGAATTTCAGAATTGGCGCGAATTATGATTGGGCGGCCTGGAAATAGTTGTATGGAAATTATAACAGGAAAATCCATCCACTTTTCGTTTCTGCGCTGGTTACTGCTTCCGTAATTTGATTATAACAAGCCTGTTCATTTATATAATATACAAACTGAGATGTTAACGGGTTTATTACGGAGAAACATTATTACTCCACACTGATCGAAAGTGCTCTCAATACAATATCATATTTAAAAAACTTTCCATGAAGTAAACCAATATTTTAAGTATGAGTTTGAAAAGCTTCATTTGGTCTATAAACTCGTCCTATGTCGAAATATGGTTCGCATTAGAAGAATGATGTGTGTTGTTGTTATGTAAGTTCTGACCATACATTAATATTTCTAATTCGGGGTTGAAATTGATGAGCATCAGTTCCGTCTGTTAAAATATTAATGAAAAAGAGTTTCCACGAGAGGTGGCAAAGTTATCAATGCAACATGCGATCGCGAGACTCTATGTAGATTTGTTCATGTTACACGCTTATTACTATTTTTATGTAAGATGTACAATAACATGTGAAGGAGTATAATATGTATATTTAGAAAGTGTAAACAACAAAAAAGAACCAGTTAAATTCACATCAGTGTAGGAAACATCTTGTAACATAAAACATGCATGATTTCGTAAATATAACTAAGATGCATGTCCCCTCATAAACAGAAATTGATTCAAATGGATTGAAAATTTTAATCCCGTTTAATCCATGCCAGCTCGGTTTTAATTCAGGAAAAATCATTGAAAAGGATTCAAATGAACATCGTTCAACTCCTACGAATCTAAAAAACGTGCATCTTACGAAATGGATTCGAAGTAATCGGTTGATAATTCTACTGAGTAATCATCCATAGATTTGTATTTTCACAAATTCAGAACTATTTTTGGTATTATTACACAGATCTGCAAAAAGGGTGTCTTGGATGTGTTGGGTAGCTGTAGGTCATTTCCGACTTAATATTATGTGTATAATCTGAATCAGAAGTTCATCACGTCAGGATTTTGAGATATTTCAGGTTATGTACTCGAAATCGCTTTTTTTGCTGTTTTTGAAGTTACGTACAGAATGTAAGAATTTTTTTGGCCGTCTGTACTATTTTGCGTCTTTTAGTACTACTATTACCCTATAAAATGAGCTTTCATTCGATCACCTACAATTGTTTTCTTACAAGGCCATTTTAAATTATGATATTGATTCTAAAAATGTTATAAGCAGCCATATTACTCCTGTAAATGTTTCTACTTAATAATTTCACTTGAAAATTTGTTCTTGGACGTTTCTGGGTTCCCTGAGTATGAACATGAAGTCATAAAGTACACATTGTCATTTGAAAGATGGCGCATTCAAAACGGAGTATCAAACGATCAGTTTGTTGAAAAAATGGATTTTTACATTGACTTGTTAAACTTTTAGTTTTAAATGAAAATATATGGACGGAAAATAATATATTAAATGGATTTTTGTTAAAGATTTTGGTGATAAATCTAAATCAGATTTTAAAAATTCAATACAATAGATCTAATACTATATTTGCAATAATGTAAGAATGCTATATGTATATATGAATAAATCATATCATTAATTCAATATGGCCGTAACAGAATTTATGTGTATCCTTTTTCCATTTGTCGGTGATTTTCACTATATTAATTTTTGTTACTTTTGTCTATTTTTGTCAAATATCGTTTTTCATAAACTTCTTGTTAGAAAATAACAAAAATAACCAAAATGGGAATATTTCTTGTACCATAAATAAATTATGCATAACAGACAATCCTCAAATATCTCAAAATCCCGATGTGATGGGCCACTTCTGATTTCGGATTGGGATTCTATTCCCAAAATTACGTTCGAAATGACCCACAGCTACCCAATAACAAACCGATGTTCATCTGTATTATTTTTGGTCGGTCTTGGATAAAAGAATCAGTTTGGTTTTGTATTTTCAGGATTTCAAAATTACATTATTTTTGGTCCTATTATAATTGGATAAAATCAGATTTAAAAAAACCAATGTCGAATTTGTGAACTTGTATGAAAGAAAAATAAATATTATCCAATGCCTTGGCTAGGTATTAACAGTTAATGAAATTTAAGATTATTTCCAACATTGTTGGTTTCGATTTTGTACATCCAACATAATCGGAAATAAACATGATACGCGGAATAATAGGTAGTACCAGAAAACGTTGATGCAGATACATTTTTAATTAATGTGATAATTTTAACAATTTTAATAGAAAATGCTACCTTACTGCTGTCCAATGTTTAACTAATCGTTTAAATACGATAAAATCAAACAAATATATTATACAAAATATCACCTTGATGTAAGTTTACTGAAAATTTTACGACTATTTTAAAGAGCATATCACACAAAATATAAAAAGACTGTTGCCATTCTATTGAAATTGAAATTGAAAGCGCTTCACTTTAGTATTATAAAACATAAAAACATTGATGTATGAAACAGTAGATAAACTCAGTCTATAAATATCTATTACTTATATGTTTAGTTTAAGATGTTGCTTTTTGTTTTATCTAAATTAACAACGGATAGATTGCGTGTATGTGCTATTATTTTTCAAAACATCTTATCTTTGCAGTTGTGAAGTTCATAACTGTCTTATGAGCGCTACAAAAAAATATTTATCTTTAAAAATGACCAAACACTTCTGAAGTCAATAATATCGGAAAATGTTATTTTTTACTGAATCTCACGAAAATGACTGATCTTTTCTTGAAAAATTACCAAAATAGTCCGATCCATCATATTCTGAGTTAATAGCCAATCAATCTTCATATATAACATGGATGTTTACTCTATAAATCAAACCTCTGTTTCTAATGCATTTACGTAGTTTTCTGTCCTGTAAACTAATTCGAAAAACTGACCGTTCATGGAGCTTCAATGATTCAAATACGAATAAATCAATAACAAATAAACCAGAAATGATCAGTTAATAATAACCTATAGGTACTGTCAAAAGTCGACTTTGAACTTCACTACTGAAATCGATTTTCACTAATCTGAACCTACCATATAGCAATATGATTTATAAATAACGTATTGACGACAACATAGTTGATAAATAACATATTCTTAAATAAGATCAGCCGTTCATAGTAAAAATGAATTTATGTTTGTTTACGTAAATTAAAATTTTACATTCTGCACAGTAATTTTTGTAAAGTAACTCTTCTTGAAAAACGTTTACTTTTAATAAATAGTTTGTTTTTTAATTTTTCTGTTATTTTCAGGAACATAAAAACGAACGTTCAGTAATTTTTCATAACATTTCAATAAAAATTCTGATAATATTCCAATATTCTCCCTCCTCTTTCGAAATATTCATTCATTTTTATATGCAATTATTTAAAATACCGGATCTACAAAAAGGGATTCAGAATGTTCAATTTTCAACTTTCATTTTATAAACATATCGAGGAACCGTGAAAGGTAAAGAAGTTAATTTAGCACGTAGTTTCTCGTGTAAAAATGTTAAAATAAATTGATATAAAACGACTTACCACTGAACTACCTAGTCTAGGCCCTCCTTACACTCTTAACACTAGTACGTCGTAGTAGTAGTCAACAGATAACAAATGGATCTAATTTTCTTTGATTTTGCCAGATCCTGTTAGTGACCTAAAGAGAAGATAAGAGAACCGATTAATAAAGTGTAAGTAGGATTGGCTTGTTGAGCATGGTCTAATTGTGTTTCGGACCTGCTTCTGAGCAATTGCATTTAAATATGTAGAAAGATACCGTGCTAATTAAATTTCACCCATGTTCTTTCAGTATAATCTCGATTATATATAAATTTGGTACACATAGATAGGTTGTGCTAAATACTTTGTAGTAGAGAACCTAAGTAGAGCCAACGAAAGTTCAGATAAATTTTCAGCATAATTGATTTTTGCAAAGGAAAATTCCGATCTGGAACACTTGAACAAATTTGATAACGGCCTATGCCTAATTTACATCAGATAAGTGAAATAATATTTAACCTTGAAAGTTAATGAATGAACACAATTCCTACTACTTTTTAAAATTCTCAAGTATGACGATAGCTATAGCGATCGACAATAAGCAACTTATATTCATTCATCATATAGTGAACTTGAATATGACAAGATAAGTGTTAATAAAGTTACATCATGAGAAGACTAATGTTGTAATCGAAGATTGGTTTTATCTGGATTACGCATTGTCATTTATTCGCTGTTATAAATTTATGACATTAAACTGACGATGATCGACGATGGATAACGCATTTATCAAAAACAAGACCTGACGATTACAAGAACTTGCGTTATGCCGTGTGTTATTATGAAAACGATGTATTATGTAATTTATTGTCATGTATGTTAAATTTTGCATCTTATCTAGACGTCTTTAGCAACTTCACATGCCAGATGACTAGTCGCTACCAACTGTTCTTCATGTATAAAACGCATTCTTATAGAATTGACATGTTATAGACTTTTCAACCTCTAGTCAGTGTTATTAATAGTTTAAAATATCTTCTACAAAATGTGTATGTACATTATTGCGTTGATGTTACTAACATCATTTTGCTTTCAGTAAAGTGGCATTTAAACAATCGTTTTGGACTACCTCAACATTAATTTTTCACGTACGACAAATAACCAAATAATAATAATGTGGTAACAGGATGTGAATGCTTTTATTCAATTTGAATAATAATGAAGAACTTTAAAAGCAATGAAAAGTTTTTCCATGTCTGTTAAAAGCATTTTACTTAAAACATTATTTCAATCTATGTAATAAGGATGTGATTAGTGATTTTTTCTCGTGGGAATCTGTCTAATACCAATTTTTTTTCTAACCGTGCTGGAAGATATTTTGTCAGAAAAAAGCAGTATAAGCAATGATGTTTTGAATATGCGTGTTACTGTTAGCAAATTATAAATAATTATTTAAAATGTTGTACATTTTTCTTATTGTAGTTCAGGGATAATTTACTCTTATTAATTAATTAGAATTTACAATATTTTAATATCTACTGAATTTTCCACATTTTTGACATAATTTCAAAACCAACAAGAACATTTTACTATAAAGATGCTCCCACAGTTGAACGAGTTGGCATGACAATACATCTTCATTTTTAGACAATTATACAGCAATTTTATTAAATGAAAGCATGATTATGCCCGATCATAAAAGCCATCAACTTTGACCCCAATCTTCGACTTAAGGATTGCATAAAGATTGTGATCACATGTTTTATAATCGACGATTTGTTTATTATTATTAAGTATATTATAAGTTAAAAATGACATTACTTTTTTTCTATATTTAACGGGCGGAATTGCCCTTCTACGCAAATTATTTGTATTGAAAAATCTTTAAAATATTTCTAAAAGAATAAACAGTTCTTGTCAAAACTTATCATAAATACTTGTTTAAAAAAATAACGATTTAAGATAGTGGAGACACGTATACAAGATAAAGTAATTTAGTGTACTAAAAAATGCATATGCCCAGTATGCAAAACTATCGAAAACGATCAGATAAGTGGAATAATGGCAATACGTAGCTGGAGGTAATGAATTATCGACAGCAAACATTCGTGCATAACATTCAGAAGTAAACGTAAGCGGAAACTCATATTAAATAATTATTAAAGTGGTGTCAAAACGTTTCTTACACTTTGTTGCAAGTAGAATTATTATACCACTCAAATATTTTTGACGTGAATTAGTAGCGTGCCATTACTAAATTAAGGAATTACTTTTTAACGAGTTCCTATAACTGTACTGTGTCATTGCTTTACTGCATTATTAGATACTTGTTGAAAACATTGTCATTAGGAATGTTACATACCGGTATTAAAAAATGATAATGGCAAAGGTAACGAGAGCAGAAACTTGCACTCAATAATTTATGAAAATGAAAGGAAATGCATATCAGGACAATCTGTTAAAGTCTAATTTTAGCTATTATTCCTGGAATATGGAAAGTATTTTTTGTAGTTAAAATTTGTTGTAAATAAGAATACGTGTAATGTTCATATATACATTTTACGCTCTATTATGTATAACATGGCAGTTTCAATAGTATATTTCAATTTATATAAAAATGTTTAGTTACGGCACAAATATTCGTACTGAGACTTAGTTGTTTGTAATGAAATTTCGTAACAGTTATTGTATTCCATGAAAAAATTTTCACAAACTACGAAATCGGTCCATGGAACCAAATACTTTCTTCCTGCCTTTCTTCCAAAAAAAGACTGGTTGGGTCATTGAAGTAAATAATATGACTAAGAAATTAATTGGTTATTAACCAATTAATTGTTATACGAAATTAATCATTAGTTGCCCCAGCCAGTTTCTCGTCTGTACACCTGAGGATCCGTGATACTATAATTGAGAGGGAAACGGATGATCTTTGATAAAAAAGTGATGATTTCTGATGGCAGCAGCGGCAAACTCTGATGACATAACAATGTTACCACCTCAGATTGTCATCTGTACAATTTTATGTACATCTTTAGGTATCAACTGATGGAATCTAGATTTAAGTCCGCATACGTAAGCACCAAATGTGAGAATTGATACCATCATCATGTCATCCGGTACCATATTTTTTCGTCAGTGTATAAATGTTCTTTAACATAAAAGTAAGTACTATCACGAATTCACGCTGTAAAATAAATAACCAGAGTGGAATTCCATAGCTTGCAAATGACATCACAGTAAGTATACTTCAGGTTAACTGCATGTAAGAAAAAGGTTTGAAAGATAGGAACTGAAATAATTTCCATGCAAAGAAAAATGTCCCGTTCTTATTCAAATAATTCCATTTAAACCATGTATTAATAATTTATACAGAAATGATAAAATCGAACGAAATGCACATTTGTATGTTTCATTTTCGCACATTTCCATGATAAATTATCCGATATCAAAATAAATAATCGAGAAAAATAACATTGCATGAAAAACGATGCCATTTAATACGCTAACAGTTATCAGCCCTCGTAGCGATTTTGTCATTATCGCTTGCACCTTCGTTCGCATTATCGCAATTTGCAATGAAACGCTATTGGAATTAATGACTACATTCAAGCGCCAAAAACGTACTAATCCCTCCTTTCTTACGCAATATTTTTCACGTAGGGTACATTAATCTGTGCTGAAATCGTGTTCTACTTCAACACTCTCTGGGTGCGCGGTTACGCGATTAAATCGCAGCTAGTCGAAGACTTTGCAAGTCAGCACCACTATGCTGATCGATAATCGATAATCGCTCGTGATCATTCGTTTTCGTTGCTTTTCGAGAGTGCACGTGTAATACTACCCTCTTACTGTAAACATGTACCAAAGTTTAAAAAATTGCTTGGCACACGTTCCCGGCGGTCAACTTGGGGGCATCCGTGAGAATCAGCTGATCCTAGGTTCAGAGCGAAAGGAGAATCTCCGTGTCACGTGACTTTCACTTCAGGTAAAAATGAAAAGGAATGACGTATTCGGTTACACGGCCTCGGCCATAGTAGAATTCATTTAATTCTACCGACAAAAGGACGTTCAAAATCCTCGTACAAAGTTATGTAACTGTTATTGAGTAAAAACCAAGAAAGACATTTTTTGAAAATAAAACTGTGAAGGTGGGAATTTTAACAATGACTTAATTGTTATATCATAATTTATTACACTCTTATTTATGTATAAAGTATATTTTATATTGATTCTATATCATAAAGGACAAATAAAGTCTTATGTAATAAGAAAACGTAAAAAAAAATTACCTATTTTGCAGTCTTTATTAGGACGATTTCAGGTCATTGTAGAAGAAGTGCACATTTTATGAAAGACATTAATTGAGAAGCGAATGAGAACAGTCGGAAATTAATAAGAATTTGTTTTTTCGAAAATTCTTGGTCATTTTTGATTTAATATCTTTGGTATTTTCTGGGAAACCATCTATAGTACTTGAAATTGGTTTTATACAGCACGAATTTAGAAAAGTCGATGTAGTCATTTTTTATTTACGGATTTTAGTGAAATTTCTTACTTTATCAGCGGATCACTTTCGAACGCCCTTAACACGGAAGATGATAAATTACACGACAGGTGGTGATAATGAACAAAGTTTAATATATTATAGATTTTACATAAAGCTCGTGGATATCGGCGGTCGATGATTGCGTGCGGGTCGAAAATCCGACAAATCAAAAAGCCGACAGGTCACAAACCCGACAGTGAAAAAGCCGACACTCAAAAAACCGACAGTCAAAAAGCCGACACATAAAAAAATAGACACATTTACAGGAGGACAGCCATTTTTTGAACTGTCTGTGTTTTAATTTCGGCTTTTCGATTGTCGGTTTTTTGAGTGGTGGTTTTTCGACCTGCACCCTGACGATTTAGTATGATCATAATCAATGGTAGATAAGAAAGCATCTCCACAAGGAACTTTTTCACTTTAACTCCATCTTATATTAGGGAGTTTAAAAGTACTGACATCTGGTTTTTGCTACCACAAAAGTAATTAATAGATAATAAAAAATGATCTACGTTAGCATACAATAACATTAGATCAACAGGATGTAGCTACATGAAATACACAAAGTTACCCGGTGTAATTAAACTTCAATAGAATACCATCAATAATTTCGAAATTCCTTACATCAAAAAATATTTTTCACAATCTACATCCGTGAAATGTTACACCATTCCTGCGAGTATTTTAAGATTCAATAAATATATATTTTACACATAGCACTGACAAATAGCGCGTTGATTACATAAAAATAAATTCTTGATTTATGTATTTTTAAATAAAATTGATGTCTACAATTTATTTCAATTTGTTGAGTAATCGCATGAAACGGTTGCTCATACAAAAAACTAGAATTTTAAATATAGTGATAATTACTTATATTATTTAATTTTCCGGTTTCTATATTTAACAATACGAGATTAATTAAAATCTTATAAAGTTGTTTCAGAAAAGTAGAATAACTCAACGTTTCTGGAAACTGAACGAAAGAAAGCGAAAACGGCAAAAAAGTTTAATGAAAGGAGATCTAACTGTAGATTAAATTTGATCTAACTTACGGCCATGTTTATCAAGATGTAGTGATCTTCTCAGACTTGGCCTCATATTTGACAGGATTATATAATTTCTGTATCCCAGATCTTTTTACCAAATCTTTTTCATGCGATTATTTTATCTTATATTTCCTTTTTTTTCGTTAATGTAAAATTTAAATACAAACCTACATAATATATAATCATTTATCTAATTTTTTCGTGTACATTCGTCAATTTTTAATAAGCTTCACCCAAGTCAGATCTCTGTAGAGACCGTCTATTTTTGAACGAAAATTTGGTGAATACAATCGATGTCCATGCACTTGATGCTTGATAGTATTTTCTTAGTGAAGAAAATTGGATTTCGCAAACAAATTCGTCTCTGAAAGAAACGTTGAATAAATCTATTTTGATACTTAGGCAATAAGTACCAAAATTTTGTAATGAAATCTAAAAATTTCATCCGACATCGATGCTATAACTGTTACCTCATTCAGGTGTGCAATGACGAGGGGAAAACCCACTTTAGAGGGGAAAAACCCATGGCTGGTATTGCAACAATAACACTGATATTCGGACTACTAAAACTAATAAAATAAAATTCCACAAAAATAAAAAATTAATAGCAGGTTAAAAAAAGTATAAGAGAGTTTAGCAACTTCGATCAAACAACGAATTTCCAACAATCTGCAGATGAATCTCGAATACATAAAATGTGAAATTAAATGAAAATTTATCGGCAGTAGATAGAAATCAATCATTGCAGACATCATACCAATTTTCTCATAAGTACCGTAATCACAGTATGTACCGATTTTTCGCAGCGTGCAACTATGCATTCCCTACAATTCTAATTGGCTTGATATATACAGCTAGATAAACTTTTTCCTCGATGTTCTCAATACGGCCAAATCGCGAGTTATTTTCGTTGATTCTATGCCTACCAGCTACAAATTGTTACCATACCGAATTTGTTCTCAAATATAAGAATCAAATTATTATGTGTCTCGAATGAGACTAGGACTTGTTTGCAATTTTGCGTGATTAACTAAAAAATGCCTAAGAAAATAAACTACATGAAATTAATAGGTTCATACGATGATTGCAATCTGCGAGATTCGCATGTAAGTATGATCGTTTAAATATATTCTCAAAGGTATCGCAGAGTCAATTATATAATTTAGTACGTCCATATTGTAATCAGGGATGATGTAAATGTTAGAAAATACTGTAATTATTTGTACTATTTTACTTTTATCATATATCGATAGTTAAATAACATATTTAATAATAGACATGTTAATTGTAAAAATAGGTTATGTGACAACAGTGGCTCGTGTATGACAGCAACTTATAACGTGCTATTAAAGGTCGCAAATCGATTTTCGGTGCGTTTAGCAATTAAAATGAATTTATTCGTTAAAATTACAGAGTGCAAGTATGAAAAACAAATAGGCGTATGTATCCGACCATAAATTGCAAGAGTACAAGCTAAGGTTCAAGAGACTTGGAGATTCGCATGGAGTCGATATCCTTTGAGGTATTTCAAAATGGCGGCCGGCTTATGCGGAATCTACATGCGCCCACGACGACGTCCCAGGATCCTATACGGAGACTCCCTTTAAGCGCGGTTCAAGGTCCGAGTCTAAGGTCTACGGAGGATTCGGATCGCGAGTTCGCTTTCACCTACACACCGATATATTTTGATAGTTTCTTATAGCCGCGGCAATTCCATAAATTATCGTTGACTTATAGCTCTTGGTGTTTCGCTAAAAATCTACCGCCGATCATGTTGCAACGCTTATTCGCGAATTAAAGGTTTTAACTCCTTTTAGCAATAAATTCTGAACCGGTATTTAAGAAGAGGTGAGTGTACTGAATTAGGAATGCATCATTTTGATCCTTTTTTTTCGGATAAAATTATTTTTTTTAGATAACGGTGTAAAAATTGTAACTTCGAATAGCGTCATGCCTTCTATACACGATTAAATCTAAGAGCAAGGGCTAACATTTTTTTTATGCGCGGGTAGAAAATTAAACCGTGAACTTGAGTAGATAGAAGTAATTTTTAATATACAGTAGTTCCCATCCTAAGTTCGTATCCATTCTTACAAAATGGCTGCTGACTGTCCAAAATTATATCCCCTCTCTACCAGTAATTTTGGAAGGGAGAAATGCATAACTTTTGACGGCCTGACAACTTTGGACGGGACAACTTAGGACGGGGACTACTATATACATCTAGTATAGGATATCAAAAACTTTTATTAGTTATATTTTATCTTTTCAGTCAGTAATAAAAGGACGGATTTTAGTGTCACAAACTATAAATTGCAACCCATTTATGCTTTGATCTTTTTTCAACGAACTCAAGCGGACTTAATTCGATCAAAAACCATATCGGAATGCAAGTAGATCTGTCCATAAACTACAAAATATTTGTATTCAACGGGGACACTTTCTTAGATTCATAGAATGGTAAAAAATGGTAATAATTAATTTGTTGAAATATATTTATATTACAAATCGATGTAATGAAATGGCAATTTTCCCACCACATCGTACAATTTTGTTTGATTGAATATCCCGGCCATTTTCTGGAATATTTGACGCTCTCAATAATGGTGGATTCAATATGGTGTTCATGAAGCAGAGCAAATATCGAGTTTTCTCACGATTATCGGCAATAAAATTTGTAATTTAAGACACCATTATGGAGAACATCTAACATACCGGAAAATCACCGAGATATTCAATCAAACGATCACTTTGGCAAATATTCTCAAATTTAATATTTCATATGAATTTTGCAAAATTAACGTCGTATTCGTAATCAGCAACCACCAAAACTCCCGGGTAACAAATTTTGTTAAAAATAAGGCATTTTAAAATTTGTTTGTCCGCCATCTTGAATTTGTCATTTTCGATTTTTGAAAATTGACATCAGAATTGTAATCAGCGACCCCAAAAACCTACGAGTAACAAATGTAAATTATTTTCCGTGTAAAGAAAGTTGTATGCCGCACAGGGTTAATACTAAAAATGAAATATATCTAAAATGGCTCGACCGATTTTTTCCTTTTTTTATGGAATAATCACGTATAAATATCCCACTTTTAAAACCAAAAAGAAATGTTCAAGTTCCAGCACTTTTTGATGAAAACTGGTTATGATGATCTGTGCGATATTTTGGAACTTTTCCTTTTTTTTTAATGGGAAAATTTTTCACTATAATTATTCAGAATCCTTTGTTAGATTTTTCAAAAAATTCAACAGTTGAATACTTATGCATTTATAAAAAAAACAGGCTATTAGTGGAATAATATCCATTCAGGATTTAATGGGTTAATATGGATTAACATGAGTATTTCTCGACAATTTTTCAAATTTCCGACATTTTAAAATATCCATAAACAAAATTTCCGTAAACTACTAATTTTTTTAACCAACTACATTCATATAGTTTGTAATAATTCGACATTTGTCTTGCGGAAATTTAGTAAAAAATATTTTTTTTCGATTTAACTCTACGTTATAAAATAAGACCCTCTATATTGCTTTCGTACGTAGAAATGTAATTTCCATCTTGGCAATCTGAGAAGCATACCATAAAATAGTCAGATCAGTAAGCAGACAGTCACCGAGATATTTTTAATTATACTTGTAAATATTATTCTGCTTACATGAAGTTCTAGAATGAATATAATAAAAGATTATGAATAACATAATATTATACTCAATCTATACAATTTATCTATTTGAAATCTAATTTAGCTTATTGTTAACTAGTGTATTAGTTGTTTATCCAAAGAAGTTATTTACATTCAAAGTTTAATAATTGCGTTACACTTTATTATTTTAATGAATAATTATTTACTAACATAAGTTGTTTACAATAATTAAAGAATATAAAATATGAATTTATTTCGATAATACCACCTTTATGACTTTATTTCTTACGTACTTATCAATATATACCTTATGCATTTAATAAATACTTTTAATGGTAATATTTTAATTTGAACTCTCAACCAAGTAGTTGACACATGTAACATTAAATAGTTGACGCTGATCGGCAATTAACATATCTGAATCCAAATTTTATCTGTTACAAGCGTTCTTGCATTAAAAATCATTACTGAACAACTTCATTAATAAGTCAGCATGGGAATCATTTATTTATCTATATAATGATATCAGACTCGAATCGGTTCATTAGTTCTATTACGCAATAGATGACTTCGGACACGATTTAATTCTTTCATCAGTAACTTCATTGAAGTATTTACAATCGCTAGTTATCTGATTAGTAAATGAGCCTTCTCAATGCACTCGATTTAACGAGATACTTCGTTAATGGCTGCACAAAATTAATTATTATTAATTTCTCTAATATATGCGATTAATTCATTACTTAAGTATTCTATGAATTTATTACTCCACCTAGTTTTCATTATATTTTCAGAGACACCGATGAAGCTGTTCATAGGTTATGTAATTAATTATCTACTTCGGACAAACATTACAGAATGTTATTTCGATCGTTACTTCAACAATTCAAGAGAATTTTCTGTCGACTATGCGCAATTTATAATTAATTAATATATTTTTGTAATCAATAAATAGTGTAGAAACCACCGGCTAAGGTCACGGAAGATCCGGATCATGAGGTTGCTTTCGCATTTTATTTATTGGTGTACTACAACTTCATTTACTGAAGATGATGTTCAAATTGCAACACTGAATTTTCCTAAAGGTAAAATGATATCGGTAGTCAGTAAAAAATATTTATATATTTTTTTCTATCGCCGCCTCCCTCTTTCACTCTAATGCTGCTGCTTTCAAAATGATAAAATTATTTTATAAAAAAAGAATTGTGAAAATATCAAAATGTGTTAAACAGTTTTGTAATATAAATATTGATCTAAAAGTTGTTACACTGTATATATACAATATCGAAAAACAATACAAGAATTTTTTTGTACATTTGAGTAAGTTTTCATACATGAAAATGAAATTCAAAAAGTCCTAAAAAAAGGATTGATCGTGCTGTTCATGAAATCTGTGGGATGGATGGTCGGAAACAAGAAAATTAAACGGCGTTAGAAAATTGACGAAATGGCGGACATTTTTCGAAAAAAAACACGTTTTATTTACTGTTTTTGGCAAAATAAAAAGAGTTATTATTGAAAGTTTTAAAATACCTCGATATGCATTGTAGCTGTAGTACAGAATATGTGGTAAAAATTTTACAAGGATCGGTCGAGTAGTTTTGGAGATTTTAACAACAATGCATCGGAAAACGTTGCTTTGAGAAAAACACGTTTCAAGTTATTTTCAAAACAAAATCGTGAAAAATATTACCTGTTCTTAATCAGCGATGCCTTCCTCTTCTTCATAACGTTCATTTTCACTTTCGAAAAATGTAACAAATAAAAAATCGATTTTTTGAAAATTCTAATTTGGGTAGACCCCTTAATGAAGGAAACGCGCAGGGGCAACCGGCCGGGTGTGTCCCATTTCAGAGTTTTGCTCCTATGTGTGGTTCTGGGTTTTGGGTAATTTATGTAAAATGCAATAATTACGTGAACTCCAAAAAAGGCAGGTCTAGGGGGCCTACCATAACACGGACAACCCCTTCTGCGATATACCGCTCTTTTGCGGTATTACTGTTGTATATCTTTGAAAATAAAATTAAAAAAAAAAACGATTTATTTCAGTTTTGGCATTAAACATTACCATTATGAAAATTTTCGTGATCAAATTTGTAATCCGCGAATCAAAATATACGCGAGTTCCGTTGGAATCGGGAGTGGGACCTTATCGGAAGTTTATCCAGATTGAAAATTTATTTAATCTGTAATTTTGAAAAAGTTTTTAAATAGCGTAGAAACTTTTTGGCCGGGGAACAAAGTTCCGAAAGTCAACACACCAAAAGGCCAAAATTTCGATATAGCATGGCTACAGCACGATTTTCTCCACTTTGTCTTTGAAAATTTGGCAAAAAGACAGAAAATTAAAATACTTTCGACTCACACAATGTCGAAATTTTAGCCTTTCGGGGTTTTGATTTTCGGAACTTTGTTCCCCGGCCAACTTTTTATGGTCTGTATTAAGTATCAATCGCATCATTTAAATATCATTTTTTTAATTTTTCAATTTGTTCGAAACATCCAACTATATCCGATAAATCATGTCTTATTAAATCTTCATCAAGCCATGAGCAAGAATCACTCCCTAACTCCTGATGACACTAATCTTAATGAATTTTGATCATGGCCTAATCAGATGAACTGAAGGAGACATGCCACATCACTTCCAGATCAGGTCCTCATTGGTAGTCAGGCACCCTGAAACGATTTCTGATAGGAGTTATGTAAAAACAAAATGGAGAACAATAAATTTATCATTATTTTCGACCACAGCAGCAGACACTTTCTCGAATTAAAATATTTGAGTTCCGCATTTAGATTCATCACATTAGGCGGTAGATTTGGTAATCGGTTATGTTATAGAAACGCTTATAGATATGCTGTGACATTTTCCTGCGAACACGCGACGACGTACGTTGCAAATACGAGTTGCAACTGTTCGGCCATTGTTATCGGAACTTATCGTGGAGCCGCTGTAGGCGACACGATCGTGGCTTGGTTAAAAAAAAAATCAAAAGTGGCGACCGGAACGATCGTGGGCGGTTTTCTCTCCCGGATCCTGTGTGATCGAGTTATGTAAATCATTACGCTTACGCGGTTGTTGCAAGCGACAGGTCGAGGTTCCTTCCTCCTCAATTCTCGATCCGGAATTCTGATATTGAAATGGCAAAAGCGCGGTAGAAATAATGAGTAACCGCGGTATTCTTGATTTATTAACATCAGAGCACTTATTTCTGTGGCGCCACGCTTTTTGCGAATTTCGATATCATATATCTGCGTCGCAAAGCATTTTATTATAATTCATTACTGTCGATGTGCACGCTCATTAATTACGGCTCTGTATTTATCGTGTCCATTATGCGTGCGTTCATGTATTGTGTTTTGTAAGACAAGGATTATTGATAGGGGTGAAAGTGTGACAATGTGGCTCCAAGTATTCGATCATATACTAGGATACATTTGTAACCTGTAACTGACAAGGAAGTCAAAATGATATGGAATTGATTTTTTAATCCTTTTTTTAATCAAAGATCAACTTTTTATTGCCGTTGTTGACGCCAGTGATATGCGTGTCAAGGTTAAATGTCTACCACAGAAAAATTACATATATATATATATATTATTTCCATACGATATATGCATAATGGACGACTAAATCGTTCTTTTGGGTGCATTTATCTTTACTTTTTTACGCTCTAAAGTGAATAATAATAAACTGACCATAAAAAAGGTTACTTTAACCTTCAGAATTGGAAATGAAACAAATGTTAAATGTATTAAAGGTTAACGAAAGTGTAAAAATGAGAAGATAAATTTATCGGCTTAAAGCCTACAAAGATTATGTACAAAGTGAAATATGCGCAGGTTTGAGAAAAAAATTTAAATACAAAAATATCTCCATTTCTTATCTGTCATTGTTTCCCTTTCCTTCTCTGTCTTTAATAGCAACACGTGTCGTTGAAGGTTGTAAAATGTTTGTTTTTTATTTAAATTTAGTCCTTTCTAGGTCCTTGAAGATTTGTATGCTCGTTTTCAACTTAAATTTGTTAAAATTATAAAAAAATTAAAAATGACTTGTCATTCATTCGACATTGGCAAATTGTGTAGAAATATAATCAAGTATAGAGGTATACATTTTTAAACACTATTTGATAAAATTAAATATTTGACACTTAATTGTTCAGGTTATGCTAATTACATGTGCTGAACGGAGCATAATACGATTATTACTCTATTATTACGGAATTGTTTACATCATAAAGTTAACCAGTTAGTGGAGATATTGCATTATTAGTAACAGTATGTAACTGTGCACGGTGATTAATCGTTTATAATTTACTCTTTAGTTACTTCGGAATATTTCATTTTGTTCGAATACAGGTTTTATTAGTTATCACAATATGCAAATTTCATTGTAATTTGAAACTCTTATTAAAACATAATTCAAACATAATAGTTAAAGATTATATCATTTACTTTAGTTTTCAAATAATATTTCTTTAAGTAATTTAATCTGTACAATTTGACTCCTTTCTTTAAAATAATCTCATCGACATACTACAGTAAAATAATAATGACCAATAATTTAAAGTAATTACACTAGAATAAAAGAAATCAAGATCACCAGTTTTACTTATTTGTTTTTAATATTCATTAAACTTTTATTAAAATTACCTGTATAATAATAATGAATATAATACCATACGGGTACTTAAGTTCAAAGAAGTTCATCACTTGAGCCCTATATACTTCGGTTGTCATGAAAAAAAACACAAATTTTTTAATCTTTTATAATTGGGATCAAGTTGGGATTCATCGATAATTTTTTAATCCCGCTGATTTGATTACTTGTTCTCAGTTACTCAAGATTCTATAACCATTTTTTATTAATATAACTTGTGTAATATATGTATATAAAATTTAGAGAGTAGAATATTTTTTCAAATCAAAGGAGAATTTGTACATTTCTGTTTCTTTTATTGCGACTGTTGTATAATACTGTAATAAATAATTACTTGCAAAGTAAAACATAAAAATATACTATAGGATTTTAATGGGAAAAGAAATTCGTTTAGTATATTTAAATACTGCAGCCATACGAGAGAAGTAATAAATGCACATTAACTGATTTTACTGACGGGTAACTTTACAGGTGAGATTAGCTTACAAGAACGCCATAAAAATCTTTATTAGTTTTTAGCTAATTTTGAACGTAAATCCGGTGTATTCTACTATTGAGAACTGAGTATGAGATACGTGTAATTCATTATTTTTTATATGGTTATTTTTTGTTTCCTTTAGCGTCATAAGTGAAAAGTATTTAACAATCGTGTGATAAGTTAGGAATATCTAAAGTGATAATTATTGAAAGGAATTAATAGCAATATACTGACAAATAGGTGTATTATAATTACGATATTTTTTAATACGACAGGCGTTAATGAACAGGCCGAAAGACTTCACAGTAGGGCGCAAAATCGAGTTCTACTCCCGGAGTGTTAAACAAAATTTAAAGAACTCTACTCCTTTCCACATAAAAAAAATTAACTTAAGTTACTTATACGAAAGAAAACTTTTATCTTTTATTTATTCATTACATTTTTAAATGATTTGAGAAAGCATCTAATTTCGGTATTTCTAGTCTATTGTTGACAATGATCTTACATTTCATTCCTTCACGCATTATTTTGCAACGGTAAACTCATTTCATTAAAATAAACATTCATTTATGGCGATAATCTCTCAAAATAAGGTAATGTTTTTCTAATAATTATAAAGATTCTACAAATAATAACTAGTCGAAAACTTCTTGAATTACTATGTAAAAAAGTAAAATGTGTTTCCATGTAATTATTCCAGACTTATCGCGTTTCTATGCAGTTACTAAAATTCTTTTTATGTGCACAAAAAAAATGTTCTGGTTAAATACGATGGTACTATTTTTTCTGGATATAATAACCAGAATTCTGGGTAATTTAATTAGAAAAATAATTGTTTTAACAATATATCTCTAGTTTAAACCAACCAGAATTCTGGTTATTTTAACCAGAACAAATAACGAGGGCCAAATAATCTTTTCGAGTTATTTTAACAATTTTTTTCTGAGTATAGTATAAAAAGTCTTAAACTTTGTAGAAAATACTTTTCAACTGTATTTCTGGGCCCTGAACAAAGTGTAATTTCAACATTAGTTGCAGTACATGTCATAAGTAGTTGAAGGATCGAACACGAAAAATAAGAAATAATTGGTTTTACTATCTAAATAGTAGGACCTGACATAACTAAGTCTGTTAGTTGGTTTTACTATTGAAATAGTAGTGATATCGAGGCCACTATATACATAGTAATATTAAATAAAAATGGTGGCTGTGTATTATCTTACTATTTAGTTAGTAGATCCAACTATTTAATTTTTTCCGTGAAGAAGTTCAGTTCTAAGAAGTTGTAGTTTAAAGACCAATTCTTAAGAGTCCACTAATCAGTATTCGATGACTTTCATAGATAGATTTGTCACTTTAACTACAATATAAATTTACTCGCAAACGCTAATAATTTTATTGCTGCAAATTTTGCATAGAAAATATTTCGAAATCAATGGAAAGCAATCATTTTCCTCGGAAATTTCAGATAATTTCTCGAATATTGCAAATATTATTTATATTGCAGTGCCAAAAGCTTAGAGTACTTTAAAAGAGTAGAACAAAAATACCTCACGCGATCATCGATTATTAGCGATATTTTCATATTCAAAGTTAATCACCATAGAAATAATTCTACGTTCTAAATATTGTCGAATATTTAGTAGCATATTACTGGCAGAAAAGTCACTAGGAAGGGTTATTTTCCCACCTAGTTTTGGACATATTTCGGAACATGAGATCATTTTCGCTAAAATCAGAATTTATACCCAATAATTTGATTTATGTAATTGTAAAATTATGAAACGGATCGAAAACTATAGTATTCTTAGGAAGGGTTATTGCCTGAAGTAAATTGATGCTAACTTATGTGTATTTTAATGTAATGTTTACACACATTAAACATCCATAAGGCAAAGAAAGATGACATTATTGATGTATGTTTTTATTAAACTTTTAGGAATCTATTGAACTATTTTTTAGATTAAAAAAATGAGTATCATACTTTCATAATTTAGGTCATGTTTAGGACAATAACGTAGTTTTACCTTTTGAATTACGGTGGTCCCTCTTCAGTGGACAACCTTTTGTGCAAAATAATTGCATTTATAAAAATTGAATTTTTACGTATTTAAAAATATTGGATGGCTTTTCTAGTAGCTAAGGTATTTTTCTACAATATTATACCACTAATATTCAAATTTCATTTGTTGCAAATAGTTATAAATAAACAAACACTAAAAAAATGCACTTTTTGGGGAAAAAAGCTGATGACGAATCCAGGGTCAAATTTCCAAAATTCAAAATGGCTCCACAAGAATGTTAAAAATATCATGTATTTATGCCTGAAAACGTTTATTCGGAGATTTTTGGAGCCCTGAAATATGCATATGTAATACGGTTTAAATGTTAAAATCTCTGAGATAGGTGATCCAAATCAAGGAACATTTTCCTAATTTGGACCGCCATCTTGGATCCGCCATTTTGAATTTTGAAAAACTGAGGTCATATTCGTAATCAGCGACCCCGAAAACGTCCGAGTAATAAATTCCACCCGATTTCCATGTAAAGAAAAATGTGTGCTTCAAAGGGTTAAGACATGTACATTTCACTCAGCCACAACGGCAATCGAAAAGGTTCAAATCCCGGTGTATACATTTTTTCATTTTCACTCTCATTTTTTTCCGAATAAAAATTTATAAAACAATTTAAAAAAATCCATTTTTACTATCATTAAAACAACAATATATACAATGTGTATTTCTCTAAAACACTTTGCAATAAATCTATCAGAACAGGCAATTTTCTGACATTAGCAGAAATTTAAAACTTATTTCAATAATTAAATGTTTATTTTTATGTTATAAGGCCACGATAATACCTATATACCGTAACAGTAAACAACAGTATCTTTAATAACACTCGATATTTAAGACCAAAATAAGGCTGAAAAAGTAAGAGCAATGTAGTGTCGGTTATTATTGTAATAAATTGCTTTATGTTTCTCATGACTATTCATAAGTCCCGAGGTAGTAACATTATTTAGCATTCAATTACAATTTAATGACCGTATTAATTACCTCGTTGCTTTTTTTTATAAATAAAAAAAATACAATCAAGCCATATTTTCCGTTCCACCATATGGTCGCAAAGATGGAGAGTTTTGAACGCAGGAAAAGTCCAAAAACAAATGTTTCAGCCAATGGCAAGTCATGAACAGTTTCATTGACAAATCGACAAGTCTGTCTTTTTCCGTCACGAAGTTCGCGCGTGATAGTTGTCACAGTCCCGCTTCATTGAGCAGAATTTTTCCGAACGTCCGGCGTAAAAAAAAAGAAGGCAAAGGCAAGCCGGTCCTTTCTCCAGTTATACCGCTTGTAACCACGACATGGATATACGTAAATACCTCGTTCGAGTGGTACCGACATATGGAAAAAAAATAACCGGTATCGAACGGTTACGCGAACGTCTATAAGTTGATGCATTAACCGACCGTTGAATTTGAGCTACGTGATACTATGTTCCGAAGGATACATAAAGGACACGTATGGAATTCAATTTTATATTTCGTAACCAATCGTAATTCAAATAAAGAAATGAATATCATCGCTTATAATGAAATGCTCGAAATACATTTTCTTAGTTGAATTATGTCACGATTTATTGAATTTTGTACGATCCATATGTGTTCATTTTTTAATTAAAATAAACGTGTGTTATCACGTACTTCATAGTCAGAATCCGAAATTATTTATGGCGCTAATTATTACCCGTATAAAATAAGTACGATGCTTTTATCCTTCGTCGTTTATATGCACAATGAAACCCTATACGAATGCCATGCCCTGAAAATTAATGCTTACGTCATGCAAGCAATAAGTAAGTAGCAAATTGTATCAATATATAAAAGGTACTATATGGTCATGTGTTAATTATCAATTAATTCTACGATTTCTTTAATTTTAACTTATTAACTTACGGAATTGAAAAAGGTTAGTGTGCGTTATGCAATGTAGGTTTATTTCAATGAGGGTAAATAAATAAAAGTTATTTATTTTTTTTGTTTTGGAAGCGAAACAATTTTCAAGGGGCAAAACGTTCCTTGCAATCTCAAAAGTGTTACAAGTTCGATATTCGATAGTCCTCTTTAAGATTACAAAACAGCGATAAGGTGAAATAATCTGCATCTTATTTGTGTAATTTTTCTCGATTATTGCCATCTATTTTAATAGAAGATTTTCTAATCCTGCAGGCATAACGTGTAGCTTGACATTTGTTTCATAACGATTGGTAAATACATAAACATATTTCTAAATATTATTTGTAACGTAATTGTGGTTAATTAATCATCGTGATCGGAAATTAATTACAAACTTCATTTTTATATTTACGAATTTATTCATTTTTTTCGAAATATTTCAAATATTTATCACGTTTCTTCTTATATTGTGTAAATCATTATGAAACTAAACAATATTTTGAATTATGTTTGGTGATATATTGCATGTTTTCAGTATTTGTGTGCTAGTTCAAAACAACATTAATAAAGCGGATATTTCTTGTTATGGTTCTTATAAACACGACATTTTAAGCTTATACGTAATAATTCTTGTCAGGGAATTTCCAAAATGATTTATTCAATATTTCACATACTTATAAGAATTGGGATAACAAAAAATGACAATATTTATTTTAGGACATAATCACTCTTATTTTTTATAATTTAGACTCTTGCACCGAAAATTGTCCAAAAACAAACATAAGTAATTTGTTTATGCAAGACATAGAAAGAAAACTTTCAACAAATATTTTTCATTACAACCATTTTTTCTACATTTTTACCCATTTTGTTAGATTTGTTTTGATCCGTTAGAGAGAATTAAGAATATTTGTTTTTCATTGCCAGTACGAATAATTTTATTTATTTATCAATATTGGAGAAACAGAATCGCATCATTTCTCAGTTATTTTAAATGCTTATAATGTTTTTACATTTCTAATATTAAAAATGACGTCGACTAATTGATATATTAAAAATGTAATTTTAAAGATTAAGAATTCATTTTTTTAAAATTTATGACTGAATATTTCTCGTTTTACGACTTGCTCATTGGAATCAGGACGAAATCAGTATAATCTGAAACGGAATCCAGTGCAAATAATATTCGGTTACCACAGCTTCAATGTTGCAATGAATCGTAATCAAGGCGAAATGCAGTCATTCTTCAGGATCTTTTCTGCAGACAGCCGACTATAACGTTTATATTTAAAAATTCAATCTTTCTGGATCTCAATATACGTCTTACTTTTAAATTGATATGTTTTTAAAGAATTATATAATCATATCTGTTATTTGAAAACATTTTTCATATATATTCAATTGTGGTAAAATTTAAGCTAATTATTTAATTAAGTATATTTACATTAGACAAGTACAACATGAAATAGTACTCTTATTTAGTCAAATTAGAAATCATTTTACGTAAATTCTTACTCTAATTTCAATCGATACTCAAGTGCAATCAATGAACCTGTCCTAAAAATTATGTTCAACGTAATCCTAAACTGAATTCATTCTTTAGAATAAAATTTATATTAGATGTAAAAAAATATATTAGAAGGATAATCTATAATTATTGAACAATATGTTTTTATATCATGCAAGAAATATACTCGAAAATATGCAGAAGACGCCTACGTTTTACTGATTTTTGTTTGATCTTTTTTCTAATAAATACACTCCATGATACAACAGCGTAAGCCTGAATTAATAAGCATACAATTATGAACAAAATAAAAAAAAATCGAAGTGTTATTTATCATATGTCCAATGATATGGCCATCTGAAGTTGCTATATATGTATGATAAAAATCTTTTCAGCAAGCTCCGTTTATATTTAGATTCAAAAAATAAAATAAAATAAAAAATTTAATATATCTAGTACAGTTTCGATGTTGTAGACATGTTTCTGTTTCATTGTAGATTACATTAGACTAATTTTATCGCAATTTAATATATTTCTCGTCGTCCAATCAATTTCAATTTGTATACATCATTTTACTTTTAATCTTAATACATCATAGGTAAATAAATATTAAATCAAATAAAATAAATTATATAACACGCTTATATAAATGCTATCAATTTATGCTTTATAACGTATTTTATTTGATTTAATATTAATGTACTAATAAAGTGCAGTGATACCAAAAGTAAAATGAAATAAAGAAATTCCAATCGATTGGAATGGCACATATTAAAATAAAAACATATAAGTTGTAATGCTTCGAATTTTTTTTTTTTATATTATAACTCACTAACGCCCAAATTACATTTTTCAAATGACGCTGCTAAAATTGGGGAAAAAACGATATTTACTGTAGATTCGCAATTGTGGATTTTGAAAAACTGAACACAAAATTTACAATTGATGATCTCAAAACATCCCCATAATTATACGAGTATCGTTGTTCCCAAAATTTCAGCAGTCAGTATGAATTAACGGAAATGAGTCAGTTTTGGCAATAATCTGGCGAACTGATCCAATGCTGGTATCCACTGTTAGCGACAACAAATCAGTACTATCAATAATACTGCCAAACTACTGTCCCAGTGCAAGTAGCCAGTACTGTATTCGATATTAAACGATTACTGACTAACAGCTCAAATCAGTACCCACCCAATATGGAGTAGCAGTAGTTTCAACGGTAAGAAACTAGAGATCTAGCTGTCGGAGAACGCCGTGTCGCAATGCTGATTATTATTACTGTTTTCATTATTAACGATTGACGTAATAAATCCATACTGATATAATACTTAGTGGTAGCATGCCGGAATTCACCACCAGCAAACTATTGACTCAGTACCGAATGCCAGTACTCATAATCAACATTGAATCAGTACTGACAGATTGGCCTCATCAGCATCCATTTAGTACTGACATCAGCACTGACTTTCGAATAAGTAATGTTTTAAAAAGTCCCCAAGAGTTGAAACAGTAACGGTTTTGCACTGTTTTTCTAAGTGGAGTCGTTACTCATCCAGCACTATATTACATATTTCTAGATTATCTTATTAATTCCGGTATAGTAACGACTCCTAAAAAATATTAAGAATTAAATTAAATAATTCGTCATTTTTTTTAGATTTTTTTACAGTCTGCATTAAAGATCGGCAATTGGTACAAGCCAGTACTTGAAGGCAATACTGAGTACTTACTCTTCTACTAAGACAGTCAGTACTGGTCAGCGTTGCAAGCCGTAAAATTTCCCGGTAAAAAACCCCATTGGCATTATATTGACTCAGTACTGTACACCATTACTGGTCCAGTATTAGCGGTCAGTATTGAAACTCTGGTGTACAGTACTGAGTCAATATAATGCCAGTGGGGTTTTTACTGGGAAATTTTCTTAATAAGGTTCTATCGAGTTGAAGTTACTGTGCTCAGCATCAACAAGATCATCCAGTTAGCTTCGCCTGCACGCGTAGGAATAGTCAAATATGCTAAATGTAAATGTATGGCATACAAAGAAAATGTAAACCACATAATATTTCAATGTACATTGTATGATAAACAACGAGCTCAACTTTTGCATAAACTAAAAAAGATGAACCTACACGTACCACTCAATATTGAATCTCTGATCGCACAACCAAATATCAAAGCTTGTCAGTATATATTTACATTTTTTCAAGAATGTCAAATGCGAATCTAAAATGCAAATATACATAAATATAAAAGCTTTTACTGTAACCGCATTATTGTAGATTGTGTATCTAATGTACAAAGGCTTAATAAAAAACAAAAACAAAAATCATGCAGTTGGGTAACTGTCAAATGGCTACCATGACATTCGTGCTAACCCTGATCTCGTGTACTTTTTGCCTAGAAACCGTCAGGTAAGATTCAAAAGTCTAGTAATATAAATGTAGTAACAGATCATCGTGATGAACTGTATCTATTTATTACAAAAGTTATTTATTAAACGTCATTCTGCTTAAAATAATTAGTTTCCTTCGTAATATAAAACTACGTGTACGTTTAGTAAGGGAGGACTAAATTGGAAATGATTTTTTTTATTGTTATGCTTTCTAATGTGTTAGCACGGCCACTGTAATATTGCACTCGTAAGTAATTATTCTCGAATGGTGATTGTAAAAAATTCGGTTGCCTCCGTTTGACGCGAGGTGCGTCAGCTGTTTTGCGAGGGAAAGTCGGGACCTTCCTTTGCGGACTTATAACATACATATCTCGTGTTCTCCAGTAGTATGTCGGTGGAATTACCGTATATCGTGCGTCGACGTGAGGTGCAGAAGTGCACAACCTCGATTGGTCTTGCACAGGGAAGGCCGCGCATATCGGCCTTTCGATTACACGATATTTATTCATGTAACGGCATGTAACAGTATGGGTCGATGAATCCAACAACTCCTTGATCGAGGAGCACTGTCGTGACGTCAAAACGAGAAAGTCTCATGGTTCTGATAATGATAGTAATGTGTTCGCTCAATTAGTAAGATGTAAATGACCACGGTGGAAAACATTTTCCCACAAAAATGATCAAATCTCGGAAATCCCCAAAAAATTCTATTTCTTCACTTTCGTAAAAAGCAATTAGCTTTTTCTATATTTTATTCAAATAGTCCACGAATAGTCCAGGAATGACTAAAAAATGTATTTTTCCTAAAAAAAGGTACATTTCTTTTCTGTTTTGATGGAAGTTGTTTTTATTCTCTGATCAAAATGAATAAATAGAATGATAATTTTTCTTCATTTCGACCAAAGAAAATATCAGTTTTTGATGGTTTGATATATCTTTTTATCTATAACAAACTGGGAAAATATTGTAAGTTGACAAAACTATAATTTGTAGATAAAGTAAAAAGAGGCCAATCTGTCAGTACTGATTCAATGTTGCTTATGAGTACTGACATTCAGTACTGAGTCAATATTTTGCTGGTGGTGAATTCCGGCATGCTACCAATAAGTACTATATCAGTATGGATTTATTACGTCAATCGTTAATAATGAAAACAGTAATAATAATCAGCATTGCGACACGGCGTTCTCCGACAGCTAGATCTCTAGTTTCTTACCGTTGAAACTACTGCTACTCAGTATTGGGTGGGTACTGATTTGAGCTGTTAGTCAGTAATCGTTTAATATCGAATACAGTACTGGCTACTTGCACTGGGACAGTAGTTTGGCAGTATTATTGATAGTACTGATTTGTTGTCGCTAACAGTGGATACCAGCATTGGATCAGTTCGCCAGATTATTGCCAAAACTGACTCATTTCCGTTAATACATACTGACTGTTGAAATTTTGGGAACAATGATACTCGTATAATTATGGGGATGTTTTGAGATCATCGGTTATAAATTTTGTGTCCGGTTTTTCAAAATCCATAATTGCGAATCTACAACAAATATAGTTTTTTCCCCAATTTTAGCAGCGTCATTTGAAAAGTGTAATTTGGCCGTTAGTGAGTTAATATCTTTTTTATAATTTAATAACGCATTCCACGATAAGAAGACACGCGAATAAATTAAAGAGCACGCAAATACAAACAAAGAAAAATTCGAAGCATTACCACTTATATGTTTGTATTTTGATATGCGCCATATGAAAAATTCCAATCGATCGTTACTGTCAGTACTGGGTTAGTACCTTGGCAAGGTTTTTACTACATGGGTTACTGCTGTAATCTACTGTTGATGACTGAAGGCTAAACTGGTATTTATCTCTCAAGATGACGCTCTAAGCACGGAGAATTTTAGGAAAGTTGTTGACTATATTGTTGAAAATTGCTCTTGAACCTTAAAAATTTATCTTCGTAGAATGACATTCAGAGAAAAATTTTGAGCGGTTGTTACTTAGCTCTAGAGACCTTGTCGGTCTATACCCAGAATTTACTGCAAGCAAATATTCCTCACAATGTCTTTAAATTTTATCCTCTGCAATTCATGAAATTCATTTCTGTTATTGTAGTTGATGTTGTGTTGCACAATAGCATCTTGTGATACTGGAAAGCGCAGCACTCAAAGACAAATCGGAAGATACCCTTAGGTGGAGAAATATTATTTTACCTCAGAAAATTTGTTCAGTCCCATCAAGAAGAACATTTTATATTATTAAGATCTTACTATAATTACAAGTAAAACGTAGATTTTGGAAACATTACAATTCCTTCGTTTATAATTATTTACTAAATCTATATCTGGTAATTTTGGAGATACAGCATCAACAACAAGAAACCAATAACGGAACTTGGGATGTGGCGCTTATTTGTTCTACAAAGATCACCTCTATCCGTTTCATCTCAATCTTTTTAAGATTTATTCGAAAGATATAAAATAATTTCTCTTATTTTCGATATGGAGAATACCATTTCAAAATAATTTATACCCGTTATTAATGTATTACTTTGTTAAAAGATTTGGAGATATCAAACGAAACTACGTTTCTAATCTTTTCCTGATCTTCATTTCGCTTAGCGGGCTAAAAAATTCTGATTACTGCAGACTATGTCGTATGTCGTATGTACTATTTCGTATTCAGATGGAAAGTGATCAAAGACCATATCAAGATTTTAGGATATTTAAGAATTCTCTTTGTGATTATCTTTTCTAATAACGTCGATAGACATCATACTGTCCACAAGATTCACTTTGGAGTATTTAAAATAAAATTTTTGTTATATTAATATTAACAATACATAATCCGGAAAATGGTAAATAACAAAATAACATAGTGAATTCTCCTACTAAACAATTTTCCGTAGCCGCCGTGAAATTATTATTGTAAGTATCTGCAACTGAAAACAACATAAGAACATACTAATCGGAAATAATTGTATAGGCTTAAAGTTAAAAATGGAACTGTGTTTGAATTGAAGAAATAAATCTTATGAATAAAATAATAATAAATACGTTACTAACAGTTCTTTGAACAAAAAATCTATCTATTATGAACAGATGAATAAATGTAGCAAATTAATCAAAGAGAAAGCATATGAATTTAATTCTGGCACTTCCAAACCATAAATCCACTTATAAATAAATTTCGTCAATAAAGTGAGGAGAATTTGCAAATCATCGATATAACAAGTATACGTGAAAGGAAAAGTTAATTTAAGTCACGTTTTCGTATGAAATTTCGTTTGCAATTTCAATATAATGAAATTGTAATGGCACTCGGATTGGAATGGTGTCGGTTTCGGTTGGTGAATTTTCGATGTGCATGTATATATTATTTGTTTATTTCAGTATAATTTAATGTGAGTACCTTGTTAACTAAACTACTATATAAGAAGATTCTAACATCATACCAAAAATAATACAATTACCAATTTACCATCTTGAGAAATAATAATTAATATCTGTAATTTTTCAGAAAATACAAACTTTAAAGTTTACACGTTTCTTCAATATATAATACATTACGAATGATTAGAAATTCGAATTGAATAACACATTATTTTAATAACGAATAAATTAGGAAACGGAAAGTACATAATTCTTCAGATTAAATTATTTCAAGAAGAAGTTAATAAATATGCTGCAATATATTTAATGATTTATGAAATTTTAGGTGTTAATTGATTTGAAATATTTAATAAATTGATAAATCATGCGCAATTAAGCGAATAGCTTCTTATCGAATGTTTGAAAACTTCGAGTAATTACGTTTCGATATCGTTAAACATGCAAATCGTATACATTAAAATTGCATGAAATTAATTACAGAAGCGTAGCGTTTATCATTTCATATATGCCTTAAGTAATTTTTTTCAAAGTGAATACATATTAAATGAAATCCAGTAAGTAAAGTTGGTAAAAAAATCATTTAATTCTATCGATTAAGAAGAAATGTTTTCTGTATAATAACTACATGTCTGGCTTGGACATTGATAATAATTTGACAAGTTACAAATTTGTTAAGTAACAGGAATGACACTATGACAACTAATGTAATTCATATCAAAAGAATTACTAAAATGTCATGTTCATAAACTATACCTATAATTTACTAATTTTCTGTATATACATTTTATTTCACATAAATATTAGTTACCTGCTCGTACTTAAACTATGAACAATAAACAGATAGATCAGAGAGAAAAAGTTGTTTACTTCATTGATTACCAGTGGAGTGATGCAATCGATAGATTGATTTGAAATTTCGTACTATTTACTCAATCTTATGCAATTCATACACGAATAATTGACGAATGGACCGAACTCACTATTGAGTCATACCTCATGAACACTATCAAAACTGTTCGCAATGTCATGGAATTTCACGAAAACGGAATATTTGAATCGTATATAGATATAAAAAATTATTATGGTAAATTACACAGGCCAACATGGTTTTGTTGTTCGAAAGTGAAAGTCATTTCCGAAGTAATTTTTCGCGTAGAATAAGAATCCAGAATAAGAAATACTCCATCACATCAGGATTTTGAGATGTTGGAGGTTATGTATCCAAAAAATGTCATCGTTGGCTACTTTTGAGTTATTGTGCAGAAGACACAACATGAATTACTCTTGGAGGACAACCGCAAGGTCAATTTCAATGCCGCGAAACCAACATCAATATAAATAACTATATAAAATTTGGATATTTCTAACAAAAAACATAATGTTTCAATATTGTGAATATTTTTTGAAAATTTTGTTATGCGGCATTTCAAATCCACTTTCTTGAATTAAAAAAATGTTAACATCTCGGCATAAAATTCGCATTCGGCAAGGCCAAATACCCTACAGTACGAAAAGGAAATACCCAGTAAAAAATATCTACCTCTCTCTAAGTATTTAACGCAAATGCTGAAGACATTAATGGAATATATCTCGTAATTTTAAAATGTACAATATGATGTGACCAATTGAAACCCCTATCACAATGTTGTGTCTTCTGTAAATAACCTCAAAAGTAAGCAAAAACTACATGTTCTTGATGAACAACCTCAAATATCTCCTGACCTGATAGGTCGATTCAGAGCTGATAGGTCGATTCAGAGCCCGGATGTGAATTCTACTAAAGATTATTTCGGAAATGACCTCCACTTTCCAACAAGATCCCATTATTTGCAGGCCTGTGTTATTTTCCTTACGGCTACTTTGGCCAATCGGTATGCGACAATCGTGGCCTTGTGACAACTTCATGTCGAGTGTTGCTTTAATTATTTTCCGGAAATGAGCGAACGCGGCAACACCCTTCCAAAACAACACAAGCTCGCCTCAGGAGCTCCTCAGAATGTCTGGGGACGGGTAGTGTTGTTTAGGTTTTAGTCAGTCAATTATTATCCATGCAGACATTATTAAAAAGTATATTTCACTCAAGTTACCTAGCGTAGTAATAAGACCGTGAAAAGTTAATAGCCAAGCGTAATATTATTTCCAAGCTTTTCTTTGGAGAAACGAAAACTTCGAATTCAAAGACGTTAAAATATATCCATTTGAATCCACAACATATGCTGCAATTCTTTCAAAAAGTTAAATTAAGCCAACGCCAAACCAGTAAAGTGTCCATAAACTTTATTTTTCAATTAAGGGTGAATTTACAAATATATTTAGCGATAGCTATAGCTTATTCTATACATCTTACCAACAAAGTCCAAGTAGGTATTATGCATTTTAAAAATGACAGCATCATTTTCTTTTTTGTTTCAAAATGGGTGATTAAAATTAAAATATGACTGAACATTTTTTGTCTATAAACGTAATCTTGAAAATAAAACGGTAAACGCAGAAGCTCGCGATTTGCCCTGGTTTCCTATATACTATTGTCTGACATTATTAATTACATATATCGAACGATAAAACATTTTCATATTCAGATTTCGGGTCCACTTAGATATAAGGCACGTGCGACTAATTCCATGACCAAATTTTTATTTAAGACTGCTTGAACATTTATGATTCTTGTGCAATCTTTCAATTAAATTCAACATCATCGATTCTAATTTCTTACAACCGATACTCGCCGACATTGTTTATTTATAAGCCATATGTGAAATTCGCCAATAACGACCAAACTAGCATCAAGATCATTTAATTACGTGCATATTATCCTTAATAGGCGATAGCGATCGCAGTTCCATCATCGGAGACAGCAGTAAAACTGACTTGAGGAAGGTAATTTATGTTTCTGGTTTACCTTGCGATATCGTTAATTAAGATATAATTGGAAAATGCTCATCGATTGGTTGCCGAAGGCGAGGAAGTGCTGGTGTTATCCGCGAGCGGCGTGTTTCCTCATTTTGCAACCAACTTGTTGTTCGAAGTTCTTCGAATTGGATCGCGCCTCTCAACGTTATTCGCATTTCCTGTTGTGCTGAAAATGGCGTTCCCTACTGCTGTTTCGCTTTCCTTTGGTTCAGGAATATATATGTATATACCTAATATATGTATGCAGATATATACCGTATATATACGTTTAATATGTATACAACGAGCGTACACGCGACTGTCGTTACGCGAACGGAAAATATGATGCGGATTACGCAGCAACCGGCGCAGGCACTCGCTAGTGATAATAACATTAATAACCATGGACCTAGTAATTAACCACAAGCATAACAGGTCCTCAGGAGAAACGAAATGCCGGGTTTCCCTCGTGTAACTTTAATCGCATGCGCGGCTGTTTTATATGGCTTTTTACTTTCAATGTTACATATTTTACGAGGTTGTGAGAAACGTCGGGTTACACACCGCGTGACTCCAGCCTTCGATCTTCGCTGCACGTCCTAGCTAATTACACGCTCGTTAATGGAGGTCTCAACCTGTTGCCTGACACTTTCCACAAGATGGGGGTGAAACAAACACTTTTCCCACGAATCTTACGGAATCATAAGGGTTCATCGGGATGCTGTCCAATATTGCATTTTATATACTGATATGCTTCTATCCAAAATATTTTACATCTGCTGAGGTTGTAGTGACGGATCCAATCAGAAACAAACCAATGTACGAGCATCATATGCCATTTGGTTTCCATTATCTAGAAATAATGACTATGCCTCGAAAAGAAATCTGAATCTGTGAATTTGATATTAAGAATTAAACAGTGTTTGAACAAATGTTAAAATTCCAATTGAAATTATCAAATTTTAATGGATAATGTATACTGTGTGACGAACACAAAGTGTGGTATTAAAATAAAATATAAAATGAAAACGGGTTATTATGGGAAAATGGATATGTAAAGAATCGTCCTATTTCGAAGATGAGATTAACAGGAGTGCACCTACACTAATTGTGTCAGTATTTAACGCACGTGGACATAATGATTATCTAGGTAAACTGGGCTTCAGTTTAGATGCAAAACCGGTTTTACGATCACTGCAATTATTATATCCTATAAACGCAGAGATTGGAGCCAGTAGACATTTAAGACATAACCTTTTTTTTAATTATGTTTTCTACCTCATATCAATAAACTGGTTCAAAAGATTCACATTAGGAAAAATAACAAAAAATACCACTTTTAAACAATTTCGGTGAACTATCTATCCCCATTATTTTCCTTTTAGTGAGATTAAAAATATGTTATTCATATTAATGATAGAAATTATTCAATTTAGGATATCATTTTGGGAGATTCCATGAGGTATTTCTCTTATTTAAATACCAAATTGTAATTAGAAGAGATCGTTTTAAGGTGGTATTACGAAATATTGCAAAAATTCTGAAAATGAAGAAACATCTGGTAAATATACCCAGCGTCATTAATGACGTCGTTACATTACAAGGACACATTTTATCCTGTTTAGAAAAAACCCAAATGCTGCAAATTGATCAACGAAAGCAAATTAAGTTCTTTTTCGATGGACTGAGACGCGTATTTTATAATGATACTTTTTTGCCACAATAATGACATGATTGTAAAATGTAGTCAGTTACGAGCAAGCATATGCGATTTAAAATCCCGGGCTTTCACCTGCAAGGATATCAAACTGACCTCCGAATAATCAAAATGTTCTTTTCACATTGACATGACCATTTGTCACATTCATTTGTCATCTCTTTAACAAAGGGATTATCTTCCTTTTCCTTTATATACATTTTTTTATATGTAGTAGAACAGTATTCAGGGGTGAATTCTTTTTTTCTAATTATTATCTAATTTTGTCGTTTCGTTCATTTCAATTTTAAACTATAACTTCGTACAAATAAAAACCTTATGCAAATTAGTTAGCTTCGGATTATTTTTGTTCGTAATGTAACAAAAACTGTAACAAAACACTATCTTTTTTACAAAATTTATAATTTTATTAACCATTTTTTGTCATTCTTAATTTTTTTTAGAAAATCTCTATTTTGTAAAGTTACCATGAATTTAATTATAAAGCATACATAAATCTCAAAGTTTATAAATCTGGTAGCCTAAGTGTTCAAACTAGTATGTGTTTCTTCATTGAAAACTATAAAGTAGATAAGGTCAATATGATGACACTGTTACGTGCGGATTACGCGAAGGAACGATGACATCTGTAATACTGAGCATCGTAAATCTTACAATCAATAGTATTTTTATTTTCTTCTGGAATTACATAACGTAACATAATCATTAATTTCACAATACGGAAAGCAGACACCATTACTCTTTAACATTTCTCAAAATGTGCAACTAAAGAAATAACCAAATTAATGCCTAACTGTGTTATTAGATTCGGAAGATGATCGTAAAGAAAGTATGAATCGGATCGAGGAGTGCATGAGCGATCCATCGATCAAGACCGACTTAGCGTTCCTTCAGGCGTAACATTTATAAGGAGGCATTCTAGTCTCATTACCTAACAACCAAAGACTAACAACGGGAAACCCGTATCGATGGGTCGTTTCTCCTTCGAAATGGGAATCGCGCGTGTTTTGAAAAACGCCCGCGAGGCTCGAAATACCACGTGCCACGTGACACACGCACTCGCAAGAATTGTCGAGAGAAGAGTTGGGAGATTATATAATTTAAAAATAATCACCAACATTTCTACAACGGTATAAATCTATCATCCAGCCAAATCAAGCCGGAAATTCGAAGGTAAAAGTTAAAGAAAAAGGTTTGCCTTTCCATTCTGACGTGTCGTTATTTTCATTACAATACAACTTCTATATGCAATGCATGATTTATTAATGCCGACTGTTTGTCTAATAATTCATTATAGGCAGAGTTTTCTATCGACATATAACAGCAATGATGTCGAAAACAAGCTATTTTCCACTTGGATCGTGAGCGAAATAGTTCAGAGTTCACTGACCAAAAATACTATAGCATACATAATTAGAAATACTAATGATAAATTATATTTTTAATGGCGGCATGGTCATACAATCATTTATATATTTTGAAAAAATTATTGTCACATATATTTTTTCGACTTACTCCCAAAAGAAATGATCATCAACAATCTGGACCTTATTCATTTGTTTTTTAATTAATAAATTCCAATCACAATTAATTTGATATAAACTATTAATTCATCTTGAAAGATGTACATCTGCCTACAATTACCTTTTTTCATTGTATGAAGTAAAACATTATTTCGAAAGTTCTTTAGAACTGCATCGAGGTATATGTACTTCCCTGTTTAATTTTAGTTTTATACCATTTGAAAATATTTCATATCAATAACTCACAAAATGCGCAGAATATGTTAGATAAAACATAATAAGAGAATACAATTAGTAACGGAGAAATCTAGTTTTTACAAGAACTTAAAGAAATAAAATAAATATTAAATAGGATTAACATTGTAATGCAGTCTGTCAAGTTAACCATTTTAATTATCAACATTAATAACTGTAAACATTCAAATCATATGTTAGAATTCAAATAATATTATTACTTGGAATAAAAGGAAATCGAACTAAAATTTAAAAAATGTTGCGTGATCGCGAAAATTTTACTTTACTTTCTATGATACATTTACTCCGGAAAACGGATAGATTTCCTAGTTAATAAATTAAGTACTAGTCACGCACTAATCTTGTAATAAACATAATAACTGAAAAGTTAAAAGATTAATTATAATTATGGATAGCATGGTTTGTTATGTGCGCACAATTAGAAATCACTCCAATTAATTCAAATAGTAATTTTAATTACATGGATTCTACCACTGAGAGAGCTTTAAAAGTCACGTATTATAAACTATTATTCAAATAATTAAAAGGACATGTAAAGAAGTTAATTCTACAACTTAAACAACCCAAATTAATTTTATACGGTTTCCGAAACTCGAGTAATTTGCGGTTGCATCAATTCAGGCGTACAAATTGATTAACTCACGAATAAAACCGGAAATCTTATCGGCTGATAATGGTATACAAGATATTATCTAGATCGCTGCATAACGATGATTAATATTGTTATTATATCCTGAATAATTACATACAAACATATATTATTTTACACTACTCATCACTTTAAACATACAATTGTTTCAAGGCATAACAAATATTAATCAAATTAATGTCAATTGATATTGTTTTATCAAAAGGTAAAGTAACTTTGTTTAATATTGTCATAAAATTATAGTTTCTGTTTACTCCTTTACCTGTTGATTTAATGCGTACAGGATCTGTTACGTTAAAAGGTTTCGATACGAAACATCTCGCCTTATAATGGACAAATAAAGCAGTATCCGCATTACGATTGAATACTGCAATCGATACGAATAACATTAATTATATCCATATTTTCATAACTATAGTATAATGTTGACATTACTGGGCATTTTTTAAGTTTTTTAATATAATGTTTTAATAATGATTAAATTGTAATATGTATAGCATTAAATAATAATAAAAAGTTTTTTTTATAGTGGCACATTTTTCGGCATACATTTTTTTTTTTACAAGACATACAGCTGGAAATTGTTACTCGGGGGTTTTCGGGATCGGTGATCACAAATATGAAGTTTGACAGCAATATTTTATATTAAAACACAACGAAAAAATGTTGAATTAGAAATTTCTTGTGGCTCTAAACCTGCCGTTTCGGATAGTATATCTGAGGATACTGCAAATTTAAAAAAAAAAAACAAATTACACGTCGTTAAGTAATACAAAAAAAAATAGTTTCATGGTTTTCTTTTCTGTTGGCTTAATTTGTTTTCCATTTCTCGCATTAGAGTATCTCGAATGACTATAAATAACGTGTCAAGAGTGTCTAAGCTGCAATGTGGTAGTATTTATTTTAAAAAAATTCAACATAGCAATCTTCAAAATAAAATCCGAACTTAAAATTTATGAAAAAAATTTAAGTCACCGTCAAACAAAATATGTACTTTTCAGAAAAAATGATAAAAGTGAAATGTTGCTAGATTTTATAGAGAAATCCACTGAAATTTGTTTGAAAATTTGTTTATTTAAATTTTTTCAATATTTAAAAATTATGATAGAAAATTGAGAAATATATCTAATATGTTCTATCATAAGTTCTATGTAATGTTATTGAATGTAATGTTTTTCCAAAGTTGAATCTTTTTAAAAAACAAAAATCTCAAGTGTTATATATATATATATATATATATATATATATATATATATATATATATTTATTTATATTTTTTTTTCTTTGAAAACGATCCATTTTTTGAAAAAATTGCAAAGTTCAATAAATACTTTGAATGTACCATAGAATTAATGAGAATTTGTTCATAAATCTGGGTAAATTGTTGGTTTCAATTTTCAAAAACTGTAAATAATAATATCAATAACAAATTTCTGAAGAATTTCTGAAATGTGTATTCCGCCATGAGAACTAACCAATTCGCACCCCTCTCATTTTTTTTAAAGCACATAGTTTTTGAGATAGAGTATCCTTAATTTTTTTTCTTAAATTTTAATTTCAGACGCTATTTTGAGGATTGCCATATTGAATTTTTGGAAAATAAATACTACCATATTGAAGCTTAGGCATTTTGGACACATTATTTATAGACATTTGGTATATTGTAATGCCGATCATTATCAAAGATTAATCAAAGTTAAAAGGAACCCTTCAAAACACAGGATTTTTATTACTTAATAAAGTTTAATTTGGTCATTTTAAAATTTGCATAATCTCAAAAATATAATTTTATAGAGCAGGTTTTGAGCTATAAGAAATGTCTAATCCAAAATTTTTGTCGTTGCGATTTAATACTAAAAAGTACTGACAATCTTCTAGGCAACATTTTTTACATTAACTTTTTACATTTTTTGCGTTAAAGAGTTGAGATGTATTGTGACCAACAAAAAAGAGTTTAAATCTATCGAATGTGGGACAAAAAATGTATCTGTATCTTACAATGATACGACCAAATATACTATATTTGTGTATATTACTTATTTTTACCATTATTTATTAATAGTCACCGTACACAAAATTAAATTAAATATTGAAGTAAATTTAATACCCATTGACTTCAGTGTTATGGAAATAATCTATTGTAAAGTAAAAGTAATCTAACATGGCAAAAGACTTGTTTTTTAGAAAATTTAGTCTTTTCTACATTTTTGTATATAGATACATATAAATACGTTTGAGGCTGGAAATAATGTACCGCACGTATGCATATTCTTGTAATATAATTTTCTAATTTTTTTTTAAATCATCGAATAAGAAGGATTTCCTCTTTAAAAAGGATTCCAGTAAATATTTGTTGAAAAATCTGAATTGATTAGAAACATTCAATTGATGAGTGAGATTCAATTTTGATATGGCTGCCACAACTGGCCTTAGAGTAGCCTATTATTTAAATATATGTTGGATTGATCTCAATAGCGTAAATTCCTCAATGCCATGTTTTAGAGCATCGATTATCTCTAGATGGTTCGTGTAACACTTATCCTCATTTTAAAGCTGTTAAATCCCTGCTACAATTTGTCATCAGCAATTCAGCTGATTAAATGGTTTTCGAACGCATTTCCAAAAAAACCGATTGTAACGTTACGTGCAGGACCACCATTTCAGCGAATTTTCATTCATATTCAATTTTTCAAGATTCAATTTCTCAGGCTTTTAAAAAATTTTTTACTGCGGTTTCAATTTTATGATTAATTAAAAAGTTACAAATTAAAAACATATATCACTGGTTGTACATACTCTTGTCATTAAAAAGGAGCCCTTTGCGAACTTATCATAAGAACGTAAAATCGTATCTGAACTGTTACTAGAAGGACTTTATGTAAATAGTAAGTGTTTGCTTAAATATTTTAAACATTTCTGTACAAAATTCATAACAATGAGCTACTTTTATATATGTAATTTATTAAATTTAAATTCATGTCGTACTGCCCAAATTTAAAATCCGTTTTCATCCGAAATTTAAATCAACATTATTTTATCACATTCGTAGTGATCCAGTCTCGGCAATATTTTATCAAATTTTAAAATAAGTTAGAATTTTTAGTTGAAGTTTTATCTTTAACATAAATGCATCAAACATTTAATTCAGTAAATTTATTTAAAACTCTACCATCTAAGGTCATCAATGAATATTTGTCATCTACAGTGATCATTTTTATTAAAAAACAATTCATTAAAATATCGAATTACATTTTTTGTCTGAACCATTCGCTTTGTGTTCTGACTAACCCTGTTATAGGTTATCAATATTTAATAAGTTATCAATGCGTCATTGAAACATTTAAATTATATTAAAATAATTAAAGGTCGCAAACGATAAATCCATCGACACAAAAAATAATCATTAATATCTTTATGGCCAAAGACCGCAAGAAGGTGAATCTTGAATTTGAATTGAACATGAATGAATCAGTAATCGTCGCCCTGAGGTTAAAGTTATGTATGATGTTCATTGTTAACATAGTATTAACTTGATCGCCAATTAATTTGAAACCTGGTAATTTGACATGTGAAGAACATAAAATCGAAACAATGTAAGTGCGAGTACTATTAAATTGAAATAATTGGTAATTGTATAAGGATACGTTTGTGTTTATAATCGTACAAAGCTGTTTCAGTGCGCTTAATTATTTTCACTGCACGTGTCCCAGTAGAAAGTTGATTCAATATTTCCGGAATTCTTTCCGTAAAGTCATAAAAGAATTGAGATTCTTTTCGATCAAAACGCCATTTTTGTTCACGGTAAAGGTTCATGACTAATCAGGTATATTAGGAATTTAATACAAGAAATCATATAATGCAGAGACAACAATTGCAATTGATTTAAGTCTAACATTTTGTGGATATTAATAATTACATATACAATTCTACAATTCTATGTGAATTTCAGTTATTGAAACGTAAAAAATGAATTTGAAAAACTATCAAGAATTTATCGTTTATTGATCTATTAATTAATATAATGAATCATCTAGAATTGTCAATAACCATTCGAGTTTATGCAGTTTTATGTCATGTTTTCTTTTATATTTCTAAAAAAATGAAGAAAAGCGTTTGTTAAAGAAATTGACTGAAATATTAATTGATACAAATTTTAATTGATGTATGTACATATTTGATAGTCCTTCAACAAATTAATTAAGTTTTGAAAATACTTTGTGTTCAATATTTCAGTTTTGTATATTATATTTCGATATACCATAAACCTTGTACAAACTATTTTCATTATCCTAAGCATTTATTACATAAGACAATAATTAGATACATATATAAGAAGTAGATATCAAATATTGAAGATGATTTCTTTCATACACAAATATACCACAAATATCATAAATTACCACTCAGATTAGAAAATGAAAGGCAACATTTTTTCATTTTCAAAATTCAAGAAATCATTATAGTCGCTGCTTTATTCGACACGTACGAAAGTCTATGTATTTAAACCTTTGCTCTGTTGTGTATTAAAGACGATTAATGTGCACCATTCAATACCGCACTCGTTAACTTGCAACATAATACACATCGCGGAACATTGTGGTTTACCTTATTAGTATATCACAATCCATATTTGTAGCAGTTTCTCTATTACGAATAATTTACGAAACTCGATGATGAATTCCACCTATATTCACATTTTTACCTGCTGCCATTTATTTATTATTATCATATTTACAAAACGAATAAAGAGAATAAATTTTAATTATTAAATTACAAAAAATAGATTTCGATTTTTTTACAAATTTATAATATTGATGTCTCCAGACATTTCAACAAGAACTTCAGTGAGGCATAAAAAATTTGGATAACAATATTCGCAAAGATATTTACAGAGGTCATGATTGTTTAAAAAAACATGAAGTTGTTGAAATAGAGAAATTTGAAGTGATTGCTATGAGAATAAAGTAAATTCTAAACAGCAAAGTATTATCTAAATTTTTAGACAAACTTTACTGATATATTTAGTAACATTAATAATTTATACATTATTAGAATTGTAAACAATTTAATTGAATTTAGCCTCAGAGGGCAGAAAGGGCCGGAATATATATAAAAAAAAAAAAAAATTTAATTGAATGGCCGATTTAAATTCACTGGAGGTACTTACATGAACCTTTCAGTTCGATTTCGTCCGTTAACACCAAGGATATTTATCATCAATTGATATTTCTAGGAATATCAGTATTTATATTTTCGTTAAAAAAATGTATGTAGTCGTTTATTAAAATAGTAATTTAAATGTAAATATACTCAAAACAAATTTTTCAAAAATTTGGAGGTAACATATTAATAGTCAAATATTACCTGCACGTTTACCATCGATTTTTTCAAGACTATTAGTATAGATTGACGATTAATCTTGACCAATGGATAGCATTCATAAGCATGATGATTTTTAAATATAGCAAAAAGTGTAGGGCATAAAAACTATTATAAATAAAAAAATTTCGAAACAAATTCCAGACTGATATATGACATCCTTTTTTAAATACCAATTATTATTAAAGCTCCCAAAATAGCAAGATATTACTGTCGTTCTTGTTTTAGAAATATCCATAATTTTATGAGGCATAAATTAATAATATTCTTTTGCTCGTTTAGTATTTTTATATTAGCCATATGTTTAATTTCTAACTTTCGAAACATACGAAAGCGACGTATTTGAACACGTAAATCAAGCATGGTTATATTTTGATTAATTCAAAATCCATATGACGAAATAATTTTACAATAACTATACTTACTAAATTGTAATTTTGGTACTTTAATAATGTAGATATTAATTAAATATTGACACTTTAGGTGGCATAATATTATAATTAATAAAAAAGTTTCGTAGATTCAACATCTTTATGAACAAAGAGTGAAATAAATCTTAGAACTTTCTGCTAATCAGCAGATGACCCGTTTTACGGAAGGCAAAAGACGTCCGCAAAGTTTTACGAAACTTAATTATCATTAGGAATTTTTGCGTATTAATTCCGAAAGGTTTATATAACTGTCTAACGATTTAAATTTGCACACCATTAAAGTCCAAAACAGGTTATTTAAAATGCGAAAGCCATCTGTTAAATTTTGCAATTCGTCCCATTCAGACGATCCTTTCGCACTTTCGTTTTCAAACGCAGGTCATCAAAAAGTATAGGATTTATGTGGTGAACATTCTTGCGGTTAAAACGTACCTAATCGAGTTCTTAAAAGTTAAATATCATATATTTCGAATTCTTATTTCATAAACTATAATTTCGCGGCCAGTACAGAAGATTATGACATTTACTAAATCTAAAATTTTCCAAAAAGAATTCTGGTATGTCCCCTAAAAATGTTCATAATATCAATCCCAAGATTACAAGTTGCTCATTGCTGATGAGTATTAATGACTTCATTTATGGAAATCATCGAGCCATCACTCTTCTGAATAGCTAACGAAGAATACAAAATAAATTGCATGGCTTTATTCAGTAATTAATCACTGTTTCACAAATGTGAACTTAATTCAACCGCTCATTATTCACAAAGAAAGTCAACTGGAATTTCAGGAAAATCAAATTAAATAAATCTCAAAATAGCCCGGATATCATCTGAAAGAATGAAATGTTGAAATGATCTCGGGAATTTTGAAATTTAAACACGTAAATAAGAGGACCGTCAAATTGAATCATAATTTCACATCTACTTAGCGGAACGACCCCGTCGCTAATTATTTCCTGAAAACGAATCTTCAGCTTTCACTCACCTGCGTGCCGCGATGTCCTCCCGCAGCTTATGCTTCTTCTTCTCCCGCGTCGATCTCTTCGTCCAAGACTCGATAAAAAATCGGTTATCCGTTCGTATGGATATCGGAGTGCTTGCGCATGATTTCCGGGGAAAGTAGATTTCTGTCAGGAATTTCAAGAATTAATTCCAAGTGAGTATTTTGGGAATCCCAATCCAAATTCGTCAACTGCCTGTTCCTAATCGATTGCCTACCATCCTCGTCAATCTACGACTTTCAATCGATCTGTCGATATTATCGTTATTATCAATTTTTGGGAATTGATCCTTGTTGATTTTCTCCAATTTTAAGTTTTGTCGACACGTCTACTTCAAATTTTGACAGAAGCACGTGGAGATTTCGAGGATGGTTTGAAAAATCGTGGTCTCGTCTGATTACGATTTACAAGCGAACATTTCTTTAGAAAATGTACGTCTATTCGATTATCAATTACTAAGGCGTTGCACTTTCACATTTTAAATTTCACTCCAAGACACTTTTTTAAACAACATCTACGTTTAAATCTGTTGACGTTTGCTTCACGCCGATCGTGCGTTTAATGTCGTCGTTGGTTTTTATATAAAATTTTTGTATTCCTAATAGATTTTGTTAGTTTTTTTTTAATCCGGTCACTGCAAAAGGACTGTCGATTGTGACGCGTTTGAAGAAAAAAAGGTCGAAAGTTGCACTCGCGCACACCGTGCTCGGGATAAGCGGCACTCAGGTTCGGCGACCTCCTTGCAAGGAGGCGATCGTAAGACTGAAGTAGAAGGCGACTGGAAGCTAACCGAGTGCGTGAGCTCCTTATCCCTTCTGTTGGACCGATTGGTTCTCTCTCTTTCATTGTCAAAAGAGATTCATCCCAAAATTTCATTATCATGGCGACATAATTGTCTGGTGGGGTTACCAGGCACCAATGACATTCCTTTAAATGGAAATTTACTATCACTTTGGACTGAATTATATTGTAAACAATCGCACGAAATGTTTTTATTACCAGCGTTACAAAATCTCAGTCAATATTGAATTTCTAACATTTCTGTCCACGGTAGCAATTAGAGTACTCGTTTTTTGAAGAGTTGCTTCACAATGCTACGAGTAGATTTCGTCAGAATCTAAAATTGAGTCTATTATAGGTTATAGAAATAAATGGAAAGATTATGGCCTACTAGAAAATAATGTGCAAATGCACAACTTTTGGATCTTTGCATCTCAAACGACTTACCGTCAATGTTCAGTTAACATTTTCAACAAATTATCAAAAATTGATTCAACCATTACTAATATAGTTGGTTAGGAATGTTAATTTGCGTACAACTGGAGAACTCTTCTCGCAATTTCAATAACAATTCATGGATGTTGGACTAAAGTACAGCAACTTACGACAAAAGCGTTTTTCATAATGTTTTACATAATTAAAACTCTAGTGATGTCGTCATAATGTACTCGGCGTTCTAATTCATTTATTTTCTAATCATAGAATGATATTGCATTTATACTGTTTGACATTATTTTCCATGAACTCAATTTTCGGGTCTATTCACAAGTGAACTCCATGGGAGCCTATTTTAATAAAATAAATTTGTTTTCTCTATCATGTCAATATGCAAGGTTCCTCACTCCCGAAAAATATCGTACAGAGATTTGATGTATGTGACATGAAACCTAATGGACGTTCGAAAAATCCAGATATCGATATCTAATGGATATCCGGAAGAGTAAACATGGATGCTTTCACATACATTACAACCCCACATACTGATGTCAGGGGCAAACGCAAGATTACAGGAGAAATAATGAAGTATAATGTACAAGATTAAAATATCAGAGTTAAGTATACATAAGGATACCTGATCATTTTTGTTTAGTTCCATCTACTTCATCATAAAATAAAATTATTTCATTATATTACTCATACAAAATTATTAATTGAATTCATGGTATTTTCAAAGGGCAGGTACATTACCGATTATTTATATAGATCGGAAGAAAACTATTCGTTAAACAGTCATTAATTATCTATGTATCTTAATAAATCTCAACCAATTTTATTACGCATGTTAATATTTTAATTTGTCATAATTATTTTAATCTAACGTAAAAAACTTGTGTGTCGTGTTTGCAATGAAGAATAATTTGTATTTTTTTTTTAAATAATTTGAATCGTCTGATTGATGAAAATGACACATGTCAATCATTTTTCCATCTTTTTCCAAAATGTAACAAAAATAAATTAAGACTGAACTCAAGGTATTCAATACGCCGGGACTTCACCGTAGGACCTTATGATAACCGGTGTTAATAGGACTTTATGGTAATCGGAATAAATTCATAGTAACTTTATATTCGAACATTCTGGTAAGTGTTAATAATGTATTGAAATACACGAATACAAGAAAGGAAGGTGTTTTATTAAAAGAAACATTATAATTAGTTGATATACGACGATTTTAACCAAAATATAACCTAATAGCAAATTCGGTATTAAATGAAAAAAAAATGAATATTATTGAACGAGTTGTACATGGAGTTTCTATGACTATCATCGATGACCTGTGGTTGCATATTCTCGGAAGTTACATGAATTGTTTTGTATTAGTCTATAAACTTAGTGACGATATAAACTTGAGTAACTTAACTTAATTTTATGTTTGCCTTTAAAAATTGAATTTATTAAAACAAACAATTTTTTTTATTTCACATATCGTCGAAGTTAATTTTCAAAATATTGATTACCTAACTATGTTTTCGCGACCATTATTGTTACTACTCTTTTTGGGAACTCTCCAAATAATTTCACTAAAAATGAAAAATAATTGTTTATAACTTTCTTGTAAACGGGAAATAACAGAATGGTATTTAGAACATCATTTTGAATATGAAATAAATTCATTTGAGTATGAAACGGAGACTTTGATTTCATTATTTTATTAATTATTTGATTTAATTATAATTCAAAAAATTCTAAATATTAAATTTGCCTAATGCACTATTTCTAAATAAAAGTCACGTCGTATAGTTGTACCATGATGTTAAGAGTACTGTTCTTATATCCTCCCCATTTGATTTGTCAATTGAGTGCCCGAGTGTACTAACAACCTAGGGGCTCGAGTAGCGGATGGGGCAGTAGAAAAAGTCAGAAAAAATGAAATGTACCCCAATGGATTTTGAAAATACTATCATGTAGAGAGTGTAAAAACACACATTTCGTACATGATAATATTTTTCAAAATCCATTTCGGTACATTTCATTTTTTCTGACTTTTTCTACTGTCCCATCTGCTCGTTCGAGTACCTAGGTTGTTATTGCACCCGGGCACTTAATTGTAACAAAATCGAATTTAAGTTGTAACAAGGTTTGATTAAGTAAAATAAAATGGTAAAAGCGTATGTGCTAATATACATGAAAAAATATTCTTTGAAAAAATATCCATACTGTCTGGTTTCAATAGGAAATACTCAGAAAAATGAAGAAGTTTTCTAAATTTTCATGAAATAATTGAAATTCCTGTGCTCAAATTGCCTCAACAGTATACGAATTTTTTCGGTAAAACGATGAAAATATCAGCATTATACGAGTATATGTCATTGAAATCAGATAGTATGGGAATTTTTTCAAGGAAAATTTTCTCGGTGTTTTTAAATCTGAGAAATAACTAGATAATAACTTTTAAAGATTTCAATACTGAATTTTACATCTTGGTATGCTATTATAACGACCTACTACAACTGTACCAATTCTTTTGAATAATTTATTTCCGCCAAACCATTAGAGATCCTATAATGTCGTCAAGAGGGTTACATTATGCATAAACAGAAGTAGTTTTGTAAATGTTTTTCAAAATTTTAAAGATCAGTGCAGTTGTATTTCTTTAATGTTCAAAAAAATTTTCATTGAAATTGACATGTTAGATTTTTATTAAGTATTCTCACGAGAAAGTATGTTAAAAACCTTTAAAAAAAATATTCCTTTAACAAATAAAAAAAAATCATATAATATATCAAAATTGTAAAAATCAATTTTCTTGAATACCAGAAATAAAAAGCAATTTAAATTATTTTTTATCTCCTGAAACTTTAGTACCAATGATCATTTTTATCATCCCAAACGTTAGGGTTTCAGGTAGTAATCTTTGGCGTGGAATGCACCATATTAGAAATAACATTCGTTCAACATACACGGAAAATACCCACTTTTGAGTCAGTAAAGGTATGTGTCCGCCATCACTACTTACATTGATAACACAACTGACAATTACAAATATATTATATACCGAATCTTGATGACCTCATATTATTACAGAATAATTGCATTCGTACATGGAGAACAAATTCTAACAATTCTATACTCCCAGAGTGAAAATTGCAAATTCGCATCTCTACTACATCTATTATATTAACCCTTTGAGGCATACATTTTTCTTTATGTTGAATTGACTTGAAATTTGTCACTAGGGGTTTTTTGGGATCGCAGATTACGAATCCGGTGTAAAAATGTCAAAATTCAAAATTGCGGATTCAATATGGCATATTTGTTGCATATTTACATCGTGAAAGCCGTCATTTTGAATTTTATAAAACCAACATCGGATTCGTAATCAGCGACCTAAAAACCCCTAAAAGCAGCGTTTCTTTCGAAAAAATCGTGTTTTTTTCATGCTTTTTTATTTATAGATGATACACAATAAACCATTACATCTTATAAACTGCGTTTATACATTCTTCTATCACCATAGTACCAGAAAATACCAAACAAAAACCGATTGAAATGCGTTAACTGAAATTTAAATGAGCAAAATCAAAGAAATCGAGGTGGTAACGTAGGTTACCACTATACCGTAAAGGGTTAAATATGTATTCGTAAATAATTAACTTCATAATTCTACGATAAAAAAAAATTACTATGAAGGTAAACATTTACAAATATACGAGTCCGGTAGTAAGTACTTTACAAAATAGGATGGTCCTTATTAGAGTCATATAGAAAAAAAATGTAAGTTATGTTTAGTGACCTCTGCATACTTTTCTGTTAATTCATATATTTAAAAATTATTTAATATATACTCAATTAACGTATCAATTACAACCCGGAAATAACATTTATACCTAAAACTACACATGTTTTCATATTCACGTAACTTATTTGAATCTAATACATAGTAGGAATTGCAATTTGAAGCGCAATAAAATTTTGATGTAACATGTGGTGACAAACCTGCTTCGTGGCAACATTTTATTAATGCAAAAATTAGATTAACATAAATGTAACGTATTCCATAACCAGATTCTTTGCTTTGGTGTCACATTATGTTCCTGAACTGTTACGAGGTGCAGTAAAATACGACATTAAAATTCTTTAGTCTGCAAGTATTAACCATCTAACACAACTATAGGTTTCATACAGACTACAATCGTTTTGTTAACCATGTGAAAATATATGTGCGTTTTAAAAAAATACGAATCACCACGTAGAAATTGTTTTATATTTCTATTCTCTTAAATCTTTTCAATTACACTTATTTGTAAGATTCTGATATAGATTACGGTAATACTGATGATTTTTATATATATAGATTTTTATATTCGAAAATGATGATTTGATCAGGCATGTAAATGATTTTGATCTCAAAGCTGAAAAACTATAATTATCAGTTAAATTGTTCCGTAAATTATTTACTGAATTCCTGAATAATTTGGCTTAGTTTGTAGCTTCGTGACAAACAATATGAACTTCAAATATATACTAAAAAAGAAGGTTCTTCATTTAAAAGGTTCTACATTTGCAGTTCAATATGGTAAAATTCTATCAGGATGACAATTTTTAAATAAATTTCATCAATGAAACTAACATTCAAAGTATGAATTGCAATATCAGCTTCCTAATCCAACTATTTTAAATGAAGATTAAAAATATACTTATTTATTAAATGAAGATTAGAATTTCGAAATCTCAATAGTTCATCAGTTCAAATTTATATGAACGCCATTATTACCTACAAAATCTATACATTATTCCGAAAATTAATGAACGGTACTGTAACTATGACGGTTACATACAAGAGCTTATTACTTGCTGTTATCAGTGTATCGAAGTATAAACGACAACAATTTATGGGTATAAAGGAATCGAACAAAGGTTTAATCGCACAGGTCAGGAGCGATGTTTGAACTATGCGTGGGGTACGCTTTTACCCTGTTTTCTTACTTTTCTACTAAAAGTGTCTAGTACTAGATTATATTGTTGCAATAATTCGTACTAAATTACACTTCAATAATTGCTCCAAGATTTAAGTCCGTCAACCATAAGTGAACCGTGATAAAATTGTTTCGTTTTATCATTTTTCATCGATCTATTACAAGTCGCGCTATTCGCCGCTAAACTCGTTTTCAAATCGACTGGACTAAAGACTGATTGCATGGAAAGAAATTAAGAAAAACAAATGCAGAAACAAATTACAACGCTTTACTCATGCGTCGGAATTAGGCGTAGTCGCTATTATCACAATGCCTGACATTTATCTCGCGTCGATTCTACCAATGTTCTACTACATTAAAACCTATTCTACAGTTGATTCGATATACAGATCTCCGTCACAGGCAATCTAGTTTAAAACTAGACATTATGCTCTTTTCTTAATAAAGATTTCTGTCATAAGTGGGCTGCTAATAATTCGAACTCGTTTCCTGATGTAATTCAATTTTATGTCTTGCATACATTGATTAATTAATTTCCAACTGATTTCTGCACATTTATTTCCGACGTACTTATCTGTATTCTGAGCTATGAACATTGACAAAGTGTATAATATAACTAACTTTGTAGCACTTAATTTCAATTGATTATAATAATATTGTTCACTGTAGAAAGTACGTCGTGTAAGATAAAGTTTTTAAAAGTTATCCTTTTTTATTACATATAATATAAATAATAATAATAATAAACATAATCAGATCAATTAATTTTACCAAATTATTTACATTCAAATATTTCATGAATATTGCTGGTATTGTATTCCTGCTAAATTGCTATAACAGCTACAAAAGTGTCCCTATGAGTATTTTAAAAATATTTGTTGCTAAAAAGCAGTTTGCTTTTATGTTGGATAAGTCTAACATGAGGTAAAATAATGTAGATTCCACAATTACTTCGCGTTTTTGCCTAGTTAATAATTTAGTTTTTCAAAATTCCTACAGTTACAATAACGAAATTGCAACTAAAATCCGAAGTAAAGAGAAACGACACCACGCAGCACATTTAAATAATATTACAAATTTGCATTTTAGAAAGATTACACCAAAATTGTACTTTATTCACTTCCACTAATTTCCTACTACTTGATTGTTTAATGTGTAAATCAAATTAAACAATAAAAATTGTTGTAATGCGGTTTAGCTCACGAAACTATGTAAATGACCTTTTGCAGCTTAATATGAACCAAAATGCAGGACAAATTTTGTTTGCCAAAGCCATAAACCTGATAGACACGTCATCTAGCGTTAAGTAGAATTTTCTTTTTGACGTGGTCGAGTTCATTTAGTTACATCTGTTTACCGCTTAGTGGTTTTGCTTATTAGTAGTCTTTTTTGCAAATGATAGAATTAGAACTTATTTGCACTTGCATATAACCGAGTTTATTCACTGAAGATTCGGCTTCAGAAACGTGCCGGTGTACGAGCCTTATACATATAATATTTTGGTGAAGGTCATTTAAGTTTCATCTTGAAATTACCTTTATCAAAATATCGGTTATATCATATTCAGAATTAAAATTCCCTGCTCTTTCCACATCCATAAAAAATAGGGGTTCCTGTTAAAAAAAATTAACTTGACCTTGAAATAACCGTCAAGGTCAATATAATATATAAGTTTTATTGCTTTGTGAAAAGCTGCAATTCAAACCAAATTTGTTGCTTTTAAATATTTTAAGCATGTAGCTTAGTTTCATTTATAAGATCCAAGGTCAAAATTTCAGTTTGTTTCAGGGAAGTTTCTTTCTTCAACAAATTCAACAATTCATTATAGATGAATATATACTTAATAAAAAAACGTTTAAAACTTATATCAATGTATGGTTCGTTATAAAATCAGTGTCTCCAAATGAATCATTTAACATCTTATTCATTGAAATCCACTAATTGATTTACATTTCATTCTCCTTAATTTATCGTCTAAATCTCTGCCAATTACTTGGGACTTTTTTAATTAATATACATATGTATCTTAATATCAGTTTGTATCAATCGCACCAGCAGAACATATCAATTAATTCCTCGCTCATCGAATTCTATCAAACGATCTATATCTCTCAAAATTAATAGCGGTATAACGATTAGTTTTCATCCTATTTATTTTATTTATTAATTATCACTACTTTATGATCTGTAAGACCGGACGACCAAAAATAATTAACCGATCAAACGAACTTAGCTGTTGTGAATTTCAAGTTCACCTCTATAGCCATTTATGCATATTGCCCGCATGTTTAAAATAATTGATTTTCAAAGGACAAATTAATATGCATAAAAAGTAAAAAAAATAAATCACACCACAAATACCATTCGTAAATCTCCAAAATCCTGTAACATTTCTTGTTTAAAATTGAAATATATATGATGTTATCTTTATTATATGAAGGGGGATATATTGATACTTGTATAAATTTTCCAGCTATTTATGCGGAATTGATATAATGGATAATTTCAGTAAAATATTGAAATAAGAAAAATATATTGTAAAACTGTGCAAACATTTAAATAATGTCAACAACTGTGACCTGCATTTTTATTTTTTAAAACCTATCACTATCAAATAAATCCTATTTTTGTAAGGAACAATAAGGAGGGATCGCTGTTTTCTGTGACATTAAACTTGTTTTAATTTATAATACTTTTCTATCTGGAGAAAATTTGTTGATTCATCTTTTTGTTCCGAGTACCTGTATTCTGCCGACGCGCGTGCCCAATATCTTCAAAAAGTCTAAAATGGTTTGAAGTGGAGATACCGATAAAAGAGAAATTATTCGTTAACGAAAACGTCTGCATATTCGAAACGGAAATATTCGAAAACGGAGTAATCGTTGAAGAGGATTCGACTGTAGTTGAATCCACCAACGGAGACGGTTATATCAAGACGAGTGCTGCCGAATAATTTCGAAGATACCAGAATAGCCACATTATTAGAAAGATCCGTAACTTAAAATGGAAAAAAAAAGTGTTAAATTAAAGCCGAATACAGGCTTAATTCAAGATGCAACAAAAAGAAAAACAATTAGAAAAGGACATATTTATAGCTTATTTTAAGACCATTTGAAATGGAACAATTTAAGACTTTTTGTTACAGTGTACTTAACACGACACATTTTATTCTAACTAACAAAAATGTGATTTACGATTAATAAATGCACAATTTAATGCATCAAATGCATATGAGAATGAAATACGTGCTTTAACGAATCTTGATACTGTGCACATATTTTAAGAAGCAAAAAATATAGTTTTCTCAACAACTTTTTGGTCGCTCCGACAAAAACTACATGATTGTTTCATAAAAAAAAAATTACGGGTCTTTTCATTCTGTATAGAGCCGGAAAAAGGATTGTTTTTGCTAAAACAATATGCAGTACTGGATGGGAAAAACTTCCGGAACGAAGATATATCTCAGCGGATGTGCATTTTCGAGGAAAACATTTCAGACAAAAGTTTAAGGATTTCTCCCCGGCTATTCAATGGTACCATTGAAATTGACTTTGAAAATGACCTTGACGGTTATGTCAAGGTCAAGTTAATTTTTTTTAATAGGAACCCCTATTTTTTATGGATTAGAAAATAGTGGGAAATTTTACGTCTGAATATGATATAACCAATATTTTAATCAAGGTCATTTCACCCTGAAACTTAAATGTTCCAGTAACGGCGAACTGTCTCAGCTGGAGTGTATTTTCGGAGAAAATGTTTCCGACAAAAGTTTAAGGATTTCTCCCCAGCTATTCAATGATATAATTGAAATTGACCTTGAATATGACTTTGACGCTTATTTCAAGGTAACGATTATTTTTTTAAATGGGAAGCCCCACTTTCTTTTACGGATTCGGAAAGAGCGAGGAATTTTAAGTCTGAATATGATATAACCCATATTTTGATCAAGGTCATATCAAGGTGAAACGTAAACGTTCCATAACGGCAAGTTATCTGAGCGGGAGTGCATTTTCGGGGAAAATGTTTCAGATAAAAGTTTAAGGATTTTTCCGTATCCATCTAATGGGGATTTTAAGTTTGATCTCGGTTATTATTTGGAAGGTCATTTCAAGGTCAAGTTCAATTTTTCAAATGGAAACCACTGTTTTTTATGGCGAATTTCCAAAGTGGGAAAATTTCATGTTTCGGACATGAGCTTCAATATACCTTTTAAGTCAGAGTCAAAATCATTTCAAGGTGAATATCTCATAAATTCCTGTAAGGAATTTATATTTATAATACGGACGTGAAATTTCCTGCTCTTTCCGAAACTAGGAAAAAAATGGGGGTTTCGATTTAAAAAAATAAGCTTGACCGTGAAATCACCATCAATGTCATTTTCATTGATACCATTGAATAGACGGGGCGAAATCCTTAAACTTTTGTCTGAAACATTTTCCCCAAAAATACACTCCCGCTGAGATGATTCGCCGTTACTGGAACTCAGTTAATTTTCACCTTGAATATACGTTTCGGACCAAACATGGACTAATCAGGAGGAATATAAAGTCGAACTAATAAATTCGAAATGAGACCTAGGTCATGTTCGATCACTGTTATATACTTTTTAAGTAGATGGTGGGGAGTAACATTTGAAATTCATTATCGAAAACAAATCATCTTATATAGAATTTAAATTCTGGTAATCTTCAATTTTGTTTAAGGATTTGTTTTGTAGCTTAATATGCATAATTTCCGAAATTCTCCTGTTGGAAACGTAAACTTGTGTCTACAATTTGTGCATTTTCCCAATTAAAAACATGCAGTATCTAGTCGGCTTTCTATTATCACCGAATTGCGTTTTGAAGGCCTACGGATGACAGATTTATATCTGTTAACTCCGACTTTTAAGCTTCTTTTAGTTTCACCCACATATTCCTGGTAGAAATTTAGTCTAGTTTTAAACTGTATACAGTAAAATTTCCACAAAGTGAAATAATAACTAGCCACAAATCAGTAAATCAGATTTAGTTACAGAACTGTCTATTAGATAGAAATAAATGGATTGAAGCTGTCCACATATTTATCTAAAAAGATCTACCTAATAACTGTTCAGAAAAGTTATTTAAATTATTATGCAAATATCTTATCTGATTAGTGTATAATAAAATTATATCCCTTATGCCAACATTGTCGGCCCTTGGGTCAAAAACGAATGTGCACACGAAATGCAGGGTTGGGATATTTTTATGATTGTTATAAGTAATACATCAATCCCGTGTTGTATTATTCAGACTATACAATTCTAATGCAGGTAATACTAATATATGAAAATGTGATGAAATATCAATTAATCTTAAATATTTTTAAAATATTAACAAAATATTTGAGAAATATATCTTAATACTACAACTATTTTCTTCACCTTTAGCGCAAGAATTTTGTGCCGACAAATATTCTTTCGATGAGAAAAAAATGTTAATAAAAAAGTATACCCGATTTTTTGTGTTTTTTTCTCACATTTAAATCGCTATATTTAATTTTGTCATTAAGATAATTCAATTTCAACAACACCATCGAAATAAACAATCTCGAAAATAGCAAGACACGTGCGTTTCAATTTTTTTGAACTTTAATTTTCATACGAAATACTCAATTGAAATTGAAGTGCAAAAAGTGTTCTTCCCGGCTTTAATAGGTAAATAAGGACAGTGAAAAAAATCTAAAACTTATAGTAATAAACAAATTCAATATTCCAAGCGAAAAATACGACAGAACGTTAAAAAATTCATTACTAAATTTGAATCAAGGAAAGTTAAACCTACACGCAACATTGGAAGTGCAGAAAAATTGACTATGCAGATGAAGTGACCAATAATTGGCTTATCTTGTCACCAATTAGTTTCTGAAGCTGAGAAAATATTTGGCGACAGGTATTTTTAAATGTACGGGTTCCTTATCATGCAGATTGCTCGAAAAACGGGAATAATTCACGTTACCAATACCAATGTCATGAAAGTGTGCAACATTTCAGATAATCAATGCTACTGAAGTATCACAAATGACAACGATAATTGTTGTCCATCTCACATTGTCAATTGTAAATATGAATAGTAAAAACCTTTATTGTCATTAAGAATTACCTGCTACGAACAACCTTCATGGTTCATCAGTTTCATTTTTAAAAAAATAAGAATAGTCAACAAAATATCGCTCGTTTTCTGACGTAATGAATTGCAGGTTTACTAGGAAGACACTGCGAATTAAAAATGTTTCAATATACCCCGAACAATTAGTTTATTCTCCCCAAAAAGTAATTAATCAAGAAATAATTAAACGCCGTGCATCAAACGGGATTTATATTAATTAGGTTAATAATAAAAAAATGATAAGTTTGATAACCTTTTTAGCCCCTATTATTAATTTAATAATCGGCCTTGTTATCTTTTTGTGGTTGCAAAATATAACAAAGTAATAAATTATTATTAGGCATTTCGTACTATTTTGTTTCAATGAGTTATCGAATTTTTTAGGCATATATTATGATTTTCGTTTTTTGCACTTGTAGGTTAGGATATCTTAAAATTTTTACGCCATAGAGTAATTTTATACTACCAAATTTTGATTCAGCACATCGAAAATCCGTCGGAAAAATATACTCAGGTTTCTGATGAATGCGTTTGAACCCTTTAACGCAGAGGTGTGTTGGTTTTCTATACGGATATCAGTCTCGTAAATTTACTAGAAAATGGATAGGAAAGTTTCAAAAGATCCATTTCCGACTATTTTTGGGGTTGCTCTTTCAAAAGAGGTGAGTAAAATTTCGAAAAAATTATATTTACCCGTTCCTTTTTTCAAAAATACAAAATAAAGTCACGTTTTTGCAGGATAATTTTTCTTCAATTGCAATTTGTTATATCATATCGAATACTGAGCATCATATGAAGTATCAAAAACGTGTTCCCATTTTGTTCGTTTTCAATTTTGAACCCAAAATGGAGCCTATACCGTAAAAATATTTCCTCGAATTCGAGTGCAACTTGTTACACGGGGGTTTTTGGGATCGCTGATTATGAATCTGAAGTCAGATTCCAATAAAGAAAAAAGAATTGGAATTTCCAAATATATTATGAATTAGTAAACTCTGAACTTTCAAATGCAAAGGTCGATACAGAAAACTGGTGAAAAATTTGCCCACCAATCGAATATCGAGCAAATTGTGGAAAAATGGTCTTCCATTTTGTATCCGCCATTCTGAATTATTTGAATTATTAGCAAGAAAGTCGATCTTCCTTTGTATGACAAACAAAATTATTCCCTGGCAAAAACGTATCGGAATGACTAAAAAAAGCATTTTAAAGCTGACAAATAGCACCTTAATATTGTTCGTGACAAATTGCAAATAATAATTTTGTTGCACGACAAAAACTTACTGAATATGAATAAAAACAGTTTTTTTGTACTTTTCAGTTAGGATATTTCAAAAACTTGACGCGACAGAATAATTCTGTAACCAAATTTGGATTCAGAGCAGCGAAAACCTTTGAAAAAGTATAGTCCGATTTCTGGGTATAAATGTTGTTGGCCTGTGTAATCTTGCTTCATTTGTAAGTACAAATGGGGCTTGTAACCAAAATTTCAAACAAGTTATTTTAGGCAATCGGTAAAGCATTTTGTTATTATGTGATCAATACAAAGGTAATACCTGAACATCTTTAGACTATAAATATGGAATACTACGAAACCGTGAGATTAATTGGAGTATTGCCGAAATTGCATTCTCTCACTTTCAGATAATAAGCGTATCTAAGTACTCTCCCACGGCGTTGTAGATGATAGGCTCATTAAATTATACCCACTCGGAACAAAGTTGCTTAATATACGCCAGCATCAATGAAATTCACGAAATCGCTAATTCATGACGCCTTTTAACGACGAGATCACACGCTCGAAATAGACAATAAAACATTATAGACTTTTTACGAAAAGATCTGAAAGATATTCCATTACTTTCAAACAGAGTAACTGATATTTTCAGGATGCGCTCTACGGGTTTCAACGACCTTAGATAGGACGATCCACTTTTCTCAAGAACAAGGAAAGAATGAAGATTTTGCTGCAGATAACTTTGCCATCTAATTATAGGAGCAACGTTTTAAAAACAAGCACCTAAACTCTATCAAGAGCACTTATCTAAAATATTTGGTTAAATAACTAATCTATGAATTATAATTATATGCGTTATTATCGTTATCATATTACCATTATAAGAAAGACCATAAACAATAGTGTATCTTATAAACGGTCGATTTTCCCTACAAAATAATGTGTTTAATTATATTTACACTGTTGCTGACAAATCCAAATGAAAGGAGCATATGAAATAAATATAAATATCTTCTTTGGGACGCAAAATCCAATAATACACTTGCGTAAAGGTTTGGTACAAGTTTCTATAGATCCGCACTTCAACTTCATTTATGGATTGAAACGCCACCTAGCTTATTCGAACATAAATCCTTTTTTTCAATTTTCTCAAATGGTTCTCTTATATAAAATCAATTCATCTTAAGATCGCTATTTTTATAATTGGCCACCGTTGTTGGAATATTTTAAAATATGATAAAAATCCATCTTGAACTCTATTGTGCATTGTTGAAAAATTAACCTTTAATTTTTATGTAAATTATTACCACATTGTCACTGCAGGACTTGGATTATACTGCCATAACCATTAAATTAAGGTTAATATATTTTATTAACCTATAACAAATTTAATAATTTAATCAAATTTCTTTTGACCCATCGATGATTAATCCTTAATAAACAAATACTAAAAAATTAATATAATTTGTATAAAATAACAGAATTTTAGTAACTATAAGATTTTTAGAAATCTATAATAGGTTTATATTACGTTTATTGGTATCTCTTGATTGATTTCATCACTTCTTCATTAAAATATATAAGCTGTTTACGAAAAATTTGATTAATGAATATTTTTAAGTGGATATTTCTTAATATCCTTAGATGTTGTTATCACGGCACATTTCAAAAAGATCAAAAGATTTAGCTATAGACCTTCCTAAATCGTTGTGAATATTTACTTTCATTATGCGTTGTTGAAAACTTTTGTAGACACCTATTAAATGAAAGTACACGTGTAAAGCAACCAATTTGAGAATAATCATGTCTTCTTGGATGTTTCATTTATAATTGATATAATTTAATGTTAATTTTATTTAACAACCGTAACAGCTTTTAGTTGCATAATTAAGTGTAGTAACACGAAGTTCATTCAGGCAAATGAGACGTACAACCTGAAGACATGTAATCTACATACCCGTGCATTTAAAGTTTACGTGTCGAAAATATAACTCATTCACGTAACCCTTCCAAAAGATCAATGGATAATTTACGATAATGCGTGGGTGTGGCCTCAATTTGACCTGGACCTATGCTGTATGGTGACCCGAATTCCTTTCCGCGAGCATGCTGCAAGAAAAAAGTATCCTTGATTCCATACTTGATATCGAATTATAAATTTTGGGTCGTTGCATAATTCTTCGAAATGCACACGTTTGAAAATTGAAACAGGATGCCATTTTACGTTCATTAATCACATATCTGACTTTTATTGTGTTATCCATTCCGGATCATGGCTTCGTAACTTATTTTAATATCCGTTTTTAAAATCTTTTTATTTCAGTATTGACAGGTAACAAATGATATGTTAATGAATTATTGAAGTGGTTACGTTTTTTCCCATTGCAGAAGTGACTGTAAGGTTGTCTGATGCAATGTAAAGGTATATTGAAATATTAATGAAACTTTTTTTTACCACTACAATTAGATTATTTTTGTTTACCATTGAATTTGGTATCTGTTAAAATAATAAATCATATTTGTTGCCACGTAATACGTATTGTCAAGTGAAAATGTAACGTGTGAACTTTTATTACGTAAACCTAAAATCCACTTTTATTTTATTTCCATCTACTTCAACACTACTATTTATCTCGAATATAAATTAAAAAAAAAATTTATAAGGGTTACAAGGTTGACATAAATGAACCAACAAATTTTCTTCAAATTGTTTCAAATTTTAGTTAAAAAATGTCAATGTTGAAAGATTTGACCATTGTCGTATTGTTCCTAAATGATCACTTACATTGTCTTAAACTTATTGTATATTGTACTGTGTACAACAGTTGTTAATCATATTCACAGAATGCATCGATGCTAATATGCTGGAGTATGCTTTTCCCTAATCGGACCTAAACTTGTAGTGACTGAAGTATTTCATACATTTAAGAATAATGTGTTTTACGGAACCGAAAAGATTGACAACAACCTGCTCTCGAAATTAGTAATCATTTTCACTAATATCGAGTAAAATACTACCAATTTTATAGCCAAATTCAATTAATTCATTTTAGTATAAAGGTATTAAAGAATAACACGACTAATTTGAAATTAGTAGAACTTGTTTGTTGAATGAATAGTTTTTACTTTGTATTAGTAACTCCCCGACTTCTCACTTCATGAATGGGAGTTTTTTTACTAATCCAGATAAAAATAATCGCCATCGAATTAGTGATAAAAATTAAAAAAGCAGAACTAAATGTCAAAGTCTAAATGCAGTACATATTAATTATGGTCTGATATGTTGTTACTTGAACGAATGTATGTAATCATTGAAGTATATGGCGTTGATAATGAAGCGCTGTTACGTACAATTTCAACTACCCGTGTAATTGCCTGAAAACTGCAACTTCACATTCCTAAATAAGCTCAACAAAATTCTGAATCATGATGACCAACAATTAGAAATATTTCCTTTCACTTCTAAAAATGAACTATGTACATAATGCATTATCTGCGTTTTTTTTTTCATCAAAAAAATTTAATAGTACACGTATTTATGTGTTATTATAAAATTATAAAGAAGTAAAAATTGCAGATGCCATGGAAAATCTAATGGATAAAAGATAACAAATGTTGTGAATTGAGAAAGACATTAATTAAAATAACCATGTATATAAATTACGAACATTATATTTTAAAGTTTTTAGTGTTGTAATGAATAAATGACAGTTTCTTCATTGTAGCTTGAGGGGTAAAGCTAACCATATTTTTTCACAGCCGATAATATCAATTTTCCTTCTCTACGTTTTTCGCTGTTACGATGATGCAGCGAATATAGCGTTTTCGAAAGAGAAATGAGGATTTTACGAAATACTTGCTCAACCATCACGAAATTTATTCAAAAATTTTAGAGAGGAATTTGGACGGAATGTGTATGTCATTCTGTTACAATTGTTGCTTATACCGAAAACACTTTCAGAAAAATTCACCAACTTTTCACTTTCGTAATATTCAGAAAATAAATTTCATACGTATATTAATACTTTCTATATATCCAGTGATAATATTATGCAAACAAATGATTAGTGAATTTGGATAATCTTTTTTAAAAAATAGATATATATACATATTTATACAATAATCTCAATAAATACGCGAAATTATTTTTATCTACTTTGATTACATTGTATTATATTAATAAACATCTCATATATTAATAAATAGCAGAATAACCGTACAAATCATAATTTAGGATTAAGTTGAGATTAGTTAATTAAATAAACTAGCGTACATATATTTTGTTCACGTCAGTTATTGCATTATTTTCAACATTTGTTTGTAGCCTGTGCATCTTGAACAGAATTCTACAACGGAATTTTACGTTTAAAAACTAATCATAATGTCCTTATGAAATGTTATGTGTTATCAGGATTATCGTTATGTCGTTTTGAACGCAACTTATAATAATCGCAGTGATTATTTTTTTTTAATTATATAAGTCTTATGTAGTAAGTTTTGCCATAATTATAAACTGTTAATACTCTATGCAAATATTATATAAAACATCGATAAAAAAAACATCGCTAAGCTCATAATCGTTCAGACCCAGCTGTCTCGAAGAGAAAATTAAAACATTTTACAAAGTGATCCAGGATTATTATCCAAAGTTGCTCCACACGTTTTCAGCATATCTGCTGTTTGAATAAAGTTCGGAAAGTTCTGGACAGAAGCAGTCCTATATACACGTCGCACTATTTAACCGCTAAAAATTTACTTACACTGTTAGTTACAAACTGCATTTTCAGGTTCCGAAAACAGCCTGTCTAAATTCTTGATGCTTAGTTTTATTTCTGACTTGAACTCCTTTCACTTTCGCAAAATTCATCGATATGTCGTATAAGATGAAACTGGGTTCCACATAGTACGATATGAATGTTTATATTTCAAAATTGTGTAATCATGAACTAATCCGACATTAAAACGTTCAGTCGATACGATTTTGTTAACATTAAATTTACAGATTCGGCGTTTATAGAAGAAATCGTAAAAAAGTATCCAAATAAATGTGTAAAAAGTGATTGTAATAGATGAGTATTTATACCAATGGATATTGAATAATAAAAAATAGAAAATTCAATAACAACTGTAATAGAAAAATATAAAAATATGTACGTAAAACAACATACTTGCAAGGTTGATTAAAGTATATTCCAGTGGCAGTATTAGAATTATTAAACATATAGATTAGATATATAATGATATAGAGTTAAAAGTATATAAATCAAACGTAAATATACTATCCACTATTAAAAAATCTATACTAATTTGTTATAATATTTTTTATAAAATTATTTAATACTTTTACAAAAACGATACAGTGTAAAACATGATTTGAGAAGTCCAATACACAGTCAAATTAAACAATGAATGACATTAAATACAATTCGTTCAGATTGACAATTACGAAAATGTACGTGACACAATATTCTCAAAAATCTTTTCTAAATTTAGTCAACCTATATTGACTCTACGACATTCTTTCATAGGGTCACCTTCAGTTCTTGGAGGGCAAGAACATTGTGGAATGTGATAGTTCATTATACAGTTTGATCCAGCTCCACAGTATCCTTCTTCACAAGGATTAAAGCATTTGTTTTTCACGCATGATTCTTCTGGATCACAATCGAGATCAACTAAATACAAAGAAAGACAGAATGTCGTTAATTTTTATACACACGGTAAGACTTTATTGCTTAAAATGCATCATAAAACAATCATATGTAATATGAGTATTTTAAGGGGGTTGCGTCAGATTTCTATTAGTAATATTTTAAAATGTGCTTTAAAAGCCTCGAAACGGTGTACATCGTACAATTAAGAAAATATGAAACTTCCTCCAACATTCTTACTTTACCACTGATATATAAATATATGTCATAAATTATTTCCACGTGTAGCCACATTTAAGCCTTTATATGCAATTAATTATTGAAATTTTAGTTCATAAAATTATAATATTATAGATATTTTATACTTGCATGGCAAACATTACAAACGTTAAAATTAAAATACAGAATCATGTAAAAAAAGTTATTTCTGAATGATTTTTAAGAGATCTTACATTCGTCAGTCTCCCAGACATCTCGTTTATGAGACGGAACGAGACATATGAGAGACGAATCGTGCCAGCAGCACTGGGATATTTGGAAGATCAAAGAAAGACGTGGGAGAGACGAAGGAAAGATTTCGCAGGACGTTTCATAAATAAAAGAGAGATGTGTACAAAGTTGAAGTTTATTGAGAGATAATTAAGTGATCTCTGAGAGATGATCACGGGATGTTACAGTGATTTCTGCAAGATATTTGGAAGATAACTCAGAGCTCGTAAATTCATTCGCTTTTTTTCTGGGAATTCTGAAAAAACGAAATGAATACTAACGAGATATAAATTAAAAATAAATTTACGAAAACAATCTGAAAGAGCACATAGAGGGTTTATTTTATTTATTTTAAAAGAAGGTTCCACTTCAATCAACTGCTTGTGGAAATTCGATATTAAATGTAAAAAATGCCGCTTCTTCCATTAAAGAACAAAAAAACGTGAGCGATCGCGATTCCCACTATCGAACCGGCAGATCATTGTTTGGCAGTTTCGATCCAACCATATTATACCATGGGTCCAACCACCATAAACAGAATGTTGAATTGAAATTTTGAAATTAATAAAATATAACCTCCATGAGATATTTAAGCGCGTATTCATGTATTTCTATCTTATTTCTCGGGAATATTCATTTTGATTTTCAGAATTCCTAGAATAGTGAATGATTCGATGTGCCAGGATTTGCGGTAGGTTACAATTTTCAAATTTGTGATCTTCAACATTAATTTGGTCAAACATGATGCAGCAATTTCAATGCAGCGTTTTTTCCATCAGTTTGTTTCATTTTACTATTTATAAAGTATAGAAGTTTTATTCTCTTTCATTCTGACGTCACCGGGTTATTTCTCAAATATCTTGCAGAAATCACTGTAACATCCCGTGATCATCTCTCCGAGATGACTAATAACCTCTCAATAAACTTCAACAATCTTGTAAATATCTCTCTTTCATCTCTGAAACGTCTTTCGACATCATTCGTTCGTATCTCCGACGTCTTTTTTGTGTCTTTCAAGAATCCTGTGCTAAGGGCATACAGTAAAACCCATCTTACTTGAACACTCGCTTTCTTGCGAACACCCCGTCTATTTGAACAAAATAACCTCGTTTATTTGAACGATTTCTACTTCCCCTTACCCCCACAACTCGCTCTTTCGCGGATGCAAATTCCAATGAGCGTGCGCTACTCACGCCGGACGGGTATTTTGCGCGAGTAGTGGGGATAACTGTAAGCGTTCAAATAAACAGGGTTGAAGGGGAAATGCTGGCTCGACCCTGTTCAAGTAAGAGGGGTTTTACTGTACTTGATCTCCCTTGTGTCTCGTTGCGTCTCATAAACGAGATGTCTGCGAGACAGACGAGTATGAGATCTTTCAAAGATCTTTCACAGATAATTTTTTTACTGCCGCCATCTAAATATAGCCATATTGAAAATCAATTTTTCCCATTTTAGAGTCCTAGGACACAAAATTTTTACCTCATAATGATCTATCTATCAGCTTTTGGTGAAGAGTTGTTTGATAATACAACGTACAAAAATTCATGATAAAAAGATCGGAATTTTTGGGAAAAAAGAAAGTGTTTTCTTCCGACTACATTTCTTAATACGTTAATAATCCATAATAATTGAGAGCCAAAAATGTGACACAAAAAGGCGTACGTCTGGAATTTAATAGATTAAGAAATTGTAAAAAAATGCTACGCTGCATTTGAATATGCTTTGAAAAATATGAAATGGTCATATTTTCTGCAAAAACCAAAGTTATAATAGATTTTTTTAAACATTTGAATATATTATTCCATGCAGCAATGCATATGAAACACTTTTTATAAATTTAGTTAATCAAAAATTAAATATGAAACAATATGTAAAACATACTTATTAATCATTGTCTATATATTACGAGTAAATCGTAGCTAAGAAATAGTAACTAAGGCCAGTCGTTAAACTTTTAAAATATTTTCATTAAAATATATACATAATATATATACATAAATAGTATTGAAACATAGAAAATATGTTTACATATTGGACAACAATTTTGAACGAATTCAACGGGTCAAATATTTCAGTAAACGAATAGTTCTTTCTCTAATATTTTGATTACTTTATAGTGCGCTGTATACTATTTATAAAATAAAAAAATCTCTTTGTTTTTTGAAAAATTACCTGAATTACTTACCTTTGCATTCTTTTGCGTGAGATATCATAAAAAGTGCGACGAGTGATACCAAAATAAGTAACCCTTTCATAGCTCAATCTGAAAATAAATTAAAGTACATTTTTATGCAATCTGTTTTTCAATACATTAGCTCCGAAATAACTACAAATGTACCGGTTTAATATGATTTTGATGCACTAAATATTAAATTTTCACTTATCCACTTGTTTTTCCAGATAAGAACTGACAACTTCAAAGATCGCAGAAATAATAAACAGAAATAAAGTCTCTAATAGAGTCCTCTATGTTTATAAACTGTGCATGCAATAAAAACATGTACATGTAATGTAATAATCGATCATGAAATTCAAATAAGGAAGTAGATTAACGTTTAGCAATTTCGAATTCAAATGTATAATTTCCATTTGTTGTATGAATGTACGTCTTGTCCAAAAAGAATTAAATAATAAAAAAATTAGGTCAGTCTATTTTAATATATTATCTTTATTATAATTGTTAGTTATCGTTATTAGTTGTTATCTTATAGAGAAAGTGAAACTGTTTTTAGTCGCAACAGAATCCAGTTAATAAAATATTATGTTCACATAACTATTTTCATTTTCATTTTATAAACACACTGTTGTTTAGTAAATTCACTACTTCTTATGTATTATTTACATCTTAATCTATATTATAATTATAATTCCACTTCATGCTTGTAGAAATGTATAATATGTCCGTTTTATTTCTATTTTACGTTGTTCGGGTATTATTTTTAAATTATTACATTCCATTCTTATAATCGATTTATAGTTGTCAATGCAATCTAATTAATTACGTGTTATCAGAAACTAGACTTCGACTGACTGACAATAACGATCTCGGCAAATGACGTTAATAAAGTATACCTGTCGACTAATTATGTGGACCATGCGAAACACGACTTATGTTATAAAAAATACTCTAAAAGTGACAGATGATAAATTAGATAAATTCAGACATATGCAATTTATCTATGATATCTATCTATGATAAGACATTAACGTTTATTTTTTAAACCATTAAAATTGTTGTACATGCTACCGCGCACGTATTGTGAATGGAATTTTAAAGTAAATTTTTATTTCGCAATAATTATGTGTATCAATGAATTTTCAGGCTTTACGGACAATGCATAATATTTTCAATAAATACAGTTGACTAAATTATAAATTATCTTCAGTTTCGTTGAATTTACATAGCATTTATAAATATACTGAATATTATTTTTGCTTTTCGTTAATAATATTTGTATTTTTAAATAATGAAATACAAACAATGTGCACTCTCATCAACGTTTATGTGTACTATTTAATTTTATACAAAATAATACAACTTTTCATGACTGTTGGCATGAAATTTCAATCAATAACGGATAAATAACGCAAGTATATAATGCAGTAGTGAACAACGTATGTGTTACGATTACAACTAGTGTCCAAAACTTGAAGTCCAAAAAGTAGTACTACACATTTAAGCGGGTAAGCCACTATAACGCATTAAAAATACACTGAATTTTCGGGATTTTTTTTTTTACTGAATGAACAGGTTATAAAAAAATTTTAAAAGTAGGTTTTATAATGCTGTCGTTTATGTAAAAAACTTTATTTTTCAACTATTATCATGACAAAATGGCAGCTCTGCTTTTCGAAGGCGCCTTTTTTAAGGAGGTCCACCTCCTTAATTTTTTATCTGAAAAAAAAAACCTAAATTGTTTAGTTTCTATATGTAAACAGCTATAGACAAACGTAGGATATTTTCCATATTTTGATTTTTCTTAAAATGGTGTGGGTTTGAAAAAGTTCAATTCTGAAGCAAAAATATCAGAAAATAGTTTATAAAAAAAACTAAGCAATATAGAAAAAATCCTCGTCGAAAAGTTCGTCGATAGACAATGGCATATTCAATATATTATCAAAATGTCACATCGATTGTTGAAGATTTCCTCGAGTTTAAAGTCTAAGATATTTTAAACATTAAGTCTACTCATCTCAAAAAAATGACATTTCGAAAAAAACGGTTTTAAGAACTAAAGACCAAAGACAAAATTTCTATATGTTTTGTTCTTCGCAGAAGATCTACCTTTTATTTTGTAATATGTAATTGTAATTAATCCAACGGCTCGTAGGGATTCCCCAGTGCACCCGGTAACAAAAATGACAAATAATATATATCATACCGACGGTTATGTATTATTTAAATGTTTACCGCTATTACACGTTAAAAATCGAAGTATTCATTTTTTTTAATTAAACATCGATTTTCTGAAAAGCGGCAGAAAAAGAAAAGTATGCAGATTCAAGCTGTGAAGGAATTTTTGAAGTGACAGAACTTTTGGGTTGAAATATGTTAAGGAACACCGTGATATTATTTTCAAGACCCTAAAATACCTTTTAAGCGTAAAAACGAATTTTGGAAATTTCAAAATTATATACTGGTTTACTTCCTTAATGCAATATCCGCCTTGTGTCAAGCGAAGTATTGAATTTATCGATGTGAAGTCCCCTATGGGAAATTTTGTTGAGAAATCTACTTGACCGATTTTCAAGTTTGACGTCTCATTTTTCACAGACTCTTCGTCTGTCACAGATTGCACGATCATATTTTTTATTACTTATTCAAAACAGGGATTTATGTAACTTAAAATGTTTCTTTTTACAAATGCAGGAATTTTTTGTTAAATCTAAATGGGATAAAATGGGAATAAATACGTAAAAATCAATGCCTCTGCATAATATAAATATATTGCACTTTTAAGTTGAAACCTGTTTTCCGTGAGTTTTTAAAGCTCCGAAGATTGGAATGTACAATTCAAAATGTTTAAAATGATTTTTCTTGATTATTCTCGTTCTTTCTCAATCCTTTTCGATCTTTCTCGATCTCTTTAGACATTTCTCGGCCTGTCTCTATAATTCTCGATTTTTCTGGATCTTTATCGATAGTTTTCGATCTTTCTCCATAGTTTTCGACGTTTCTCCATAATTTTCGAACTTTCTCGATCTTTCTTAGTTAATATATCTATTTTTATAATCTCGTATTTTATTGGTGTAAAATGGCTCCATTAACTATATTTTTCTGTCTGTGTAGAGATTCTTAATTTATCCTATATTATTTTAAAATACCCTTACATAAAACATACATTTACGATTCATGGAACTAAATATACAGCTACCCAAGCACCATCATCGATATTTATGATCTACTATTTGGCTTTACAAAGATTCACGGCATATATTCATCCCTCGGAATGAAACAGGGCAAAATAAATTCGATATCTTATGGTTAGTCAATAGAAAGCGTACCTCAAGATGGACCATTCAAAGGACCACTTAAGATTAGGATAGTGCAGATTCTCTGTTTGTGTATTCAAAAGTTTCTAAATTGTAATTAGATGAAAAAGTCGTCATAGAGAGAAAAAAAGGCTGATTTGGGACAACAAACCCTTTAGTGCTTCCAGATCAGTACGAGAAATTGGTTGCGGGAAACCAAGAAGATAGTGAAACCAGCTGATTGCTTCGATTGCAACCTGTTTAGGTACTATATATTCATTGATATTTAATTTATTTTATAATAAAACTGTTTTTAATTGATTACTCCAACCATGTTCTCTCATGGATCTTAGAGCACTAAGCAGTTGGTTACCCTAACTAATCCTCTCTTTTGTGTACCTTAGTTGGGTATTTTCGTACGTGGTGGAAACTTTGATGACAAATAATATTGAATTGAAATTCCATGCATTCATAACCCCCTATATAAGATTTTCTTCTGCAAATAGAACAATGTATGGATTTTCTAGATGTATACGATAAACTATTATTGCTGAAGCATGTTCGCGCATTCCGGGATAAAATGATCTCCATTTGACCTAAATAACACACGAGCCAAAACCGAAGAAAGTTCAACCTTGCGTATTCATCTGTACATTACGATAATCTGATCGCTTACCACACTGTCATTAGATCGATTGAATGTGCGGTGTTGGAATTTGTTTCTTTGCTGCAGCGGGAGCAAAGGAAAGCAAAATGGGCACCGATTCATGGAAAGGGTCGAAGTGGCCAAGAACCCGAGACCGACAAAAGAGAAAAGTGAACTGGCTGGCCTTCGCGACATTTCCAGTCCTCTTATATGCATATGTACTGAATTCATTTCGATACTAGAATTCGTTGCTGCCGGATGTAATTACGACCTGAAATCGCAGTCACTATTTGAGCGCTCCATTTAACAGCGACTTTGTAGAGTCGCCTACTAGCGAAACAGGAAATGTGATAACACACTTTCGCTTTACAAAGTATTGTCAATTTATGGAGTAAATTAAATTCCGGTACTAAACACTTTTTCGGGACGTACTTTTGTAGGCTTCGATAAGTAAACAAACATTAAAAGCTCACCGGATGATCCCAAACTTAATGCAAGAATAGGGTGCATTTCATTATATAGTAAGTAATTGAACATAAAAAGTATATACAGTGCGATAGTTTAAGCAATTACAAGATTTAAGAGAAAAGTGATTCCGGCCGTTTAGCGCAAATATGAGATAACACTACGTAATAGGTGCTCTTCGTAAACACTACAGTTGCCAGTATATTTAATGCTCTGAGATCCATACTAGAAATTCGTTTGGGTGGCTAAGTAAATAACTTCACTAAACAACTAATTGTAACACAATACAATAAGCTTAATCAACCAATTTCTGGTTTTGATCTAAGAGGACTAAGCATTTGGTAGCCCCACTAATCCCATGGGCAATCCGTGGAAAATTCAAACCTAGACCAAAAAAAAGTTGATATATACGTCTTAAATTCGGCATCACCCGTAAAGCCTAGTTTTAGCTTTAAATTGTGTCAATTTTCTTGATCTGCGCATTCAGTAAAGATAATTTCCTATAATAATAAATAAGATTTAAAGTCTAAATATCGGCTAGGATGGATGCATATTTGAGTGGACTAGTACAGATATGTCAAAATTAACATTTTACTTGTATCATCCGAAAAATAAGGTTAAAATCTACCCGAAGATTTTAGTTAAAAAAATATATCTGAATTGAAATTCTATCTATATTTACAAGAAAATATGGCCCAATCACGTAGCGGTTGTCTTCTTCGCTATAAGCATTTCCCACCCGTATTCACTGTTGATATGACTCCATCTTCTTGAGTAGCCGAAATCGAGAAAGAACAAAAAATTGTCCTTAATCTGAAGTTTTTCTGTATAATAGTAATTCGACATTATTGCCAAAGAAGGATTAACGCTGTTTTACAGATTGGCCAACAATATATATTTAGTAAACAGTACTTCAAGTCAATCCGATGATTGTTTTATGAGTTACAATATCAAATATTCTGAATAATCTTATAATCGAGCAAAACGCGTTCTCCAAGTAGACCATTTTATGTCTACAAAAGGTTGCAAATTTTGACACAATATTCTTGAAAGTACAAATTGTTTAAAACAGACAATAATCTTTTCAGATTTTATAAAAGTGTCACACTACCCCTGGTAAAAATGAAAACATTTTTTTGTACAACTCTTGTATAACATTCTTATGTATTATGTTAAAGGTACAGGGGAAATGGCCAGTCTAAGAAAAAATGGACAAATTTCTACCAGGGATAGTATAGCCCCTTAATTTGGCGAAAATATGTTAGACTGACATTTAGCCATGCACCTAGTGTTTGAATTTAGTCGATCTATTTTATAAATTAAAGCTCCTGGCCTAAGATACGTCCGTTCTTTGCACAATTCACGATTAGTTTTTTATGAAAATGAAATGCAATTTTTTAGTCTTTTTATAAATATTATGGAGCATTCAAAAGTACCACAAATTTTTTGTAACCAATTTCACGTGCAATTACCGATTGAAGTTGACACCGCTAAACAGACAAAAAGGAGTGGATTGTCGAAGTTATATTACGACTTCTAAACTTCTAATACCAAACAAATTGAATTTCATTCTTGACACTATCGTATGAACCGCGGAAAGTAATTTTTCAACAAAAATTAAAAACAGGCGGACATTTAAATACAAATTTTTTTTTGGGGGGGGGGGTGGCTAAAATGTCATTGAAAATTATGAGCGTGGTTCGTACCTAACTTATACGACTATGTCGAGCAATGCCTCAAAATTTTAGCCCGATCGCTTGAATAGAACTTTAGTAACCATGTCCATACAGCATATATCCCTTAAAGAGGTCGTCCAGAGATCAGTACAAAGATATCTCTAAAAAGACCTCCTGAAGAGGTCTGAATTATCAAAGGAGCTTATAAAGATGCGTTACTTTGGACTTGTTCAAATCGTAATCTCAAAGAGGTCTTATGTTTGAGGTCTTTGAGAAACTATCTGTGTTTCTTCCAGAGACACTAGTTGGCTATTAAATCCAAAAATGAGATCGCACAATATTTACTCCATATGCAGACCGATAGATTATATAAGCTACAATGACAAAATAACTGCTTTTACGATATTTAGAAACTGCTATTACAATTTGGTACCTATTATTATTGTATAATTACTATTCTATTGAATGTAACTAGCATCCAATACATAACTATACACAGGGCAAAAATTATAATGTATAAATTAATAATTAAGATACAAAAATAACTATGATTTTCATTTATATTAGTTATTTTATATGTCTAAGCTCTCAAATAAGACCTCATATTTGAGAGGTTTTGTAGAGCTCTTAAAATCGACGCATAAGTCTTGTTAAAGATCACTTTAAGAGATCTTTCTGATGAGTATTTAGGACATCGTATAATTTTTTGGACTTCTTAAAGAGCTCTTCAAGATGTCTTTTGGCTGTTTAGGTGGCGACCTGTTATGTTGAAAACATTGGTTTTTAGAAAAACACAGTTACAATTTTGGTAACAAATTTTTCATATAAAAAATAGACTTACAACGATCGGCAATGCCTGTTTCAGATAATATTCCATCGACAACTTTACTATCGCAATGTGTAAAAAATAGATTTTTTATGCAGGTACACAGGAAATGTGTCCTAAAAATATTCATATTAAAAAGTACCCAAAGAATTCATTAGTTACATTATACAAAACGATTATATTATATCTCCCGCTTTGTAAACAATAGTTTAAGCCGTAATCAGAAATTACATACAATATTATATGAGTTTATATAAAGTTTATTATGAAATAGATTTACATAATATTCTATTGAAAATATTTACCTCTATCCTGAAAGTATAATACTGTATCTATAAAATTCGACCACTTTATATATTTAAATTAGGTAACCGGTATTTGATATAAGTTTCGTACTTCGTAATCGTACCTGTTATCGGTTAATTATGAATTCTCACTTGGGAACTTTATTAACCCATTGTCGGATCTTGTGTAAGAAAATTCTATTTAATTTTCCTTTTTTCCACTTATGTTAGTCTATACTTGTTATTCGCAAATTAATACATAATATTGCAGATATATAAATAACACGTTTGGGTTGATGTTTAAAATGACAATAATGAAATTATGAAAAAATGATAAGAGCGAATAAGAATGGATTGTATAAATCACTTTAAGAAAATGTACTAACTTCCAGACACATGGTAACAAGTTTCATGGAATAATCCAGAACACACTTGTTCATGCAAAAATAGACCATTTCTCTATCAAAGACAAATATGTAACATCTGTAAATTTGTCTGAACAATTTTCAGATCATTTGTTCTCCAACTATATTTTATGTCGGAATTAAATTTCTTCAAAATAGATACACTATTAAAAAATGTGATGCAATTTTCAATGTAATGTACAGTACACGAATTTGGTTTGACCTTTTCCAGGCATATATTTTCTAAAATATCTTGTTAAATGTCTCCTTTTTATGATAATGTTTCAGTACGATTACTATTATAATACAATTCAATAATATTTTTAGAATAATTTAAGTATAATATCAGACATCGTAAGATACTGCGATCTTCATTCAATTTATTGTATACATCATATATTGTCATAACGTAACAAAAAATTAAGGTTACATCGTTTTTAAGGCTTTGTTATTTTTTCTTACGTTTCTATTGTAAAAAAGTCCTTTTTCCTAAATGCAGTAGAGTCCCGGTATATTTGTCCGCTCGGTTTCTCGCCTTCCCCTCCCGTCTCCTTACACTTGTCAAAAGAAGGGGAGTGCCGCGGAGTGCTGCTTCCTGAGGCTCCAGCGCGCAAGGTGGGGAAAAAAGATAGTGGCGACAGACAAATATAACGAGACGGAATTGGGGCAAATATGATGGGGCGTAAATATAGCGAGACGCAAATATACCGGGACTCTACTGTAACGATTTAGTGCTTCTCGACAATTACTTGATTCATATTTGAATACTATTACAAAAATATTGATTCATTTCTTAACCCTATGCGGGGCACATTTTTCTTTATACGGAAAACAGCTCAAAATTGTTACTCGGGGATTTTAGGGGACTCTGATTGAGAATCTGAAATCAGATTTTATGAATTCAAAATGCCGGATCCAAGATGTCCGACCGACATGCGAAATATTACCCAAACTTTATGAAACTGGGTTCTCGGGCGTTTTCGGGGTCGCTGATTGCCAATCTGAAGTCAGATTTTAAAAATCCAAAACGACGGATCCAAGATGGCCAACGGAAATGTGAAGATTGACTTGGTAGAAATAAAACTGGGTACTTTATGTACTCTGAATTTTAAATATATAAGTTAGAGATCAGATTCGCAATCAGCGACCCCAAAAACCCCGAGTACACAGTTTCATCAATATCGGGTACATATTTATATTTCTGTGGGCCATCTTAGATCCTCCATTTTGAATATTCAAAATCCGAGGCCAGCTTCGTAACCAGCGACCCCAAAAAACCCCGAGTAACGACTTTCAAGTAAATCCGATAAATTTTTAAAAATACATCCGCCATTTTGAATTTTTCCAAAACCGACTTCAAATTCATAATCAGCGACCCCGTCGAAGATTTTTTAAATTTATTTATTTATACTTGTTAATAATTTTGCGTAATTGCATTTATTATCCTTTTCGTTACGTACCTACTAAAAAGCCCCGTCTACCACTGTAAAAAGATTGTTTGAATATTGCTTCGAAAGCATTGAAACTAGACATAAAAGTTGTGAATAAAAAAGATGGTTAGTCTGGGTTACCACTTCGCCGAAAAGGGTTAACAAAAAAATGTAATGTTGGCGATACCTAATGTCAGCAATAGCGATTCTTATAAATAGAATAAACTCTATTTATATTGTAAATATCAGAATCAGCATATGCTGACATATACAAAATATTACATTTTTTCAGACGTCGTGTTTGTAATGAATCGTTTGAACTTCATATATATATTATGTACACAGAATATATGATTCATTCTGTAGTGTTGATAACATGAACGATTAAACCCTCAGGGCCCATAGGTCACGTATGGAGTTTTTTGCGACACCTGAAATAATGCGATATAAAAATATACCTTCAATAAATCTTTATGTATATTGTTTCTACAAAAGCCATAAGATTCAATTTATGGTGTACTGTCAAACTAAAGGGAATGACGCAAAAGGCGTAAAGTGTCGAAACATACTCAGAAAAAAAAGTTTTAAAATTGTTACACCTTAAGACTTAATTTCGGTTGGAAATCATAATAATTTTCCTTGATAAATGCCTATGTGTAAAGTCTCACTTTGTTGATGAAAACGCTGTCGTTGACAATTCTTTGGATTAAAATAAGATTTATTGTGATTGATTAGAATGCCTCTTACATAAAACCCGAATATTACCTAAAAATTGTACTTTCAAATATTCAAAATAGTAGATCTGAAACATAAACGCAGTGACTACATTTAAGGGAACTACCTCTGGTTCCAAACTGGAAATAAACATTCCACGATCCTGAACTTATTAAGATCAGACAACTTTACTTTTGCGCACCTATCTATAATATTGTGTTATATAATGAACGTGTTTTACTTACATGCAATAATATTAATCGATTGCTTGTACCGAAAATTAATTTTAGGTATAAACATTATAATTTCTTAGTTTGATTTATAAGATATATTCAGATATTAATCTGTATTTATTTTACATAACATTCCATTCATTGTCGCCCAATTTAGAGCATGCAATTATTGCAGCAAAACTGCAATATTTCATATAAATAATTATTTTTCTCATAGCTTACTTTACGCATATATCCGCACGTTTGTTTCCCATAAGGTAAATAAACGAGCATTGGCCGTGTGAAAACAAAAAATTGTTAATTTAATTGTACACAGTATTTATACATTTAGTTCGGAACGTTATATAGATGTTAGAACATTCCGTTTGATTAAAAACTTTTACAACGCAAGCTTGTCCAAATTCGTTATCACATTCCGTAAGACACTAAAAACCCTTAACTGATTATTTCGCAAACATCAGGATCTAGTTCAAATTAATGCATTCTCATTATATACTTGTACTTTTGCGTAATCGAGGAATTCGCAATCACGAACTAAACTTGTATCTAATTAGTTCAAAAGCATAGTACAACTTTTAAATATAATTTTCATTGTGAAGGAACCGAAACGGTATTTAAATAGAATGAAATATTCTGGTAATAAAGTCAGCCCAACAGATAATAAAGAAAGGAAAATATAATAAAGGTATTTATGCTTGAACTAAATTAGAACAGGAATTGCAGGAAGTTAATGTCCCAGAAGTGAACATAAAGATAATTTAATATAGAAAAGATCGGTTGGACTACATTTTGTAATTCGAAAATATATTGCTATAGTAAAAACTTCATTAAATTTTTATCGATTTCATAACCAGATGTATAGATGTCTTTTGGAATTGATTTTTGTCAATATACTGTATAAGTTTGAAAGGAAAAATCTGCATGTCGCAGTTATGCAAATGAATATATTTTCACTTAAGTGTATTCATTGATAAAAAAAAAGTATAATTAATGTCATACCATATAGTTTTAGTTTATTGACAATATTTCTTAATTTTATTATTAATAAAAACTATCTAAGCCTTTGCTAAGAAAATCAATCTTAAGAAAATAAAGGCAAACTCTGATTAGGGTTTTTATTATTTTCATTATTTACTACTGAAATGTTTTCATAAAAAATAGTTGATAGGTTTTCATATTTTTTATGCTCAAGATTTCAGTAATAAATAACAAATCTTTTTAGCAATATGTTAGTAATTTTTTTCAATGTTAACTTGCCTTACTCTTTACGTAACTCCAAGGATTTTTCAAAAAACTTATTCTCCTATATATAGAACCCTAATCAGAGTTTGTCTTTTATTTCTTGAACTTTTAAATTCAAATTATAGTTTATATTTTCTGACACCCGTTAAGAATGGTTTATATATAAACTATAATTAGAATTTAAAAGTTCATTAAGATAAAACATATTAATAAATAATGTAACTCCTTCATTACACTGTCCGACACTGATTTTGCCTTTGACAAGCGAAGTTTCATTTCCGAAGTATTTTTTCCTGCTGAAAACGATGGCTCTAGCGGAATTTTTTTATCACATCACACTTTGCAGAAAAACGTGGTTAAATCATGAACATTTTATTTAAGAAAACTTCAGCCATTTACTTTAAAAACATGTCTTCAATCAGACGTGAAATTAAAATGTCATTGATAACAACACTGTTAAAAATTTCGTGTAGCAATTTTCTGAAAGAACAACAGAAAACCGAAGTTTTTTATCGCTACAGTTTCAGAATTTTACTAAACAGGATTTAGTAATTTTCTGAAATATTTTGGTAATTTTCTAAAATCTTTTGGCAATTTTCTAAAATTTTGTCGTAATTTTTTGAAAATGTTTCTTAATTTTGTTGAGTACAATTCTGAAAAGGTAACAGTAAAAAAACTAAGAAAATTAATACAGAAATTTCTAACAGTGAAGATCAGAAATGGTCTCCAAATCATCAACACATCGCATTCTTTGAATTTCTTCATACTACTATTGAAAAAAAAAGCATGTTTAATGTTTTATTATAAAAATATAGCGCACATAACGCAAATTTAACATCCCAGTAACACAATAATAATTTAATGTAAAATCGTTTGTCAGATTATGTGCGAACACAAAAGGATGAAGAAATACTTCAGCATTCTATAGATGTAAAGTGAAATGACCAAGAATTCGAAACCAACAAGGCAAAAGTGAGCTGTCTAACCTTCGAAACAGTACAGTAATTCGCACCTTCATTCGTGGATTTTATTTCATATATACTTGAAGAGGCACGATATTTGAAATATTTCATTACATGAAAAATGCTCAAAAGATATTTAAAACAATTAAACACATTATTTATAACAATGCAAAGAAAATACCAGGCGTGGAATTTCTTAGCGCTGCCGTAAATAGTATTCAAATGCAATTAAATTCTTAACTAAAAATACGAAAATAAATTACTCAAGTGGATAATAGTTACATACGTTTACAAATAAAAAAAAAAGATTAAATTGATTCCGTTATATTACTCAGTAATAAACGAATGAGAATAAACTTGAAAGGTCTATCGAAGATGAATTCTCAATATTGGATGACATTTGGAAATGTCCGTTGAAATGGACAAAATATAAATAAAAAATAATATATCAAATTTAAAACGAAATGCAAAATGTATACTGAGTGGATTTGTTAACTAACAATAGTATAACTTTATTAGTTAAGTTTATTGAGTTATTAATAATATTTCTCTCGGTGTACTCGTACATACTAGATAAGAACATACCAACAGATTATTGCAATTTAAATCTCACCATAGAACATCTACTAACCGAATGTCAACAATACCAATATCTAAGACGCGAATTAAATGCCACGAGACTTTAACAGTTTGGTAAATTCAACGATATTTCAACCAATTGTCATACGCTTTTTAAAAAAAATTAATGTACTTAATAACTTCTAGCCAATTTTAAATGTACCCCGTCGCTCTTGACCAAACAGTTAATACGACACAAAATAAACAAAAAAATCATAAATAAATCATGATCAGCAAAAAATTCACAATGAGAGATTAATATAAGAATTGATAAAAATACATGAAATTAAGTAGTAAATAAATGTAATGATGCGGATTTTTACATAGGAGAAAAGAAATTGATCAATCATATAATTAAAAATATTTTAAATATAAAGATAATAGAATAATTCATTAACAGTGTTGAGTAGTCGATGTCAGTTATTATTTGACTACGCTCTCCAACAGTTCTGAAAAATGGCATGCAAACGGTACAGGAAATGCAATAGCTTTCCCGGACTAATAAATAATGTATACTTTAACAGTAATAATATTCGACTATATAATAATATTCGACTATTTTCTATTTGTTGTTATCTAACGTAGAAATAGAAAAATTTATGACACTCAAATTCATGACATTTGATTTTATATACTTAATAATTTAAAATGAAAAAACTTTAAGTATAAATAACGAATCTAAACTAAATTTTATAGATATTAAATTAGCACATTTGCTTAACTTTCCCAGTTCGAATAATCACGAAAGTACGCTTACGTTATACGTAAATGAGCAGGACCTTGTTTCATTGATGTACACAATTTTTAGATGATACATTATATATATAAATTAATTACCGGAATTTAAAATACAGTAAAATGTAATATGTTTAAAAATAATTATCGCATGAGATGTACACTCTGTACAGAAAAACAAGCCATATCTATCGAAGGACCGGATGACGTGTACTCTCGGGGGCATTTAATCAATCGATTAATTCGTATAAAAATACGATTTGATGCTCTAAAATTTTTATTTATCAGTTTTTTTGTGAGAAAATACACAAAACCAAGTTGAGAAATCGAGTCAAGGGACATAGGACCGGAGTACATTTTTGCATATTCAACTGCATTCATTCGGTTATGAATAACGTTGCGTGCTATTAGCTTATAAGAAAGGAAAAGTAAGACTAAAAGCTCTGGGATTTCATTAACATTAATAATATCACGACTAGCTTAATTGCGTAATATGCCGAGGACATGAATTATGCAATTTTTTTATTTTTCTCCATATAAAAACAGATAAAAACTAGATGATGTGTATCTAAAAAAGACATTTTTGTGCAATTTTGATCTTATTCACATTAATTTTCGAAAAATGTCACATCATAAAATATTTCAAAAAGTGATCTTATTTTTATAATTTTTTATTTATATGCTTCGGCCAAATTTGATCAAATTTACATCATTTTTTGAACTCGAGGAGTTTACTGACGTTTTCTTTAGATTAGATTAGATTAGATAAGTGTTTATTACACCTTAGACATGCATACATGCAGTATACACTCTCTTAGCAATACAGAACTAATTACAGAAATAATTAAAGATCGAGATGATAGAAATGTAACAATTTCGAGTTGGTGAAACGCGAGACCAACAGAAGAAAGATGAGCAAAAACTAAGTGTCAAAAATACACAAAATATCGCCTACAATAAAGAATAATTAGCAATAGCATTAACCCGTGATATCCAAACCGCAAATATCCTTATTGTAATTGAACAGTTGCCGTTTTAAGTAGATGATTAAATAGTGCTGCCTTAAAGGATTCTATAGATGTGGATTGCTTTATTTCAGTTGGAATAGAATCCCAAAGTTTAATTGATTGGACTCTGAACGAACGTGCCAAGCGTCCGTTCTACATAGGGGTACCATAACTTTAGACGTGGTTGTACTTCGTTCCGATCTCCTAATATCCTGGTTAACTAAAGAAAATAGTATCGATAAATAGGATGGTTTGCCACATTTAAATCAAGTATATAAAAGCCTAACGATATAGTAAGCACGTCTTAAATTAGGGGTAAGCCAATTTTATCAATGGCGGTATGGGGAGATATGAACATCACATTTAAGCCCGTAGACGAATCGGAGCAGGGAATTATGCAACCTCATTAATTTCGTATCTAGGTACCCTGACAGTCCGTTGTAGACAACGCAACCATAGTCTAGCAATGGCACTATTAATGATGTGATTAACATTAATTTAATGGATGGATGAAGGGCATGGCCCCGAGATTTCAGGCGATGAAGTACGTCGTAAGACCCACGAAGAATCATAGAGACGTAAGCATTCGATATTAAATCCGATGTTAGTAACACACCTAAGTCCTTAACATAGGTCTCATATGGGACTATAATCCCGCCCACGTAAATCGGGGATGCCGGATTGTGACATAGCATTGACAAGTTATAACTGCTCCTGAATATTATAGCCTTAGTTTTATTAGAATTAAAAACCAACCTAGCCTCAGATGCCCACGTAAGAATCGTAGAAAATAACATTTTGTCACTCCTGTTCAAATTCGCGGACTTTATCGCCGGGCACCGGAACTGCGCTTCTGCGCATGTGCAAAGGGCGATCGAGCATTTTTTACCGCCCGCTGAGCTTTTTCTTTGCGCGTCCACGACTTTCCACTCAAGCATTACAAAAAATAGTGTACATATAATGTATCAGCAGTTTTAACCCGCACAACCCCCCACATCACCCTCGTTGCAATAACTTCGTTTCCGTCCTTGATACGTAATGTACTATTTTGTCGCAATGTGCATAAATTAAGTGTTGATTGCGTGATATAACACGGCATAAATGTAGATCTCCGTTTTAGCATAAATTTCGTATTTTTACATTTTTCTGGTAAATTGATTAAATTTGTCATTTTCATCTTCTTCGGAATATTGTTACAAATTTTATGTAAAATATCTGTCATTTGTCTTGTCTTTACATATGTCTTACTGTGCAATGCAGATCATACAGTAAAACTTCTTCCGCTCTGACTCGCCTTCCGCTGACCACATAATACAGACATCATTGTTACTGTTGTTATTCATATGTAGCAATCAAAAACTGGTGTAGAATTTCGAATCTTTAATTTTCTAATAAATTTCTCATAATTTAATAACCAGTTCTCAGGATATGTAATTTTCTAGTCTGAATCGAACTTCTGAAGTTCCTTTGTCGGCATCAATCGCATCCTTAACGAAGAATCGAATAGGATTTATACCCCTCGAGATTGTCTCAGTGTCAAGGCATAAAAGACACAAAACACTGACACCGCAACAAGGCGTTTTTCATTCCGGATACAATACAAGGTACTACGAAAATCATTTTCAATGGCACTTGCTGATATATGACCAATGCTGTATACCCACGGTCTTAATTAAATTACATTCTCCAAGTCGTGATTTATGCAAAGAATTCAAGACGTTTGTTTCGATTCTTTTCAATAACAGCTTCGCGCAGCTTCATGGATTCGTCGGAGTTTCTTGAGTAAAAGGCGGCCTCCGGTTGATGTTTTTTTTCTTCGTGAGTTTTCACGGCGTTTCCTTTCATTGTCGTACACACGGCCGGCGAGATATTCGCGAGGTCGCCGTTAAAAAAGAATCACACACTAATAACTGAAGCAGAGTTGTGTAAACTGTATGTAGCGGGTGGCCGCCTTTCTCTGTACAGCTGGCATTAAATGGTATCTCTGCGGCTCGTATGAGATACCGATTGCGGCTCGCAGGATTTGCTCCATACATTTCCCAGACGCCGATTTTAACGTGATACCCATTTTTATCCGTTCTAAATAATAGGCGGAATTTTCAAAGTTGCCCCAAGTTTTACGCCGAACAAGCGCCAATGCATCACATGAACGCCCCATTAAGGCCGTCTAGGTGCACAGAAGTGAACGAGGAACGCCAACACTAGCTACCACCGAGGAACAGTTATACATTGAAATTATTAACTGGTAAGTGTACAATTATACCGATAATTAACGTTTACAATTTGTTACATGCGGATTTAAAAGCTCCTTGACGTGGACAAATCCATTTCAGCCTTACACTTTGCATGCAATACGACACTCTTTATTGGTGATAAAATTAAAACAAGAATAATGCGCAACAATGGCTCAGGTTATTATAACTCATATATAACTCATATAGCATGGACATTCTAGTATCCACTTCCTCGAAGCAGCTTTTCGTTTTTAAAAATCAAAAACTCCCAACTAATAAACTGTGACTAAACATATCCCCCGACATGCAGAAACATACATACCATGGCAAAAGTATCTAATAGCAGGCCACTATGTCATAACATTTTAATTTTTTAAATTCCCACCAATTCAATGTGAATGGATCTTTAATCAGTTTCGATACATTTAATTACATTGTCATTTGTCAGATTTTCATTTAAAAGAAAAAAGTTTCGATTTTCTTTTCAGCCAATGTAACAATTTTCTAATAGAGCTAATCTTTGAAAACAAATATTATTTTCTTAAAGTAGCGGAGAATATTTCATTTTTCAGTAACCGTATATGCTGAAACCGTATATCGAAAACACTGCCAGAATGAGCATCATGGTTTCTCCATATTGTACATTCTGCATTGATTACCATACACCGCCTAGTGGAGGCTATTTTGACAGTATGGGAGTACTGAGATTGCCCAATCCTGGCAGACAAAACAGTTTATGACATTGCTTGCCTAAATGGCGTTTTGGATGAATACATCATCGTGAACTATCCCAAGTAGATATATATACGGCTCTGATCAGGTCCTGCTCAAACTACCTGAATATATTTCCGGCCTACTACTAGGGCCTGATCATGAATGTAACGATTACAAGGGTCCGAGCATAATCAGGCATCCTGATATCCAGACCTGATCTGGACTTCATAAGGACTTGCTCAGAGGTTGACAAGGGCCTGATGAAGGGCTCATTCAGAGTTGATTAAACAATAATTAAATAAAATTTATAAAAAAACTATATGAAGTCACATGCATATAGAAGTGTATTATACATATATGTTTAATACTATAATTATATTACAATTAATACATTTGTATATTAAATTTCATAAAATGTATATTAAGTGCCATCCGAATGTCGGCCCGATCTACAAAACAATGTTCATCACAGTTAACCAATTGAATAGCCATATCCAATTACTGTAATTTATAATTGAGAAAGATGCGAGTATCATCTGCAAAAATAACATGAGAATAATTACAAAGATTTTAGAAAGATAGAGTCAGGAAGATAATTCACCATTCCGGCCCACGACTGCCTGCTGTCTTCAATAACATACGAGGCAAAACAAGTTAAAGCAGCATGTAAGAATCCAGAGTTTCTCATTTTTAATAAAAAAAATGGCATGGTCAAAAAATCAAAGGCCTTAGTCAAATCAAATAAAACTAAGATGATCAATGAGCCATCATCAAAAACCGATCGAATCTCATTGGTAATATATAATTGCAGTTTGAGTATTTAAACCTTTCCTGAATTCAGATTGAGAAGGATAAAACCATTCCTTAGTATTCAGATAATATAATACATAGAAGACTTATTGATTAGTGTCAAACTTATTTTTTCCATAAAGATGGAAAGCAAAAGGTTTTTAGCAAACAGTTTATGACTAAATAAGATAAATCATCAGTTCCTTTAGCATCCGATGTTTGATGCAATATTTGTTTAAGTAGCACCTCAGGTCTCAGTTCAGCAAAAAACAATCGATCATTTTTAAATTTGCGTGAAATAGGTTGGATGGAATATTATTAAAATTTAAACCTACCGAGTTTTTAGAAATGGTGATAGAAAACACATTAAACTCATTAACGGTACATTGAACCTCTTGATTTGATAACCGAGTCTTACGCGCCTGTACAGTTTTAAGGGTCGGGCCCCATGATGCGGAGTCAGGGTGCGCCGGAACCAACGCGAGACACCATCTTCCGGTAGCTCTACCAATTTATCTCAACGCGGCAAGACTTCTCGAGCTCCTCGATGAGGAGGAGACCTTTCTAATCTCTACGACACTCTGCAGAGTCGCTCCCAAGTTGAATTGCAACTCACACATCGGAGCAAGCGTGCTCTTTCAGACTCCGGGTTGGGACCACCCAGTCCTACAGAATGCTCCTAACCCAGCTTTCAGGCTATTGAAACCACTACCCCCGCGAGTCTAACACCAATGGATCCCACGATGGGTTATCCCCAACTTGACAACCCCCGCAAGTACTATTTAATATGACCTGCTGAGACATTTTAGTGGGTGGCCATGATCCAAACACCATCACGCAATCAGTTTCGCACTTGCCTACACGAGATTGGTCGCCCAGCTCGGTGGAATGAGGGGTCGCCAACTCCTGAATGTTGATGTTCGATTATTTTTAATTAACCTAAGTTTACTCAACTCGGACGATAAAAATTTAGGATCCTTCATCCTGGCCAAATGCTCACAATGAAGGAGTCTTTTGCGGCGATCCACTCGCGTCTGTAGTTCTTACGGCGCACCTTGAGACCACCACTAATGATAGGATCTCGAGTACCGCTTTGAGCTGTAATGAGTGAGTTTAATTCGATTCCCAAATTCCTGAGTTCAGGCGTGGTCCAAGATGCAGGGGTTGATCTAGGGTAAAAGAGTGAAGCATACTTAAGCGTTTTCAGTAATGTATCTCTAAAACATTTACACATGTCATTTGAATCTCTAAGCTCGAGAAATACGGACCAATTAACATTATATAAGTAGTAAGAGGTGAAGAAATGTCTATGTTTTTGTAATTTCTGCAGGTGATTTTGTTAGAATCCGCCCTCGGTAAGTTATGCGCATATTTAATAAAGATCTTGTCATGACTGTAAACGAATGGATATAACAGTTAGACTCCGAGTGGGAAGACAGATTAGGCAAGATAATATAATTTAAAACACCTCGCAATGAAGCGCACCATTCTTCTTTCAGCCTTCATTATGATTATAATATTATAAAAGTATACATTAAAATTAAGCCTATTGCCTCATATACCCTTATTATCTTTGCAAAGCTAACATTATTGTTATTCGAAATCGTAATGGTATTAACATCAGGAGCAAATCAGTTCCGACAAATTCTATTTAGGATGATTTAGCTTCCATTATTTAAACTTTCAAATTTAGTCTATGGTGGATCCCCGTTTTCCAGGACGACTAGTTTCATATAACGCATGGTTATTGCGCGATTACACACTTACTTCGAGATTGTACCTATGATAAACGAGGTGGTTAATGAAACATACACTACAAAATATTTAAACGCAAAAGGGTTCATACGTTTAGTCTAAATTTAAAAGATGTTCAAGTTCTCTATATTTAAAATAAATGGAATTGTAATTTATTTATTCATCGAAGCAATGAATTTTAATTATGCTCTTGACAACGCCATCGCTAGACTTTTTAGTATTTTATTTAAACTAAATTGACGTTCTATGGCAAAACTGGAAATGCCGTATGCGCTAAAATAACGACCAGTATACAAATCCGAATAATCAATAAAAATAACTATTTATATTTACAACCCGTTACTTCCAACCAAAAAATCTGTAAAAAGTTAAATAAACATGTTTTTACTGCACTGATAAAAGAATTTATTTCCTGTAAAGAAGGCTTCTTTAAATATGGCGAACTGAACCATTTCTTAACCTTAAATAACAATTGTTAACAGTTAAAATGCATTTCTCAATAGTAAAGAAATCATTTTATTTCGTAAGAAATATATTTTAACTATTAATAATTGTTGTTTACGGTTAAGAAATGGTTTAGTTCGCCATATTTAAAAAGCCTTCTTTACAGTAAATAAATTCTTTTATCAGTGTGTAATAAAAATGAATCGTATGTAGCGGTTGCTACGTTCAATGTAATAGAAAAAAAAATTATCGCCTTGCATTTATATAGTGGCTACGTTATTGCAACTCTTAAAACTCATAATATAAAAATGCTATTAATGCATATTATCTTGACCATTATGATCCATCACGACTTAAACTTTCGTATCCAACAGTTTATAAGGTACTAACGTGAGCGCGGGTTTGTGGGAGAAATCAGCCCGCTGAAAATTAAATATTGGTGAGTTCTCCAAGTACGAAGGGAATAACTCGAGGAATGTTACTCAACGTTCCTTACCGCTTTTCAATTATACTTTATATTTTCTAGAATGTTAATAAATTATAGTTTAAACACCTATCCAACAGAAGAATTACACGGAAATGAGGAAAAATGCAATTCAAAACATATATTCTTGCTATAAATATTTGTCATTGTAACAGTAGGTAAAGAGAATTTTGTCCACATGAGTTTTCTGTGAATTGTGGGGATGGTGTACAGTTGAGTGCCCGGATGCAAAAACGCCTTAGCCGCTCGGTCTGACTCTTCGTAAGTAGTAACAGCATGTTTCGCAGTTTTTTGCATTTATCTTGTTTTGCTTGATAGATAGCAATGTGCCGCCCGTGACAAAGTTGTAGGTATTGAAAATATATTTAACTTGAGCCGTCACTCGTTCCGATTCTATGAAAATTGTGCCCAAGGGAACCTTAAACTAACTTATTATATTATATATAATATATTTAAAAACTAACTTACTGCTATTCGAGTTAACTCGGAAAGTGCTCTTTAAGAAAAGAGGCTATTTTTCGCTTTTTAATAAGTTTGGCTAAGTTTTACGAAGAGTAGCCAAACCTACTTATTTTTGTTTCAATATTAAAATCCATTTGTTGAGGCCATATGTTAGTTCGGAAACCGTCATAATTGTAGGTATACAGTTTTTTTTCGTAGTACGTGTATTTCATCTATTATAGCCGTTTGGCCAGCTAGTATAAAATTCTTTATTTACTTGAGGTCCTTGCTTTCTTACCAAGACACCGCGCGTATCTTCCGGTTAATCTCTTGGAAAAAGACTACGTGTATCACTCATGGTACATTACCTTACGAATTTCGTTTCGTGTACATATGTGTTCAATCAATTTTATATACTTCAAAGATGCCAATATAAATAGAAAACTCTTCAACAGTTTAAAGCACAAACATTGGGTCCCAGTGTGCGTTATATAGTTATTTTTATATCCAGAGCATAACATTAAGATTTACGACTCCGTATTGAGCACGATGGACGGCGAAGCCTGCCCGAGGGTCACAAGGTCGTAAATTCTACTCCTGAGGTTCACCTATTATTTTTCGATGCAGTAGGCAAAAAATGATTTTGAGCCTCAAGTTGCTAACATTAAATGAGCATTTTACGTTTACTGCATCAAAATAGTATATTATGTATCAAGGGCCTAATCATTATCGACCTTCGATGAGTGCGCAGTTTATGACCCGAGCTTCAAGCCCGCAATTTTGAAAATCCTATTTAATCCATGTTCACAATTGTTTTTATTTCGATATATTCGACGCATACAAATTTCGGAATTGTCACAAGTTTCGGTCGAATCTACAATGATATTCCACGTAGTATTTTTCGTTATTCCGCTAAACTATAAGTATATGCCCGCTCATCCTCTTTTCCGGTTAGTTTACATCTGAATTAATGGAATCTTCTAAATAATACTTTTATGCAATTAACACCATAGTATTCTTTCGTATAGGTTAAAACATATGCTATAGAATGTCTTCATGTATTGTTCACCACTTTTCCACAAGACTATTGTGAAAATGAAATGAAATTATAATGATATGAACCTGAATAAACACTGTGGCTTTATTTATAGAGTTGGCAAAATTCCAAACCGAATGATGACCTATATCGTATTTCTTACAGAACAGAGAAGTGAAGACCAGGTTTTTAAAAGCTCATCAGTCCGAAAAAGAATTTGAACAAGCAGCACCATGGACCTCAAAGTGATACTTGCAGTTCTTGTATATTTTGTATTAGGAGTATTGAATTATCAGGTAAATTCTACCACTGATATAAATTTTAGTTTACAGATGAATATATATATATAACATGTGAAATGTATCCGGTTTTTCATATTCTTTATTCGCTTCATTCATTTACTAATTTTTTTATACTCATATAATGAACACTGTAAAAACTTGATTACATCGGTCTATAAAATAAATAAAACAGATAGGGAGCTCGACGAGTGAATAAATGTTTTTCTCTTATTATTTTTTATTATATATCTTACATTATTATTATATAGATTTTGTGATGCCTAAAATCAATCTGATAGATAAATTTGAAGGTCGTTTTCAGCAACGAACATTCATGACCATCAACTGCTTTAATTCACTGTTGAGGATCTCCCCCTCTAAATTTTGTGACATAGCATCATTATCCAATTAAATTAGACCACACAAAATGAAAATGTCGAATTTCTAGAAATAATGTATACATACCTACTCTATTTTCAGGCTCAATCACTAGTCCTTCGCACTAACTGCAACTTAGGTGAGCAATATTGGTGTAGTTCTAGAAAAGCTGCCGCAAAATGTAAGGTTAGTAAAACAATACCACATATCTATACCTAATAATCGGATATGCATTAAAATGAATAGCGTTACTTAATTTTTTAATTTCTAAATTCGCTATGAAGTAGGTAGAAAACATTCTAATCCACTTTTCCAACATTTTTTCATGCATTTATATTTGAGTGCATTTATATTCAGAGAGCGAATTAGAATGCGCTGCAATTCATTCTCACATCAAGTAAATAAAAATAAGATTCTTCTAACCAGACAAAATTCGATTAATATCCTTTTGAACACCAAAATAGAATTGTAGTTCTGATTCTAAATTTATAGAATATATAGAACAACTCATCCTTTACACTTTTAAAGCTTCGAGGTTAGGATTGTACTCGCATTACGTTTAGAACTTAAAACAACAACTAATTTTTAATAATGATTTTCTGGAGCACTTCTTTACTGCTAAATGCGGGGTTAATATTTATGCCGTTCGATTACTGACTCTACTTGTCGAATATTTTAAGTTAATATCATATTCGTTAAACTACAGTTGAAGCCCTGACGAGTTTTAGTTAGGAAGTATTTGTATACTAAGAAACTATTAACGGGTTCAGATGAGTTTTCTAAAATTAATTTCAAACGAATTAATTTTAATTTTAGAATTCATCGTTATTGTTGCAGACTTTTCATAATATTTGCAATGGAATCAGATTTCATTCCACTATATAATCATTTTCCACATCTGTCTTAAGAATTACAAGATAGTTAAAAACAAATATATTATAATATTTTTAAAATACCATACTTCCGTTCATATTAAAGTGAAATAATTAAGTTATATATATATATATAGATATACTTAATATTAATCATTTCTAGAAACTGGATTATTGTTTTGGACAACCTCTGCAAGATGATGTGGAAAGAAAATATATTGGATCACCTGTTGATATTGGTCGCCCTATTGACGTATCTGGACACAATCCCTTTGGAACATACATAGGGTAGACTTTCTCTAAAATATTGATAGTCATAATGACTTGCGAAGGCTTCAATATGTACAATTATAACATTGTATTTAATAATCACATAAATAGTGATGTGTCAATGAAGTAAAAAGCCAAAACTAAATGTAGGACAATAAAAAGTACCTCATATTTTCATATTGCATATGATTATTTATTAATAACCTAACTGCAATGCGTTAATATAAAGCAACTAAATCTATCAACAGAATTTAGCACCAATATTAGTTAATCATTTGTTTTAAACAATGGAAGTTGAATCAACAAATTGAAATAAAATCACGAAATTGCACATTTTATTAGATTACGGGCTGAGGAAAACTCCTTTTCAGACGATGTTTCAGTCAAAACTGAAAATAAAATAATTTTTTCCTGTCTTCGGGGAGCAAATTTCACTTCCTTATCCTTATACAGCCTTTGAGTAAATTGGCTTTTTTTATTATCAATAATGTGCTCTCTTTGACATACAGTAGAGTCCCGGTATAATTGCATCTCGCTATATTTGCATCTCAGCATATTTGTCCGCTTTCGTCCCGTTATATTTATCTCTTACCACTCTCTTTTTCCCCCAATTTGCGGACTGCGGCCTCAGGCAGGAAGGGCCTGCTATCCCGTCACGAGCATAGCGCGATTGAGGAGAGTGGAAGAAGCGGTCCCTTCTTTTGGCAAATATAAGGAGACGGGAGCGGAAGGCGAGGAACCTAGCGGACAAATATACCGGGACTCTACTGTATCTAGATACTCGAATATTCTAATAATATTTTTATTGAAATAATTTATGTAATTAATTTAGTTTAAATCTCACTCAATACTAACACGTAAGGTTGTATCTAATTAGATTACAACAGTTTTCTCCGATAATACACCGTACTTGAAAATTTTAGTAATACAAGTTCAGCTGAATAGCTGATATGCCCGGCATTTACGTAGTGCGTTGTGTCGTAATGGTATTTGCTGTCAAAGTTATTCCGTAGTACCAAATAGTATATACGCACATGAAGGTAAGTGCAGGTATATAAAAGTATATATGCCGCACATCTATATATTGCAACCGCTCGCTTTTATCTTTTCTTTTGATAACAGTCCCACGAATAACGAACGCGCAGATATGATTGTCTCTAATGGCGCCGCGTTCTTGTGGGTAATTGCATGACTGGGGTTGTTACCTGATTTTTTCGACTCTCACCTGATCGTATATCAAGTGCCATTTCAAGGACAATAACAAAAGCCATCTTGAGGAACATACAATCTTGTCCATATTACGTGTTACGGTTATGTTGTATTCACGTATATGAAAAGCATTAAATATGGTTACGTATAAGAATGCATTCCTTTATAATTGAGAAATTAAATCAATTCCAATTTCATGCCAGAAGCTGTCGTTGCGAGTTTCACAGGGTATTTGGAACGATTTTATAGGTTTCACGTGAAGAAATATGGGATTTTATCGATATCGTCATATTCAAAGAGTTAAAAATTGAATAATTAAATTATAGATTAATCAATAGCATATGTGGATAATTAATCTAAAATTAATGTTAGGAGCTTCTCAAGATTTTGAATACCAGTCTAATATTTACATCTTAAAAAATTGCTGCACAACAATTCTAATCATCTTGTCGATTCGACAGCGACAGCTTTAACGACGCAGCGGTAATTTATTAGTAAGCGCCCAACAAGCAAATTACTTAACCCAATCACTTAACCCTCCTATAGGGTTAGACCCTATATAACTCGGGGTAAAAACTGTGCCAATTCGGTTAACCCCGAGATTAACTCAATAAAACGACGGATTTACATAATCCAAAATGGAAATTGAAAGCCTCGGCATTTCAGAAATATATGATACCAGTAATAAAAATACTTTTTTTATAAAATTACACAACTTTGAAAGTTAGTTAAAAAAAGTGAGTGTTTTAATAAGACAATAATGTGCATTTAATTAGAAAGTTTCTGAAGTCTGCTTACGAAAATAGTTAGTCCTGGGTTTTCTGGGTTGCTGATTATGAATCTGAAGTAAGTGTTTAAAAATTCTAATTTTAATTATTTATCAATAAAATTAAATCAATTGGTAATTTATTGTAATCTTGTACTAATATCTTGTAACTATTTGATTGAATAATTCAATATATTTGCAATCGATTAGAACAAGACCGAAGACCTAGAATTGAAGAAACAGTTTTCGAGAATGGTATACTGTAAATGTACTCTTTTTCCATCTCTTTAACGCAATTTAGACCTACTTACCCGAGTTAAAAAAACATGTCTCTGAAAGATTTTTCAGAGATCTCATATTCGCCAGTCTCGCAGACATTCCGCTTATGAGACGGAACGAGACATATGAGAGACGAATAATACCTGCAACACTTAGATATTTGGAAGATAAAAGAAAGACGTTGGAGAGACGAACGAAAGATTTCGCAAGACGTTTCAGGCAAAAAAGGAAGATGTTTATTTTTTATTTATATGTTTATTACAATATTTTTTAAGTTTATTGAGAGATAAGTGATCTTTTTTACTCGGGTAGACCTACTTCTATAAAAGGTATACACAAAATGTTGGAAATGTTTATGAAATGTTCTGAGATCCATAATTTTCCATTTTGAAAAATTGATGCCGAAACTGTGATCACCAAAGACCCACGAGTTTTGATTTGCAGAAGCCTAGCACAACCATTATATAAAAACCGCGATTTAGAATTTTTTTAAAACTAACGTCAGATTCATAATCAGCAACCCCGAAAACGCCCGAGTGAAGATTTTCAATTAAAACCGTGGAATTTTTTTTTAATTTCAACAATACCCGCCATATTTCCACATCGCTATGTCAAACGGATCTTGGATTCGCAATCAACGATCATAACCAATATTGAAATATACAAATTAACCATTTTATATCGCTTTCTGCAACTTAATTAAACCGCAAGTTAAATAAATAGTGGAACATGATCTTTTATGGACCTGAGCTTTGATGAAGCGCAGCGATCTTCAGAAATCTAAAATGAATATATCTCCCTTAAAAAGGTGGAGTTCTAAAAATGTAAGGAGTTATAAAACATATACTTTCCCAAGCTCTATATTTAAATGTTAATACTAACGACTAAAATAGCCAAATACTTTTTGAAAATTTTAAAAACAACAGATGATCTTGTTAGCAGTAAACTAATCATAATTATAATATATATATATATTAAGCATAAACGTTTTTGAATTCATTTGAAGAACAAATAACGTTAAGTTACGGAGGAGCGACATTGAAGAAACCCTTTAACAAGAAACCCCATTAACAACGCCTGCTGAAAGGAATCATTCTTCAGAAGACTTGTAAATATGTAAACGAAAGTACAAAGAAAAAAGGAAATAATGAAGGAAAAAGCAGATCAGAAGCTTCAATATTATTATTAGATTAGAATTTCCAATTTAGGTAGCAAAGAATATGCAATCCGACGTCAGTTTCTTTGCATTAAAAATGGCGGATCAAATATGGTAGACGAGTTTTTAAAAATCGCTACAGATTTGCTGAACTGTACTTACTTTCAGTTTTTTCTAAATTCAGAGTAGAGGAACTAACGTGACGAACGAATTTTTAAACAATTGCGACCCCAAACTCAAGGTTAAGGAGGTTCACCAGGTCAAAGAATTAATATTGAGAATTTAACGAAAAAATTATAGTAGGTTAAACAATGAAAGAAATTAATGCCTGCAAAGTTTCAAGCCCCTAGGTACCTTCAGAGCAGAGAAATTAATAAAAATATTCACGATTCTTTAACATTGAGTTTTATGAGAACATGTATATATTCATGAAATGCGTATTGAATTAACATTGAGTTTTTCGTAAAATTTATACTGCTGATAAAAAAATTTGTGAGATTTTATTTGCAGAAAGAAATACGTCTTTTCTTACCTTTAGAGACGAGAAATAAAATAAACAAATAGCTAAAAGGGTCATTTTTGGTTATGTTGACGGACGACAACGTCTTAGCAAGCATACCACCGAAGTCATATCGGCGTCCGTTCCACATTTGACTCTGTAGGTACCTGGTGAACCTCCTTAAATGTGTCAATTCTCTGTTGCCATAACAAACTTGAAATACAGAAATACAGAAAATTCTGACAGCACCACCGTTTCCAGTACGAAAAACTACTTCGCTAATGATGCTGCGATTGTTCAAAGTAAATTCACTTATGTTACACAAACGTGCGAAAAACGCACATTTTTACACATTTAACCTGATTTTTCTCGGTGAAATGTGACATGCTATGATGACTTCCAATTATATTCGTAAAATTGAATACAGATGGATTACTTTTTCTGAAATTTAATCCGGCAAATTACGCTTCCGATTGTATTCGTAAAATTGAATACAGATGGATTCCTTTCTTCGGAATTCAATCCATTTGAATACATATTTACGGAATCAATGTATGAATTCAAAATAAATTGAAATTTTCAATCCAATCCAATCCTATCTCGATTGCTGGGTATTCACCGCAAGAGGAACAAAGATCAAACATATAAGTAAAATAGAGCCCTTTCAAATCTGTTAGATTTAGCTGTTGTATGCTTTGCACTTCTGTCTGGGCATCCTATATATAGATCAATGAACCCAACTTTTTTTTCACTGTATTTAAATTTTTATTAACTATAGGAACATTCGGTTTTGAGCAGTAACGGCTTACGGAGAAATTTCAACAATGTCAATAGAATGCAAGCGTATTTTCACTCTTACATAAATAAACATGGTTTATAATTATGATGGAATTTTTCTAATAGTGCAGGAAACTGTTTGGTATTGTATTTTTTTGTTCTTGATTGTCAAAATGAATGATACGTATATATATATATATATGATTCAGGGAAAGGAATTACAAATTTTCCAAAAATTCTAATGCTTCCCTGCAAGGAGAAAAATACTGCCTCCTACAGGTTTAAAACCTACTGAACCAACATGAAATATTGCAACGCACGCTAACCGCAGCTCATGCACTGTTATTAACGTGTTACGTAGATATTAATAATAATCTTTTGCTAACTTATATAATAATAATTTTGGTAATTTTTAATCATTCTAATATTAGGTTGTAATCTGTAATCAAGCAACGAAATTAACAAATTCATAACCTATCTTTTGGAAAACTAAAAATGCGTTGTATTGTTTATCATATATAATACAGGATTTCAACGGTACAATATAATATGAATATAATTATTTCAACATTTCAAGAATTCATAACAAAACAATGATCAATAAGACTATAGGTAACATTTCCAAACGATCCTTTTTTTGCCATTGTTTTTTTCCTCTTCATCTTTACTAGAGGCAACTATTCGACCAATTTTCACATCTTTAGATGAACGTATTATTATTGTTATTATTCCTCATAATTGTTGGATCATTATATTGAATTAAATACATGCATCTCTTCACAATTGTACCTGCAAGCTGTAAATATATTGTGAGATTCGTTGGAACTAATAAACAAAATATTAATTTTATTTGTTTTCATTTTAATTAAATTTACTTACCACTCCCATAAACGTAAAATCCAGTTTTGCTAAACAGCAAATAGTAAAGACTAACGGATTTTGCATCAATTGCAAAGAAAATTGATTTAGCTAAATTCCACGAAAAAATGTTTCATTATTACATTTTAAATAATAAATGGGTAAATTTAAAATATGCAGAAACATATAAACAAAAATTATACCTCAGCAGTCATTTCGGGATCAATAAATGAACACGGAGATGATAATCTGTGAATAACTCGATTCATCCTTTGCGCCTGTAACACACGAATAATAAATACGTGTATATGTTTTTTTTATTACAGATATATTGTTATTATTAATGTATAATTAAAATTGCTAATAAAATATATAAAGTATATTCGTAATCGTCCATTGTTTCAGTTTTATGGTATAAACATTTTTTTGTATATAAATCTCTAAAACAATTGCTTGCACAACTTAAAAAATTACTCCTAGTCATGTTAAAGATATATTAAAATAATAAACAATTCTCACGGACATTATATTAAAAATCCAATCTAGTTTAAATATTATTTATTAACGAATCTTTTAACGAATTGTAAGAAAACATTTCTTTAACGAAGACTTTTCATTGTTCATGGCTGATAGTTGTACTTTTTTAGATAGTAATTGATTAATTTGTGGTATTTCTTATCTCCTTTGACTTGATGGTTTTGACGATTATTTTTGTACTACATTTTATGGCGGTTTTTAGTCGTTCCATAAACATTTTAATGTTTCTACTTCTTTTATTGTTACAACTTTATCTCGGGATAGATAATAATCATTTACTTCAGTTGGTTTGGATTTTTTTTTAGATATGTTATGATTGACTGTTCATAATTATAAGGCACCTTATTAGGTTTTCATCGTATTGCTGGTCAATAAAACATCCCTTTTTCAAACATTTCTTCCTAATGTCAGGCGATATCATTAAAAATTCAAAGTACCCGCAACTTCTTCTGATCTACCATTTTTCTGATTTGTTAAAAAAATGTCATGAAGTTCGTTCATTTGTTTTGAAAAGTCAACTTGTAGTGAAGAACAACAATTATTTCTATATCTTATAGTTTTTCATGAAGACCAGTTTTTTTCTAATAAAGTATATTGCCTATAGTTTGTGAGTAAAAGATGAGTAAGTTTTACACACAAAATGTAACAATATCATGGATAGTATTTAGATGCTTCTTGTAGATGAATTATGGATAGATTCGGCTCAGTTTCTGGATAAAATATTTGACCCGAATAATCTATATAATAATTTGATTGTCCAGTAGTCATAAATTACATATTATTATTATGTAGATATTTTTTAACATAACCTAACATTTAATAGGACACTTTTTATTCAGTTTCTGTCGAGGTTTTATACATTGTTTGCACATTTATTAAGTATGACTTTTTAAAACATAAACATTATTAGGAGAAAGATATTTTGAACGATTTTTATATTCGTTATCAGTAAATTCATTCATCAATTTAATGTGAGTCATCATCACCATCTTCACTGTTATTGCTACTACGTTATTAACATTTTCGTTGAATTGTGTGCTCAAGGTTTTTACTATGACAGATAGTTTTTCTTCATAATTGTCATTAAATACAATAGGATTGAGCATCATGATATAAGCTATCAATTATAAACTATCTTTATACTGCTTTACTTCTCTGTATTTTTTTACGCATGCGTAATTTTGGTGCATTCATAATTCGGTTATAATTATAAACAAACAACGTTATGTACTAGAGTACATTTATTGAAAAAATTGTAAATTTTTACTTGATGTTACATTTCTCCGTTTATTTTTGACACATTTTTAATAATTTTGCTGAATAGTTATGAGGCAGGATTTTTAGAAAAATCTATGGACAGTTTAAATCCAATTATTTTAATCAATATTTAGAGTTTCGGTAACAAAATACTGATTTGCACGTTTGTGTCTTATTATTGCTGTATTTGTGGGCTTTTTTAGTTGAACGTTCTCTATCACTCAATAAAATTGTCATTTTAGAATGGTCTAACTATCTTGATTGATCACAGATTGTTGATTCAATCGAATAACTCGAATTATAATAGTCATAGCCGTTATCTTTATATCTTTAAGACTTTTTAGTGCTTGACCAATCGTTATGTTTCGAACACTTCTCTGTTCCGTGATGTATTGACCTTCCAGAATATCAAAAATTATGTTGGTTATGTTATGTCATATTTATGAAGGTTCATTTCACGATAGACGTTGGTTCTGTTACTCTTATTCTGAACTAATATCAATTAAATATCAACGAAAGATCATGTAGTTATCGTTTATATCGCAGATAATAATTACAAATATGTTTTAATGGGCGTTAGAACTGTTATACTTTATACAAATTATTGAAGTGTTTTCTATTTTTATTTAACCTAAACTTTTCAGGATTGAATCATCGTATTCCATCATGCTCAGTTGACCTACTAAAATCCGTTTGAAATTAACTGTAAATTAGACCAATGTCATTATGCCAATGTTCTCGCTGTAAATACTTTATTTTTTAACTTGCTGCTCTATGCGATTTTCCTGTTCTTATTCTTTAAGATGTAATTAAATTTGGTGCCTATGAGAGACAAATCAATTTATATGCTGTATTTTTCAGAATCCTTAAAATTGATGTCATAAAAAAGCCACGAAAATATTCGTCGAGAACGAACTTGTGATATTTGTTATTCTTTATACACTGTTGAAAAGTTATTTAATATGAATTCCGTTGATACGAATTCTCATTAACTCTAACTTTGAACAAAAAGTATAAATGGGATATTTTCAATGTGTTTGAGGAAATCAATAGTTTCTAATTTCTTCTTTCTAATGCATATATAACATACGTAGTAAATTTACAATAAATTGATTCCGAATCATTTTAACAGTAAATGGTCGATTATATTATGGTATATTACCTTATCTGCAACAGTCATACATGTGTAGTTGATGTATAAAACCCTAATAATGTATATAGCGCACCAAATGAGAATGGATGAAGAATGCTTCACTTTTTTCGTGAGAGTCGAGTGTTCAGGATTGGAAAACGTTAGGTACAAAATGTACATTAATCCAGTTATATTTGCAGAAATAATTGATAGTTCCATGGATAATTGTTTGCCACAAATTATGTTGAAGTCACGGCAAATAGAACAAAGTTCCAAATGGATTTGCCTGCAATGAATAGCAAATAACTCACTTCCAGTTGGTTTGGCGAAAGGTCATGAGATGTTAATTTCTGATAAAAAGTATATGTAAAGAATAATTTTTGCCTATTTCAGCAGAAGAATATTGGTTGTATGAAAAATCACGAAATTATCAAACTATTTTTCAATTGCAAAATATTCGTGACTTTAGCGATTGTAAAGCGACATGCACAGATCAATAACAATTCGTTATATATTTAATTTAACCAAATATTAGTTACAATAAATATTTGATGAAACATTAAGAAATTGGTCGTAGTGACGAAATATATCTATCGGTGTCTCATGACTTGCACATTAAAGGCAGAGTTATGTAAAATCCAGTAAATACATAAACCATTCACTAGCTTTCACAAAAAAAAAATAAATATACAACATTCTGTATGTGAATTTCTTATTCCTTTCCCTGCAATGATCTAAACAATACGAGAGTTGCTTGAAAGTATATCATTTAGCACAAATTTGTTAAAACTAAAATTTGAAAGAAAATGTAGTTACGACGAGTATAATCCAGGCCAATCAAGAGCATAGTAAATTCTATTCAAGTTTATAGTTATCACGATTCGAAAATGTTACGAATAATAGTCTAAACAACGTTCAACAACTTCCTGTATATAAAACTTATTTAAATATTTCTAACGTAAGGAATGTACGACAGAAAGCATTTTTTTTTAAGTTTTTCGCAAATGTATTGTCGACGTCTTAAAAAAGGGCGTTTCCCATTCGTCTTTTAGCTTTTTTATTTTTATCATTAACAAATTGATGTTATATTAAAAATTTCATAAATTCATAGATTTTAAAGCGGAATAGGACGAGATCTTTAGTGCCAAACTTATCAAAACGTTAACAGATCAGTGGTGATCCGAGAAAATAGTTCTAAAAATTGCGTTCAAATTCCCTCTGCACTGCAACGTGAAGAAAATACAGTCACTTGCTTAGTGAAGATTGGCCACAAGCTTATAATGATCAAATGTCCCCTTTTGTCCTGAAATCCTGCCGTTTCATCTGCATATGCTCCCTTTCTTTTTCTTTCAAAAATGGATTCATTGGTAAACAAGGGTGCTAGGATTAATTGATTATCAATTTGGCGTTTTTTACAGTTCACTCGAGCCTCTGCAGAAAAGACAGCAGTTTAAAATGTATATATCATAAAATGAAACTATAAAAGAGGAAAACTTATGCTTTCCCTTATACGGGGTTTCTACCATTCCTTCAGTAGTAAATTGCTTTTAATTTCCTCAGAGGAATTCCCTTATTATTATGCGCAAAAGTTAAAGGAAAGTTTAAAACTGAAACTGGACTTTTGTGATAATTAAGGAATTGTGACCAATGTTCACCAAGAAACAGAGTCTGAATTTTGTCGTATCGTTTCTTTGACAATAGTATTTCCACATATGTGAGCCTTGACGTCGCGTCGTCAGTGAGACACTTCGACACAGTTTTTAGAAAGTTCTTTTGATGAAAAACGCATTTATTTAAGACGTCGACAATACATTCTCCAAAAATGCTTGACAGACATTTTCAGTCATATTACCTTGAAATATTAAACGACGTTTAAATATGTTTCGCACGCCGTCGAATCCACGGACACGATTCAGCAACGGAGTTTATGAACATGTTTTGACTACTATTTCCAACGTTATCGAAAAAAATTTCTGAAACGTGTATTCAGTCATTCGGAGTAATAGTGCTCGTTATTAAAAAGATTAATATTGAAAAATCAAGTCATTAAATATAGAATTCAATGACAAGGCCAAAACTAACATTTATTTCAAATGTGTGGAATTCTCTCAAACTTTTAATATCTGACAGAAAAAAAAAAAATTTTCCTTTTGATGGCACATAAACCAGCCGTGTTTTTTTTTGTTACACACAAAAAATGAAACAAAATTGTTGGTATAATAGAATTTTTACCTCCGGTTTGATTTTCATAAGTTATGTTCAGAAATATTTTTGAAAATATTTACCGGACAAAAAAAAATATAAATAATCAAGAAATTAACATAAAATTTAGCGCCAAAAAGTATTCATTACATTTTTTTCTTAATTATCGTACTATTTTCTATGTTTTTAATACACATGCAAAGATAATATTCATATATGCCCAGATCCAAAAGAAAAATTGTTTTATTTTTCTACGGCTACAAAAAAATACGTTTATGGAGTTCGCAGAGAAATGTAAGAAATTTTGCATTTACGCATATCTGATCTAAAATAACTATGCAATTTTTCAAGTAACACGACTTGGTACATGTTCGTCTACACCAGATGTATCATATACACACTACAAAAATGACGTGCCCCGTTTATTTTAAGAGGTATAGGAGGTAATTGTCAGTTCTGTGAAATTAAAAGCTTGAGAGAATTCCTCATATATATTATACTAAATGTCATCCATAGCGAAAACATTTTGTTTGGAAATAAAGTTACTCTAGATAGTTTTTTTGTGTCATTCTGACATCATGACATATTTTAGAAACTTTCCTATTTCTTCCGAAAATGTGTAAATAAAAGTACATAAAAAACCCTTTACCTAAATACCTAATGTTTTATTATTGAAGTAAATTTTCACATTTTGAAAGATTGTAGCAATTTGGTATTTATCAATTAAAATGTTCAGCAGAACGCATTTTCGTCTGCAGATATATTAATAAAATGAATAATATTTGATAATAACCTATTTCAATAAATATTATTTGTATTTTTGAATTCTTGACTTACCTAGCTGCGGGTAATAAAAGTCGTACGTTGCCTCGACGAATGTGATATTTGGGTAAACTTTCTCGAGTAGATTGGTGTTGTAATTTTCTCAAATGCTTCGAAACACTACGAAAATCTCCACATGTGAATTCTCGTGAAAACGTCTTCTTAACGAGGGTATTTAGTTTTGAGAATCTATCGCCGCAATGTCTAATAAAAATATTAATATTTACTTTCATTGAAGTAAAGAGTATTCGAAAGTAATCCAAAATTATATGTGCTACATTTGATGGGGAGTTTCAAATTTTCATATATTCCAATTCAATATTACATTGTTTCAAAGAATCTCGTGTAATATAAACAATAATCTTTATTTGTTTATAATTATATATTATATATTTTACACGAGACATATACTTTTATATAGCCATATATCTACAAACAACTTACGAAATACCAACGACGAAATTCCATTCAATGATAGAATTAACTTGTAAAGGAAGATGAAAAAGGAGAACCAAAAATAGAGCCTCAAAAAATGACTCGGAATTCCTGTAGTTCAGAACAACGTCGGAAGTAAAAACTATAGACTGAGCCAGACTCCACATTATTATTAAATGGATGTTGCGCAGAAACATCTCAGGATAATTAGGTTCAATTCCAAAATAATGCAGTGTCTCGTCGACTACGCCTAGTCTTTTAATATTTGCCTTCCATCTCTGTCGAATATTAAATGAAAAAATATATTACATTATATTGTATACTTTAACAAGTTTCCTGGTTCCCGAAATATTTCCAGAGTATTGTGAATTAAGTGACTTCAATTGTTAATAAGAGTAAAATGGAAAGAGTTCAACTATTTAAATTTTAAACCTTTGGGAAATGCATCCCAAATAAGATTATATGTATACATATATGTTGAATTAATTAATAAAACATTATTCACTAAAAGGTTTAAATATAATTTTGCATATTATGCTAGATAATGATATCGCGATACAATCAACTTGAATCGTAATTGGTAATACTCAAAGGAATTCTGAAATAATTATGTACAACAGTATTAGAATTGGCATGGAGCTACATGAATAATAATTAAACAGAAAATTTACTTATGATAACAACAAAACACCTCGTAAATTTAAAGTGGTAAACAAATTATCGCAGTCTGTAGAATATTGTGGTGTAATAATTAACTGTATACATAAATATCATAGGTAGATAGATCTTAGAAATCCACAGCCATAGAGATAAATATTTAACCATGTATTGATAATTGCGCAAAAAATTAATGAGCTAAATTATAGCCAATAATATTTGGGTTAATGACAATAAAATATTTTACATCACTTTAAAAAATCCAGTTATATTGAATTTAAATTTGGAACGTGACATTATCATTTTTTATAAACTCGAAACTATGTGGACGGTACAATATAGTAAGAGACAATAAAACTAAACTTTCTTCTAAAGAATGTAATTACATAACACTCGTACATTTAAACTATTTTAATACAACGATTATTTCTTTGAGTAATGATGCGAGACTGCTGTTATTTAACTATGATTATAAGTTAATTTAGTTAGTTCATTCATATAAAGTACAACTTGCTACCTCATACACAACAAGAAGACATTCGTGAAGGCACATATTAGAAATTACGTACAGAATCGATAATCGCCAGGGTTCCGTTTAACCTATGTTATATTTATGAAACTCTAAAGTCAGTTATTTATATAATGACATAAAAAATCCCAAGTAGTAACACTGTTCATTCCTTTTCGAACAGTAGAAGATCGTTCATGATTAATCATTGCTCATTTCTATCCCACTTTATTTTTCAAAAAAGAATTGATTTCTATTATATATGAGGACATGGTCGCCTTGTTTGTACATAATCAATAAGTTATCTACTATGACTATTACAAAACAAACAAATTGTCAATTTTAATCTTCAAATATAAAAAATATAAGTTAAATACGTTTTGTTCAAATAATCCATATACATGATATACAACTGATTATGTCTATATATTTTGAAATTTGTTGTATTTTGAGAAATCGTTTTGGTATTAGTTTAGTTATGATTCAGTTATATAAAAAATTGTTTAACGTTAATGTAATGGCTTTACATATAATATACTGTACCTTACAAAACCAAAAATTCATAGTAGTTGATGCAACCGATGTTCCAATATTGACATGTAAAAATATAAGTAGTAACAAACCGAATCGATCTTTAGATACCTCATACCAGTATAACGTAATATAAGCCACAGATTTTATAGAGAAATATAAACAGGTCAGTATCCGGCGAGGGCGACCAGCAGGAATTTCGATAACGCAGATGCAAGTTAATCCATTTAATATATATACTGGCTTAATAGCTTCGCAAATCGTTGTTATTTTTTTCATTTTACAAGAATTTTAAATATTGCCTACGATACACGTGGTAAGTATGCATTTCCATCAACAACTGACAGGAAGGAGGATTTTCATGGTTTCAAAAATAGAACTTTATGACCTATTGCCTTGAATGAATGGCACATTATAGATCTCGCGAGACTTCAACTAAATTAAAAACACGCGAGAAAACATCGAAATTGACGAGAATTCTCCACAGAGTGGAATTTAAGTAATTAAAAGTTTTATAGGGACAAATTTTCTTCCGTAGCTGTAAAACTGACACTGATACATGTACATTGTCGTTTTCGTGTTGAAGTTGATATTTTTTGTGCCGAATATGCCTACCAGGTCTTTTTAAATATATAATAGTTAACATTAACAATTAATAATAATTATAGGAATGACATATCTCTCATTGGAAATAATTTATTATACGCTTACACCTATCACTGATTTCATATTTCTTATAATAGTCAAAGCTTTGATTAAATGTTCGGTATCTGATTTTAAAAATGATCATGTATATACCCTGGTAGAAAATCTGAACAGTTTTTATGGGCACTACCCAGAAACCAGCCAATTTTACTGCCCAAAACTTGCTTCCTAACTTCTAGCAAGAAATTGGTTGACAAATTGCCAGTTAATGCCCATTTTAAACCAGACTAGCATCAACCTATCTAGATTTTTCCCACTTTAACTAACTGAAAAATATGGTCTTCATTTACCATATTTATGGCTAGAAACTAGCAATCAAATGGGCATATATTAAAACGATCTTACCTCAATAATAACCTACGCAGTTTGGATTAAAAATATATACATAAACCAGCCAACTATTGAGCATAATCTCGTAGAGTTTTTGGCCATAAAAAATGGCTAGATTCTGGGCAAACGGGCGTTACATTACCACAGGAAAACCAGCTAGAAATGTTGCCCAAAAACTGCGCAGAAACCAACAAGATTGGGCATAAACCAGCCAAAAAATGCTCCCTTTTTCTAACCAGGGCATCATTGAAAACTAATTCGCCTAACGTATACAAGTTATCTATCGTTTATAATATAATTAATAACTAACCGATAAATCTAGAAATCTATAAACGTACACATACAGTGGAAGCATCATCGTGTATGGACGACTATTAGTCTTATCATTCATGACTGTTATCACTTAAAGCTACATTTTAATACTTGTATTAGTTTTGCTTATAATTGATCGTATTAATACCAGCGTTTGAACACATTACATATATATTATCATGAGAATTCCCTTTAAATGTCTCCCTATGAGGTATGGATGAGGGAAATGGATAGGATTAAAAACATGATCATTTTACCAGTATAAAACTCTAGTCAAAAGACAGCTGTCCTACATACTATAAACTAGTAATTATTAATGTAATAATATAATGTTCAAAATTCATAAGGAATATATTCCCTGTTACATTCGGTTCAAATATAAAATTAAAATACCTGAACTGTTATCAAGAACACAAGCTGAACCAGAAAAGGCATGGAACTTATTTTCAAAGATTTATTGTGTTGTGATTTATCCCAAATCCCCGGTTTTACTATTCAAATTTTTGCGGGCAGAATCGATGTTTTATTGACTGCGGTATCCGGCGTAGGTTTCTTCCCATAAACGCCATTGCATATCCGAATGGGGGTACCTCAATACCATGAAGAGGTAATATCGTGTTTTACTTTTTTTTTACGGGATCGGAACAAATTTCAAGCATTAATTGTAGACTGATCAAATTTTGCGTTTCATTTTCAGGCCCTTCCACCAGTCATTAACGAAATAGTAAAAATAGCTATCTAATTTGTGGAGGTCACTATTCAGATAGTACAATGTATTAAAAACGATGGTTCTGTCTTATCCTAACTGTCTCGCTAGTAGTTCTAACTATTTCTTTTTTTTTTTCGTATGGATGTGGTGATACATAATGTCAACATTACGTTTTAATAGGTCACTCAATATTTTACGTGGGCATTTAAATTAAAATGTCATATATGGAAAGTACGAATATTAACTTGGGGATGTTAAAATCTCGGAAGGTTTATTTTTTTGGTTGATTAGAAATATAATATAACAATAACGGCTTCAAAAGTATTTTCACAGTTTAGTATATAAAATCTAAAAACGTAGATACATATACTTGCGTTTAACCTTTAGACTGTCGGAAAATTTTGACGCATCATAAAAACTTGTTTAATGTTTATTTTTAGGCTAAAATATATATTAATTTATTATTATTTTCACTTATTAAAGTCATTTAAGGTAAATTTACCCCTCCACACCCCTTTTTACCTACCCCAAATCCATTAAATCTATTATATATAAATTATTTTCTACATTGTGCAAGTGGTCATTATTTTGTTTCCTTCAGACTATAATGAAATTTTGTGTCTACCCCATTATAAGGGTTGTTTTAGGATTTATTGTGATTGAGATAAAAAAATTGGATTTAGCGCCAAAAAATAGCCCGGAAATGTGTATTTGCACTTCAAAATCAATAAAAATTGAATACCGTATATAAAGGGGTGGTTTTTTTATCGCATTATAAGGGTTGTTTTAGGTTTTATTGTAATTTTGTCATAAAATTTAAATTCAGCGTCGAAAAGTACCCCGAAAATGTGTACTTACACTACAAAATAAATAAAACTTGAATACCATATTTCATGGGGTAGTTTTTTATTTTTAATTATTTCGGGGGTTGTTTTTGAATTTATTGTATTTTCGTCATTAGATTTGGATTCAACGTCGAAAAATACTCCGGAAGAGTGTATCTGCACTATAAAATAAATAAAATTTGAATCCTATGTCTAAAGGTGTGAAATATCTTTAAAACAACCCTTAAAATTTGACTATCAACCCTTCAAAATGCTTTAAATATTTAATTAAATCTACAAATTTAACTTATATAATGTTCTCATAAAGAAAGAAGCGTTTTATACTATTAAAAATACATTTTTTAAAAATTTGAAATGTTTAACATTAGCAGTTCTGTTCCCTGCCGGAGAATCAATATATTGACGCACCTCATGATCTACACTTTGTGTATGATCAATCATTGATATGAGGTACCTTAAATACCAGTTTTCTGAGGGCGATATGCTCTTCTAAATCCCGGCAGTCTAAAGGTTAAACGTGGCTTTGTTATTTATATGTAAACTGTCACTTTTTTCATTCGAGAAAAATTCAGTAAAAAAATTTGTTTTCTGCACCTTTACTGTCGGATGTTTTTCACTGTGAATTTTTAATATCCGGGATAAATTACTTTCGAGTAAAATAATAAACTTATAAATACCCTATGAGTTTGATTATGAAACCCAGTTACAGTAGTGCTCCCCTTAAGTTATCTTCCATTATGTTATATGCTCCCACTAAGTAATATTTTTTCGTCCCTCTATGTTATATTCTTCTCCTCTCCGGTTCCCCTACCACACCCGCCCTGCTTGACATAAACGTAACCTACAATGTGCAAGTTCAGTTCGGAAAATGGGAATTTCGTACATTACAATTGTACTGTGTTATTATTCGTGGAAGTTTACCATTCGTTACATCGCAGCGCTACGAAAGATTAATGTTTTCTCGTTAAAAAGTTTAACACAAAAGTAACCTACAAATATGTGCAAGTTCCAATTTTGCAACTTTTAGATACGGAGTAATTTTCTAAAAATTTTAAATAATCAATCGTTAACAAATAAATAAATCGGTAATACAGCATTGAAACAGTAAAGGGAGAGCTGTCGGAAGAAGCTTTCGCTTCTCAAAATGACATTTTCAAGATTTGGAATTTGGGCAAAGTCGAGGCCAGACTGCATACTCGAGCAATGATCATCTACGATCAAGTCATGAGCCATTTTGCAGAAGTTATATCAAAGGCGAGATGTAATTGGGATTGCTTATTCGTGTGAAAGTGAGACTAGCCGTACATTCGTAGCCGCAGATTCAGAAAAGCAACGGTTCTCGATAACAAAAAATTCTTTTGTCTAAAAAGGAACCACTGTGAGATGTCCATTCAGTCATGAATAGCAACAATTATCAATAATTAAATAGTTGCAACGAACTAAACAACAATTTTTACTACTTTGACGAATCTGCGGCTACGAATATGCGGCTAGTTTCACCTTCATATTCGTATAAAGTAAAGTGGCAATGGTGAATTTGTTATATTATGTATTACCGATTTCAATAGGAATTATCAGTTTTGTTAACGACTGATTATTTAAAATGTTTCGAATTACTCCGTATCTAAAAGAAGTTACGGAATTGAACAGAATAATGGTTCTTTATCAGAACCACGATGCAAAGGAGGTTAAATAATAATCGAATAAATCATAAAAAACATTTATAAAACATTTATTTTAGACATATGTACATACGTAATTAGCGGAATAAATATCTTTTTACATCAATTTTTCAAAAATTTGTCGTCGTATGCTACATTAGATGCAGTCTGTACCATTGAATTAAGTACTGCGTACTGCTCGGGTGAAAAATCCCAACGACTAAAACACCATTGTTGAAATTTTTCTCCGAATTCCACAGCACTCGAACTTGGTGGAAGTTCTCCGTTCCTACTTTCCATATCTTCTTCTTGTTGTTCTTCTTCTTCTTCCTCCTCATCTTCAACTATGGCACTCGTTTCAACACTAGTTGCTGCAATTTCTTGCATTGTCTGAAATTCCCATCCTGGAAAGATGTCGTCATTAGAGTACCATGTTGTGAGATCAGAAGCAGTTAAATTTTGAAACTCGGGCATCATCTGCACGTTTGGGAGAAAATTTTGACCATCGTCATCCTCTTCATCGTCATTGTTAATTTCATTGTCTCTTTCAGATCCAAAAATTTTTCTCCATGCATTTGCCAAATTTTCAGCAGTGAGAGCGTTCCATGCTTGGTTGCAGTAAACTATGCACTTATAAATATTCATTTCTTTAATGAATTTCGGAACTGTTTGAGGATGGTTTGTAAGTACAAGAAGAGACCGCAACATATTTTGTCTGTAGAGCCTGAAATTATATGTAACATTTAATTCCATGTCGTATACTACATTTATTTTTAAGAATACAAAACGAGTTATTTGTTATTGTTATTTTTTAATATTTTATTTATATAAATTTTGTTTTGATAAAGTATATTTTGTTTTACTTAATTTTGTTTATTTATGCATGTTTTTTTATACTTGTTTGTTATTTTTTGTTTATTGTTATTTCTCAATATTTCATGTATATAAATTTTGTTGAAGTATATTTCATTTTATTTAATTCTTTTTATTTTGGTATAATTTTTTATACTTGACTTTGTTATTTTTTTACTGTTTTTTGTTATTGTTATTTTTCAATCTATCATTTATATAAACTTTGGTAAGGTATATTTTGTTTTATTTAATTTTGTATATTTATGCATGATTTTTGTTATTTTACTTATTATTTTATTTACATTTTTTTTAAGATTATGTTTTTAAGCTCTTTGAACTAACCTTTTGAACTTCTCGATGACGCCCTGGTCCATCGGCTGCATCAAAGACGTTACGTTCGGCGGGAGATAAATCACCGAGCACATGTCACTTACAGCGTTTATAGTTTCTTCGTCAGGATGAGTTGGGGCGTTGTCCAATACCAAAATGCACTTTTTGCCAGTGTCTTTAAATTTGGATGTTATTTCTGGAAGGAAGATGTTCTGATACCATTCCATGAAACATATTTTGTCCATCCAAGCATTCCGCTGATTTGTGTAAGACACTGGCAATGCAGATATGTTCATGTTCCGTAAGCAATGAGGTGTTTTATATTTCCCTATCATTAATAATGGGATTCGATGGCAGCCACTTGCATTGGCACAAAACATTAAGGTTACTCTATCTTTCTGGAGTTTCCATCCTGACGCACTTTTCTGCTGTGTCATGGTACGCCCTGGTAAGCATTTCCACAATAGGCCGGTTTCATCCGCGTTATAAATTTGGTCCCGACCAAAACCAAAGTCACTGACGAACCTTTGGAAAATGTACATTATATAATTAATAAAATGCAATTAAATAATACAGAATTTTGAAACATTGTAATAAAAAATGAGGTATGATAAAAAATTGTCGAACCTTCGAAAAATCTCTCTAAAATCTGCGGCAGCATCAGAGTCAGCTGACAATTTCTCCCCTTGCATGCTCAGCGAGCGTATGCAATGCCTTTTTTTAAATTTGTGTAGGAATCCACTTCCGGCTTTAAAATTATTTGGTCCATTGCATGCCTCGTTGAAAACGACAGCTCCCTCTTGAATGCTCCTACCGTTAATTGGTACGCCAGCAGCTTGATTTTGGTTGAGCCAGTGGACGAGTTTGTGTTCCCTGTCGGAGGTAATGACATCAGAAAATCTTTTTCGATTCAGGGATATATTTTCTTTTTCTAGGATGTCCTTATTTTGAAGAATTTGATGTCGCTTTGCATATATGCGACTAATAGCGCATTGACTTTTATTAAACCGTTCTGCAACATCAGACTGCTTATTATTTTCGTCCAATAATTTAATTATTTCAATTTTTTCACTGTATGTCAGCCTCGGTTCTTTCTTTTTCTAAAAAATATAAATAGTAAATCTTAAATTATGTAGTAAATATTTTAATAGACTGATCAAAATTAAGCTGTCAATACAATTTGGAGCAATGTTATGATAAAAATTTACCAAGCCACGTAAAATTTCTAATCTCATGCAGAAAATGTATAATATAAAACGTGGTTTATATAATTAACAAATTTTACCTAATTCAAATTACAGTCAATTTGTAAAAATCTTTGTAATTTTGTTCATACAGTGTAGTGAATATACTTAAGTGAGGTTAACTTACGGGTTTTTTCGCCCCTGAGAGCCCAGAAGGACCAGGACATTCCATTTTTGCACTCTGAAATCACTTTTTCACTTTCCTTAACCCGCTCAACGTACAATTTTGCGATCGTTAAAGTTCAACTGATTTGACAGTTCGTAATTCAAAGTATGTATGCATGTGTGCATCTGTATGTGCGTACACATATCTTGCATGTGTGTGTGGCTAGTGGAAATGCGAGTGGTGGGGGGTGAGGGGAAATATAACCTAAGGGGAGCAGACGCCATATTGCCAGACTCAAGTGTATAACTTAAGGGGAGCACTACTGTACTTCATTTGGTATAATCTATAATTTTCTATAAACCTATGAAAATAACGTCTATAGATCATCAAACGTCATCAATATGAAAGAAAAACTTAAAAATAAAGTGATATATTATTCTTTAGGTCATAATTCGCCGTATCTACGTAGCGTGTAATTTATTAATTAAAAATGAGAATGATATCTACTTATAAGTATGTTCTACTTTGAATATCGTAAACTTTCTGCTTGGATTTTGTAATTCTAACGTACTGTATAATTTTGAAGAAAAAATAAATTTAAAGCATTTTCAAGAATATATTTATAGGTATACGTTTCGACTGATTTTTAGGTCGTTTGGAATGTTTATTTTACTTAGAAGGCTGTTTTTTTTTAATAGAAAAGTTACGAATTTTAGTGCCTTAGGACCATGCGGTATGGTGGTCAGTATGCACAGATACACAGTTTACTTAAATGTCCTAAGAATGTATGTACAATTGAAAATTCGAAGATGGAGAGGCCTGAAAAAAAAGAAATATTACTGGATTTTGCAGAAAATTATGTACAAGGTTTTTTTGGAGTCACTATGATCACGAATCGAAGCTCTGATTTTACAAATTCAAAACAGCGAATTCAAAATGAGGAATATTGTTGCCGCTAACCTTGATCTTAACCTTAGTTCTCAAAATCACTAATAGTGAATATAAACCATGAAATCAGATGCTCATTCAACTTACAAATTCTTAATTGATATATATACATATTACATAAATCATTTTTAACTAAATTCAAACATTAAAATGTTCTTCCATCAATTTGAATTTGGGGGTTTGAATGTTCATATTTTTACATCAAATTTATAACCAGCGGCTGGAAAACCCTCAGTTTACCAATTTTCAGAAAAATCGGTTCATCAAAAAATGTATACCACAAAGGCATCTTGATTTTTATTTGGTAGAAATGTTCATCAGTTCAAAAGTCCATCGATTATCTTGACTGTACCCAGTGTGTATTGCTTAAACCCAACCTAAATTTTTCAAGCTAACTCGTTTGTACACCCCGATCAGCTAGTTCATTTTGGTAAATAGCAACCAAACCTTATTTCGGAGTGAATGTCAGGTATGTTATCTTAGTTCGTACACATTATCAGCATACATGTAACTACAGTATAATTGATGCTGGTTGTAAAGTAATGACCTTGCGAAGTGTGATATTTATTATTTTTTTGAGTAACAGAGATTCAAGAGAGCAAGCTTAGTCATAAAAAGTAAAACATAAAATTCCTATGAAACATGTACACGATAATTGAACATTTTACAATGAAGTTCCTCCCTCCAAATATTTGGTTCGTCCTGTCCTTCAAATATAATATGGATTGAATTTACATGGGCAAGCTTCTGGATATAAGCGCATACATCGTAAGAAACGAGCAGGAGTGCAAGTGTGAAGAAATTCTGAAATCGAGGTGGAATACCGTGTTCACCACGCCCACGTAACAGTGAAGTTTGCCTTGAACCCCCAACGCCACGCCAGGCGTTGATACGATAAGACCGTTCTAATCAGTACTTACCGTACTCAAGCTGAAGAAAAGTCTATTATTTACACTTACGTTATATTGGCAAGGTCGTCCTTGGCTAGGAACTTTGAAAACAGTGCACATACGCTGTACTCGATACTCCTTCGTTTATTGAACTTAAATCGAATGCCTATTGACTATTACAAGGTGCGATTCTGCTAATTTTCGAACAATTTATTCGCACACAGTGTAGAAATATCGGATGCTGGTCGTGGAAATTGTCTTGCATCACACGGTAAGTGTGAACTGTTATGCTCAATAACAATGTCGATGCTGATGGTACGTTTGGGAGACACGTAACAATATAATTTTCTTTAATTCAGTCATATTCGAGGTATTTAAATAACATAACCTACTTTCTGTAATACTTATGCAGCAATACACATAACGTTTATCATATTTCTCGAACCTTAAAGAATGTTTCAACGCAGGAAGTTTGATAGTAAACTGCAACAATACATGATGAATGCTAGTTCAATATATATATATATATATGTATATGAAAATAAAACAAACAAAAACAGAGAGTACTCTGATCACGCTCATTTCACGAAAACATCAACGATACGAAAAACATTCAGAAGATGTCAACTCTTCGGTAACCTCCATTATTGTAAATAAAATCGAGTATTCGTGAATTTCAAATTACAGTAATTCTGATGGTGCAATTACCTACATCGTTTCTACTGAAAGCCCAAAGTAATTTCTTTAAGTCGTTTTAAATGATAGAAATTGCGCACATTAGTTATTAATAACTATTGGACCCGTGAGAACTACCATTGAGAAAACTCCAACGTCTGTAAGGGAATAAAGCAAAATGAAAGATAAATAATCATCGCATATGAATAGTTAAAAATAATCTAGGACATTAGATTCAGAATTATAAGTGTTATTAAGCCAATGGGAACAAAATTGCCACATGCTTCAAGGCCGATACCTATTACCGCCCCTTGTAATCGAGATATGGTGTGGCACCATAGCAAAAGTCTAGATACGAACAACTGTTTCTTGAAATGCATTAAAATTTTAAAAATAGGCATTGAGTTATACCTACATTATTTTATTGAGTAATAAATGTAATTTCATTAAATAAGTTAAGAAATTATCATAATGGACCGACATCTTGAAGATGTGGTATCAAATAAGAAGAAATTTCATGAATGTAGTAGATGAGGCATCCCTGACAGATCAAGTCCTGAATCAAGACAATATTTCTGATATAGGGTACCTGGCAGGAGTCATGTTTAAATTGTACGTTCCATAAATGCTCTCCATCCAACAAAACGCTAGATTTCGTAAAACCCACATATTTTAGAAATCATTGAACTTTTTGGCTCTTTTCGCATCATAAATTGCAATTTGGATGCAACGACAATCTCAATAGTACCTCGTCATCCAGAAAAGTACCTTTTCTTCACCTTGAAAACGAAAAATGAAATATAGTACTTTTTATTAGTAAGACACGTCTACGCGCCGTCAGATTATAATAATAAGCGTACCTAGAGTACAATAAAATGTTGATATTTACGACCTGATTCAATTACTGAGTTTTACACGCCGGTGTGGTACGATAAACCTGTCATGTGGCATATTTAGATTGAAATTATGAACATTATAATTATTGTGTTCGAATCAATAGATGTGGAGTAGTCGAAGTACTAACGTATGGCTTTTGAGTATGTATCCCTTTCGTTTAGCATTCATAGGCGAGAGTTTATTAGCTTTGCAACATCGCGTATCACTTTTCACCTACCTCGCACTTGGGTACCATATGTCAGGTCACGCGCAACAAGGTACGTAATAATCTGGAGCACCCACGCCGACCATTACGCATTTGTGATATACATATAATACGTATTCGACGGCTCCTTTTGTATCCGGCCTTTCCTCAATGTCTAACAATAAGTCGGCGACTTTGAATAATGAAATATTAAGATAAAGACTTTGACCTAAAAACTGGAACGTAACACATTCATAACGCTATTAGCTCCATAAGGTCCTGAACGTCGTTTACTAATTACGTAGACAACCGATTTACTACTGATTTTACTTTCACATTTAAAGGTCCAACATAATTTGCTTGCTATAATCAAACAATTACAGCCATTACAATGATAAAAAATAAGTGGAATTGATTTTTCCTGAAATACAGGTTCGTTATCATCGAATTAGTCCTGAACGGATTTAAGAAAGATATAAGACGTCTGAAGTTTTTTTAACTTGTTTCATTATAAACTATATACAGATCTATAACTGATATAGCTTTTCAATTGTTGTAAGTTTAATAATAAAGCCATTATACGTATTCATCCTTCACTTGGCCAATATTTAACATTGTATTCAGTGCCATGATTTTTTTATGAAAATGCAATGAGATATTTAATTGAAAAGTTTTCGAGACAAATGTTAAATAGAAAGAAACCACTCCTAACATCGACTTAACGGTTGCAACTAAAATTGCCACTCCCGTGTTTACAAAATTTAAACCCATTGAATCTTTCTTCAATAATAGCACTGTATAATTCTTGAAGTATTCCCTAACAGCACCGAACCTTCTGACAAGGTTAATTGAGATTGCAGTAAGATTATCAACCTTAAGTCAAGCTTATTTAACCTTGATGCAATGTTTGGTGATGTTAGAGTTCTAATCTGATCACTCTTACTTATACTTGTAACATATTCAGTTAATATATGAAAACTATAAAAGGCTAAAGTTTCACTCAGTGCTTCGACCAATATTCTCAATGTTTATCCAGGATTTGTCATTTACCAAAAATAAATTGTGCTTCCACATTCTGAAAATTGTAACCAGATAATAGAATTATTATATTATTAGAAATAAAATCCACAATCCAGATTTCGAATGTGAGAATCAATGACAAAATGTCAAGCACGGATATTAAAAAATATCTATGATTAATGAAAATAGTATGGGATTGAAACAGAAAGAACCGGAATTGTTTCGAAGTTATTTACTTCGCTGTTTTGTTTGGGTAACTATGAAATAAATGTTGATTATTCTGGACCAGAGTGTCGGTGAACAAATTTAAAGAAAAGTTACAAGAATCGACAATTTATTTTCGCTGTACTATTGTAGAGAATATCCACATCAAAATTTACGCTCTAAATTTGAATTAGTGAAAAGTGGGTTACTAATTGAAATTAGTAACAAAAGTTACAAGTTATTAGTCAATTTTAACTCATTAAATGAGTTGTTCAAATTATGTTATTCATTCAATTAGCAGAAATTGACCAATATTTAGTCAATTTTGTTACTAATTTCAAATAGTAACCCAAATATTAAAAATAACGGTATGTATTTTGAGATAATCTAGTTTATACTCGGCGTCCCACAATTCACGGACCGTATTGCGAGGGGTGAATATTGACAACATTCTACGCAAAAAAAAAATTAACACGGAATTTTGATCCGACGTGAATTTGAATATCAAACTTTTGAATTTCAGAAAAAAAAATCATGTACAAAATCAATCAATTTTTGCAACAACTCCGTTAGTTTTTCAACGAATAAAGGTTCATTTTTAAGCTTTTTCAAGTCTTATAATTGATCTCGCAGTCATGTTGACCCCAATGAATATATTCCGTTTAAAGCCCCATAAATGGGGAAAACTGACGATTAATGCGGTTTTTCACGTCTAACTCATTTTGCTATAAGGGATACGCGAAAATTACCCAAAAAGAAGTTGCAGAGCTTGAAAAACAGAATTTGACCACTTCAACATTAAGATTTGATAAAAATTAAGGGAACCCTCCTAATGACGTGAAATTAGCTATAAGCGCGCACTGCCCGTCCAAAATCCATTTTTCGGCATTTCAGTGACATTACAGTGATCCCTTTGTGCTCAATTTTCATCGCAACGTAACGCATAATGGGTCGAATTCTTTATTTTATCATAAGCTCTACAACCCCCTTATTTTCTTTATCTGAGGAAACGAGTTCGTCTCAAAAATCCGCGTAAATCGACATTTTGTCGCCTTTCTGGGGCTATACCAAAGATTCACGGTAGGTCGAAATGACTCAAGGTGAATTCCAGGGCCTGGAAAGATCATAAAATGAGCCATTGTTCGTTGAAATAATTCTAGAATTGTCCGATGCAGAAATAGTGATTTTTTCTCCGAGAATTCAAAGGCACGCCATTCAAATTTTATTCGTCGGATTAAATTTTAGTATGAAACTTTTTTGCTCCAAACATGGTCATTCACCCCCTTCGGTCAGTGGAAAGAGAAATTGAATAGATAGATTAAAAAAATTCAAATGATATTATTCCACCATCTATACTATCAAAAGCTTTTTTGTAAATGTCAAAGTCTTCTTAAGCAATGGCAATTATTCAATTTTTTTTAAATGCATCCGTTATCTTCTTATTGGAAACGTTTAAATATAATTCCATGTTAAAAGATAACCTTTATTAATAACAATTATTTTTTAACGTGTGATCAATACGCAGTAATATAATTACGATAAAAATGTATTAATCGCATCTTCATCCAACCTTCTTTTAGCTATACGATCAGGAACCTAAAGCTGTAAGCAATTCAGCAAATTTTGAACATAATGTTATATTATGACACCGAATTCTTAAATGAAAAGCAATACATTTGAAATGTGTATACTCAAAACGACATAGAAAATTTCAACTCATGATGATCTTAGAATTACCAAAATGCGATAAATGCCAACTTTCATCCTATATGAAATCAAGGATTACACAATATTATTAACTTATTGGAATTTGGAAAGTTTTGTCGTATCATAAATTCCTCAAAAGATCTTTATAATTGAAGACAATGACGATAAAAATCGGTATTTTACGCTATTTACGAATCTACTACCTTGACACAAAAAATAAAAATGGTTGGTTATGTTTTATTTAATGATGTGTACCTAATGATACATTATTACGCAGGAAATAGTTTTGCACAAATGTTAAAATCTTATCAATAAATTTTTCAATAAAAAATGTGTATGTACTGTACAATACCCATTAAATTAAGATAATACTGATGAAACGGAGTTTTCATAGAACATAATTATTCTAATACTGCAGTTAGATATATTATTTACATAAGCACTTTATGCTCCACATTTTATTGAGAGAAATTTATAAAAATATAAACAGCATAAACAGTTTTTCTATTTGCCATAATTTAGGTAATATTATCTAGAGATAGTTTTTAGCCATTGTTTGCAGTTTTGCCATAGACATTTTTTGAGCGTGACTTTTATTAAGAAAAAGATTTATATTTCGTTCAGCAGCTTTAGTACGAGTATAATCCTCATCAGTGTTATTGCTATTATAGTTTCGTTAAAATTTTCATCAGTTACTTCGGAGGAGTTTATATGCTCAGCATATAATTCTATGATCACTAACGGCAGAAAACAATAATATAATTTTAAACGGACGGGAAAGTGATCTTATTACCAAACTTACACAATGCAAATAGACGATCCACACCAGACAAATATTCACGATATACTGATTATTGATAGTTATTAGAAAGGATTGTTTGATAAATCTGTTTTAATAAAACAGTTTTAATCCATTTAATAGTATCCGGTATGAAGAGAATTTTGTAACAAAATACTTATTTTATGATTTGTGTCTAGTTATTGCCTAGTTTACAAAGTAAGGAAAATTTCAGGCAATTTCATATCATTTCTACCATAATAAATGAAAATATAATAATTTTTAATTTATTAACATTATATGGTGTATTCCAAAACTCATTTCACATTAGATCTTGGCTACAGCAATGTAAAAATATTACTAAATCCCACATCGATGTTACTATATATCCCTCAAGATCTATAAAAATTGAACGAGAGTGGATGTTCTTATATTTATATTATCAAATATCAAAGCTACAGATTTCTGTAAGCATATGAACTCAATAACTAAGATATATGATTTAATCATACTTAGTTCATAGAATTTGATCACGTGAGATTTCTTATGATGTAAATTTCTGTTTTTGTCGATATCTGTCATGCATGTCAGTAATTCATAGTTTAACATGCAACGTTGTTAACTCATGATATTGGGTCTGTCAAATACTTTGCAATGACTAGATTATTAACCTTTCAGATAAGACTCATGCAATTTATGTAAATAATCTTTTGACTCGAAAATAATATATTCATTACCATATTTAAGAATTTTAATTAGATTTTTAAGTACTTTTGTTTAGATTTTAAAAAACAATTAGAGCAATAAGTAATGCCTTAAAGAGAGCCTTATAATAGTCTTCGTTTAATTGTTTAGTTAGACAATGATGTATCCTACATAATTAAATAAACTGAAATGCTTTCATTTAGATGCAATTGTTGGAAACTGAAGCAATGGATTGGGTAATATTGAATACAATTATTAAATTAAACATGATTCGGTTTGAAAGTTTCTCTTCAAATAAGAATGTGGGTCCTAATATACCGTTCGATAGATTACTATATGTATAATAATACTCCGCTGTATAAGAAGATAATTATAATAACGTTTACATAATTTCATTATACGTAGGTCTGTATTTCAATACACCGCATTCAAATTCAATTAATATTCAGGCAGAAAGTGCACACAATCCAAGATAATAATACTGGAATGTCCAGTCATTTCCACCGAAATTTGTTTTCTCCTGATTCGATTGGATATAACGATAAATGTCAGTTCGGGCAGTCTATTATTTTCCCGCTGTAAAATATAAACTTCCGGCCCGCGTCTAACAAGCTTTGATTTTATAATAATAAGACAACTGTCGATGTGAATTGGTACTTTCGATTTTCTTATGCGTAACATTTACTTTCGACTGTTTCATAATCGAATGTTAAAGGGTCCTTTACTATAGTTGCTCAATGCCCAGAAAAACAGAAAAAGAATTCGAATTGGAAATAGAGTGAACGGTTACTATAAATTATTGGCGCCCATCCCTACGTATATTTTACCGTTAGATATTGCACAGAAGCATTTAGAAATATATAAAATATTAACTTTACAAGTTTCGTTGATTAATATTCATTCTCCCAAACTGAGAAATTAAATGAAGTTTACTTAATATGATTAAACGCATTATTACGATATATTTTCATCATATTATATAATGTAAGAAATTTGTCCAACGTAATGCTTAGAAATACTTTCCAACAACACCACTAAAATTATTTTTCCTAACAAAATCAGACGTATTTTGGAAAATCGCAGAATTCTTACTGATAATGTTAAAATATTTCTAGAATAATATTGTATTGCAACATATAATAAATCCAACAAGAAATTAAACAATTTTAGATATTTTTCTTACCATATGATAAGTTTATTGTGCCTGTTATAGAAACACATATTATTATCGATCAATGCGAAAAATTATACATTTTGCACTATAACATTAGAACATAATTTCCTTTCAATAGAAAAACAATCAAATATATTCATATACATAATGAGTAAAAATACTACGTTATTTTCGTATGAAGATTATCTGACTATTTTTAATTTAAATTTCATTCAAGTATATTTGGTCCCAAATTATTACGGTCCTTACACTTTTTGAACTTTTTTCTAAAAAATGATTTACAGTTTATAACTGACGCATTATCCTCTGGGTATAGGCAGGGAAAAGACTAATTAATTTGTCAAAATTAATTAATTCTGTACTCATGCTCGCATAATTATAGTTTAAAGAAGGACCACACACAAAGCTGCTCTTCCCTTATCAAAGTTTGTAGGATATTCTTATATAATTAGTCTCGGATATTTTTAAAATATACTTTCACTCTTAAATCATTATAGTACCTAAACACGCAAAAAAGTCAGGTTGAAAGAAGTTTTCGAAATAGTCAATGGATCAATAAGTAAGTGGTATACCAACTATTTTCTTTCGGAAAAACGAGACACGTAAGAAAATTACTCAATACGTTTAGTGAGCATCGGTTACTCTCGCAAGACTTTCCAAATTCATTTGATTCATCGAAAACTATCGTGCAACTGCGATGATGGTAGGACGTAAAATTGAAACGGTTTTTATGGAAAGACGAACGATTTTTTGTTGCTCCTTTGCTTTGTACCGAACTGAAGACCGCCTCGAATGTTCCGCATGCAACGTAATTACCATCTCTGTAAGATCTGACTTTTACTCGAAACGACGATCGATAATGACGGACGAAGTCTCTAATTTCGACCAAATCACGTTAAGCAATCGCGTGGTATCGACAGCAGAAACTGCAAAATTGCGGCGTTTTCTGACAAAAAAATACATCCTGGGCAACATACGCTAATATTTTATTCTTCTAATATGAATTTAAGAAAAATGCAATTGCTGAGTAGACGTACTTACATAACGATGTAATTCTGAAGATGTATCGAAAAAGTGCAAAGATTTATGGTACCTTACTAGACTACGTGTATTGAAGAGAGTTACCACAATTAAACAAATTGCTATTTATACACTCGATGAAGAACACAAATATTTTTTGTAATATTGTGCCTAAATTACATTTTATAAGGTCGTAAAATGGTATTTCACGCACCGGATAACGTAAAATAAAAAATGTGTGCAAAATGTTTACCCTTGGATAAAATCAATGATAAACTCGCTCTGTGCCAATATTTACAGCAAAAATTATCCCCGCATATAACAATATCGATCTGTGAGACGCGAATGCGTTATTTGCAGGGTTAATTCAGCACAGCTAGATGGTCTAACTTTTAACTTTGCAATTGCATACACGTACATTTTTTTCTCGTCTTAGCATGTTTGCGTTGTTTTAATTTGATGTAAAATAAAACCGCGTTCCAACTTCCAATCCGTATTCTTAGTAAGTATCGTATAACAAAAGCTGGGTATATTTTATGGCAATGTTTCTTATTTCAAATTGGCTGTGTTCAATGTTCAAAAGCCATAGACCTATTTTATCTTCAAAAAAGATGTTTCCATTCGGTCACTTATCCAGTAGTAATCAACAGCCACCATTGATCTACCACTGTGAATCAATTTCTAAGACGTAATATGATCATTGTATTACACGGGTATTCTAATAAAAATGTTCGTTGATAATGAATAAAAAATTATTGACGATCTTTTGGAGCAAAATAAGTGTTCAATACTGAAAATTATAAGGTTTCATAAGGAAACTTGTAGAAGATTATAAGAATCGCTTTACACCTTCTTGCGGAACGTCTCATGAACTCTTTAATTTTGGTTTTCTCGTGTAGCGCACAAGTAAACAAAAAAACGTCATTTACTCTTAAAAACCGTTTAACTGGATGTTTAGATAACGCTTAAAAGGTGCATGTTCACGCTTCAAAACTTTTCATAATTAAGCACCATTTCAACTTTTTTTTACACCAAATGCCAATTTTTGGAACGTTGACTTCTTTCTTACATTGTTCGAGATAAACGTCTGCAAACATACAGCATAAAATGTTGAAAATTAGTACATATATGTATGTAATAAATCATATTATATATAAACATAAATATATAAATAAATAAATAGTATTATAAAACTGATCATCATCGGCTGTAGATTCTCTAGTTTCCATTTTATAAATAATCTTGTTTTGATAAACATTTTAATTTAAATAATTTATTTAAAGTACTTCAAGTCGAGTGCTAATTGGTACCCTACTGAAAATGTTCGTAATATCATATGATAAATCATGAGATTTTTAAAATATCAGTCGATCCGGGAAACTTTTCATGTGATTTCTCATGTAATTATAAGAAATAATAATAATATGAGAAAATGAATTACAATTATCTGGATTCCTCTAAGATATTAAAGAAATTATAAAAATCTCATATGATTCATCATATGATTTTACGAAAATTTTCACCAGGGTAGGAAAGCCTGATTCTCTATTTTTAAGACACGTTGTCACCGTCAGCAGTTAGGACAGCGGACAAGAATAAAAAACTATGGGCCTCCTCTTTCGAAACTAGTGATCGGAATTAGTTGGTAATTTCAGAGATAAAAGTTGTGATAAAGTTATGGGTTTTACTACCTAGGTAGAATTGGGCGGAGTAAAATCTCGTCAACTTACTAACTCAGCAGAGGCAGCTAGTACGGATTAACGAAAAATTCGTCAGCATTGGTGACAATAAATTAGTACTGGCAATTATACCGCCAAAGTACTGACCCAGTACAAATAGCTAGTACTGCATTCACTATTAACGAGTACTGACTGATGTAGCAAATAAGTACTGAATAGGTCTAGCTGTTGTCAAACTGATTACCAGTATTATGTTCAGTGTGCAATTATTACTCTGCAAAAAGAAATACTTAAATCAAGTCAAGAAATGGGACTAAAATTTGAAATTAAGTAAGAAAAGTAACTGAAGGAAATATTTAATGTAAATAAGACCACTTAAACAAGGGCAGACATATGCACTACACAGTTTTACTGATTTTGAGGTATACTCAGTTTAAATATTTGTTTTTAGTGTACTTATTACCGAAATAAGTCAATACCGATATAGTCTTTAGTGCTAGTACTATATTGTGATATATAAGTGATTATTGCCCCTAGCAAAAATATCAGTAGTACACCGAAATTCAGCACCAGCAAAATACTGACTCAGTCCAATTATTATCAGTATGTACACATATTCAACATTGAATCAGTACGAACATGGTGGCCATCTCAACACCCATTCGGTACCAACGTCAGCATCAATTTTCGGAGTCGGTACAGTAAGTATTACTGATCCTCTCTCTATTGTTTTAATAAGTAGAGAAAGGTTGAATCAGTAACGGGTCTGGACTGCTTTTCTAGGATGAGTCAGTACCAATCCAGTACTAAATTCAATATATCTAGATTATCAGTTCTGCATTAAAAGACCGGTATAGACACAGCATTATTTTTGCTAACCTGCACCTTAATTTCAGGAACGGTAAAGGAGCCCGAAATGGAAAGTGTGCGAAATAGCTATCTTCATTATGCTTTGCCAAGATGTACTCGCTAAAAATAACAACGGAGAACGTCGTCGCCGTTTGCAGGTCCTCTACCTTAAGCCGTGTTACATACAATGCTGCGGAACTACGAAACCCAAGATATCGAGCTGAGATCCGACCAAAGATTAACCGGATCAGCACCTAGCGAAGTCAAAACTTGTACCGTCCAATTGTACTCCTCACTACCTGCACAACCTTTTAGGCCCAACTTGACGAGCTTGCATCGAACCGCCCTGGATAATCTTTCCACAAGGGAAGAGGAAGAAGTCCCAGCTCGGTCCTAAGATCAAACCTAGTGTTCTTAACGGTAGGTACAGCAGATACATAAAAAATGTGTGGTGCACCCTTTCCAAATCATGAACATATTGCAGCGCCCAGCCGGGAGAACAGTGCAGCAAAGTCGAATAAAATAGGGATCTAACCAATGTCAGTACGGCCTGTCAGGAATCGATCTTCGCAGCCGCTAACATGACGCGCCTGCAGCCCTGCCCATAGCGGCACCGTCCGCCGCAGAACGCCCCAGGGACGTTGATGAAACATCGACACCCAAATAAGCCACTCTTTTAACAACGTTTATCGGCTCACCCTTATACTGGAAACCGGAGTCGCTTGCACAAGATCTGCCAGATCGCTTAAACACTTCGATGTTAGTCTTCGCTGTGTTGGCGGAAAGTCCTTGCTGGCCGCTATAATCCGCGAGCACGCGAAGTTTACGGCGGCAATACGCAGGCGAAGGTGGTTAGGTCGTCCGAGTATAAAAGCATCAGAAGATCGAGTGCGGGAGTGAGATCCACATCTCTGCACTCTCTGGAACAAAAGTAGCTAACAATATCACTTATATATAAAATGGACAGAAGAGAAATCACATTGTTCGGACGAGAACGCAGTTTACATCAACCGAAATTATTGGACGACTCGATTACCTCCGGCAGAAAAATATTATTTGCTGCTAGGGACAGGCCGCTAGATGCGCTCCCGGTTCAACCTGTCTTTATTCCCGATATCCAAAAGAACGAATGATAAGTTACAAGACGTGGCACTAAAACACTAAAGCATTAATCACGTCTTACTGCAGCAGGTGATTCCTGGACTATGAGCCGATCATGAATTAGCAAGGTTAAATGAATATTTAATCAAAATCTTCTTCTCCATATCTTTCGTAAGTGAAAAATATATTTTTAAAAAGGTGCTAACGTCTCGTATGTATTCCAAAATACAACATTAGTGCACACCAATCGATATATTTTCCATCGTTTCAGCGAAATGAATCTCTGTTGATGCAGTATATAAGATGCCCAATTTTCGTCTGTTTGCCGGCCTGACCCGCATTGCTCACATCATCCGTAGATTTAGCCTTAATAGACTTAAACTTCGGAGTATAATCTGGATCGATATAAAATTGGTTTGCCTCGAAGAGACTGCGCCATAGCATGATTTTATCTTGGCTATTCCAGACTTCCATCTTAACCAAAAATCTTGCCTGTCTTGTTACTCTAAGATAAGTTAGACGTATGCGCACCTCTATTTCTACCTTGAATTGGAAAAACTCTCGACATTCCGTACGCGAGTCGGTTGAATCAAAAAATGAATTTCACAATATTCGTAGATAGTAATACAACACCTTTGAAAAAAATAGCACAACCCAGTGCGCACTATGAAGGAAAACAATAATTAACTCAAGCATCAACCACGCAATAAAAATAATAAATCGATCAAGTACAGCTACTTACCAATCAGCAACAGACAAAAAAAATGATATGTTATTCTTTCCACGTGTATGTCGATACATTTCCAAACAATTTCGATTTGGGAGAAATTAGTTGAGCTTATGAGATTTTTGAAATTTCTATTTTTTATCATCTATAAGTAGTTCTTAATTAAATATTTAATATAAAATAACTAAATATTCTGGGGGAACGAGATGGTTAAGTGGTTAGCATGCTCGCCTCGTAAACTGAACGTTCCTTAGATCGTAAGTTCGAATCCCCGTCCGGCAACTTTTTCTGATTATTTCCAGTGCGGATAATTCAGGAAACCTTGCTGGGCGAAGGTACGAATTTGGGACTGCTACTGACATCAGTCGGTAGTTATCGACACCGTGAATGGTTTTTCCGTGGTCGACGCTTCGTCAATATTGTCCTGTGTGGGATGATGACTAAGCCTTGCCCGATTAGCCATAGATGGCATAAAGTTGGCAAGTAAATCTGACCAATGTATGTATGTATGTATGTAACTAAATATTCTGCAAATACAAAAATCAAAGGTGAGAGTCGTCGTATATGAGAATAGTGGATCATATTTCCTGCATCCCTGCTTAAAACAGTGGATAGAAAAGGATAGGAATTTTATGAATACTTTTGTATCCTCTTTTTGTCACGATTTTATTCAATACATTTCTATCCCAATCAGAGTGGATCGAAAGGGATAAGATTACAACGAATATTCTTGTATCCTAATACTATCAAATTAGAAATATCATCCACTATAAAATTGTTTGTTCTCTTTTTATAAAAAAATTAATTTTTTTCTTATTTTTAATTTTATTATCGTTTTATTTAATTTTATTACTTTTTAAAATTTTTAAGATGATTTAATTTTCTGAAAACAAGCTGTTCTCATGCGGTCACCTATCCAGTCGTAGTTCACTGCGTACGGCGCTTAACAATAAATATCGAACACGCGCGACACCGACCATGGGTCTACCACTGTTGAACACCATTTATAACATAAACTGATATTTGTATTACCCGCAGTGCACAATATTAAAACCGTACTCGCTTTTATACATTTTTCAGGGATTTTCGAGATTATCAGCAGAAGGTAGAGTTCGATAAAGACCTACATGAATTTTGAAAATTTGAAAAATTAAAAATTAATAAATATAATATTCTGAGAATATGCACAGGATATACGTTTGGCGTGTTTACTTTTAATTCTTAAGTATGTAAAATTTAGATTTAGTTTGGGATATGTGTGTAATAGACGATATTGGAAATAAATATAATATTTGTTTCGATATTTTAAGAATATGTTTAGAATATACAAAATATTATATGATGTTTATGATATTCTGAGTATATTCTGAGAATATTACGGATATTCAAAGAAGATTTTCATATGAGTTTCGAATATGCGGCGAATATCATATATGTTATCTGAGAATATATGAAATTTGAAATAAGTACAATATTCTGTTTTCGGTATTCTGAGAATATGTTTAGAATATACGAAATGTTATATGCTGTTTACGATATTCTGAGTATATTCTGAGAATATTACGCATATTCACGGGAGATTTTCGTATGAATTTCGAATATACTGTGATTATCATGTGTTATCTGGGTTAGTAACCCTATTCCTTTCTGGATTGCCAGCCCTCGAAATTTAATACTCTTTTATCCCATGAAAGTATACAAATTCTTTACATACTAATCCTGATCAACTTTTATTGCCTGAATACTTTTCTATTCAATTAAAGTATAAAAATCCTTTCCATATTAATACTTTAATTGAATAGAAAAGTATTCAGGCAATAAAAGTTGATCAGGATTAGTATGTAAAGAAATTGTATACTTTCATGGGATAGAAGAGTATTAAATTCCTGGGGCTGGAAACCCAGAAAGGAATAGGATTACTAAGGATTGCATTTGTATCCGTTTTAAGACTAACAAAGTATAGGAATGAAATTTGTATTGATGAGGATACAGTTTTTATCCGTTTTTCGGATTCATACTGATAAAAGTGTAAGTGGGATACATGCGGATAAAAATGGATAAACTTAGACTGTACATGGTGTATAAAGATAGGATAAGAATGGAAAGGATTCTCTTACTGTGAGAAAATTAGGATTCAAAGTGATAGGATTCGCGCAGAAAATCAATACTTTTCTTTCCTTTTCTATCCCCTTTTTTAAGTAGGGATGCATGGGGCTAAAACTTGTAAAAAATCGCGGTTATCATTATCTGGCCATATATCCAAAAAGAAGCAAGTTATCATATTGAAATAGGGTAGAAAGTTATCTTACACAGTCTTGAACAATGTATCCAAATTTGGCGGAAATCAAAGATGGCCTTTTTGAGAAATTCCATTTTGAAAAAAAAAACACTTTTTTTAGTTATTCCCATTTATCTCGACGATTTTCGAAGTCGATGAAATTCCGAACATTTAAAAAAAATCATCCCAATTGGATAATATTGGACCATTTGAAAAAAAATGTGAATTTTAAATCTTGAAATACCGCATTTTCGAAGTAAAGTTTGGCATACCGTCACATCAGAGCCTCAGAAGCATTTTTAGGTGAAAATAAAAAAATACGTTTCTCATGAAATTTGAAGTAGAATACTATCCCAGGGTTACAGAAGAATCAAAGACATTGATTTTTTTTTGCACGGTGTGAATCCATCTGCGGAATGGGCGATATACAGGGTGAACTATCAGCCAATCAGATACGTCGCTGCGTTAGGGAGTCAAATATTCAAACAAACAGAATATGTAAGTATTCTTCCAAAAGTTATTTTCATTTCGTAATATTACATTTGCATGCAAAATGACTGACAAAATGAATTATATGATAATAGTCAACGGAAAAACTTTAATGTATTTCGTAAACTGTTCGCCAAATTCATGCGATTAAAAATTAGCTGTGATATGTAATCGCAAGTTTTTCTTCTGAATTTTAACAAATAATTCATTTTGTCAGTCATTTTGCATGGAAAAGTAAAATTACGAAAATATAATAACTTTTGGAATTATACTTATTCTGTTCGTTTTGATATTTTTTAACATAACGCATCGACGCATTCGATTGGTCGACGTAGTCGGATTTCACAGTGATCCTTCACCGTCATTGGCTAAGCGGAATAACATGGGATGCCCTATGTTCCACCGTTAGGAATTCACCCTGTATACATATACAGTGATTAGTAATATTTTAATAGAGATGCCACCTCATCTCTGATGCTCGGAAGCGTTGGAATTCAGCTCCAATAGTAACTATAATTGGTACCAACCTTCCAAATGTTCCAGTTACTGTTTTTTCTAAATCTATTTTGCATCTAAAAAATTCTGAATTTCGAGAACTTCTATATTTACACTTCCAAAATGAATTTCTTGTGCGTATTGATTGTATGTTTAAATAAGTGCGTCAACATAATTGCAGGAACGGGGCTAGGGATTTTTGTTTCCTCTTTTATCCAAGTTTTTTACTAAAACTAAGAACACTAAGAACGTGTATCAGTAATTCTCATAAGAAATCAATTCAGAAATTATCAAGAATTTTAGAAATTTATTGCTTTTTTTTTATATATTGTTTTTCTAAGACGCTTCGTCGTCGTTATTGTTATTGTTTATGATTGTATCAGTCGTGCCGCATCGAGGTTGTATGTAACGACGCTCAAATCAGTCAGTCTTCTTTTATATTCTCGAAGATTCGAATATTTATTGCAACAGCGACATACGTAAACGTTAAATTTGAGCAACGGCTCTGAAAAATTAACAAGAGAATGATAGTATCGATGTCGATCCTCTAACGAGCGGAGCGTCGACTCCAAGAGAGACATCTACAATATGTAATTCGAACTAAATAAAGCGGGTTTTTATGCCAAATGCTTTTTCCGGTAACAAAGAGCGTGAATTATTTCAAAACCTCAAAAACCATCCTATAAAACGGAATTGGGGGAACCTTGACAAAACATAGAGGGAGTAACGGAAAAAACGCCCCTCCGGGAAGAAAATGCGGCAAACACTCTATTATTTTCTATGGTCTATGGCAAAGATTATTCATCTGTGGTAGAGGCACCCGACAGCAGCCGCCATAGACCGTGGCGCCTCTAGCGGCGCTTTCAATATTAATTGCAGGTTAGAATCTCGAGGTTCCATTTTGCGATACGTTAAACTGGTTCTGTTTTTTGATGTGTTTTATGGGAATAATAAATATTTCTTTTTGTTAAACATGATAGAAGATACAAAAAAATGTTCAACTTTGATTTTGTGCTATGCAATTGAGTGTAGATACAACTAGATAATGAGAAATCTTAAAATTATTGGGGTCAAAAATACCATTAGTGGGGGAGAGACAGCACTATCGACCATCTCATTCCCACTAATGGTATTTTTTACTTTATTAATGTCAAGTTTTATCATTAACTATTTGTAAATGAGGTCAACTGCACAAAGCAGTGTCCAAGATTAACGATTTCTGGTACATTCTATCATATTTTACAAAACAAAATATTTATTATTCCCACAGAATTCATCGCTTTAGCGTTCGCAACATAGGAATCGCGAGATCCTACCCTGCGTTTTATGCTAATTTTAGCAACCGCGAGCGCTAGCGTCGAATCTTGTTCAGATGACGGTTGCCTACATGGCGTCTATCTCGGCGTTTTTTGTTGCGCGTCATAAGCAGAGTGGGTAAATGAAGTCATCATTTTTATAGTAGGGTTTGCTGTGATTCCCAAAATCCTAACATTCCTACAAACTTCTATGCATCTCATGAAAAATTTAACATCAAATTCCCATGTTTTTACATAATCAGTGCTACAAGAACAAATTCAAGTGACTCAACTGACTTGAAAAATTCTCCATTATGAAGAACCCATATCCAGATTCCATCAGGTACATAGCAACAGTCTAAGACCTAACTAATTTAAATAAAATGAATCTTATTTAACCGCAACAGGTTAGATTCACATTATTCGTTTTGTTTCATTGATTTACAGCAATGCAGTTCGCACCTGCAGTGCTTGACGTCGGAACGATTACATTAGTCTATTGAAATGGATGCAAAAGAGAAAAATCCCGAAGCCTATAAGGTACAATCTATTATTATTGCGTCAATTCATGAAACGTGCATGGAAAATTAGTCACTAGTACCTCCCATTGAAAAAATTTGGTCTACATATATCTAAAATGCGTACCCTGCAAAAAATTTTAGGTAGGATTCTGATAAGAATCATATAAGAGATTTTCTCATGAAAAATTGAAACATGATATAATGAGATCGACTTGAGAATCAAATGAGAGTCTCATTTCAATTTTTGCAAATAATGCTCGACCCAGTAAACGAAAACAAATAGAAAGTTAAAAATACGAATTGAAATGAATTCAAGTGCATTAAAATGAATTAAAACGCATGAAAATGATTAATTGAATCCACTTTTTAATTCATTTTAATTCACTTGAATTCATTTCAATTCGTATTTTTAACTTTCTATTCGTTTTCATTTACTGGGGAGAGAGTCCTAACAAAAATTTTTGCCAGTCAATTTTAGAATCGCGAAATTTTTAGGATATTCTCATTTCGATCTCATATGATGCTCATGAGAATCGTACTACAATGCCAAGATTCTTTCGAAATCTTGTAGTCGAGCCCTTCGTGCTATACATCATTTCAGTATTAGTATCATATGCTATTTAAAAACCTTACATTTTATTTTTACTACATTATAAGGTTTTCAATAAATGTAAAATACTTTTTTACAATTGTATATTCATATGATTTTGTACTTAAGGGTTGCGCATATGGAGAGAAAGGTTAAGTGTTTTCTACTAGGCACTCCAGTAATTGTTGCTGGAGTATTTCCGGCAGCGTACAAAACTGTATTGTAAAAAAAAAAAATTGTGTAATTTTACAACTCAGCATTGGCTCAAAAATTACCCATGTTTAAATTCACAGTTGTGACTGCTGAATTTACAAAGACATTATAAAACTTCTAACCTCAAATAGTAAATTTCAAAAAAAATATTGTAAAAGTCTTAACCTTGAATGGTAAAACTCTATATTAAACATACGATTATTACCAAAACGGTGTACATGGAAATTACGAGTTTGTAAAATTCATTTTCATTTTTTATAGTATGTATAAAAATTACAGGAGTAGACTGTAAAGGATACTGGGTGGCCTAAAGCAAAATTCTCTTTATATGAATACAGTAAAATCTATAGGATATTTCAGCAGAATCTACAAAACTTTAAAAAGAAAATTAGCGAATACTTTTCAAAACTTCTGTTTAGTATATTATAATTGTAGGTTATGTGTATTATATACTGCTAAGAAAGTAATTTTACAACGTAGAAACTTAAATAGATCGATAATGTAATCTCATTCGCTTGTTAGAAAATTCCAAATTATCGGAAAATTTTAATTTTCTCAAAGTTAAAACATATTGATCTAGCCTTTACATGATACTTGCCTGAGCACAGAAAAGCTGTATAGTTAAGAAAACATTGAAAATTGTTTATTGTGAACGTAAAACTTGATAATATTAAATATACATTGGTATTTATGTACAAGTTTGCTATTGTACCTGTAAGTTGGTTCATTTTATCCCAAATTTTAAAAATCCATTATTTTCACTCTTTAAGTACCAAATGTGCACAATTTGCACACGGATTTCAGCGTCGTTTTATGTATATGATAAAAATGTATAAAAAATGGAAACATCTATATCCAATTAGTTTTGAGGTCGCTCTTTCAATTGGCGCTACTAAAAAGTTTTAAGAAATGTCGTTTACCACATTTTTTTAACAAAAATATTGAAAAAACACGATTTTTCAGCCACAATTTTTGGTTCAATGCTTTTAATATATAATATAAATAAAATGCACCGCTTTTAGATCACCTGGTAATGTATCAGAAATGTATTCCTAATTGTTTTACTTCAAAATTATACATTCACATATTTTGATTTACAGTAGGACCTCTCTTATTCTAATTGTCCAGCCTCTCTTATTCTAATCGTTCCCCCACAAGTCTTCTCCCACTATCCCACGAAAATTCAACGAAAAATATTGTCCACGAATCACAAGCTAGCAAGCAAAGTAAGTGGGGGTAAGGGGAAAATTAGAATAAGAGAGATCGGCGCCATCTTGAAAAACTTTCCTAATTAGAATAAGAGAGGTCCTACTGTATTTCGTTTTTCATTTCAAAATGGTGTCTGAACTTTGAAAATTTTTGAAATTGAAGAATTTGCTATTATTTTGGATCGGCAAGGTTTTCTTTGTAGTAAAATCGTATAAATAAGTTATTACGAGTTCTGCATAATTTATTTTGATTTAGGGAAGCAGTAATATCCCATAAAATCCAATTTCAAGATGGCGCCCATAGTGCCATGTGCTCAGTAGAAAGGGCATCAGTAAAAATGCCGAAAACTATGTATGTATGTACATATGTATAGGGATATTGACGAAAATATCCCTAGCCCTCTGAAAGGTGTGTGTGTGTGTGTGTGTGTGTGTGTGTGTGTGTGTGTGTGTGTGTGTGTGTGTGCAATATCCCTATAGTTTTCGGCATTTTTTCCATTCGGCATTTTTTTTATTTGGCATTTTTTCTTTTCGGCATTTTACCGGTGCCCAGTAGAAATACGTGTATTTCGAGTTCTGTTACAACCAAAATGGTTGTGAAATTTGCTAATTAACAATCTATGGGATATTTCTGCTTCCGTAAATCAAAATAGGCCATACAAAACTCATAACTTATTTGTATGATTTTACTACAAAGAATACCTAGCAGTTTCGAAATAATAGCAATTTCAAAAATTTCCAACGTTCAGATATGTCATAAACAAAATAAATAAAAATACGTGAATGTATAATTTTTAGGTGATCTGAAACCGGTATCACAGTTAAAAATGCATTTAAAAACAAAATTGTGGCTAAAAAATCAGGTTTTTTTCAATATTTTTGTTTAAAAAATATGATAAACGTCATTTCACGAATCGGCCCAATATAGGAGCCCTGTGGTACACCTATAATCATTTTTATATCGTATGATATGAAGTATTTAGCCTAACTGACATTGTACGAGATTATTAATAAGAAGAGAACCAATTAAAATTGTTACCTTGTATGACTAAATTCCACAGTTTGTCTAGTAACCAGTTGTGATAAACACTATCGAACGCTTTGACAAAATCAAGGTAGATTGTGTCAACCTGCCCATGACTTCCCAACACATTGAACAAATAGTCACCAAAAACTAACAAATTAGTAATGGTAGACCTAGCCTTCATAAATCCATGCTGTTCACTCACAATTTTAATCATTAACGAATCCGATAATTTATATGAAATAATAAAATCAAACATCTTTGCAATAACCGAATGAAAGTAGGAGAAATACTGTCGGGACCGCTGTTTATCCATCATCTAATTGATTTAGCACCCTTAGAAAATAATCTTCTGAAATTGTAAAATCAATTGTGCTGATAGCAACATTGTCTTTAAGAATACGAGCAACATTTGAGGACGAATATGAGTGAGAAAAATAATCAGCGAATAAATTTGGAATTTCTATTGGATTGTTAGTAGATTTAGGTTGGAAGAACATATTTGTAGGCGTATTATTATCAGATTTAAGATTTTTGACATATGACCAAAAGGACTTCATATTCGTTCTCAAATTATGCTCAACCTTACCTATGTACTCTTTATAGTTGACTTAGAGAGTTTAATACAATTTGCTCTTAATCTTTTAAATAAAATATAATCGTCAACATTGTTATGCGCTTTCCATTTGCAATGAGCTATCTTCTTATCTATTATGAGCTTAATAAGTCAAGCATCGAACCAAGCAGGATACGTATTAGTAGAATATTTCTTTGCCGGGACAAATTTTGAAATAATTTTATTAATCTTGGCGTAGAACTTACAAGTAAACCTACCCAAGTGTCACTCGCCGATCTTAATGAGACTTGGCATTCTGGAAAAACATCAAAAAATATTGGATACGTGTTTTTTTATACGTTCCCATAAAGGTTTTTAAAGGTAGAAACCACCCCTTGAAATTCAAAAAATTCATCCTTTTTTATGACCTGTGAAAAATGTAGAGTTAAGTTGATTGAATCTTTTAGTTAATCTTACTATATTTACTGATAGGGATTTTCGAGATCGGAGATTATGAATCTGATGTCAGTTTCTTAAAATTCAAAACAGCAGATGCAATATGGCGGATCCAATAAGAGTGATTTATCTCAATTAATCGAATTTGCTTGAAACTCTGTACTCGGGGATTTTCGAGGTTGCGGATTACGAATTTGAGATTATTTTCTCATAGTTAAAAATAGCGGATCCAATATGGCGGATGAGAATACGTAAAAATGCTTTGCTCACAAGAATCACTACTCGGAGGTTTTCGGATTGTAGTAATTGATGACGATTCCGATACCAGTCTTTCAAAATGGAAATTACAGTATATCGGACGAAAAATGTAGAAAAATTATACACATAAAAAATCATGATTCTAATATTTTCGGTAATGCTAATTATGAATCCGATGTCTTTTTTGAAACAACAGTTCTGTTTTATAACGAACTAAAAATGTACTGCCTGCAATTAATCAAAAAAAATAAATAAAAAAGGATGCATTTTTTGAACTTCAAGGGGTGGTTTCTACCCTTAAAAAGCTTTATGGGGACATATAAAAAAAACACATATCCAATATTTTTCGATGTTTTTCAAGAATGCCAAGTCTCATTAAGATCGGCAAGTGACACTTGGGTAGGTTTACTTGTAAGTTCTACGCCAAGATTAATAAAATTATTTCAAAATTTGTCCCGGCAAAGAAATATTCTACTAATACGTATCCTGCCAGGTTCGATGCTCGACTTATTAAGCTCATAATGGATAAGAAGATAGCTCACTGCAAATGGAAAGAGCAGAACAATGTTGACGATTATATTTTATTTAAAAGATATTAAGAGTAAATTGTATTAAACTCTCTAAGTCAACTATAAAGAGTATATAGATAAGGTTGAGCATAATTTGAGAACGAATATGAAGTCCTTTTGGTCATATGTCAAAAATCTTAAATCTGATAACAATATGCCTACAAATATGTTCTTCCAAGCTAAATCTACTAACAATCCAATAGAAATTCCAAATTTATTTGCTGACTATTTTTCTCGCTCATATTTGTTCTCAAATGTTGCTCGTATTCTTAAAGACAATGTTGCTATCAGCACAATTGATTTTACAATTTCAGAATGCCAAGTCTCATTAAGATCGGCGAGTGATACTTGGGTAGGTTTACTTGTTAGTGGTTGCAGTATCAATGTTACTACCTAATAAAATATGGTCCCATATATGGACCTATTATATCATAGTCGGCAGCGAGGAAGTTCCGATGAATCCTTTTGCTTGTAAGTGTTGGCTCTGCAGCAGTGCACGAGGTTGTAAAGATACTAGGCACACGATTATAATTTGGAATTTTCTAACACGTATGTGAGATTACATTATTGATCTAATTTTACAGTCAAATATAAATTTCCCTCAATTGTCATTGGTATTTTAGTTTCTTCATTGTAAAGTTTTAAAAAGTATTCGCTAATTTTCTCTTTGAAGTTTTGTAGATTCTGCTGAAACATCCTATAGATTTTACTGTATTCATATAAACCGAATTTTGCTTTAGGCCACACGGTATCCCTTACAGTCGACTTCTGTAATTTCTACAGTTTAGTAGACTGCCGCAAATAGAAAACACATAACTTTTCTCTCCTTGCATACAATAAGTGTAGTTAGTCTATACTACAAATGAATTAATAAATATATATTAAATTTGTTCAGGCTGCTCTATATTGGCTGGCTGCAGCGCATCAACAAAATTTTTATGAAATCAGTAGCGACTGGAATAGATATGAATGCGACGAGCATGCCTACCTTAAAAATTATATAGGTTATGCTCTCTTCGGCCCACCATCTTTCGACAATTCTCAAACAGAATGCGCAGAGATCGAAAACTGTAAAGAATATACTTACGAACAAAAGAATGCAAAATCTACAATTGAAGCAATTTACCAAAAGATAGTAGAACATGGTACACAAAACACGAACGAACGTGAAATTTTATGCAGTATTGTGTACGTATGTTTCTACGATGAAAAACTTGCATCTAAATGTGATAATTCAAACCTTGAGAGCCTTATTATTTCTAAGCCCATATTTAAAATTAATAAATATGCAGGTGCAAATGACAATGAAGTTTGGTTTATTGACGATATGCCAAGAGTTTATAAAGGTTGGAATGATTTTTTACTAAATAACAATTTACCAGCTTGTATGATGATTGTACCGAAAGATGGATTATATCAAGCAGACATGAAAGAAGTTTGGTCTGATATTTCATCTCCTGTATGGTTGGAAATCATGAGAAATAAATCGTACAACAACGTAACGAGACATTTAGATACAGCAAGTACCATCGCAAATATCGGGTGCGTCGGAATTGGCGTATTTTCGCTATTCACTCCTCTCGCCCCTGCTGTTATTGCTGCAAGTATGTAATAAATTAAGACAATTTTTTAAATATATCTAAATTTATAATAAATTAAATTGTTTTAGGTGTATTTGGAGCTGTAACAACCGGTGCTTGGGGTCTTGGAAGATCCACTCAAGAACTGATCGATCGTAAAAAACATGATCAGTCTATTAACGTAACCAATAGGGCAGCATTTTCCGCTTGGCTTGGAGTTGTCGGAGGAACAGTTGGATTGGGAGCCAATGGAAGTTCGGCACTTCTCACTCGAGCAATAAGATCGGGCACAACTATTGCAGAAGGTGCGAAACTAGCACACGACGCTGTCATGGTCAGTAACATAGTTATAAATGGTATGGGTATTGGAATTCAGTCCCTCAACGTATACAGCCAGTATAAAGAAGACGGTTCAGTTTCTAAAAAAGACATATTTTTCCTCTCGGCCCATATATTATTCGTCTGCAACTCGGTCGTTAATGCAAAATTAGCTAACGATATCATTAAAACAAATCAAAATCAAATTTTAAAAGATTACGAAGCAAGTCTACGTAGCAACAGGCATCGTAAAGAATTTATGCGATTGGTAAGAAATACTGCTGAAATTTTGCCAGACGAAGTTAGCAAAAATGCACAGATCATCAGATCAATTAGGCAAATAAATAATAAGGATGAATTTTTTGCATACATGGTTAGAAATAGGAAAGTCTTAAAGGAAAATGGTGCGAAAGCATCATTCTTCGATGACCACGTTCAAATTAACGGAGAAAGAATAATTCCTGCTTCCGAATTCGTCAACCAGGATTCAACAATTCTTCCGTCCACTTCCTTAGCTTCTCAACCAGTACCTTCTCCAGTAGTTCAAAATTCAATAACTTCTCCTGGTTTAATGAAAAAATTATTATCGGTCCTGAACAATTTTATTGTACAGAAATGCGTACGAGGTGGATATTTTAATTCGCAAAACTCCAACTTCAGTCCTGTTCTCAAAGACATCGAATGTCTTTCCGATAGTGTTGCAGAAAACATTTTCAAACATATTTTGGAAATCGCCTACGATATTGGTACGAAAGTACTAATTAGTAATTATTCAGCGATTGATGCTCTTTCAGATGCTACAAGATTTGTCTGGATGATAGTGAAAAAGGAAATGTCTAAAAAATATCCTGCAATGCACAAAATTACAATAATGTTTGAGAAAGAATTAGAAAACGTGCTGAAAGACACAATGAAAAATGTCAGATCAAACATCAACGAATGGGTAAATGCCTTTCAGACTTATTTGCAAAACAGACAAGAGTCTATGAATGTTGACGAGGTAGATTACCCAAATTCTCCAATTAATGAATTAAGTGAACATTTAAATTTAATTGATCTAAAGATATTTATGGAATTACCAGACATATGTATCGAAGAACAGATACAAAGCGTATTACAAATGTCCAATCAATCTAATACTGCAGTGTCCAAAAAAATTATCGAAGTGGGAGTGGAAGAACTCCAGGATTTCTTTTCTAAACACGGTATTAAAATTACTGTTCCATTAAAGAAACGAGTTAAAGAATTTAAAACTATTTTATTCGATTTGGAAAACGTACAGAGTATACGAATCATATTTTACAAAGTTCTTGTTATTGCCGCTAACTTTAGTAAAAAGATTCGAGAAGAACAAGAAAGCATCGAACATTATCTCACCAATACGACAAAATTTGTTTGGATTTTAATGAAATTAAACTACGAATATTCATTTGGTGATGTAAAGTCGAACGATGGATCCGGCTACATACAAACGTTAATAGCACTATATAAATACGAAAACATAAACTCGAGCGATATGATAAATGCTTTTAGAAAATATGAAACCTTGAGAATTTCTTGATCTTCATCAAGATAGATTAAGATAGCCAATTACTGTGGAAGAGAAACGACTAGTGATTTTATATTTTAAATAGGAATTCAGTGCCTTAGAAGATATTTCTTATAATACCGGATTAAGGAAAGTAACGGTTCTCACAGACTAAACTTGTATAAAAACTACTTTTTAATACGAGTGCACAAGTGTACTTATCTGTGCTTGTAGAAGACTGTGAAGAAATCGCATGTTAAATTTAATATATATTTTTGTTAATATGTACAGATTTATCATAGCATTTTTTTAGATATATTAATTTATTACACAGCCACACAAAAAAAATGTATTACATTCTTACTATATGTACCCTTCTCTTATTCTAATTTGTCCAGACAGGCAAGATCGCGTCTCCTTCTCGTATTCTAATTTGCCACCAAAAACGTTTGCACTTTTCTAGGATCTTGTGAGGGGTTTTTACATCAATGTTAATTTACACAATATTATTTATTAGACAGATAACCTATTGTTAAATGTTTTTTTTTTTTAAAAGAGTTTTTTTAGGTTATGTTGTATGCATAAAATTAGATTAGAGGAAGTGAAAAAATTAGAATAAGAGAAGAAGTTAGAATAAGAGAAGGACTACAGTAGGACCTCTCTTATTCTAATTGTCCAGCCTCTCTTATTCTAATCGTTCCCCCACCAGTCTTCTCCCACTATCACACGAAAATTCAACGAAAAATATTGTCCACGAATCACAAGCTCGCAAGCAAAGTAAGTAGGGGTAAGGGGAAAATTAGAATAAGAGAGGTCGACGCCATCTTCAAAAACTTTACTAATTAGAATAAGAGAGGTCCTGCTGTACCGTATTAAGGTACTTGACATAACCTCAAAAGCCCATGGCGCATATAACACATTAAATCCTTTGCAGCATACATTAAAAAAAGTGAATTATTATGAAAAACGTTGTTACGAGTTTTCGGGGCCACTGATTATGAAATGGGGACAATTTTTTAAAATTCAAAATGGCGGATTCACTATGGAGGACGAAAAAAATCATTAGATTCGTCTGAAACTTGTTCGTTAGTGTCATTGGACTCGAATTTGATGCCAGTTTTTTAAAGATCAAAATGGATCCAATATGGCGGAAAATTTTTTTAAATTCCCCGGATTTATATTAAACTCCTTACAATGGTCCTCAGATTCGGAAATTGTGCAGGGATAATGTTTTTTTCAATATTATTTCCTGGGAAATAAAAAAAGTTCAGAATATAAAGAAATAGTCGCCAAAATGATCACGAACTACGAGAACCTATGTTGATGAACTTGAAGCTGTATTTCTTGCCCACCATCTCGATAAATTTCCCGAAAAATTGGGACACTAGTGAGGAACAGAGATTAAAATCAACAGCATTTATCAATCAGACCTTTTAAGGGCTATGGTGTACAAAAAAAAATCCGATAAATAACGAGAATTTAAACAAATTGTCCGTCATATTGAATCCACCATTTTGAATAATTAACCTCAAATTCGTAATCAGCGGTCCTAAAAACCCATAATAGAACATTTTTATTAATGAATTATTTGCGCCATGGATTGTTTGAGGTTATGTCCAAATTTTTTTGTGTATGGCTGTATTATTAAACAAATTCGGTGTGGATCGAAAAACCGACGGTCATAAAGTCGACAGTCGAAAAGCCGACAAATAAAAAATGGCACATCGACAAGCGGATCATTTTTTGAAGTGTCGGTTTTTTTACGGCTTTTTGATTTGTCGGTTTTTCGACCCGCACCCAACAAATTGCTATGAAGTAGTGCCAAAGACTAATTCTCGCGAAATAGAATAATACAAGTTAACGTTTCGAAAAAATTCTGCAAAGGATGATGTTTTAATTATGGAAAAATATGGAAGAGAGAAAGTTAAAAGTTACGATGAAATGACCAGTATTCATTTTTCTAGTTAACTTAAATAATTAGTAACAGCGGTGTCCGTTTCGCGATAGCAATAGCACACATTGGGGACTTCCTAAAGTTGACGCTTGACGTCAAATCTCTTTAGCTTTTCAATAGTGGATGTACTTTTCGGAAAATTTTCCATTTTTACCTTTAAAAAATCTATGTATATTTTGATTGGTTTTTAATAATTAATTCTTGACCAATTTTAACAGGTGCTTAGTAGTTTTTAACCCTCCTGCGCATTAAGCCGTATATATACGTCCAAACGAGGTTTTTACCGTAGTCGGAAAAACGTATATATACGTCCTGACAATTTTGGCTATATTTTTTGACTGGGGAAATTTTCAAGGGTCTATTACGGCTCAAATTAAAGCTGAAGACTTCCTCTTCAAGATAGACTTGGTCTAAATGATGATTTTTATTTATTTCCGTTAAATATTATCGAAAATGTGTGTTTTTTATCAAAGTTGAAATCTTGTTCAAATGAGGCTCAAAATCTCTACTTGGGGATTTTTGGGGTCGCTGATTACGAATCTGATGTCAGAAATCATAAATTTAAAATGGCGGATCCAATATGGCGGCCAAAAATACAAAATATTGACCTATTTTTATTAAACTTGGCACACAGGGGTTTTGTGAAATTCAATATGGCCAACAAAAATACTTTTTTCGCGAAACTTGGTATACATAGGTTTTCGAGGTCCTTGTTCAAGAATTTGATATCTGTTTTTTGAAATTCAAAATGGCGGATCCAATAAAACTTGAATTAAATTTAAAAGTCAATTTTTTATTTTCGCCTCCATATTGGATCCAACATTTCGAATTTCACAAAACTGACATCAGATTTGTAATCAGCGATCCGAAAAACGTAAAAAGTAATGTTTGCAATTTTGCAATTATGTAAAATAACAAACCTGGATATATGGTAACGGAAAGTCGGGTAAAACGCTTACGCAAGAGGGTTAAAAGTAAAAATGTACATTTTTGGACAATCTTCATACACTTGAAATTCTATTTTTATTTTCATGTAAATAGCACAAAAACGAAGTCTGTCCCAAAAGCATCCGACCTATTTCGATTTCTCGGTTCTTGATTTATTCTTTGTCATCCGGTGGGTGGCAACCTGCGAAATCGGTGTACTTCTTCTGATTGCGTCACGCAATCTTTTCAAAACTACAACGTAGTACTCTTTGTTGATCATCTGATCTGCAGGAGCATATTCGTGGTGCACAACGCCTTCATGATCGAAAAAAACAATCAACATTGACTTGTCGTTGCATCCACTTTGTCCGAGCCTGGTTAGGAAGATTCCACTGCGAAGACTTGTCTTGTATCACGATCATTACCGTAAACCCACGATTCATCCCCAGTAAGAACCTTGTTAAGTAAACGTTCATTACTATTAATCGATTCCAGATTGTCCTGATCGATTTATAATCGAAGATTTGTCTGCTGTTCTGAGAGCAGTTTTAGGATGAATTTAGTACACACGCAAGTCATGGCCAAATTTTCAGTTAAAATTCGCCAAATAGTACTGAAATTCATCCGTTCCCTACGCACATTCTCTCTGAAACGCTGCATAACCTCCAAATAATATTCTTTATTTACCGTAGAAGCATTTGGAACGAATTCCGAGTAGACAACACCACGATAATCGAAAGGTTACTCTTTGCTTCTCGTCCATTATAGGTCTCACACTTGTCCCATTTTCTACGGATATTAGTGTAGCCAACACTGTGGGCATTCGTCCTTTGAGTACGAATATCTTGTCCATGCATATATCTTCATAGAGCTTTGCTGTCCTCATAGGTCCTAATGGGGCTTGATAACCTAATTTCAAATAATTCTTCTGGATTTTCTAAGTCACAATAAAACACGAATCCAGCCACTTCCTATGATTTTTTAGAAATGTGTCAATCTTTCGATGCTATTCATTGAATCTAGATTCGACATTGCATTGCAATTTTGCAACATCTCCTAACAATGTAGCAGAAATGAGAAAATTCCATTTTTTTCTTGTAAATTCCTGCTTCTAGAGTTGAAATTTGCACAGAGAGTCCTTCGTGCAGAACCGTTTTTATCATTTCATATATCTCTCGCTTTTTGCATTCTTAATCTCCAGAGTCTGCAAAAAAGTTGATAATCAGTATAAACTTTCGTAAAGACCAATACGAATAAGATAATATTAGTGCAATGTTATCTACAGTTTTAGAATCCGCATTAATTCTGCTATCACTAGTGTTACGATTTTTATGTTTTCGTAATTCAATTCTTATAAGGATCAGGAGTTTCTCGGTAGCTGAGAATCGTTTCTGGGATGTTCCGCATAAAGGGGATCGACACCCCAAGTGACGAAATACTGGCGAATTTAGGAATAATAACTTTATTTTAACTTAGGGAAATCCCAACTACAGGTCGTACAGATCGTCCGGGTATATAGGAACTAAGTCCTGTATTGATTCGCGGAGAGTCGCGGATTAACGTGTCGTGAAGTTTCTATGTTCCGTGCGCGCGACTCTGACGGAGATCTTTTACGACGCGACTCTAACGGAGATCTTCTCGGTTTCGTTCACGGTGTGACTCTGCACCAAGATCTTCACTCGATCATTAACGGGGCGACTCTGACTGGCCAATGCAATTGTCCGTTACAAGTCAGGTCGGTTTTGCGCCTAATTCGGTAGCGGGGGTGTTTACCATCAACCATGGTGTCCGATAAGACTCGTCTTCCGCGAATCGCCGCTTTCGTGTCAGATATCGATGCTTTAGTGATTCGGTGATTCCCGGAACGGGCTCGAATATCTGCATGTGCAGGTTCCGACGAGTCAATTGTTCGTTAATTCGACCTCCTAATCTACAGAGGATGTCTTCAAATGTCACTCGATTATCGACTATAAAGGTGATTGCTGCCACGGTATGCCTTTGCATGTCTCGATTTACTATAACAATTCGGCTAAAAATAGGACACCCTAATCTCTAACTTTCAACGGTTTTCTGCACGTGTGGCCCGAACGGATGGATAAAGTCGCTGTGGACATCTCAGGTGTCCGCTTTATTATTTATTAACAGGCGAATATTCCTGACTCCGTACGCTGCTACACGTGTAGCCTAGCGTCCGTAACACTAGCGTCAATATGCTGATTTAAAAGAAATAGCACAAAATTCCTCCATGATGTTTCTTTTTGAAACACGAAAGAGTCGATAGTCCGTGATAATTTCGAATAACACTGTCTTCTCTATAATACTCATCTAGTCAATGCCTGGTGATTTTAGAGCGGGCGGATTATCTGACACTTGATTCATCAACTGGCTCAGAGAGAATCGGGATTATTATTAACATAATCTACTATTTTATTCATAGCGATACTAACATTTCTGACCCGCACGGGATTTTAAATCAATGACCGATTTTATTATTAAAAGAAGAGATCGAAAAATCAGAAACACGGAGAGTCCTTCATTCAGAACCGTTTTTATCATTTCATATATCGGACGCTTTTTGCATTCTTAATCTCCAGAGTCTGCAAAAAAGTTGAGAAATACAAAGAACTAAATTTTGTAAAGTCCAATGCAAATAAGGTAATATTAGTGAAATGTTATCTACATCTTTCGAATCTGCATTAATTCTGCTATCACTAGCGTCAATATGCTGATTTAAAAGAAACAGCACAAAATTCCTCCAGGATGTTTCTTTTTGAAACACGAACAAGTCCACAGTCGGTGATAATTTGGTATAACAATGTCTTCTGAGAATTCGTCTCTTACGTTTGTAATAACTTCGAATATTTTTCTTTGGTATAATGTGAATCACCAACAGAATCAGAAACACGGAGAGTCCTTCATAAAGAATCGTTTTTATCATTTCATATATCTAACGCTTTTTGCATTCTTAATCTCCAGAGTTTGCAAAAAAGTTGAGAAACAGTATAAACTTTTGTAAAGACCAATACGAATAAGATAATATTAGTGCAATGTTATTTACAGTTTTAGAATCTGCATTAATTCACCAGCATCAGTGTGCTGATTTAAAAGAAGCAGCAGAAAATTTCTCCTTGATGTTTATTTTTGAAACACGAAAGGGCCGACAGTCCGTGATAATTGGACATAACAATGTGTCTGGAAGTTAATTAATTTCACTAAACTAGGTAGTAGTGATTGATGTCAAAATAAAAGGAATGAACGAGGATTAATTAGCCAAATAATTCGAACATAATTTCGCTTGAAATTTACGCACTTGCCTAGGCATAAAAACTCCCACGGGTAGGGTGAAAAGCCCCGGCAAGCGGATATCTTTGTTAACTAAAACCAAGGTACAAATAAAGCACAAATTAACGCGCGGAATTCGGACTTATTTCCTAAGTGCAGTCATAACCTCGGAACTGCATCGCACAGTCCTCAATGGCCGCCAATTGTAATAACTTCGGTTATTGTTCTTTGGTATAATGTAAAGTACCAACAGAATCAGAAACACAGAGAGGCCTTCATGCAGAACCGTTTTTATAATTTCATATATCGCATATTTTGTATATTTGAGTATTTTTCTTTGGTATAATGTGAAGTACCAACTGAATCAGAAACACGGAGATTCCTTCATTCTGAACCGTTTTTACCATTTCATATATCTAACGCTTTTTGCATTCGTAATCTCCAGAGTCTTCAATGTGAAGTGAGAACAGAATCAGAAACTTTACAATTATGATTCCAATAAAAAGAAGAATCTTCTTAGTGTCAATTTCAGTGGATTGAAAAATAACTTTTCATTTCAGCTGAAACACTTTTTCCTTAATTGCAGTTGAGGTATTTGGATCCTTTTTATTTTCACCGTGTTCGCAAATGCATTTTCTGAATCATGTTCTTGCTCTTGTAACGTAACTGAAGGATTCGTTGGTTGGGAACTCCAAGAAATGATACTCCATATATTTTTAGCAACTCTATAATGCACCCTCTCCAACCAATAGCTCTCCTTACATACACCAACCGTGTGTGCGTTCCACGCAACGACCAAAGACAGAAAAACCGCCATGAACAAGAACATTAATAAAGCATATACAGGTATATATATGTAGGTATGCGCGCTATCGAGTCTCTCGGAGGTGCCACTCAAGTGTCGCTGTGGTGGAGTAGTCTCCTTTAAAGACTCTTTTTCAGTCTTAGACGGGAATGTTAACAAAAACACTTTTTTTTATTGTTAACGCCAAGTAACATTTTTTCTTTATTTAAACACTTACCGAACACGCGTACAATTTATTTGCGTGTCGGTGATAATCGCGCGTGCCGCTGCACATGTGGTTTCATGCGAAACTCGTGCGAGACTGACTGGGGAAGGGAAACGGACGCGGCGCGGAACGAGGAAGAAGGTCGCGTTACATTATTTACCGCTTGGTGTCGCTACGTCGCGTTATGGGAACCGACTATATAAAAAGGCACGACATTCAAATATAGTTATACATTCTTTTAGTCTCGACAGTCGCCATCGCGCGGTGGGGAGAGGAGACTTGCAACGACACACTCTTTCTCTCAATAACAATTAGAACAATTATTAATTGAATTAAATATTACAGGAAAAATTACTACGCCTTCTTATATAGGTGATTTGCAAATAACTATAATTTTTACATGTCTCTAATTCTAATTGAATACTATCGGTATCTTTTGCATCAATCATGTTACAAACCACTTAATAGCAATGTGTTGTTGAAGATACATAAAAATAGTTTTCTGTTATATATATAATTTAATAGTAACAAAGAAATTAAATGTTCCTCCATGAAAATAATATCTGGTTCAGTTTCTAACGAGTCAACTTTCTTGTCAGAGTTAACAGTTATTTTCAAATCACCCATATTATAAAAAAAGTTGTTTAATATATTTAAAATAATAAATTATTAATAGTTACCTTCTACATTATTTTACGGTGCACTATTGAGTTTAATAACAATTAAATATTTTTATACAAATTGTCACAGCCAAATTCACTTTCACAAACAAATACTCCAAACTCAGCGAAACATAACGTGTGTCACGTGCCATCCGTCGAAAAAGTGGGAAATCGGTACATGAAGCATTTTTAGCATGAAAATATTATATTGCTACTGAAAACTTTATTTTTACAACTACTTTACATTACAATTAATGTAAGAACATTTAAAAAAATACGCAAAACTAATTTTTGTACATAACGTGTATGAATATTGTCTAAACAATATTAATAATAATTTCCGCTCACTGAAAGAGTTTCCTAATTTCAAATTATTGATATTTTCATATAAAATGTCGCCCAAAAAAGTGCTATCAAAATTACACTCAAATTCAATGCTGAACGTATCAAAAGTGAAGAAAATTATTAAGTTTTTAAATTAACTACATGTGGCACTATTAAGTAAGTGTTAATAGCTCCGATAAAAATGTTATATTGAGATTTTTTTATAAATAAATCTGTTAATGGTATTTTTTTTTATCATTAGTATCAACAGTAATTTAATAAAAAAAAATATAAATATGTATATAGTATGTTACGTTTTTGCCGTAACAATTAATTATTATTTTATTTGATTCCCGGTAGCGAGGGGAATCGGGTTCGGGGTACGCGTAAAGGGGTTCGATACCCCAAGTGATGACTCGAGAGATCTTAGTAAAAATTCTTTATTACAAGTCGTAAGTTGCCAACTGGGAGGCCGCACAACACAACCCGATCGCGCTGCGACTAAGTCCTAAATTTGTTGACGTTCGCGGAGAATCGCCTATTTAACCGGGGTCGCGTATCCGAGATCTTTATGGATCGAGGCTCGGGGCGAATCTTCCCGGACAATCCAATTGCCTTTTGCAAGACAGGTCCGTTTCCTTAAAAACTGCAGGAGCGGGGGTGGCGATAACGACACCCCCATGTGTCGCGATCAGCGAAGGTTCACGTGATTTACGCTTCCTTGTTCACGTGATATTTCGTACAAAGCGCGTGTTCCTCAATTCGGCATTTCGCTATTGTACTTTTTAATAACATGGTGAATCGAGGAACCCGATCCTATTAGTAAAAACATCCGTTCCGCTTCAAGCTTGCCGGCTCGGTATCGGTGACGCTCGGGTTACATGAGCTAATGCCCGCTAATATCGTTGTCAATTGTTTTTAGATATTTTGCAGATTGCAAAATAATCCTCCTCCTTGCTGGACCAGTGCAGGTAGCATTACTGGGGGGAAAAATTAATAACAGGTCGCCACTAGGTGGAATCGCTAAAAAATTCCAAAACAAATGACATACGAGGTGTGTTCAAAAAGTAAGGTGACTTTATATTTTTATGAAAAAATATATATTTATTTAACGACGTTTATATTGTCCCCTTCAAAGTAATTATTACTGTCCTTTTTCTTATGATGGTTTTTAAGCATCGAATTAGGATGGTAATGAATTTACATAAAAAAAAATATATATATAAAAAGATGAAAATAAATTATAGAAAGAAATACCTATACATAAATACACATGATATAAAATGTATATAAACTGGATATATCGGGAATGATAAATAAACATATAAATTATCTTTAAGATTGTTAATTAAACACATCATCATTATTATTTAAAAATATCGTTGCGAAATCAGAATTAAATATCAAATCATACTGTTCATACCAACACACAAAAGAACATGATTTACAAAGATTCCATTATTTTATCGATCATCAATCAATGCGAAATAAATATCACACAATGTATTATTTCATAAAATTGTAACTAATCTTCGTTACACAAAATAAAATAATAAAATTAACGTTGAAAGCGTGACCACGAATAATCTTCAAAAGTTGAATTCAAAATTGAATATTTTCCATAAACCGCTCATTTCTTCTCTTGAATTAATATTATTGCAAAATATCTTGATTTCATTAAATTATAAATGACGTGCGGAAACAGCTGACGCTTTATCAGATTTTTCATTACAGGTTATTATGTGAAGTGCTCATAAAGTTTTTTCCTTTACTCACGTAAATGCGACGGTTACGATGATTCCCCATATTTTTGGAATTTGTCGATCTGAAGAAATTCCGAATACAACATTCGATGATCTTGATCGGCGAACATTTCTCCAATTTATTTCCGTAAGTTGAAATGAATTGGGAAACGTGTTGACTAGCCCGATCCTGCCGATGGAATATGGCGTAACCACGCCTTGAAATTCGCCAACTGCTTGAAAGGATCAAACCTTGGAATTCTGGCGATGATCTTCATCGAAAATGGTTGAGAACAGGGATCCTCCGTCTTGATAACAGCGTGATGACTTCATTCTTCCAAAGGAAAACGTTATCGGCGATAGGAAACAAAACTTAGTTTCATCGCGATTTCAAAATGAAACTTATTGAAATATAGAACGCGCGTTCTTCTTGAAGAGCAGATCACAAGTGTCGCGTCGTGCTCCGTTTCCCCCACGCGTCATACTCATCGCGCCATCTCCACGTGGTCTTGCGCTCTGATTGGTGGAAACTTCGTCAGCTTGCTTCTTCGTCGTTCAACGCTCTTCTCTGTCTTGCGCATTTTACTCGGTCACGCTTTCATATACTGGGGGTAACAGATTTGCTGTCGGTACATTACGCGAATTCGTGTATGTCGTCACATAATCCCCCTCAGATACAAAGCACTTGTGTCAACGCTTTTTCCAATCTTCAAAGCACTTCTCATAAGCACTTTTTGGTATAGCCTTGAGCGCCTCTAGCGATGCATCTTTTATTTCATCAATAGTTGCAAATCTCCGTTCTTTCATAGGTCTTTTAAGTTTTGGGAAAAGGAAAAAGTCGCAGGAGGCCATATCCGGTTAACCCGTAACCGTCACATCTCGAAAAAATTACTACTGTAACCGTCCTACTGGGTTCAAACCACACGACGCGGAAAAGTTGCTGTTGTTACGATTTTTATGTTTTCGTAATTTATTGAATTCTCTCAAGGATCAGGAGTTATAGGGTTGATTCTCGGTAGCTGAGAATCGTTTATTTGGGATCTTCCGCATAAAGGGGATCGACACCCCAAGTCACAAAATAGAGGTGAATTTAAGAATAATAACTTTATTATTATTAAGAGGAATGCCAACCGTAGGTCGTACACTATCAGAACGAACCGGTATGTAAGAACTAAGTCCTGTGTAAAGTCGTTGATTCGCGGAGAGTCGCGAATTAACGGGCCGCGAGGTCTCTAAGTCCCCGAGTCTTGAACCGAATTCGTCGAGCTATATGCTTAGTTACGTGCGCGGGGCGACTGTTTACAGAAGAAAAATTAAAATTACAATCGGATAGAGTTCTTCATTCGGATCTTTTTCGTATTGCTGTGGTGCTCCACCCGAAAAATAAATTATATTTTCAATCCAGCTGTATTCCTCTTTCATTACGGACATAAGTTTTTCAGTGAACGCATTTATTGTGTACGCAAAATGGTCCTTAGAATCACTAATTACACAATAATTTACATTAAGTAGTTCATCACTATTCTTCGTTTTATAGTAAATGCAAAAAGGATGTATAGTTGCTTGTGAATTATTGTAATAAAAAGCTTGCACAGATTGTTGAATTATGAATGAATAATTTTCTGAAAAATCCATTATAATTATACAAGTATCCAATTCCAAATTACTTTTACAGTGATTTAGGTATTGCTTTTGAGCGTCCGCTATGTAATGATGTAAAGTCAACTTATTAATGTCTTCGCATAACTGAGTTTTTAAATGTTCTAAGGTATCTACAAAACTTTCAAGTGAAGCTGCACTTCCTGCATCGACCCAATTTTTATATTTGATTTGCTCATTTTCCAATTCTAGATCAAGTTCTTTTACTAGATTTTCGAATGTCCTTAACACTCCTGATTGACCTGGACACTTATTACATTTCTTTATCATGCAGTTTTCATTATCAACGTCACAAACAGCACCTTCTAATATGTCTCTGTAATGAAGTTTTCTGGACAGAGCATACAATTTTAGTTTGACATTTTGATGTTCTGCACAAACACAAATAGTATGACTTCCAGGGTTTCCAGCATGTATACATTCTATAGGTTTTAAAGACATAAAGTAAGAGAACGAAGGCGACTTTTCATTTCCTGTGTATTGATCCAGAAATTTTAAATACAAATCATATACTGTGTATAACAATAATTTTTTCTGTATAAAAATTTTTTTTCCATCTTTATCCACAGTTGATACGAATTCCTTTTTCCCTGGGCAGGTATATGTATTTGCGTCATCCTGATAATAATTGAGTATACATTGCTGCATTTCAGTGGACATTTTAGTGTAACTTTGTCTTTTGTAAGATTTTATATTATCTGGGAAATCTTGAACATAAATATTAAATTATATAACCTAAGTAATATGTTTCATTTACGTAAAATAGAGGCCACTAAGGATAATGGTAAATACGGGGGAAATGTTATAGTACTGTCCCTCAAATCTATTTCTTGAAATTTTATAATACTTGTTAGTGTATAATATATACTAACAAGTATGATGAATAACAATGGATGAAAATTGTATACCTATCTTAGAGAACAGTTACTCTATTTTCACATTTACACCCAAGTGCCTCTATATTTGCTAATAATATAATTATTTAATGAATAATTCTAGCGTTTAGATAAAATAGAAGTTTTTTGGTATTTTATGATATATATTTATAACTTTCAAAATATGGATTTTTTAACTTTTGCCATTAAATTGTCCGACGGCCTTAAATTTTACAAGGTTTGAATATTGAAATATTCAAAGAAATATAAATGAATATTTACACGATGAAACTGACAGAATGTTAAATGTTATGTAATCGTTAAAGATACCATAAACACCAGATAGTAGTACATTTTTAATAATTAATTTAAAAATTACATAGCACATTTCTGAAACAATAATTAAGCATTTTAATGCATCAAATAGACAAATTATTTTGGTCAAAAATCGACAATTTATAATTTATTTAAGAACAATGAATACATTATTTCAAACTTACCATCCATTTCTTTAAACTGATTGAGTTTCTTATATATATAATCTGTACAGTTGAAATGCAGTCGAATTTCACATCTACCCCAATGTTTTGGTAGTAATGCTAATAATTCAAGTTTTTTAAACATAGTTTTAGCGCTTTGAAATTCGTTTTGTAGGTTTGTTAACAATTCTCTAAACACTGAACAGTCTTCTAATATATTATGACATACAGCTTCAGGAACTGTAATGTTAACATTAGATGCCTTTGACAAATGTTCTGTAAAATGTTTACAAACATCTTGAACTATAATTTCACCGTCACGTATGCGTCTAGATTTATGAAATGTAAGATTGTTCCAACTTGGCATGTCAAGATTGTCTAATACAGAATTTACTACTCTTTGTTCCTGGCTCAATGTAGTAAAGTCAGAGGAATTACTAACTGTAATATCGCTACTAGCAATTGAATTTTGACTATCTAAAATTTGACTGTCATGTAAAACATTATCATTATTACTGACAACTTTTTCTTGTTTTTCTCGTCTTTCCAGAGAACTGGTTGCATTACTACTAGAGTTAGAAATTATTTTATTCAGATTGTGAGCATTATTTTGTGCAGAATCAATTTTACTGTTTAAAACAGTTTCACACCTTTTACAAATTTTATCGCCAGGTTTCAATTTCATTAACAAAATTATAAGGGTCATTTCACAAGTTTGTAGTTTCAGTATTCTGAGATCCTTAGTAATAACCTTGTCATGTTTTTTAAATGGATCACAACATTTTCGAATTGCATTTGAGTAATAATCTAACCATACACATTTATGATGATCACAAATGTTCCCCTTCGAAATTTCATAGTAGTTATCAATTCTGTATTTTAAATTCAAAATATCTCCATCAGGCAAAGATTCAAGGTTATGAACATTTTTGTTATTTGTAAAAGAACTAAGATGACACTGTGTTTTCGTAAAAATTCCAACATCACAATCCACAGTTTCCTGAGCCATATTTAAAAATTCTGGAACTAAATAATATAAATGCAAGTTATACAGATGAAAATTATAGAAAAATATTGCTATATTTTATCGTTTATAAACAAGGATGAAATTGATAGAATATGTTGTATTTTATATTTAAAATATATCTAAAATTTACAAAAATTCTGATGCAATGATTTTTATAATGTAAGAATTTTGTTTATTTTCTTGCACAATAAACTTTTTTAATGACTTTTTTAACATTTCAATTTTATATGTACAAATTGTTACGTGTAGAGAATGAAACCAACGAAAGGGAGTAATTATGAACGATAAGTGATTGAATTTTTAGGTTATGTATAATAAGTTAGTTTTAACTTCAAAAATAACAAAAAAGTAATTGCCTTTTCACAATACTCCTAACTTAATAAAAAAGCACAAGAATCCATACTACAAATCTTACCTTTTTATTCGTACGACGTTTCACAAATCAAATAATCAATTGTAATAATAACATGTTCTTAACATCGAAATTATGATCAGCGATCTTAAACACTCGGTATACATGAACGGCCATCAGCTGACTGAAAGCCTCGTCTCGTGGAACGGAATCGGCGAAGCGGAATTGGCGGAATGGCGGAATTCGCGTGCCAGGTGATAAAAATAATAAAACTAGAAGTAAAAACCTTTCATTTGGATACTGATGGAAATCTCTAGATAGATTACCATCGACGTGAGAAATTAAAGACAGTTTTCAATGTTGGATAAAATGGGCGTTCACGGATATGATACCTAAAATTTCAAAAACATTTTAAATTATCATATTTTTGGTTCAAAATTACTAAGAGACTTATACCAAAGTTCAAATACAATATCTTTGTGTTTACTTTGATCATTCATATCGTTTAGAATGTCTTAGGGCTCTAAAAATTATTAGAAGAATCCGAAACAGTTGTATGAGTCGGTTTACTTGATAAGCAAAATACTCAATATTGAGAGGTTCGAATAAGGTGGATTGAGGCTCGGGCCAAGAAAAATTCCCAAAGGAGGTTGTTATACATACTTAGAACAAACTCCAGTTAAATTTTTGTGTCATTATATTAAGGCAGAAACCACTGGCACTCTTTTAAAAATACGAAAAAGCGCGATTTTCACGAAAATGGTTTCTGACCCGGCATTTTAAAGATAATAGAAAAACCTATCAAATGATATTTTAGAAAAGTATTTTGGTCAATTGGTTCTGTTTTGGCAGCCATTTAAAATTTGTCATTTTTTTAAAATTTCAATACCACTGTATCAGTTACCAAAAATCGACATTAACATTTCGTGTTTTGAAAAAATTTGTCTGAATAGTTGACGTTATGATGAAAAACTTTCCCTTATGTCAAATTTAAATCGGTTCAAATGGTTCCGAGATAAAAATTCTAGAATGTAGGCAAAAAAGGGCGTATTTTGAGCCTTTCGATCAAGATCACGGGGGCCCAACGTCACCTTGGGGGCTGAAATTTTGCAAAAAGGCTTATTTTTGAAGGTTGAAAAACATACTAAAATTTGGAGAAAATCGCTGAACCCTCCCCACAAAAGTGGGCGAAAAGTAAAAATATTACTCATGTATATGTGTGTGTATTTAAATTTCGAATAATTATGCAAAAAAAATATGCTTAAGGAACGAGTAGTATATTATTCTGCTTTTAAGTAGCCTTTAGGCTGTAAAATAATAAGTGAAATAAAACTTCTAGGCTACTGGGTCTACGCGGGAAATTAACAATAAAAAAAAACTAGTGCGTTGTCAATTTCAATATTTACTAGTGAAAATTATACGATTTGAGTGAATAATGATTTTAATTTAGCTTACCGGTTTTGCACGTTGAGCGGCCCTTCTTCGATGCGTTGCGGGTAGTTGATGCGCAAATTAAAAATGCAAGAATTTCAAAGAGTCTTTACGTTAACAATTTACTTCAAGTGAACTTTATTAAGAAGAAATTACTCTAAGTTCGAATTAAATTAAATTATAACTGGCATTCACGGAGCCTAGTCGTTCCTCCTCAGAGGCCGGAGGCGATCGGTTAAAGCGCGAAAAAGAACTGACTTATTATAATACACTTATTGATTAGCTAAACTCGTAGATCGCTGTATTCCCTTACGCTGGGTGGGGCTTATCCTAATTGTTCGCTGTTTCATTCGTCAATCGTGACGTCGTGTAGGGCGCTAATTGGCTAAGGGAATCCCAGATTGCCGAAATATCGCGTTTCTCGCTATCTGTCACCAAAGGTAAATAATCCATTTTTACGACGGAGATGTGAATGTCGAGCTGTCACTTGAAATAAAATAATCACATTTTATTACGGCAGTCTAGTTTTTCCCTTTTTATAATATTTCTACTTAGGTCGTTTTAGATTTCGAAGTTATTACATTACTAAACGATAACGTCATTTCAGCTGAGATTATATTTATACCTTAAATAATATGACGCATATTACGTACTCTAACTTAATAATATTTTAAAGAAAATTATTTTGGAATTAAAGCACTTGGGTCGCAGGACGTCACAACTCTTTCGGAGATCTTCACCGTACACGGTGCGACTCTGCACCGAGATCTTCACGGCGTGATATAATGACTTGAAATTTGAACTGAAGCTACTTTAAGGTCTGCATTTAAGTAATGAAACTAATATTGTACGTTAATTTTAAAATTGTAATAGTAAAAAAGCTTCTAAAAAAAGTGTCTAAATTTTGACTTTTTTGATATAAATTGCATGCAAATTGGAGTTTGTAGTGATTCTGAACGATTTTTCGGGTGGAAAACATCATTTATTATGAATCTCTACGAACTACGACTTCCATTCTTCACGACTGACATCCTTCACGTATTCACGTGACTTCACGAAATACGTCTATTCTATAAGTTCTGATGTGGACGTTACCATAGTTAAGGACTTGTAGTAATTGTATATAGACGGTAGTTTTATGCACCCGGTGTTCGGGTATATCGCAGTCTCCAATCTGAGTCAACAATATTACAGTCATATTAGCGTTGTGCGTGCCTCAGTCATACACAGCGCATCGGCATTTGCATGCCGTGGTCCCGGGACATCCGTTTCGGCCCCTCTACATCGGGACTGGGCTGCATCCGAAGCAGCTCGATGGTCAGGGGCCTTGCGCGTTGCATTGTCTATAACCGCATTCACAGAGAGTATGGTGGTTAGCCCTACTCCCCGTTGTTATTCCTCTCTCATTCGTCTCTTACCTTGCCATCCACCGGGGATGGTTACCCAATTTCTGGCAAGGTTGCTAAGAGTCCAGGGCCCACCGGCTTTAATAAGCATACGTGGAGGTGAGAGTAGGCCATTTGGGAAGATAGGCTAATTGTGTTACGCGTCATTCCCTTTGGGCCCCCTTTTTTTTTTTTTTAAATCTATGAGCTAGAGCTATCAGAAGTCTGCATGCATGGCATCCTTTCGTTGTCGGTCATCTTTGCTCCCGATTTTGATCTTTTTCGCCCTTTCCAAAAGAGGACTGGAGGAGTCTGTTCCCTCGATTTGTTCGAGTCCCACCTGGAACTCTTCCACTAGGGCTTGCCGTAGATATCGGGCATCCCCTGATGCAGTGGCGGATTGAACGGCCCATGCTGCTTTCCAGACTCCTTGCCCCTGCGAGGTGGCGAGAACGGACGCAAATGTAGTGGCAAGAAATGGATGTTCTTTCGGACTGAGCCCTCGGAAATAACCATGGTCAATGATACGAGCCCAATTGCAACAAACTTGGGGATTGGTTTTCATCAACTGAGTGTGATAAAAGTCTGTAATACAAGTCCACTGTATTTTCGAGATGTACCATCACTTCCGTTAACATTTCTAAAATTACTATGTAATTCCAATATGTCATCATGTGATTTATTAACGGATGATTTTTCAAGATGTACACTTTCCGGTCTTTCAATTTTAAATCTTCTATTATTTTGACTTCCGATGGTTTCTTTTTTTTTCGGAATCTTTGCAGGTTCTAAGAAATTGTTGCATGCCTGATCTTGCATTATTAAGTCTTGTGTTTTTAAGGGCATCTCGTCGGCAACTGCTTCCGTCGCTATTTCGACGTATCTTTCTGCCATGCTTTTTTATTCTTAAAATTTTATAATCTTCTTCACTTAATAGCAATTCGTTATCAAACTTTGATAATATTTGTACTTTCGGATTTGTCATACGAATTTGTAAATCTAGGGCGTAAAATCTACATGACACCCGGAGGTGAATCCGTTCTCAAGGGACTCGGCAATGGTCTCCGTATGCTCAAGCAGCTTACGCCCATGATACGAATATAATTTTTCGACGTAGTGGGTATAAAATTCTATTTTATACCTCGAATTTGTTACCTGAAAAGTTAGGAAACGCCTGTAATACTTTACTCCCGCAAATTCGGGTATAAAATCGAATTGTACGCCTGCTATGACGAAAAATTTATTTCACTTTTATTTTCACTTTTTTTTTTTAAATTTTTGTCGAGTAAATTTGATCGAAAATAAACAGTTTACGTTTATTTAAAAGATATTTTACTTTGTTCTCATTTGATCGAATTTTACATAATAATAAAAAATTCGTACAACACTTAATTTCAAGGTGATCCCGGCGCAGCGAGTGTTCAACGCAGCGACAATTAGCGCGTTAATTAACAAATTCCAGTACACTCAATGTTTATTTTAAAAAAAAATGTCATGGACATTTTTTGTGTGAAACTTCTTCCTTTTTCGAATGGCATTATTAATTTTTTATTAACAACTGAATTTAAAAAGTTATTTGCAAAAAACCATATATCTGGACCTAAATTGTTAAATAAAAAAAGTAGCATCCACTATCTCGCGGATGCATTTTGAATGCCAAAATCTAATTTTACTCTACTACCTGCTCCTCCGAAATAATCAGAATTTAATATTCTTAAATAATGCCATTTTGATTTTACATTTTTCATTAATTTCAAATGTAAATTTTATTGAATAACAGCATGAAATAACGATTAATGAAAACAATGATTTTACGAAAACACGTTTTTTTTTCGTTTTTTGCATTTTACGGCAACTTTTTGCACGAGGATGTCGATTTTTACATACACAATCTAAAAGGAGAGATTTCAAAGAACAATTTTCCCCCTTGACACTTTAAAAAATCGACAATTTTGTATTTTGTACATCTGAAACCTGTAAGTCTCCTTAATTCAATTTCCTCCGATTGAGCCGCTCCCGTAGTGTCCATGTTGTTGATGATCTCGTGGAATCTTCTTTGAAACGTCTTAACACCGTCCGTATCAAAGTCTTTCAGAAGTGCTCTGTAGGCCTCCTTTTGCGTCTCTGTCGTGGTGTCATCGGAATAATGGACAGAAACAACTTGACTGTTTGGTTGCTCTTTGAGAGTGGGGTTGACACTCCGATTGGGGAGATAAAAAGACTGCTCCTTTAAATACTTTTCCGACCAGATGGTCCCCTTCTGACTTTCGGCGAGAGATTGATGTGAGATTTTTCAGTTGAATTTGGGAGTACTATTTCAATTTTTAGTCAATATAATGCGAAAAAATTAATATTTTTATACCAAAAAAATTAGGGCTTATTTGAGCCATAAAAAGTCGTGTTTCTACCAAATTTGGTGATAAAAAAATTGTTTTCGCTAGACAAAAAAATTAAAAACAAAAAAAACAGTAATTTTTCCCCGTTTTGATGTCTTTTTGAGCTATTTGCACTGGTCTATAGAAACAACATATCATCATGTGTGAATAAGCAATCACAAACTCTATTCTTAACGAACAAAAATGTACAATATTCGTTAGTATTCATCTAGAACTTCAGCTTCTCCATACTATCTACCATTTTGTCGAACTGATTACTACTCTAATTTCTTTTGGATCACAGCGCTTTGCTTCTAGAACAGTTTGCCAGACACACTAAGAGACTCGAGAACTCTTTCATCTTTGAAGATAGGGTTGCTCAGATTCTTAAATTAACAATCGTCGTATTCATGTATATATTTATTTTTTCTTTGTTTTCCTCAACTTATCTATACTGCGTTTATAAAGTAACATAAATCGTGTTACACATTGCTCTATTAATAATTTGCGTCGTTAACTACCTCGGTTATTTAAAATTTGCATTGTATAAACTCACCGTTCTATACTAGATTGTAATATAGTTATAAGAATTTATTATACTTTATCATTGTAAATATTTTGCTTTTTTGTCTAAGGAACTTTTGTTCCACGACAATAATAAATATTATCTATCTATCTATCTATCTATATTATTTATGTGTTATAATAACCATATATAAGTTAGAATTAATGTATGATAATGTATACTACATTGTATTACTGTATGTGTGCAATAAATAACAATATCAATAAGGAATTATATTATCTACTTGCCTGTATAGTTGAAATTCGTGAACTGAGCAGATAATTCGCCAAATATTAATGTTTGACCCATTTCTTGAAATTTATTTTATCATGTGGTGCGTGAAATTCGATTTTATTTATTATTGGGAGTGAGTAAAGTGAAATGAAATTAATTGTTGATATTTAGATTGTTGTTTATAATAAATTATATTCTGGCTGTACAATTTAAATTTACAATTGTAAGTTACAAAAATTCGACTAAATTTCATCTCGATCGTTTTATAAACATATCAGTTGTAAATGAATTATCCAAACAACTTTTTTTGGCCTTGAATAATTCAAATTACTGGATAACTTACGTGTTAAAAGCTTTTATTTTTTGTGTTATGTCATAACTTTTGCCTTAGCTTCTTTATTCTTTATATCGATGATGACCTGTAATAAATATTATCGAAAATAATTATGGCTATTTTATATTCATCATATTTTTTGTTAATTTATAATATACCTTTCCACAAGCCTTCATGTCTGAAATGAATTTGACTGCATCGTTTATGTTGTAAAGCCCAGCAATCATTGAGGGCGATGGTTTAATAAAGCCTTCTTCAAAAAATGCCATGACATCATCTCCGCTTTGTCTGCATCAGAATAGACTTTATAAATTTAGTGTTTCCATAAATATTTTATTGCTTTATATAAAGAACTCAAGGAAAAATTACTAATTGTCAATCATTAATAAACTATAACGATTAGTTAATAAGTAGCAGCTAATTGGACCAAAACGAGTCTCACGTCTTCATATGTTCAAACAATAAAAAGATGATGTAAAACGATTGATATTACATTATGTGGAAAGTACCTAATTATATGTTAGTGTAATAATATGATGTTATTAAAATATTTATTAAAAATAAGTTGTTATAATTCATTATACCTGTACAAGTCATGCTTTCTCTGTCTATGATCACGTAGACAAATTCCATTTACAGTAAAGGCATTTGGATCATTTGCATCGAGTTCTGCCTGCATTGCAGCAACACCCGCAATCATTATTCGAACTGAATAATATGACAATATTACTTTAAGTAGAAGTAATACCTTAAATATTAATTACAACTTTGATGTGCCTTAATAATTACCATTTGGACCCAGATGCTGAACAACAACACCAAAATTGTCATCTCGCAGTAGTGTTTTGGATGGAACTTCAGTTTTATATACTTGCATAAATCTGAAAACGGATTGTTCTAAATTCATTTATTTTTTACATTTATTTGAATTAACCCTTTGAGCCACGAATTTGCTTTCTGTCCAATTCACACAAAACTTATTATTTGACTGAAATTGAAAATGGTGGATCCAATATGGCGGACCTAATTCCAAAATCCTCGCTGATTTGTACGAAACTCGACACTCGGAGGTTTTCGGGGAATTCGTTGTCATATTTTCGAAATTAAAAATGTCGAATCCAATATTAAATTGTTCTAAACCGAATTTGATACACGAATTCGATATTTAAAAATGTTTATGATACTTTTGTCCGCCCAAAGACCTCCAAGGGTCGAGTTTCAATGTAAATTAGCCAAGATTCCGAATTAGGGTTAGCCATATTGGATCCGCCATTTTGAATTTCGAAAATGTGATAACGGTTTCCTAATCAGCGACCCTAAAGAACCCCGAGTGTCGAGTTTCCTATAAATCAGCCAAGATTTCGGATTTTAGTCCGCCATCTTGTATTTCGAAAATCTGACAACGGATTCGTAATCAGCGACCCCAAAAACGTATAAACAACACGTTTTTCATATATATACGGGATTATTTTCCAAAAACGAGTTTTTTTTTTAAATGGTTAATTTTTGGCATTTATTTGTTTATAATTAATAAACTATAGTATCTTAAGACATGTAATTTAATAAATAAGTGCCTTAGATATGTAGAAAACAAGTTGCGACCCCAGAAATATGAGAAACTGATTTTTAAGGCTCGAAAAATCAGCGAATTGAAGGTGGGGCGCTCAGTGTCCCATCATGGCGCAAAGGGTTAAACATTCAGAATAAAACTCAATTTGTGCAACATACGTATTTAAAACTTTTTTGAAATGATGACCACTTTCATCACTAAATACATCCTTAACATTACGTTCCGCTGCCAACTTCTCAATTGCTTTAGTTAACTTTTTATCGCTAAATGTGAAAGCTGCAAAAGCTCCCCGTTCACGAATAACATCTGCTCTATCTTCGGTAAATGATACACCTATGACCTTCAGTACAAGAATGAACTTTCAGAAAATTGTAATATTATGCCCATTCTGCTACAATAATTTGATTTAACTATAACCACCTTAGCTCTAAAAATGTGTGATGCAATGTCAACAGCGGACAAACCGATTCCTCCTAGTCCAACATTAACTACAACCATTTCATCTTCTTCAATACCACCAAACTTTTCAAGAGCAATAAGTGCTGCCATATTGTTTTCCAGAAGACAGACTGCATCCACCGAACGTATAGTCGATGGAATTCTCCAGACATCCTACATTAATATTATATTGATTTCAAATTATACGTAAATAATATGTACAAAAAGTACATAAAACAATTATATATTTGGAAATATTATTTTTTTAAATTTCTAATTATTGTTTAAAATAAACGTGTAGTCCCAGGTAAGTTAATGACAGGTATGTCCGCTTTTTCCGACAATGTTCTGAAAAATTGGTGAAAATGTGCCAATTTCACGGAACACACTGACAACCAGATGGAAAGTTTTGTCATTTTGCAACTTTTATAAATTAACAGCATTTACATGCCTATTACATAAAATTATACATGAAAAATTAGTGTACGCAGATAAACAATAAAGTGACTAATATATGTAATTGACCTTGGAGGTAACGCAAAAAAGCGGAAATATAAGGAGTTCTTAAAAACATTTGTTAGCCCTTAACCCTTTCAGTCACATATTTTTTTTTTTCAACAAAATTTAAAGGTCACTGTACACCAAAGGGTTTTCGGGGTCGCTGATTACGAATTTTAAATTCGTTTTCAAAAATTCTAAATGGTGGATCTAATATGGCGGACGACATTTTCAAAAAACGATCTGATTCGCTTGAAAATGCCCATTTCTTTTCTGGGCTATGTCTGGTTCCAGCACCAAGATGATTATATAACAATGAACAATCTATAAATTGTAATTCTTTATTTTATATTTTGACACAATATCAAACATTTTTAAAATACAATGTAGTAAAATCTTATATTTTTTAAAATTATTGGATTTATTTATAAATCCTAAAAGTTAACTTTAAAATTTATAACTAGTGAACATATGAACCCTAAGATAAAAATTCAACAACACAAAAATTGCTCCGCCATTTTGATTTTTGAAAATCTGACGTCATATTCGTAATCAGCGACCCCGAAAACTAACGAGTGACGAGTATAAGCGAATTTCATCCCATTTTTAGAAATTCGTCCGCCATATTGGATCTGCTATTTTGAATTTTTTAAAATGGATTTTAGATTTGTAATCAGCGATCCCGAAAACCTCAGAGTAACAAGTTTCAGACCAATTGGATCGATTTTTAAACATTTCGTCCGCCATATTGGATTCGCCATTTTGAATTTACAAAATTTTATTGCGCATATCAGTACAGTTATTATACAAGAAACCCATGTATTGTTTCATTAATTTTCATTTAATATTTCTTTTGAATTTTGTGAAAAAATTGATTTTTTACGTTTTGTAAGGATAAAATTTAATTAATTAAAAAAAAAATATGGCGGAAAAGTACATAAAAAAAATTGGCGTCTTGAATCTCTTAATCTACAAGTAAAGAATGCATTCTTTCTGAAAATATTACCATTTTTAACTATTTGTTAATTAATAATAGTATTATTAACAATTAACAACTATTCAACTGTTTTTTACACTTGCTTATGTCTAGACAACCGTATAGAATCAAGAAATTATTGATAAAAAATCAATTTAAAAAATAGAAAACTGGTAAAATGTAAATGGGTCTCTGAGAGACCATCATGACGCAAAGGGTTTTAGAATGGAATGGATGAATCGATTGAGATTCAACAGAAAGTCCATTCCACTCCCTTCGACGTCTTATCGGTACAGCAAAGAATCCATAGTTAGATCGATTTGTGGTTTCAAAGAGAGTTTCAAAGTAAATTACTTTATAAACAGTGTAAATGTCGATTGCGTGATGAATAAATTTAATGGTCGAAAGGTTGAAAGTTTTAGCATGGTAAGATAAATTATGGTCTGAAAAGGAAAGTGGCGAGTCGGTTTTTGAAGACAAATAGTGGATAAATCTGTTTTGAACAGATTCAAGGACTGTTATATTGCAATTTTTCGATCTAATAAACTCGATAATGTATTTTAGTTTATTCAATTCATACTTTAGCACATCTCTTAACATAAATGATGTAATTTTTATGAGAAAAGTGACGAAAAACTTATTTACATTACAACACTTTACTTTTTTATATGAAAGTCCGAAGATAGGGGAAAGTCACTAGTTGTGAGACGGGTTCTTTTTTTTAGCTGCAACTTTTTAATGGGTAAACGAATTTAAAAAATGCAAAGATCATTTGAAAGGTAATTAAAATACGCAACTTTGGGAATATGGAATAGTGTTTTGACAAAAGAAAAAAAAATTGACACTAGTTGTGAGACAGCAAACAAGATTCATTAAAATTTGAAAAATATGTAACATAACTACCATTAATATAAATAAAACATTATTTTAATTTATTTTAAAGGTTTTCTGTCTTCTTCATCCACATCACTGTCGCAATGTATACATTTAAATTGCTTTTGTAGAAATATCTAAAATTACGCGAAAAAGAGCCAGTATAACAATAAAATATCGTTATATTCAACAATTCGAAGTAATAAAGAATAATAAATACGTAATGAATTTCATTGCGAAGCAATAACGAGAAAAATTTTGTCTTAACCGCTGACATTTAAACTATTTTAAGTATTTACTAGGCGTGACGGTTTGTAGATATAAAAGTAAATAGAAATAAACAAATACGTGTATGTATCTCGAGCTTGAATATAAGCTTCTGTATACACTATAAAATAATAAAACATTAAGAAATTTTGAATGTTATCGCCTCTGAATTGGTTAACTATTGTAAACTGAAACACGCATTTGTGCATTTCTATTTATTTTCATATCGAAAAACAGTCACGTCAAGTAAATACTTAATATAGTTTAACATAATAAATATATAATGACAATACTTTGTTATGAATCGAAAATTCGAAAAATAAAAAATTGTAACAATACATTCTGAAAAAATTTGAGAGGATTTTTTGACTCATTCTGAAACGTATTTATTCTTAGAAAATTTTTTCTGAAATCTATAGTTTTCAAGAAAAACAATTGTTAAGTTTTAATTAGAAATTTGTCATTGGAGTCGCCATTTTGTGGTCACCATGTTAGTTTTTAAATATTTAAAAAATGTATCTTGATACTGTAACTGTTAGGTCCACGTTTAATGAAGAAATTTTCTGACGACAAATATTCTTTGGATGAGAAAAAAATGTTTTATAAAAAAGAACACTCGATTTTTCGTGTTATTTTGACATTTAAATCGACATATTTAATTTTCTAATTAAGATAGCTCAATTTTGACAACAGCATTGAAAAGAGCGACCTCGAAAATAGTAAGACATGTACCTTTCAATTTATTTGAACTTGGATTTTCATATGAAATTCTTTATTGAAATTGAAGCGAAAAAAGTGTCCTACTTGACGTTAATGGGTTAAAATATCTGTCGGAACTAAGGGTTAATTGCATACAACTTATTTGATTATTATTAAATCAAATCCTCCAAATAGCAATGAATCGATTATTCGGAAAGCAGCCCAAGATAAAGGAATTGTATTCTGTGGTATGTATTAAGTTTAATTATGTTAAATAATATAATTATATCTACTTACTCCAATCTCTGCAATACATTGATCTGCAAGTCCTCCATATTTTTCTTTATTTAGTGCAATTACACGGTCCCCGACATTATATCCAGCATTTTTTGCTTCTTCTCCAACTTCTAAGAGTTTTCCAGTAACTTCATAGCCTGGTACAAAAGGTAACGCAGGTTCTTGAATGTACGCATTTTCACAAAGTAGTACATCTGGACCATTTAACGCACAATAATTTACATCGATTAAAACCTACAAAAACAATATAGCGTGTAAGATCAGGTTCTACGTACTGTAATTATAAATATAATATGATAATAAAAATTAATTAACCTCATTAGAATTCAGCACTTTTGGTGGATCAGCATTTTCAATGGACAGGGGTTGAGAAAACTGCCTCAATAAAGCTTTTTGAATTTTGCCTGGTTCAGGTGTTGGAATCGGAGTCTTCAAAGATTCATCTGTGCTACTTGAGGATTCTTTTGCTAGATTCACTTTCAATCTAACACTAATACATTTTGCATATTTTTTACTATGATTGGTAAATAAACGAGAAACAAATTGCCTCCCTACAGACAGTGACATTGTACTTTAACTATTAAATTATATAAAAATAAAAACTCATTCACCAATGTGACGTATCTTGTTTATATTATTCATAGGTATACTAAGCAAGAGATCCGCATACATAACCTAAAAGCAATCATTTTTTTATGTATGTTCGAAAACACATGTTGAGTCTTGAGTAATTGAGTTTCAGCTCAATCTCATACTCATCTGTGCTTGTCGACAGTGCAGAGTTAAAAATATATCCATTAGATGCGTAAAATCGTTGCCTAAAGTTGCGTAGAAATTAATTGTTAATTGCAATATATACATCAGTATATATAATTATAAAACAGATTTAATCCATTTCATGACTGAATTTCGGTGATACGAAGAAAATCTCTTGTAAGTATTCGGTTAATGATTGAATTTCAGGTTATTCAAAAAGTAAAACAGAAATTGCACATCCATAAATTTTCTTTACCTACTTTTAAATATTTACAGTGAAGGTGAATGTTAACATCTTTCAGAAAAGAATAATAGATTTTAAAAAATGTATATAATAGTCGATAATCGATAGTTGTCTTATATGATTTTCTTTCTTACAACATACGTATATTGATTATCATTTGCGAGAATAAATAAATAACTCAATATTATCAATAATTAATTTGTTGTCTCGAATATATATTTACTCGTTTTCAGAACGGTACAAAGGTCTTTTATATAAAATGAATGAGCACTAATAAGTAGGATCAAAATTTTAATATTGCACAATTTCTTCTTTAATTATTCGACAAAATTTTAACTTAAAAGGATACGATATAATACATATTAAGAAACTGCTCCGATTTGTGATATATGGTTTGTGGAGATACTTATAGTACCTCTGTATCGCATGTTGAATGAAAATTTTACATGCAATTTTTTTCCCTTTCCAAGTTACGTTTGCAGATACTATGATATATCTTAAAAATTAATTTTTTTGGAATAAAGGCCACATATTTTTGCATACGTTTCTGCACGATTAAATCGTTTGAATGCAATCGTATACGATATTGTACGGAAAACTAGGAAAGTAATTGCATGAAATCGTACTGAACTACATTCACATCATTTACGTCTGATAACGTTTGTTGGGATATATTATAGACAAATAAAATAGTTCTAAACCAATTATAAACCATTGCAACGCATTAGTACACATGCGATAAATCATACAAAAAGTTTCAAAACGGAGCTTGTCTGAGTAATTCTGTGCAAACGGTTACTTTTGGTGCTATGGAGTGTTTCTGTTTCGGTTCTTCGTGTCCATATTTCTATTGAATATCATGTGCGATATAAAGAAATGCTTAATATGTACACTTTTAAGGTGGCTCGAGCAAAAATTGACCAACGGCAGAATTAATAATAATAATAATATTTTTGGGAAGTAGTAGTTACCGCACAGATTCTGACGAATTTGAAATGACGATTACAATTCGAATTCGTTAAAAAGACAATTTTTATAAACAGATCCAATTTGAGTGCAACTTTGAGAATATTTATTCATAATTTCTGGACGATATAGTTATTAATAATTATTTGTAATGATCTATAAACGTTGAAACGGAAAAACTTGGTGCTTTTTTCATTCTAAAGCTTCCGTATTGAAAACAGTGCAAGATACACTAAAAATGCACTCAACCTTTTTTATAGAGCACAAAATTTCCTAAAAAAAAGTCAGTGAGAGCTCTAGTCGAAAGTTAATAGATTATCCGTGAATAATGCTGGAATTTTGTCTTACAAGTTAATTATGAATATTTTAGAATTTTTGTAAAATATGAGGCATATTCCATCGTTGTTCGTGGCTAAGCTATTAACTTTAGTCTAGGACCCTCGCTAACTTTTTTTTAGGAAATTTTGTGCTCTACAAAAAAGTTTCAGTGCATTTTTAGCGTATCTTGCACTGTTTTCGATACGGAAGCTTTAGAATGAAAAAAGTACCAACATTTCCGTTTCAACGTTTATAGATCATTAAAATTAATTATTAATAACTAAATAGTCGGAAAATTATGAATAACTATTCAGAAAGGTGTAATAAAATTGTATCTGTTCATAAAAATGTTCTTTATAACGATTTTGAATGTTAACCGCCATTCAAAATTCGTCAGAAATCGTGCAGTAGCTGTTACTTCCCTGAGCAGTGGCATTTACTTCAAATTTCTTTACGTGTAATGAGAAAAAAAATATTAAAGTAACACTGATTTACACAGAACTGCATGGTAATGCATTTAATGCAGTGTAAAATGACATTTCAAGCACTCTTGCCACGTTTTTCTTTTCAGGGACGGCATAATAAAATAAAACTTTTATCGAAAAAATATAATATGTAAAGTTTACAACTAATAATGAAAAAAAAATATATATATATATAAATTGATGAAAATAAATTATATAAATTCTAACAATTAATAAATCGAACGCAGCCCTTAAGTACCCTCCAAATGTCAGGACCAGATCACTCGAGCTACCTTAATGTGTAATCGCAGTTAAAAAAAAAAACATTTCAAAAAAGATATTTCGAAAAGTACCTTAATTCATAGCAAACGTTTTTAAAAGTATAATTGCAATACACCAGTGCGCTTTGTAAAATCTGAAATCTAACAACATAATTTTCATTATTTTGACCTCTAAATGTTCTATTAATGACAAATGAAAACCTTTTCAATCAGCTCTTTAGATTTCAGTACTTTTTCTATTACAAACAAAAAAATAAGTCTGCAGAAAAGGATTCTATTAAGAAACAAAAATTACATATCAGTATTGAAAGGCTGTCAAAACGATGACAGCAATCGCAACCCTATTGAAAAAATCCATGTGGATTCCATATGGATTGATGTGGATTCGACTGGATTTTTTATATAGATTTTCATGTGGATTTTCCATGTGGATTCCATATGGATATGTAAGTGGAATATGAATTCCATGTTGATTTTTAGTATCGATTCGTTATGGATTATTTTATGTACGCATTCTGTATAGTTATTTTCACATTAATCCACGTAGACTCCATATGGAAATCCACATGAAAATCCATGTCAAAAATTCATATGGAATCCATATGGAATTCACATCAAAAATCCACATGGAATCCACATCAAAAATCCATATGGAATCCACACCAAAAATCCATATGGAATCCAGATGAATCCACATGGAATCCACATCAATCCATATGGAATCCATGTGGAAAATCCATATGGAAATCCACATTGAAAATCCGTATGGAATCCATATGGAATCCACATGGATTTTTTCAATAGGGAAATGAATTACAATGCACTGGAAATTGCAATGCAGAACAGTGCAGCTATCTGAATTTCCAAATATACATTCAAAAGTATCAACATACATTTGCAATTATGATTATGGATTAATCTGCATTCCTATTTTAACACTTTGACAATAGTCTTATTTGTGCATTCATTTGGTTTGCCGAATCATATATTTAATCCACTTTCGTGTTTATATGTAATCATACAGTAATCGTGAATTAGAGCGAATTCGAGACGAGTATCGAAATAGCGAATTCAAAAATGCAAAAAATGTAATGTTATGTATTTCTCTGCGCCTTACTTTGTCATCGTTCTTTTATTGCAGTAAATCAATCCACACAGTAACTTTTAGTATATAGTTTACAGTTTGTAGTTTCCTGATAAACGTCATAGCATCTATATTCTATTTATATTAATTAATAATAATTTTTAATGTTTATTTCTCTTCTTGAAAATGGTCATTACAATTCAAATATATATGAGAAACGGAGTGTGAAAGTCTCACGTTTCTTCCTGAATAATAATTTTTATGTGTATGTTTTACATCATACAATTTATTAAATCAAGTTTTGTCTGTTTAAATCTTGTTTAGAGTTGAGTTGATGTAATATATTTACACATAATATTTTAATCTATTTCTCTTTATTTTGAGAGGCAATACTGGATTTAAGCAGTATTGTCAAGAAACAACAATCTTTGATATGTTTGCTATCTATAATATTCTTTCAATAAACCACATGTTTACTGCATCTGTTTAATAAAATGATAATTATATTCTTTGTATATTAATATTTCTGTGCAAAATTTTTAAAACCAAAATTTATTAACTTATAATCTTGCGCTATTGAGCTGAATTATTACATTTGCAACTGTACATCTGAAGAAAATTAAAGACATTATATTTTTTAACATTTTTAAAAAATTATAGTTACAGATTTAAATGCATATGTTAAAATAAAACTATCCAAAATCAATTTAAACACAATGATTAGGTGTATTTAAAAATGTTGAAAGGCCAAAAGATATTAACATTATTCATTTTTAATTCGATTATTTTCTCAATATAGAAAATGTACTGGGTACTTTTAAGGACTTACGCCCCTTACATTACGCTGCCATTTGCTGCTGTCGTAGGTTTCATAGGATATCACATTGAGGATTGGGTCTCTGACAAAAAAACACCATCTGCAGCTCCAATAAAACAACAACGTCAAGAACGATTACTTGCAAATCTTGATGCGAATACGACAATAGGGAAACATAAACCCTTGGAAGTAAATTTATCTCCTTCACTCTCTACTTAGTGAATACTACATCATGACTATATAGTTGAGTTACTTATATTGTAATTTACTTATTAATATTTAATACTGTGATTGTAAATTAAGGAATAAAGTAAAATATAATTTCAATGTAGTGTATAATGTATCGCTTGATTTTTGACCTATTACAATTTCTGGAGTTTTGTTATATTAACATTCTTTTTAATCTGTGATAATTGTTATTAAAAGCTACAGTTAAGTAAAGTTTAAGATGTGCATAAAAAATACCAGAAACCTGAAATCTGCAACACTTTGCAAATAACACGCAGACATTGCAATGACATCACGATGTCACAATTCGTATATAATGCTGGCATAGCAGAGTTATGAACACATAGAATGTTTATAAAATAATATCTCCATTATGTAAGAGATTTATGTGTACATAGAAAAATTTTGTTTTGGAAATACTCCCAAATTAGTTCAAGATATCCAAGGGCATGAGAATAATTCATTTAACATCCTATATTAGTGAATCTGTAAATATAAAAATTACATGAAAAATTCGAAAAAATGTTCTTCCCGTGAAACGAGAACGAATTATTACATTCTTTCAAAATAGTGATGATTTTCTCGAATATATGCATACTTTGCATTCGATAAATTCAGCAAAATAGGAAAGAGTTCAGAATGATTTCGAAATGTGCTCTAAAAGTATACTCTAAAAGTAAATAGTTAGATGTCCCACTTTCTGAGGGTTTTGTGAACATGAGTTAATAAAGATCTCATAATGACATCATGTTCAGAGAATCCTCATCTGACTTCTGACTTCTTTTAAAGCATATTCCGAACTCTTTTTTTATTTAATTGCTGCCTGGGGTACCAAAATGACGGACATTCAAATGATCGAAGTCCCAATAAACGAAAAAGTATACGAAATCGATATTTTGCATTCTGTTTCTTTCTAGTGGCGTATTGATTATTCGAGATTCTTATTCGAATTTATACTATTTTATACGACCCGTCATACCAAAATTGAATTCATTCGATCTTGTACGATACCGTATTTAACACATTACAAAAATTGATTTGTTGCGGCTTAGAATAGCTTTAAATTCTGTTAATTTAATAGAAGAATTGATTATATCGTTTTCCGTATTTCATAATTTTCGAAGAAATGTTCTGTTTTCTAGTTTTGAGTTTAAATCATTCGATAATCCAAAGTAATCGTCTCTTTGAGGTTATGTGCGTTTATGTATCGCGTACACTCGCATTCGTAACTGAAAGAGTGGGAAAGAAAAACTTATTTCGTATTAAATCGTACCCAGATTTTTGCTATACTTTTTCGTTTGGGATATTCCGAAATCATTCTAAACTCTTTTTTATTTAATTGCTGCCTGGGGTACCAAAATGGCGGATATTCAAATGATCAAAGTGTCAATACTCGTGTTTTTTCTCATTTACCCATAAGAAGAGTCAGAAAAGAAACATCATAAGTAGACATGTTTTCTTATGAATTTCGTTGAAATAGTACATTACGATACAAGTGTGCAAAGTGGGTGGTTCCCGCACGTGCGGAGTTTGCCGCCCGAGCGAAGCGAGGGTGGAGAATGAGCGAGTGTGGGAACACCTACGCAGCGCACGAGTATCGTATACTATTTTTCCTATTGAGTTGCGCAAAGTTCGACATCTTTAAGAGTACGTGCAAGGAGGGGGAGAGACGGGGGGTTCGGGGGGCGGAGCCCCCGACAAAAAAAGTAAAACACCATTAAGATTAAATGAAATGATAGCAGCAAGAGAAGTCCTTTCGACCAAGCCAAACTCAAAATGCTCTAATTAAGTAAAATTTACCACTTTTCGACCAAAAAATTGCCCGATAAGTCAGATAAACTTTCAAGACTCTGATATATGTCAAATAAAAAATGCCTTTAAAGTCCTGGGACTTCAAAATTGTACATTACATTAAAATTGCTAAATCTATAACCAAAATTATGTCTTTAAACTTCAAAGTCGAATAAACTTATTGATCGAAATCGGATCTGTTTTTAAGTTAAATATAATCTCGCACGATTACTGCATTTCGACCATGAAGGCCAATTGTCCTAATTGGTCTATATGCCTTTATATTTCGACCATCAAGTTATAATTAAGAACCAATGGCTTTTGCTCGTTTAACGTGAATGTCGAATTTACCATGGAAAATTACTTATAGGGCATTTCATCCAAGTACGATTACTTCCGATAATCTAACCTCAAAGTGCGTCATTTTTACAAATTTTCTCAAAATATTCCGGCAAAATGATTTTATGAAAATACTGTTTGCGATATTGTATGAAATAACTTTCCGTCGACGGTTGAGGAATGAATAGCTGTTGATTTACATTTTGGAAATTTGGAAATGAAAAAGTCCACAACTTTGAAGCCAAATTACCTAAATAAAGTCCGGTCTACATGGACGTATAGAAATTCAAACGAAGACGTACAGTAGACCCCTCTACATTGAACAAGGCGTGCCAGTGTTTCCCCGACAACCCCGTTACATTGAACATCCCTTCCCGTCCGGTTGTCCTCAGTATTCCGCCATCTTGCCGCATGATTGCGCATGCGCGAGTGCAACTGCTAGCTGAAAATAACACTACAGTGGGAGTAAGGGGGGGGGGGAAGAAAATGTTCAATCTGACGGGGTGAAATCGTTCAATGTACCGGGGTGTTCAATGTAGCGGGTGTTCAATGTAGAGGGGTTCTACAACACAAAGAATTTAGTCCAATTAGAAATAGGCTTTGATTTCTTCCTTTTCTGTGAGTGGTTGAATTTTTTTACGTTACGTCTTAAGTTTGCATTTTTGCGTCTTTGTAGACTTAAGGAATTTTAGCATCCGGCAATAGATATGCGATATTTTACTTTACAAAACAGATATCTTTTCTACATTTATTTTATTTATTATATTGTGCTTTGATTAAAGCGTTATAGAGTACCGCGATACTATAATGACATGGATTTATAAATACATCAGTACACGGAGAAAATTGTCCGGCTAAAACAGCTACCCACTGTCCAGCAGATCGCGATGTAAATCGCGAGTGAAGACGTAAAATGTCAATTAAAATTCGAAATCCTTAAAATTTTTTTTTCTATTAATAGGTATACTTTTCTTATGTCATTAAGAATATTTCTACATAATTTCTAGACGATGTGGTTATTTATATTATTTTTATATGATTTTTTAAAGTCGTTAATAGTGAAAAAATCAGTACTTTTTTCATTTTAAGGCTACCGTATCGATTACCGTGTTAGATAAGACAAAAATGCACTCAACCTTTTTTATAGAGCACAACATTTTCTACAAAAAAGTCAGTGAGAGCCATAGTCTAATGTTAATATGTACGTCATTAAAAACATCGGAAGTTATTGAAAAAATCATTGAAATTTTAGAACAGAGATAGTTATCTTATTCGTGACGTACCTATTAACATTAGACTATGGCTCTCAGTGGCTTTTTTGTAGGGAATTTTGTGCTCTTCAAAAAAGGTTGAGTGCATTTTTGTCGTATCTAATACGGTAATCAATACGGAAGCTTTAAAATGAAAAAAGTATTGATTTTTTCACTATTAACGACTTTAAAAATCATATAAAAATAATATAAATAACCACATCGTCTAGAAATTATGTAGAAATATTCTTAATGACATAAGAAAAGTATACCTATTTATAGAAAAAAGAAATATGAGGATTTCAAATTTTAATAAACATTTTACGTCTTCACTCGCGATTCACATCGGGATCTGCTGGACAGTCGGTAGCGGTTTTAGCTGGACAATCGGGCTGGAGCGAGGTTCTATTTTTTTTCCGTGTAATTACTACATATATTTCCAAGAAAAATGTTGCAAACAAAACGGACAGATTTGGTCAGAATTAGGTCGAACAGAGGGAAAAATTACCTAAATATTACCAATTTTCCACCTATTATAGCCCTGGCAAAAATGGGACGTTACTTAAGAGTGACTCTAAGAGTGTCAAAGGCGTGTGAAAAGCGTTAGAAAATCGTGCCTAAAGAGTTAAAAAAGCGTAAACTTGGACAAAAAACCGCTTAACGTACGTTTAATGACTCTTTGATTTTTGGAGTGTGTTAAGCGTATCATAAGCGTGAATTTGGACATTTTTACGCTCGCATAACACTTCATTAACGCTTCATTTTTCTAGGGAGGTCTATTTTACCACATTAGGACTACAACCTAATGAGGGAACTACCTTGTATTACCAAATTTCGACCGTCCCATTGAGATTAAGGTAAATGACCTGGTACCTGACCACTTAAGAGGCTTAAGAATTATAATTATATTGCTAAGTGTAAATGAATAAAATGCAATTAAAGTGAAATAAGTTGTGGAAGTTTATAATGTATTCTTACACGGAGAGAATATTTGAATGATTTTACGTCAACTAGTTACAAGGTAAATAGCCCCAATGCCTCTTCGAGGCAAAAGCGGTTGATATTCGAGGCGCACCGCGTCGATAGCATATCGAGGCATCAGGCCCCGACGATCGACTTCTCACGCCTCGACCGATCAGCGTAAAATCCGCCAAATCGCCGAGGTAGCGCCGCGGAAAGGAGGGGATGGAATGAAAAAAAAAAAGGGATTGTGCCATCCCCTCCTTTCCGCGGCGCTACCTCGGCGATTTGGCGGATTTTACGCTGATCGGTCGAGGCGTGAGAAGTCGATCGTCGGGGCCTGATGCCTCGATATGCTATCGACGCGGTGCGCCTCGAATATCAACCGCTTTTGCCTCGAAGAGGCATTGGGGCTATTTACCTTGTAACTAGTTGACGTAAAATCATTCAAATATTCTCTCCGTGTAGATAACACGAAAATATTACCGTTGAATATAGTACATTACGATACGAGTGCGCAAAGTAGGTTTTCCCACACGAGCGCAGTTTGTCACCCGAGCGAAGCGAGTGTGGGAACACCTACGCAGCGCACGAGTATCGTATACTATTTTTCCTATTAAGTGCGCAAAGTTCGACACCTATATACAACATTTAAAATGGTGGTACAAGGGCGGTGGAGAAGGGGGGATCAGGGAGGGCGGAGCCCCCCCGACCGAAAACAGTATTTGTAAATGCTTTTGTAATAAATAGACTAAATTTATAAATATCTATGTAATACATTATTTGTTATCGTTATTACTGTTAATTGTTATTAATATTTTATATAAATTTTAATGAATTTAAATATTCATTCGCATTTGCGTTTTCGGGTACATTTTCAATTACATTTTAGATAGAATTAATCTATACTTATCGTTTTCCGTACTGAAGAACTGCGATTGAAAAGTAAAACAAATGAAAGTTTTGACAGGTCTGTTTTACATGTCTGTATACCTATAGCGCTACTTTACCGCACGCAAAACTTCATTACCGCACGCAAAATTTCTTTACCGCACGCTAAATTATAAGATCAGTAAAGTGTGGGAAAGTGGCACTTTGCACACGCAAATACGTGCGCAAAATCGAACTTTGCGCACTATAATAGGAAACGAAAATTAAACAATTACAGCAAGAGATTAGGAGACGAATTGGTTATGGGATCTCCATGTTTGATTTATCGTTACAGCTTGCTTCAGAAATTTGGGGTTCGTAAACAAAACTAAGAGACGGTAAAGTGTAGAAAGTTCGCAGATTTGCATCCAAAATGATAACAAATAAGAAATACTCATGATTTTCAATGGAAAATTATCGAACATGCTCAAAAACTTCCAGAAACGATGCGGTTAATATTATCCGTCGAAAACGAATTGCATGTACCGATATGTAGCCACATACGTTTCGATAATAAAATTAATTAATTTAAATACGAATTTTTATTTTGTTTGTTACACCCCTAAGATTATACTCGTGCAGGATTCTTGCGGTTACGCTTATTTTTCAAATAATTATCGGATTAACCAGTATTGAACTTATCTTAAAAATATAAGAAATAAACTTAAAATCCTGCTGTGTTTGACAGCTAACATTTAAATACATTTTTTAATTAAAAATAATATAGCAATTTAAATTATTGTTTAACACAGTGAATTTTAAATAACGGAAGACAATTGTTACCTAAAAATTTATTTTATACATACTTTACTCATCGTAATAAACAAGAAACCTTTATGGGTAGTTAGGTTATTTTTGTTCTTATATTTGTATCCTTATGTATCTTATTGCCAATAAAGTTGATTATTATTATTATTATTATTATTATCTCTTGCCCTGAAGGAAGGTAGAAAAAAGCAATGTCACGTTATTTTAGTGCTTGGGTACAGTCATTCAAAGATTTAAAAATTGTTATGATTTTAAAGAGGTAAAAATAATCGTTAGCAATTTTTTATTAAAATAATATAATTTTTTACATTATACAATACAATGTATAGTTTCACAAAACATTATTGTATACGTCTTGTAAAAAAATGAAATTCTAGGCATATATCAGTGAAACAACGAAATCACATACTTACAATTTTTATGATTTGCCCTTTAGGCTTCAACACCAAATTTGTACGTAACAATGTGTTTGTACATTTCGTGCGGTCTGACAATGCTATTTGGGAAGTTTTCCTAAAAATACATTTATTAAAATGAGCATTTGTTACTATTATTATATTACTATTAAGTCTTACATGGTTCACAGCATCGGGAAAATTCTGTGTCTCCAAACAGTAAGCTCCATGTTTAAAGTACTTCTGTCCTCCTTTGCCTGGAAGCCCTGCTGAACCCTCTTCCGGAAGGAAAATAGAAGTGTAAAATTGAAAACCAGGTTGATTGGAATATACTTCCATTACTCTTCCAGAGTCAGGATGAACTACTTTGGCCACAAACTTTTGCTTTGAGGAATCTATGGGTTCTGGCAAACAATAATTGTTATCAAAACCACCTATTGGAACTTTATTGATGACGTCTCCAAGAATCGTAGGTTTCCTAAGATCGAATATGCTATTCTCTACGCTTCGGATTTCCCCAGTTGGAATATTATCCGCATCAGTTACTGTGTAACGATCCGCATTCAAAGTAAATATGTGCTTGTAAAGCTCTGCAGCATTTGTACCCTATATTAAAAAAAAAAGTTTGTTTCATTGCGAAATAGTCCGATAATATATTAAGTAACATTTAATCTAAGTAATTAAATAATTGCAAGTACATGTCCAGCAAGATTGAAGTAGCTATGATTGGTCAGATTAATGGGCGTCGCCTTTGTCGTCATAGCTTTCATGTTCATAATAAGTTCGCCTTTATCAGTAAAAACAAATGTTAATGTACAAATAACATCCCCAGGAAATCCTTCATCGCCATCTTCACTCAATAAAGACATTACAACAGAATCTCCACTTATATAAGATTCCCAGACTTTGTGACTCCATCCTTTAAAACCACCATGTAGAATAAAGTCACCTCGATTTCTTGACACATTGTATTGAACCCCATCCAAAGTAAATTTTCCGTTACGGATGCGATTACCAACTCTACCAATAGTCGCTCCAAAATATATGGTATCATTTAAGTATCCTAAATTCGGTAGGGGAAAATTATTTAAATTAATATCATTCGAGACTTTCACTTAAATGTAGTCAGTTCATCATATTTTTATTGATTTAAAATATTTTTCAAAAAGGAATAGAAAAAGTTCCCAATGTCATTTAGTAAGTTGTTTTTTAGCGTTTGAAAATAATAATTTAATATTCATGTATGGTGAAAAGTATGAAAAGCGTTCGTTATAAAGTAATGCAATTAGAGAATTGATCATGCACCTTCTTCTACATAATTAACAAACGAGATTAAATTGTAATCAATTAGAATATTGATTATTATTTGAATAACGTCTATTAGATCTTCACCATATATCTCGTATAACTTTTAATGTAAATGAAATTAGATGTTATTCTAAAATATATTTTATTTAATATGTGTTTTTTTTTGCGTTCACTTTTGGATTATTCACAATGATTTTTCAATACTCGACTTTTTCCATCGATTTCGTGGAACTCGCAAATCTTAGGTTGATAACGGAGTTGTACGATACTGACAAGAATTCCATTGTGGCTTTTGCTACTTGTCGATAAATCGAACGATCTGGTATTCAAGATATTTGAAGCTGATAATTACAACAGAATATATTAGTATCTTGTTATAAACATCTTTTAGATATTTAAAAATATTTTTGAGAGACTTTGCGAGGTTCAAATTGTATTTTGTACGTATAGGTTCAAAGTCTGTGTGTAATTTTAAAAAGTTTTCAGACATTGGTCTATTTATATAGAATTAGTCGTACCGTGTCCCACCTAAAAAGGTGTCATATTGAATCTTCAACGAAATTATTTCACACATCTGTAATGGAAGTGTCAATAACCTGTGGAGGTCTAGAAGAAGGGGTGACAATACTGCGATATGCTTATACCAACCAATATATGTATTTCAATGATCTTATCTATGTCGGAAAACATCCCTAATGGAAATATAAATATATAGTGTAATTTGACACTCCGTGTATCAGCAGTAGTTCAAACAAGTGGGAAGAGCCCAGGGATGCGCAGAAAAATAAGAATTAATGAAATTGGAATGCTGAAAAAACTCTAAATGCCATTCCAATGAATCAAAGATAGCGTCATTTTTTTAGTTATGCTATATTATGAAACTCAAATGATACTTCTTGTAATGAGAAACCAAAAGAAAGATTAGAATTATTTGAAACCGAGTGTTTTATTCTCTTCTCTAAATGGCAATTAAGGATTGATACTTATTCAACGTTCACCAGTGATAAGTAAGTATAAAGTAAAACTTAAAATAATACTTGAAATTATTTCTTTTGAATTCGTGGTAATTTCGACATTGAAGTGTTAAATTTTTATTTTACTTTCAAAAGTGTATAGTGGTACACGCTACCAAGGGTTACATGAGCGTCATTCCATTCTTTTGGAAATTGGAATACTCTTCAAAATGTTAGGATTAACTTGACGTGAACTTAATTGAATTTACACCTTAAAGGGCTTCTAAAGTTATGTAACTTATAGAAAAAATAACTGGTAGAACGGAAGAGAACTGTTTAACTATTTATTCTGGTGAATTCTTCCCCATTTGTGAACCGATTTCTTTGAAATTTAGTATGCATAAATAAAAACCGCAAAAACATGGAAACATGGAAATGGAAATTTTGTCCAGGTAAATTCTGATGAGGAAATTACTTCCGGGAAACAAAGTCCGGTCACCATAAATACGAAATCTGCTTTATTAAAATATTTAAAATTTTACATACATTTCAAATGTTTCCTTATGTTCTCGAGGGGGGGGGGGCAGGCTGATGCCTACATGGCATTACTTCGGGAAGGTAGGGCCAAAAATGAAAAAGCGTTACATGGTTAATTTATAGACAACCTCTATATACTTAAAAAAAATCAGTGGTGCCAAAATGGCGGGGCCCAAACGTCCTGACGCCAAAACGGCCGCGCCAACACGTTCTGCTCCGTCCTGTATTTTTTTTAAGTATTTAAAAAGTGACAATTACATATCCTAATAAGATGCATTTTTATATATTTGATGGGTTTAACCTGAGATATATGTGTCATTTGGTCTGGAGAATTGAAATGACTCAAAATTATTTCCAATTACTTTTGAATTCTGCATTGTTCACAGTAATACATACCTTCAATGTTATCAAAACCTAAAGCAACATCTTCCGTTTTCCCGTTTTTATCAGGAATTCTTATGGAAGATATAATTGCACCGTAAGAGATGACGTCAACTTCTTGCCCACAGGAATTGTAGAGAGTATATTTTTTTACTTCTTTTCCTCCAACTGAACCCCATGTCTCCGTCGTAATCTTTTTCTGCGTTTTTTGACACGCCATGGCAGTACTAAACATATAAATTAGTACTTTTTTATTTTTAGGAGCAAATAATATTAATTATTTAATTACAATTTAGTAATATATTTCTCATAATATTCAATCTCTGAAAATTCGATATTCAAGTATAAAACAAAGTGGTGACATTATTCATTGAAATATCTATTGTAATTTCGGTTTATACTAAGAGTAGATCAACATCATCGATGACCAACGATAGTGTCCTGCAATAAATAATGACTTATGTGGTCGTAATCTCGTTGTATTAAAAGCAGCAGCACCAAAACTTTATAATTTTTATAAATACTTTATATGGGTCATTTCACGATAAAGTGCAAATTTGAGGTCCAATATTTCGATTAAAAAAAAATATTTGACTATATTGAAGTTATTTCGTTTGATTTTAATATACTTTTGCCATGTTAAATCCACCATTTTTAATTTTTGAAAACTAACTTTAAATTTAGAGTCAGCAACCGCAAAAAACCCTGGAAAGTTTGAAGTGCTTTCATTAGAGTCTGTAGACTGAATACACGAGACTATGATTTTGTAAAAACAATCGAATTCAGCAGCCGTTTTTGAACCGCCACGCCATTTTGAAATTTAACATTTTCAGTAGTTCTATCTTCTAACCCAAATACTTTTCACGTGATATCCTATAAATATCTGAGTTATTCTAATGCGGGAAATGATAAAAAATAAGGATAAGTGAAAAAAAAAATCCTTCAAAAATTCTGATTTTTGTTAAATAAATGCTCGTAATTTTTGTATTTTTAAATGTGCGGCATTTTTTTACACACCATTCGAAAGAGCAACGTTTGGGAAATAAACGTTCATTCCAAAATGTTTGTTATTGCGCTTTACTACTAAACAGTAATGTCAAACTTTACGTTAAATTTATGAACATTTGGCCTTTTAAGCTCCATGCGGCTGAGATTTAAGAAATAGATAAAATAAAACTTTGAAGAACATTTTGCCTACAAATGATCATATGGGTTGACCAAAATGGTGGTCAGATCTGACCCTTCTCGGTCGGGAATGTTTTGGGAATATACATTTTTTGTTTTCCGAAAATGTTGGCATTTAAAAATATTTTGAGCATTTGATCACTCTATAGCGTGCATATGACCTGTACGTAGTTGGAAATACCTTTCAGACATTCTCATTATGTCGAAAACTAAGGATTTCAGCGCTCATCCTTCTTGTGGATGCATGTTCTGCACCTGCTGTAAAGGTGCATGATCGATTTCAATGCCAAATAGTTAATTTTTTATGAATAAAATATTAATTCTCTATCTATTTATTACGTTTGATAGTTGATTGGATTAGTGACCATATCTGACCCTTCCCGGCCGCCTGGAGGTTAAAGGTTAAGGGCCTATTAACTAACAAGGGCTTTATTACAAGACGCACATATTGACGGATCACGTCTTCTTCTATAACCAGCTCTATTGAGTAAACACATCAATTCACTTAAAATTTATTTGGATATGTAAGACAAGAAATTGTAATAGAATTTAAAATTTTCCTATTGTGATGCCCACGTTTAAGTCAAGGGAGAAATATTCATCATAGACCGAAAAAAACAATTTTAACTATTGTTAGAAGTAATGCTAAACGTAGTAAAAAGAACTAATTTTTTCGTTACGTAAGATCCGTTGATGTAATTAATATTACTACATTCTGCTAATCGTATTCGAAGTTATGCAATTTGTGATGTAGTTGAGAACCTATTATAACATCATAAACATCATCTGATGCCGTCATTCTTATCCTATTATAGTTAAATATGTAAACATCATACTTTATTCGTTTGTCGATATTTCCTGCTTATTTGTGTGGATATATTATTACCTTCCTATTTATTTTGTACACTCTGATGGAAACTTGAATTAAGAAAATATTATAAAACGCCGCGAAAAGATGTCTTCCACACGCAAAAAATGTAGGCAAAATTGAAAATGAAGCCGTGTAACATCCCTTACTGCCCAGATTTACTATTACATTGTCTATTTTCTGATGAATTTTTGTTAAATTAGCCAGTGAGAAATTAGCAATATATTATAAGCATTTGTTTCAAAACCTATTGTTGTATGACAACGTGTTAAATAACGATTTGATAATTGATTTTCGCTTGACGGATGTTTTCCTTTTTTCGCTGTAAGACACAAGCTTTTTTTACGCAATTGCAATTTCTTTCCAAGCAGATATTTCAATCTGCTAAATGAATATTTTGTTATGATGGATTTAATATACAAATTAAAAAATAATTAAGTTACATTGAAATTTACATTTATATGCCGACTTCTAAATAAGCAAATGCTTCTACTATTTATTTTTACTATTATTGTTTATCTTTAAAGAGAAAATCCATGCATGCTGCCAATATAAAAGATATATATATTACATATATATGTATACGGCGTGATGGTCGTGCGGGCTAAGGCGTCAGTCTTAGTCCGCCCGAACTGAACGTCGCGAAGGGCCCGAGTTCGAATCCCCGTCCTGCAATTTTCTCTGCTTATGTCCAGTGTGGAATAACCGGGGAACTTTGCTGGGCGAAGGTACGAATTTGGGACCGCTGCCGACCCCCGTCGGCAGTTATCGGTACCGTCAGCGTCTTATCCGCGGTCGGTACGTCGTGGGTCTTATCTCGGATAAAGAGGGGATAAGCCCCGCGTCGTACTCGCTAAGGCACAGACCGCCGAATCTGCTGGTGGTACCGATATTGGGGTAGGGGGGACTGGCTCTGGGTGGGTGTTGTGTTGTATATGCCTAGTTCTGTCATTGTACTGTCTGTCTCTGTCCTGTACCTCTCCACCCGAGAGCCGACCCGCAAATAGACAAATCGTCATTAACGCGGGGTAAAATAACCTGTCCTTTGTCCTTTGTCCTTGTCCTTTGTCCATAGAAATATATAATATTATTCAAAATAATTAAATATAAAAACATAAAAAAACAAACGTAATAAAAAATAATTTTAGAAATATGTTATGTTGTTTACTGCTAGATAAATACTGGGTCTTCTGAACTAAAGCTAATTAATAGTTTGGCACGTATAACTCACATTTTCGTGTCGAAAGTATAAAACTTCTCGTTTTCACCAGACAAGAAATGTTTCTTTGAGGATTCGATTTGCACTGAAGGACTTAAAGAACACAACCGTATAATCTAAGTTTAAGATGGTAGAGGAGTAGTGTATAAAAAGATAAGTTCAGCTTGTTACATACATCACGCAATCTAATCAGCTCAAAACTTCTTTTTTATCATTTTTTGCAAATACTGTCGCCAATAAATATATAACTGTAATTTATAATAACATTTTTTTAATAGAAAACAAATGTAAATTGTAATAACATACGTGGCAACTTATTTAGTAACCACTTTAATTAGACAAATGTACTATTTTTCTATGATTGATACCAGGTTAAATAGTTATGAACTTTAAAAACATTGTCCCTTAAGTAACATTGGTTAAATATTAAGCTTCGTTTGGCATTGAATAATGTTGACATATATTATAGTTGTAGATCGATTATCATGTTTATCACGTTTTGATATTATTTTATGCGATTGCCGTCTTGTTTGTTGTCTCGCTGATAAAGATATAACGTCACGTGTCTGAAATATTTCAGACAACATCGCTCTTATGTAACGAAACGTTTGTGTGAATCTATAGGTCAGGAAATAATATTTTAATAATTAGCACATACAATTTTAGTTAAACAATCTGAGAGCATTTGAATATTCTATTTCGATTTTGAAAGTTTCTATCTGCACATTTGTATCAAGAATAAACATTTTCAAAATTATTAGCTTATTAAAAGTTGAGTTAATATAAATCGACGAATAATATATTTGCAAATGGTATCGATAATTAAGATGGAGATGCTCATTGTTTAACATTACATTTTTAACTAGTTAAAAAATGGTAGCCTTTAATTTTGTATAATTTTTAGAAAAATGATATTCTCTGAAAATGTAACAATACTAGTATTATAAAGTTATCACGTAAATAACAGAAAACTAAATAATGTTTTATACTTTGAGCTTACTGGTTCTAGACACGGAGACAAACTTTGTTGGAAAGTTTTTTTAAGTAATTTTTATCAGATAGATTGGAAATTTATCAAAAAATAAGGAATTTGTCAAAAGTTGGTCCCAAAATTACCAATTGGAGTTCTAATTTCCAAAAATATTTTTCTCCGTGTATATTCCATGTCGTAATTTTGGTACAGACTTGCAGAATTAAAAAATTTTCATTCTATGTGATAAAAATTACTAAAAAAATCCACAAGTCCATCCCAACTTTACCATAATAATAAAAAATATACGACTAATTTTATGCTCCAATCCCATTAGTTAAATGTTTACGATATAGAAAAATAAATACAGATTTTATGAGTACTACCATTGCTTGCAGTCAAATTTGATTATATTAATTTGTTACGTGTAAACATAATTTCAAAAATTAAAAAGGATCCTACTCGCAGCATGAAGATTTATGAGTATATTTCCACTGAACTGATGTACATTTATATCGAGTCTAATTAATGGGATCTCATGTCATCTTACCCAATAAGCAGCAAAAAGATTAATCCAAAATTTTTCGGTTCCATGTTGAAGGTCAAAATGTTTTTTATTACACTTTACAAACAAATAATTCCTGTAAAATCAATAATTTGTGAAATGACGGAAATCTATACATAGGATTATCCGACTTAGAAGTAGTGAACAGTACTGCAGTTGCAGAGAGAAGCCCGAGAGAAGATATGTCGTATAATAAAACTGCTAGTAAACTTTCACACTGTCAAACCTTCGACGAGCAAAGGCCGTGCTCTACAAAGACCCGGCGTAAAATAAAATGAATAAATTGCATGATTACGTATACGTAATTTGTCGTCATTCAAAAATTATTATATCAGTATAACAGATATTTATTAAGATTTAAATATTACAAGGAAAAAATTAATTAATCTGCATTTAAATTATAGGGCGATAAAAAAATGATATACAGCCCTGCTATATAACTAATAATATGACTATATGAATTTGCAGAGTATTGAAGGATGCGCTTAATTTAGTTAATTAAAACAATTCATGGTCATAGGGTCCGTACTGAAAATAAATTTAGATTTTCTGCGTATCAGCCAATAAGTTATAAACGAATTGTCATTTTCCTAATATAAATTAAATGTTTTTTTTTAGACAGACAAGTACAAAACTGGCGCATAATTTACATTGTAGGGAATTCGACTTTTTTTCAATAAAATATATGTCAGTCTATTGTTTCTATAATTTAAACGAAACAAAAATACTTCTTTGATCCAAAATAAATCTTAGACACATTGATCAAAAACTATAATTAATTTGGATCACTTTTTTTACTCATCGTACTACATACAGTGATCTACATATTCCTGTTCGTAATCACTTCATTTATGATTAAAAGATATGTAAGGTTAAATATGCATATAACCCGCATTAAGAAAACACTGTGGTATAATAAACAGAATTTCATTCCAAAGTAGAAATTTAGACTTAGCGCTAGCAGGGTGGCCAGTTAATTTAGCTTCTATGAATGGGTTAAATAAGCCACCTCGGGTTGTTTTGTCTAGAGCCTATGTATTTTTCTAGGTTAGTCTTCCTAGACACTTCTGTCTAGAAATAAATCAATAAATTTTTCGACCGTAAATATAAATATAAATATTTTAATTGAGTTTATTTCTCGGTATAATCGGTATTTTGAATAAACAAAAACAAACACATAATATTATATGTGCTTTAGATGTAAGCAACAGAAAATTTTGTTGGAAAGTTTTTTAAGTAATTTTTATCAGATAGATTGGACATTTTTCAAATTTTTTCAAAAGTATGTCTCAAAATTACCAATTGGAGCTCTAATTTTCAAAAACATTTTTCTCCGTGTATATTCCGTGTAGTACAGATTTTATGAGTACTATCATTGGTTGTAATAAAAAAAATCTGTCTAGTACGGAGATAAATTTGGCCTAGCGCACAGGTTATGTTGCGGCAAATTAATTGGTTTTAAGTACAAAACACAACGATTTGAACGAACATATCGTCTTCGATGAGTAATTTTTTCTAATAATTTTAATAAAGATAATTTTATATTTTAAAATAAAGGCATGACCTTGCATCATTCCCACCAAGGTGATCTGTACTTATAGGTTGTAGAATGATTTGTCACACTGATACAAATGATTGATCACAATGGTATAGTTACACACTTTAGTTGTTATAACAATTTAAAATGGTAAATTTTAAAACTTCGGTTCATCGATGGAGGTGATTAACTCTCCTAGCCAAAAACTGTGGTGGCGTCTTTTGCAACTTTCGTATTTTGGTCACATTTTCTAATTTATACGAAGAATACTATTTTTTGCATTTTTAATTGTTGCATTTTAATCGACATTTTTAGCAAATATTACAGTAAATTAGTTATTTCATTGGTTTATTTTTATTATAAACAAATTTACACTTAAAATCGTTACTTTTTTATGTCTAATAGGATTCCGAAGAAATTCGACATTTATAATTTTCATTATTATGTCTTATATTTTTAAGGATTCGGAATACGAATCTCATATGGTTAGTACTACAAACGAGGTAATTTTGAGCAGCCGAGCGAATTTTTTATTAATTTAAAAACTAAATAAACTATGTTATTCATCGTAAAAATCGGAAAACTTAATTGTTTGTGTTATGTCAGATTTCAAAGTATTTTTAATTTAAAAATTCCCATAAAAGTGCTCATTTCTTATTCATATGGTATGTGACTTTGTAAAAATCATAGTAAACACACTGCATAAATATTATTTTTACATATCGAATAGCAAATTGAATTTATCATCCAGTTTTTTAATAGTTGTAACTTTTATGCATGCAAATAAACGCGAGAGTACATTATATTTCATTTAAAAAACATCCTCTCCAATTTTTTTTAAACTTACCATTCTTTCTAATGATTAAAATTATGTCAACTAATATATACGCGTCCTACTAAATCCAATTTTCTATTAGCCAAGGTAGCAGAGATTACAATCGGGAGTATGATGCGTTCAGTCAAATTCTCATTCATCTCTTTTCATATTTTTTAATGTTATGAATTCAGGTAATATTAGAGGTTAATCGTGGCGTGAATTAGTGTTCCCGATAAAGTAGAACTGACAAATTGTTTTATTCAACGATGATTATGTAATGACATCGCTCATTTTACTATGAGGTTTTTGATCCCATGCGTTTTTAATTCATTAAGGACCAAACGGACAGTTTTTCATGGAAAATTTCAACGTCTGTTTATCATATATTACCGGGATGGACAAAATTCAAGACCACTCATTTCTGACTTGAAATTTATCGAACTCTACGAAGCTTTAACAAATATGTGAATCCAAATCTCTGCGTTCGATTATTTGAAAAAAAGTCAAGGTATTTAATTATTAAAATGTTATTCTCAACAAGATTTTCCCATTGAAATAGGATAAAGAGATTATTTCGGTAAAGTAAGTAAAAAGCGTCAAACATGTTAGTTATATTTTATTATTTCACAAAATAATGATTCCAAAACAAAATATTCTTATATAACCGTGAGGTAAAATTACATCCTCGATAACAAATTTATTAATCAACGTTACATAATCAAAATGGCAGATCCAAGATGGTGGACAAACATAGTTTCTTTTGAATTTTGCTAATATTTTGTATACAAGGGTTTTACCGCAGATCACGAATTTTGGGTTCGCATACTTTGAATTGATAAAGTTGAATAATACATTTTTTAAGTTGCATGTTTTAAGATATCACAATATACAAGCAAATCTTGTTTTGGGGTCGTCATGAAGTAGTGTCAACATTTTTACATCTAGCTGGCATATTGCATATAGATACTAAAAATTTAATAATTCTAGCACATACATTTTGAAGTTTAAGGTCCGTGGACACTTTGGAGAGATCTCTTTACGTTATTTGAATGCAAATATCTTGTTGGACAAACAATTTCATTTAAAAAAAACGACTTTAATTAAATAATCGAACACAGCGATTTGGAATTACATTTTTCTTAAATTTTGGTTACAGATTTGTAAAATTCGATAAATATCACGTAAATGAGTGGTCTAGCATCAGTACCGGAAGTATATAACAAACCAACGTTGAAACTTCCATAAAAAAGCGTCTATCTGGTCCTTAATGGGTGAAAATCAATAGTTAGGGGAATGAAACGACAAAAGTTCTACATGACTTATGTCGACTCTAGATTCTATAAATGCTAATTTTACCTGTTATTCTTATATGTTTTGTAAGTAATGCAAGGTGGTAAGCGCAAACATAATTTTATTTAAAATACCTTTTTAATTTGACATTACAGCCTGAATTAAATAACATGTTTTAAGATTATACCTCACATTACTCACACTCTAAATTTCTTAAAGTGAATTTTGCCTGAAGTTCGATTTTACCTAAAATGAATCCGTCATTTCCACTTCCATGTAGTGAAATATCACATTTTACCGGAGAGACAAAATATCACCTTAGAGAAGCGATGATCCATACCTAACCTATAAATATAGATTCGAATTTTTCCATAAGTTTATTAATTAATTTTTCATCGCCTTAAAAAAATGTTTTGAAATATTCGCAGTGCAGTATTGAAGTTCGTACATGCCTTATTGTTATAATAGTATTTGGTTTTTGAAATCATATTGATGCGTATAACTCAAAGCATAGAGATATATTTTTTTAAGGTGTACAACTGTTTTATATGTATTACGTATCATTTGTAACAGTGTATAATACTAACTTTAAAAACAAATTTGAAATTTCATCACGTACACTTAAGTATGAATGTTTAAAATCTAACCATTCTATTGGTTTCATTAAGGTGTAATTATTTCACTTTAATATAAAATCAAATTTGACTTTATTTCAATTCTAACTGGTTTGAGATAAAATTCATTATAACGAAGTCATTTCCACCTATTAGAATTTAGAATGCCTAAAACGAATTATACTACGAAGAATTCGGAATCTGTGGGAAAACCCAGCCAACAAACATAAAACAAGTTTAGACATCACTTGGATATATATATATATATATATATATAAGCCAAAGTAAAAAAATCAGTAGGCTTTTAATTTTTCAGCTGGCATTTTAGAATGAATCGATTCTAAAATCTAGTAAAATACAAGATAAGCCAAGATATGCCTTTATAAAAATTATTTTAATATGTCTTATTAGTATTGAAAATGGAAATTCCGGAAATGCAATAAAAGCGAACCAAACTTAATACTTCAACCCCATCTACAGTACGAGTATCAAAGTCATTTCTGGTATAACTTACTTTGAACGGTTATTGATAAATTCTTAATCTTTCAATGAAGCACAAGATACAAACTTAAGAATAAATTTGTTTCCATAAAATCTACACATTTCCTTACACATTGTCTCAATTCATTACAACAATTTAATTTTTAATAACAGTATAATGTTATTTGCTCACAACAGAAATAATAATTATAAAATGTACATTTTAATCAACATTGTTTTATTTCACACGTAATGAATGAATGTGGGCAGCTCATGACCTTGTCGTTTAGGATAAGCAAATACAAAAACGTGAAGGAATGTTATCCAAAATTTGTTTTTACTCCAAAAAGTGACTCATATACAATGTAAAATGACTCATGAGAGCGACGTTTTCATTTATAAGTATTAATCGAGAAGCGATGTGATTTCATGATCATATAAGAAGAAGTAATATTTTCAGAATTTGGACACATCGGACGATAATCGAAGGACAAATCTACGTAGTGGGGAATTTGACCTTTTTAATACTAATGTTGATATTTAAAAAAAAACTATTAATTTTTACTAAAAATTGCGCCATATGTTCCGAATCAAAACAAATTTTCCATACGGTTTTTGTATTCGTTGCTGTTCGCACGTATTAAGTTGTGAAGGTGCAGTGACCTACGTTCGAAAATTGGACTATACTTGTTGGATGTATAGTAAACATATTTTTCACAAATATTTTTAGAAGTTATTTTATATTTTTTATTGACAAAAAAAAGATATTTATGTATGTAATTTCCACGATTATTTATTTTTTAGCACTAAGCTTTTCATCTTTAATTTAAAATTTCATATTATTTTTTAAGTATATAAATAAATATAAATATGGAAATATATGTGACAATATATTTAAAAAATCACCTTAATATTAACTCTTTACAAGACATTTTCCCTGCGTTTAAAAAAAGTATAATAAAGAATTTACGTCCGTTTATACGAGAACTTAATTAAATACCATTGCAGGTCTAATATAATGCATTCCAAAAATGCCTGGCTTATATCCTCCTTAGATATTTCCATTTTATGATATGAATTAATATCTTATTTTACATTGACTGTTTTTTTATTTGTTAAAAGCTTGAATTTATTTTAATAATATAATTTACAAATATATATTATTACTGACATTAAAATTAAACCTGTATTTTGGAAATTACGTTTGCAATTTGCAGTTTTACCTGCCTAGGGGTTCATATTTTTTAATTTAAAATGCTATTGAGTAAATCACGTCGTATTACATCTTAATATATAAACAAATACATGAACTCTCATTAATGACAACAGAATATCACAAATATTTCTTTGTAAATAATAATTACATCCGAGTCTTAATAATATTCACTTTGATAAATAGTAAATTCTTGTCATATAAACTACTAATTAACCTCTATGTCAAGGATAATGCTTTTGCATAATGTGAGGCGTGTTTGGAAATAAATATTTACTGTTTTTTGCGTTATGTTAACATTGTCACTGATTATGAGAGTGTACAAACAAACTAGCGATCATATACTAAAAGTTAATCCTAAAACAATTCTAGATGCCTGTAAGTGATCCTATTTATTTAAAGAATGTAATATGTATAATTAGCATTATGTCAATAATTTAGGGTGATCTATCAAAATTCTATCGTTTTAAAAGCTCTTCACACTCCTATTTTTCGCCATAATTGACATGTTCTGTTTCAAGATGCAATCAATGAAAAGGATCTTTTAAAAAAATATTAATCTGATTAAAATTATGCATACAGAAATTTATTTTATAAACACTGTAGGAAATGTAGACACTTAGCAATTTGACACATGCAATTTTGAAATTTGCTGTTATCTCCTAAGATATCTTGGTTTATAAAACCTTTAGTAAAGATTACCGAGCATATATGATGCTAAGTTGATAAAACGAAGACCTCATAATTCAATAATTCCGTCTTATCGCGCACATATCGTTAAAAATGTTTTATTCTACTACGTCATTTTAGTCGAAAATATTGCTTTTATTGCGTGCCAAATACTCAAGTAAAATTTTAAAATAATCAGACTTAGTAAAATAATTTCACGAAACACGTTTTTTTTTTATATTTTGCATTGCAGACAAACCACAAAATCTCATATACTTTATTATTATGAATAAAAACATAACTGTTATATGTACATCAAAGAATTACGAATTTTATATTTAGTAATGTATCCTGTTATTATTTCACTAACATATGTTGTCTTGTCTCGACAATTTTTTAAATGTGGAAGACTTGCCTACATTTTTTAAACCTTTTTTTTAAATAAAAAGACATCGGTACGATCAAGTTCATTTAATATGAAATACTGCAAAACACGTGAATAATTTTTTGGTTTAATGAAGTTAGGCAAAGGAGTCCACTAAGCTGGTTGGGACAGCCGAGTAAATTGATTAGTTACAAACCAATCAATTGGAGCACAACAATACTCAATTGGTTAGTATAGTTATTTCCTTAGTTCCCCAACCAATCCTTTTCTTTCGTGTAGGTACGATATTTGCAATCATATTACCACCGCACTCTAACATTTATAAAGTGAGATATAAATGTCAAATTTAATCGGTAAATCAACTGTCGATTAAAGTGGTTCGATTAGTCATTTTATAAAGTGACGTTTCACTTTTATCTTGTGAGATAGTGGAGTTTTCATTCATTCATTTTTTTTTAATTTTAAAATTGCATCTGATATTATATATAAACATATAAATTCTATTTTTCGCTTAGAAGATACATAAATTGATACAATGCTTCATTACTATAATTACATATATAACAACATATATTTGAAAGGTCAATATATGATTTCAATGAACTCTAACATTTCGGTTAAAAAAAATATCTTACGCCTCGAATCTTTCTAAAAATATAACTTAATATACTTATACAAACAAATAAAGTTGACCTTGACATGATATCAAGTCCAGGGTCAAAGTTTTCGTTTGAAACTTTTCCCCAAAATTTCTCCAAAGTTATTTGGTAATTTCCATACTTTTGGATCACCATGTGATTAGAAAAAGGTAAATAAACAAAAAAGATTTTTCGAAAATGACTGAATAAGAAAAAAATTCAGTACCATGTACTTGGAGTTCCATTGTTAATCAGTTAACATTTATTTAATGAAATCAGCAAATTTCAATTTGAAAAACGTTAGTGCAGGAAAGTAAGTTTCACGTAATTTTCAGGTTTGAAAGATTTTTAAGCTTGCAAAGTTTGTATATTACCAAAAAGTTAATGGTAATAATAAGATCACAAGAACCAATGCGTAGTTAATTTAAAAAAATACTTATTTTAAATACTAAGATTGTTTGGTGTGTGTAGGAATATTAAAAAATATATAATGTGCGTGAAAATGTTTAAATAATTAATTCCTTAACCCTTTGCGGCATACAGTTTTCGTTATACGGTAAACAGCCGAAAATTGTTACTTACGAGTTTTCGGGGTCGGTGATTACGAATCTGAAGTTAGATTTTGAAGATTCAAAATGTCGGATCCAATATGGCCGACATAAATGTGAAAGTTTACTTGATCTTGATGAAACTGGGTACTCGGGGGCGTTTGGAATCGCTAATTGCGAATCTAAAGTCAGATTTTGAAAATTCGAAACTGCGGATCCCAAATGGCCGACGGAAATGTGAAAATTTACTTGATCGAGGTAAAACTGGGTATTTTATGTACTCTGAATTTTAAAGACATAAATCAGATTCTTAACCAGCGACCTTGCAAACCCCCGAGTACCCAGTTTCATTATGATCGGGTAATTTTTCACTGCTTGGTCGATCATCCTGGAGATGTCATTTTGAATTTCCAAAATCCGTGGTCAGATTCGTAAGCATCGACTCAAAAAATACTGGAGTACCCGGTTTTGTAATATTATCTCGAAAAGGTTCGCCAATAACGTATTTTTTATCTAAAAGTAACCATTTTTAGATTTTGTTTGTTAATTATTTAAAAAATGACAATAATTTTACAGAAAATACGCATGCATTTTGATATTTTAACAACCTATGAACATGTAATAACAAAAAAAAAAGCGGAAAAGTTGAATAAAAACTACTTCAAATTCATCAAAAATTATTTGAAAAAAGATAGTCCCAATTAGCACCACTATGCCGCAAAGGAAATTCGTCTAAATATGCTTGAACTGTGAACGTTGTAACTAAATTCTAATTAAACATTTGTTCTTTGCTTTTCTAATCATACTCGTATGTACATTTGAATGACACACGATTGATTATTGGAGTAAATAAGAGAGCAGAACAAACAACTCAAACGATAACAACAACATGAAAAATAGTTGTCAATAATAAGAGGTAAGAAGTGTGTCACTGATTAGTAGAACTAACTAGAGATTTAGACATTACTGTGAATTTCATCATAAATTGGCAATTGTATTTGATAACCCGGTTATGCAATTGTCTTATAGTGGCAAAACAAATCGATCTTCCAAATTAACTCTGCTGTTAAATTCCTTGCAATAATCTTAGTACAATTTAATTAGTGCACATCTTAAAAGTATTAATATGCATAACCCATTTTTCTAACAAATATTTTGCATTGAAATCTTTTAGAAATCACTCGTCCAAAAATTTATATCGCCGGACGAATTTAATAAAACATTGCGCTCAATAAAATTTCGTTTCCTTATGATATGTCGCCGACAATTTTTATTTTTTATTTCGTTGCTTCAAAAATTCGTGACACACTGTTAATTCTTGGTAGATTCTGTTTACATATGACATATAATGACGTCATGTAATCCAAATAATCTGAGATTATTTTGAGAGTACACTTCTACAGAATATTATTATGTTATTTGATAGGTTTATCAGCGCTGCATAATCAGTTATGGTTCTGATTGAACTCATTATGAGCGCGGTATTCAAAAAACCTATAAACTTACAAAAACGTATCATAAGTATCTTTACAGTCATATAATAAATTTATAAAATGTCTAGTTACACTAACCAATATTCTGGTTGTTTATACTAGAAAACAGTAATATATTTAAGCAGCATATTTTTTAGTATACGAACTTTCACATATTTATTTAGTATTTAATTGTATTGAAACAAATCATTATTTTTATCCAAACTATTATAATATTTCAAATACTATTTTGAATTGTTAAAAGGGGTCATGTAGTAGATTGACCCAGTGTATTTATTACAGAACACTTACTAAGATTTATGTTTTATTACAAATCATGTGAAATATCCGCATATACGAAATGATGCAAGGCTGTATAGAATTATTTATTAATTGATATTTAAATCTTATATCAATATTTAAATAAATTTAATATGACAATATTTAAATGTAAAATTGTTACATTATATTTATATTATATTATACTTATTTTTCATTTAAATAATTCGTTTAGAAGAACGTAAATACGGTATAATTTTTTTTTTGCATTTTTATGACATTACATCCAAACTATAATTATGCGAATTTATGTCTTGTTTTCAATTTTCCAGGTAATTCTACTTTGGGTTTTTCAGATATTTCCAATATTCCACTACCGGAAAGATCAGTATTTCCTGCACGAAACCTTCGCAAGGCTAAAACACTTTTATAAGTAATTTACCGAGTTAATAAAAAAATTAATAACAGGATGCATCATTCTCTACAAAAAAAGAATTGTAATTTCTGATGATCCACAACAGCAGTATTCAGTTAGGAATTTAGTTTACTCAAACGGATTTCTATTATCGCTTTATCTTATAATGGAACATTACTAGTTCGTCACCTCATTAACACTGTGGGAATTTTCCGAAATACACGTCTAGGCCTTAAGAACAGTAATATGATGTAACTTATTCCGAGATTTAATATACAGTATTGCATGTACAAATAGGTCATTGCTTCGCTCGTATTGAATAAACACCCTTTATAGTTATATATGAACATATTAGTAAACAAACACTTCAATTGTTCCTTATAAAATTAATCTATTACATAGATTAAGTGGACCTATAATTACTTTATCAGTACTTTATATCACTACTGTGAGGCGTAAGAAGTACATACGGAAACTATTTACATTTGATCATTATGCAATAAACAACGAGTGTTTATTACATATTTGTTATATAAAGATACGGAATAAGATGTTAAATGCGTTTTCAAGAATAGTGCAAAATATGTTATTGTAGTGTGTATAATTTTTATAAATATACATTAGATGTATGATTTCACAAAATTATTAATTAACAATATTCATTACACCGTACTGATTAATGCAGTGGAATAAAATGTTCTTAATTTACAGAAATTCGAAAACTGATCATATTAAAAAACAGTTTGTTATATTGTCATTATTATTAAGCTGCTTTAAACGGCCATTTAATTTTTAATTAAAATATACCATAAGACTAAACATATTTTTATAAATTTTCATATGATTAATTTAAATTAAGTAATTAACGAATGAAACTACAAATAACGGAAAATTTAATGCATGTAAAACGAAAAACCTATAGTTTATATAATTTTTTACTTAGTCATCGTACAATTTTGAATACTTTTAAACCCTATGCAAATGTAAACGTCTCTCGTATCCAAGAACAAATTTTTCCGAGATAGAATAAGGTTCGGGATATTTTTAGAAGTTTCTCGAAATGTCTACGACCTCATTTTGAACGGTAATGATTCATATATTTTATCTCTAATATATAATATACAAACACGTTCAACAAACTACTTATTTAATGAAATGTTTACATGTGTGAAGCATTATTTCATTTTATTTGGCTAAAGTTTTAATTTTAACGAAAAGTATAAAGCTTTCAAATGATTCATTTCGTGTACAAATTGGCATTTAGTTGAGATGTATTTACTTTTCATTCAACAAATTTCAATTTTTACAGTTCTAATTGAAAAGTTTAATACCGAATTTTAACAAAGAATTACTAAATCGCAATCAAATAATGACATTGTAAAAATAAATTCAACATATAGTTTTGTATCTTAATAATTTGGAATCTAGCAGATATTCTGCATGAAAGAATTTTTCTATGAGTTTAAATTGTCAGAAATATATAGAATTTTCTGCGTCCATGATGCAACATCAACAAGTGGTTTGACTATACTTTACTGGCAGATTTTCGATGTTTTCCTTAACCGTTTCCCAATAACATATTGAAACTTTCATGTATCAGCAGTCCTCTATTTCATTTACAATATGAATCAATCTGCAATATTTTGATTATATCATGAAATACATTGCAGAAGGAATAATACAAGTATTCGCAGCTCCTCGTAGCTGCAAATACAAACAATTACATTCCATCTTTTTCTGCTTTAACACTAAGAATATATTATAATATATGAGTTGAGTTAGGTTAAGAGTTATATTTTGTGCTTAAAAAAGTTATTTATTATAAATGTATTTTTATTTACTTGTTAGCATAATTAAGTTTCAGTTTAGAATAGAGTGACATATTAGCCCTGAAATTAGATTAACTCTTTAAGTCTTAGATATACTTTTTACTTTAAAGTTAAAGGAACCTATTCTACCATTTTACAGAATGGTCTTTTGATTGCCATATAACAAATTGCAAATAAGTATCTTCTGAACAAAAAATAGCGGATTTTACATACAAAATTTGTTTCTTTTTTATAAATTTGTTTCATATTGAAAATATATGCAAATGATTCCATGTTTTGATCTACCAAAAGTACATAAATTTGTCCAAGATAATAAGTGAATTTTTTTCCGTCTAAAATCACCCTAACCTCTAAAGGGTTATTATGGTCACGTACAATGTAATAAAAACGTCAGAACCAATGACAACAAAAACTTTTTAATTATTGAAGGAAATGTTACACGTATGTTTCGAAATACGTTGTTCACTGTTGCGATATTCAATTTTTTAAATTTTAAATGACGGATACAATACGACTGACACAAATTCCAAAAAAACCTGGTTTTGCCGAACATATCGATATACAGCGGTATCAGGATCTTCATATAGATTTTTGTCCATTAGCCGTTGTTTATAAATGCTATCCTACTCTAAATACTTTCAAAATATGCGTGTATCATTTTTTATTAAAATTCAATGCATAGAAAAGGTTATGTTGTCATTGGTTCTTTCCTTTTTTTATATGATTGTATCATTTTTTGGACGTTAAATTGCTTTTTGGCGGAAACAGAAATTCTCTTATAACCTTGAATAATTTTATGCACTTTTGGAGGAAATCTGGAGTCCAATCATCTTGTTAAGTTAAATGTTTTCTGGAATTAAAGGTTTTTCTCTTTCCTGCAGGAAGTCACACGGAATTTATTATTTGTTTTCCGTACAAAATTAGTAAAACAATTCTTCGTTTCTCAAAAGACGGAAATCATCTGTACAATTTAGGACATTTGTAAATACCGTTAAAAACTATCGAAGGTGTCTAGTTTGGACTTCATTTTTTAAAAGATCAAATATTAAAACAAACACTAACTCTACATTCTTCATCTAATTTAATTTTCTAAACTTACTCTCAAATATTTGGTTATGCAAATTACCTATAATTCATTCGTTATAACACCTTTATTAAACGTCAGTTATTTTGTAAAACGTCCAATATTTACAATGGCATTTTATAATTTTTGCAAGAATTGGAGTGCGACATTGTAATATTTTGGTTATGCGAACGGAAAATAAGAATCTGAAGAATAACGATAAGAATCGGAGAGAGGAATCATTTTCTTTGAACATTTCATTTGGACATTTGACTTAATTTGGTTTGTTTGCAAAAAACTTTTTTATTCCGAACTAACTACACAGGCAATGCAAGCCGGTTCAGTTAGATTAATTGTTGTTATACCGTTTGAATATCTAGAATAATACGATTACATAAACCAAATAGTTTTTGCATATCCGCTTACCTGATAAGAGCAGATAAGATTTTGATAAAGCGACAGGCAGACTTGTCTGGGCAAGGCCCTCACAGGAACCTGTGGATTCAGTTAAATGAACATAAGATGAGAAAAAATTACAAATACAATTTTAGCACTGCTGGAATGTATTCAATGTTTGGAGTATTATATAAACTGTTTTCAATTGAGGCATAACATGCTTTTTTAGCTATAAACACAAGCTATAATCATTATTTATTGGTACAAATGAAATTAATAACATTTCATATGTAAAATTGAATAAATAATTATAATTATTTCAGATGATATCATTCCATGTAATAATTGAAAAGCCGACTCCAAAAGACGTATGTGTATCGCAGTATGTTAATTTTCTTCAAAAATATTGACGTGTTCTTAACTTAATGGCGTCGAGGGTCGTTTGGTTTGCTGATAAACTAAGGTCCCTTACCTCATCACGGCTGTGATTTCTTTGCAATATTGAATGTTCCTGAATATTCGAAAGATGAAAATTTTTTTCAATATCGTTACATTTATATAATAATAAGTCAACCAAATAAAATAAATGTTATTATTATTGATATTATACATTAATAAAATAAAAGAGTTTGTTTTAAATTATGGAAAAATTAACGTAAAAGAGGCCCGGCTCGTTAATAAATCAATTAAACTATCCTAAAAGTGTGAATCGTTAAGTGTGAGGCGTAAAAAGTAAACGCAGAAAAGGTATGGTTGTATAAAAACTGTTTAAATGTATTTAACACCCTGTGATCCTAATTTGTTCCATTTAAACAGATTTCGTTGTTTTGCTAGGCATTTAATATGGATGATATTGAATAATCTTAAAAATTGTTAGTATTGTCAGCTGATGTGACATATAGTCGAACAATGTTGTTCATGACTCATAATGGAGAAGAAGTTCCTCAGTATTTTTCTAACGAGATTATTCCCTACATGAAAAAAATTACCAAATTATATGATGTGAATTCACGGAATTCATATGACGCGAAGCATCACAGGGTTTTATCTTATCGAGGAGAGAGATGTCAAAAAATTATCTAGAAAAGGTTCTTTATTTCAAGAAATTTTTCGGAGAACTCTTAAAAACAGTTTGGTACCATATGAAACTTTAGTAAAATATTTGAATCTTAAGATGGCAAATTTGACATTTTTAAAATAGCTGACGCTCCAGCATAACTTGATACAATGACCAAAGTATTAAACCATGTATGTGAAACGTACATATTTTGTAATTTTTCGATGTTTAACATTTCATTATGTAATGCAGGTTATAATTGGATAATTAAATTAGTGGATAATTATTTCTATATTTGCAGCTGCTATTTAACGGTAAAGTTTTTGCCTCATAGGAAATATAATTTGAAATGAAGTATCAATAGCTGTGTGAGTTTCTTTGCAAAATTATTATTTCACTTGTTTACACGAATGCAAAAATGGTTTAAGTTCTATTTAATAATAAGAATAAAGTTTTTTTTTAATTGTACGTGTGCTACACCAGAAGACAAAGTTTTGAAGAACTATATAGTTGTCAGGAATAAAACTTATAACATCTTGAATTTCAAGTCGCAATTTTGGTATTTAAGTTTGCACTGTCGGCATTTAATGAGTACTACGAAACAATATTCAAGATTTATGTTTTCGGAGATGGTATTTCCAGTAGTTAAATACTTAAAAAATTATATTTAGCAATGAACAAATTAGGTCCGTTAGCGTTTGTTTACATATTTGAAACCTATCTATACTATGACCTCACTTTCTGAAATAAAATAAATTCTGAAGGCAGTCAGTTGTTTGTTAATACAAAATGTTTCCAAAAATTCTGCAAAAATTTGAGAATGTACTTTGAATTATGCTAAGACATTTTCAAAAGAAACAAATGATTAAGTGTTAAATAAAAATTGTCATTACCACTGCCATTTTGTATTAACAAAGAATTTTCTGACTTTATTAACCGAATTCATTTAAAAATCCGATATCGAGGTCGCGATCTAAATAGGTTATGGACATGTAAACAAACGCTAACTAAACGAAATATAATTTTTTAAAAATGCATCAGAAAATGTATTTTGGTTAATTTTTTCATTGTTAAAAATCATTACTTCAACATTTAACTACCATCATTGAATGAGAAAAATATAAGAAATAATCCTGGCAATACAGGCTGAAATGCTGAAATTGCGTCATGTGCGCATTACTAATTTGTTAAGACCCATTTTATATCGAAAAATGAAACATGAATTAAAACTTTGACAGTTATATCATTATCGCGCTGATCATAGCAAAATATAAATTTTATATACTAAAATATTTCTAACATTATATCTCAAAAATTTACTTAAAATAAAAAAATTCCATATATTCTCATAAAATTTCACTAAAGTCTTAATTTTTGTTGAATTTTTAATAATGAGTTTCTCATCTACCTTTCCAAATAACTTTTGAAGGAATTTAAACATAAGAAAGAATTTTTAAAACACACGAAACGAAAGTTAATTCATTGTCTTTCCTTTTAATTTCACCTGCCTTGCGAAAGTTCCTAAATACTCGTAGCAGGAAAATATTTCAGCTGCGAAATTTTAACAGAGTTTAAAAAGAGATGAATCCATTACTACTTGTACAATACATTTTTCTAGTTGCATCAGCAAATAACCTGCACGCCCCATAAATACTGTTTGGTATAGACATTTTCAAGGCTCCTCTCTTTCTTGTTTACATTTTCAAAGCTCATAATGACATTTTTCAGAAAATTAAATAAGGTAAATACTCGTTACTTCATCAAATTAATTAAGGCAGGGTAGTTATATATCATCTATAGAAATTATGATTTTTCGGAGAGCTATTAAAAACAATTTTATTTAATTTCTAAAATATATATAATAATTTTCGATGTTACATCACTTTAACCTCAAATGTCAGTATTTCTTTACAAACTGTTTGGCTAATGAAATGTGTTAATAAGTTGGCGAATGAAATTGATTTACAATTTGTTTACCAAATCTTTACATGAAACTTAAAAACATTAGCTTGTCATATTATTATTAGCCAAGGATCTTGCGTAAGGTCATTTTAGCAATTATATCGTAGATGGTATTCTGTACTTAGTCTAAAACAGGTTCTCTAGGGACGTGGATGGAAACTACATCTTTCATCATGCGCAGTTACTTTCGAAATTTGAAATATGTAGTTGAGGTTTGAGTGAAGCGATTAATGAAAAATGGTTTGATTTAGAAAAATTATTAAAATCTTCAGAGATAATTATAAAACTGTGAAAAATAAATGATCATATCTTGTCTTCAATTTCAGTTTGAAATTATTCCATGTACAGTCATAATTTTCAACGAAATTTCACCGTTTATCACGAGCATTGCAAATTGTGCTAATATAATAGTGTAATAAACGTATTTCCTCAGTTATAACATCTTGGAAATTGCCATAAGAATTTTCCATCGCATCAACACCATTTTAGAAAGCTGGCGTCTGCTACAAATGAAACGAGCCTATATACTTTAAATTCTAAAATCCTAAGTAGTCACAGTAATTATATTTTACAATACATTTTTTACTTATTTGGGGTTTCAGCTACTTCTTTTTGAAATTACGGAACTTGCATTATAAAAATCATAACTGATATTAAAAATTGGACTAACTTTCTGTAAGTCAGCAACTTCATTTTATTAATGGCATTAATTGCCCTAAAGTAGTAACTATATATGTAGTGGTTGAATTGAATTATAGAAACTAGTCGAATTAGAGGTAAAAAACGTTTTTTAAACTATACGTTTGGATGAATTTACTTAAATAAGAAAGCATTGTTTTTTCTAATTCGTAACTATATATTTTTTAACGAGAATTGGTCTTCTGGATCTTTGAAGCTTTTGACCAAGCTTCAATAGCTTTATTTTCGATTAAGAATACCTTCGAACATCCCCGATTATTTATTTACATCGAGAATACTCCAGTAAAATTTACTCCAAAAGATTTTGTGCATAACTTCTAAGGAGAGCATTTTACTCTAAAAAATGTGAGTGTAAAGCGTGAATCGTTGCTACCAAGAAATTTCTAGAGTATAGTTTACCCAGATTTCCCTGCAAGTTTCTTGTGGCTTTTGCCACAATATATGTTTACAAGACAGGAATACCTTTCGTAAACAGATTCTCGCTTCTTCTCGTCGGCTTCGATCGTCATTGGGGGGGTATGCTTGCTATATCCCCGCTTGTTGGGAGCGAAGGTAGATATCCCCACCTTAGGCCTCGTAGGTTTAACCAGGGTCTACCGCGTTTACCACGTTCATTCGAATTCAAACCGTGCACCAGGCACCAGGGAAGATTTGATCAAGAACCTCAGTTTTTTAATCTTTTTTTCTTACGCTCCCCTCTACGTGCCACGCCGGAAGTCCCCGCCGATATCTACGTTTAAGTCACCGTCAGCAGGCAACTTTCGTCAGAACTTCATCAACCGCCGTGCAGCAGGGTTGTTCCAAGCTTGAATTTCTTTTAAATCTAAGAATAGCAGAAGAGGATTGCGCCACGTCCCGACCGAAGTCATCGAACGCAGCCTTCCATCACGATCAGATACTAACTCAGCCCGAAAAAGTTTGAAGGATTTACCAATCGACCCAGAGGATCGTTATTTAAAAAGACACAGCTATTACCTCGCGAGTGTAATATTTACCATAGTAAAAAACACAGTCTTACTTCGAAGTTTCTTCTTGCAGGAAAAATGGTCGTCAACCACAAGGTAAGTGCTCGTGATTTGTCACACTCCGATTAGTAAGAACGACACCGGTCTAATGACACATCGACGCCGCTAGTTCCTATTGTCTCGGTTGCCAGCTTCAGTACGGTTCATGGTTTCTCTCCGGCAGTGATTAGGGAGTTGACTCTCAAAATGGCGGGCCTACAAAAGACTGTATGTACTGAAACATTTGGGTCTATGTGAACGGTCTTCTAGAAGAAAAGAATTTTTTTCTTTACTTTTTACCTGTGCCCATTTTTTGTGCCTGCGTGAGAAGCGACGACTTGGAACCCTAGTGAACTTTCAGCGACCATGCACCCTTATACGTTTCATCTTTGATGAAATTTCGAAATTATTTTTATAGAGACGAAATGGTGTACTGAAACGTTACTCGAGATTCATATCGTACGTTTCTAACGCACATGGTAAAAATGTGTGTTAACGACTAGCTTGTAATTGACGAATAATTAATACAATGGCAACGAGTCGTGTTTGTGCATTCAATCCATTCCCTTAAATATAATTTATACAAGAAAGTTGTGTAGTTGATTATTAACCTTATCCAATATAATAATATTACATAATAATAATAATATGCATTTTATATAAATTGTTGCGCTTAAGTTCAAGGCCGTTAACTGTGTAATATCGACGCTGCGAAAAGCACCATCGTGCAGATTTACCACGTTATACATATAGACCCTGCTTAAGGAAGTGGTTTATTATTATTGTTTTTTATTATTACTGTTAGATAGTTAAAATTAATCCGCTTTCCGTGCGAGGGAAGAATACAACTTTTGCGTATGTGAAAATAAATTATAATTAATATTTTATTGAATGCCCTACTCTGTAAAAATTATCAGTTTAAACAGATAATTTTATTAATCATCAAATTATCCTGGTGACTGTTGACCGTGACTGTACTTCTGGCAACGTGCGTACAAAGGTGTAGTCCGTCGATGTGTTAAACTAAATGTAGGCTATTACGTAAATAGAATATACACTCAACTACTACCACGTTCGGTATACTACTTGTAGGTATTGTACTCAAACATATTATTTAAAACGAAGAGAATAAAAGACGTAAAATCCGCATTCCTAGTTCTGAAATTACTACGAGAAACCATTACTTTAAGCAACGAGAGTTTTCCTGGTGTTATCGGCTAGAATGCTAGAAGTGAATATAATGTATTATTCCAATATTTATTGCGTACTAGGATAACGAGTACAATAGCTTCAGATACCTTATATAATTTAGTATATCCACATTTTTACTGGAATGACTAGAGGAACACAATAATTATTATCAAGTGACAATGGAGTACCTTGTATAAAAATCGAGATTTTTCAAAAAGTTGATAGTTTTCGAGAAAAAAATCCGAAACTATAATATTTGAAATTCATTTCCTCAAAAACTATCAACTTGTGGAAAAATTTGCAAAGAATAAAAAAATCTTAGAATTCATCACAGAATACACTACATTTTTTTCGAAATTTTTCGTAAATAAACTAAAATTTTGAAAAAAAAATGTTGAAAAAAAAATTCTCAAAATATCATAAAACAATTCTAAAAAAATTTCACTTTATTTTTCTATGAATTCTAAGAACTTTTCATTCTTAGTATTTTTAAAAACAGCTCATAGTTTATGAGTAAGGGCATCCAAACATTTTTCAAAGAAATTTTCATGGCTGACGCCATTTTGAGTCGTTAGAATGACGTGGAGTATAAGAGTAAAATTTTTCCTTAAAATTCAAAGATTTTATGCACCTTTGTGTATAGTTTCAATAGAATCGCAATATTTTAATAACTCAAAAAAACATGAATAAATATTTATAATTATAAATATTTCTTAATTTTTTGGAAATTTTTTAAAAATTTCGGCGCCATATTGGAATTTCTGATGGAACTCAATTTTGACGTCGGAATCTTGAAGAGCAACCTCGAAAATAGTAGGACATGTACCTTTCAATATGTTTGAACTTTTTGATACGAAATACTCGATTGAAATTGAAGCAAAAAAGTTTTGCTTTGGGCGTTAGTGGGTTAAAATATATACGAAATCAATAATAATATTTTGGAGTTATATAGTTTTTATTTTTATGTGTTTTATATTATTTATGCATTTTGTATTTAGTAGAATTTGTTTATCTAACTATAGAAACATTATGATGAAAACAAATTAATTACTTAACAAATTTGTTTAAATTGCACAAATAGTAAATCTCTACACGTTTAACTGTAATTTTAGAATTGTACACTAATTATACTTAGTGACGATATATATAACGAGACTTTTGCACATACAAAATTGTAAAATGAATACCGCTATTATATTCCACTGGCGCTAATCTAAGTCTACTCCTCCGATCTATACAGTATAATTAGATTGCGACAAATGTAGGTTGGCTTCCTGCACAATGAAGTCCAATGTAGTATGAAAAGTTATTTGGAATACAAAATGGCGATAACGCCCGCTGGAAACGTTGGAAATATACGCCTACTTGTTTAGTTAGTTGATAATAAAACGCGTTGTTCGGCTCAAATTACCTGACCGATATCGTTTTAATGCAACATTAACTCAGTCATTCTTAGAAAATTGGCTAGAAAACTTGCGAAAACTGTAGATATTGTTATGAGTTTTTATACATTTTCTCGATAAATCAATTTAAATAATTCTATATACTTAACTTAAATCTGTCTAGTTTTATTCTGTTTATTGTATTTATATTCAAAATGACATTTTAAGATCGTACAACTTTCTGTGACAGTTCATTTCATTATTTTTATTTTTTTAATCAATTTCTGAGAAGAGGCGACAAATTTTATAGATTACCTTATTGAAATATAATTCCAAATTGAAAAATTAAAAATTATAAACATAATGCTTATTTTAAGTACTTAAAGTGTAATCTCTAACTGTTAATATAAATTTGACGTAGGAAGTAGCCAATAAGGCTACCATTTTTTTATATTTGAGGAATTATTAGTGTTTGTAAAAGTGCACCTTATAACGTAGAGTTAACAATATTGTTACTAACAAATCATAATAATCACTAAAACATGATTCAATCTTGATCTAAACAGATCTTTTATTAGGTAGTCGTGTTATGAAGTAAATAATAATCGTGAGATTATAGATTAAATGATATTAAATTTAAATTTTAGTTAAAGCAATCATTCTAAAAGATGAAATTATATTCTGATCTACTAAAACTGATTTTGATATAGTTTTTAAAAACTCTACAAATAAGTAGAAAAATATGTGTAACCAAAGTCGAGTAGTATAGAATTCGTCGATACCACTATTTTTTTTCAAATTACTATCCACATATAATATCTCTGTTGAAAATGACATTTATACTTTGTATTACTTATGAGAAATAATAAAACGATGTATTTATGTGCACGTAATTTACAATTTACCAAATGCAATATATTTTTTTGTAGATAGAAAATCAAAACAGTGTGGAAGACATTTACGAACGTTAATAACAGTTTGAATATCTATCGAATTTACGCATGATTCGGAGAAGGGTTTGCTTACACATATTCTGTAGACGAGTCTTATTTTTAGTTCCCGAACTAAACCGTGTGGTTGGTACATTTGAAGGAAGCTGTTTTTCCGTCACAATCACAGCAGATGCTTTCAAAATCTGTTATTTGTTTGAGCATTTCATAAGTTTGAACGATTTTATTATTTATCCAATATTTTCTGGTGTTCAGAGGGTTCTGCATGTATGACAGTAAAGTAGCTTCTATCATTGCGGGGAGTCCCACGTGTCGTCGATATTATCAAAATTCTTGTAATCGTTGGAATTCCACGAAGCAAACAAGTAATTTTGATTAAATTTGTATTTTATAATATTTTATTTATATTTTATAATTCTATTTGTAAATTAGCTTATATCTAATAAATATTTCTAATAAATGTTATAAATATCAAATTTAATAACGATTTTGAGTTACTTCGTTAGTTTTAAATATTCTGAAACTTCGAAGTAGTAAAAAACTATTAAATCATCAGTGTTGTGTTAGTAGTTTCAATTTGGCATTGTAGTTTTATTACTTAATGATTAAATGAATTACTTTAATTTGACTAATGAATTAGTAGTTGTTGACTCTTTAACCCTTTTGTGTACCATGACAAATATATTCGTCCAAGCTATATTCTTTCCATATGGGAAAAGAAAAACTAGTGCTCAGCAGGGTTAATAGTAAAAATAATTACTAATTAAATTAGTGGCCGTCTTTGCATTCCTTTGAAATGTAATACTTTCAAACTAAATAAACTAATTTCGTTGGTATTTCCCAAAGTTCATAACACAATACTACAGTTTTCCTCGTCTATGAAACATTACTCCTTGAGTCATCCAGAAATTCTAAATTATCGTTAGATACTGACAATTACATGTTTATATAACAATAATCAAACTCGTACACAAATTAAATAAATTAATCACTAATTTTACAGTAGGTGAACTCGACTATAAATATGAGAATTTCTTTGGTCGTGGCAGATAACAATTCAGCATTTTTTGCTTACGTGGCTGCTGTCGCATATGCATATATGTATACGTGTCGCGAGTTACAAATGTTCAAAGCATCTGAAAGAAAATATGTCAAAGTAGCATTTTGTCGTGAAAGTGTGACGAGAAGATGCAACGTAAAGAAGGTTCCAAGATATCTACGCGATAATGATAAATTTACCGTAACGCACTTGCCCTTGAATTACAATTATTATTCCACATCAGATAATTTTGTAGCGAGCCGCTGATTTATCGATTAAACATTATCTTCATCTTCCATAATCACTTTCGTTTCAATTAATATTATGAAAATAATGTTATTTAATCTCAGATCGTGGAGAGTTAAATTATAAGTTAAATAATGATTGCACATTAAACAATATTTAATAAGACTGGAAATAAAAGACTGAATTATTTTCTCAAGGAGGGAAGACTAGGGAAAACCGGTTCTGATATAATCATTCTAATTCTAGACCTTCCATCCGAAATTAGTGAATCAAAAAGTCTTGAAACTGGTCAAAACTATTTACTACAGTATCTTAATCTTCAGTCTATTTCAGAATTAATCAATAAAATGAATAAAAACTTATCGAACCAATAAAATAATTGGCATGACTCCAAATTCTTTGACGATGAAAACTTAAATGATATCTTGGAACGAACAGAAATAAAACTTTCTGTTGCTGTATTTAATTTTACATCGCGGATTCTATTTTTCAATATGCATTATTTTCAAAACATTGAATTAAGGAAATGTTTATGACCATAGTAACACTGTGATCAAGTTTATCCATTTTCAATGCCATTTTTTATGAATACTGCAAGTTAAAATTTAGAAATTGAGTTTTTTATTTCAGGCTTATAATATATAATAATTTTTTCATTCAATCAGAATTATGTTTAAACAAAAATGAATAATTTAGGACTATTACCGAAAAAAACTTATTATTGTGATTAGTAGAACATAGTTTAATTGTTGACAAACATTTAGCTAACTCAATGGCCAACTCAATTGGTGAATTTTCAAAAAGCAATTAAGAAATTGTTATTGTACTTTACCTTAAAATATATCCTACACGTTTTCAATATTGTCAATAGGTTCGGAGAAATATCAGATTATTTGAGATAGTTGTAAAATACAGAGCGTTCAACTTTGCGCATTTCGAAATTGATTTCAAGATTGATCACGTTTCATTCAGTTTATAAGATGAATCGAGTCGTATTACATGAATCAGATCCAAATCAATATTAGATAAAATACCTTATTTTCAATAAAATGTCTTTAATAAGTAGTTATGTGAACGATGAATTGCTTTCAAAATTAAGTTATAGAATATGGTCTTATTAAAAACTGCGCAGTCGAATTATTTGTTAAAGGCGTAAATTTGGCAATTTCTATCAAGAAAATTTATTCGGTTCGGAATGCCAACTTTGCTCCGAAGCCTACATTTCATGTCCGACTTGTTTTAGAATAGTCCACTTTCCGAGCTGGGTGAATAAGTGTTTTTTATGGGAGGTTAATTGACTTTGTCATTTGCACATCAATAGCACAACGAGGAACACACATTAGCCTTAGCCAAAAGTTATTGAATTTTCATAATATATTATATGTACACATTCTTAGAGTCATTAAATCCCAGTATCGGTATAATCGAGAAGAAGTTGGTCAAGGTGAATGTTTTATTACATGGTACAAGTTCTACAAACTTAAATAATTTAATAACATCATCTTCAATACTTTATGAACTGTACGTGATGAATATACTTATCGTACATCTAATATCTCAAATATTACTAAGAAAAAGGTGTAAGACGTAATTATCTTTTATCGTGTAGCGATATATAATCATTTTGATTAAGAATTAAACGGCATAATTGAAAGTGATCGCAATTTGATAAATGCTTGTATTAAAATTTCACATCGGAATTTATTGTGTAACATCGTATATTATTTAATTAAATAATATATTTTTATTTCTTTTTTCAATCTAATAATTTTTAGTAAGAATGGTGATTCATATTGAGTCATGTATATAAAATAGAAAATCGACCACTGAAATGAAACCAAACTATCTTTAACTAGGTTTGATCGTAGCCAACTGTTCTTTTCTTCCAAAAAATATTTAGAAGGAAATTCAATGCTACTTCAATACTATGCTAGTATACAGTAGAATCCCGGTATTTGCCCGCTCGGTCCCTCGCCTTTCCCTCCCCCCTCCTTATATTTGTCAAAAGAAGAGGAGCGTCCCTTCTCCCACTATCCTCAGTCGCGTTACATTCGTGACGTCATAGCAGGCCCTTCCTGAGGCCCCAGCGCGCAAGGTGGGGGAAAAAGAGAGTGGCGACAAACAAATGTAACGAGTAAATTTGCTGGGACGTAAATATAGCGAGACGCAAATATACCGGGACTCTACTGTACTAAGAGTTTATTTTACACTTGAATTTCCTTCGTTCCATCCCATTATAAATTTAGATGTTGTCTTTTATTTCAATGAATATTTTCTCAGCATGACTGCATGTGTTAAAAATATGGTATTTTGTAAAATGTAGTTTTATTTTTATATATTGACTAAGAGCATTAGAGTAAATCTTTTCCAAGAAACGTGGAAATTTTATTGTAAAAACTTAAATGTTAACATCAACCCAGTTCGCTATAAATATTTAATTTGATTTTAATTGGTATATATACCAATACAAAATTTAAAGAATACCTTTACGATTCCGGTATTTCACAATTGCTTAAATTAAAAAACAATATGACTAAAAAATAATTGTTACGTTTTATGTGGAAGAAAAGAACTTTTGTTCTATTTGACATAAAATGCATGTAATGTTGTTTTAGTACCGTATTTGCATGCGTAAACTGATAAACATTATCCTAATATGACAGTAATAAGTTTGTTCACCTATGATGCAATCGTAATACTAGGACATATCACTAATGCTGGGGTATCCAACATGTGATGTCTTTAATAACGTCAAAATAGTATTCAATTTTTTGTACATATCTAAGAGAAAGAAATGACAAAACTAGATAGTACATTTAATCTATTTGACATTTTTATTTCAATTGGCTTCTAAAATATGTAGAAAACCAAATACTATTTCAAGTTTTAAACTCTGAAACACCAAAAATTGGAAGCTTAACATTGAAGAATTTGGTGATAAAGATATCGCGTTTCGCTTATTCAGTTTACCACGTGCAAGAACGTATAATATAAATATTGCGACATCTGTTGATTATAGAAACTCGTCGGTTTCATTCGATTGTGCGCTTATCCATACAATTTTAACTCCTGTGTTTTACTCAGTTATTCTTACGTAATTTGGTGTGCGCTTTTTTATCTATGTAAACGTTTTAGTCGTTCTTGTTGGAATGCAGTTCGTTCATAATGCCAAGAATTATATGTTCCCTTTATGGTTAAAAGTGTCGATTTTCCCATTTTTTTTTACAAACTTTCTTTTTTACAATTGATCAATTAAAGAAATGTTGTAAAAATCGAATATTATTTTTAGCAGAAATTATTCCCTTAGTACCTTATAACTTTAGAAGTCTTTATTATTCATTCTCTTAACGTTGAGCTACTTTCTTCTCTAAAATAACATCTAATTTAATTTTAAAAAACTGTAAAAAATTTCTGAAACCTTGTATTAAAAACTTTATAATTTATTCAAAAGTAAAAATGCCCAATGATACCTAATCAATTTGATTACTCAGAATAAATTTTGTCATTTCTAATCGGTGCCGTTTTAACTTACAAAAAGTAGTCAGAAATATTGAACATTTCATGTGCGATCTGCGCATAGCCAAAGATTAAGACTCTTCAGCCTACATGTCGATTATATATAGATAAATGAGAAATATATATAGATAATAAGTTTGAAGACTTGAAATTTGTATTTTTATTATCTCTATCTTAACTATTATTATATAAATATTATTACCAAACTGCGTATTTGGGGGATTCAAAAACACACCACCGGTATACAACTAGTAGCAAATAACATTAGAATGCACGTGACAGGGGAATATTGATCGAAAAGCTAATGCGCAGACTCGGAACGACCTGTGTCCCACGGTTAGAAACGTTAGTCTGTTAAACTAGGCGCGTCGGGATGGCCGGAATAAACAGCGGCGTCGTTGAAGACTAATTATTCGGCAAGAAATAGGTAATGGAATTAGTAAAAGAAAAAAAATTGCACTTTACTAACTCATTGACTACAATGCTTTCTACAACAGAAGGCTACCTGTTCAAGGCGCGCATATTTATTTTAGTTCATAGAACTCTCGCTGTCCCAAGTGTGCCAGTTATGAATTTCATCATTTTGCCAATAACAGATTGCCAATTTTGTTTTTATTTTTTGTTTTCAAAAAATTACTGGATTGATGTTCTTCTAGGAAATAAAAGTGTACGTAAGTTTATGACGAACGTATCAGTTATGCACGTACATATGTCGAACGTTGCAAAACGTGACATAAATCACGTCTCATAGTCACAAAAAAATGATTGACTAGTAGTTTGTCTTTATCATACTTCAGTTAATAACCACTAAATTAATCACATTTTCTTTTAAATATTAATTATTATTTTTACATTTTTTTAGTAGGTAGTGATTGTGTCTCATTACTTTTAAACCTTAAAAAATGAGTTAATAGGTGGTTTACTAGTGGGTACTAAATACATAGTCAATTTTAAAGATGTATTTAAGAATATAAATTGTTCGGTGAAATAACAAAACCTTTAAACTACATATGAACCTAGATATAAAACTTAATAAAACTATTAATAGCTCGACCGAGGAGAGAATGACAAAAAAATTATCAGTTGATTTCAAGAACCATGATACCTTGAAATATGCCTGCGAGTAAGAAAATATATTTGTTATTTGATAAATCTAATTAATAGATCTCAAAAAGTCTTGGATAGTAATATTCCACTATAAAGTTTAAAGTAATATTTGAATATAATATTTGTGATGAGAAAAGAAATGACTGAAAATTAATAGAAAATTGAAATTTAAAATTTATAATATTCATTTTGAGATCGAAATTCTGTTCATCTATCACCCTTAAACAATTTTCTCCTTTCCAATCTGGGTAGATTTGGGTGAACATAAAGTGCTTCGATTCACAACTCAGTATAACTTTTTAGGTAAATTTTCAAAATCTATTTAATTATAAAAATTAAAATGAGTTAATAAATATGAATAACTTATTCGCCAATCTAATATCATTGATCAGATAATCTTATGTAAAAAATTCATTACACAGAGAAGTTTCCCAGTCCACTAAAAAAATACTAATTATACATAATTAACTTCCTTTCTATTGTTGTTGAACTAAAAATGATCAATCATGAAATCTGTCACGTACGCGTTTGTAAAATAATAATTTTTATTTCTAAGAGATACATGATATTTGTTTTATTTAAATTTATATTTCTTATTAACGTCTCATAAATATTGTATAATCTTATCTACAATTTGTCAATACCTCATTTAAACCTTTTGTTTAAAACTCTTAAAGAGAATAAACTCGACTAAATTTAATTGATCATGTGCATACAATATGCTGTTTATTATAAATGACAAGGTGTTCTAATTACAATCTTAAACCATATCAAAGAATTCCTTCTAAGGAAATAACAAATTAAGATTAGAAAAAATTATTTATTCCTGTGACGCATATCGTATATAATGTTAAATGACCGAAATATTAAATATGATTGTTTACCGTGGCCTCGAAATTCAAGTAATCGATAACTTGGCATTGAAGAGGTAACGTACTTTATAACGTTTGCTGAGATTGAACTTGATTTTCTGAAATTGTGCAATAGTTATATACGTCTAGACGAGTATAAATAGGTATTGAAAAAAATAATAAATTAGTTCAAAATAATCTGCAGAATCTCTATTTTTTACTGTAACTGAAAATATAAATAACACCCATATAGTAGTTCTGCAGTCTCAATAAATAACGCTTTAATATTATTTATAATGCAGTAGTATCCATGTTAATTTTTTGAGCCGATGCACTTATTCCTTTCATGTTTTTCGCATTTCACTTTTTCTTATGTTTGTGTGACGGTATTATTTTTTCGCACGATGTAAACTTTCACCACTAACAGATTAGGATCACATGTAACTTTTTTTGGAATTTTAATAATAAAAAATGCAAAATCACATCAAAATACTTTCAACGTTCGTATAGGACTAATGGGATGAAAGTCCACTTCTAAACTGATCTAACACGTTATACCGAATGAATCGACACATACAAAGACCCTTCGAGAGGCAAAAGTATTTACGAGTAACGTTAAAGACGAAAATAGCACAAGCGTGCTACTGCGAGAATGGGCAGGTACGAAAACGCCGACGGGAGCAACGACACTAAAAATGCCATATTTCCCTTAATATCGTTCAGAATGGCATCAGATTTTGATAAAATAGTCTTATTACATAATACTTTAGGATAAAAGAAAATATGCCAAAAAAAACAAAAATACCAGAACCCCTTAAGGTGGGTCACTGTGCAAATAATAATTGAGGCCAATGACGTGCAACGCGAGAAAAGTACTGTACTTAATCTACTTGGATAACGCCAGCTCTTGACGCTATGTAGTACTTTTCCAGTGTAAAATTTTCCTTTTAATTTATGGGAATAAATTATACTGTAACAAGTTATAATTTTTATTTCGTTTCAAATACATTTAAACAGATGTTAATCTGTCACAATATATGTATAAAAGTTTCGATTTCTGTTTGGAAGTAAAATTTACATTTAATCTCATTTATCTTTCGTATAAATTCCGGATGTAACATTTCCGTTCTAAGTAATGTATATCAACATTATTTTCAAAATACGACAAAGAATTTTGCAAGAACAATAGAATGATTTGCTAACTGTCACAGAAAAAACGTACGGTGTAAGCGATCGCTTCTTGCACGAGCTTTTTACGGAATATTAACGGGGCATAACTTTTCGTAAATATTTATGAAACATGTGACGTCTACGTTTGCAACAATTCTTATGATGTCAGTGCTACGATATCAAACACGTCAAGAACGGCATGCACTACTTACACTCGATTCTGACTATTTCAGCATGAAAAATAGCGGTATAAGGTTCTTCAATAATGAACTGTTAGATTATACGTTAAATTCTCACAAAATAGATTTATTCCAGAAAATATTAAAGTTGTTGCAACGTCTTAATTATGCAATTTTGTTATTTTATCTGATGATCTTCGTTAGTAATTGAGTAGTATGGTCATTTATCGTATTTAATTTAGGTAATAATTATTTCTTTGACAATTAGCAATATAATAAGAATTTATGTTTCAGATGTCTGATCTCAACCCGGAAATGAGAGCAACTGCAGCGCGAATTTGCCGCGATTACTTACGTGGTGTATGGAAGAATGTTACTCCTGATAGCATCGTACTTAAACGCATTAGGTTAGTATAATAATCGTGATTAAAAATGCAGCCATTTCATATAAATTTCGGTACGGAGATTATTTTTCTGCATTATCAAATTGTGCACGCAAGTCGAACTTTAATAAGGTCAAACTTTTAACAGGTGACGCGTATACCAGCAGGTCGCTTCGTGCCTCTTTGTGTTTCTTTATTAGAAAATATTTTTTTTTTTCCGAAATACAAGGAAACTTCGTGGTATACCCTTTTTGACTTCAACGTTATCTAATGATCGATTCTTCGAATCTTCGAAAACGATCCAATCTCGATTAGAGTATCAAATTAAAATCTTTGAAGACCCAAACCGATATGTACGAAACCTCTTCAGATTACGTAGTACCGAGTTTTTTTCTGATGTAACTAACAAGATACAGCTTTATCTAATCCAGCTTAGAGTTGTCTAAGTGCTTTTAGCAGGCTGGTTTAGATTCCGTTTAAGTATCATTGACTTGTTGATGTTAAAAGCATCATATACATAATTAAATATACGACATATTTTCAATAATGTTTTTTTTTACAGTGGTGGTTTGAGCAACTGGCTGTACAACGTATCTCTACCAGAAGGTACCGTTCCAGCACGCGGCGAACCCAAACAAGTTCTATTACGTCTCTACGGTCAAAGGCATGGATCGGCATTAGAAGGTTTGATTACTGAAGCAGTTATCTTCACGCTTCTGTCAGAAAGGCGATTGGGTCCGAAACTTCACGGTATATTCCCTGGTGGAAGAATCGAGGAGTATATTCCGGCCCGGCCACTTCTAACGAAAGAACTTGCTGATCCCACTCTCAGCGCTCTCATCGCTGAAAAGATGGCACAGATTCACACAATGCAAGTGCCGATCAGCAAGGAACCAAAATGGATATGGGATACGATGCACAAATGGTTAGGTACTGCAACAGATATCCTAGAAAACGTCGAAGATATCGACAGTCGACATTACGACAACGTTAACATTCTCAAATCCTTTGACCTATGCCGGGAAATCTCATGGCTCAAGTAAGAATACATTTCATCATTTCCTTCTTTGCAATATTAGAATTTCTTCCACAATTATCGATAAACCTAGTTATTGCGAAATTGAAGCGTCTCATGATGTCGTGCCAACTATTCGATGGAATCCACATAAATTAAACAGTATTATTAACTAGAATATTTCGACATGCACGATTTAAAGGCATTTCTGTTTTCACCGAAATTGGCACGCATGAAGTTCATTCTGAAGTAAATTATATGTTTTCGACAGATCTGTTGAAATTATTCAAAAAAACGCAATTAGTGATTGTTGGCAAAAATATGCTACGTCCACGTTTTTTTTTTATTTTTGTCGTCTTTTCAAATAAACAAGTTTCTTGAATGCAATTGCTGACGCAGCACCCTTGTACTAGTCTAGAAAACATCAAATGCAATAACAAACCTTGCTTTTGTAAATATTTACAGGTCATTGGTATCCCAACATAAGTATCCAGTAATTTTCTCGCACAACGACATGCAAGAAGGCAACATATTGTTACGACAAAATTGCCAAAAACCCGAATTGGTCGTGATCGACTTCGAGTACTGCTCGTACAATTACAGAGGATTCGACGTCGCCAATCATTTCGTGGAGTGGCAGTACGATTATACGGCCGAGAAGTATCCCTTCTTCATTGAGCGTTCCGGCGCTGTCACGAAGGAACAAAAGGTAAGCTGCACATGTGGGGGTCGGGTTGGGCAGGGTCGAATAGTTTGACGAAGATGGGTAAGAGCTCCAATATACTCCATTGTCTTCGATTGGCACTTTATTCTCAGCATAGTTCGCATAAACATTCCAAGCATCAAGGTAGAATCGCATCTCGAGTATTGTGTTCATGATATCAATTTTGCAATCCGGTAATTTCGATACGAAAGTACAAAGATGTTCATATTTTGTCAAGTCTGATATCTGATCGTAATTTCATGACGTCATTCATATAAACGCGATAAATCAATAAAATCACACGCGAAGCATTCTCCGCATTCCGTTTTGCATTACGTCCAGTACGGGCAGTTCCAATGATTGCGGTGTTCGTATTATTTTATCAATGTGATACCTTTTGAAGAATTTTTGTCAACAATAATTTGCATATCAATCGATTCATTTTTATCGATTTTCTTTCACGTTCTCTGTAGTTCTAGGAGAGGCGCTGCATTTCAATGGAATGGAGCGTCACTTTACGAAATACAGAGAGTGCTTTCAAAATTTTAATTTTTACGCGGTTTTCACTTTTGTAACGTTTAATTTTTCTTTTCAAATCGGTTTTGTTTTTTGTTATACCTTTTTGTTGTGTCTGATGTATTGATTAGAAGATTTAATACAAACGAACATCATTTGCGAGCTGATGAAAAGCATTTGGGGCATTTCGATTTTCTTTTTTTTAATTCTAATGAAGTTGATGTTCAGATAGTTTGTTCAATATACGTTTAGATTATGGAAAGATTTTGTGCTATAAAGTAATGCTACATGATAAATTATGAAGTCATAACTGAATTTTGAAATGCTTCAAATGACTTGAAACCTACATTAAGTATATTCTCTAAGTGCTCTAAAAGTGTTAACTTCCTTAATTTAAGTAGATTTTATCAATTTTCATCGCATATTGTTTGTTTTTTGTATGAGTGTATTTTTAATATTCTCTATTTCTTAAAATTCGATTGTTTAATTCTTCGGAATTACGGAAACCCCTTCAGATTTACTTTTTAAGCACCTAGAGATCAGCTCAATTGAAACAATATTTTCAATGAAATCTGTTACAAAGATAGTGCACTTTACGCGAAGTAAAAGTAACTTGTAAAACTCGCCGAGGGCATTTAAAGTATTACAAAAATTCTTGTTCGGGTTATGCGATTGTATGCCATCGTAGAAATATGATTTTTGGAAGTAATACTTTAACTGCCCAGTGGCTGCTGAAACAGGCGTTGACATTTATTTGTCGGGCATAATTTAAAGTCACGGGCACTTTAAAAAGTGTTCCTTAAGAATTTAAGTAGGAAAAGTGCTCCGATTAGGAGTTATATGCCTCGTAGTAGGCATAAGTGAGAGCAGGTTAGGACACCTTGGCGTGTGTCGTGTGTATGTATTAGTTTCACAGGACCGCATATCGTTCTGAGACAAGGCTGATGCCTGGCGTTCGCCAATTTGGGGGCATATGAAACTGCCAGTGTGAGAGAGAGATGGATCCAGAACTTCCGCTGTACTTGGTGGAATCTGAGCAAGCGGTACCACTCGACAATCGGCGAGACAACAGTCCGGCTTCTGCGCCTCTACAGCACTATATAGAGTACCTCTACACGCACTCTCAATAGTCGATTTCGTAACCGCTTCGTAAACGATTCGAATAGTGAACCATAAAGAAAACAAAAAAAAAACGAGCTGCCGAGCCCCTTTGGCCGAAAGCCTAATGAAACAAAAGAAATAATAATGGTTAAAAAAAAATTAAATTAAAAATGAACAACTTGTATGGTGCGACCAGTGGCACTATAATGACGAGCGAAACTCGGCATACGCAACGTCCAGCGAAAAGGCCGACCATGTCGCTTAATCGCTTTCGAACTTGATTTGACGCTTGAAAGAGAAACGTGAAGTTCTGCTTGTAATGTATAACTTTCCTACGAAAAATATTCACTGACGCTTCTTACTGATGAGCGATATAATTTTTTTTTCTTCTTCCCAATATCCGTAAACTTCTCTTTATCCTGTACTTGAATAACGCCAGCTTTCATTTTATTGGTTTATGTATGTTAAACTTTGGTTTTCGGCCCTTCTCGGACGTAACGTATCAGTAAAGTCTCGATTAATCGTGATACAATTAAATGATCGATGTGTGTCATCGGCGATCATAATTGGGATCTTTTTCTCTCTTGGTTCTAATCTGTTTCTTATTAATTTTCGAGCATGCGATGTAAATAATAATGCTACTCTCTTTTGTAACGATTTAACTTTAAGCGGGCTAACGTGCATCTTGGAAATGCATTGTACTCATTCACTCGTTTCATTAATCATGTCTATCACTGCATCCTATCACTGAGCTGCGTACGAGGAGCCAATGATTCCAGTAACCACTTAACCTTACTACTTATTTTCTTGTCTTGTACGGTACTAATTTGAACTTACTAACAAGTTGCATACTTACAGTTTCTAATAAACCGTTTAATCCAATTGACATTTTATTTTGACTTCTCTAACTTCTGAAACTGGGCTGTGGTTACTTTCAATGTCCAGGTGTTTGTGCTATTATTTATATTATGTTTGATGAAAAATCTTCTCGGTTAATTGAGACTGTGCTGACATTTCTATCATCAGTTATTAACGTTTTACAAACTGTTTACTTTAACTTTTAACTGTTTTGATCAATTTGTTATTTGGTTAGTAATATGTATTCAGTAACTAAAAAACATTAATCTGTTTTATCCGAGAAGTAAATTCATGTACTTCGTGCAAGAAAAATTGCTAGCACAATCACTTATAAATACTTTAAAGCAGAAGTCACGTTATACTTTTATGTATTATTTATATAAAATTATCATCTACGCAACAAGACATTCTTTGGAATGGTTCATTAACTGCAAATAAAAGTTGTAAACATTTGAAATCGTTGTTTTCAGGTTGTCACGTTTTAAAACAAGCATATAGATTCACATCTGTTTTTTTGGTATTCTTCCTTTTGATTGTTTTAAAATCACACGTATAAAATGAACGTTTCGAAACGTAGATAAATGCAAACAACGGAGTTCAGTTTACATACTTTTATTTACAGCGTTTTAATTAAATAAAAAAATTTAATTTTAAGAATTGATGAAAATTAAAATTTGTGTACAAAAGTACAATGCACATCATATCAATACACATTTTAATGGATAATTATTTTTACATGAAAACACTTGTGCTTTTTTAAAATCATAAATTCTTTCTAGTATTTTGAAATTAATAGAACATAGACTGTGAGTAACGCAAATTATTATTTCTATTATATTCATTGATCGAATTGCTAGTTTACACTTGTACATATAATCGTAGACCGTTCATTACATTTATTCAGATCATTTTAAGGAAAAAATAAAAATCAATTTTAACATTAATTTTGCATAACTATTTGACTCGGTCGTTTGCAATTGTACAACTAAATTAAGACGGTATTTGGTAGTAGTTTGCAGCCTTTCACGACGCTCCATATTAAACGCTTTATTTTTCTTGACAGCTCAATTTTATCAGAAATTACCTGAAGGTATTTGGAAAGGAAGGACAAATTGAGGAGGACCGTATGTTGGCAGAGATCAAAGTCTTTTCGTTGGCCAGTCATCTTTTTTGGGGTCTATGGAGTATCGTTAATGCTAAACTCTCACAAATCGAGTTCGGATACTGGGTAAGTAGATTTTAATAATTTTTATAATAATCTAAAAAATTTTAATGAAAACAGATTGTACTCTAAAATCTCATCGTTTAATGACCTTATTTTAGAATTTTCTATAATTAAAATCATTATTTGTGCCTTCCCTGCCAGGACATGTTTCAATCTTTGTTGGCTGTTGGTAAATATTCACTATAACTGATTTTCCTATTGACACAAACTTGATTAATGGCCAATCATTTCACTACTAAGTTCTATTTGTTGCTGATACATCAGGTTAATATGGACTAATGATTGTTCATCCTAGTGGTAACCATTTGTGCTAAGGATGTTGAAATGATGTATTGAAGCAATGAATAAACGTGTTCTGATGCAGCAGTCCCTTTCTATGGAAGAAGATTTCGGTCAAAAATTTTGAAATTTTCATAAATAAGTGAAATTAGCGGAAGTGACGATGTGTAATTTGTTTCATTTTGATTTTAGGAATATGCAGTATCCAGGCTAAGGAACTACCAACACCTGAAGGAGAAGATGTTAGCGTTGGGGCCGCACATGCCCGATGGCGGGGTAAAGAGGAAAATGACACAAGTGGATTGAACGGGTCGATGCGTTTAATATTAAACGCAGTCCTGCTTAATTCATTAAAAGTAGGGAGTCGGTATCGCCGTGACTCGGCGACGAGTGTCGACAACGACAGGCGAATTAATGGGAACGACTGGTCACACCACGTGTGATACGGACAGCATGGCATTGTTAATGTCATATTCCGGATCGTGGTGTCGAAGACAACGATGTCCAATGCGAAGAGCTGTAAACATCTGACAGGAATGTCAACATCAATCGCCGAGCAGCTAGGAAGAACGAGATTGTGATATAGAAATAAGGAGCGTCGAAATTCAAAAGACGTCAAAATTTCTCCAGTTGAGAAGCTGGACGAAGACGAAGTGACGATTCTTTTTTACCATCTTTCGACTATCCAGGAATCGCCTTTTCACCTCGAGCAAAAGCAATGGTCCACTGGATTGCAGAATACTTAACTAATTTTAGGATAAGAGAAATCGATAGCGCCTTTCGTCAGTTTTCTTGGCAAAGCTGCATTGAGTAGTGCTTATATTTTTCTAAGCTCCCGTCTTCACATTAGTGACTTACATGCATCCGATTCCGTCTACCACGACGTACTTAACCCACGTGGATGAATGTACAAACAAATTATTTCGTTTTACATTGCTTTTTATTTTGACGTGATTCCTTTTCGTCAAAATAACATCTCTAGAGTCGAACAAATTAAAATTGCATCCTTGACTATATCCGACCTGTGGAGTCTTCAGAAAGAATTTAAACGTTATCAGGAATTACAATGATCCAATTAAACTGAACCTTAGCGAAGACGCTCACACCCACGAAGTCTGACTAATCTGTGACGAGAACGGATAGGGAGTATACATTGTTTATTTTATACCCGCCGTTCTCGAAAATATTCTAGTAATATTTATATGCTAACCGTAGCTTTATGTATGATCGTCTAACATTAGTTCCAAGTCTCACGGATAAATAATATCATTTATTTCACTCATTTCGATGTATACGATGAGATCGTATGCAACATTGTGCTCCTTATTGTCATTTGCGTATTATGAATCGTAAGTAAGTCGTAACATTTTCTCCAGAGATAGAAAGACCAGATATATCACCGTAATGTACTTATTTCGCAGCGCCTCATCTCAAGTCTTGTACATAAACGGAAAGAAGGACGAATGCAAGGGATCGGTATCCAGGAACGAAAAAGGGAACACGATAGGGGATGCAATTCGGTACTGATGACATTAGTTAGCATTATCATCGTTTCAATGGAAACATGTCTATTTCAGTATTCTTCTTTTTATTTTCGTGAAAAAGTCGTTGTGACCTCCTGCGTTGGATAATCGATCAGAACGGTTATTCTCATTGTCTTGGACGTCACGAGACATGCGATTTACGTTGCTTGCAATGCAAGCTTTTTTGCCAATTTCGCAAAATCGGTCTGACGCTTGGTGAGAGATACATTCTGCCACCGGGCTCATTATTGCTGACAATATTAATTATTTTATGTTTTGTACGAACGGATAGCGTATGGTATTCGAAATTCGGATTGTTCGGATACATTTTATGTAGCTTATCATCCCGCTATTGTAACTGTGAATTCGAACGCATTTTACAATAAATTTTATTACGTTAAACGAGATTGTTGAACTATCTTTGCACCTATCAACACAATTACTCCTATTGATCCAGCTGTTTATTATATCCTTCCTCAGTTTTTGACATTATTTTAAACTATGCATTATTCAGCGCCATTGCATATGAAAAGTAAATATATCAAAGTATTTTTTGTTGCATTAATTACTCATTTCTTACATTATCTATTTACATAATTTCGCGTATCCAATATCAAACGTTTTTGAGTTATTCTACTTATGAATATTTTTTAAAGTTTTTAATGTTAGGTTATAAAATAAATATATCACTGCTAGCATGATCTATATAACGAAGCCATTGAAGACTAAAGGTATTATGTTTTCAAATCAATATTTGACCATGTAACATATTACTTGTGTCGTTTCAACAATAGTACAATATTATTAAGGAATTTAATTCTTAAATCCATCAATGAAAGTCGTGTGAATGCATCTCATGATATTTTTTCAGAAATTTGATTGTAGCTCAAAACGAGTGTCAAATTTCTATATGCACATATCTTACAATATAATTGAATGAAAACTTGGATATGATTTTTGCCATGGGGATTGTTCTACTATATGAACGTCAATTATTTTGAAATCGTATGATCAATGAAGAATTAGTAGAATATAAATCATATTATGGAATTTCCAACTCTTATAATACGTCATACGTTCCAGAATATATTATCCGTAGATAATTATCAGTGATTCAACGTACTTGGTCAAATAATTTCCTATCCAAATAAGTGCAATATAAGGAAAAAGTGAAGGTAAATCTACTAATATTATCGAGGATATCAACACAATTGATGAGATATATCAAATAATAATCGTTATTTTTACAAAATTACCCATTAATTTAACATGAAATAGCCAATGACGTGGCTTCGAAATTGGACGAATATATCTCTGCAAACACAAATGTAACAGTTAGGTAACAATATTTAACATTTATATAACAACCCAAGTAACACATGAAGCCTGTGACAACATTGTAACAACGTTGGGACAGCTAAACTTAGCTGGGGCAGCCATTTCGTGTCATATTTAGCTGTGACAACGCTGTCACAACACTGTCGCAGCTAAGTTTAGCTGTGGCAGCTTCGGTGCTACTAGGGAATATAACCATAACGTAAACATTACAGTACTGTTATTTTCCGTGTTTGCAGGGATATTTTTCTGAAAATGTGCGAACATATCTAAGTGGATAAAAAATGTATTATTGCATTATTTAAACTACAGGCAGAAAATAAATTATACGTCTACTGCGTTTATTTGGTATATTATGACCTGAAAATTTTGTCCAAGGTATTTCGGCAACATTTTGGCACTTTAAAAATCTCTTTCAGGTCTTTTAGGATTATTTAATTATTTTTTTTGACAAATATCACAATTGAAAATAAGTATTAAGGCACTAATCTTAGTCAACTAGGAGTTTTGTCATTTGGACAACATTCTCATGTTAACTACAACCTCAAGGCATGTACTAATTATTTTAGAATTGGATGATCAATGTAGAATATCATTTAAACTATAGAATTTCCAACTCGTATAATGAGTCATAGATGACTGAATAATATTTTGTTAACGAATATCACTCAAACAATTTAAACCCGGAATTATTTACTTACAATCAATCAATTAATTTCTCAACCATATCCGTTGAAGAGGACTCTTAGAGTGACGAAACGTCGTTGAAATACCTTCGATAAAATTTGCTGGTAAGGGCAAGCAGAATTATGTATTAAATATTAACCAGCATTTTAAAACTTATTTTATCAACATCTTAAACTCTTGCATTAGTTTACATGGATATTAATTTATTTAATGATGTTCAAAATATGAAACAATATCCAAAACATAGCATTCATTTTATGCGCAAGAGATGCTAAAATCTAGCGCAATAACGAATATACTAAAATTAGCTTGGATATGTCTGGTCGGTAAAACAGCGTTTTAACTACTTGTGTACGCTGTCGCCACCACCAGATTTAAACACGAAGTAGGTAGCGAATATACCGGGTGATCAATTATTTCTCAAAGATGGCGAAAGAATGACCAATTTTATAGTATTTTGAAATAGAAAACAACTCAAAATGTATACACAACCCACGCTATAATGATAGTTGTACAGAAAATGATTAACAAATATTAAGAATACGATAGGACATAATTGTTATTTTGGAATTCAGAGCAAAATGTTTTACCCTCAAACGTTATTTATACTCTTTTTAATTTTGCGGTCCTGTAATTCATTCGTATATTATTTCGCAATGTACAAAACCACGAGGAAAAAAAAATACGATGAATGCAAATGAATGCACAGTAGTCTCTCGGGAGACTGATTTTTGCACGATGCGGGTTTAAAACATTTTTCCACATTAAGAGATCGACGTTTAATGTCCTACTTGGTTTAAATATTAAATTATAATGTCGAAATTTGGTTGAAACGTAATTTTTCAAATAAAAGATATGCAAAGAAATACAACATTTTTCAATTACAATGACATCCGGTTTCTAAATTCTACCTACTTTCAATTTTCTTCATTTGAAAGCCGAAGTTATTCGGTTTATATTATATAAATAATTAAGTAATTATACATATGCATATAATTGATGAGGTATGTGTTAATTATTTGATATGCATGGTAAGGTTCGGTATTGTACTAGAATGGATTTTAATTTTTATCGATTAACCCATTAATGTCCAAATGCACAGAAAATTTACACCAACTTCAACGCTTATTTCCAATATGAAATAAATTTCGAAAAAAATCAAACTTACCAGATTCTACCATTTTCGGGGTCGCTCTTTCGAATGGCGATGAGAAAATTTTAAAAAAGTCAACATTTGTCTATGATTTTGACATATATATTAAAAAAACATACTTTTTTCAGTGCGCATTTTTTACAAATATCGAGTTTTCGATACAATATCGTGCTTTGAATGAGCTAAAATATACTAGAATAGTGCACGCGATAGTTATACTTAAAATATACACTGGTATGCATTTGAAATTTTGCGATGTCAGATCCAAAATGGCCACCGCAGTAACGAATTTCTATTCAAAATTTAACCATTTTTTTTCTTGAAAACCATACACTTTAGAGAAAATGTTCTAAGGACAATTTTGTTTTAGAATGAGCCAAAAAATACCCTTGAATTTTTTCAGAATGTACTGCTACAATTTTTTATTTTTCAAAAATGCAAAAAATCCAAAATTTTCAAAAAGTTATTTAATAAATCTGAAAAAATTTGACAGTGTTATCTAACCAATTCTAAGACATTTTTTATGTATAGAAATTTTCTCTAAAGACTATAGTTTTCCAGAAAAAAAATATTAAACTTTTCTAGATTTCAAGACAAATGATTTATTTTCTTGAACACTGCTGTCTTTAGAGAAAATTGCTATAGATAAAAAATGTCTTAGAATTGGTTAAAGAACACTGTCAAATTTTTTCGGTTTTTTTAACTAACTTTTTGAAAATTTTGGATTTTCTGCAGTTTTGAAAAATTGAAAATTGTAACAATACATTCTCAAAAAATTCAAGGGTATTTTTTGGGTCATTCTAAAACAAAATTGTCCTTGGAACATTTTCTCTAAAGTGTATGGTTTTCAAGAAAAAAAATTGTTAAATTTTGAATAGAAATTCGTTACTGCGGTGGCCATTTTGGATCTGACATCGCAAAATTTCAAATGCATACCAGTGTATCTTTTAAGTATAACTATCGAGTGCACTCTTCTAGTATATTTTAGCTCATTCAAAGCACGATATTGTATCGAAAACTTGATATTTGTAAGAAATGCGCCCTGAAAAAAGTATGTTTTTTTAATATATATGTCAAAATCATAGACAAATGTTGACTTTTTTTAAATTTTCTCTTCGCCATTCGAAAGAGCGACCCCGAAAATGGTAGAATCTGGTAAGTTTGATTTTTTTCGAAATTTATTTCATACTGGAAATAAGCGTTGAAGTTGGTGTAAATTTTCTGTGCATTTGGGCATTAATGGGTTAAGGTACTATTAATATCAATAAAAGCACTCGGGGGAGGAGTATTATGCAATTTAGGCATGTACGTAAAACATCTCCTCCCAGCTGGGAGGATGTCCCAAACTGGGCCCCAATTTGATTTGTTACGCTCATCCTAATAAACGCCCAAATCGTATAGAACATAATTGAGCTATATTAACCAGTACTGTACCTAATTAGTTATAATTATAACAAGTAAATAGTATATTTAAGTCATTTCTAAACCATTTTGTTCTATACGTATAACACCTAAAACGCAGAATTGCAGCATGCACTGTTATATTATATATTTATTCATCTGAGTTACGTAATATTAATTTATATGCTTTGGTATTTAAAATTGTTTGCGAGTGCGGCATGGAGAGTTTCTTTTTTTATTCTGTTCACCATTGCCAAATCATATTCCATAATCGCGGATATCGAATATGTCAAAAAAAGATGAATTTCAAAGTCGAATAAATTCTAAAGTGTACCGCTAATGGATTTTTCTTGATATTGTTAAAATTGTTATAAAATTCTGCGATATATACATTAATTTTTGAAAAAAAAAGTATAAAAAAAATGACTAGTTATAAACGATAATGTACATTAAGCGAAAGCTTGATACATGATTTTTTTTATACATGATACGCGTTAAAAGTTATCGGAACTCCACTCGAAGTTATAAATAAGTGTAAAGAATAGTGATTTTGCAGAGAATTACGTTGAGAAGCAAGACGTAGTTTCAGGATCGATGTGGTCGGCAATAAATGCATACATCTGAAAAAAATATTTACTACGTGTAACTATAAGTGGTAAGTAATGTAGTGAAAATTAAATCTGTATTAGTTTTTAACTTATATATTATATTAATCTCACGAAAATTTAGCTCATCCAACTTTTGTTTAGTTATCTAAACTATATGTATGTACAAAAATTACAAAACAATTAGTCTCAGTGGGTAACTTAGTTAAATTTACTAAATATTTATTTCAATGTAGAAAATAGGTACCCAACACACTTCATAATTTTAGTTTCTTCTTCCTTATACGAACATCAAGAAAAACTGTGAACTGCTCTTGTTGTATAGTAAAATCCTTATAAATTAATATCTGAAATTTTAAATAATTTTTGCACTGGGCTGATATTGACTTTTGGCATTAAACAGGATAAAATGTTCAAATTAGGGAAAATCACTGGACTATAGAGTTTGATATATTTCAAAGGTAAGAATTAATCATCGAATGTGCAAGGAATTTGAATTTCGTCAAGTTCATATATAGCCGAATGATTTTTTTTTATATAAAATTGGGCTACCGAAAATATTTGCGTGACTGTAGTCTTAGTGCGTAAAATTAATTGCGTTCAGTGTACATTTGGCATAGTGTGCAAACTGTAATAGCTCAGGTATTCGAACAAAGTTCAACAGTGTATTAATATTCCACTCAGCTCTGTTTACCAACCATACCAAAACTTGCCACCGATTTATTCGTACCCTATAATGAGGAACACGTATTTCCCTTCTTCATGGTGTCATTTACAAACATGGTTCGCATTTCTGAAATTTCTTTGTGAAAACAAAGCCGTAAAAATTTACGAGGTCGACAGATATCACAATTAGTTTAATTCAAACACTTTATTGCACAAGTGTTTACCTCATTTACGGAAGACAAATTTAAATTACGTAATTAGTTTAAACTATACAATTGTATTTTATACATCGAAATATGCATAATAATGTCCCGAAAAATGTGACAAAACCGACGTTTTTAAGTACCAAACATTCTCTACTAAATTCTTTTCCCACAGTGATGTTTATTTGTGACCCATTTAGCGCAATATTTTAACAACTTGATCGCATATGGAACCCAAAAACTTTTATGGAACTTAATTTCCTGCGATGAGAGTACGTATTACTTTTTAAGATAGTTTATTCACGACACACAGAAGGCATTCATGATGACATATGTTTACCATATTCGGTCCAAATTAAAAATTTAAATATAAAGTGCAAGTGAATAATTTATTAGTCCTTTTTATATTGCATTAATTAAATACGGAAAGTAATATATATGCAAATGACTGACTGTACAGTGTTATTGTGTAAGATTGCTTTTACAACTAAATTATAAGAGCAGTTCTAAAATTAATGAACAACGTGTTAAAAAGTTCCACATTACTCGAGAAGATTATGAATAAATTGAGAGTATATATTGAAAAACTTTACAGTTATTCATTTTATAGTAATAAAGCCATTTTAAAACTAAACTTTAGTATTTACAGAAACCCTTGGTGAATAATTAATCGATGCTAACGAGATTTGATAAACATTGGCTGACGTACTAAATTGAAGTAGTTACAAACTTAATTTTAAAATTAATACAACTTCGCTGCCATACTAATTATTCACAATAAATATGTACGTGTGTTAAATGTTGATCGTTTTTTATCATAAAGATTATATTATTATAATTTCGAATATAGAATTAGAAGAAAGTTATTTACAGTAAATCGACTCGTCATCGACGAGTACATGTTTTCGTTAATATCATCATAAATTAAAATTATGCATACTCAGCATGAATGTTCCCTATGCAGACGATTTAATATTCTTCTCTGGTCAAACGAATAATACATGATATTATAATACGCGAAAGCTGAAATACGTGTCTTTCTTCTCCTACGTCTTTTATAATCGCAATTCAAATAGAGACCATCATTCTTCCTGGTCAAATATTTTGCTTGTCATACCATTCAGTGTGCCCTTTGAAAATAAGAGAACAAACAGTAATATTACTTCCGTAAATCTGAAATTCAGAGATGTAGTGGTGTTCGTTTTGTTTAATATTTTTATAAATCAGTGTAACAGTCAACTAAATTGATTTTTACTTTCATATTGATCTGTACTGTAAACTTTTAGACTTTTATGAATATTGAATTGAAATGAAACATCATCAGACTTTTGAAAACTTTGCGTGCAAACAGTCGAGTCTCTCTACGCGTATGGGACAAACTTTTTACTAGTTGAAGTTACATTTTATAAAAATATTATATACGAAAATTATTAATGGACACAAATATTTTAGCAATGTAGAATAACGTTGCAACTCAGGACAGTAAAATGACTAAATTTCTGAGGCTAAGTTAATAAAAATCAAAAGCTATGTCAACAACTCGCATTGTCCCACGAACTATTTCGATATATAATATGTATCTAATGAAGTGGGCTTCAGAAATGATCTGATAACCGTAATGGCAAAAGTTTAACCGCTGACCAAATATATTGATTACCACATTTGTGACACAACTATCTCTTTAGAGGTTGATACTCACCCATCAGGGGAATACATAATGCTTCGTAATTTTAATAACAACTTATTATTTATACTTTGTGAAACTTAAGTGAAAGAAAAGTTCTCAAATAGAGGCTAAATATGGTGATTTTCTTGATTTGTTTGCCACAAAAGGAAGTAAATGAATAATACACGTTTTTTTCAGTTACTTATGACAATTAAAGGGCGGAAAAATATTTTGTTTGCACATAAAAGTGTCTGGGGAAGTGTTACTATGATGTCGAATGTTACGCCGAGAAAGAAAAAACTGCTAATAGGGACTCCATCGCTCATTTAGGAAAACAAAATTTTGTTATAAATTATATGATACGTATTGGAACTTGAACTTATAACACCAATGAAATGTTGAAAATAAAGAAATAAAGAAACGATAAATATCATATGGATTTAAGTTCGGAACCTAATCAATTTTCTCCTTTAAAATTAGAAAAATTCAATCCAATCTTGATTGACTTGATGGACTTGACCCGTAGACCAGTTCAAAAATCATGATTTTTCAGAACACGCGTAATTACTGTCTTAACCGTTTTGGGAGCATATTCTACACATCCTCAACTATTGAAAAATGATAAAAATTCAATTCTTTGATTGAAATTCCTTAACTCAATCATTTCTTAGTCTTAGAACTGATTTTCAAGAGGGTAAGAATACTTGAAAAAAAATTAGAATGTTCGGTTGAAAACCAAAAAAATACAGGTCCTCCTGGTCATTTTACAGTTTGACCAAATAATGACAAAAATAGATTTAGCTTAACGTTTATAATGGCTTTTGGACGAAACGAAAAACAAACGAAAAGATGGTAACGACCCAATGCATTTTCTCGGTGGAAAATTAATTAGTTCCCTGAGGATATTGTCGAGAGTGCGGCGATGCTCGCAATTTTAATTAAGTACTATTTTGAAAACCCAGTGAAAGAATTACTCGAGGGAGATTTAGCGGTCGTCTGGCAGCGAGAAGTTGCCGAGCGCGAAATATCTCGTTCGTTTACAAATCCTCAATTCAATAGCGATGATTCATTCCTTATTCCCTATAGAACAAGAACGTGATGCTCACTTTAATTTTTTTCAGTTCCAGTAGTCCCTTTTGCCGCGAATCGCAATAACAGAGTGCACCTGAGTAATTTTTTGATATTAAAGCGTACTTAATACTCGGCAAGCCAGGGGATTACACGGCAAAAGTTTACATTTGATGCATCAATATTATATAGTCGACACAGTCATTAATTACACAGTCAGACAGAAAAACAGATGGAAAATTAGAAGATTATAATTTTGAATAATAACATAGGTTTTTCATATGTAGTACTACGATTTTAACGAAAAAGTGATATTTCAGATAAAAATATTTGTTTCTTATTAGTCCATTTAATCGTTTTGAATTTAAAAGCATATACTCCGTCAATTTAATCAAATCAAAATTAATACAGCATAATCGACAATTACCCTTTAATGTTTCGAAAGGAACAGAACAGAAATTAGTAAAAGAGCAAGGCAATTACAAACTGGACGACACATTGTAGTTAAAATAATTAGGAAAGTTCACAGATTCTCGAATATCACCTCGAAGAGTAACCTAACAATTTCCTCTGATTATTGCGCCCAATATTATCATCGACATACCCTCCACTTGAAACATAATTAAATGACATTAAAACATCTATAAACAGCTTGTAATATTTATTTTCTTCATATACAGTAATAAACAAGATAAATTTACAAATTAACAATACGGTCAGTACTGTAACTCCGATGACCAATAATAGTTCCCCGTCACAGTACCATGCGCGTGGTTGTTTGGTACAAATTACTACCATGGATACTGTGAATTGAATAACCTATTAACTAAATCAATGCAACTCACAAATTGATATAATATTATATATTGTATCAGTATTTAATTAAACAAAAATTAAATGCTATGATATTATATTAAATTTTCAGATCAAAAAAAGAACATGATCGACGGGGAGGGACATTGGTTTTAATTAATCAAATAGTAAATCATAATAAGAAAGATTTGCACGTTCATTACCCTTATTGACATTGTAGAAATACTATAAAATATTTCTGATGCTCCCAAAAATATATTAATTTGATTTATTTACCCACAAATTAGTTGTGTCACATATTTTAAAAAATCGAATTTTACGTTCTTAGAATTCTGCTGAGAAGGGTATGACATATCAATGGTAAGCCATATCTTATATAGTAGAATATTGTCGAATTTCACATGTAATTTTGATCCTTTTTTAACTATAGTTACAGTTTACTTATGTCATGCAATGGCATTGGTTAAACTGCAGTTATATAATGGCATATTCGGATAGTTGTACCCTATTTGCACCGTTTTCATAAGAGCCCATATAAAAATGACGGTGAGACTTTGCACCGTCGTGCAAATTTTTACAATGGGTTTTATGGAAACCGTGGAAAGAAGTTGCAACCATCCGAATATATTCCATATGTGACCTACTCCATGCGGTTACCTACAGAATGATCACGGGTACATTTAAAAAGGTGTAATAGAAACGATGAAAGTATTTGTAGTTTTTATCATATCGGTATGATGTTTTTTCGATAATTCAAATTAAACCCAGTACTGTATTTTGTATGAAATTGGTCCTGAAAAGTATGCATACAAAAGAAACGCTGAAATTGTTTAAATATTTAAATTTATAATTAAATTTATTACTTTGGAGATCCTTTATTTAACATGTAATGGTGACCTCGAGAGTTTGAAAAAACCTTCGTCCGTGAAGTAATGCTGTTGCAGTTTCCAGGGTCAGGGTTGGCGAAGAACTAGGTAGTTTTAGTGGGTAGGACTGATTTTGAAAATTTTCACCTCATGACGGAAAAAAAATAAAAGCCAGTAGTAGGGTGCACACAATATATCACAACAACTGTAGAAGAGGAGCTACCGGATTGGCCAATCGAGCAATGGGCAATGGAACTAGAAGAATATGAGCTCATAGAGACCTTGTGAGAGCTTGCTCTCCAAATAACTGCTAGGATCTGGCGATAGCCTATAGACTGTATCGACGGATATCGGTGGCTACGCCTAATGGAACTTCGTAGAAACAAGAAACGAAGATAAGAACGACATCGGAGTGTACAGAAGCTCACTATTGGTAATATTTTTAGAAAAGCTCATCCCAATATTTTGTGAGGACGTGACCTCAATCTTGGAAGAACAGACCAACCGATCATTAGGAGAAATTCTGACGAACACCAGTGTACCAAACATCGGTTATAACATCGGTCACTACGACTAACACAAACTTACAAGGCCAAATGAATGCAACCCATTCTTCGTGGACAACAGCTTGAAAACAAATTATGTCACTAGATGATTTAGAGATACACGTGTTGCCGGATAGACTGAGGATTGTCATGTCTGAGGACAGCAGCTGCGTTCGAAGTTGCTAATGCAATTCATGAGCAACAAGAGAAAACCATCAGGGAATTGGTAAACGAAATATGCCATTTTCGAGCACCAAGCTCGACAGTAGTCAAATGCAGAGCCACCCAGGTGGAAAAGTCTGTAATTTGCCGGACCTGACGAACGGCTTGGTCACGCGGCGGTAATAAATCATGTACAACACTAGTACTGGTGGCCAGTACCGCGCCAGCAGCTGACATAGTACTGGTTCAGTATTGGCTGAATACCTGGGCAGTACTGGTTTCCAGTACTGCCTGTATACCAATTTTGAAGTTTTTCCGACGATCGGCACAATACCGGCAATGTACTGGGACTGCACTGATTCAATATACATAGTTTATTTATAATTGCGTGTGCGCGCGTATGTGTATATGTGCGCTTGTATGTGTATTCTATTTTTATTAATTTTATTTAATTCATTCTTCATTTTCATCAAAGAATGAAGCTTTTTATTTTTAGATTGATATTTTACTTTTATAAAACTACACATTTTATACGTTTTATTGTAATTGAAATGTAATTGAAAAATATTACAGTTACATAAATATAATTTAATTTTCATCCTGTATTAAGTAATATCTTTTTATTTCTCCCTCATGCATTACATATACATTTTCCGCAATCTTATATAGTAGAATTTTCATCTTCACTACGACAATGTCATAAGAACTCGAGTAGCAAATAGTGAAATAATGCAGGAGGGCCAGTTATTTCTTTACATCGATATTGGGACTCCAGGGCAGCGTAAAATACCAGTACCATGCCAGTAAAATATACGGTACTATGCCAGTACAGTCGCAGTACTGGAAGTCAGTACCCAGCCGGTGTTACCTTCCAGTACAATACCGGTATTATGCCGGTGCTTTGCTGGTATAACGCCAGTACCACGCCAGTACAGTAAATGTTTGGCCAGTACCGGCGCGGTACTGCGCCGGTAGTCAATTTCCACCTGGGCAGAGACACACCTAAGATCCGAACAAACCGGGGTCAACTTTCTGGATACGTTCCACCTGTTCTGGAGCCAAATTGGTGGCGAGTGCCACCACAATCTATATGAAGAGCTACTAACCGTCGAGTTTAGAGCGAATAGTATTAATTATATTATACCGCATAATAAATAAGAAGGGAGGAGAGGGTAAAGAGAATGTTGGCTCAATCCAGAGATTCCGATCCTTTCTATAATCCAAAATCCAATTCTCGATTCACCTGCCATAGAAGAGGAGAGTTGCCGGGTGACCTCAAGAGTTTCGCAGAAGTGACGAAATCACCGATCTGGGCCCTTGAGTTAATTTTTGTTGTATATATTAGTTTTTAAGGCAATCTTGTTTTTTTTTCACAGAGGCTAAAATGGTCTAGGGCCAACTATGACCTGAATCTATAGATACGACGAGAGAGACAGAGAGAGAATAGAATTGAATGTGGAAATCACGGAAAATCATGGTCAATTTGGGTCGCGTTTCCGCTTGAAAAACCCTTACAAACATTGTTTTATATATATCATTTTAGTATTTAAACAAAAAATAAATTCATCTACTTTAGTTGTTTAAAAAGATTTATTATTATAATAAAGATAATCATAGTAGTTAAAAACTGGCCAATGAAACTCTACGATATCAGTTTCTTATGCTTTGAAGGATATGTTCTCAGCAATTTTTAATTTGCTTTTGATAACAAAGAGTACATTTTATGTTCATAGTAATTAATACTTTCAATATTTTTAACAGTTAGAATGTAATGCGGTACCTACCTACAGTTTAAAATACATTGGAATTGGTTCAAAGTCTAATAATAATGATATACTTTTGCTCGATGAAGTGAAGAGAAATGCAAATAAAGTCTTTATGGTGGAGAGCAATGCGGAAACCTGCAAGTCGGGAAGCTTCAAGATGAGAGATCTATGGTATCTTTGTCAATCAATTATTTCTATTCAGTAAATAAGAAATACTGTTTCTCAGGATTTCCTTTGAAGTTAGAAGAATAATCAGTGCACGAAGCAGACAGATCAAACTTCTGTATGGAACTGCCTTGATAAGAATAAATAAATCAGATACATTAACATAAATAATTCCATGTATGAAAAAATTCGAAAGTTCTGACCGCAACTTTGACGACTTATGTGTAGTAACTTAATTTTTCCAGTCCATAGCTAAAATGCCAGTTTCCTCGACAAAAGTCCTATGTGAATGAATGAATAAAGTTTATAATATACTGATGTGTCATCGAACTCTCTATACAGAATAATACAATTTCTAATCTAATTTTATCACTGAAACAGAAGAAGTACAAAATTTGATTTCAGTTTAAATTTTTAAAATTTATTTTTAATTAACTGAATTTGTTAAATTGACTACCAATGAATATGCCAATAATATAATAATGCTATATAATTTGCAAAGCATTGTACTCACTGTATACGTATGAGAATAATATACCGGGTGCATTCAAATATTAAATAATAATCTTATATTGCGATTAATAGTCTTATTGGTCAGATAATGCTCTTCCTGCTTGAATTTAGAATTTGATTACCGAGATTCATAGCGTTATAAAGATATCAACAATTTAGTATATAGTTATAGTAATTTGGGTTACCTTATTTAAGTTTAATTAGTTAAATAATTTTATTTTACTTTTCACTTTGGTTTTCTTATAATTAAAAATTTAGCATTTCCGTCCCCGCGTAGAAATTTTCGGTACGGCATCAGTATGGCTCGAGTATTGGAAGAGTACGGCTAAGTATTGGGAAGAGTATGGCTATGATATGGGTGTTGTATGGCCCTTGTTTGGGTCAAGGTATATGGGATAAGTCTGGCTTATGAGCGTTTTCCATACTATTGCTAGACTACTTCCGAACGGGTGCCAGACTCTTTCAAGACTTTATTTTGATGTAAAAAAAAAATAAATTTAAAAATTTTTTAAATTTATAAATATCTGGCACCCGTTCGGAAGTAGTCTAGCAATAGTATGGATAACGCTCATAAGCCAGACTTATCCCATACACCTTAACCCAAACAAGGGGCATACAACACCCATATCATAGCCATACTCTTCCCAATACTTAGCCGTACTCTTCCAATACTCGAGCCATACTGATGCCGTACCGAAAATTTCTACGCGGGTCTGTACTATTGTAAAATTCATGATCTCAATTTTGAACCAATAATACGAAGAACTTAAATGCCTATGCTAAAAAAGGAATTGTTTTCTTCATTGCTGATTATATCCCAAGTGACATGAATTACAATTGCTTGGATGTCAATTTACTCCAATACGAGTAGACCAGAAACGAAAGAGACTTACAGTTTTATATTCCATAACGCATTCAACGAATATAAGCGTAAATCCACTTGTCATATGTTGTCAATAACATGCTTCAGGTTTTAAATAATTTGAGTGGTGACCTATTTATTAATAATTGATTTACAGTCTTTTATCATCTAAATTATCTTCGGTTAATCGAATAAACACAACATTTGAAAGTGGTTATAACTTATGACTATTCTTGCAGGTTCCTACAATGTTTTATTTATCTTGGGACACTGATATAACGATCTGTACTTGTAATAGGTAGTGAGTAAAGTCATAATTATTACCATTTATGCATTTTAGAACAGATAGGTGCTGTCACAATTTTTTTAAATATAACAATCAGCTATTTAAAAAATTCCAGGGTAGCAAGTTTTTACTTGAATTTTTTACGATTTCAGGAATAATTTTCAAGATGGGGGCTATCTACAATTCTAAAATTTCAGGTCTATTTTAGTTGTTTTTGAAGTTTGGTATAAAATTGTTATTTTTTGAAAGTTCAAACAATACTTAGTTGAATAGTTTTGCAGATCATCTTTCCAATGGTAGGGGAAGAGCTTCGGTTGTGGGCATCCTTTCGTTTTTAACGAATAATAATTTTTTACAGCATTCATATTATGCATACATATGCGTATCAGTGGAAAGCTAGATACCTTAGCTAACTCCTGTAAAAGAATTAAATTGATTCCTTGTAAAAGAAAAATTTTATCATACGTCTAGTGAAGTGACGGTTTTTGACACAAAAAATATTTGTACCCGGTTGTGGGCATCCTTGAAAAATCTGTTAAAAATGGAAAAAATATGAAGGAAAACCACCACAAATAATAAGAAAATAAAAATTTATTTACTTTAAAGCCTCTGCTGACAAAAAGAACACAACACATTTTCTCGTTGGTCATTCACTAATCTTCAAAATCAGAATCACAATTCTTGCATATTAAGCGCACTTCAAATGTACCGGTCGACTACATTCGTTGCATTTAATTCATTAACAATTTATCAAAGTAATATAAGAACTGTATAAGAACGGTATAAACAAGGATATTGCTATGTTTCTAAACCAAACAGGCATTAAATGAGATAAAACAAGGGTGCCCACAACCGGTTACATGAAGGTGCCCATAACCGGGAATGGCAGTGATTATTTAAAACGCCAATAAATTATGTGATCCAAAAATTGTTAAAAACGAAATCAAATGACAAAATGTAATGATCACACAGTACAAAAAATTAAATACTTACGTCTTCCAAACAATTCATACTTTGTTTTATCAAACATTTTTTGAAAACAGTACATAATCACTTTTCTGTTTATTTATTTCAGCTCAGTTTTATTATACTCGCTGCTACGACGGAAATATATATACATATATGCTTACCGTATTAAAACGAAAGCTGCGTAATGTCAACTGACAAGTTTTACAATACTCATTTCAGTGCCGTATGATTTTTGTCCAAATTAACGTGGAGGTGCCAACAATCAAGCAGTGCCCATAACCGACGCACTTCCCCTACGCTTAAATAAACAATATGTTTACAAACGAATTATGAGCAAAAATACTTAGCAGTAGCAAGCTTCTTTCTTCAAATTCCTACTTGCAGCCCAGTACGATTTCTCAGTCTGGTTCTGTTATCACACTCATACCCTCATTAGAAATTATGTTTCTGGCCATTTTGCATGGTCTTTACGTAATAGCGATTTTAAATCGATTTCACCAAATAATAAACATACTATTTTCTAATAAAATCCGATTACGTTCAAATTTCGATTATTTTCAAATGATAACTTTCTAATTTCATTCTACATATTGCACTCACAATCATATGCAATGCAGCGGTATGAATTAACCCTGTAATTACAAATAAATCATGGATTTCGAATTCCGAGAATTGCGCTGTTCTACGTTACATTCTTTCTAACCGCATACAGGAAAATTCACCCACTTTCATCCTAGCCTTCTGTTTCTCTCCCTTTTAGTTTATCTCACTCCGTAAAGTGCAAATCCGCATGCGCCAAAACTTGGTAAAGCGTGCTCAAACTCCAGTCGCGTTCGGCACGCCGACCTATCTCGACCAACTACAGTTGTACTGCCCAACGGGAAACAGAAAAATGCGATTTCTAGACATAAAAGTTCTGCATATTGTACACGGGATACAGTATAATTTAGCACTGTAAAACAAAGGATTGAAGTACCAGAAAAAAATAAAATAAAAATTTTCCTTCATTTTCGAAACGGGAAAAATTACAAAATTAGAGAGCCGTTTTCTTTTTGAACATGTGAAAATGTGGAGCTTATTTTTGAACGGAATGACATTTCAGGACGTTTGGAAAGTTTATTACTGCCGAAGTTTAAATTTTATGTTTTGAAAATATGGCCGCGTGTCATACCGATATTAAACACGTGCATTTTCACGGCGCGACGATCAACGAGTCAAAGTCACCTGGATCGATTTAAAACACGCGTAGTGGATATAAAATGTGAAGGAAATCGCCGCACGAAATTTCCGGTGCACGCGCTGGATACTTTTACGATCGCGTGGTAAGTTTTTACTTTCCGCCGAAGAAAATCACACTGCGGTATTTCGATTCATAGGCAGAATGTAGCGATAGCTTTTACGATTTGTCGATTTTGGTTGAAAATAAAACAAACATTTTTCTGGATTTTATTACGATTACGTACTTGCATTGGTAGAACTAATCAACTTTGGTGTTTCGATTTTAGCGCAGAAGTTGATTATTAAGATTGTGTGCATCGCGGGTTCTGTATTCTGATACTTGGTTAAAGAAATGAGTCCTTCAAATAAAGATCAATAAAAAAAAAGCCTTTTTAATTTTGACCATACTCTTCTTTGAACTTACTGGATTACACGCCATTCAAAAATTATATCGTCATATTTACAAAACAAAAAGAAATTGCAAGCATACACCGATAAAAAATATTTTTCTAAAACAAATTTGACTAGGTTCGCCAAATCTTTTTGATATATTTGTTTTTATACCAGCTAATGTAGTTAATGTTTTGTCTTGTTAGAATAACGTAATTCATTCAGGAACGTGTTGAACGTCCTTCTGGGGTACATCTTGTTGCTGAAATGCCTAAAATAATTTTTCTGTGCGATTGAGTCAAATGTAATGTTTTTTTTTTAATTCTGTACCAAACTAGGCAGCCCGAATCATCTTGAAATGGAACTCATTCTGTTTAATGATCAGGTAATTCATCTTCGTCTAATACATTGATATATTTTTGTTTGTTCAATACCATGATTTTATACAATCCAAATTATATTACTGCAAAAATGTTACCCGTTTGAAAATTCACATTTTTTCACTAATCACTAGAACTATGGATAAATGTTATTTCACTATGGATGGCAATATCTTGCGGCTTGTCAAAAATAGGAAAAGTAAAACGAATTATACTGCATATTTCCGCCTACGTCAATAAGGTCGAAAAATCGAAGGAAATTTTCGCCGGGAAAACAAACTTCACATACGTTGGAGTAGCGAAATATTTAACAAGATATGCAAAAGCATATCGATTTGCTGATGTTTATAAATTACGCTGCATGCTACAAAGCGATTATTTCCAACAATTATTATCGCGATTGCCATTCTAGATTATTTAAGCAAATATCTAACAACGCGCTTTCATAACGTGAACGACACATACCCATGTGCCCATCCGGGAAGTCACTAACAGTATCAGAGGACCAATGTTGATTTACTGCGACGTGATATCTAAAGGCCATCAATTTTCTTGTCCCGCAAACTGTGCACTTTTAATTACGAAAATTACTCGTTGATGAGGCGACAACAGAAATTGTTACATTACCGTGATATATGTTATAATGGATATTCAATAATCGAGCAATGCACGACACTTCTGTGGTTGTATATCGGCCCATAATTCCGCGAAATCCTGCTGCCGTATTAGATTATTTATTCAGTGGGTGACCAGTTGAAATGTCAGGCATAGCAAAGTAATCGTCAATTATTAGAATTCGATTTTGTAAAACTATTTCTACTGAAATTAGAAATTTCATATATGTTTAAAAAATTATATGAAGTCTCTGGACTTCCGGCCACCCGCATATTGTTTTGGTCACTTGTGATAATTCATGATTGATATTCCAATATATTTCTCAAGTGACAAGTGCGCTGAAATATATAGCTGATTATTTATATACCAATAGATATAATTAGAAAAATTTAATAGATTAACGGCAGCCCACTAACAAAACGGTGTAATTATGAGGAACAGACGTATTATAGTCAAGACTACTATATTATGAACCTGAAGGTTATCCTTTTTAGGATTAAATGGAAAACTGTAAAAATACTTCTGATTTGCAATTATATTATTCATCAGTATAATAATTTATGTCATAGCTCTTGGTAAAAGACAATCGAAAAGAGCATAAGGAAATGAGACTGAGTTTTACATTTTATTTCTTGTAAATATGCAAAATGTTCAAAAGGAGCTTGTAACGCCATCTCCAAGTTTACTATTAGGCAATAATGATTACGATATAGATTTTTACTTTTGTCCTTTTAAATCTTCATTTTTTTAATGTTCATAAGTCTTTTATGCGCAATATTCTTTTCATTTTCAAATGAAGGATTCTAAAATTTATACGTATCCAGATGAACAATCGATGTGGAGTACATGTCATAATTTCGGCTAACAATAGCTGAAACCTCTGATGTGAGATTCATCATTGATCGGTTGGTTAATTAATAATAAGTCAAAATTTGTCAGGGATGTACCCAGACTGATGTACGTATTTGGATCTCCTAAATTTGAGCATCGAAGTTAGAATGCCCTATGAAACAGTATAGTAAATGTAGCGATTTAATGATTATGTTCATTATTTTCTTCACTGTGAGTTATTCCAACCTGGAACTCAGGAGGTACAATAAGCCTGTGTACATGCATGAACGTATTAGTCAACTGTTGAACGATTTTTCCAGCAGAAATGTACTTTTTTCAGTAAATATCTAAAATTATTCCATTTATTTTTGGGAATAGTAACCTCGATATTCGAATTCAGGAGATCAGTAATAGACAAAACATTCCCCGACTATGAAATCAATTTTTCCTGCAAAAATGTAATTTACTGTGGAGTATTCTCATCTCGATATATTCAACCTTTGTAGATTCCTGGACAAATTTTGGACATGGCCAACCTTAGTGACCCCTAGACTGTATGTCCATAAAAAATTATACTGTATGTAAATAAAAAGGTGGAGAAATATTTCATATATAATTTTAACTACCGATTTTCCCATTGCATTGAAAAAAATGGGATCATGTTTATTGACAAGAAGCTATTAGTCATTGTCGAAGTAATTGTCAGGTGTTTGATAATCGTGACCCGGGGGACCAATATCATCACTTAATGTATGTTATAAATATATAACTTTTTTGAGAAGTTTTGTAACTGCAGTAGTTATGGAGTAGTTTAGGAATAGATACAGAATCATAGCCTTGAAATTATTTAAAAAAAGTATTCGTAACTGCAAGAGAAACTCAATGCAGATTTACGATACCCAAGATACTAAACTTTTGCCATTTTACCGAGAACTTCAATGACATGAATAATGGAACAGAATGTATATGCGAGAAACGTTGAAAACAAAAATACATTTTTCTTACCAACGCAACAAAGCATAACCGAAAACTTTCTCAGTGTGCTAAATTAAATTTCGAGGAATGACGTTATTTGCAAAATATTAGAGAACTATAATGGAATATTTAACAAATGTATATTACTTAATACGCGTTGGAAAGAAATGTTAAAATCTATCATATTAAGAAATAACCATAGTACATATTGAAATTACTTTGTTTAATAAATTTTAAAATAATTCTGAATGTTGATGTTCATTTATTAATATAGAATAGTTAGTGATTGAAAAAGATTATTATTTTAGTTTTAAAAAATTAAAACCTATGTTTATTACATCGGTTGAATGAAATATGTGAATCAAAATTCAAAATCAACGTATGTAGTTTTATTACGTGCTGCAAGTGAGATGTTAAATTTAGATTTCACAAGTTTAACTGTGGTAACAAAATATTTTTACTAAAGTTTGCTTGGTTTTCATGTGGGAAACATTGCACATGTTCTCGACTAACTTTTATGTTAGTTGAATGCGCAGAGCGAGTAGTTTACCGTTCAATATTATCCGACTTTGGCTTTGAGGAATCCATTTTGGTGTGTACGCTTTCCACTTCATCGTTTTGAATATAAAGTTTACAATTGTGATTAATTATGCCATGAACTGATATTGAAAACTAATCAAGGCAAATTATGATTGCACTAAAACAGGTTCTATTTCTATAATACTAAAATGTATGTAAACCGTGAAAATATATAATAAATGTAATAATTGCATCAAATAACTATGCTTTATTTGATATAACTAAGATTTATTTGTCAATATCTTTTATGCCGATTTTCAGATTTTAGAATCATAAATGTAGAAATAATGGCAAAATTTAGTTTTTTTTGTTATATTAATTACACAGAACACAAAAAAAATTGTTTCGAGATCACTGGAATTAGAAACAGTGGATCTTATAGATTTTTTGCCGCTGAAAAAGAATCTGTTATTCGATTTAACCCATCACGTCAGGATTTTAAGATATCTGATCCGAAAAATATTCAAAAATATACTTTTTGGCAATTTAAGGTTAAGAATTCATTTTCAGCGATTAAAAATCTATAAGATCCTCCACTTCTGATTCGAGATGTAAAAAAAAAATATTTTGCCGCCTTATATTACACAGGAGCACACATTTTTTTTTGCGAGATAACTTGAATCAGAGGTAGCGTTTCCTATTTTGACACAACTTTAATCAGAAGTGGAGGTTCTTATAGATTTTTGGTCGTTGAAAACGAATTTTTTTTCGAAGTGAACTCATCGTTTGAAATTTTTCACATATCCCAACCTTACATTGCTAAAAAGTATATGAATATTTTTGGATCAAATATCATAGAATCCTGACGTGGTGGGCCAAATCGAATGTCGGATTCGTTTTCAGCGGCCAAAAATCTACAAGATCCACTATTTCTGATTCAAGAGATAACGAAATAATTTTTTTTGTGGTCTAAGTTTAAGATTATTTCATTGGCATATGTTTTATAAACAAGAAATCATTTTTAGAAATTGGGCATTTTTTAAAGAATTTTCAAATACAAAAAAATTGACGTCCATTCCAGGTTCTGATACGAGAACAAGAAAATCAGAAATCCCTTTTGTCTAATTCAATTACGAATTGCACGATGTGAAAAAACGCTTGGGGAAAGAGAATAGAAACATATTTACATCAGGTCTCATCTGATCGCAATTGAAACAGAATGATTTAAGTTATCAAATTTTATTTGATCTCGATTGTTACTATATTTAACTACACAAGAAACAAAATTTTGAACATCATCCCCAAGCTTTAAGATACACTTGTTAAAAGTAATGGAATGGCAATGCCAACTTGATGCGTCAATATATTGTATTTGAACTAGACATTCTACATAACTATCATTTTTATAAATACAAAGCAATTATTTGCGATTGATTTAGATATGTGTTTAGTCAATGGTCTTTATACCTTACTGCCAGTTTTTTTATTGTTGTGCAGTGTAGTAGTATACCTGAAAGTTTTTTTATTTTTGTGCAGTGTAGTAGTATACCCGAAAGTGTATGCGATAGTAATTGGGAAATGCTTTTTCTTTGATACAAACATCAAGGATCAAAAAATTATTTATATTTGTCGTACATGAGGATAATTCTCCCTAGATCGTAATAGATCCTCGTATATATGAAGACTATACCATTTGAAATCTTTCCACGAAAACATCCATTTGAAATATGTTATCTCGAATTCAGAGGGATTTAAAGTAATAAACATTTTTTCTGTATTTTAAAAATGTTTATTGCAAGAGTAGCCCAGTTGCGCACTGTTAAAATCAAATACGTTAAACATCATGAAAATATGTTGAAAGTATTCAATTTTCTGATATTCAACGACTTTTAATGTCAGACCATAAATTCGATGCTCAAAAAAAGTCATGTATGCAGAAGGAATCTCTACTGCCGCAAATTCACTACATTATATGTGTGGTATAATATAATGCCTTTATGTTAACTTACTCAGTCCAAAAATATGTGTCCCTCTTCCGACCATTGAACATCTTTCTTCTTTCTCACCACCAGAAATGTACGAGAGAAAACGATAAAAAACGTTAAAATAGAAGGGGATATTACCTAAGCAGCTAATGTAGGACAATTTTTAGTCCGCAAAGTGGTAAATTTTACTTAATTAGTGCATTCTCACTTTGGCTTGGTCGAAAGGACTTTTTTTAATTGCCGATAAACTTGTCTTGTCGCAAAAAACCGAAATCGGATCAAAATTTGATAAAAATCGGTCAGATCTAAAAACGAACTAATTGAGTTCCTTTTTTTAGACAATCCAGAATGAAATTTGGAAGAATTCACTACCGAAAATTTATCTTAATCAAATTCAGAATATACATTTTTTACTGTCTTAAAAAAACAATTAAAAAAAAAAGTAGTCGCCCCGAGGCGAAATCGAACCATAAAGAAAATTAATATTTGCTACCATGATTCAATTTTAAAATGTTATTATCTCGAGTATTTTTTTAACAAATTAAGGGAAAAATAGATTAAAAATATAAGCGATAGAAAATTTGAGAAATCTATTTAACTGGTGCCAACGAAAGAGATTAGAAAAGTAAAGAGTTTCCGGCGAATTTCGATGCGTCGTATGGATGAACAAAAATTGATCAATATTTGAATAAAATCAGACCAAAACTTTTGGATCCGATTCGTTTTGGTATCAATTTGATCCGAAATTGATCAAATTCAATTAGATTTATTTTTTAGGCGATAGGCGCATGCCTGAAAAGATTGGAAAACTTCGCTGCATGGTGTTATTGCGATCAAAAAACCTATGTAACATTTTTTCATTTTGATGAATAGTAATTTTTTATTATTAATAAATCTCTGTTTTTCTCGGGAACATTTTTACAAATGTTGGTATAGTGACTTTATACATAAAACCCGTCCTGGTTCAACATTTTTTCCGTGGAATCCAAGAATTATGTATAAAAATAAGAGAGTATATTGTTAAACCAACAACCGCCAATTCACTGGAATTTTACATCGACTTTCTCATATGAGAATAATATGAACAAAAAATTTCAAATATATGAATTTCATTGTTTAAAGGCCGTTCTTTCTAATATCAATGAGAGGATTTCTTTAAAATGGCGTTTGTTATTACTTTTTTCCATAAATATTTAAAAACAGCACGATTAAAACAAAAATATAGCCTGAGAGATTTCTTTAGCGTATCGGTGCACGTGTAGACAGCAAATAGAAATAAAATTCGAAAATTGCAAATTTAAAATTTGACACTCCAGATTTTATTTTTTTCCTGTTAGAAATAAACGGTGATGTTGATGTAAAATTCCACTGCATTTGGAGCGTAGTATGTAAGGTTAATTTAGTTGATCACTATCTTCCAAATATTCTGATGTTAAGTAATTAAAAAAAAAAAAAACTAATTGAGTTAAGTATTTTGCATTTCGTAATATAATTATCGCCACGCTAACAATGTTGAACATAAGCGATGCGAATGAATAGTGTCTTCTCCGAAAATAGTTTTATTTTAATTAAAAACAAAGTATCTAGGGACTTTTACCACAGGTCAGCTGAAGAGTTGATTTCCTGGAACGTTTGAAACTTTTGACCTACATAAAACTGTTTTAATCACCCTGTCGACAGTTTTTGACGCTGCTGCTATGACATTTTATTTCTCGTGGGTTTTGCGTAGTCGCAGTATTCGATTTTTCCCTGCGTATAAAATATGTCTAATAATTTTAAAGGAATTAACTGAGTTGAATTTTAGAATATAAAAAAATGGACACAACTAAATGCTAGCGAATGATATATAGTGGGTTCGCCGTACCGAATAATGAACTTCTTGAGATGTTATACAGCCTCTCATATAAGATGGCGACATATTAATAAATCTTACCAACGTGAGTGTCGTGAAATTACTGAAATAAATTTCTTACTGCATTTCTACGGTATTCACACATCGTTATAATTAATATTATTTTTAAAGTTGACACATCTTAAATGGATCTTTGAGGGCCTAAGTAATGATAACATTTTTCAATATTGCACATTCCAAACAATTTCTCGTATTCATAATTCGTCAATTTAAATAAATTAGAACTGGAGATTATTCAATTAAATATTATCGTGAAAATCTTGGAATGACATTTTTAGCGGGGTATACTTAGGAGAAAATATAAACATTTAATTATAACAAAGAGAATATTTTTTTAGCAAATCAATATCTAATAATATTTTAAAATGCTAATAAAATAAAACACCTATTAAGCTTTGAAAAATATAATGTAATATTTGTATATTCTTGCGTTGCATGTCGTAATTTAATGAACATTTTTTTACTTCTGTTTTAGTATATTCTATAGCGATTTTTACTTTGGACAGAACTTTCAACTGTAATTTTTGTTCCAAAGGGCGTTAGAAAAAATCAAAATTAGTAAAAATAGATAGATTTGGACCTCCTCTTTCAAATGCCGTAGTCATAATCTGCCGGCGATTTCAAAGAAAAATGTTATGATCATTTTCTTGAAAAAAATGCTGATTTTTTCGATGTTTTTTTCGCAAGAATCGCTTTTTTTGAATATATACCAGGTATGAATGCGCGCATAATTGTCGTCCTGTACTCAATTTTTAAGTTATAAAGCGATTATTGAGAAGGTAAAAGTCCATTGTATATAAATAATTTGAGGTTATGAATGAATAATAATGAGATTACGTATTCACAAATGATAAGAATTACTTTCTCATCCCAATTGTCGATGATTTCAACCGTTACGTGAAAACAGAAAATGCAAAATTATAACTTGCAGACGCCATCTTGAAGCCACCATATTGTTTTCTGAAAAAAATAAAATCCCACTGGAGAAGAAAGGGGTAAGCAAAAAGACGTATCTTTTGAAATGGTTAGCATTGCCCTTTTCAACGTCACAAAACGCATTCCTCCGAAGAAACGTCAAAAAATCAGGATTTAAAAAAAATGATCATAACTTTTTTCTTTGAAATTGCAGGCTGAGTCTGACTACGGCATTTGAAAGAGGAAGTCCAAATCTATCGATTTTGACTTATTTCAATGCTTTCTAACGACGTTTGGAATAAAAATTACACAGTTGAAAGCAACGCAATATTGACAACTCATTTGTCAAAATTAGAAACTGTACAATCTCTTAATATATCTACTAATGCCTGCGGAGATATAAGATTAAAAACTTGTTAGTAAAAATTGGGTGGGCGACAATTGATTAGTTAGGTATCTGACCAGTTAGTAAAAATACATTTTTTAAACTTTGAAGTATTAAGAAGAATTTAGGAAGGATACGTTTGCCAATTTACTTTCTACCCGATTTTGGTTTCCTTTTTTCTTTGAAATCCTAAAGACTATAAGAAATTTCAATGTGGATAGAATACTTATTGTTATAAAACATAAAAGGGATCAAAATTTGCAGAATCTGTTTAATATTCAGCAACTAAACAAAAAATTCAAGTATATATTTTAGATAAATCATGAGATACCTGATTTTTCTGTGTGACTTTGAATATATAAAAATGCTGTTTCGTGACTTTTTACTGAGGCATATTTCTGAAAATAATAAATTTGTTTGTTTATAAGTCATATTTAAATGAAAATTTTGCAAATTTTGTTATGCATATAACCATTTATTGTAAAGGTTAATAGTAACAAAAATCGCAGTTTTCCGTTTTTAGCTAAAATATGACGTCAAAATATCAGAAAAAGTAAGTACCTATACCGTAAGATTCATCGGAGGATATATTGATTTCCAGTAAATACTGGATTTTTTTTAGAATTTTTCAAATTTTCTTCGGGAAAAAAATTGGAAAAATGGGGTTTTTAGCTTTACCAAATAGCGCCAACAAACATTTCCAATATTTACATCAAAATCATTGACAGGGTATGTTGGCCCAACTTACCCTTTATAATGTATCAATGAGACTAGCGATATGTTCAATTATAGGATTTCTTATTTATCCATTTATTATTCTTTTCTCACTAGTGACTAAAATAATTTTCAAAATTGCATCTAATTTTTTTAATCTATTGGATTAAAAGATCGTATCAATTACAAAAATTGACATAATTCGCCTCTTCACCGAGAATTTCTTTGTCAGAAGCTCATCCCACCTAATGCTGCTAACGAGCGAGAATATTACTTTCTGCTTGAGTAAAGAAGAGGCATTTTGCTATATATTTTCCATTTAAGCTTCTGTACTAAAGGAACGATTATGGTTGCGTGGCGATGAGATCGTGATGTACTTGGCTCTTCGATAATTTAACCCGAAAGACGCGTCATGTCATCCTTAATGCAGGTTCGTTAGAGTGCAGATTTGACCTTATGCCGCTGACGTAATAAATGAGTTAATATTAAATGAATACGGCCCTTTGCATATGCAAAATGCATGGCTACGCTCGGAATGAACTGCGAATTGAAATGCGGTAGACGTATTTACAGCTATGACGTAAAATTTGCAATAAAATCTTTTTCACTTATCAGATTATTCCTGCAAAGTAAAATTATATGTTTCCGTGTTTAGTTGCTTAGTATGATACAACAGGTCAACAAATATACAAATAAAGAGAGTATCAGTTTACGTTTAGCATCAATTATAACCTTAATTTATGTACAATTTTGTAATCAGGTACTACAGGGTTTAATATTTGAAAGAAATCACCCCTTTACATTTTTATGAATCTAAGCATTCAATATCTTCAACGATCTTACAATTTTCACATCCCCAACCATTTTTTAAGCTTTTTTATATTAAAATAATATTTTATATCGATCTCAGATTATTTACATCGACAATCATTTTTCAAAATTCATTGGTCAAAGTAACGACAACATTCATTACCAGCAAAAAAAGTTACTACATGTCGCTATAAACACTTTCTGACTATTTTATGATCCCAGCAAAAGTAACAATCATTACCTTCAACGCTCACATTTAGTTTAATTATTACCACAGCTCTCAAAAGAATTTCGTGTCTTGTAAGAAACAATAAACTTTTATTGTTAAAAAAAATCATATTTACTTCTACGGATATTTGAGGTTTTGCCTTTAGAGATCGACAGATGAACGACACGCACATGCTGTCGCGAACTGTCGGAAAATCGTTGAGCGGCTGACGAAATTTCCGAATATCGGATTTCGGAACTGAATGCCGAATCCATATGACAGGGAAAACAGCTAGGTGTCGGGCCGCAATATTACTTTTCTTTACTCTTGATTTTGTGACGTCATTGAAAATATTACGCCGTAAACTAATCGTCGCGCTACACGGAAAAAATTATGAGTAGAATCTGCCAAACTTAGTTATGTAAAATTTACCGAGTCTCATTTAATACATTAGTCAAGTTGATCAAGCATTTAAAAGAAAAATTCCAGAAAACTGCAGAAAATTATGATTGTTCTTTTCATTATTTGTAATAACAATGGTTACTCAACTTTTTCCGTAAATTTTACTTAAGTTCTGGGTAGAATCTACTATTTATTTTTTTCTGTGTAGCGGAAGAACTTAGAACTTATGCATAATCAAATAAATAATTATTCAAAAAATTCAGTGAAGACATTCAAAATTTCGGCTCCACAAAGGTCATTTCATATGCCTCATGAAGTTGAAAAAAATGTCATCACATTTGGTACAAAATTAAGGAGGCAGGGTCCTGAATAAAATTTCAGTCAACCCCGAAATTTACTGTAACTTTCGGCTAGTTCATTACAAAATTTAGCGGCGTTTTTCGAAATTTCGGCTGCACTAATAAGGCCTTCTTATACATCTCACAGACTTGTAAAGAAATGTTGTCGCAATATGTGGAAAATTGAGAGCGGAAACTCCCGAATAAAAGCCGACCACGATGCAGGGAGTATTTAAATTTCGTTTAGGCGCCCATTAAATAAAGTTACTGAAGCTGCCTTTCAATAGGTAAAGTCGTCATTTTAATATTATATACATGAAGAATTTCCACATTTCGATTAAACATTCAATTTTCTTGATAAAAGCACTTAAAATTGTTACTATAGTTATCAGCGGTGAATATTTCAAGCGCACACAGGAAAACCTTTTTTTTCGTTTTTTGTTTTGTTGTTGGGAAGATGTCGGTCATTTCCGATGTAGTTTTGTGTTTAAAATCCGAATCCAAAGTCGAAAGTAGCCCATCACGTTGGGATTTTGAAATATTTGGGATTATGTATGCACGCGTTTTTCGAGTACATAACATCAAATATCTCTAAATCCTGTTGCACCAATTCTGATTTCGGACGCGGATTCCAACCACAAAATTATGTGGGACGTCTTTTTTAGAGAGTTGATTTTTCACACATGTTTGTAATAATTATAACATTTAAGTATGAAGAAAAAATGACATTTTGCTCTGTTTATTGGAGTAGTTAAAAGAAATAATACTTAAATGTATGTCCATTACAATAAAATGATAATGAATAATTGTAAAACAGTAACATTGTAATAAAATGGTCAGGGAAAATGAATGCAAATACTCAGGTGGAAAAGTCTGTAATTTGCCGGACCTGACGAACGGCACGGTACCGCGGCGGTAATAAATCATGTACAACTCCAGTACTGGTGGCCAGTACCGCGCCAGCAGTTGGCATAGTACTGGCTGAATACCTGGGCAGTACTGGTTTCCAGTACTGCTTTTATACCGATTTTGAAGTTTTCCCGACGATCGGCACAATACCGGCAATGTACTGGGACTGTACTGATTCAGTATATATAGTTTATTTATAATTGTGTGCGCGCGCATGTGTGTATGTGCGCTTGTATGTGTATTCTATTTCTATTAATTTTATTTAATTCATTCTTCATTTTCATCCATACAATTTCAACCTATATGCAGAGCTGCCATTGTTTTACAGACGCACGCACACACACGCACACACACGCACACACACACGCACGCACGCACGCACGCACGCACGCACCCACGCACGCACGCACCCACACACACACACACACACACACACACACACACACACACATACATCCGCCGGAGTCTTGCTGGTTCCTTCTAACGGGCGCGTCCCCAGGTGGCGGATCGGGGAATGCTGGTAAAAGGTATCGGAGAAATAAAATACCCGACGCGGACCAAAGAACTAGCTAGGGGAAGGAACCCCGAATAAGAAACCAAGTATGGAAGATCAGCTGCAGATAAAAGCTTACGGTGCAGGGGTCGGATCCCCAGTACCGGCGTCGGGTACGAGTGAGCAAGCGGGCTCTCCGGCGTCGTTATCAGGCAACCGCAGTGTTGTTGGGGTTGGTCACTCGGCCCCAACAGCATTAAATGCTACAAGTGACATTCTGTCAGGAAAGGCGCAGGAGACTGCAAGTTTCGAGCGCCTAGGAGAAAAACTCCAACTCCTTGTGGAATTCATCCAGGAAAAGAAAAATCTCCACAAGGAGCTCAAGAATATGGCCAAAGGCACACTGCGTGCCTTTGGCCATTACGCCAGGGCACGAGAAAATTCGGGGGCTTCGCAGGCGTTGATCACCTGCCAGGACGGGGCGAGCCAACGTCGCCCCTATTCCGTAAGCCCCTCGAACGGCCGGAGCGTAAAGGACCCTCGCCGCTGAAGCTGCCAGCGACAAAACGGGTCAGGAAAGAAGCGGATAAAGAGGAACGCCCCGTACCACCAGCTGCAGAACAACGGCGGCAACCCCAGTCGGAAGACCAGGACTGGGTTACGGTGGTCAGAAACGGCCTAAAGAAGAAGGCGAAGCAGCTGCAGCAACAACAACAGCAACAACGACGGCAGCAGCAGCAGCAGCAGGGAACGGATGTCGGCAAGGGACACAGGGGGAAGCCGGAATCAAAAGCCGGCCTTCGACCCTTCCGCCCCGATGCCATCAAGATCAAGGCAGCGGACGGTGCGTCATATGTCGACATCCTGAAAACCATAAAAGCTGCGCCAGAACTGCAACAGTTAGGAGAAAGGGTGACCGCCATCAGGCGGACGAAAGCAGGCGAACTGCTCATAGAGCTTGCAACGCCTGGCGTGTGCACCCAAGAGCTCCAAGCAGCGGCCACGTCCATCCTAAAAGGGACAGCTGTCGTACAGGCACTGTCCCATAAGGAAGCCATCACCATCAAGGACATGGACGAGGCCACAACTCGGGAGGAGGTGGCACAGGCCATCATTGAGATGACTTCACCGGAAGCAGTGACCCCTGAGAATATCAAGCTCAGGGGAGCATATAGCGGAACCCAGGCGGCCAATATCTTGCTTCCCGTCGCAGTAGCAAACACACTGCTGCAAAAGGGGAAGCTTAAAATTGGCTGGGTTAATTGCCGGGTTCGACTGCGCGAGGGACCCCCACGCTGTTACAGGTGCCACGAGAGCGGACATCTGGCAAGGGGTTGTAAGAGCGCGGTCGATCGCTCGGCGCAGTGCTTCCGGTGTGGCAAGGAGGGCCACAAGATTGAGGACTGCGTAGCCAAACATCGGGCAACGCAGGAGGTTGGAGCACAGACCAACAATGGCTAAGGTGCTCCAAATAAACCTCAATCACTGTGCGGTGGCCCAGGACCTGATGTTTCAACTGGTCAAGGAGGAGAAGGCCGATATCGCCGTCATCAGCGAGGCTTACCGGGACCTTTGTAAACCGAGCTGGGTGAAGGATTCCACCAGCAAGGCGGCCATCTGGGTGTGTGGGAATCTCCACATATCCAATAAGATGTCCGACCCCCTGCCCAGCTTCACGTGGGTGGAGGTGGCTGGTATAAGACTATACAGTTGCTACCTCCCTCCCAGTCTTACCATCGATGAGTTCCAAGGATCCCTGGAGGCCATCGTCGCCAGTGCAAGAACCTCCCGACTCCCGTTAGCGATCGGGGGGGACTTCAATGCATGGGCGACGGAATGGGGTAGCGCGAAGACCAACCATCGAGGATATGCCCTCATTGAGGCCTTCTCGTTACTGGAGTTGGAGATTGCTAACACGGGGGGAAAGCCGACCTACTCCAAGGCCGGCAAGTCCTCCGTAGTCGACCTGACCTTCGTCGACCCAAAATTAATGGGGGACGGTTTGGGCTGGAAATTTAGCGACCGATACACGGGCAGTGACCATCAAGCCTTGGTGTACCAGCTCCAACTGACCGGCAGACCAGTAGGAAAGGTGCAGAGCGCAAGCAAAGAGAGATGGGCACCGGCCACCTTCGATCGGGAAATGTTCCTCTACAGCTTGGAACAGACGGAGGTGGAGGGAACAGCAGAGGAGAGAGCCCGATGCCTCTCCCGAGCCATAACAGCGGCTTGCGATGCCTCTATGGCCGTGAAGACAAATCCTCGCGGCCGACCCCCAGTTTACTGGTGGAACGAGGAAATCGCAAATATCCGCCGAGAGTGCCTTCGGGCTCGAAGGCTGCACCAGAGAGCAATCCATAAGCCCCGGTAGTACCAACTGGCCGCGGACTATGAAAGAAAGAAAAAGAGGCTCAAGATTGCCATCAAAGCCGCAAAAAGAAAGTGCTGGCAAGACTTTTGTGAGGAGGTGGACCGCGATCCCTGGGGGCGACCGTATAAAACGGTCATGAATAAGATCAAGCCCAGGGGACCCAACGCACCATCATGTCCATCCTTCCTTGGCAAAGTCGTCGGCCATTTATTCCCAGAACAGCGGGAACGGCCGATTGGCACTGGCCTGATGGCAATTGCTGGTGCAGCCGAGCTGCCAGATGTTACCGAAGCCGAAGTAATGATGGCTGCTAAGAAGATCTCCACCCGTAAGGCCCCAGGAATGGATGGGGTACCTGGAATGGCAGTGAAGATCGCAGCGTTGAATGTGCCAACCATCTTCACATTGACATTCAGTGCTTGCCTGAAGGAAGGATGCTTCCCGGCGCAGTGGAAGGAACAGAGGTTGGTGCTGCTGTCTAAGGGAAACAAACCCCCGGACGACCCATCCTCATTCCGACCGCTCTGCATGCTTGACATCTCCGGGAAGCTATATGAGAGGGTTATCTGTGCCAGACTGGAAGCAGCCATCGAAAATGCCGGAGGTCTTTCCGAAAACCAGTTCGGATTTCGGAAGGGGCGCTCAACCATCGATGCAATCGGCCGAGTGAAAGCAATAGCCACGGATGCCATCAGTGGCAGCCGAAACACCAGGTGCATGTGTGCCATCATTGCCCTGGATATACGGAACGCATTCAATTCGGCCAGGTGGGATTGAATCATGCAGGCACTCGAAGATCTGAAGGTGCCTCTCTACCTAAGAGAAGCCATCTCAAGCTACCTAACAGAACGAACCCTGTATTATGACACCGATGACGGCAGGCACTCCTACAACATCACGGGAGGCGTGCCACAGGGTTCGGTTCTGGGGCCCTTGCTCTGGAACGTCTTATATGACGGACTGCTCAGGCAATCCCTTCCAGACGGGGTGTCCATGGTAGCTTTTGCAGACGACCTTGCACTAATCGTCGTCGCGAAGACCATCGACGATGTGCAATTTAGCGGAGATGAAGCTATCGAGGTAGTAGCTAGGTGGTTGAGCAACCATGGGTTAGATCTGGCGGCTGACAAGACGGAGGCGGTGCTCATCTCTCGAACGAAGAAAAGGGTATACGCCACCTTCACGGTGGAAGATAGGCAGATCAGGACGGTGGACACTATTAGATATCTTGGAGTCACTCTAGATGCGCGGCTGTCGTTCAAACAACACCTAATGAACGCAGGCGCAAAGGCTTCCAAAGTGGCTCGTACGCTCTCCAGCATCATGCCCAATATGGGGGGGCCGAAACAGCCGCGACGGTCCCTGCTTTCATCGGTAGTAAGCTCCGTTATCCTTTATGGGGCACCGATCTGGACTGATGCCATGAACATCCATAAGAGCTACGGAGCCACCTGCCGGCGGGCTTATAGAACAGCCGCCCTAAGAGTGGCCCGTGCCTACCGTTCTGTATCGGACATCGCTCTCTCGGTGGTCGCGGGACTCCCTCCCATAGACCTTCTTGCTATGGAGAGGGCAGCAGTACACCGCGAAGGCAGGTGTATAAGGCAGGACATCGCCGACCAGGAGCCGAACCACGACAAATGGTCCATGAGGACCATAGAAGAGTGGCAAAAAAGATGGGATTCAGCGGAGTCGGGGCGGTGGACCCACTGCGTCATCCCAGATGTAGCAAAATGGACGGGCAGACAACACGGATACACCACCTTTCATCTCACCCAGGTGCTCACCGGGCACGGCTGCTTTCGCAGCTACTTACATCGTTTCCGCATTTACCAAAGTGCGGAGTGCCCGGCATGCCCTGCTGTCGACGAAGACGTGGCCCATGTCCTCTTCCACTGCCCGAGATTTGCAGCGGAACGGGAACAGTTCCGGATCTCGGTAGGAGGACCACTAACACCTGAGGGCATTGGGGAATGTCTGCTTGCCTCACAAGAGGGATGGGACGCGGTGGTCATAATCGCCACCTCCATCATCGATAGGCTGAATGCCATCAGAAGAGAAGAAGACGGAAGAGGCAACAACATCGCCCAGACTTGAAGAGCCAAAACATCGGCGGAGGGCCTACTGAGGCAAAGACTGCCCCCCTCGAAGTAATGCCTTGCGGCGGTTTCCGAGGGGGGAATCACAGTCTGAGCGGAGGTGGTTTTAGCGGGTGGGAGCCCCGCACTCCTGCTGGCACCGGCTGGCAGGGATGGTTGGTACAGCTTTCCATCGTCGCTTCGGGAAAAAAAAAAAAAAAAAAAACACACACACACACACACACACACACACACACACACACACACACACACACACGCACGCACGCACGCACGCACGCACGCACGCACGCACGCACGCACTAAATATTTATATTCTTTCACTTCCTCTATTCTTTCTTCTCCCCACCACCAGAATCTTTCTTTCTCCCCCCCTCCTTACTTTTAAACACCATCACTTTCGATTTTGTCACACTTAATTCTAACTTCTTCCGTTCTATATATCTTTTCACTCCCCTTATCACGTCTCTCAGCCCATCTTCTTCCTCTGCCATCAACACAATATCGTCCTCATACTCTATCGACCAGACCTTATCCTTTCCAACTCTAATCCCTCCCTTGCCTTTACTTAACTCCTCCTCTATATCTGCCATATTATACTGAACAGCGCCGGGCTCACCGGACAACCTTGACTTACCCCATTTTCCATCCAGAATTCTCTTGATGTTTTCTTTCCCACCTTCACTACGCATTTCGTTTCCTCGTATACCTCCATCACTCTGTCTATTAAACCTTCACTCACCCCTCTCTTCCTCATCATTTCCCCTAACTCTGTTCTATCCACTCTATCGAAAGCTGCCTTCCGGTCCATGAAAAACGCCCACACTTTCTTTTTATCCTTTAACTTCCTCCCTACTAAGTGCTTTAAAATCTTAATATTTTCCGCGGTTCCACTTCCTTTCCTGAATCCCGACTGCGACCTACACCACCCTTCTTTCCCATCCAACTGTTTTACCAACCTTCGGTTTAAGGAGGTAGTCGCGTGAAACGATTTTTTTACGAAGTCTTTCATTTTTTCACCAAACGTTAATGACGTTGATATCAATACGTGGTTAAAATTTCAGAAAGCCTGTCCGTACGATAATGGAGATAATCGTCCTCAAAGTTTCACTTTTTAACACGTGTTCCCCATACTAAGCCTTTGCTGACATGACATATTAATTATTTACAGAAAAACGGTATTTACCGTTTTTATAAAAAACTAATATGTTGTGTAAAATATATTAAAGAACATTGTAAAAAAAATTGAAGAACCCTAGCGGTACAGTTTTGTAATAATATTGTTCCGGATCGCCATGCGACGAAGCTCCTAATAACCGCGGTTTAGGTTGAGTGGGATAATTTTATAATAAAATTCCTGTAGAATTAGGAGGAAAATATGAAATAACTTCTTTGCAATTAGTTTGTTTTGGGGCGTGGTTGTTGTTTTCCGAAGTCCTGCCTCTAGTAAACAAATAATCCGAACCCGAATGAACGGGCCTGTGGAAGGCACCTTCAGTTAGTTGATCGTGGGGTTCCGAGACGTTCGGACCAGTTTCATCATTATAGTTCGGGTATATTATAGAAACAGAACCTTGAGGTGCGTTGGTGGTGACTTCCCGGGTCGCTTCGCGGTCTCATCGGTGGGTGAGTAATATTCGACATATGCGACATATTTATTATATTGTGTATTATATTATTTATTTTTATATTTTACATAAAAATGACGTATTTATTGGCGAGATATGTCTGGGGCAGGGTCCGCTCATAAGCCCCACTGAAGAGTCCGTGAGCGGACCCGGGACGAAACATCAGCCAACTTTTTTATTTATATTTTTCTAATATTTGCATGTGACCTAGAATGACGTGGTAGGAAAATACGTTATTGTTTATCGAAATATATATTCGACCCCAAGAACCGCGCGACAACCCCCTTCCCTGTACGTAACAAATATTAATAAATAGACAGCGAAATTATGTCGTGAGCATAAAATGTAGCACGTGAACGTAAAATGCGAGGTTGCCGTTTCGAAATTTTGCTGAAGTCGCACTGAAGAAACAAAGTGGCGTCTGTGGATTTATGTGGGGTAGACTTTTGACGGGTACTGTCGCACGACTACCTCCTTAAGATGCTCGCATACAGTTTGTATCCCGTACTCGTCATCGTTACCCCTCTATAATTTCCCGGATTCTTTCTCTCTCCTCGCTTCCAGATCAGTACCACAACTCCCACCCTCCACTTCTCTGGGAACCCTTTCCCTTTCCACATCATCTTCAAAATCTCTCCGAATCTTTTTGTAAGCTTCCCCCCTCCTTCTTTCCATGCCTCATTTTTTATTCCATCTAGACCCGCAGCTTTGCCCTTCTTCAATCTTTTTATTTCATTTTCTATCTCCTCTTCTTCTCTATTCACTTCCATTCTTCTTTCTACCCCCACTCTTCTTTCCTCCACTCCCCCTAAAGTTTCAATGAAATGTCGTACCCATTCCTCCATCCCTATTTCTTTACAAATCCCCTCTCTTTCCCTCCTTCCTCTGTTTATAAATTTCCAAACCTCTGCTTCCGTCTTTATCTTTTCCACTTCTTTTTCCTCCCTTTCCCTTAGCTCCTCCTCTTTCTTTGCGCACAACTCACTATACTCCTTTCTACACCGTATAAACTCCTCATACCCTCCTTACTTTGCTCTCCTGTATCTTCTTCTCGCTCTGTGCATCTCTCTCTTTTCCCCTGCATTCCAAATCCCACCACTGGCACCACCCTATCCCTTTCTTCTTCCCTTTTCTTTTCCACCCTATTGTCCCCATTATTTCTTTCTCAAGTTCCTCCCACCTCTCTTCTACTCCTCCTACCTCTCTCCACTCTATCCCATTGATGACATCCCGATACTTCCGTATACCCTCATCTGACCAATCTTGGATTCTTTCTTCTTCCCCTCTCTCCTCCTCCCCTCTTTCATCCCATTTCCCTAAATCCATCATAATTGGCTGGTGGTCTGACTCCCCTCTACACCCTACTTCGAAACTACAAACTCTCTCCCAAGCTTCCCAATTCACTATGCCTAAATCTATAACCGACCTCCCTGCGTAAAGTAAACTTTACGCACTCGATTATACTTTACGCACGAAAAAGCCGTAGGTAAACAATATTTCGGCACACGTGTGTGTGCGTAAAGTTCTTTACGCATACGCCCTTGTATCGAAAACTACTATTCTAAGCAGTTAATGGGGTCCAAACGACACGACTTATCTTACTGCTTAGGAATTAAAATTGTGCGAAAGAAATTATGATGTAAAGTAATGACGGGATAGAATTTATTGTTGCTACTCAAAATACTACTTTAATTTATAACTCAGTTTTGAAGGTATACTTTATGAAATAAATTCCTAATCATTAGTCTTATTGGAAATATCGAGTATACCAAAATAATATATATTTCGAGAAATATCGACCCTAATTATTATTTTCTTTGTACAATATACAAACTCATGATTTTAATCCTTTATCTATTGAAGATTTATGGCAATATTTCTTCAATGGCAATTTTTATAACGCTGTACGTTTACAAATTACAAACATTCCACCTTTTTTCCAAACAGATTAAATGCACTTTGCGTTTATTTTGTATTATAGTAAAACACGCTCTAAATGTTTACAAACAATTCAAGAATCGCCAATATTTATGAATGAACTTTTTATTTACACCAAATCCTGGCGTTCAGTTTAAATCTATTTTGAAATATCTCAGAAATAGTAGTATGTACTATCCTGGATATATTCATAACAGAATTTGAACGATAGAATTTCAAGTTAATACCTATAAAATGAAAAGACACTACTTGAATGCATTTGCCACTGAAGTTTTGTGTGACATATTAACAATATATTGGATAAAATTCAATTATGATCTCATTAAAGTTTGAAAATGACTTACCGTTACCAAGCGGTGATAATAATCTTCCAAATGACATTAGTATATTTAATTATTTATAATCATTTTGAAGACAATTATGCCATTTCAGGGATAGAGATTTCAGTAAATAATAATTTGATAAGGAGTTAAATATATAGTATTATTTATAAATAAAGTCTCAATCTAGACAGTCATTATACAAAAGTAAACAATGATGTAGTATTCTTTATTTCCTGTAATATGTCCAAACACACCTAAATGTATAAATTGCAAATAATGCAATAGGAACAATTTAATTTCAAGCAATCACGATACAAGTACAGCCTACAAATAGATAGTTTTTTATACTAACAGCACTTGTTCTATGCCTATATATATTGTCCGAATTTATTATACACGTTTACACTGCAATCATTAATTATACAAAATACATTTCATAGTAAGACAATATCATCGAAATTAACGCAAATTCTTACTATGTCAATGTACTTGCATTCATACTTAACACAAAATTGGCCGTTTAGGAATAAATAAAATCAATTTTAATACAGAGGGAGGTACAAAAACTTAAAAATATAATGATAATTATGGCTTCTTCTTTATCAGAACATTAATTGATTCAAATCAATTCAATACACTCAATAGAAATTCAATCAAATGTTATTAACACAGAAGGTCTTCTCTAGAAGACGTGGAGAAACTAGATCTAACTACGGATGCCTTCTACAGAAGACATGAAAGCGTTAAAAAATCCTATGAACCTTAAGAATTCTATAATGGAGACTGGGATTTTTAAGGTCACTGAACCCGAATATGCACGGGAAAAATAGTTTAAATTCCACACAACTTTGTGCTCAACACAGCCCTGCTTTGTGATTAAGACAAGCCAGTTTTATACTCAGCCCAAATTTGGTTAGCATCTAAAAAAAATTTTGGAAAAATACAAGAAAAAATTTGCGTGTTCCACAACCCGAGCACTTTGAATTGGTTAGGATCTCAAAATTTGTGATTATCACAAATAAGTTTGGGTTTAATACAAACTTACCGGTTTGTGATTACCACAAACCTGGGTTTAGCAGAGCGCTGTATTTTTTGGGAAGAATCTAGAGAATTTTTGTCCTTGTGGTATTACTATTTCCAAATTCATGGTAATTGTATCAATATGGCAGTTGCAACGAAAATAATTTTGGAAATATTTCAACACTTGATTTTTCGTAATTGTGTGTATTCCGCGATTCGTTGCTGTTACAAAAATAATGTGTAGTATGTTGGAATGATTTTCTATGTCTGATCCCGAATCGATGATAAGGTTTTCGGTGTTCAAAATTCAGAACTTTGGAGCTTTTCTGAATGCAGATCATGAGTCCATAATCAGATTGTTGATATAAAAACTGATGAGTAGGAAGGTGCATAATTTACTACCATTCTTAAAAATTTGACATTTGGAAATTCTAGGGCCATTGATAAGAGAGCTGCTGTCACAAAACATTTTTGTCATAATTTTATATATATGATCTGACTTTTAAATAAGATTTGATGTAATACTTGCTTATGATATTTTAACTGCTAAGTACCTTATTTAATATAATTCAACTGGGAATTCATATTTCTATCAGTCACATCATATCGGACATTTTAAAGATAAAAAATCGGACAATGGATTCGTGATCAGAGATTCAAAAATCGTTCATACACAATGATCCATTCACGTAGTGAATCTATCTCCGCACATCCGGGTCATTTTCTGATTCTAGCAGGCACATTGTTACAAGCTAACATTAATTAATGCCCTGTATTTCAATTGAATGCAACGAACCTAAAATTTAATTTTTTACAGTATAATAAACAGTATAATAATGGTTGTTTTTTAAATTATTGTATGTCAAAAAATACATGAAAATATAGAAGAAAAGGGTAAAACCAAAACATTTGCAAAACATATTCTTCGGCTGACAAATGAGAACAACTTCAACAATTGCACTAAATCAATTGCTACCGTTGCAATGTTACTTATACCGAGAAGACGATGATTTTATAAAATCAAATAATAAAAAATTGCATCCATATTATGTTACAAAAATTGGGGTTGTCCGATATATACTGATACTTTACAATTGTTGTGGTAGAGTGGATCTTAGAGAGGAAAACTTTTACTCTGACAATTTTAAAACATTTAACTCAGTTGAAATCTTAAGTTTTAATACAGATTAATTAACCTATTCGTCAAATTTTCTTTAAAAAAATAGTTACGGTCACGTGTTTGACATGTTTGTTCGTTAACCAGGAAATAATGAAGCATATAAAATATAGTTTATTTTTTAAATAAGTTTTTAAAAATTTTAATGCTATTTCAATTTAATTTTATTTTGTTCAAAAAAAATTAATGTATGTCGGACAATTTGAAAAAGCTCGCGACGAATCTCGATGCTGAATTTTGCTCTATCGTCTACTGTACAATAGTTTATTTAAAAATTAATTGAATAATATGTGACGAAATTTTCATCTTTAAGTTTTATATTTTTAGATACATTTAGCATAGAAAAACATATTATAACAAAAATAACCAAAATATAATTTAAAGAATCAACATCATTTCGACTCTTAATTTTCAGAAATGTTGTACAAAGGAGATTTTACTATGATGCTTGACGGATAACGAAATAAAAGTTCTCTAATATTCTAAAACCAAAGCACCATTTCGCTTGAATAAGTTCTACTTAACTACGAATCTACAGCTAACAACAGCAGTTTCTTGCAGTAGTGAAGTGGGCTTCAAAATCGTGGAGTATAAATATGGAAGTAATTCATATGGGAAGTGCATTTATCCTGCGGGAAAATTCGGTTAACTATATATATTTGAATACCAAAATGGGTATAGCTATACACCTTTATGTTAAAACTTTCTCAGGTATTTCACGAAGAGTACAAAAATACTGATTTATACTTACGGCAAGATCTATACAATGGCATGAAATTAAATGTCTAATAATTTACGCACGCTGGAAATAATTTCTGCGCCAATGGCTCTTTTGTCTGAGGCATCTCCAAAATTAATTAATGTAGGTGCACTCCTGCCTCGAAAACCTAAGAATGCGAGTATTGTGTGTATCTTCTTCAACGCTTGGCGAGGGTGTGCAGCTGCAGCGATCCCATTACTTCGCGATATCGGAACCCATAAATTTCTGCACCTACAGGCGATCCCTCTGCGAGGCGTGACTTATGGCAGTTTATACCGCTTCAAATTAGTCGCTCATTTATTCCTTGTCGTGCGATTATCGTGAATAAAAAGATACGTTAAATAATAGAACGTGTTCTGTGCACCATTGCCAACCGACATAAAACAAACACTCTCTTTGAATGAAGAGACTCGACAAATCCGTTTAAACTGTGCAAAAGCATAAATAAATTATTTAACAATCTAAAATATAGTTAATTGAAATATTTTTAATTCGGTTAACCATTTACTGCACAAAGTACTATACTCTTGATTATAATATTTCTACTAAATCTATATGAAATACAAAGGAAAACACGCTACCATGTTGCTACCTATATATTCATCACTTTTAACGTCATTTTGTTTTTTTAATTATATGTTCACATTTCGAAAATGAGAAAAGCGAACTTTGATAAAATTATTATGTTTATAAAAAGGGGAAAAGTGCTCAAGTCGATCAATATTGACCTACAAGTGGGTATTCAAAATTGAAAATTTTCGTCTATGCGATCAACGTACATTGGTGGTATATTTCTGTCGATGTGACCTGATGCACTTAAGGCATACTTTAAATATTCAATTTTGAAGAAGATCTATAAATCGAATAAGAGGAGTAGCTGTATTACATAAATTCACGTATTTGAGATATATAATACGAATAGGACATAAATGGAATTAATTCAATTGCAATCACAAATTTTGGATTCATACAGAAAGTCTTTACATTTTTATCGACTTCATTCCAATTTTATAGATTTGATAACCTCTTTAGTTACCGTAATAACATTATTAACTTATCATTAAATGTACTTATTAAATGAAGAGTATAGAGTTTATTAATGCCAACAGACTTCACTAAGAGATCATGTATATTTAGAAATTACATTCCTTAAACGTTAAATACGTCCAGAATCTCTTGCTAGGACTTTTCAGTAAAAGCTTTTTATGTACGAAATCCTCCCTCAGACGTTAAAAGGAAAACAGAATGTCAAATTCCGGATAAAATTATTAAAAAAACATATGAGAAGTACTAGCATCGTAAGTAGGGTGGACCTTATTTTGGTCATTTTTGAATTTCTTCGGTCTGACCCCCCCCCCCCCAAAGTGTTGCATTTTAAGAAAAAAAAAATCACAAAAAATTGGCACATCGATTAAACTTGAAGAAACTCGTGCCACTTGAAGGTTGAAATTTAACATTGTTTTTAAATGGGAAAAGGACGATTTTAAATTTTTTTTTTGTTTCAACCCTCGAGTAGCACGTGTTAATCAAGTTTAATTCATGTGTCAATTTTTTGTGAATTTTTTTTCATAAAACGGAACACTTTTAGGTCGTCAGACCGAAGAAATTAAATAAGGGCTACCCTAATCCTGGGGTGGATGACAATTATGAAAATTAATTTATATTATTGTACACAGGCGCTATATTTTTGGTTATCTTCGAAATGATTGGAAAATCGTTCAAATTCGATCTAATAAATTTCGATTTATTATTTGTATAAGAAGAAAATCATACATTTATGTGCACTGAAAATAAATTCATAGGGAATTTGATTACTTTTCAACCGTTGTACAGAGAGAAAACAAATATCGGACCATTTTATAAAAAGGTGTTACGACGTATCATAGAAATTAAAAATAGTGAATTTCACTATTTTTTTTATAATAAACTAGATTATAATATTGTTCCAGTAATTTATTTCGGGATATTTAAATATAGATGTACTGTAGATAATATTTTTAATTACGAGAATCGTATTATCGAACTACTACTGTGAAACTAGAAACACGCGGTTTATGTAGACTAATGAAACAAGAAAATACTAAATAAAAATAAATTGAAAGTACAAAAAAATTTAATTACTGGGAAAGGATTATTGAAAATAAAACGTGTAAATTGAAGCGTTGGGTCCATAAATTTAACACGTGTTTCGAGCGGAGTTTTGAGAAAAACTGAAATTAAGATCTAAAAACAAAACTATTATCAACATTTATATAAAATCATTAATTAAAGAACTGTTCGGTACTCTGAAAAAAAAATAAATACTTGAAACTACTAACTGGATTGTAGGATAAGACCTACACATAATTTTTAATTAATATAGCTATCTAAAGAGAGACCCCGACAAATTAGCTAATCAATGCTACTATTTAGTAGTAAAAGTAACTGAACAACGTAGTTGTGCGAAATATAATTACTTACAATTAGATAATAAAACCAACTATTTCTTTTTTTTCGTGTGGGTATTACAAAAATATCATTTACCAATGCTACTGTGACTATAACAATTTGAATATAAAACAATTTATGGAAGATTATACTTAAAATAGACGAAATAACTTTTTAGTCCGTAAAGGGAGAACAGTTGTAATTAATTTATTAATTTAACAGCGTTCTTGAGGAATTAAAATTAATTTCAAGTAAATTAATTATTTGGGTAGTTCTACAAACGAGGGAGTTTTGTGCGGTGAAGGTTATTTTTTACGTTAATTTTGAAAAAAATAATTTTATTTGTAATAAAAATTGTAAATCTTAATCGTTTCTAACATTCCACAAAAAATAAGCTGATTTCCAACAATATTTCATTCATAAAATACGCATCAAAGTGCTAAATTCTCATTCGTCTGGCATGTCCGTTTGTGAAAATCGCAGTTGAAACACTGAATAAATATTACTTTTCAGTGGTCAATGGCAAATTTACAAATTGGAAAGTAATTTTGAATAGTTATACCTCACTATTGTTTACTTAAATGGGATATTACTTTATATTTTATTTTAAAAATATCCTCTTAAATTTTGTCCGCCGAATTTGTTATCATTTGCCTGACTGAGAAAAATACGTTAAAATTATTACGAATCCACATTCTGATGAAGTTATCGTTCTGTATAGTGATTAATTAAAGCCAAGTAAATATGATGCCACATGCTTTTACTTAATCCGCGGTTTTATTAGCCAAGGTAGCGAAGATTGTGAACGAGAGTGTGTTGTGTCCAGTCAAATTCTTATTCGTCTGGCATGCTATTAAAAAAAAATATTTTACATTTAGGTAATATTGTAAGGTACTGGGACGTAGATTACTCTGCCCCGTTGAATAGAACTGATGGATTTTTTAATTCAATTTTTTTTTTCATTTTTTAGACAATTATTGACAAATTATCATTCGTCTGGTTCTCATTCGTCTGGCACATTTGAGAAGGCACACAGAAATCGAAAGGATAACAGAGCGGATTAATTTGAAACTGGTTATTCCGGGGTTTTCGGGGTCGCTGATTACGATTCCGATACCAGCTTCTGAACATTCAAAATGGCGAATCCAATATGGCGGATGAATTTTTAAAAAATTTATCGGATTCGTTTGAAACTTGTTATTCCGGGGTTTTCGGGGTCGCTGATTACGATTCCGATGAAGCTTCTGAAAATTCAAAATGGCGGATCCAATATGGCGGATGAATTTTTAAAAATTGATGGGGTTCGTTTGAAACTTGTTACTCATGGGTTTTCGGTGTCGCTGATTATGATTCCCATATCAGCTTCTGAAATTTCAAAATGGCGGATCCAATATGGCGGACGAATTTTAAAAAAATTGATCGGATTCATTTAAAATTTGTTACTTAGGGATTTTCGTGGACGCTGATTAGAATTCCGATGGCAGTTTCTCAAAATTCAAAATGGCGGATCTAATATGGCGGACGAACTTTTAAAAAATTGTTCGGATTCGTTTGAAATTTGTTACTCAGACGTGTTCTGGGTCGATGATTACAATTCCGATGTCAGTTTCTTTAAAGATACGAACTCTATTAGTTTCGAAACTGAAAGTCCTCATATTGTTGTAGAAAATGAGTCAACTACAAACCCTAATCACAAGGAACCTCCGAATAATAATTCTGTAGCAAAAATGCCTTCTCGAAAAAGGAAACTGAATGATACGGACTTATTACAAGATGAAAAGTCAAATGTAAATAAAAAGTATAAGCGTAAGGAAGCAAGAAAAGACCAGACAAAAAGGACATATGCACGAGGCAAAAATAAACAATTAAGTTCAAGAAGAGACAAAAATGATGACAAGGAATCACCCGATTGTTTTTGTCTCATTTGTGGTGCTTTATATAGTGAAGACAAAACCGGAAATGATTGGGTCCAGTGTCTTATATGCCAGGAATGGGCCCAACTTCAGTGCATTAAAAGCAACCCTACAACTTTTACTTGCCCCGATTGCTCACATGATTCTTCTTAAAAATGAATCAACATTGAAGACTGAATAACTAGTCAATTATTATTAATAATTGTATTTTCATTCATTGTATTTTAATTTCTGTGTAATAAAAATTCATTCCAAATATTTTTTTGTTAATGTTAATTCTTAGTGTCCAGGAAAATCACATTTTCAAAAATCGACCATTTAAAAAATGCATCTTCAATATTAATTTGTAATTAATAAACTATTATCATCGTAAAAACGCCTCCTTAATATTGACAGATTTTTAAAATCTGAGAAACCCGTAATAATTTTCAGTGAATCTCAAACGATATTTAAAAATTCTACCGCCATATTGGTTCCGTCATTTTGAATTTTGAGGAACTGATGAAGGAATCGTAATCAGTGACCCTGAAAACCCCTAAGTAAGTAGTTTCCAGTATATCTCAAGTGATTTTTAAAAATTCGTCCGCCATATTGGATCCGCCATTTTGAATTTTTTGAAACTAATATCGGATTCGTAATGATTGACCCCAACAACCCCTAAGTAACAGTTTCAAACGAATCCGATGAATTTTTGTTAAATGTGCCCACCATATTGTATTCGCCATTTTGAATTTTAAATAACTGGCATCGGAATCGTAATCAGCGACTCGGCAAACCCCTGAGTAACAAATTAAATACAAATCCATTCGTCGTTGTTAGTGTTATTGTTCATTTTCTTTTTGTGTGCACAGTCTCTTAGACTGATAACTTATAAATGGCTGCAGAATTTGTAATTTGTAATTTTTTGTCTGGCCACTTTCAGAAATTTTAGATAGTGCCATTAACTTGAACTTAACCTACTTTACACAACTTAAACGCGAAAAAAATGTCGCGCCGAATTTAGCTTCATATTCTTCCATCGTTTGTAGAATTACCCATTTGCAATAACTAAGACATATTAGTTCTACTATCTATATTGGTTATTATTGCATAATATATTGGAAATACTTATAGCAATTAAAAACAAAAAAATCGTTTATAATTGAATGTACAGAGTACATCAATTATTTATTTTGGTCCGTCTTGAATTCAAATTTTTTACAAAAGAAATTTTATTTCGCAAGTGAATGTCAATCATTGAATCCCCCAAATTTTTCACAGATGATATGTGAAAGAAAGAAGAAGAGAATTCCACACCGACTTGCGGTGTAATTAAAAATAAGCCACACATTGGATACTGTATATTGTTTCAATATATTTTCTGGGGATTATGATATATCAGTGGGGTTATGTCCTTTATAAATCATTAATTCTGATATTTTGTTGGCAATGTGAAGTAGCGTCACGTCCTCTACTTACCTAAGTACTTTAGAATCTAGATAAGAAACTAATTAACTCTAGAAGTCTAGCATCTCCAAACATATCTGCAAGAAATTTGAAAATTATAAACTGGTCCATTATTAAAAGTTGATCATTTGAAAATTAAAATCCATGAGAGATTTTTTAAAGTAAAATATATTATATGCCGAGTTAGAAGACGTTTGAGAATTTGTTATTATTTAATTTTAAAAATAAAAGATTGAACTTGTTAATTCAGGCTGCCAGCCTACGCGTAGTTACCACGCCAAAACATTAGTTGGCTTATGTAACGGCATATTGTAATATATAATGAATTTGGGAATAATTCAAGTAAAAGCATACTTATATGTGTTGATAGGATGGAGTGGTATCAATATAGCTTGAAATGCTACCGTTTTCAGGAAAAATTTATATTTTTAAAATTACCAGTTCTATTAGAGTGTATATATTCTACACTGAATTATATTGTTTTTAGTCTTAATCAGAAATATACCACCAACCACACATACCAAGTATAGTAATTAGAAAGTGGACATTGCTATTAATCCAACAACAGTATCTATAGTTTCCGGCCATGATCAAAATCACTAAATTGAGATTCAATAGTTGAGAAACCAATTGGAAAATGGAAAGGTAGGAAAATACAGTCATTGATTTCTTTAATAATAAAAGCAATTTATTCGAAGATCGTGCTGGAGTTCCTGATTTAAAATTGTTTATCTAAAGTACAGATCTTCCATTACGACATATAGTGTTTACTTTTCTTATTTATTTTAATACTTGTCTACAACCTTGAAAATTTATTGCAGAACAATTTATGTTTTAAAAATTCCCATTTGTCTAATACTGTATTATTATTATATTTACTTTCTTTTTAGCAAAAAATAAGATAAAACAGAGTATATCTTATTAAGCAACGGTTAATGGATTAGAAATGATAACGGAAGGATCAATACGGTATCTATATGATTATCAACCAAGACTACAATCTGCCTATATTGTTTGATACTTCCAATTAGTAAGGAGTTCACTATCCTCGAAAATGACATTTATGAACAATTAAATAAAAATTATACAACGAAAAATAAGCCAGGTTTCAATTAAAGTCTACAAACGTTGTCCAAAGCACTGGTTTGAAGGATAATTTTCAGGCGATTACATATAATATATTCATTCATTCATTCGTTAAAAAAATTTGTCAGTCTGTGGAATGCTTTAAAAAGTTACATATAAAAGTGAGATAATTGATCTCCTTTTCACCTAACTGCAGTTTTTCAAGGTATTTTACCGTTTTGTTGTCTGATTTCTTTTCTATTTATTCGCATCCTGCAATATGTATACCTACATATAAATATATTTCAGCCGTTTAATAGCATTTTAAATACAGTATATTTCTAAGAGATTTCATATGTATATATTAATCAGCAATAAGTAAAATACAAAATTATGTTACTTGTATCCACATGATTCCTAATACAGACATTTAGTAAAGAATTGAACAAAATTAGATACATATTTACAGAAAATCAATCTCGATAAAAGAAAACAAGAGCTGATTTTTGGGACTATTTGAAATCAAAGTTGGGTGAATTCACATGTATAAAAAAACGTCACTACACCCAGAATGGCTTGTTTGCATTAAGGTATTATATTGCTGATGGACAATCTGAAGTCAAATTTAGAAAATTAAAAATGGTGGAGTCAGTATGGCGAACCAATTTTCCAAATTCAAACCATTTCTCTTGACACTTGTTGCTCGGGGGTTTTCGGGGCCGCTGATGGATAATCTGAAATCAAATTTTGAAAATTCAAAATGGTGGATTGAATACGGCGAATCAATTTTCAAAATTAAAACCATTTCGCTTGACAGTTGTTGCTTGGTGTTTTTCGGGGCCAGTGGTTACCAATTTGAAATCAGATTTCGAAAATTTAAAACAGCGGATTCAAAATGGCAGACAACATTATTAAAATCATTTTTCATGGAATTTATCATTCTGGGTATCTTGGCATCGCTCATTACGAATTCTATGTCAGTGTTTGCATGTTCCAAATGGCGTCAATTTCTTTTTTATGGGTTTTCTGAAGAGCGCGGAATTGTTCGCTTTGTTGCTTGAGAAAAATGCTACTCGTGGCGCGCCATTATAGCAATAAAAAAACAGATTTTGTAAAATTTGTTCGCCACATTGTGTTCGCCATTTTGAATTTTTAAAATATATTACCAGATTTGTAATCAGTGACTTTGAAACCCACTGAGTAACAAGCTTCAAACAAAATGGTGTTGTTCTTAAAAAGTTTGTCCTTCATATTGGATGCGCCATTTTCAATATTTGAAATATATCATCAAATTTGTTATCAGCGACCCAAAAAAAAAACAGTAACATGTTTCAGGTAGAATGATTAGATCTTTTAAAAAAGCGTCAGCCGTTTTGAACTTCCAAAAACTGACTTCACATTCGTAATCAGCGATCCCAAAAAACATACAAGTAACAAATTTCACTCTGTTTTACAAACTTTTATGCGTTAATTTACTAACACAGTGTCATACTTCATGACGAAGATTTTGAATTAATCCTGAAAACTACCATCTTTAAGGATTTTTTTTACACAGCGATTATCAAAATGGATAACGTCATCATATTCAGTACACCTTAGACTGTCCAAAAATGGATTTGGGTTGCATTCCCATGAATTCCAGAATTTGTTAGTCTAATTTATATCCTGACGAAGATTTGCGGTTTTCCGCAGTGTAGGAAAAGTCTGAAAAAATGACGAATATCTTGGTCATCCACAGTCAAGGGGTTAAACTGCGATTGAATTTACTATAAAATATTAAAACAGTTTACTTCACTTTAAATAACAATTATGTATTTATTCAAGGTTCAATAAAAATTATTAATTTAAATAATAATATATTCAGTTATGATGTATGGTTTGGTATACAATTAATTTTATAAATCTATAAAAAAGCATATGAAAAAAAAATAAATTAACATCAATGGTGCATCATTTTTAATTCAGTGCTTTTGGATCATTATTAATTTGAAACGAGACAATCGAAAATAGTGTGTTTCTTTACGACGTTAATAATACTCGCTAAGTATCACATGTACGATGTTCAAAGTAGGTTTATTGAAAGCTATCGAATACTTTACTACCCGTTAAATTTCAAAATAACAATCAGGTAACATTCTAGCAGGATGTTATGTTTACCACTGTACTACTAAAAATCATGCTTTTAGAATCAAAAATGTAAATATCTGGAACATAATAAAAACTGTATTCAATACACTAATTTTTGTTTCTTCATTCTTATTAAAACTTATTTTATTTATCTACTGGTTCCCTAGTACTTGCATTACAATTTCGAACAAATAACAGCGTCAGACTTATTTCGATTGTATGCAATACATCATCGAGCCTGCAATAACATTTTTAATCTTTCACTTTTTACTTTACATTGTTTCTGTCAAAGTTTTATCGACGTATTCGTGTAAGATTTCAAGCTGAAATGCTACATCGTGTAGTAAAAATAAAAGAATGAAACATTAAAAAAAGAACACCTTTCACATGTGGGTAGATAAAGTCTTCTCGTTCGGTGGCGGGTTTTCCTGTCCTGTCTGTTTCGTTCCAATATTACGAAACTTTAAAAACCGATTGCTTTCGTTTCTGCTGCGGGCATTATTTGTTGGAAAAAATTTCTTTTCGAAGGAAATAAAAAAAAATCGTTCTAATTTAATATGTGGTTACCATTTTATTTTTGTTCGTTATCGTGCTGCTTATATTCAGGCGATGAGTTATCGTGACTATTCTCATTATCATGAATGTTTAGCTAAATTAAAAGTGTTTTCAACATAACACGCATAGATGCAAGGAATTCTTATACTTTTAACTAAATTAAATTTGTAGATAAATAGTGATTATCACGATATTTATGTACTATAAGATAACATTATTTACCCAGGAAACGAAAAAGTATTCCGAATGACTGGAGATCAAGAAATGTGATACTATGCATAAAACTGAGAAAGGCATGCACTAATATAATAAAAAAGCAACCGACAATAGCTGTACTAAAAATAATTCCATTAAAAAAAAATTTCAGAAAAATTCTTAGTTGGTTTGACTACTTTTTAACTACGCAGAGTAGTTCGATACGCTTCATGAAAATGTTCTAATAAGTTGCACTTACTACCGTATAGAAGTTAAATCAACTATAAATGTAGTTTTGCTAAATTCAATTAAAAATACATCGTTCCAACATGTTGAATAGTTTTTAGTGTACTAGGTAGTTAGACTCTAAAAAATATTTTTAAACATAGTAAAATTAACTGCCAAAATGTCGTTATCATAACTATATTTTTTGTTGATTTAACTCCTTTATGGTTGTAACTATAAACTATAAAATTCCGTTGAGGACCTATTGCAATACTTTCAGTAGTTAAAAAGTAGTCAAATCAATTACAATTTTTTTTCAGTGTAGTTGCACAATATATAATTTTTCAACTCTCAATTAAGTGCGCGACTTTCGCTCTCGTTTCAATTGTACCAAAATCACATACTTCGCGCACTTGTATCACAATGTACCATTATCCGATTCTGAAAAAGCATTCACTATACGGATTGTACAAAGTATGTATGTAAAGAAAATCTTGCAACTTTTTCGATATTGTGTAATAATGTTGATTATAATAAAGAGCATTGAAATTATACGCATCTTAATTGGTTGGAAAAGATATGTTTTATCTACTGAATTTTGTTGTAAATTTCATAAATATGGTTCAGTTATAGGAGATATTACGACAATTTTGACAATTCTAATTGATTAGGTTGAAATAATATTAAAAGCAGTTATAACAGTAAAATACCAAGTTTTCAAGATAATATTTATTATATAGACAATGTACTAATGAATTATTGTTGCGAATGCACAAACTTACATCTCCCAGTTACCGATATAGATGTTCTAAACTTTCTGCGTAGGTCTTATTTGTATTTAATAACAATTTTAAAGTTCCTACATAATTTCCTGTACTCCCTCCCACTGTCCATCCGGTAGTCTCGACTGGCAATATGATTGTTTATTCAAAGCAAAATTGATTTCGGTATGGAGATTAGGTTCGAGTACCGAGAGTTCGAGATTGGTTTCTTCTTCACAAAAACTATAACCCGCAGCAGCGAGAGTGGCGCAAAATTCGTGGAGGGTTTGATACTTTGATTTAAAATTAATATAACAAAATGTAACTACTGGCTCTTAAGTACGAATCTATAGATTAATATATATGTATGGCTATTTATTATATTACTTACAAAGGATAAGAAGTAAATCAATAGCTAAAATGATGATAGATGAAAAGAGACACATTAAGAAAAGAAATAAAACTAGAGGGAAAGAAGCTAAAAAATTTCAGAAAAAAGAAACCAAAACAGTGCAATGCAAGAAAAGATTAAAAATATAACAAAGACAGATTATGTTGTATCGTTTAAAAATTTCATTGAAAAATTGAAATTTTCTTAACGATGTTTGTTGAATGCCTTTGTGGTTTATATTTTGCGCAATTTCTAATAAAATTATGATTAAGTTTTCTATACGGTATACACTGGTTTAAATTACATTTACTCTACATTCGTTATTCGAATTTCTACAACTGAATGTTTTTGGGTGTAACTAAAATTCTTGAATTTATTTATTTGAAAAAATCTACCCTGCCTAAACTGTCTCTAATATTAGATGTAAACAAATTTAAGAGATACTCATCGTTATCTTAAATATTAAATTTATCCAATTGATTTATTAATTTTTGTTGGAGTTTGTTAAAGAGGTTAGTATATAACTAAGCACAAGGAATTTCACCATGTCAAACAGGGAAATTTTAGAGCTTATTAGATTTCTGATAATTCCATATCCATGCTTATTTTACATTACGGCATTTCGTAACTATTGGCTAAGAACGGTAAAATATAATACCCAATAGCATAGATAATTTCCTGCTATAACATGGAACATCAGACTGAACTGAAAAATTACGTTAGAGCATGACGAGAGGAAACAATTAAAAAGCAAATTCAATAGTTTTAGTCGGGTATTACATACATAGAACAAAGCGCCATTTTTACTTTCGATAAAACGACAGAATTTGCCATTAGGTGTAAATTTATCAGTTTTGAGAGTTCCATCCTGAGGACGGAAATCACGCCTCGCGTGATGCTTTTGTTGCACCACCTTCTTATCCTCTAAAAGCTTGGAGTCATCCTACCACAGGGCGGTTTCGTGCTTTTTAGTCACGGCTCACGATTTTAGAGGATATGAAAGTCTTGAAGCAAAAGCACATCGCCAAAAGCATGACATAATACCTAGAAATTTCTCTGGGTGCATTTGAGTCGTTTGTTTTTTTTTCTCCGTCAGCGACATGTTTCATTCTCTCCATCTTCTCCCGTCAATAATATCTCACTTATGAGGTGTGTCAGGCAAAGATGGAAAAGGCGCATTAATATGAATGATTTCAGAGTTCAGAAAGGAAACATTAAAAGCAACGTCGATTACGTCAGACGTTGAGTATCATCGAATTTGATGGATTTGACTGTACTTGCGACAATATTCAATTATAGCGCATCTAACGAGAAGTTATAATAGTTCCGTGTACAAATTATTCAGAGTTGGTTTGGTGAATTTCATATTTTCTTTGAAACCTTGAAAATGAAAAATTGTTGCAAACATTAATATTTTTTAAACAAAATTTCTCAATTTTGGTAACACAAGAACAGAAAATATAAATATCTCATGGTTTCCTTACAACGTTTGATCAATTTTCATTCAAACTTATTTAATTTTTTGATTTTTATACTTAACATTCTAATTCATTTTAAGGAATTCGCAAAACAAAACGATTTCATACGGTGGGCGTAAAGTGCTACTTTCCGCCCGGTGGCAGCCGAGGGTCGGTGTAACCGGCCAGAGGGTATCACCGATAGCTTGAGATGATACTTTATAACGAAACTATTTTCGTAGCGTAGCATAAAATACGACGAAATTACCATCATCTAGCAACTTTTCAAATAATTTAAATTAGCACTTATTTTGTATTGATAAACCCAAAATCTTTGTAGCTCTCGTTACAGTTTGAAATTTCATAAAAGGTGTTTGTGTCTGATTTTCAGAATCAAATATGAGACCCTGAAGAGCTGCCGGGATGGAGACTTTGTACACGGGTACTATCCACGGTTTTCCCTCGAGTCCCACCGGATTCGCCAATGGAATTTCTACTGGAATCGCCGGATCCCTCGATCACGACGGCGTTCTGAGCCTGATCGTCGTCCTCGGTGGAAGCTTGTCTCTCGTCGCCCTTGTTTTCGCGTTTATTACCTACAGGTGAGTGGAACTATACGGATTCCAGCTGGGGATAAATGAAATTGGCCCAATGCCAGCCTGAACGATTAATGACATATCGTACTGGAAGCTAAACCCGTGGGAAGCTCATTCTCACAATTATCGCCCTACTCATGACCGCGATTATACTAATTACGCTTCCTTGCGATTCACTTCAGTAGCGACTTAATTAAGTGTTGGATTTACGGAGGCAGATTCGGGACCTGGGTTGATAATATCCGTCGTACACCCTATCGGGATTTCGATTGATACTAGCCAACCTTAGGTACTATGTTCGATTACACTATGTAACCCAGCAGCACTCAATAGTGAACTATGCCTTACGCTTACGATACAAAATTTGAATATTATTATTGATATATCCAAATATCTTCCAATACTACTAGACAAGAGTCTTTTTTTAACCTAAATATGATACGCTAAATTGAATTATACCTTTTCAAATTTGTATTTCTTAAAAAGATTAGATAAACGAATTGTTTTATATTTATATTGAAGAAGTTTTATCGATAGAAATCAACCTCTAATGTACATATCAGAGCATTTACCGAAACTGACATTTACTCTTGGAAACGATTTAAGGTGAAAATTCGTTTATGCATATTTTAAGTCTTTTTTTTTGACAAGAACGCTCAAATTTGCTTGAAAGTTGTAAGAGGTGGCTTCGCAGAGTTCGAAGAAAACATCATAATATTTTGGACGAAAATGATCAATCTTGTGTTTATCAAGTATTCGACTAAGTACTTTCAATATAATGTTACTTTAAAGGTACTTTAATAAGGTGGAGGGATCCTGCATCATTCATACCTAACACCTAGGAAGACTTATTTATTATTGTCTTATTTTTATCCGTGATTATGAAGCATTGTGGCATATTTTGTTGAAAGCGGTATTAGGCAGTAAGAATAGGCAGTACAACTTTTATGTTAGCTTCATGTACATTTAATACGCATTCCAAATATTTGTTTATGTTATTACACTTATATTTTGGTAATCTAATGTAACAACTTTATCACTACCCAGGGATAACAACATGAACGTAGTAATTTCCTGTTTATAGATTTTATTCTCTTTCTCTTTCGCCAAACACATTTCATTCTCACCGCAACTTTGTTGTATAATTAAAAAACGGTCAAATGACGGTAGTCCTTCCTGAAGTTAACAGCTTGTATACCACGAATACTTAATTAGATCTGGAGAAGGTTAAACGAAAAATATTGTTAATAATAGATTAGCGTTGAATAATATTCTTTCTTGGATTCGACATCCTACAAATAAATACATCCAGTGGATGGATAGTTCTAATAGGGCCTGCAGATGTAGTAAAGATTTCATGCACTTTACTCAGGTATTGCAATAAAATGCAAATCAAACAACCGACAATCGAAAAGCCGGAAGTCAAAAAATCGACAGTTCAAAAAATGACTGTCCTCCTGACGATGTGTCTATTTTTAATGTGTCGGCTTTTTGACTGTCGGTTTTTTGACGTATTGGCTTTTTGACCCGCACCCCAATAAAAGACGCAGGGAATCGGTAACCGTAGAAACTCGATGTTTTGCATAAATCGTTTCCATATTCACAGCTGTGAAAGACATAGCAAAATTGTAGCAGACATTGTTTGCAGATGATACATTTTTTCCATAAAAATTAATGACAGGTACTTTAAAGGGAAAAGTTTAGACACTATCGATGATTGAACTAATGAAAATATTTCTAAGCCAAAATGCTAATTTTGTTAAAATTATGTCTATCATATATTGAATTTGCTATTTTGCAATTTTTTCATAAAGTCAAATCCAAGACTTCAGAGATATTCCAATTATATCAGTATGCATAAATGACATCTTATCGATGGAATTCGTTTTTACTATTTATAATATTGTTGATTATAATCTGATGATTATAATCTGATGATTAACAAGTTTACCAGTTTGAAAAAAATAAACGTCATGAAATTAAAGCATACATACCCAGACATTGTAACCCGGAATATAAAAACCTTTCATGTACATATGCTTCACGTTAATGCATTTAAAACGTTTCATAGATTGACAATTGACATGTTTTAGTGTTTTTGCAACTTCATTTAAGATTTTCCATCTGCCTGAAAATATTAAAATGCAAAACGTCTTCTATTTAACGATACAATGGGAGCGCAAAAGCATGCATCTTACATGCCTTTATGTATATGACATATGTAAATATCTTATTTTAAAACACGATCAAGGGATTACGTTTTAAATCCATAAAGTTGTTTTTAAAGTTAACTATAAGATGAATTATTCCCATACTCATGAGAAAAATTTGAATTGTCAGTCTAGGGTACTGACAAGATGAACGTAATTATGCAATGTGCAAATGCCTACATTTCAGAGACGAGTTAAATCCCATCACATTACACCACACTAGTTAGTTTGACTTCCTGCTATATACCACTACGGTTCATCGAGCAAGGTCCTCATCAACATCCAACACGTGCATAATTCTACACCCATAATCCCCCAATTGATAATCTACCCAGTTATAGGTCACTAGGTGAATGTTTAAGTGTGTGTAATGAAATCATCTTCTAAGAAATAAATATGTTTCCTCGGCCATTGCAAAACTAGTAAAGTGTAAAGGAACTGACGATTTTTTTCGGCAAGTGACTTGATTCTGCATATGTGAAGGGCATGACAATTTTTTTAATTGTTCTGAAATGTGTCTACATGGATAATATACGGATGTTAGAATTTCTGAATGCACATTGATTTTCTCAAGTTTGGAACTACTAAGCAAGTCAAGCGTAAGAAGTAACATGTATAACTTAACTATTTTATATAATGTAAAGTGATAGATAATCTGCGCACACGATTATATTATGAAAGCTGTTTCTGCTGAGAAAATATTATTACCAGTACTATATTTTTCTGGTGACAACTAATTAATAGGTTAAATACAGGATTCTAGGAATAAGCCTACATAACTAAGTAGTCTTTTTTGTATTACTACAACCAACAATTTTGAAATTTGTATGTTGAAGAGAAGAGCGCACATTATATTTTACGTTTTAAAATTTCTACAATAATATGAACAAAAATCTGGTTTAATTCTTCCATTGGATTGTATCCAAGATTTAAGAACTTTATATAAACATGCACTGTATACCTACGAGAAATCGTTGCTTGATTCTATCCATGCTTTATACTGGTTTTGAAATTAGATTTCACGAATCAACCTTTCTTCGGGGACCCCTAGACGTCAAGCGTGTAAGCTGTATTCCATCCGGACAACCAAGATAATGTAATTTCTATCTAATTCTGTACAAGTCGGAAACGGGTTAACCTAGCATATGGATTTTGTGACAATTATTCGAATCGAAAAGTAAAAAATCAAGGTTTTAACTTTTCCGATATCAAAATTCGTGAATTTGATTAAAGTATTTAAAAAGTTTCAAAATGTGATCTAGGTTATTCGACAGCAGGATTTCAGTCATTTAAAGTAAAAATCCACTCCTTCATAAAACTAAATCAATTTTTACTTTATAGACAATCAATTCTGATTACGAGAAATTTAGAGAGAATTGAATGACAATTCACATAAAAATATCTTTATAAAATTTCATTTCATCAATACTAAAGATACATTCGTGGGAGTGAAAATTTCACTCAATAAAAATCGGTTCAACCCTTGTTAGAATGAAATCAGAAGCTGAAAAGGTGACATTGACACTCGTTATCGAAAAATTGCTCATAGTTCTTACTCGAGGAAATTTATAGAGAAGTTTTTCTAGTGGAGTTTTGAGAAATTTTATACTGTTAGATATTATTGCAAAGCTCCGTTTTAAATTCTTTCATTAATATTTGCAACACTACAAAACGGGTCTGGTTTTATGCATTTATTGCTACTAATATAACGGGTTTGGTTTCAGATACTCCAAAATACTCTGTGTGAAATAAAAAAAAAAATTTTAAATAACACAGGATTGGCATAGCCATCTGCAAAAGTTTATTAATATTTACAAGATAGAATTGTTTAAGTGTATTATTTGGTTATGTTCAATTGTATATCTGTAATTATATGAAAGTTATAATCAACTATAATCAGGTTACACATGTGTCAACATTTTATAAAAAAATTGACTAGGAATAAAAAGTTTAAAACGAATTTCAAACTAACATAACATCCCGACCATTACCTTTGCATATGACACTACCCCGTTATCTACATTTTACGATATTGTGAGGGCGTGCAATTACTCCAGCGTTTCAACACCACGATAATGTTTGTTTCATTTTAGAATCACCATTTTCATTACAAACTATAAAAATAAACCTAGATCTCTCGGTCTGTGAATTCCCTAAAAGTTAAGTTAACACAAACAGACAAGTTAAAACAAACAATAGCATGGCGGATATTTACTGTAAGCTCATTTCACTTACCAGTTTGCTTTGTTTACAATTACTTGTTGCATAACATAATAACGTTGGATAAAGCTGATCTCTAGCACGGTACTCAAATTATTTTTGTTTTTAACGTTTCCGATGGTTTATTGGTCGTAGTCGGGCTTGGCGCTCGTTTCGTGACGTCATAAAAGTGTCGTGTTTATATCTTTAATTAAATTAATACTCTCGTGATCGTTATCTTTTATTAAAAAATATGTCTTAAATGCGAAATTCCAGTGTAAAGATTTATCAAAGGTTCTAAGTAGAAATACTATTTTTATCAACGTTCTTGACGTTCTATTGTATCTTTCTTTAGAAGAAAGGGCTGTCAAGATCGTTTCCTTCCCGAAATAGTGTTTCTTGCTGCGTTACAATATTCTCGTTTCTACTTGTATCTCATGAGATCTTCAACCAGGCGATAACGTATAAAAATATAAAATAAACGTAATGAAAATCTCTTGCACTCGTTTCCCATGATTGAGTTTTACACGAACAAAAACCAAGACCTTAATTACGTTATTGCTACAAAACATTAACTTATAAAATCAATTATGCCAAATCAGAAACGAGGCTTACAAGATACAAGATATATTCTATTTTACTTCTATATTAGGTACATGGAATTGAAAAATAAGAGATCAATAAAATATCGTCTCATAATCATTTAAAAATAAACCATCCATAAAAGAACGCCTATTTTCATCTAAAATTTCTATAGAGTACTCGTATACTTAAAATTAATGAAATTTAATTAAACCGATGAAGATTTGTTTATGTAATACTACGACTAGTTAAAAAAAAGTGGTTCCGAAAAAAAGTGTTTAAGATAATTTGTACAGAACAAACAGATTTGCATGCATTTCATCTAAATCGAAAGATCTTACAGTAGATATTATATATACAATTAAAGTTTTAAAACATTCTTTAAGTAAATATATATTATTTTTTTAATTCTATTGGGATTTTCCGCTTCACCAAAACAACGACTACATTATATTTTGTTTTTCTATGACAACTGGAATCAGTCCGTTTCCCTCGATTCTTGGGGCCAACTTTGATTTTATACTAAACTGGTGCTATTCTTTAAATATCGTATAATGTCACATTTTTTTTAAATAGAATAATTTTGTGGTTTGTATATTTTTTTGTCAAAAACATGGTATATGTAAAAGAAGGAAGTAAAGTTGTATGCTATAAGATAAGAAAAAAATCAGATTCATGCTTTTATAAAATCCACTTATTCTAAATCGCATAGTGTCCCTTTGAAAAGTATTCGCCATAGCCTCGGTGGAGTTGGTACGAATCCCAGAGGTCAATTTAACCGCGTCATCTGTTTGCCAAAGATAAGGGAGGGGTTGACATTTTCAGGTAAACGAAGATAAGAGAACGTCGTTTTCACGCTTATCAACAGCAAAGCTTCGCGCTTTTCGATATTCCCTTACGATCTGAGGAGCATATAATCCGACGATTCCTCGAGCAATCTGCGAAGTGAAAAGTGAATAAGTAAATAGGTAGTGAAATTTTAATGAAATAAGTAACACTTTATTTAAATGATATAAATGTATAAATAATAATTTAATTCGATTCGATACTAATTTGCATAAAATAAATCATTCTTTGAGGAATTTAAAAACATTATTTCCCAATTTATAAAAATAAGTAACAAAATATTTAATCGGAGACTGAGGTTTTTTCATTTTTCTTTTTAATTTTTAACATTTTTAACCTTTTCTAGAGGGAAAATTTTATCAAATGTTATTTTTTATAAGAGTGTGAGGTATAATGTAAATAAATATATCATAAGTAATGTTTATTTCTAAATATGTGGGCCATTCCACGTCAACTCAGACAGTTTTGAAATCAATCACCATCGATTTTATTCGTGATTTTTAGGTTTACAGATGCATCTAGGTAAAATAAATGTAGTCAATTTTTTCGGATTTTTAAAATCACCTGATAACGAATCAGAATTTTTGAAAGTTTTTGATTTTGAAAGAAGACTTTCAAAAACCAGACATTTCAAAATGTACATATTCAGAAAATGTAACTAATGATGACCTCTAAATGTACTTAATAAATAATTCAGGGTTGACTTTCAAGCGACTTACAAAATTAATCCCTTGGTCAAACATTTTTGACTTTGAAATAACCTTCCAGTGAGTCCTCAAGGACGGTAACCTGAAATTATTTTTTTATGTAGTGAACACACCAATCGGAGGTGTCAGTATTTTAAATGTCTGTTTTTTGAATGTCTGATTTTTGAAGTGTCTGTTTTGTGATTTGTCAGGTTTTTGAGGTGCACCCAAAATAACGAGCCTGTTTGTGGAATCGTACAAGATGGCAAGTAGCTTCGTTAATGTTTTTACAAAATTTGATATTTTTTTACAATTTAACTTTTTGCAAGAATCTGAAGATTTTAGCATATCGAATTCACAAGTCACGATGCTCCGCCTTTTTGTGCGGTTTTTATGTTTGTTAGTAATTCAGAAAATATTAATATAATTAGGAATCTTTTAATTAATTACGCATTTTAATTAATTTCATGATATTCGTTTCATTACGCACAAAAATGATTATTTAAACGATAAAAATTCAGAAAATTCATTAATTAAAAAAAAACTTTCATTATACTTATATACCTATATAAAAGTAAATTTCAAGACTAACAATTTCATTTTTTATTTATTACTGTAAATGAAGTAGCAACCGAGTTATGGTCATTTGAAAATTTTTCGTTTTTTTAAATCTAACATTCTGAAAAACTCTCACTAATTACCGATTTTAAAAAACTGTTATTTCACCGAGAATCCGAGATACATCTGTAAAAAAATCGATGGTGGTCGATTTCAAATGTGGCTTAGTCGACGTGGAATTTCTCTTATGTGAAAGTTATTTTATGTCGGAGATATTTCTTGATTTCTATAAACAAAGTTCCCCATTATATAAAACATAAATACATTTTCTGGCTTTGTTCTATAAAATGTAGACTAATAAATCACGTTTAAAAGCGGTTACAACAATAAATACATTTAAGAAAAATTAAAATAAAGTAGAAATGAATAAACTATACAGTTTAATTTCTCGACTGTTTAATGTATTTTTTATAATTCATGTTGGTTTACCGGTTACTTTAAATCAACAATGTATAAAAGGTAATTAAAAACATTTAAGTAAATAATAAATATAAAAAGGTAAATATAAAAGCAATTAAGAAAATAATTTAGTATATTGTAAAAGGTGCAAAAATACATCCCCAAGATGTATGTTATGTACATGGGGAGAGGATTTCAACCGTACCCACTCCAATCAACCAGGAAGATTTTATTATTTAAAGAAAAATTTATCGTCATTCTTTAGAAGTTTTATTATTTCATGTAAGATTATTTTATACATTGGCTTTAACATATGATATTCAAGAAGTTTTTAGGGTGGTGAGATCTGAAAACGTGTTTTGAGTACCAATTGTTTTGTAAAGTGGATATATTTAATGGAAATGCATTCCTTTCAATTTGAAATGGGCGACAGTTTTCCACTAAAGTTGTACACAGGATATTCTGAATTTTTGTATTCATGTAAATAATTGCTTTCTTTATCACTTTATATATATTTGGTTTTTGGCTAAATTTACATACTAAAGTAAACTGTAATTTTCGCTGTTTTAAAAATGGAAACATATGCTATCACTATGGCAATGTCTTACTGCGAAGTCGTAAAATCTATTCATTGTTATCGGCTGGGGACCCATCTATAGTATGAATCGTTACTAACTGCAGATTGTAAATAAACTGATGGCAAAATCATTTTTTTATAAACTGCCTGGCTTACTGTCTAGAGAAGTATGAAAAATGAAGACTAAAACAAATTTCAATGGTAACTTGCTGTTAAACCATTCTCAAGAACACCACCAGAAAACTGTATTTGTAAATGTATATCACTCCTACACAAGACGTTTGCATTTTTATTATCTAATAGCTTATGGCTGTATTTGTAAATATAAAATAAAGTTTTATAAAAAATCATCTTCACAAATAATTCACCCATTAGCGACCAAAGAATGCTTTTTCCTATTCAATTTCAATCACTTTATTTAGTATTTAAATCTATGTTGAAAATAATTGAAAGCTACATAACCTACTAATTTCAACGTCATTTTACATGATTCCGAGGTCAAAATTGAGATTTCATCATGAGGAATTCCTTTGCCTAACATTTAAATTAAGCCAATAATAAAATTGAAAATAATGTTTGTTTATATAATTGCAGCTTACAAATTATCCTGTTAAAAATGACACTATAGTTTAAATATGAATTAAATTTAAAGTTATTTATTTTACTTAGTTAATTAAATTTAAAGTTATTTATTTTACTTAGTAATATTTCATACCAATTTTCCCCATTTATGTTTACAAATTAACAAGAATTTTATATTTTTAATTCACAAAGAATTCAAACATTATTCTTTTTCCGTATATTTTTCTATTGTACTGAAACCCGGCATTTCACTCTATCTATCGCTTATTTTACATTGCTGTTTTAGCTCGAATTTACCTTTGCCTTTTTTTTTGTAAAACAATCTGGAACGCGAAATACGATAAAGAATATTTTTTGTTCGAACCGGATTGGAGGATAAAAAACGATATCACGTACTGATATTGTTGGAAAACGTTGTTTGCCTCTTTGCGCGATTTTTCACTGGTTTTTGAAGCAAAATTAATGTTAGGTCCTGTTATGCGTGCATTTACGTTACCGGTATTCCTATACAATGTCGATATGAGGTTATCAAATAATGAAATAACCAACGTGTATTGTAGAGAATATGTGATAATAAAACGATCGAATATTGATTTTCTGTCGAAATTCCATTCACTTTTCTGTTTAGAGATCAAATTCGACCAAACACATTCCAATGTCCAGAGTTCGGATATTGTGTATAATAAATAAATTATAATAAAAATGTAATATAAAATGATTACAAAGCATACTATACATTAGGTAATTATATAATATCTTACATTATTTATCAACGATTTTGAATTTTTATCATAGTACCCCATCCCAAAAACCTCATTCAATTTTTTACGAAAGTATGGAAACTGGGATTATTCAATAAAACATTAAAAATTACTAAACTTTATCGACAGATACACCCTGGTGGAAAATATGAGAAGATTTACTGGCCATTACCCGAAATATTTCTAGTTTTGCTGCCCAATATTTGTTTCCTAAATTCTATCAAAAAACTGGGCATTTACCTAAGTGACTAACCTTCTCGACGTTCGTGACGTCACGTTAAATATCTCTATACATATTCGCTACACTTTAGTGCCAAAAATGGTGCAAAAGTGCAGAAACGGTGCAGACCCCGAATTCGCTATTACATATAGAGGAATCATATTTTCAGAAATATCGATTGCAGTTGTAGAAATGTGGATAAAACTTGCTTGGTGCGGAGGTTATCAGATTATATTTCCCTAGAAATGGCGTTTTTGTAGCAAACTATGTCTGTTAATTTGTATACAAAAAGGTGTATTGAATTTCCAAATGTTTTTGCCCAGACAAATTTATTTGTCCAGGAAAAGAAAACTCAGGTTACGGACAAAACAAATTCCCACATGTAATATAAGCTATTTGTTTAATAAATTTGGACATTTTGCAATCACATCAACATTTATAGGTTAACGTGGATATTCCTATTTACATTCTCTCGCAAACACCCGGTGTACTCTTTCAATTAAATATAATTATAACCAGACAATTGTGCGATATAAAAACATAGAATGGACATGTATTAATTATTAACTTTCTTTGACATATATACATGTACAGATATTCTCGCCATTTCTAAATAAGAGATGACAAACCTAACCTATGTAAATCCATAAAATCTGCAATTACGATTGACGAGTTATTGGGCATTTTCTACCCGGTGCCATATACCTTAATTTAAATAGTTTGCGATGACTAGTAAATAACGAACTATCTCTCATTATATTCGAAAGTTTTTTGGAATCAATAATGGCTAGTTCATGGGTTCATCAGCGTTACATTACCACAAGAAACCTGCCAGAATTCAGCGAAAATGTTGGTAAAAATCTGGTTATTAGACGGTAATAATGGCCATAAACCAGGCAAAAATTGGTCAATTTTTCCACCAGGGCAAAACCCCATTTATTTTCCAATTCTGTGTATTAAGTTTTTTAATTTTCAATTGGCACATCCGCAAGTAGCTTTAATATATGGCCAGGCATTCAAAGGAGATATTACTTTCCTCGGTTTGAGCAGGTTCCAAAAAAACGGCTTTATTGACCCTCATCCAATTAGCACCTGGAAAAATTAAAGATAATACATGTAATCTAAAATGGTAATGCTGGGAAAACACTTCATGTAGCATTTAATCTTTTATTTTCTACGGCTCAAGATCATTTTTTAGTAGACACGAAAATGTTACAGTGGGCTGACCCGCTAAGTAGTAAGTACCGTTACCACTTAAATACTTAGCAAGTTTTTCCTGCATCCTCTAAATATCTAAAACATAAGCAAAATAAAATCTTCTATCTGAACGAATCCCAGGATAGAATATATTTAGATAATATTTTTATTATTTGGCCCAATTTTAATCGAATCAAGTTTGCTATTTACTCTCGGTGTCACTAGATAATCTTGAATCTCAGGCTTTCCGCGACGGAAATAAAGCACTGGACTTCTCATGCCACTTCGTGACAATCTGAGATTTTTACCCGGAAATGGCGTCCACAGAGAGAAAGTCCGCAGGGAGCTTTATGATCGCGAGTTCCAACTCGGAAATTGGCGGGAAATGGGAAAGCGCGCGAGTTCTTTGCGCGAGAAGAGTCGGTCGACCAAGAATGACTTCCGCACTGTGTAAGTGGGAAGGTCGTGCGGTTTGAAGCGAGAGAAAAAACGATTGAAAAGTCCAACTGGGTATTTGCGATTTTCCCATACTCTAATGCCTCGGGCACGCGAAAACATTAAAGGTAAAACGGCGAGCTTTTGTATGTGAATTTTTTCTAATCAAACATAACATATGAGGTTGACATCCTAAAATAAAATGATTGTATTTTTTATTACTCATAAAACATTACAGATTAAAACATTATTAAAGATATTTCTGAGGAAGGAATGGGTTATCTCTAAACGAAATTGAATATGGTAAAATGAATTTAAGTAATAACTTTAAGAAGTAGGAAGGTGAATCTCTGTAACTTCTCATAAAAATAAATTCGAAGTTCAATTGTTGTACAAAAAGATTGTTTTTTACTAGTTGATAATAATCAAACAGCATAAACTAAATTTAAAGAAACTTATTTATAGAAGAATGATTTTTCTATAGATTTTTACATTTTAGTAATAAACAATAATATAAAAAACGTAATTTGGAAAATGACTCATTTGTTTTTTTTTTAAACTGAAATTTGTCCTCTCTTCAGCAATATTAATAATTAATATTAAAAAAAAATTTCATATTTTTTTCTACAAAACTATATACTTTAGAGAAAATTCTCTAAGAACAACTATGTCTTAAAATGAGTCGATGAATACCTTCATTTTTTTTCAGAATGTATTGTTAAAATTTTTGTTTCTTTAAAACATCGAACTTTTAAACAAATCAGATAAAAAATCTAAAAAAAGTATTCTTTAACCAAATCTGTCTAATTTTTGTTGTACGAAAATTTTCTCAGTAGTCTAAGTCTGTAGGTTTTAAGAATAATAATTAACTTTAAATTATTAAACTTTTACAGAGTTCAAGACCATTAATTTATTTTCTTAAAAGCTATATATTTTGGAGAAAATTATCTTACAACAAAAATGTCTTAGAATTGATGAAAGGATACTCTCAATTTTTCGATATATTTTTTAAGCAATTGTTTTCAAAATCTCGATTTTTCATGTTTTCGATAAATAAAAAATTTAACATTCCAATTTGAAGGTATTTTTTGACTCATTCTAAAACGTAGTTGTTCTTAGAAACTTTCTCTAAAGTCTATAATTTTCAAGAAAAAAATGGTTGAATTTTAAAAAGAAATCTGTCAATGTGGTGACCATTTTGGATCTAACATAGTATATTTCAAATACATATCCGTGTACCTTTTAAGTCCTATCGAGTGCACGCTTCTATTACATTTTAGTTCATTCAAAACAAGATAAAAAAAGGATAAAAACACTTGAAAAATAACGTTTTTTTACTATACTATATATGTATGTCAAAATCATGTATAAATTTCGAATCTTTTAAAATTTCCTCAACATCGGTTGAAAGAGCGACCCCGAAAATGTTAGAATCTGGTACGTTTGAATTTTTGTAAATGCATTTCATATTGGAAACGAGCAATGAAATTGGTGTAAATTTTCTGGGCATTCGGATACTGATGGGTTAAACGCCGCTGAGGACAAGCATAAAATAATAACATTTAGAAAAATCATAAGGAAAAACTCGCACAAAAATGTTATGATACGCATGTAGGATGGATATCCTTTAAAGGAAACCGTATAAAAAAATATACTACATAAGTTATTAATTTTCGAAAAATTTAAGAAGGTATTTTTGGAAAAAACTTATTGAAATGTTGCAATAACAACATAATAAATACAATAAAAATAGAACTTGTAAAGAGTAATGTGTCTAAATTAAATGAATAAAAACCAAAACCTAAATATGTTTTATTCTGCCATAAAAAATAATTATAATGAATGGCAAAATCTACTTAACTATGTCTAAAGTAGAGGTGAGGGGTTATGTTAGGTGTCATAAAATGTCTCTTTTGAAATCATTGAATCCGTGTATTTTTATGTTTTTTTATTCCACGTGTATTTCTCGAGATATTCGACCGTTTCCATACTTTTTGAATACCCTGCATATATATATTTCATAAAAACTAAAATGGTTAGATAGCAATTTAAAAATGTAATATTAACAATGCTTTTAAACTTCTTTCTAATTTTCTAGTTCTAATGTCTTTCTGCAATAATTTTATTTAGATAAAATATTTTTATTATAAAAAATGGTATTCTTCATTTATTTCTATAAGAACTCTTTTTTACCAGTAATATAGGTAATGTTGAATATCTTTTCTAGCAATATAAAAATAAATTCCATTTACAAATATTTTCTTCTAGAATAATGATAATTTTTATATTATTCGATCGTAATTGTTCCATGGTTTTGTGAAATGAAATGAGGAAACACTGAAAAATATTACTCCAAATCATCAATCCTAATATATTTTATATATTAATATGTTAAAAGTTAATCACACCTTCGTGCATGCAACAGATTCGAATTCTTTGTAATTGTCAATAGTGATAATTTAATTTTTGTACATTGTTTTACAAATAAAAATAGTAAAAATAGTGCGAAATCTATGCTCTTTAACGCCTTTAACGAAGTGCGCGATGTTCATAAATCTTAAGTGAAAGCAGTCGAGCTTGGTAAGACATTGCGTACTCTGATTCTAGGGTGTATACTATTTATTCTTTTTCTGGACATCTTTAATGTTTTTATTCTCTTTAATCCTATTTACTTTATGAATATTAAACTTCAAGACGTCCTTCAGAGTTGGGTGCTTTCATTTTTCATTCAACTGCAGATAATTGAGAAAATAATAAAAACTTGAAATCAGAACATCAAGTAGTCAGAATTAAATTGAAATTCAATCACGTCATCGTTTGATTATTTCTTAAAAATGTTGTAGCTTTAGCTACACTACAACATGATGCCAAGTGAAAGATATATAATTTTCATTTTAAAAACATTTGTATTTATTTGGGATGTTCGTTTTAAAAAGCTCGTTTGCAAACTTTTTAATATTAAACTTGTTTGTTTATAAGTATTTTATGTATCACCATTCAAAGCAGAGATTCCTTTTTCATTTCTTTTCATCTCTTTTTTAACTATTCTGATTTTCTTTTCATTCGAATGTTTGAACCCTCCTCTTTTTGATGATCATTTTTAACAATGATAACTTTTTGTTAAGAGAAATAATTTTGGTATCAAAATAGTAAGAAATCAATAAGCATTAACGCTTTTGACGAATACGATGTTCAAAACTCGTAACCCTTTAAAGTGTACAGTATTAATTGCAAAGAATATAGCTGATATTTATTATTTAGGAGTTTACTGGTCGCCGATTACACTGGTCAACATAAAAATGTTACAGAAATAAAAATAGCTAATCTTTGTTAATTTCGGGTCGCTGAATCCAATCCGATAGTGAACATTTAGTATTAGCTCTTGTTTCCATGTAATATCGACATAAAGTTGCAAAATAATGTTCTCCATTGTTCGAGAAAATATATCTATTTCACGAAAAGAAAATTGTTATACGACCTGGCAAAAAATTATTTTCTTAAATGGGCATTTGTTTTTGTGCGCAGAATGCTGTCTCACCTAAACTACATGTTACTACTGCAGATTTACCTTCTGTTAGTTTATTCGAAATGAGCGGCACTGAAAACTTCGCACTGTGTATTAAGTAAATGTATTTTAACATACCGACTCATTTTAGTTGCATTTTAAAAATTAAAATTCAATGTTCATTGTCGAAGGTCATAATTTTTTTAAGATTTCTAAAATAAATGCATTTTGTCCCTATGTGTTGGTGATTTTTATAGCTGTTGTCCTATAAATCTTAATTTTAACATCGGAATCATATGCATCATTAAGAACTTTTATAAAACATTTATATTACATAAAAATGCATCTTTGTACGTGTAATACTCAATTTCGGACAGTCATCGGCACCGGCTCGACAGAATGTTGGTCGGCAGCGCGGCGTTTATGAGTAGTAACAGGTAGTTTATGTGAGACAACATTTTGCGCATGTAAACCAACGCAGATTTAAGAAAATAATTTGTTACTAGGTCATATAACAATTTTCTTGTCATGAAATAGAAGTTATAAGCTTCATTTTAAGCTAGCATTGAAGCCTTTATCGTGTTTCTAGTGAAAGATATACTTCCTCGAATAATAGAAAAAATTACGTTTTTTGCAACCATACCCCCCACATGGAAACTAGAGCTAATAAAAAATTTTTGCTGTCGGATTCAGATTTAGCCCCCCAAAATTAACAAAGATTCGCTACTGTAACATTAAATTGCCTCAAATTTGTTGACCAGTGTTACCAATCTCATCTTAGGCTTTCAAAATTAAAAATAGTGGGTACAACATGGCGGGCAAAATTCAACAACTTGCTTGGTTTAGATGAAATTTGTAAATAAAGAGTTTTTGGGGTTGCTTGATAATAGTAGGCCTTAGAGTTTAAAAATAGATAGAACCAGAAATTCGCCACCTGCTTATTAGTTATGGCCGTAGCGAATACATTCACGTATTGAATTTTGTAAGTTTGTTTTCTTGCGTTGTTTTCTTTTAAAACTGAAATCCCCCGAGCACCAAATTTCAAACGAATTATATCAATATTTATATACTCTGTCGGCCATATTCGATTAGCCATCTTGAATGTCAGAATTCTGACATTGGATTAATTTTTAGCCAGCCAAAAAAACATAACGTTATGATGCATTATACCACCAGTCCCCGTAATTTTTTTACAATTGCATTTATTCTGTAAAACCAGTATTTTGAATTTTGTGTTTGTTTATAGCACCCTCCGTGTTCGAGGAATTATTCTAATGTCTCTTGGAACTTCAACATTGACATCTTAGGAATCCTGTTATATAAACATGAAACCTCAGAAATTCAATGTAAATTTCAAATAACCAATTGAGAAAAAGTTGTCTCGTATATAATGTACGCCGCAAAGGGTTAAGTGAAAATAGTCGGGTTTGGTAAGACATTACATATTCTGACGCTGTGGTGTATAATACTTATTCCTCTACTTATTGTTAGTCTAAGCATCTGTAGTGTTTTCATTCTTGTTAATCCTATTTACCTTAGAAATATTAGACTCGACGGAGATCTTAAGAGTCAAGAGCTTTCATTTTCAGTCAACTACAGATCATTGAGAAGATAATAAAATCTTGAAATCAGAACGTCAAGTAGTCAGAATTAAATTAAAATTCAATCACGTCATCGATTGAATATATCCTAAAAATATTGATATAGCTATACTACTAAGATATGAGAAAGTAGAAAATGCAAATTATCGCCTAATGCTCGTGTTAACACTTTCGCCAGTATGCGCGACTCGTCCGTGAAAATAAAATCGAAATACATGCTCCAAAGTGATAATCGCAGTAACTTTCTCGAACGGTTCACTTCGTAATTACGTAACGCAATTAGGAACTTATATTAGCATACGTTCGTTCTACGTGCCCTCGGGATGCGCACATCTGAAGCTTGCCGCAGCATACCGTATTACACACGTGCATAACCCATTTCACCTTGATGCATTTCGATATGGCACGTCGTAATTATTCCGACAACGACATAATCGTTAACAAAGGCTTGCGCTATGCGACCGTCTGCATTCGTGCCTAATCTAAATGCTGGGAGATGTGGAAGATTGTGTATCGGATATCCGAGTTCCCAGCCAGTCATATTAGCAGAAATCAGGGAATCGAACGAGGCGAATAATCGCTTTATCGCAAACCACGCCGTTTGCTGGTTGAATCAGCGCGACGAATGCAATTGTTGCACCGATGAGTTAATGCATTATCTCCGAATTCGATATAACTTCGAAACAAGAGTTGTAGGGCGCTTCTATATGCAATTTCTGAGGGCGCTTTCCGATATATATCGTGAAAATGTTCGAAAATTACGTGCAAACACAACTCTGTACTGAATTTATCTTAGATTATGCAGGACATTGTTAAATCGGATTTTCCTACACGAGTAATAAATCTATAAGTGTACAAAATTAATTTTATGGGCAAAATAGCTAAAAAATATCATTAGACACTATAAAAACGACAGATACATAAAGAGATTAAAATACATTGAAGTATTCGTTACTTCCAATGTAGGATATAATACACAGAGAGAAAGGAAATGGTTAACGGAACCTTGTTGTAATAGTAAAACGCGTAAATCCAAAAAGTTGTTGCATTAACTACATCCATGGTAAACGGTACAATAAAATTGTTCCATTTACGATTTTCCGATTTTAAATTGTTCCTACATAACCTCAAATATCAACTCTAACCTTACATGTATGTTTGTTGCGCTATTATCGACTATTTCATAAATTTAGGTTCGAAAATGATAATCGTGGCGACATCTCTGTTCGAGCGCTCATGCGATTATAAGTGTCTATACCGACCCTCTGCGAAGCGCTATCACCATTTAAATCTGCCGGACTTTTCCAGGAATTAAGTTTGAAATTTGGCCATGCGTGGCGTAATTTTGGGTTTTTTATATCTTCCTGTGACGATCCGACAAGATTTCCGTTTTCTCTTCAGACTCACTATGAGCATGCTTGTTGCTACACGCTTTTCACGCGCGACAACGATTTATATCGTATTTTTCAATAATTTCTGTGAAAAGGTGCATTCAGTATCATCAGCATACTTTCGTTTCGCCGTAACTTCGCGTCAGATTTTCGCCTTGTCGCGAGTTTTTCGTACATGCGAAGTGAAATTCAGCGTTTTTCCGCCACTACCCACGTGGTCAGTTATTTAGTTAATGCGATTGAACTCAAGTCTGAGTCGAAACGTTTTGCGACTCATAATAGTGTGTAACGCTAGTGAGAAACTACCAGTGGAATTAAAGACAGTTAAAACTCAGATTGTTCGAAACCGACTTCATGTTTTTTCACTTCACCTGATCCTGCATTCTCATCACGGTTACCATCTGACATCGTGAAGGATATCTCCGTGATACAACATTTGGCGATCCTGCCAGGATTTTGGTGTAAGTAAAAGTGAAGTGGACAATCAAAGACAATTTTGAACATTTAATTTAATTATTAAAGACAGTTTAAAAATTAGACATTAAAATCTGACTCATTTGGACAGCAGTGATTTCGGGAGTGCCGTCGTCCGTAAATTTGAATTTAAATTCAAATCGTATCTCGCATTTTTATCACGCTGAGTCGCATAGCATTAGCACCATTACACGCTTCGGACGTTTCCGTAGTTCGTCGGTTGTAGTCCGAATACGAAATTCGGAACAAACAAGTACTAGTACGCCTCTCCGCCTGAGTATCATTAATACTCAGTTACGCCTATATTACGCGCGATTGGATCGGGACGAGATCGCTCCCCTCGCGCTCCTACTAACTACACGATCATTCTGAGAAGTCTCGACGATACCCATGCGACGACAGCACCTAGCCCGAGTAAGGCGCATGCAATTATTTTCGTTCGACAGCTGATCACGAAATTAAAATGACAAAAGGACGACATTCCGGATCTCTCGATGAGTATCGTGAAATGATACAATTAATTGCCTTGCAAACGAAGGCGGTTACGTCGATAACTCGAGCTGCCGAGTTACTACAAACTGAACTGTCAATGGATCAGGCGCGCACCAGACGTGCATACATCGAGAAGATTTGGGACCAGATGCTAGCACGTGACGTGACCATTTCTGCATATGAGTCGCTTCCTTCATGTGCGCAGAATGAATACTTTACAGACAAATTCATGGAAACACATGAGGAAATCTATTTAGACACCGCAGCTGGTTTGTCAGCCATTATTACTGCTGCATCTTCTTCGCCATCTACATCGATTCCCGCTACCGTTCCAGTCGCTGCAGTCCACGAGTGTCATCGGAAAGCACAAGTACCGACCTTAAAATTGCCGCAATTTTCCGGAGAATTTTCAAACTGGATCGAGTTCCGTGACCATTTTCAGGCACTAATTATTAACGAAAAGTCTTACGATGCATTACAGCGTCTCTATTACTTGAAATCGTGCCTTCAGGGTGACGCTGCTGCGTTATTAAAAAACGTTGCAGTGACTGCTGATAATTTTGAATTAGCCTGGAAAATGCTCACGGATCGATATGAAAACAAACGTCGGTTATTATTCACGCATTTGACTAAATTATTTTCAATGAAAGCGATTTCGTGTGAAGGTTCCGCGTCAGATTTGCGAAAATTATTGGACTCAGCGCAAGAGTCAACCGATGCACTCGCAAAACTCGGTCGGCCGGTAAACGACGATGTTATCGTTTTTCTCATTTCGCAGCGTCTTGACCGTGCAACTCGCGAAGCTTGGGAGTTTTCGCTTGATGGTGACGAGTTCGCGTCATATGACGAATTATCTAATTTACTAAAATTAAAAGCTGAGGCATCGATGCCTAGTGCCAAAATCACTCGCCAACCCACGTCGAAACCTCGAACTAAAATTCCAGCTTCCACGCCTGCGTCAAATCATTTTGCTCAGTCTAAGTATAATTATAAATGTATTATATGCACATTCTATTTATGCGTGTCCACAATTTAAAGGTAAAACTGTATCCCAACGGTGGGATTTAGTCAAACAGCACTTGCTGTGCTATAATTGTTTATCCACTCATAAATCGAATGAGTGCAAAAGCGCGCGATCATGTGCGATCTGTAAACAGCGACCTCACACTCTTTTGCATAATGAGTCGAGTCATGCGATCAACGCTCCTGCAGCCGCTAATACGTTGAATTTAAATTCCGATGTAGCTGATGCAAATTTAGCTCAGTCTCATTTTAGTGCATCTCACGTCCCTTCCCACATCGTATTAGCTACTGCCTGGGTCTTGGTCACCGCTGCCTCTAAACGCGTGGTTAAACTCCGAGCTCTACTTGACCAAGTTTCGACACATTCCTTCATATCTCAACGCGCTGTGAACGAATTGCGCTCAAAAACGTACGCTACGTCGATGAACATAACCGGAATCGGTCAGCATCGCTCTGCTGCTATTGATCGCGTTTTGCCCATAACGATTAGCTCAGTAAAGGACAGACAAACCGCATTAACGACTGAAGCGCTCGTCATAGACACTTTGACAACATACGTGCCAAATTTCAAACATCCGGTATCTCATTGGCCTCATTTATTCGGTCTTGAGTTGGCGGGTGGGGAACCTGAGGCGGACACTACGATACATGTGATTATCGGTGCGGATATCTACGCCTACGCAATGCGCGACGGAATCATTCGTGGTCGACGCGACGAGCCGGTCGCGTTAAATACCATATTTGGGTGGGTGCTTTCGGGTACTACTAACACTGAGAGCATTTCAGTTGACGCGCCCACTGTGCACGCACACCACCTTCACGCTTATGACCATGATCTTAATTCGTCCTTGACAAAGTTTTGGGAGATTGAAGACGTAAGCTCTGATCGCATACTTTCTGAGGACGAATTGAAGTGTGAAAGTCACTTCCAAAGGACCCACTCACGCACTTCTGATGGTCGATATGTGGTACGACTACCTCTTCGTTGTGCCCCATCGCCCTCGCTCGGCGATACATATCACCGCGCATTAAAATGTTTGCAATCTATTGAACGACGGTTGACCCTGCGCCCAGATGAACGACTCGCTTATAATACTTTCATGGATGACTATGAAACGCTCGGACACATGCGAATCGCGCCCACTTGTCCCGACGACGTGTTCGTGAATTACATTCCTCATCATCCGGTGGTGAAAACAACGAGCACCACTACAAATACTCGAGTTGTGTTCAACGCATCAGCGTTATCGTCTTCAGGTACCTCGTTTAACGACCTGCAATTTATTGGGCCAAAGTTACAGGCCGATTTACCACTTCTCCATCTGCAATGGAGAACTTACCGATACGTCTACACGGCCGACATCGAGAAGATGTACCGGCAAATTCGTGTAGACGCCCGCGACATAGATTTACAACGAATCCTATGGCGCAAAAGCCCTTCGGATCCTATTTCTAAGTTTCAACTGCTCACTGTTTCATATGGCACAACCAGTGCTCCGTTCTTAGCCTTGCGTGTTCTTAAACATCTGGCTCAAGACGAGGGTGACGCTTTTCCTTTAGGAAAACAGGTCGTCCTCTCTCATCTATTCGTAGATGATGCTCTCTTTGGCGCAGATACAATCGCTGAAGCTATCGCTATCCGTGACCAAACAATAGCATTATTAAATAAAGGCCATTTTCATCTCCGCAAATGGTCCAGTAATTCAGCAGAATTGATTGCCGACATCGATCCATCAAATCATGGTCTGTCGTGCGATAAAACGCTTTCAGATGATGACAGCGTAAAAATTCTCGGCATCACATGGAGACCGTCTGTGGATGCCTATTGTTTTACACTGAACTTATCGTCCCCACCGATCGTTACTAAACGAACGATTTTATCACAGATTGCGCGTATTTATGACCCTCTTGGATGGCTTGCCCCTGTGGTCATTATTGCCAAGCATCTCATGCAACTCTTATGGTCGTACAAGATAGGCTGGGATACCTCTCCTCCCTCGAATCTCCTCTCGATATGGGACTCATTTTATACTGGATTGCCATCGCTCACCAATATTGTCATTCCTCGCTGGCTTCATACATCGCCACCGAGTCACATTGAGCTCCATGGATTTTCTGATGCATCCATGAAAGCCTATGCCGCTGTCGTGTACGTCCGTACAGAGTCCGACTCCGGTGACGTATCAATCCAGTTGCTCAGCGCAAAAACGAAAGTTGCCCCACTTAAGCAACAAACCATCCCGCGATTGGAACTATGCGGTGCCGTTCTCCTGGCCCGTTTAATCCATCAAATCGGTACATTGCCAATGTTCGCTCAATGTCCTGTTCTATGCTGGACCGATGCCACCATCGTGCTCGCGTGGCTAAAAGGTCAATCCATTGAGTGGCAAACTTTCATCGCAAATCGGGTAGCCGAGGTGCATACGGTGTTGCCTGGGATCCCGTGGCGACATGTTCCTGGGGTTGACAACCCTGCCGACCTAGCGTCCCGTGGGATGTCGGCCTCGGAGCTTGAAGCTTCGGATCTCTGGTGGCACGGCCCACCCTGGTTAGCGTTAGATTCATCCGAATGGCCCTCCTTGGATCCGTCCTTGCCTGCCGATGCGCCGATGGAGCGTCGCGCTCATTTGCATCACGCAGCCAGTCAGACTGCTAAACTGTCACACGATCTCGAAATATTTAAGCGGTTTTCGAGTTGGCTGCGTATGTGTCGAGTTTTAGCCATTTGCTTACGCCTCTCCGCTAAATGGAGAGTCAAGATATCAGGAAAATCTCGGGCTGCAGAACTCAGTTTTGTCGCTAATCGAGTACTTTCGCTCATTCAGATTTCCGCTTTTGCACAGGAAATTACGCTACTTTCTGCCAATCGGATCGCATCTAACAGAGAGCGTCACTTACAGCCAAATCAAACGCTTCCATCGGGAAGCCCGCTCCGACGCTTGAACCCTTTTCTAGACGCTCATGATTTATTACGAGTAGGTGGACGTCTGTCATTATCCACGTTGCCTTACGCTGAGAAATTTCCTGTTCTGCTCCCTCACGGACATGTGTCCCGACTTCTCACTCTACAGGCCCATTACCGATGTCTACATGGAGGCATTGCGTTAACGCTTAGCACTTTACGCGGCTATGCTTGGGTGCTCCAAGCTTGTAAATTAGTCAAGTCTGTGATTACTAATTGTGTCATTTGTGCTCGGCATCGTGCGACTATAACCACTCAGATGATGGGATCATTGCCACCGGCTCGAATTAATCGCCCTGCTCGCGCATTTACAGAATGCGGAGTCGATTACGCGGGTCCGTATCGTCTAAGACTCGCCAAAGGACGCGGGTCAAAATCGCATGCAGCTTATGTAGCCGTTTTTGTATGTATGGCTTCCCGTGCCGTGCACTTAGAAGTCGTTAGCGACTACTCGACCGACGCCTTTCTGGCATCGTTTCAACGATTTACATCGCGCCGTGGTCTTCCACGCGTCGTTTTCAGTGACTGTGGGACCAATTTTATCGGCGCTGATAAGGAACTGCGCCAGGTGTATCACGCTGCTATAAAGTCGGAGAAATTGCTCGCCCGCGTTGCCGATGCTGGTGTAGAATGGCACTTTATCCCTCCTGCTGCCCCTCATTTTGGGGGTCTGTGGGAAGCCGGGGTCAAGTCCATGAAACGACACCTCAAACGTGTGTTGGCTCCTCGTACACCAACTTTTGAGGAGTTAGCTACACTCCTATGCAGAATCGAGGCGTGTATGAACTCGCGACCGCTCACTCCTCTGCGCGATGACATCGAGAGTTTGGAAACCCTAACGCCAGCGCACTTCCTTATCGGCGGCCCTCTGCTTTTCGCCCCAGCTCCATTAACGAAGGAGCTTTCAATCAGTCGGTCATCGCGATGGAGATTGTATCGCGAGCTGCTGGACCAATTCTGGAGGTGTTGGTCAAGAGATTACGTCACTTCGTGCCAACACCGCTCGAAGTGGCTCAGTCCAGCTACGTCGCTAACCACCGGTCAAATTGTGCTACTGAGAGATGACAGGCTGCCCCCAGCCAACTGGGCCTTAGCTCGGATCACCGCTTGTCACCCCGGTCATGATGGATTAGTCCGTGTTGTAACGGTCCGTACAGCCACATTGACTTATAAAAGACCCATCGCTAAATTGGCACTACTGCCAATCGCGATAGAGGGTGATCCGGTGCCATGCTCAAGCCGTTAGTTTAAGTTAGAATAAGTCATTCACTTTGTATATCTGGTAGATTAGTATTAAGTTTATTGCGGTACTGATACCGCAAGGCGGGCGGTATGTTGCGCTATTATCGACTATTTCATAAATTTAGGTTCGAAAATGATAATCGTGGCGACATCTCTGTTCGATCGCTCATGCGATTATAAGTGTCTATACCGACCCTCTGCGAAACGCTATCACCATTTAAATCTGCCGGACTTTTCCAGGAATTAAGTTTGAAATTTGGCCATGCGTGGCGTAATTTTGGGTTTTTTATATCTTCCTGTGACGATCCGACAAGATTTCCGTTTTCTCTTCAGACTCACTATGAGCATGCTTGTTGCTACACGCTTTTCACGCGCGACAACGATTTATATCGTATTTTTCAATAATTTGTGTGAAATTCTTAGGTGCATTCAGTATCATCAGCATACTTTCGTTTCGCCGTAACTTCGCGTCAGATTTTCGCCTTGTCGCGAGTTTTTCGTACATGCGAAGTGAAATTCAGCGTTTTTCCGCCACTACCCACGTGGTCAGTTATTTAGTTAATGCGATTGAACTCAAGTCTGAGACGAAATGTTTTGCGACTCATAATAGTGTGTAACGCTAGTGAGAAACTACCAGTGGAATTAAAGACAGTTAAAACTCAGATTGTTCGAAACCGACTTCATGTTTTTTCACTTCACCTGATCCTGCATTCTCATCACGGTTACCATCTGACATTGTGAAGGATATCTCCGTGATACAACAATGTTAATTCTACTACTTAAGAGGTTAAAATCGATTCTACTATTTTTTTGTGGTCCCATTAACATTTTTTTCTCTCTATGTAGTATTACTTTTGTTTAGTATATATTATATTAAGGATGACAAAGAAGAATGCGTAGGGTAGAGTAACTAATTCGGACCTACATTACTTTTTCAGTTATTACGAATGCAAACACGGAAAAAAAACAGTTTGTAAGGCCACCAAAAAAAGTGGTCATGCCAACTAAAAAAAGTAGCAAATATTGCGCCGGCTACTTTGTTTGGTTGACGTTACTATTTCAGGTTAGTTACCACTGTCACTACGTTTTCTTGTAAGGCTAAACTACTTTTCTTAGCAAGAACGTCTACTTTTTTTACTTGGAGTTACTAACTTTTATTCTTACTAATTTGAAATATTATTTTACTGTATTTTTGCAGTTAGCATCATATTTTATATATAATGTTAACGCGTGGCGTTGATATTTCGACCTCCTTCGACCTACTACTGCTACTTTACGCTGACGATCTGACGTTATTTGCGTACTCACCGGCCGATCTACACAGAAAACTAATTATACTCGATGAGTACTGCTCATTAAACGCTCTTACGGTCAACACAGAAAAAACCAAAATCATGTGCTTTAGAAGAGGCGGACCCCTCGACTCTTATTCTAAGGTTTTTCAGTACAAAAGCATACCGGTTGAAGTTGTTAATCGTTATCGCTATTTAGGGGTGATGTTCTCCACATCCGGTTTAGGTCTCATGCCGTGTGAAGACGCTATCGTCAGAACTAGCTCCGCCATAGCTTCGCTTGTACCTCTGATAACTTCCGCTAAATCTGATGCGTGCGAAGCACTTTTAAAATTGTATAATGCATTAATTGTATCCGTCCTTCTGTACGCCGCGCCGATATGGGCATTAAGATATTTGAGTAATCTAGAGTCTATCCAAATCGCATTCTTCAAAAGAATTTTTAATCTGCCAAGATGTGCATCAACATATATGATTCGATTAGAACTTGGAATTTTTCCTATCGCAGTAGAGATTTTAAACAGAGCCCTAAAATGGGTGATTCGTGTTTTAAGAATGCCCGACTCTCGATTACCCAAAATTCTATTATTAAGGCTTAATGATCTGGCTCGTATCCATTCTGAGGTAGACTCTGCGAACTGGGTACTACAGTTAAATTCTATTTTGGACAGTCTAGGGGCAAGTGAACTTTGGGAAAACTTAAACGCAGACCTATGGGAAAATTTAAGACCTTCTTTAGTTAATAAATTTGCGGAATTGGTAGAAAGAAAGATCTTAACGCCTACTTCTCGTCAGACTCTCCACAACTACCAATATTCCGTCGTTACTCTGACTCGTTACTAAATCTGTACCCAAAACGCTCGTCCCTGGACTGACTAAAAGTCAAAATACAAATCCGTTTAGCCACAGTGTATTCTCGTTCGATATTAATCGGTGGCTTCAGATATACATATGATCCAACTGCTGCTTGCTCTTTATGTAATTTAAATTCTTTAGACGACCTAAAGCATATTCTTTTGAATTGTCCTATAACCGAATCTGTGCGCAAACATTTTTTTCCGGAAACTTTCCTAGGGCCGATTACCTTTGAGCGTAAGTTCATAAGCTTAATATGTGAAAATGATGTACATTCGGCAAATCAACTATATGCCTATGTGAAAGCGTGTTTTATACGTCGAAATTTTATGCTTGGTATCTAACTTTCGGTCCGTCTTAATATATCTACTTACGTTTCCAATTCTTCTTATTCCGTTTCGACTGTTTGTATTATTGCGTTAACTATTTTTCTTCGAGAATATTATTATTTTTGTAATCTTGTAATTATGTATCCGATTTTCGGAACTCATTCTCTATGGGTAAAATCCCTATGCTTGAGAAATAAACTCTATCTATCTATCTATCTATCTATATAATGTTAAAGTGGACCTAATATTTATCAAGATTTATGCTATGTTATACTATAGATAATTAATGATTGAAAAATAAATACTAAAAGTCGCACATAACCATTAAATACGAAGTAGGCATCCGACATCTTCGTTTAATTTTTATCTTAAAACTGCATTTATTGTGTTTTAACATATGTTGATAATCCTCATTGTTAGCATAACTAACCATTTTGTTTCCGTGAAATTGCAAAATTCACATTATTACTTTTTAAATAACAAACAAGCTAATCATTTGTAAGAGTTACTGGTGTAATACAAAAAAATGGCTAATTTGAATGTAATATATAAAATAAAAATGTTTAATTACTTCGGTAAACATTTTATAAAATTCATAATCAATATCTTAACTCTGAAAAATGCGTGGTCAATAAATTGCACACAATATTTGAATCTGATTGAACTAGCAGGTTACAAAAAGGAAATACTTTTCCAATCACGGCAATGCATTTCATTTATTAAAAACACCTGGAGAATAATCGTGCGCACAGACGTCAAAAAGGAGAATGATATAATTCATTTAATATTCTTAATGGTCGATCCTTTGTAATATGTATAATAATAAAAAGTTAATAATAAAAAATAATTCCCTCTGATGAATGGAGATTTGGAAAACGGCTTCCAAAATTTGTGGTGTCTGACCAATTTGTCCTTTTCTACTTGCAATGTATAACGTATTTATGACCAAAACGATTTTTAGCTTCCTTTACACGAGGGATTTTTAATTTTTTTACATTGTATGCTTTACCAATTAAGTAATAGGTTGTTTTTCTTAGAAAATTCCATAACTACTGCCAGACAAATATTTTCCTACACCTGCGGATATTTTTTAGTGTAGGTTTAGGACATTAACACATATTCGGGGGTTTCTAAACTACCATGATTCTTGATTTGATAACTAATTCGATAATTTTGAAAGAAAAGTTCTGTAATTTTTGTTTAGGATTTAGTAAAAACAAAAGAGTTTTAAATATTTTTTGATTGCACAGAAATGGCTTAAAATATTGATAAGCTTCCAGTCAATTGATTCTTGTTTACAATTTTGGGGCATAGCAATGAACGAAAATTTAAAACAATTTTTAATCTTTAGTTGTATGAAAGCTTGTCTAAATGTATCTATAATTAACCATGAAGCAATGTAATGAAAAAATTACTTAGATATACAACTGCAGTTGCCTTAAAATACTGTTACAATGAAGTCAAATGTTTGCATACAATTATCTTTATTATTCCTGAAAACTTATATTCCGGGCAAGAAGGAAGTTCCGGAATAGCCGAGAAGCACGAAAAGACATTTTCCTAGAGAAAACTTAAATTCTCAGAAGTGGTTAGTAAGTAAAATACTTATTACGTTATTATATCGATTCAACTTGCGGACCGTGAAAGCTCTCGCCAAGGTTAAATTTAAAATCAGTTGTTGTTTAAGAGCTTATTTTTGTTTCGGAATAAACGTTACTCTTTGCAGTTCATATTTCGCAGTGGCTAAAAACTATACGGCAAAGTTTTTACTACAATTAAGTGTTATAAGTCGTGGTACAGGAAATATTGTTAATCGAATTTCAAGAACATCCTCGTCTTGGAAAATATATTCGATCATATTTTACCGTTGTTAAATGGTTGAAATAAAATAACGCCGAGGAATTACAACGAAAAATAATTTTAAAAAGTAATCCTTTTAAGAACAAAAATTATTTAGTTTGTCAATTCTCCCTTTATTATTTTACTGTAATGTTTATTATGTTTTTTAAGAAAATTAATGTCATTATAAATATTTTATCAAGAGATATTTTTATGTTTTTAGCCATTTTTATTTTAATTATGCTTGAAAGTTGTAGATATTAGTAAGCAGTTTGATTTTCTTTTTCTTTTTATGACAACTAAGGGGATTAGAATAAACTCCATTTTATTTTAACTCCTCTTATTGTAATTATATTTTTAATTTCATTCTAATCCTTGTTCCTTCTCCCGTTTTACCATCTGACTTTTACCAAGAACTTTGGTCTCTACATTTATAATGAAAATAATGAAATGAAATTCGTATGTAAATTAAAATAAGATAAGATTTAATGTCAATAAAAGCAGTTCTGAAGTTGGTTCACAAGTGGCCGAAACATAGAGATAAAGTATAAAATTAAAAAGATGGAATTTATTTAACTGTATAACTGTTTCCCTTTTCAGCGAAGGTACATGTACCGAAAAATGTTAATGAATCTATAATAAAAGTTATGATACCACCTAAAATAGAAATAAAACACATTAAATTGCAAAGTTGCATACATACGAATGTGCTTATTATAATAAACATATCTTATTGAAAACCTAATATTTTTATTCACTATTTTGTTAAATACTAATTTTTAAATGCACTTTTAATGCAGATGTGAAGTACTTTCGGTAGTATAATTTTGGGAATTAAAAATTATTTATAGTATATACCACAATTCGATAATCAATTATCCAATTAGTAAAAGAAATCTGCATTTTACATTTTTATACTATACATATATATATATATATATATATATATATATATATATTCCAGCTCTCGGTTGAAATTGAGTTACAACGCCCACGAGAAATGCAGCAATAGCACCTGTTTGTCATAAATTTATAATCAGAAACTTTCGCAGACCATTACAGCTCGGTATTATTGTGCTTTATTCATCGAAATAATTAATTAACGAACGCTCATTAGTGTGAAAATGGTTCAATTTTTGCTTAAAGAGGAAAATCTGTTTTCTTCATTTTTTTTCAACTGAAATATTTGAGATTTCGAACACTGTACCAAAAACTACATAGATAAAGGAATACATGATTAAAAGAGAAGCCGTTTAAGGTGGAATTATTATATTCTGGGATTAGAAAAATTATTTCTGGATATTTAATGTCATATAGTCAGAATGTCTATCTTCGATAGAATAATAAAATTTTCTAAAGAATCTCATTAATATTACATACACATGGATGGACCAAGATCTTTTATGAAGGTCTTTTGTGGCGTCTGCGGATATAGAAAAATCCGATGTAAGGAGCATCGTGTATTGAATACGAATTTAATTATGCTTTTCGTTGTTGATTTTATTATTATACCGAAGAATATGATTGAAAATATAAATTTTGAAGCTATTGATAGTTATTTAATCAGTAACCATCTTTTCGAATGAATAATGTCAATATGTCGAAAAGAAACGCTGCTTTGATTAAAAATATATTTAATAGTATGTGAAAAAATCTTTTATCCGGAATCTCCATAATTATAAATATATAAAAATTGTCTTTGTAAAATACATAAATTTCTAATGCCTAATTATGTCAATATTAATAGAAATACATTAGTCTTATTAACGGTAACAATACATTACTTTTGTCGTATTTTATCGATCGAGTACAGAACCAAACAATTTTTTTTTATTTTCGAATCAGAAAATTAATCGATATTAAATTTGTTGTGTAAGTAATTTAAATTCCATAGTTATTTATTCTTAAAAATGAATATTCCATTCTATGAAATACAAAATGCTTCATCTTATTACTCAGTAAATAAAAAATGAACTAATTACATGTTATTTATTACGTAAAGTTTTTAAATTGACTCGCATTATGCTTAATAGCAAAAAGTAAAAATTGGAAAAGTTACCGTTCTAGAGAGAATATGTAAAAATTTGTGAAAAACTCATAAATTTGGAATTTCCGTTGGTTTCACTGGATATTATGAAATGCTGTATTATCGGGGACAATATTCAAGTAAAAAATCTATATTTCGAAAACTGGCCGGGATATTTCTTTCTTTTACATGGAAGCATTATACACATCAGGGCAAAAAGTTAAGTATAGGTATCAGTTTTACAATGGCAGATCGATCATCAAAATTGAATGATCTGATGAAAAGTTATGGAGAAAGATACAAAATTCGCTGCACAAGAAATGCCCCTCCCTTATTCCAATGTATATTGGAATAATTTTGAATGTATTATAAAAAATTTATTTTGTTTATGTTGCAGTAGCTTGTGGGTTTTCTTTAGAACTCCAATCCGGTATAACTTTGTTTAACACGATGAAATATTACAAGTAATTAACTTATAAAATGTAAATAGTTCGTAATAAATTCTCAATCGATAGAAATGGGTTAAAAATTGCGAAAACGCATTAATCCGAAATTCAACAAATCAACAAAAACATCGAAAGAAGTAATGTTCCGAAATTTAACAAAGCGAAAAATAAATTACACAGTGTCGGTACGCTGGTGATTGTACAGTTATTAATTTATCATTGGAATTACTTGTTTGCAAAAGGGAGACAAAGTATTGAGCTTCATTTTGTACAGTTTTGCTTGATACTTGACAACACTTTTGACAATACATATTCAAATTATACAGATTTACTTGTTTTAATAAGTGATTGTATTATATTAGTAGTAAAAAATGGATTTGACAATTGAAAAACAAAAGTACACCAATTAATATTTAAAAAATGTGTTCTTTTTTGCATATTAAGTGATTAATTTAAAATCTTTAAACTCGAATATTTGTATTTCGGAATTTTTACGGTTCATATTGTTTTCGATTCGAACATTTCACTTTCAGAAGATTGAACCTTCAGAATATCAGACTTTTTTTCATTATAGTATGTTGTCTCCTGGCCATTTGACGTATTTCACTTATTCGTCGTATACCTGTCCTTCAACTATTCTGTACATCAGTTCTCGTTCTGTATATAACATGCAACTTATTTCAAACTTAAAGATGCTTAGGATTTAATTCGATTATGGAAGGGAATTTAAAATTTTTATGGAATATTTTTATCTGTGCTAATTTATATGTGATATTTCAAAAGATCGAAAAACCTCGAAGATCGGGAATGTTTATCACAAGTTATTTATTTGTTATACATTGCACATAATGTAATACTACAGTGGTATACAAGAGAAATCAGTTAAACCAGTACTAAAATATTTTATTAATTATTTATTGCACTTTACATCTAATCGATAGCGACAAATAAATACAAAATTGGTATAGAACCCTGGTAAAAAATGAATCCAGTTTTTGGCCAGTTTCTGTCCAGTTTCATTATTTTCCGTGTTCAAGGTATAGGAAAACTGGACAATATAACAAAACACCAGACCGATTTCAACCAGCGTAGTTACAACAATTACAGCAATTTAATACGAAGGACTTGAAATTAATTAATTTTTGTAGATCTCAGGTCATTGTGAATCGGAATTAGCTTATTATTTTTCCTGAATATGAATTAAAAGTAGTTCCGAGTAAGCATTTTTCCTTGTGAGTTCCGAGTAGGGAATCAGAAATGACATAAACACTTCAGTAGTATGTTAAAATAAATATTTTGCATATTTTACGAGAAATAACTATATGTATACAGTGTAAGCAATATTGTTTATATGCGAAATGCAGTTTTGATTAATAAGGCTTTTACTACTGTGTCTATATCGCACTACTCAATTGCAGTGTACTTGCCTGCATGTTATATAAAACAATAAATGCTGAAATTGCAACAAATTCGGCCACGTTTTTAATTATTGGAATATTACTAATTGGATATAATAATGATATCAAAATCAAATGAAAAAATATGTAATAAAGAAACTTGATAGAAATGACTGCTGTAATTATAGTATAACAAATTTGAAGCAATTTCATTTTACTCGTATATCATTTTTACTTAATTCATACACATCGGTTTGTTATTAAAAAACATAATGTTGCAGATATTTTTCATAAAATAATGATGAATCTTTGCACTTATAACGTATGATTTTAAACTGCCGGGCCGCTGGCAAAATTCTCCAGGATGTCATAACTTTGGTTAGAAATAGAATTTTTCGACTAGAGAGTATCCAAAAAATGCTCCCAACGTCTTCAACCGCAGGGACAACCTTTAACATTTCTAACCTAACCAGCCTAACCTGTAACCACAGGGATTAAATTAAGTTGTTTTGTTACTGGATTGTGCTACTTGGCCCCTAGCTTTGTCGTGTGCAGCACAAAAATTAGAAATTTTACATTTTTGGATGGAGCAAATTAGGAGCATTTTTATGGATACTCTCTTTTTGAGAAATTTAATTTCTGACTAAAATTACGACATTTCACACAATAATTTCCCCTAGCGTGATTTCTTTACAGCAGCTAATGGCAAATTGTTACCTGCTATAGTGCGCATCAGTAGTAACAGATGGTTTCGGCAAGACAACATTCCGCTTATATAATATTTTCTGCTTCATTATGGCTTAATTGTTACAGGTCAAGCGAACAAAATATATACCCCTTAAAACATTTTTCTGGATTTTGGAACCAGCTGCTCATAAAGAATTTCCATCCCGGATTGAACACAATTTATTAATTCGAAAATTAATAAACATTATCTTATATCATCTATTCTTAGGTCCATGTATCATCTAAATAAAATTTTTGTTTAGAACAAGTATTTGCCATTAACCGGTTAACTGGTACTTTCCATCTGAAGGCACGCTCCATCTGAATAATTTTTTTTTTTTTTTTTTAAATTCTGAATCCTAACCTCAAAATGACAACCTTCTATATAGCATAAATTTCAACACTGAGGTTTTCAGGTTCAGTTTCACATAATTTGTGATAACGGACATAAAATAACATATATAGAACCCTTGAACCTCGATTTAAAGACCTAAATCGAGAATGACGACACAAGGTCTTTTTTCGAGATAATATTGACATTTTCAATTAGTTTTTCTGTTACTGAGATGCAAAAACTAAACATCAACTGAAGCGTATATATTCTTCTTCAAACTCGTACTCTTGATGAGGAGAGTAAAAACATAACAGGACAAGAAAACTTTCTTGAGTCGCTTCTCTAGACAAATAAAAATTTTAATCTCAACCCATCTTTTCAGGCAGTTGAAGTATTTACCTCTTCAGGTATATGAAAAGTGAAAACTAAGTGGGAAACGAAAACAGCAATATCGAAAACCCCTAGATCTTTCTTGAAAAAAAGAAATTTCACATTTAATCTTTATTTTTACACTATAGTTCTCCACTTCAACCCTCATTTTTCACCCCTTTAGAATGTTTTGAAATAGAAACTGAGCGTGGAAACGGAATTAGCTGTATCAAAACCTCTAGATCTAAGTTTCTATAAAAACAAAAAATTCCACCCATAATTCTTATTTTTTCACTTCTCTACTCTACTTCAACTTTTATTTTTCAACCCTTCAGGATGTTATAAAATATAAACTGAACTTGGAAATGGAATCAGCTGTATCCAAAACGTTTAGAGCAAAGTTTCTGAAAAAAATGAAAACTTCACCATCAAACCTTATTTTTTCACTTCTTTATTCCACTTCGACCCTTATTTTTCACCCCTTTAGAATGTTATAAAATACAAACTGAACTTGGAAATGGAATGAGCTATATCCAAAACCTTTAGAGCAAAGTTTCTGAAAAAAATGAAAACTTCACCATCAACCCTTATTTTTTCACTTCTTTATTCTACTTCAACCCGTATTTTTCACCCCTTTAGAATGTTATAAAATAGAAACTGAACTTGGAAATGGAATCAGCTGTATCAAAACCTCTAGATCTAAGTTTCTATAAAAACAAAGAATTCCACCCACAACTCTTATTTTTCCACTTCTCTATTCTACTTCAACTTTTATTTTTCAACCCTTTAGGATATTTTAAAATAAAAAATGAGCTAAGTGATGAAATCAGCAATATCAAAAACCCCTAGATCTAAGTTTCTAGAAAAACTAAAAATTTCACCTTCAACCATTATTTTTCACCCCTTTAGGATGTTGCAAAATGGAAACTGAGCTTGGAAATGGAATCAGGAGTACAAAAAAACCCCAGAGAAATATATATCACGTATTTTACTGAATGATTCGCTTCTACCAGAATTGGCACAAAAAGCGGAAAATGCTGCACCAGTTAACCGGTTAATGATATTAATGTCTGCAATGTAACATTTTCAGATATAGAGAGTTGAAAACATATTTTTAGGTTAAATATAATGGCTCTGAGTTACAAACTCTTATATATTTTTCAAATTGATACAGTACCCCTTACATACGAATTCAACGTCGAATGTAACGTCGTATTCGAGAAAGTAATTAAAATTGCGGAAACGAATCTTGTTCTGAAAATACGTCATGAATATAATTGCAGCTCATTATTTTGTTCGAGTTCGAAACAGATTCGAGTTCGGTACAGTCGTAGTACTTTAATGATCTTGAAATCAGTGTCGCCGTCATAGGACGTTCCCAGGCGCTTTTCGTTCTACATGCAAATGCCGGGGAATCGCAAGCACGCATGGACTCCTCCAGGGAAAATTAACCCTAAAACTCCGTTTCTCCCTGTCGTTCAAACGGCGATGTATTATGCACTCACGCCCGCGAAATTGAATAGACTGCACTCCATTTTTCAACGTGTACGGAGCCATCGATTTCTCTCTGGATTAACGTCGAGCGGAGATGCGTAAAATCGCTAATGGAAAGGTGCACTACCCAAACAATTGAAATTTTACTCTTTCGGGAATGAACTTCGGCAAAGTTCTATAGGGAATTAATCTATCTCCCAACTTCATTTCCTGACTTTTCACTATTTTTACATTTTCTCTGCTGTAGTAGAAATATGTGAATATTTGTATTTATAACACAGGTTTGCTATTTTAAAAGTAATAATTATAATGATCTGCAATTGATCATATCCATTTTTTAAGTCGACGAAACAAAACTTGACAAAAAACATAGCATAATTTCGCTGCTAGTAGAAAGATGTCTCTATATTATATCCAAAGCAGGTACAGCAATGAAAATGTAATACGGCCTTGATACAACGCTGTTGTTACGGCCCTTAAGAAATAGCTACTACCCATATGGAAATTGCCCTTAATTTCTGCACATAATATACAGGGCCTGGAAGGAAAACTCTATGTGGAAATATCCGTATAAATTTCGGCTAGAACCTGGAAATATACCAACATATTATAGAATCAGACAAGCCAACCGAGATTCTGGATCCTTTCGATATCGATTTTTCCCGATATTTGTATATCTACAGTTCGAAGTCGTAAAATTAGAAATTTAATAACATTATTCCAGAAAATTTATTGTTCACATGCACATATTGAAGGTACTCTTTAAAACTACTTTTAATTTAACAAAAATTGATGTTGGATATAATATTTTTCGACCCTGAATACACCTGGGTTTTCTGGATTTAGTCCTGGTTGTTTCTCTATCAGTCTAGGGTATAATCAATTCAATGATTTCTTGCTTGTTTCTTTTTTGATAGATTAACTCAAAGGCCCAAACGAAAAAACCATAGGTTTTAAGATATGAATTTGTTAATAGAATTTGGATGTATGTTACAATACGTACGTGATCTAAAAAACATAATTTTTAGTTTTTTTTAAGGTCGATTATACCTGGTTTTTCTGTTACCCTAAAAATTTCATTTTTCCAATTTATTCTCATATATTGCGTTATTAAACTGATACGATAAACAGCTTAAGTGGACAGTAACTCAAATTATGATTGGGTATATTTTACCTATTCTATGTTTGATATAAAAGATAATGAAATTCTGTACTTTTTGGGTTTTGTATATTATGATAGAACCCTAATTTAAATATTCTTATGTGTCACAAAGACCAATTTCCTATTTCTTTTTAGGCATATCATCGAGTAATTCTAAATATTTTGATTTTTTTTAAACGTGTGGAGATATTTTGTTTTTCTTTACAAAGTAGTACTGATACAATTTTTATTTTTCAAATGCTTAAAATTTGATCTTAGAGTATCAATGTGACAGGCTGATGGTAACTTTTTAGTTATTTCTTAAATCACCCAGTTTTCGGTAGTTTAAATTTTTTTTTCAATAGGGTGGTTATCTCATTTTCCCTAAAGACTCCAGATTTCATCTCAGATATGTCCATTGATTCCATTAATATGTTAAATTAAACGTAATTGTGCCCCAATTATTTCTTTCTCTTTGAGCAACATCAAATTATGTCCATATTAATTTAGTTCCTAAAGTAAGAAAGTGTTAGGGTGAAAAATAGTTATTATTGGAGAACATCTGGTTCATATTTAGGTTATTTATTGGAGTTTTAAACAAATTAATGAAGATACCAAAATCATAGTGTAAAGTCTGATTTTCTGTTCCTCGTCTAATTATATACAATATATTTTTTTACTTCGTTTGTTTTAATTTTCAATTTCAAATAATAGCAGTTGATAAGAAATAATGTAGACCTTCAAAATCTAATATTTAAAATAGTCACATGTAAATGTTACTTTTATCTAGCACTTAATCAATTAGAAATACTTAACAAACTAAGATGAGTATTTATACAAAAGTACACTAAAAGTGTAGCTATACTGCATGCATTACACAAAAGTCGAGTGCGCAGATCAATATATTTTATTAGACTTTTTTGGGTATCGGTCTTTTTAATCTTTAATCTTTTAATATAAATTAACGCGTAAAATCCTCTTCAAATATTTCGAACTTTAAAATATAACAGCAGTATAAACTATTAAGTTGACGCTAAATTAAAGCAGTCACTTTAATCTCAAAAATAGAAAAATGTAACTCTAGGAATACGTCACATATATTGATGACATATGTTTATGGTAGTTACCAATCACGAAGTCAGCTTTGTGGACTCTGTTTAATAATTTATTTTACCAAAAGAAATTTTACTCACTTATTAATCGTCTTTATTTTCTACCTTGAGACATTTTATTGTCTAAAAATAATAAAGACATATCGACATCCACATAAAACAGTTACTGGAACTTGGCCGATTGACAATGTCTCATATAATATTCTCCAATCACTATATTTATACCAGAAACGTTTTATTTATATCTCACATTCATCGACTTTTTCAAAACTTTCGAATGAAAAACAATTTTATTTCTTTCTTTTTACCCGTCATTTTGAAATACGTAGAGTTAAGAAATCAGAGTGATACATATAAAATCAGTTAGCGACGCGTGTGATAGATTATTCAAATTAAGAAAATGGTTAATATTATTAATAAATGGTGGTTATTGTTGAAGATCGCGTCAAGCTAATAATATTTATCACAATAACTATAAGAATTTGCTTCCCACTTTCTTGTTCCTAAATAATTTCTCTATTTTACTTTACGAAATTTTTTTAATTCTTCACCGCTAACTAATTTTCTAAGTTTGTCCATAACTTACGCTATTAAGCAGCAACTCTAATTTCTCGTCTTTAAATTTTATCACGGATCACAAATAGTTTTCTGCATTTTCTTTAACATTTATGTTTCTGTTTCTTATAATAATTCATCGGTATAAATCTACCGACCGCACGTCCAACCTAGGAATTACAATTTAAACGTAAACAAATTCGCAAAATTGTAGTAATAAATCACAACCGAGATCTAAATGGAATTGCTTAATAAGGTTTACTATCTAATAATGAAAACTAAAATCGTTAAATCTAATGATTAATCTACCGATGCTCATGTTTTATAAATATATTTAATGCTATTGCTTGAAAACACACAAATATAAATCAAAGAAAAAAGTAACTGTTTAAGTTCGAGGTTACTAATATCAACAAAAAATAATGGGTCTCTTAAACCTTAGATATATTAATTTTAAATAATTACGAGTATCATTAACAAAAACAAATAATATCAGTATCATGATTTGCTCTTGAATTCCTGTCTGTTATCTTAGTAAGTAATTCTTCCTCTCGCATTTAAGCAGCATGCTCGACCACCGTGAAAGTCCCTTATGGAAGGTATTATTAGGAGTCTCGAGTTTCTGGCGCATGAACTTATCAACATACTCGTTGGTAAGTAGTTTACCAACGATCGACGTACATTCATACGATGCTAGACGTGTCAACCTATCGATCTTCTTTTTTCTTGAACACCCATGAATCATGATACCGAAGATTTCAATGAGCACACAATTCATGCCATTTTATTCTCACCTTCTACACATTAATCATTTCTGATAGTCGGCAAAAAGAGTTTCGACGTTCAAATGAATATATATTCAGATATTTGCAAAGTAAACTAGTCTTAAAATATTCGTTTTGTATTTTACGAAATTATTATGATTTTTTCAGATACATACAAATTGTTGGTAGCAACAATCAATGTGTTCATAAGGTCTAGTACCATAAACTAGAGATGTTCGTCCTCATGTTGAGGTAAAATTCACAAAGGACGATGATAATAAAAGAGGATTTTCGATAGAAATCGGGTGATTCATGGTTGAAACACATACAAATATTGAAAGATTGTTCTTCGATGAAAGACTGTCAACAGATTGTAAGCGAGAGGAAAAAACATTTTCTCGCCAGCTGAATGACTTCACCGGACGGCAACATTTTTCCGCCCGGTGACGCCCATCTTTATCACACCAGTTGGCAATCGGGCACTTTCCGCCCTCTTTTCCGGGCGGAGAGATGGACTTTTAGCAGGTGTGACAAAAAATATATTTTCATTCTCAAATAACGATCTTGCTGATTTTGTGCAGGAGTGTCTTTTTTCTTTATATAATAGATGGGAAAATGCTCTAAACCAATTATAAATTGTATTGAAAGAAATAAGATAAGAAAAGGCAAAAAATGTGGTATGAAAATCGACGATAAAATTTTTTGTTAATGCTATACTATGAAAATCAAATATTTACGCGGCAATCTTTCAGGTAGATGATGTTCAAAGAGTGAAGCATGCTTCGGTTGTATCGAAAATCCTCGATTTAAAAGCATCTCCGTTCTTGAGTTTTGTCTAAACGTGTCGAAGAACGTCTCGAGTTTCTGGTACACGAACTTATGAACACATTGCTGGTTGTTTACCAACGATCGACGTATATGCATACGTTGCGAAACGTGTCAATCCACCGATCTTCCTTTTTTGTCTTGAGCACCCAAGAATTATGATACCGATGATTTCAACCAACACACAGTTCGTGTCAGTTTTATTCTCGCCGCCTAGTTTTTATTCAACCACGATAAATGTAACGAGAATAGAAAATACACTATACATTGGAATATTATGGCGTAGCCTCCCATATCAATTTTATAGTTTGACAGCACAAATATCGAAGCATTCGTTAATTTAGAGTTCAATAGATTGTATATGAATTAATAAAGATATATTTTCAATATGTTGCAAGAGTTATGTAAAAAACGTAGTTAGGATTTTAAAGCTTTGATGTAATTATTCACTCCACTTTATATAAGCTTTCCATTATCAAGAAACAATTTTTTATTTAGGGTGACTTGAAAAACACGAATGTTCTCCAATGGCTGTGCCCCAGGTCAAAAATGTTTCTTATTAGTACCTGAAAATCCATTTTTGTAAAATAATTTCCTCTGCCTGTACCGTTCGCCTGAATTTCAACATCATTTTTAGGTGGAAAACCTATTTTTTATTTTTTTATATAATTTAAAAAAAAAATGATATTCCTTTGTAAATTGAACCACACTTTCTTAAAACTATTTCGAGTGTACTGATCCTAATGTGGATCAAAAATAATATTTTTCCTCTGAATTATTACGTTTGGAATATGGGAAAATTTGTTTTTCAGAAATGCGATTTAGCAAACTTTGGTACGGAAAACTTTTCTGTATTTCGGCAAAGCAATTAGAGATCTTTCATGTTTTTCGAACTACCTTTTTTTACTTTATTATTTGGCACTTATTATCCACTCCAGATGTTATGCAAGCCAAGAAGTTCAATATTCACAATACGATAACTGGTTAACAAAATTTTGTTCTCTATAAATAAGTAGGCCAATAGATGCCCAAAGAGGTAAGACATAATCTGTAGCAATCCCATGCCGTATGCATTTTTTGAAAATATTACAGCACAAAACTGTATTTCCTCTACCATATTTTTGCAAAAAAAAAAACTTTCGCACAAAAAATACGATAACTCAGCTTAGAATAATGGTCGAATTCGCTTCAACCGAGCTCATTTTTCTCGTAGAATTCCAAAGAAAATGAAACGACTGGTTTATAATTTTAGCACGTGCTGTAAATGATGAGCTCTTGATTAATAATGATTCATTGTTGGCCTTCCTGTGATTTTTAGCAAGAAATGACCGTCGTTAAATATCAATCAGACAATTTTTTTAAATTCGAATTTAAAAACAATCTTAAATTTCAGCTCCATGGTGGAGGCATTAGAAATTATTTTACAGAAATGGCCTTTGGCGCACTTGTTCTAAAGACTATATTTATAACGATTAGAAGATGAGCATGATAAATAATAATTAATCAACAATGTTTTAGTATGGTTGTTGCAACTACACTGTTATACTTATTTTCTGACCCTCGAATATATTCCATGTTCTCTACGCAAACATCTATAAAACTAAACGAAAACTAATAAAACAGAAAATAATTAGCGTAAAGTACTTATTCCTGAAGGATGCAAACTAACTGTTGTTGACACGATTGTTTTAAAATTAGTTCATTCATAAATTATAAAAATTGTAAATTTGATAATCTTTTAATTATCTTAGTAATATAACTAAGTAATATAATTTTTTTTGTGCTTATACAAAACTACATGAAACTTCTTCTAAGTGAAACTAAATAATCAACAAATTTACAAAATTGTTTTGATGTGTTAAAATAGTTAGTTCAGTTTATCAATTAGTTGTAATAAGTATTTCCTTTAGGTTTAAATTATTTCCTTGTCAATACGAGATGTCTTTAAATTTCCTGGAATCAAAATTCAATATTTACGGAGCGAAAATTGAGCCACTTCTCACTCTTAAAGTTTAAAGGGGAACTATATTATGCTAATCATATTTTCGAAATTATAGCTATTCTAGGGATCGCTATATAAGGTCGCTGATCACGAATCTCAGTTTAAATTCTAAAAATTCATAATATATAATCCAATGCGGCGAACACACCTATTTTCTCTCTTTTTTTTTAAATACGTGTTTTGGCATTTTTATTGTTTACAACAAACTTATAAATAAATCAGTTATTCACGAAATTCTAGCAAAGTGTAAAGAAACTAGAAAGCATACATATTTGAAAATTAAATCAATATAAAAACAATGATATCTATATAATTTTATATATATTATACATATTTCCAGGTCATTTGCATACATATTGAACAAATATCATTATTATCGTTTTTATTCCTGGCACCTGTTAATTACTCAATATACTCCAATTATTGAAAATTCATTAAATCGACCAGTCAAGATGACAATTTATTTTGTCAGTTATTTATTTTAAATTAATTAAATTGGTTTTGTTTATATTTTAGCCAAAACTGTTGAAATGTTGTATTTTCAATTCATTTTCGTATTCTGGATTGTCAGTACATCGCGATCATAAATCAAACGAAAATAACAGATCATGGAAGTTTTATGTATTTATGTAATATTGTCCGCGATCATATGTATGAGCATCAGGGATGACAGTCCGTAGCTTAGATAATGTTTTAAAAATTACTTAGAAACTTATTATTATAAAAACAAATATAAACGATGATATTTTCAGAGGAATAATTTCCTTAAATGACAGCAAGATTATCAATAGGTGTTTCACTTTGTATTGATTTGCTATTAATACATGCCCAGTTAACCTTGCAGTAAAATAGATCTTGCTTGATGAATGAAAATTCCGGGCATTTCAACCAAATTATGCGTTATGAATTTGGTTATTGATTATTTAAGTGCATTGAATCTTTATCGATGAAAGCTAAATTATACATCGTTCCGATTTGCATTTCAATGGGAAAATTATAGATTCAAACTAAGCTTAAACAAATTTCAGTTTTTTTAACTTTTTTTTAATGAGTGATGTCCAAATTATGAAGTGGGTGATTTGAAACTAATGCTAAAATTAAAGAACTTGCTATTCTATACCGTATTCGTTTGAATGTAATATTTTTAAGCAGAAGTTAATACAAGACTCTTCTTCAATGACCCGTGAATCCACAGTAGTACCAATATTTCATATAAAGTACAGAGGGTTCTGTTTTATGCCACCTGATATCCGTTATTGTCAACTAGTTAACCGTAAATATTCTTCTTAAAATAATTTAGTAAAATCTTCATATAAATTTATTCTGAACAATTGATAACACATTTCACTAAACTAATTCAATTTATTAAAATTCAAGTGGCATATGATTTATTGGAGCAATATATTGAACATAATTGTATCATTATATATGTATAGTGTTGCTTTTTATTGCGAGGTATTTTTAAAATGTAAGCAGATGCTAGTAACTTTTATTTAAATATTCTTTTTTGTTAATACTATTTTCATTTCAGATGTGTCAATCAAATGTCCACGTGTCGAGTCGAAATTTCCCGAAAATCGAATGCAATGTATTTTCTACGCGACCTTGCAGAAAAGCACGTATAGGTACGCAACATTGGCTCTGGGTCGCGAATAACTAGATGAATCGCCAGCTTTAATCACTTTTTAATGAATGCCAAAATTGATACGGTTTAAAGATATATCTATATTATAATTTTGTTGTCAGGTAACATTCCACGTTTTATTATATGAAAATTAATATTATTGCAATATTTTTCATTGTGAGTGCTACATTTTTTCAAAAATAAATAATTTATTACAAAATATTTAATACGAAATAGTTATTTAAATAATGATCTGTAACTACTTACTTTACCTTTATGATTTTTATAGTAATCAGTGACGTGGACCAAACGTCATTTTTTATATTCATTTCATAAAGTGCTTTGAAGTCATTTGTTCACATGTAAAAAATCCAGCTTACAAATTCAACTGTTATGAAGCAGAGTTGTCTAAAAAGAATGTGGAAAGTAGTAAACAAAAACTAATTTTATAGCTTGTCGAAATTAATTAAATGTCTTAAAACAATTTTTTCTGCTGTATGTTCTTCCACTAAACTTGAAAATAATTTTTTCAGGATATCAATTTTTACTTTTTTTATCGCTTTTTTCTGAAATAACTTTACATCATGAGCCACATCAGGATTTGGAAATCGTCAGTTTGGGTAACACAAAACAAGCAATCACAGATAATTAAATACGTTCATGAATTTTTCCATCGGGTTACTAGTTTAAATGTTAAAAAAAGTAAGATATATGGATTTTTTAACGGAAAATAGTTGTGTTCAGTTTCTTATTTTATATGCGTAAGCTGCACTTTTTTTTTTAAAAAAGTATGTATATTGCTAAAAAAATCTGTGTATAAATATTGTAGATACGAGTATAATTGAGGGAAGTTATGAAATTTTTTTTTCTTTTTTTCCGTACACTTATAGAGAAAATTAATTTACTTCGGTTATAAAGAAATATCAATGACATGAATTACTTATTCGAAACCTAAAACGCAAGAATAGCAAAATTATTTATGGGCAAATTATTAAAACCGCAAAAGAGATCCAGTTTCGAGTTATATTGTGGAATTCATGGACTGAAATACCATAGAATCTACAGACACGGAAAATAACTGAATTAAATTGCTCATCAGTACGATAATTATCAGGTGTAATACCACAAGACCTTCGATATAATCGAATATTTCTGGATAGACGTATTTACGTATTCCATTGAGGTAATAATTTCCTTATCTTTTATTTCACGTTTTGTGCAATTTAGTCGAATGTTTTGTACTCCATATGGCGTAAAATGTAAAATCACTTCAGAAGAAAAGAAGGACAAAAAAAAAGGTTGGAAGTAATTATCTTGAAAAGTTCTACATACAAAATGTGCAACATGATTTTGACTTCAGTGAATCAAAATACGTCAACAAAAATTATGGTATTGAACGTTGATTTCGATTGTAAATTGTAATTCATAGTTATGTTGTAGAAAGTATGTAATTATATTGCAGGCATTTTTTTTTAAATGTAGACTAATATATCTTTTTAATGTTTAATTATAATTTTTTTAATTATAAGTTTTAATAAACTAATGCAGACACTTCGACATTTTTAGTTCCTTGAACTTATTTGAGGCATTTACTAAAACTATGAAAAGTAGTTAGGGTCCTATTACATTCCATAGAAAAGTTCAAAAGTTGACAAATTAATTGTAAAAATTACTGTAATAGCATCTTGGTCAAGATACAAGTCAAACTGAGTTGATCACTGATCGAACGGTGTACAGTAGAGTCCCGGTACATTTGCATCTCGCTATATTTACGTCCCAGCATATTTTCCCAGTTCCGTCTCGTTATATTTCTCTGTCGCCGCTCTCCTTTTCCCCCATCGTGCGCACTGGGGCCTCAGAAAGGGCCTGTCGTGACGTCACGAACGTAACGCGACTGAAAAGAGTGGGAAACGCTGCGCTTCCCTTCTTTTGTCAAATATAAGGAGCCGGGAGGGGAAGGCGAGGAACCGACCGGGCAAATATACCGGAGCTCTACTGTAGTTGTGAGGATCAGAAATACACTCGAGCTAGCTGTAGAACGAGCTTGAGGGTTGTGCCCCTCAGTGTTTGAAGGATAGTTTTCTTCCCTTTTTGGGAGGAAAACTATAACTATACTTCTGATCCTCACAACTATACTATAATCAGTGAAGGAATGAAAAAATAATAATACTTGACAAGACGTACACTATTTTAGCGAAAAAATGAAGAAATTATCTCTATGGTTCAAGTATATTCCACTCAAAACTTACTGTACAGTAAATTACTAAAATAATAACTACAATTTATTCATTTATGACAAATATATATTTACAAGTTTACAAGCTGTAATGCCAAAATTTCATGAGACAAAAGATCTTAAAAAATTGCAGACCGAATAGAATGCACAATTACCTATTTTCAATTAGTCCATTTTTAATTTGCGACGTGCTTTACAAATGACGCCGCGTAATTTATCTCATTTCATCGGCGCTTACTTTGCTCGAATGCACACGAATTCTCGTGCAGCGTTACTGTAGCTCGTCCCAGAACTCGAAACTTTATCGCGTGGGTACGATTACCCGCATTTAGATCTATGGGTTGTCTGGGATTAATGTCGAGTTCGCTTGTTGCCAGAAAAGCGGTAATTGCACTTTCCATTAGCTAAAAACATAATAAAATTCTATACAATTTGCCATTTTCTGGGGGTATGCGTCGTTGAATTTATTAATAAGCAATGTGTCAATTTGCTTCAAAACTTTTAGATGGCCCAACAGATAGCATACATATACCATACGGAATTAACAGCAATAATAACGTAAATCAAAAATTTGTAGTTATTAATGATATCATTTTCAAATAGTTACTTAAATATATCAGTTACAAAATTTACAATTAATATAAATTAATGGGTATTTTTCACTCGAAAAACACTTAATTAAATAGGTTTTTTGGTAAATTTAAAGCTTAGAATTTTAGGATACATAAATTATTTAAATATGAAACCACAAAAATTAACAAGTATTTCGAAAACTTTTTGTCATAACTTAAAATGCTTAGCATTAACATTCAATCATATAAAACAAAAAAAAAAACAGTGGCGTATGCCCAAATTCCGAGACGTTCAGTGTATTTGATAGACAAGTGACAAGTTGCATTTACTTGCGCATTTTACGTAATCAATAATGGAACTTCCATTAGTTTTCCACTGAATTATTTCGCATGTCATATACACGCGCGAAATTTATTTAATTAATTCATTTATTGATCACAAATTATGTAATTAATAATGTGCATTTATAATCATTGTAATTATTAATGTATGTAACAAAATACAATACATTTTGCATGAAATTTCCTTAGTTTCATTCTGAAAGCTGCATTTCATATGCAGGAAATGAAAAAAAAAGTAATTTGGAATAGATACATTCGAGAGTGCTGAATTAATGAATGTTCTCATTGGTTAGCGAAACATGCATTGAGGCTCACCGCATTTCACGCTAAAAGTGCAAATCGTGATCTGCATTGTCTCGAATGTTTAATCTGACGCGTACAAGCGCTGCGAGTCGCGATTTATTGCGGCTTGGAAGTGCTGTTCAATCAGTTGCAGTATTGCATTTCCGATTTTTTAAGCGAGCAAAAAAAACAATTGCTGACCAGCAACAAAATTGTTTTACCTTATGCGTGTGCTGGGTCTTGGAGAACAAATTTAAACGATAGGATTTTTTCTCTAAAAATGCTGTCCATGTGCATCGACATTATATCCGGTGAACTGCAGTTTTCCATCGATCAGGTCCGAAACATTTTAAATAAAATTGCATCGCCGCAGTGTTTTTAGTTAGGTTTTTTATTTTCACGCACGAATCGCATTGTTGGATGCATGTTCGCGGACCGTAAAATATTTACTTTCAATGCAAACGTCGGGTTCTTTATTCCCTTGAAAGTGTATTTTATAAACTGTTACATCGGTTTGCGTGAATTTCATTCCCCACCTTTACAATTATTTCCAGTAAAATAATCTCTCGCAATATTTTTCGTTTTCAAAGACATAATATTTTTCCAAATAATTATTAATTTCGAGTTTGCTTGCATGAAAAAACACACAATTTGAACAAATTATATTTCTGAATCAGTATTTGTATGTAATTATATATTCTTAACCGGAGTTTTATTTTACATGAAAATTATAATCATGAATATTTTCAGTATTCGAAATGTAACCTTTATATTCTGAATATGATTAAAAATTACTTGAATATGAAAAAAAAATCACAATAAAAACCGTAGACATGCTGCGAAAAACGAAACGTTAAAAATAATCGCTGAAAATGTTTAATGGATACCAGGTTTGAACGATTTCACTTAGTTTTCATAACGTATTTACCAATATCATAAACATTTTGCAATTTCGTTCAATTATGAGTAAACACTGCGTTTAAAAGACTGACTGGAGGCAAATTCATTTATTTACAATAGCGTCTGTACAATTTGTAATTATAACAGTTTGCTAAACATAAATTAAAAAATGTTTACAAGAACTTTATTTACGTTATGAAAAGACGTGCACCAACTTTACAAATTATCGGAAAAGTAAATTATGGTCTATTTTTACAAAAGACTGTCTTGATTATTTAGAAAAACATCAAATGTTACTTAACGGTTTGGTTCGTTGCGAAGAACTTGTTTACGTTGCATCTTACTTTTACAAGGACTTCTTGTATAATTAGTTTCTGACAGCATAATGAAAAAATAATTATGTGATTTTAAAATAAATTAATAATAAGTAATTTACGGCAATTAACAGGTCATAGCAATCATTTATATACGCGTTGTATCCATAAAGCGGGTACTGATCGAAAAACCGACAAACCAATAAGCCGACAGTCAAAAAGCGGACACATTAAAAAATAAACTAATCGACGAGCATTCGACAGTAATTTTATGAAGTGTCGGTTTTTCGATTGTTAGTGTTTTTACTATCGGTTTTTTGACCTATCGGCTTTTTGATTTGTCGGATTTTCGACCCGCATCACATAAAACTGCATATATATGTGTAATAAAATATGCATTACTACGCAACTATCAGCCGGCAATTCCATCTAATATAATCATTAATATATTACTAATATAAAGCATGGCTTTTCAGTTTTTTCGTCATTTTATAATTATCACTTATAAATACGTTACATCTAAGATCCCCTTTCACATCACGATTGGTTGATGACATGCCTTTAAACGTTTCGTATAAATTTTGTAAATGAAATGATCAATGTGTTGAAATGAATTTACGCGTAGCCATATCTCAAGCGTGTGAAATGTAAAATTATGGAACAATATACGTATAGAAATGTGAACGGAAGATTTGCTATTGTCTCACTTGCGCTTTGTACTAGTTTGCCGCGTGCTGTTGATGCAAAATGCGAAATTTGACGCCACATTATTGGTTCGCACTCACTAGTATTCACAGCTAAATGTGAATCAAATTGCACAGCGTGTGCAATTTCCCATAGAACTTACATTTTGCATGAAACATACATTTGTTACCTTACGATTGTCAAGATGTATTAAGGAAACATTTTAACCTTTATATCGACAAACAATATTTGGTCACTTACAAATGTACAGAAATATAAAAAATAGGAACTTAGTACAGGCTAGAATTAACCTGAATTTTTATAATATAGCAATATATCTAAAGTTGATATTCGACTCTTTTTGATTAATATTTAGTTTTAAATAAATATGAATTCAAATGAATACAAATTTTATTTTAGTTCAAATTAATATTTAACAATCTTAAACAATGTTTTATTTAATTAATAAATAATTTATTAAGTTAATAGAATTGAGAATGTCAGAATCGATAATAATGAAAAATGGTTGAATTTAAATTATAAATAAAAATTGTATTTTACCTTGTAATAAATAGTACTTCAATTGTGACATTTTAACCTTACACATATATATAATCAACAATAACGAAATGTACTTTACAAAAGTAATTAAAAGAAAGTCAAAGTATTTTCATGCCAGTAATTGCTATTAATGTAATGATTTCTTTAAAAATGCATCGCTTTTATTTGAATATGAACGTTTTTATAAATATATCTTTATTTCGTAGAAAATTAAGATGTATTACAATTACTTACCTTCGATAAGTTATTTTAAAAAACAAAAAAAAACATTCATAGTATTGAAATGTTTATTTTTATGTTGTTACGTAATAGCCTAGAGTGGACAGCTCTATTGTTAAAAATGTGTTGCGGAAATCTGTTGTTTTGAAACACTGACGGGTTTATACGTGCAGATGAAAGAAAACAAATTTTATACGTAACAGCGTTAAACTTCGTGAAGTTGTAATGGCCAAAAACCATTATTGACAAAAAGTCTACTAATCGCTAGTCCCATTGTATTAAAATATTTCAGTAAATACATTTGATATTAAAATTAATATCCGTTTATGACTATATGAAACCATATGAAAATGTTTGTTTGTTTATTGTTCTGTTAATAAAATTTTCTTTAAAAATAAGGTATTCATTGTCTTCAAACATTATTTAAGTAGAACAACGTTTATCCTGCCAAACAATAGTTAATCCTATATATTATTTTATGATTTTAAACGGAGTTGTTGGGTAGATATATATATAAAATTTTAAATAAACTATATACATATATATATATATATATAGTTTAATCCTGTTTGGCAGGATAAACGTTGTTCTACTTAACTAATGTTTGAAGACAATGAATACCTTATTTTTAAAGAAAATACATATATATATATATATGATAAAATATTTTGATTTTTTTCCAAATATTTAGAAAAGTATTCAGATTCAAGCTGTGAAGGAGTTTTTGAAGTGACAGAACTTTTAGGTTGAAATGTGTTAAGGACCACCGTGTCATCGGGACCCACACGACAAAACGCAGTAGATATATACGTTATAGTCAGACATATGTACGATCATAGGTCGGCTTAGAAATGAATACCATAATCGCGTTTTTTTTGTTTTATTTATTTCATTTAATCCAACATATATTTGCTTTCATGTTTTATTATATATATATATATATATATATATATATATATATATATATATATATATATATATATATATATATATATATATATATATAAGACACGGTGGTCCTTAACACATTTAAGGATTTGGAAAAAAATCAAAATATTTCATCTAGCCGTTTTTGATAAAATCGATTTTTAGGTTAAAAATTGAATATTTCGATTTGTATAACAAATATTGTATAGTATTGCGGTAGACATTTCTATAATGTACTAATTTAATGAATTGAACACTTTTCCTAAAAAAAAATAGTGTATTTAAATTTTTCACAAAATTTTGTCAAACATTTTCAAGTACCGACAACAACTATTTGTTGAAAGCATTAAATATGCATACTGTTGTATTCACATACAGCTCGTAAAAGTTTTTCAGAATAATTTGGATGGTAAGCCCGAAACTTTACTTTTTTCCCACACACTTTGAATGTCGTGATGCACGACTTCCATCGCTTGTTCATTAAAGTGTCCTAAGCCTACTTTATTACGCTTACAAACATCTTCAACATATGGAAGATTACTACATGAATCTTAGGAGTAATATTAATGCCAAAATGCAGCTATGTAATTTGAACAATTTTTTATTTATATTATTCCCGAAGCATGTATCGATGACATTTTCAGAATCTTCAAAAACATTAACATATTTTCAAATTTCTATATTTTTTGTTCTTCATAGAAGATTTACCTTACTTAGGAGTTTTCTGCACGAATTCCCTTTGAACGCTGGTCCATTGTTTATTATTTCATATTATACATAACATTTCAGTCGGGGCAAGACCAACATATTAAGGTCCAATTACTAAGTACAAATTAATCGCTTTTAATTTTTAATATGTAACAGTAATTGATCTTACGGGTCGTAGGGATTTCCTAGTCCACCCAGTAACAAAAAAAGACAAATAATAGATGGCATACCGATATATTTTTACCTTTATATTACACTTTAAAAATCGAAATATTGTCATTTTTTAAAATAAAAAATCGATTTTCTCAAAAAACGGTTCGATGAAATATTTTGATTTTATTTTTGCAAAATACTTAGAAAAGTATCCAGATTCAAGAAGGAATTTTTGAAGTGACAGAAGTTTTGGATTAAATTATGTGAAGGATCACCGTGAGTATAGACGCGATACTATTTATGTTTGCAGTAAATACAATATATTACATTATTGTACGTAAAGCACAAAACTTACATACTTCATTATATTGCATTTTTTTTAATTATCGTACATAGGCTACAAACAAGACGAATATAGGTGATTTCTTCAAATTCTTAAATTATACAAATTAAATAACATAATAAAATGTAGCAATTTATGTAATTCGCAGCTGAACAAAATATGGTGGACTGTTAGTAGTTATATAACTGCATTTTACTACGTGTAATATATGGATAGTATTAGTACAATACAACCAAAATAATTAGTCAATCAGAAGTTATGTAAAAGAAGATATTACAGTATCTCAAAATTAAAAATTAAGTTATTCAATGTATAAGTATGATGTTTATTTTTAAAACTGTCGAATTCCAGATTATCTGTATTTATAAACCCATCTTTCATAAACTGAGTTGCATATTTACTCATTTTTCATCAACAAAGTTAGCAACGGAAATTATTAATATTAAAAAATCATACAAATGTTAAAAAAGTCATATATGTTTACAATGAATCAAAATTTTAGCGGTTACAAGAGGCATATTTAAGGAGATAATAAATATTCGTTGTAAGGTAGTAAAAAAAGCTGAATCCATATTTTTCATGAAACATAAATTTTTATTGACGAGTTTATATAGAGCAGCTGAGGATTTCAACTTACCAGCCCACGTATTTATATGAGCAGTTTGGGTTTCCAGAGTACTTAGCAAGGTCGAACTTTGAAATCTCTCGAAAATTATAAAGCATGGTATAGTACGTATTAAACAAGTTATATATGTTCCAATAATTACCGTAATTAGCAAAAGTGCTTTCAAATATGAACCTCCTCTCCTTTAAAATGTTTCATTAAAATTATCCAATTAAATATCCTTTATATATTTTATAAAAGTATAGCTATAAATTACTCAGCGTTATTAAGTTAATTAAAACACACAATAATGCTTAATGTCAATTTTTAGATAATATAATTTACAATAACTTCTACTGATCAAGAACTAAAAATAAATCGTTTTTCGAAATAATGAAAATTGATAAAAAATTTATGTAGAAAATATCGTAAATATCGAAAATGCAATAAAATGCTAAGACAATGTAAAATCTGATCGACCTTGCTCTATAAATTTATCGTTAGGGCAGTGAAATTGATATGTCTTGCATTGCACAAAAGCCTGAGCTCTGTCACTTCAAAATGAGAAACCTCCGGAATCGATAGAAATGACGCTCTATTGAAAGTCCTCTAATCTGGGATGTACGCTGAAAGCCGGGAAGCCGAAAAAGAAATATGTGCATAGTCGTGATCTGGCGCCCGAGATGAAAAGGGCATGCGAAATACGCAGTAGACCGTGTAAGTTGAATATGTTGCAAGTTTTAAAAGAGACCTACCACAATAAATTCGAAATTGCTACCATATCCTCGTTAAACGAGAAATATAAAAACAAAATTCATATTGAACTAAAAAATAAAAAAAAATCACTCAAAAAATATAGAAATCTTACAAAATACAGATTTGGTAAAGTGTAACGTAATGATAAGTTATTTAGGTCCAGTATAATCAAACTTCGATTCCATATGGCTTCACAATGAAGATTTATTATAATCAGTGCTGCGTGTCAGCCATGATTGATTATCGTTTGAAAGGTAATCTATCAACTATATTACACGAAGCAGTTTCGAAAGTTTTATCTTCTTAAATTTACACTAAAACACTGCTGAATTAATTGAAATATTACCACACACTTTCAATAGCATTAATCATTAAAATCTCGCTATTCTCTCCATTACATCATTTTCAGAGAATTTTTCAATACCCCTTTTGTTTGCGTGCAAAATCAATTCGGAATCTTATGTTTCTCCAGGTCAAGTTACCCTATGTACGTATATATATATATATACTGAATATTATTCTTTGTTGGTCTATCCAACGAGAAAAATATCCAAGGATCAAAACTGACCCACATTCTTATCTACGTGTTATCAAGAAAATGGGCGTTTGGCTTTGAAAACTTTTCCTGTGGTAAAATATGTGTTTCACTTTACCGCCGAATTTCCTTCAATATGCATGCATCAAAACAACGGCGAAAGTTTGAACACTTTGAAATTTCTACGTGTAGCATGCTTTAAACGTAACTTTACGGAAACCTTCAAGTGGCCGTTATGATTTCCATATATTTTGAAAGTATCGAAACTACTGTATTTGTATCGATATTAAAGACAATTTAAAGACAAATAAATAATAGGATCGAAAACGATAGAAATTTGAACTCAATTGAGTAAAAATTAATCAGAACGATACATTTTTGTTCTAAATTCATGATTCTTTACTTCTGTTGACTTCGCGAAATGTAGGTAGGTAAGTAGGGTCGATACTGATCAAGTCTGAGTAATCATAACATTATTGCAGTATTTACTCATTCACGCTCAAATGTTCAAAATTGTTTGTTTTTTTTTTCAAACTTTTTTTAGGTTGCAAAAGTCGGACAAGATATAAAGCAATAAAACCACGATTAAATAGCTAAAGGAAATGTTATCAGTACAGCGAGGTGGTTAAACCACCATTACGAAATAAAAATGGTGATTATCACTATATAGAAAAATATTCTGTCGAACTTCAACTATTTTATGCACCGATGGTTGAAGAACCTTAGCCATTTTATCGGGGGGGAGGGGGGGGGGGTTTCATTGAAAAAAAAAATGGTGAAATAAATATTTTTGTCATTTTTTCCCTATTTTTAAATATAAAAACCACCATATTTAATTTTCTATGCAATAAAATTGAATTTTGAGTTCGGATTCTGAAAGAGCACATACAAAACTACTAGAAAACATATGGTTTCTTTAAATATCATATGCTATTAATGGGTTAAACAATGGCGAAAATAGTTACGCTGTTAAGATATATTTACAAAATAATAAACTTCTACTGATTTCCTCGGTCTTCTGTAGATCGTTGATGAACAATATGAGTCGACTTGATGAACTTCAGAATCTAATGACGAATATGACTCGATTGTTTCGACCTCCAATATTCAAGGTTTTGTTGATTTTAACAAGAAAGAAAGGTGGCATAAGCGAATTTAATAACGGATGTCCTGGAAAACTTGTATAACAGCCGGATTAACATTTTTATAACTCAGACTTGTCCATCACGTAGCAGCTTTATTAATTTATAAATAATTATACAATATGTCTTAAGACAAATATAATTTTTAGAACCTTGGGCCTTTATAGTCCAATTATAAGTGCATTTAAATTTACTTGATCTTGAAGTAAGTTCGATGAATTTCAATATTACGTTATCAGTCTAAAATGTCGTCTTACACGTCCTCGTTATTACACGTTCGTGAAATTGAACTAACCCTGGCTCTTACAATGTAAAAGTCGCTAATTCCCTTTCGTAGACAGAGTTAAAGCACTTTTGATAAGCAATCGCCTAACAATAAGTTCATTATCTACGGCTTGTGTAGTCAACGATACGCATGACAAGCTCGAATAGGAAAAGTAGACCTTCGCAAGCTTGTATATATATATATTGGTGCATGAAAGTAATATATTGTAATATGACTCTCGCCACCATTGAAGCCGTTTTAATTTAATTAAAATCTCTTTAACGAACAATCATCGAGTCAAATACCGTTACGTCATGCCACTCTGGCAATTACGATAGTGAGAACGCCGTAAACGTGATTAAATGTAGAAAAATTCGCGAAGCGAATAACTGCCACGAGAAAACGCACTTTAGCTTCAATTATTCCTGTTAGTATTTGTTCCATCAACTTCGTTGCATTCCTCATTCCTGCACCTTACAACTTTTAATGGCTTCATAACTTTAAAAATGTATCAATGCAATACATTAGTTAATTTGCCATCTTAGGAAATAATATCCATACTACTTCAATTCATTAATAACTAGAATTAAAAATATGGACTTTACAGACATACAAAATAGTTAATTATAAATAAAAGACTTATTTGGTCCACTTGATTGTAATTAATATACAGTAAATACAACTTTTATAAAGTAGCAAATAAAAAATAAAACGAATTATTAGAATGTATAAAATTATTTACATTATTTTGAGATGTTACTAAAAGCAAAGGAGTCACCGAGCAATCGTCTTACTAATCTATGTTTCGATAAATGACAATACCTGCAGTGCATGCACTGTGTTTTATTTTTCTGCATGGAAAACCGATTTATTGGAGAAATATTTTGATATCTAAGAAAGAAACTGATTTGCACATAATGTTAATTGCTTAGTACTGTTAAGTCCAACTATTTACTTGCTTCAAATAATTGCTTTTGATTCACCATCCAATCTATCGTCAAGATCCCATATTAGGAAACTAATGGTTGGGACGGCTAATACTTTTTTAATTTAGTGATGTCTTTTTTTCTTCCTAGAACGCTATACATATGAACTAATTGAATGAGATTGTCGCTAAAGCTTCTAAACTTTTAAATAGTACACTTTTTATTGAAGTGTCCATACTTTAAAATTATTGTGAGTATTATTGTCGTTTTTTCAAATCTTATGATCGAAGTATATTGTTTTATTCTTTTAGACTAAGTTCATGTTGCCTTTGCAGTTCATATTAATTATTTGAATTTCTGATTACTTTTACAGTCGTCTGGCTTATATTCACTTTAAATATAATAAGCAAAATACACTCTAAAATTCTTAAAGTGAACTCGTCGAAATCTGAATACAATTGAAATGTCACTGTTTAAAAGTACTGATTTAACACTTGAACTAATAGTTGTCCAATCAGCCATTCTATGCAGTGAGATTACGGAGTGTTCGCTTTACGAATTTGAGAAAGTACTGTTGCGTATAAATGTTTGAAAATCAATCTATCAATGAAAATTGATATTTTAATATTATTTTTCAAAGTGCAATTGTTAATAAAAAAATTGTCCAACCGTTTAGTCTTGGAGTTATTCATAATAGTAAACACAAATCTAACAATATGGGATTATTAAACAGTGCTAGTATCATTAAAAATAGTTAAAAATTAAGATATAAGTACTGACGAACATTGAGAATGCTGCCGGTATTATTAAGAATGTGCTGCAAATGCAATCTCTGCTATGCTTAAATTAGTAAAAATAAACATACTCCATAGATGTATAGTTTTATTTAATATGATTATTTTTCAATTTTGTGAAATATAAATACATTAAAAAGTACAAACAACGTTTAAAAAAATTAGATTGAAATGATAAAAAAAATCGTACGCATTAATGTTAAAGGTTAAGAAATTGTCTTTATAAATTTGGTAAACCTTTTAAACAATTTTAAAGTTCAGAAATATTCCTTAAACATTGAAACACAATAATATCAACGATAGAAATTTTTTATAGCTTTTAAACGCATGTTCTTAACGCTATCACTGTTTGATTGAATTTGCTCCCGTATTTGGGTGAATACAACCAGAAAAAAATTGACTGGCCCAACAAATAAGTAGTTAAGCCTAAAAACTAGTTAGTAAACATTTACTGTTTAGTTTGTAAACCGAATTACTTATATGTTGGCCCAGCCAACTCTCTCTTTTTCATGTAGCACAGTCAAACATTTTTCCGTGTATGAATGTAATAAATCCATTGTAGACAGGAATTTAAAATTAACACCTTCAGCGATGTTCTGACTGAAATTTTACAATTTTTTGTTCATAATTAGTGTGATATAGTCATCTCCTTTTTAGCGAAAAATAAATGATTTAAACTTAAATTCCATTTCTATTTATTCTGATCCAAATAATGAAAAACATGTTGAAATATATTGATTTGTAAAATTTACTTCTCTTATTTTTAGTTACTACTTTATCATTCAGTAGGACAATTGATGAAGGAATTTTCTATACTGCATACGACTTCAATTTTGCTGATGTCGATATGCGGCAAAGCCAGGTAATGATTAAGTCAAGGAAGAATCAATATTTTTAAATTGAAAACATAACGCGTCAAACTTTGGACTGACGTGGTAAATCCTATAATCATTTGCGTCAGAAACTCCAACAGCATCCGCGTTTAGTGATGTCATCAGCGAGCGATAGAAATCGGACATTTATGGACATTAATGGAATGGCTCGTCTACATATGATAAACTGTGCGTAAGGGAATCAAACAAACCTAACAAAGATCGTAATCGTGGTATATCATAAAATAATATGTTCTAAAATTAATATAATCCTTGTGCTGATGTGTATCTTGCGCTGACGTCTCTCTTAGATCTGAAGAATGTGAGAATCGGTTTGTAAAAATTACTGTTGGAGTTCAAATATTGAAATTTTAATATACCACTAATATAATTGCGGATCCCAGTACTTTCTTGTGTATGGATTTTCAAAAAATACATGTTCAAAATACTTGGAGATTCGAAAGAAAAATATTCTCGTAATGCACGTACAAGTTGTAAGGGACAATTTATACGTAACTAAATAGCATACATATAAATAAATACCTCGTATCGAAAATATTCAACGGCTGAAATAAAAATATTTTCTTGTAAATTCTGAATTCATTCTGAATTCATTTTGAATATTTGAATGCTGAATTCGTAGTTGTAACCAAATAACGAATTTCCTCAAATATTGATTTTCACAAGACTTACGGGACTTTGCGTAATTTTGTAAAGTATATAAGATCCGTTACGATAAGTTTTAGAAACTTAGTTGAATTTTATAATGAAATATTCTGAAAGTAACATTAACGTAAGGTAAAATATGAAAAATCTTCGATGCATCAAAAATCATTCCTACGACAGAAAATATAATTTAAAATATGAGCAATTTTATTATTTTTTTTTTGTTGCTGTTAAAAATTACCGAGCAGTGTTTTGAACAATATAAATAAAACTTGACCTGTCAAAAACTGAATGAATAAATATAATTTAATCGTAAGTATTAAAATATATTTCAGCGGCGAAACCTTATATAATTTTTGCAATTATGTTTTGTTCCGGGAAGGCGGGACGGGGTAATTAAGCTTTGACACTTACGTTACCCAGATTCTTATCATACAGATGACTGAATTTTGTGAACTTTCTACTATTAACCTTTCGTACTGTTTCGTTATCGAAATCCGTAATATTAAAATAATTCACCAATATTATCAGTATAGCTTAAAGTTATTGTAACTTATATCTCTTTTACAATCCCAATTTTGAAGGAATTAAATTACTTTAATTTGATGTAAAATTTATCTTACATTGATTCAAAATTTCCCATGATATTACCATTAATAACAACTATGGAAAATATATGTTTTAAAACTTATATAATTTGGAATACTGGGTCTTTCTTTACATAACCTATAATCTGGGCAAATCTAAAAAGTTTATTTCTTCCCGTTGCAAGGCTTGCATGGACAAACACCTTTCAAGGATGGCGATTTTGTGCTTCTAGTGCTCCCACTGACCTCTTCCAACCAATCGTACTGTTTACACTAACTGTAAAGGTCAAGCTAATCGATTGAATCAATTCGCTCTACATTCACTTCTGCATTTTATTTAAGCACTACCAGACATTCTTACTCGAAAGTCAAGTTTTTGTAAAAAATGAAATGTATTGGAATGTGGCGTGATCAAATTTTGCTATGTCTAATAAATTGAGATGTCACATATTGAAAATCTATTTGAAATGATAGGAAATTTATTGGCACAATCAATCGCATGAGAAGCAATCACTTCCACCTAGCGGCTTCAATTGCTTGTATAAACATAATTAAAAACTCTAAACGTAGCTGTAAAAAATACGAAATTAAATCATGTTATCTTTCAGTGCACACTGTAAAATGAAAGAAGAAAAAAACTTCTAACTAGTCTAAAAACATAAATTTCCATCTACCATTGCACATAGAATTACTGATCTCTAAGCCAAATATCGCTGCATGGCAATGTATATTTAAGTTTCTCATAGACTGCCACATAAAAATATGAAACTAACAATACTTATTATGCATTACAAGACGTTAGTACAATATTGTAATAATATGTTTTATATAATTTGTAAAACTGTGCCCAGCTGAACATTGGAAAGCTGAAATTAATCTATATGTAAGATTAGAAAAGTTTAATAAAAAAAAAATAAAAAATATTTGAAATGATATCGAGTCGCACATTTTCTAGTACTGTTTAATGATAATGGCATTATTATCTGGTTTTTAATGCTTTTCTGAATGTAATTTAAGTATGCCTACTCTGTAAATAACTGAAAAATCACTGTTTATATACTGTTTATTATGAAAGAGTGAAACCTTACTCTCAGAGGAGCAAAAACTTTTAAAGAGTGATAATTCATGCTTTTGCTAGAGAATTTCTATTCATTAATCAACATTTTGTTTAGCAGTATCGATGTTCGACGTATTATAGTATTATATCAATAAAGAAATACAGCTACTTTCTTTCGAAGTTTTCTAGTAAAACAACTTTTTGAAGTTTTTAGATGAAACATAATTTGACCAGAGGGTAGTAGTTTGTAATGACCATAAAATAATAATTATGAAAACTACAATACACGTACACGGACCCTCATTACTTCATGTTCTACAGCCGAAATCGGTTTTGGCTATATGGCAGACGGTTCTGAAAATATGAACTCCTAAATCCTATTAAAATGATAAGATGCTTTTCATAAATCCCAACAGATTCCAAGTTCCAGGAAACCCTTCAATTTGGTCGAAGAGAACTAAAGTTTTCAGTTGCGTCGTCGACCTTTACCCCTTCCTATTCGGGTCCATCCTGATCCTCTCCATTCTTATTTTTCTATTTTTATACATCAGTTTACATTTCTCGTAATTACACTAATTACATTAACATTTTATCGTTTTAATCCTGAGGATGCTTACGTACAAAACGTCTTCCTATAGTTGTAGAACGCCAACTTTAGTACTTAAAAAAATGGCTTTGACGATTCAAGGATTTCTTTGAATAGAAGTAAGTAAACATTTACTATAATAAAATATATTTACTTATAAAAAGTCAGATTTACTTTAGAAATGAAAGATTTTTTAGATATGAGAAATTATTGTCTTATTTAAAGTAATAAAATTAATTTTTGCTTAAATATTCAAAATTCGTTTTTCGACATGTATACCAATATCATATTATTGTAATATTTTTACTCTAGTTCTCTTTTATTAGTCTTACAATACGAAAGTAGGCAATCAGTGTACCCTAAATACTATTGTGTATTGAGAATCTATATAGACACTTAGATTTCTATTAAACAAAAAATTTGGCTATTCTGACTACAAACTTTGAGGACTGTAGTTTTGTTAATATATACCCATTATTTTCGTAAATTTGTCTATTTTTGTAGATAATTGCCTATATAGAATAGAAGAAAGTACTATTTACTTAAATAGAAAAATTTGTTAAAATAATCGCACATCGTAACTTATGTTTTTTTTTTATTTAAGCAATTTAAACCTTATTTAGGTTTATTCAGCTACGCATTAAAGAAGTACATTTGAGTTGACGGGATAACTTATGTTTATTTTTTTTTTGTTATTTAAAATTTATCTTTGATTTTGGCATCCTATTTATAATACAATTTTATTGAACACGATAAACCTCTTATTATACTAACTATACTAATATTTTCAAATCGAATGATTCAAAACTTTCTTACGCTGATATTTCAGATTTACATTGAACTATTATTTGAGATAAATCTATATGAATATAAGCCGTGGAAACACAATATATCTGACACAAGTTTATAAAACTTTCAGAAATCATTAATTCTTTAGTAGTAAGATTCACATCAATTCGATTGTACAGATTACGATCTTAAGGCGTTCAATTAGCCCTCATACTGGCTTGACCCAGATATTACCCAGGGAAAAAAGTTTTGATCATTACCATGCATGATTCATATTTATAGGCAATATTTTTAACAAAAGCTGTCAATAACTAAGCAAAAAAATCCCTATCTTTGTATGTATGTACATTATAATGAATACAAATTTTAGTCCGTAATGATCGGAATTATGTGTGGTCAATTTAGAACAAAGGTGTACAATTATGCAAATATCTAGAGACGAAAAAAGGCACAGGTGATTAATTGTGTAAAATATCAAAAACTGTTCAACACGTTTATGAGTTATAATTCATCTACATTTATTTCCATCTATATTTTTCTTCAAATTTGAAAACAGTTCGATTTATGTTCTATAAATGAAATCCATACAGATGCTTTCATCAATATTTGGACTTCTATAATGGCAAATAAATAATTGAGTTCATTTTTTTGTATCTTTCACTATTCCCAATACAAAAAGCTCGAAAATTCAAAAAGCACTTTTTCAGTTTACACGAATTTTTAGACCAATATAAATAACTAAGTCGGATAGAAACAATACATAAATATTGTTAATGACATAGAAAAACGATACCTGTTTACAAAAAGTTGATTTTTGATGATTTCGAATTTTAATCTTGATTTTTTTGTTCATCCAAAATTATATTTGGCTTACTATAGCTAAAACATCTTGTGTTTCCAGTAAATGCAACCGAAAATTTTTCCGAAGTTTTAAAAAAGCTTCCGTGTGTGACAAAAGATATATATTTGAGGTTAGAAATTTTACGTTCTTGTAAATTTAATACGAATGACTCTGAATGCAGGTATAGGGATATTTTTGAGATATAAGTATTTTCTATCTGCAGAAAAATTACTAAAAGACTGAAGGGTTCTCAAAAAATGCATGATGTTTGTGTCTATCATTTAGTTTATAATGTGATATTTCGTAAACATAAGTTGGTCATTTATTTAGGTCAGTCTGTAAAACAGCTCCTTTAGCTGTGGTTAGCCTTTTAGTATTGCATACGATTATATATTTTGTATTCTTATTTTGTTGGCCAATAAATACAAATTATTATTATATTGAATATGTATCTATAGTAAATTGTACTAGAATTTTCAATAAATTACTAAATATTTTTATGATTTCTTAAAAAAAATAGGAACAATTCAATTCAGTTTAAATATAACTATCTTTTTCTCTGTCAGGTAAACCGTTTTCAATGAAGTTAAGGCATTCCAAAAAACTTGTTAGTTTAGTTAGATAATTTTGCTTTAATAAATTCTTTGAAGAAACCTTTAGAATATATTCAAATAGTCGACACGGTTCATCTTCAATACATCAATAATTCCTATGCTCTACAATGTAATGTGGTTCAGTGGTTCAGTCTTTGAATTTGTACGTCGTGGTCCTAAGTTCGAATCCGCTTTGATCGACTTTTTTTCGATTATATTTAATGTCGTTTCAATGATACATTATAGTGACTTAATTTGCATATATTACAAATTTCTCAAAAATTAATGCTTGCAAAATACTAATTCTGCACGATAATGTCAATAAAATTTTTCCCCCTGGTAATAATTATAGTCTGTCTAGCATATAGTAATTAACGTCGAAAATAGCAAGAACGCCTTACTTTAAGGACTTCAGAAAATAATAATTTTGACGAGCCATTATTTCTAAAAATATTGCAAAATTGGATTCCGCTCTGACCTGCTTTACATACAAGCTTAAAAAAAATTTTATTTTTCGAAAATCAATAATAATATCATGCGTTTATAATTAAAGGTATGCTTCTATATATATTCTTATATTTATTGCAGGTCAAGTTGAAATTAAGTTGTTCGTTTGAAAGCAGAATGATACGAAAAATCATAAATCTAATCAAAATCAGTAGGGTGAAATGAAGCTTAACTTTCTCAACACTAGATCTTTGTTGCGAAACCATAAAATCAAGAATGGCTTACGGCGCGGTCAAGAAACTACTTGTCGAGTAAACGGACAAATGGTCATTCTGCTCGATCAGATAAGACTAATAGCAGTTTACAGCATCTAATACTCTTAGTTTCTTTCATGTAATTTTAATTATTCGGTACTATTTTCAGAATTTTTCTAATATGTATTAATAATTGGAATTTACATTGAATTTTTATTACTTTCTAGATAATGAAAAATATGATCTAAATTATAAAAATATCATCCTTATACTAAAACATCATAATTATACTAAAACTATTTTATATTTTTTAATATATGATTTTTTTTCAGATAAAAATTCAGTTAGTTTAGATTCACAATAAGACCATTTTTAAATTACTGCATGCATGAATAATTGCGGTGCATATGCCACGAATTTGCTAACAAAAGAATTTTATACCGAGAATCTACATCAGTCACTGAACAAAAATATCGAATTATGTGAATTGGTAATTTGAAATCATATGAGGCATGCACCATTTTATGGAATATCTTCCTAAACCACAAATAAATGTTCTAATTGTATTCTTTTCTAGTAAATGCTCACCTTGATAGCTATTAGTTATAGCAAAAGTACAACGCTATGATTCGTAATTTTCTGAATACCAACAATATGAAGTGGACCAATTTTTATGAATTACTTAATGCCTGATAAATATACATGAAAAATAACACTGGCCAACAAATTTGAGGCAATTTAATGTTACAGAGATGAAAATAGCCAATTTTTGTTAGTTTTGGGTTGCTGAATCCGAATCCGATAGTGAAAATTTGTTATTAGCTCTTGTTTCCATGTAATATATGGATAAAGTTGCAAAAAACGCAATTTCTCGATTGTTTGAGGAAGTATATCTTTCAATAGAAACACGATAAAGGCTTCAATGATATCTTAAAATGAAGCTTATAACTTCTATCTCATGAAAACAAAATTGTTATGCCACCAAGTAAAAAATTATTTTCTTAATTAGGCATTTGTTTTTATGCGCAGAATGTTGTCTCACTTAAACTACCTGTCACTACTGCTCTATGTCGCCGCGCGGCCGACCGAAATTCTGGCGGATGACTGTCTGAAATCGAATGTTACAAGTGGAATGATGCATCTTTAAGTAATATAAATGTTTTATAATATGTTTTTAAGGTTGCAGATTACGATTCCGATGTTAAAATTCAGATTTATCGGACGACAGGTATCAAAATCGCCAACACGTAGGGACAATATGCATTTATTTTTGAAATCTCAACAAAATTATGACTTTCGGCAATGAACATTGAATTTTAATTTTTAAAATGCAACTAAAATGGGTCAGTATGTTAAAATACATTTAATTAATAGATGGTGAGAAGTTTTCAGTGAAGCTATTTTTATCTCTGTAACATTTTTGTGTTGACCAGTGTAATTTTTGTACATAAAGTTTTTAATTTGAAATTGTTTAGAAAGATTCTGTATCGTCAAAGAAAATACATATGACCGCACATGTCCACGGATTTACTCGCGTTTATTACCCATATTTAGACCTCCTCAATCAGAATTTTGACGTTATTCTTGAAATACTAGGGACAATGTTTAAATGAGGTATTTAACGAAAAAATTATAATTTTGTCGGAAAAATCGTTCTCACTCAAAATGTTATTTTTTCGTTAAGTAGCTGATTTAAACGTTGTTCCCGGCATTTAAGACTTTCTAACCTTGAAATTCAGGTTCAGGAGATCGAAATACCTACAATAAATATGGATATATCCACTAACAAATTTTGGCCACGGCCAACATTGTTGGTCCCTTCACTATTAGGATTTTCGGTCGTAATTTTCCGTCGTAATTTTCCGTAAATTTTTTTTTATTGTCACAAATAGAAATGGTAGGACATAATATTTTGGAATGGAAAATTCTGAATTTATGTTTCTGATAATTGTCAATAGTATTCTAGTTCTGGGTTCTTAAATAGAAACAGACCAGTGTTGTTACTTAAGTTTATCATTTTTAAAGTTGTGTAACGTCAGAGAGCATAACTTAGCTTATATTCTTTACGGCTGATTTTTACGTTAATTATATTTCTCTACTGTCTTCCATGTCGAGAAGTCGCGTCTACTATCTTGTCGACTGAACAGAAATTACAAATGAATCTTAAATCTTAGAATAAATTTATCCAATATTAATTAACAACATTAAACAAATTATTATTTACGAAGTATCCAGAAATATGTAAAACAGGAATTATCAATATTTCATGAAATATTTGTTGGATTTAAAATCAACGTCTGTGTAAGTTGACTCATTATAAATAATGATTAAAAAAAGGCAAAACAGCAATCTCTGAACTCGTTAAGGGCGGAAAGTGACACGGCAAAATCATAACGAAGGATCGAATTGCAGCTATGGGATATCGCTTTACGATGCAATTTCTACGAAACGTGCCAGATGGTGAATTTTCACATTCTTCGGGACCTTCCGACAATCTCGTAAAAAAAACGTATTGGAGTAAATTCAGCCGTGTTAGTGCGCAGAGTCTCTGCTGCAATCTAAAGTGCTTACTCGTGCAGTAAGATCACGCGGGAGGTGATCACGTGCAACGAATCCTGGTCTGAGCTCATTTCTTTCACTCCAACGTGTTACGAAAAATTTTCTGGTCCATTTTGAATTTTGCTACAGAATTATAAAAACCAAATAATGAAACCACAAATTCTGCTCTGTGCATAAAATGCAACAAAACTTTCCCGCTGCCATTTTAATCAAGCATGAAATGCTGTAGTATTAAATTTACATATTGAAATAACTTTAAAATGAATATAAAATATATGTGAAGCACAAAAACAAAATTGTCACTAGTTTTCCTGATATTAGCCGGGTATTCTTAGACTATTGTTTTGACATCAGATATGAGAAAGTCGTATGAGTTGGAAGCGGAATTTTAGAATCATATATTTTAAAAAATGATTTTACGTTTTCCAGATGGTGTTTCAATGAGTTCTAAGAATTTACGATAACATCATCATATTGGCTATGAAATACTCAAGTTTTCCGGATCACTGGTAGAAATATATCGCCATCGGAACTGATGTAGTTAGGAACAGTCACATAGTTTTCATTTCTCATCAACATTTCTCTTAACTATAAAATTGAAAGTAGTTTTAACTCACTTTATAAACAGTATGCACTGAAAAGCGTGAATATAAATCAACAATAAACTTTGCGCAGAATATCAATCAATCTTAAGTTAATGAGAATTTAACGGCCCTGTCGCCTCGAAGCTCGATATAGAAATGGCAGGGTATGCGGTTGGAGGAGGTAAAATTCAGAGCGAACATCATTAAGGACCTTGCTGCGTCAGACGGTGGAAGTAGAAAATGCCACCAGGATGACTTGGCTTTGAAATCGTTCAGCATATTACGTACTTGCGATATGCAGGCTCTCCGCCAAATCGGACTCTAAAAGTGCTTACTACGTTCCAATCGCGATCCTCAATTTATCGTTGTAATTAAGAAACAATTCCATTTTATCATAATTAATAAATAACTTTCAATCTTAACATTTCGAATGATATATACATTTTATATAAATATTAATTTAAAGGTTTAAAACTACAAAAAAACTACAGAAACAATTCTAGAGTTTTTATCAACTTTTCTTTTAAGGTTTAAAGGTCTTAAATTAGTATTTATGTATTTTAAACTATTAAATCTACATTTTTTATCTACCCTATTTTCTAAATCATATGAAATTTAAACTGAATACAATTTTTAAAATAACTGTTCAATGCGAATGCAAAGAAGTTATAATTGGATGTAAATTGTCCGCCTAGAGACTTTGAAACTTCCACCTTTCTTTCGTTAAGGTGACCTATAAATTTAGAATCGAAATGATACAGGTACAAAGTACAAAAACTGGTAAATTTTCTAACGTCGCCAAGATTACAAATATAGATTTCAACAGTACTTGACATATTCTTCTGTGAATGAGTGGATTTTAATATGGCACTTCTCAGTTGTGCAATATCTGTTATTGGCTGCTGTTATTTTTTTACGAGATCAGATACATATCATTTTTAAAGTACCCCTGTACAATGCAATAACATGAATATTCAATTTCCGATCCGACGAATGCCGCTTGCTTGATATCAGATTCGGAATTGCTGAACAGAAAGATACGTGACTTCCTCTAATCGCAAAGATAGTTTGTCAATGAAACGACATAAAATTTATTTTTTTTTTCTCTTTGTAATATCTTGGATTGTACATGAAAGGAACTCTAGTTACAAGAGTAGTAATCTTAAATTAAGATAAAATTATTTAAATTGAATGAATGTTACATATGAGATTCATCATTCTCTACATAATTTATTTATTTTATACATGAAAAACAGAAAATGAAGTTTATCCTTCGTGTTAGGGTATAAGAAATAAATCGACACAATATGCCGCACAATATAATTGAGGGTAATACTAATATGAGATAAAAGGTACATTAAGGGTAAGATCTCAGTTTTATTAACTAAAGTTAATTTCCTTCGTAACTTTTGGCGCTGGATCTAATGATGACCTTAATTTTGACCTTGCCGATGATCTTCAAGGCTATTTCAAGGTCACATTCGTGTTTTTAAATAGGAAGACCCTTTTTGACATCAGCCTTGTCAAATAATAACATTGGGAAAGAAAGTAATTCCACTTGTTGAAAATGAAAGCTCACTCTCGAAGTAGTGAAAAATTGGATACAAAATTGAGTGTCAATGTATATAAATTTATCTAAAACAAGATAATTAAGTTCATTATGTGTGAAATGAATTATTAATGTTATTAGAGTTTTTCATGCAATAGATTTCTGCCTAGCAATATTGAAAAAAACTGTAAAAAGTTCCGTAATGTGCAACATATTCAAAAAAAAATGAATGATATAAATTACGTATAATATTTCCATTATTCGTATTCAAATAGAATAACAGCAAATTTTATGTAAAAAGTACAATTGACACGTAATAATAAATTCATTAAAATATGACGTCAACATGACCTGACAAGTGCTGAAATGAAAATTTACATTCTCCCGTATATGAATGATAAGCTTACCCTTATTTTTAAAGGACTCTTTTTAAAAACACACAGCTTTTTCAGGTATTTTATTCCTAATTGCATATTAAAAATATTACCATAAATTAGAAAGCCTCTATATTGGAAAATAAGTTAATCATCCAATAAATGGATAATGTGATTGCCCATTATCGGATCTCGTAATTGTAAAAGAGCTGATTCGCGAATAATAGTCCTTGTAAAACCAGCAAACTTCATTCATTTATAAACTTAAATTCACGATTTAATTCATGTTTTCTTAAAAATAATATCTGGAAATTCAGTAAAGGCGCTATCCAATTTTAAAATGTGTTTCCAGTAACCTTTAGTAAACATAATTTCTGAATTATTACATTTTGTTTTCGTTATTATCAGTATTAATGATTAAGAGAAAGTAAAACGGTAATAATTAATCATTATCTTTAAAGCAAAAGCTTTTTTGCGTATTATTTTGCATACCTTCATTCGTATTCCAGGTTCGCGCATTCGTTATTTTCTTCTCTCAATCAACTTTTTAATACTTAAGAGCCTCAATGCTCAGGGGAATGGTACAGCAAAGGATGAGACTAAACCTTACACCCACTTTGTACTACTATAGAGCCCTAGAAATGCAGATACATTTTACCCCCTATGTTAAGTCCAAAAAAAACACACAATAGTTGATACATAGAACTGTATTTTTCCATAAAAATGATTGAATTTTCATAAAATAGTAGTATATTTTATTTGAGTTTTGTCAAAATACACAAGAATCGTTTAATACATTTTTTTTCATTAAAAGTTTGTTGAGTAAAAACGTGAAATAATTGCGTAATTTTAAAAAACAAAATACATTTCCGAATAATGATGGGTTATTTAATAAGAAGAATAATAACAAAAATTTTTAAACAAACTTGTAAATTCGTTAATATTTGATAAATTCCGATATTCAAATCATCATTCAATTTTTTGATACTAGTTCCGCGTCTAGAATCAGCATGTAATTTGCTATAAGATATATTAATAAGTGAACTTTTATGTTGACTCTTTCGTTCCTTTTAGAAACGTTCTTCATATAGAAACAAGGGAAAAACCACAGGAGCTTTTTCCGCGGATTAGCATCTTTGCCCCGAATCCCCTCAAATTACCTTCATCCTTATTACAATTTACGTGGTAAATATTGTTATTCTCTATTCGTATCCTTCTTTTTAAATGTTTTATACAAGAGCGTACATGGACAAAATATGGTAGAAAATAATTTTGCTTCGGATTTAAAAACGGTAATAAGAGGATACAAAACACAGAATGATACTTTAGAGATATTAATTTTACATTAACTTTTTACGTAATAATTTTAAGACTTTTGTTTTACAGTGCAAAATGTGCGGGAATACGGGTAAACTAGAACACGGGGTAAACCAAAACTTTTGAATAACTCAAAAGCTGTATAACATTATAAAGCAATGCTCATTGTCTTAAAAATGATAGTTTTTGACAACTGTCTTGCTGTTTGCTTAATTACAGTACCTGTGAAGGAGATTTTACTTACTTCTACATTTCCATTTTCAATTGTAAAATAAAAGATGGACACTCTGGCGGAGACTGCAGTTTTGTAGTTTGAAGTGTGCTTTTTAAGAATCCCTGGTTACATACTCCCTTTTTAAAATGAATGTGAATTAATAACACTAAAGCTCAAAAAGTGTCATGAGACAAATCTAAACTTTTTTTATGAGATAAAACGGAACATTATAATTATTGTATTTCTTCTAATTTTAAGTGAGGGTCACTTTGATTGTTTGTAAAGAAAGTTTTAACAGTTTGTTTGAATTAGTTTGTTACTTGGTTAATTTAACAAAATTAAAATCTTTTTCCTAGCTGGTTCTAAGTTACTTCTTCTCTAAAATATCGAAATTACTTCATTATGGTTGAGAAAACGCTAACAAATTGGCCGGGGAACAGAGTCCAAGGTAATTTAATTTGCTTTCGTTTTGACAAATTTTCAAAGACAAAGTGAAGAAAATCACGTTGGAGCCATACTATATCAAAATTTTGGCCTTTCAGAGTGTGTTGATTTTCGAAACTTTATTCCTCGGCCAACAAATGAAGAAAAACTAAAATGTTCATATTTGTTCCCGAGCTTTGTTCCTATTTATCCCGCCTCTTACGGTTTTCCCCAAAAATGATAAATTTCTTGTTTTTGATATTCGAATAAATACAACACCGTAAACATTTATTTATCTCTGGGTAAAGTTGCACCAATGAGATAAAATTTCGAATGCCACACAGTCCAGTCGTTTCACTTTTCTACCTTATACAATACAAAATAAAAAGTTCCTCTTAACCCTGACTTCCCCTATTACTGTCGCGTTAGTGACTTTTTTCGGTCTGTACGGCGAAAGAAACACACTTTTTCGATAATTTTTTTCCAAGATACGGGTAATGTATCTAAATTTTAATTAATGTAGCATTATAGAACAACATTTGAAGAATATTTGTAAAAATTTAAACAAAAAATATCAAGAAATAAGCCGTTGGCAGCAAATTTTCGGAAACGTCTAAAAAAAATCATTTTTTGCGGTGGCAGCTGTAACTCTGGACTGGGTTATTTGAAATAAAAAAATTAAGATGATTTAATTAGATTATAACTTTTGCCAGGTAACGCTGTCGTGTTTTTTTTAATATTTTGATAGCACTGGAACATTCTGCAACACAAAATTCGGAACATTTTCTACTGTAAAACAAAAAATAACAATAAATTTGAAAAAAAAATCGACAGCGTTACCTCATAAATTATGTAGACAATTAGTCACCGATGAAAAAGTGAAGTGCGAGAAAACCGCTTTTAAGTTTTGAACAAGGCTGAAATCACTCAGAAGCTTCGATAGTAAAAATTCCATATCTCTGTTTGTTTTGCTCGGATCGACTTCAAATTTGGACACAATATTCTTGAGATGTTGCACATTCATATAAAAAAATAAAACAAAAAGAGTAATGTTCAAACCGAACCCCCCTTAATATACCATAGAATACTTTCATTTATATACACTAAATCAATCTTTTTGAATAGTATGCATATAGACTATCAACTTAAAACATAATCAATTCCATATCTTACATTATAAATGTCTGTTGAAATAAATAAGCTTGTGTCTTTATTTTTCTGAAATAAACTTTGTTAGGAAATGATTTCTAGAAAAATTAATTGGATGTGAAATACTAATGACGTTTGATCGCATTGTTTGTATTTGGACCACGAATATAGATTGCATTCGGACACTTGCATATACTTATCTCGATTCCATCTATCTAGGGACAAATAGCGACTGCTTTAAAAATCCTGTGGGAATTGTCCAGTAGGCTCCTTGGGAAAAAAGCAGAAAGGGCTTCTTCTTTTCCGACATTACGGACGATAAGCCTCTTACGAACCGTCTTCCTTCCATCGGACAAGGAAGGGTGGAATCTAAAGGAAGGGGAGATTATGGCGTCTTCAAGAACTGTGTCCTATAAAAACTTTATGGTCCTTTTATCAAAAAATGTTCAGATACCTTAGATATTCATAGAAATCAACGTTTGCAAATTTTACTTGGTTTAAAAATGCTGTAACGGCTTTCCTTTTGCAAGATACGATCAATTAATAATAGAGTAAAATGCTTATAATTTATTTATGAGTTTACCAGAAAACCGAGTATTACTTAACTGCAAGAGTACACTTTATTGTTCTTAAGATAAGTGGTTGCTCGAGAATAAATTTAAGACGTACATATCATATCCTTTGTCTGTCATAATCAGAAATCATGTGTATAATGTAACAATAAAGAACATGAAACAACTAAACTTTCACAAGAGAAATATTTTTCAACTATTTAAATATATTTATGCATAATATGCACAATAACTTATTATTGTCTTAAATCAGCGATATTTTTGAAATCTTGATTCTATTTAAGTGTATTTGTACACTTAATAATTTTCATATTTTTAGTAGACTCTTTCGATTAAAAGTTAAAATTACGTATTCGGTGAAAATTCATTCCGAAACTCAACAATGACGAATGTGTGCGTTATTTAAAGCTCCGTTGTATATACTAGTGCTCGTAGATTACGGAAGCTCTGCTCGCAAGGCTCAATATTCTCTACATGACGGACTGGCGAAATCCGGGCATAATGCATGGATTTATGCGACGGAACTGAAGTTGAAATCGCTGCATAAAGTATAACCTTCGATTTTTTTTCGTTAAACCATGCTTCGGTGGATTCGACTCGGCTCAAACTTGTAATTCAACGGTAGAAATTAACGTCACTCGTAGCTTTGCTTATTACGTGTGCAATCACTGCAAGCTTAAATTAATCTCAACTCCTGATCGTTAAAATATTGATTTGTACTTTCGTAGACGGCGAAGAGCGCCTAATTCAGATTATAGCATGTTCCTCCTACTTTAATATTTCAGTTAATTTTTAGATGAGTAGATTATTTTCCTAAAACCAGAATTTAGTTCATTCATTTCATGAATATATCAGATTTTCATTTCGTACTGCCAAACAGAAAAAAAAAGATTATCCAGTCTGCATTTAGATTACGAAATACAGGAGATGGTAAAATCGATCCCTATTGGAAACGTTTCCATTCTTTCAATACATCCGCTTCTTTTATATAGAGCATTCAAAAAGAATACATCCCTATGCAATTTAAAAAGTCCTTGAAAAATAACTGGACTTTTAGAACGTCGGTACTATGTTTTTAAAATTCAGTCTTGCCTTACTTTTTTTTTTTAAATATTATTGGAAACTCGTCAAGCGATGATTGACAAGTAATTAATGGGTAAACTTATTCATGACGGAATATAAACCGAGCTTTAAGCTATCAGTAACAAATGAAGGTGGTTTATGACACCTCTCGTTTTATAAAGTGCCGTTTGAATGAAATAGGGAAAGAGAATATAAAAATCACTACCCTTCACGAGTACTAATAAAATTAAAATATCTCTCTACATCTAAAAAAAACAATATTTCGTACCTAATATTATAGTTGTCAGTACAATAGATGCGTAAGTCGAATACGTTTCCATACTGCTCAAAATGTCCACCAATGTTTTCAGTTAATCATTATTTTTCAGTCACTTTAATTAATTATTGGTGAACTTTCGTACTAGCTAAACAATCTATGACTTTTTCATCAATCTTCAACACAAAGTAACATTTTTCATTGTTAAAACTTAAATGGAAACTTCGTCGTCTGACCGCGGATATAAAACTATTGCTGTTCTTTTCATGAACATTTATGTTTTCATATTCAGTCCATAATCATTTTTAAAATCTGCCATATTCTATCTGCTTTTTAAATTATGCAAATCTAATATTAGAATTGTTATTAATGATCTACCAATAATCCAGTTTTTACAGTATAAACTTCCATGTTCATTTCATAATTAATTAATGCAAGCGTCTTAAGAAAATGAAATTTCAATATGTTTTTGCTTTTGTTTATAACAAATGATAATATTGTACTATGTTAAAAGTGCTACAGAAGAGTTGTAAAATATCTCGCAAATGTATTAAAAAGTGTGAAGCGAAAACTAGAAAACAACAATTTTCTGTAATGGGGCATATTTATGAAATCACTTTTTTAAATTAGCAACATAATTAATTTGCAAAATATAACTAAATCAAATCTTAAAACTTAGAATATGTATCTGTTACAGTTATCGCCTGATATTCATTTTGCCTTAAATTTTCCATCCAAGATTGTTTAGGTATAAAAACCGGTCATTTGACTCAAAACCCGAAACTGAACGTACATTACAAACGAGGAATCTAAATGAAACAACTAAATCCTTCCATCTTTTCAAGCTGAAAGCCGCATATAGTCAAATACTACTTGTTAAATTGTTAATTCTATTGTTATTATATGAAACAAACGTTTCTACATTTTTGTCATAGCTACTGAAACCGTTAACTGCGTAAGTAATTTTACAAAAAGAACCTAAAATTAATGGAAACATAGTATATTATGCAACAAGGGCACAATTATCGATCTCCGACGAGTGTGAAGTTTGTGGCCCGAGCGAAGCGAGTGTCCCATATGATATTTTTTAATAAGATGTGCGCGGAACTCGATTTTACGCATCTGAAAATTTTGCACTAGTGCGAAAAATCGAGTTTCTCGCACGGAGTGTTAAAAATGAATATGTTGGATTTTACTGTAATAGGGGATAATATATATTTTCGTTACCAGGGCATCAAATAAACTTTCTTATCCATATAATTTCGAAGGAGTAAAATGGCAATTTTCTCCCACAACTGGGGGCCGATTTTGCAACTCGTATGAAAGAATAGATATTTTCATATCAATGGTCTAAAATGAACTTTTAAATCCGCAGGCCATTAATGGTATCGGTATCAGGCGGTCACTTTCAGGGGGTAAAGTTTACACCCGTGATAGGAATAAAATTTTTCTAATTCAACGCTGGAAAATTTAGGAATCTCATGTTTTATTTTACTCCCCCAAATTCGGATGTAAAATCGAATTTTACGCGCGCACTAAGATGATAAGTTTTTCTTTTGGATTGCTGATTATGAATATGATGTCAGATTTTGAAAATGACGCCTCGAATATAACGGATAAGTTGTTCAAAATTTTGCTTGAAACGTGTTACTCAGCTGGTTTGGAAGTCTCTAATTGTGAGTAATCATCACATTTAGAAAATAAAAAATGGCGGATGCAATACGTCGCACAATTTTTTTTGAAATTCAAATCATTTTGCTTGGAAATTACGTTTCTGGGTATTTCTCCACGACTGCCTACGAATGTTGTCATTCTTTTCATGTTGAAAATGATGGCAATGTGTTGCTTTTAGTTTTTTTTCTAGTTTATGAGTATGTAGCTTTAGTTCCTTATTATTGACAATAATTCATTTACAGTAGAGCAGTCATATTTAACCCTTTCTTTTTTCCGTTTTTTTGTTCTTTGCTTTTCTAAGACTTCAATAAGTGTAAAAAAATAATATTGCAAAATTATTTAAAATAATTATTGTTAATAACAAATTAGCACCAAAAAAGGCATAATTTTCAAAAGAAATTCATGCCAGGAAGAACTAATCGCTATTATTATTTAAAATTTGGTATACCGGAGTTTTTGATGTCGCTGATAATGAATCCGGTATCAGATTTTCAAAATTCGAAATGGCAGATCCAATATGGCCGTAATCAGCCACCTCAAAAACTCCAGTATGCAACATTTCAAAATATGCCATGACTGGAAAAATTCGTGACTGAAAGGGTTAAAAATTAAAAATGGTTAAATTAAAAATGATAATTGAAATGTTAGGACTTTTAATCCGGATCATATAATCAACAACACCGAAAACATCCAAATACCGACTTACAATAGATTACATTAATTTTTTAATTAACACAAGCTCTCAAAAACAATTTTGAATAATTTGTTATTTATTTTTAATAAAACTTTTTGAAAATAGTTAATGGCGTAATGTTTAATATACCTTACATGATCTCGAAATGATCTCAGTTTTAAATTGTTTAGTTATTGAGTTTATTAACCTAATCTATGTTTTGTCGAAGATTTTTCTATGGTTGCTGCAGACTGAGAAACAAAAAAATGACGAAGCTCATCATCATCCTCAGTTAAGGAATTATCACTTTCTCCTCTATCCTTAATATTTTTTTGAATAAAGTTAATGCCAACGCAAATCTAATATTAAAAATATACCCAAAAATGTTTTCTAAAAAATAATGAAATAGATATTTACAGGCTGTGCATAAGAGTTACTTGAAAGAAACTTATATATAAACACTCTAGGGATTGGTTGCTGAACAATGATCCTAGTAGCAGGATTAAAACGGTTTGATCAATGTCGAGAGAATTTAACTGACTGGTATGGTGTTACATTTCGGTTGGATGATATGACAGAACCAGTTTTGATTATAGCATCCAACCTGAATGTCTATTGTCCAAAATGGCATCAATAAACAATCTTAATATAAAGAACAACTATTGATCCATACGCTGAGTTATAGACGCAAAATATGTAAACCTATAAATTTCGCGACCCGACTGCTTATTTGTCGAAGGCATTTGGTTCCGATAGTCATACGATTGATTGTGTTATCCAAACCGGTGCGATTGTATACGAATTTAGTAAGTACACTATTTAGAATCGAACCGGTGCGGATCATATAATTATATTATAATCAATCGTTTGCTAAATTAATAATAGTTCATATGCGCGAAACAAATTAGATTGAACCAAATTAGTTTGTCGAAAAATAGCATTTCCACGTAGACAAGTATTGGATAACGATATAATACATTGAAGTAAATTCACTGTAGCTAATTAAAAATTATTAAACATGTTTTCTTCAATAACAAGTAATTCTTTTCTTATATAATAACCGATCACGTAATCCATACAATCCTAATTTTTAGTAAATCTTTCCGCTTTTACGCATATTTTAACATTGACTAGCACATCGTAAAACGTACCGATTGACCTTACTCAAAATCACACGACCTTAAGATTTAGTTTGCTTTTCAAAAACTAGGAAAATCCGATTTTCATGCGAAGCTCATAGGCTTCCAGCGTGGTGGAAATTTCGATAAATAATAGACGCGGGATAGCCGAGCTAATCCCAACAGGGGATGTGGTTGGAGGAAATTAAAAAGCTCCGACAGGCGTTGGTATGTCCATGGGATTGCTTTGTAAACTTCAGCGTGCATTCCAACTACGTTTTAACAGCGAAACCCGTAGTATTCCACGCGGAAGGAAAGCTTGAGGCGTACTTGAAGCCACCAACTTCCGGTAACTGTGTGGTTGTAAAATGTAAAATAGAATAGTCGAATAAAGAATAATGAAAGCGATATGCTGTGCGCGAGGAAATTTTGCCGAGGGAAGTCATATCTTTCGGTGCGCTTACATTTCAGTAATCAAAGTTCTTTCCGGAAATTCTAGAAACGTTTTTCGCAAATGAGTTTCAAAGAAAAATGAAAATTTTATGAGATTTATCGTTTTGCCTATATGAATTAATATTTTCTTTGAATATATAGCCGGTATTATAAAGTTTTGTCATATACATCCACAGTTTTCTTTTAGTTAAGACAATTTCTGAATTTTAACGCGATACTTAAACTATTAAAAAATTTTGCTAGGAGGTTCAGTAATTTCGGTTGTAATTTAAAATATTCATTACGGTGTAATTAAATTGAAAACTTCCTCATCCACAAAGTGAACGTTAATAACGCACACTTTATCGTAGCATTTTATATTACGTATAAAGTTGCTCTCTCTCTTTTTGAGCAGGGAAAAACTGAAAATTAATTGGTTCAGTGTCTACCGATTAGATTTACGTTCGTCCGCCGGACAGTGATCGAAAGTCGAAAACTTGAGAGGAGTAAGTTTTCTATAATCTACACCACTTGTTTAAAGTGGATATCCTTCAAGATTATAGTCCATTTACTTTTCGCTGAGAGCTTTTCGCAAAATGTGTGTTACGTACGCAGTAAGTAAAAATACAAGACAACAATAAATCTTAGTTGAATATTAAAATAAAATTAAGGTATTCTACAAAATTTGTGATTGGATCTACCTTATACTTTGATCTTGTCAGAGGAAAAATTAATTTTCTGGTCATACAAATATTGAGACAGAATTGTTCCGGATTGTGTGAAATTTGAATGATGTAGACTCATCATCCAAATCGACATTTTCAATTGCTCGCTGTGGAAAGCGAAAGAAAATGGAGACGAATCTGTGTGATACGCTGAATTAATCAGTAGCATACGTGCCATACACTCCTGGACGAACTTTGACGTATGGCCTCGTCGGACTAACGAATGGAATTAATCCTCCAAACGGACTCCACCAGCAGACCAATCAAACTTCAGGCAGAGCTGCTGCCGCGTTAAAAGCGCCAGGGCAATAAAGTGCCACGAATTCGCTATATGCATACCAGTTTAGGATAAAAGTGAAACTCTCGAAGGCCGGAGATAAAACTAACCTCGGAGCTACGAATGGTACGACCTAAATAATGCAGAATCTATCGGAGGATTAAAATTCATTTAAAAATTGTGTTCGTAAATTCTCTTTGACATTTGACGGATTTGATCTGTCGATAAATTTCGCAACTAACGTTCGCTACTGCGTTTTATCAACTTGGAAAATTGTTTTTCATTGATAAATAAAACGATAAGATTGGTTGATTGATGATAAATTTTCAAAATTAGACACAAAACTGTGATTAAAACTAACGTTTAATTACGTTTAATCTAGCTGCCTAATGAATCTTTCAAAAATTTGTAAGATTTTGTAATGTGCCTACAATCTTATGACAATTTGGAAGTGTACGATTTTGAAATGCCTTTTTCAAGACATCCCTAAGGCTTTTTACAAGATAAAATAAAACAATTTGCAATTACATCAATACTATTAGATAGTAATATCATCGTGATCATAATCAATATTTGCGAACTTCGTTCTACATTAAAAAATCAGTCTTATACATTTAAGGTTAAATAGAACATAATTTTGAATACATAATCCAATATTTTCTGGTTGGAACGCAAGTTTTGGGAGTCTATCTCATATTTGTTAGTCACGAATGAAAGATAAATGAATTTCAATATTTCATTTATTATTAGTCATGTAGCAATGTATTTTAAATCTTGATAAATGTTGGTGATATTTATAATACATGAAATACGATATTAATCACGAAAATGCATCGATAAAAAAATTGTAAATTGGTACAGAATAAAAATTCGGAACTGCAAATAAGAATGTTGTTGTTCTTATAAGGAGAAGCGGCAAAAACGTTAACTAACCTAAAATATAAACGTTAACTAGAAAATCTATTGGGACATGTTCACTACTTTTTATAGTTGGATCAACAACTTCTCTTGCAGTGCTAACCAACTATTTTTTTCCATGAACCTGATAAAGCGTTCTATATATGATTATTATATATCTAAAAATTCGATAACCTTTCCTGAATAAAATTACTGAACCTCCTGAAGATATGTTCCGATTTTTACCACAGCTTTAAAAAAGAAAGAGATCATAAAATATGTTCAACAAATTATATTAAACTATCTTACAAAAATAAAATAAATCGTTGCAAAAGCAACATAATTTCTCGACCGCTTTCAGATGTTATAAAACATGAGAAAAAGACCTTAAAATTCACATTTTATAAAATATTTTAAAAGCCTCTTGAATAATGTCTTTCTTGCCACAAACTCTTTAAAAGTCTTGTAAATCTATTTTATTATTACAGCAGGGTAGTAGAGAGGTGATTAAATATAAAAATATAATTACTTTAATTTTCAACTTTTTACGCGGCAGAAATAAGAACTAAAATATGGATAAAAAATACTCATTTTACTAAAAGGAAAAATCTTTTTAAAATATTCATAATGACCGGAATATTTATTACTCAAACAGTAATTACTGGATCTGATTTTCAAAAATATTCAAGAAAAAACTAATTAAGTGGTTAGGATTTTGTAATTAAAACTAATTATTTCAAAACTATGATTCCAAATAATAATGCAAATTACGACTCAAAAGTGACATAAAACATCACCATCCACCTCGTTTACAGTTCAGTACAGGCCATCTAGTCACAGCCTGATGTAAACAAGGTGTTTATCAGTTGTTTTCAAAACAACTTGACAACAACGTAGTCCTAACAATCATATTAACGATTTCAAACATGGTTTTAATGATAACTAGTGCACTTCTTCACACTGCTGAATGAACATAAGCTCACCCAACAGCGAATCAATTAAGGACGCTCCTCTTATTCAATGGCATTCACATTATAAGATAAATCAGAATTATAGTTTCTGCAACAATAGAATATATTTTTTGAGGCAGTTTCAAAAATGTTTTATCGATGCACAATTTCCCAATTTCGGAATTTTCTGTTCGCAATATGCACGCATGAATCGAGACCTTCAGTGAAATAATTCGTAGGTCCGAAAAATAGCGTACAATTAAATTTAATTCGCGTGAACGCATTCCTCGTGTTTTTGTATGCATGAATCATCCCAGAATTCAATTTTCGAAACAATAGTTTTATGTGATATATTCTTCTTTCGTAACTTTCAACATGTGTAAGCTTTTGTCAATTTACAAAATATAAATTTCGAACGTCACATTTCATTAAGGCGTTATTATCTCAAACCAATAAAATATGATTTTTATACAACCAATTTTTTAAAGCGTTTTAACGTAATATAGATATTTATATTTTACATCCATAAAAATTGTTTTTGAAATTTTAACCTATACCAGATAATAATTTGGAAATAGAATTTTATTTCTTAATCTTATTTCATTTAAAAATTTAAGAAAATGTTGTATTGAAAAATTCTACGAATATTTTCTAATAATTACTTTGTCCATTTTCAATCAAAGTTTGCACTAAAATTACCATATCCGATGAAAAAAACTTCGAGACAATTGCAACTTGTTCGTTTTAGTTAATAAAATGTAACTCTAAAATTCAAACAAATGTAATGTATGTTCAACAATAGATTCATTGTTAACTTTGATTCTGGAATTGACAGAATGATTTGGTTTATTGATATTCACTATTTCCGTAGAAACTGTAACAAAATTCCATTATTATAATAAGTACTCAACGACCTTCTTGGTATCATATTAGTATGCAAATCTATTGATTATTTTCATATAAAAAAGAAGTAATATAAAAATAAAAATATATGTTGCACTAAATAACTACGTTGCACGTAGTTTGGTGCACCTATTGCAATAACCATGTACCATCCACAAATTCTTGTAGTTTACCATTCTCTTGACTATCTAACACGAATAGTATGTGAGATGTAAACCAAACCGGTTAGACTGCGAACAAACTTTTCTAATCGAAAACATTTATGTATTCCTACATCAACTAAATTTATCAAATATAGCAATTAGAATTCCTTACTCTAACAACCTGATATTTAACGTAATATTTTAGTACCTGTAAATAATATATATTGCACTAAATATCAAACTCCAAATCTCTACAGACTCTTTAAATTCCGTGGAGTAAAATTTGACTCTGTGCGGAATGATTATTTTATTTCAATTAGAGTGAAATGTGCGTAAATTATGAACTAATAGTACAATTATAAGTTTCTAAACAAACATAAAACTATTATTTTTATTAAAAAATAACTAATTTTTATATTTTTATAAAATAAGTTGTAACAATAAATTTTTCGTCATATTTGAAAGTAGTAGAGAAGGGCGGGTGTGACAAAACTGACACGGAATTTCTTTGGGAAACGTGATTTATGTCTTTAACTTCTATTATTATATTAACGATTTTATTTTATTTGTACGTAGTAAATAATTACAGATAACATGAAGGACATTTTATAAAAAATTTTTTTTTAAAGACAAACCACGTTCAAAACGTTTAAGCTAATTTTCTGAAGTGATATTTATTGAATTAACATAACTATATAATTTTTTATCAGACCAGCATGAAAAGTCCATCTTTCCGCCCGGAAAAGGGAGCGGAAAGTGACCGATTGCCGCCCGGTCTGATAAGGACGAGGAAAAAATTTGTTTTTCTCCTGCTTAGAATCTGTTTACAGTCTTTCATCGAAAAATAATCTTTCACGCTGTTAAGATCATTGAATTTGCTTCACAGCCCTGTACCACTTTACACGCCCTAAAGGTGAGTTGGACTTTTCTTGTACGGGTGTGACTAAAAATAGTGTACGCATCGCAAGAGCTCTGCAAGCAGCAACATTTTTTCCTTCTGCTCGGCTCACTCATCGTCCTCGCTGCAATGCCTCTGTTTCCGCCCTAGATACGTAATATACTATTAACGTCTCAATTATTTCAATATACTTAAAAGTTTAATAAATTCCTTGTTGTTGACAAAATTGAGTTTTGAAATTCAACCTTTGATCGTATGGCGAATCAAGTTGTATTTCAATAGAATGAACATATTTGTAATGTTCTTTAAAAGCATCACTTGACCTATCAGTGCATTTTATTTTTCTGATAAATTACAAAAATTTCAAATTTACTGATAACCATCCTAACGTCAAGGCCTTCTAAATTACTAATCTTCTTTTTGTGGAATTTAAAACTTCATATTACAAGTATTCAGATATGTTTGAAGTTAAGCCACTTTTTATAATTTTGCTTGCAGCTACCATTGTAAGCGCACTGACAAACCTCACTCTCTTTGGAGTGAATTTTAACTCCAGACAGATTTAATTATGGAGTGAACTTTTTCGCTGTTTCTTTTGGACGGACTGATCTCACCCTTTTAGAGTGGTCTGTCAGTCATTTTAGGGTGAGCGAGCTTTTTTTCTCTTTTTTTTTTCTTTTTTTCGCCAAAAAATTGACAGAAGAATAGTTGAATTGCTCATAGTATTTTTTCTTACTGTCTAAAAATAATTAATTTAGTATTATTGTAAAACAACACGATATATTTGGTAAACGGATCTTCAGAGTAAGAGAGATAAATATGAATCAATGTAACAGGATTCCTAACTCCCATTTCCATTTATAAGTTCAGTAGATTCAATTTCACCTGGTTCTGGAATCCTCAGAATTTGCTGTATTGTTATTTTAGACGATGCGGTGCGTTTATATATTACACTTGTCGTGTACTGAGGGATCTCCTCAATAAATCGTAAAATGCGCTGACGTGAAACCCATACCGCATCCCTCTGAGTGGAAAGCGCCGAACAAATCCACGGTGAGCTTCCGACGAAAGAAACGACTGATCGTATATCATAAAGAGAGTGCAATAGAAACACTTATGGAGTATGTACATATACGTTCACTCTTTCTTCTCTCTTAGAAGCCCACTCCCTTTTCCACGCGTGACATTCTCATATTTTCACTGCTCCGTCGATCTGACACTCCGCCTTAAAGTTTCTAAATTGATTGAAACGTTATACATTTTAATATTTGAAAACCGTCTGTGCCCCACATTTCTAAAACTGTCAACAAAATTGAAAATAGTTACGAATAGTTCTTTTTATATTCATTTTATATTTAATATTATTTTCATTTATGACAAATATTCATCCTGTGGTTTCTACCGGAAAAAGTTTTTAATGAAATATATCTTGACTAAAATATTTCACTTGCGAATGAAACCACAGAAAACGAAAGTGGGCACACGAACTCGTGCACATATGAAAATGCATACTGTACAACTGCTAACGCAATAGTCTCCTTTTGGTCGTTATATGTATGGAAACACAAATCTTTCAGCCGCTGAATCCTGAATGTTTTGAAATTGAATAAACTGAATTTTCAGAGTTTTTGTTTGATTAGGGTTTTAGTAAATTGAATAGTTTGAAAACAAACGAGCCCTGTAAATAAATTAGTCACAACGCTGTATTGAACGCATGTAAATATGCTGTGTTATTGGATTTGCCCTGCGGAAATGTTAAAGGTTTACTTTTACAAACGTTTGGAAGCTAGAATCGTAATTCGATTATTATACATTCAACAAGATCGAGTAAAAAAATTGTACTTTACATACATGTAAATAATTAAAAAAATATAAATAGAAAATAGAGAACGATGTATCAAATTTTGTAAGATACATATATTTTAGAATTATATATATGTTTTTCTCTTTTTATTTCTATATATATATTTTTTTCTATTCATATTATTCGCAAAATAGGTTGGTTGTACAGTTGAAAATATAAATACAATATATGGGAATTCCGAATACTACATCCCGGGTAGAAATCTGTACAGTATAATATGTGAAAATATCAATACAGTTATTTAAATATTAAACGTCAAAACTATGATGGTTTGTATGGTAACAAAATATAGACGCAAGTACACTGGAATGCTTTTTTTTATTAATGCAAAATTTCCTTATTAATTGGTCCGTACGAAATATTCGTACGATAAACTTAAGAGAAGAAACCAGAAGAAATTCCAATGGCATCTTATTGTGATAAATAATCATAACCAACTGTAATTGTATTCAGAAGTAAATACGGTTTCTTGCAATCATTTTTTTCTCAGGATTGAATATTACTGCACTGGATAGAAGAAATATCCTAAGTGCAGTAGTACTCTGGAAGTTCAAACCTGGCAAATATTACCTTCATTTTTTAAAACATTTAGCACTCTAGTACTTATTTGTAAAATTTGTTAAATTTGTTTGGACCCATCGACAATACTTATAGAAATTAAATGTATTGTGATTATTAATTTTGTCAGCCTATTTCCTATTACCGTGCACTACTCCAAAAAATAAGTGTCGATGCAGTGAGAATCACTCGACTATCAACTTATAGCGAAACATTTGATGTAATACTCGCTAGAAAACTATTCAAAGTTCTCGTTCAAAAACATATGCCATATTTTTTGATGATTTTTGTACATTAATTCTGAACAAATTACAATTTAAAACATAATTAAAAAACATAATTAAAAATAATTTTTTCATATATTTTCTCATTTTTTGAGAAACCAATGAAATGACAAGTACATGATATGCAATTGCTTAGGGAATATTGTTAATAGAGATTTGAAAGTTTCATAAAATGTACTTAAAACCAATTGCCTATAGATCAATAATTTGAACTCTGATTTTGTTAATAGCTAGAGTTTATATGCGTAGATGACTAGACCTTTTAAAATCTCTTGTTCTTTAGATTTTGTTAAAACTTTTAAAAATAAGGACTTTCAAAAGTACATTATGAAAATAACGTATTAATAGCGAATATGTAGAGCTTATCTTATCATACAAATAATTTACGATTTCACGATCCGGTAATTAAAAAAGTATCACGAACTAATTGAGCATTAATATTCATCCAATGGAATAATATGCATTTTGATCAAACGAACTAAACTGTGAAGAAAATTTGTTTGAATAACATGACCAGTAATTTTTAACACATTATCGAGTAACTGTGATGAATAAATGAAAAAAAAATACATCAACTGAAACTTCATACACACATATGAATTAATGTAGTGTGTCATTATAAGATTTATGAGTTTAATGAGCTCACTAATTGCAGAACCTTGCGTTAGATATTTCGAAGAGACAATAACAATTGATTAAGGGGGGGGGGGGGGGGAAAGTAGCCCCTTGACTTTGAAATGTTACAATCACTATTTATTGTAATTTGATCACATTTTATCTTTAAAATTATGTTATTTAGTTAAAAAAGTATATAACATTTGTTTTTTAATTCGCGAATTAAGAAATCCCAGCGAGAGATTGTTTAAAATGATAAGAAGAACATGTACAATTTTTTTCATTTAAAAACATTTCTAATTGTAGGACTAGACTTTAAGACTAGATTTTAATGATTTGCATTTCAGATTTTTAGTGTAATATATGACTAGCGAAGTATCATTTCTGAAGTATATTTTCCTGCTAAAAACGTAAGAAACAAAATATCTGAAAAACCTCTGAAAAACGTGATAGCAAAAATGTTGATTTTGACACATTTGACCTGATTTTTCTTCATAGTGTGACATCAAAGACAGATAAAAAGTAAAATTTTGTCGGTTAGTATAATAATTACATCGATTTCAATGATTATAAAAGTAAAAACTATGCATTAGAACATTCCAGTGCTATACATATAAGAATAAAAAAAATACGGATAAAAAGAAAACGATCTTGAAAGGAACCAGAAAATCGGAACTTATTTGTAGTACCTAGTAGTAGGAAAAACTTTACAAACAAAACAGAAAAGAAAATGTATGGTCTATACGGGGCTATGATAAATAAGTTCGATTTTTTTTTTAAATATTCGGAATTCGCACCAAATAGCAGAGACGACTTTATACTAGACACTCAAGGTTTGATGTATAGCCCAAGGATGATTCAATAAACTGTTTTCAATTTTGTAATTATTAAAATGAGTGTAACTATTACATATTGCAATTTTTGTCACGTACATTATGGAATAAAAAAGAATGTTGTTCTTATTCTGTGAAAATCGCATAAACTTCCTTAACACGCAACAGTATTGATATTATTTTATCTCGGCAATACAAAATAAAAATTATAAAATCTTTCATGTTATTTTTATTTAGACAAAAATATATTGAAAATAATGAATTGGTAATATTTTCAGGTGCTTAAAAGTCATATGTTACTCTAAAAACCCAAAAGTCATTAAAACCATTAAAACCGAAATAACCTACAATTTTAAATATATGTTTATATATATATATATTATATATATAAATGTAAAAATGTGTTTTTCTTATCATTTTGAACAATCTGTCATTGGGATTTCTTAATATGTCATATTTCAAGTAATATCTAAACGAAGAAAAATGTTTTATATTTCGTTTCTAAATCATCTAATTTTAAAGAGAAAATGTGACCGAATTATAATACAGTAAAGTCTCAGTATAATTACATCTCGCTATATTTACGTCCACCATATTTGCCTGGTTCCGTCCCGTTATATTTGCCAGTTGCCGCTCTCTTTTTCCCCCACCTTGCGGACTGTGGCCTCAGGAAAGGCCTGATGTGACGTCATGAATATAACGCGATTCGGGAAAGTGGGAGAAGCAACGCTCCCCGTCTTTTGGTAAATATAACGAGACGGGAGGGGAGGATGAGGAACCGATCTGGCAAATATAGCGGGACTCTACAGTATTCATAACTTCTAAAAATCGAGGGAATAATTTCTGGCTTACCCCTCCCTTAAAACAATTATATTATTAATTATTATATTTTTTTGCTTAAGTAAATAATTATAGTTCACATTTACATATCAACTTTCTCTCTCGAAATTTCTTGGAGTAAAATGTCACTCTTTATAGAGTAAAAATTGAGCCACTTTAGTGACCGAGGCCGAAAGAATTCTTATTCTTTAATTGAGTAATGTGAGTTTTCACTTTATAAAGAGCGAACTTACGGACTTTATCTACTTGCCTTTTAATGAAATCAATTATTATAGAAATATAAACTGTATTTATAATTCATCGTCCGAAGAACGTTCTGGAAATAAAAAAAGTACACAACGCGTCAAAACTTAACACGCTTTCCTTGTACAGCTAAAACCAATAATAAGATAAGTGCAAAGGCACTCGAGAAATCCACGGAATGTAAAAAGTCGACTCCCTTCATAAACGCTCAGCTCTAGTGATCGCAATACCACGAAATTTTGATTAAAAGAAAAATTTTCTGTTACGACATGTAAGCTGGTCTTAAAATTGAAAATAATATTGGTATGTTATGCAACAAATGTAACAAAAATAACAACTCTGAATGTTGCAATTTATATTATATGACTAATGAAAGGCAATATATTCGGGAGATATTTTCAAACGATTCACCGTTTACGAAACGTTCTTCGCGTTATCAGAGATGGACGACACGAGTAAACTTGAGAAATCCCGATTTGATCGCTTTTGTGATTTCCGGTTGACGGAAAATCGCGTGCCGCTCCCTCATAAACATTTGGATCTCTAACGGGCGATTCGAATAATCGAATGTATACCGTCTCGGAATTTTAACCCAGTGATAAAATACGTAATATCACAAATCTCTCTCTCGCTTCATTTTTTAAATTCTTGACTTGGACTAATATGTTTTAGTATAGAAATCTGATATACTTTTGATGTAAAAACTTTATTCGGATATATAGACAGCTCTCCAGAACTTTCTGGTTTTAAGGAATTAAATTTATGTTCTCAGTACATGTTTAAAAATAATTTGTCTGTATTCATTGCTCAACATAAATTAAAAAAATGTGAATCTCTGAATGAGTTTTTACATAGTCATATTTTCATATTAGATGTATTCAACCCAGGCAGAAATTTTCCTTAATTTCTCCACATTATATACAGGGCTTGGGAGAAAACTCTATGTGGAAATATCCGCATAAATTCTGGCTAGAATCTCGAAATATAGCAACGTTTTATGGAATCAAACAAATCAACCTAGATTCTGGATCGTTTCGATATCGATTTTTCTTGATATTTGTATACTTAAAGTTTGAAATCGTAAAATTAGAAATTTAATTACATAATTCCTGAAAATGTGTTGCCCATATGCATATATTGAAGGTACCCTTTAAAACTAGTTTAAATTATATAAAAATGCCAGAATCTATACAGATTTTCCTACCGGGATCCAAGAAAATGTTTCTGAAAACTGTATTGTTTCCGTACAAAATTTCTATCAATGAATCGTTTTCAAGATTTTCGAAATTCAAAATAATCCAATACAGCAAAATAATTTCTAAAAAAATATAAAATAACTTATAGCATATAATTCTTTGATAACATATAGAAGCTTATCATTTAGAATATACAACTTTAGTTACAAATAATTTATAATTAGTCAAATTATTTAAAATAATTATTTATATTTCAATGGTTTGTTATTTTATTTATTACTAACAATTTAATTACAAACGAACATAAGTAACGTTCTTTCCTATAGCCAACATTAAATTATAAAATGAGGTTTGAAAAAAATGACAGAAATTTTCATCAGATTTGTCGACGAAGATTACATGTACATGCTTAGATCGTTTTTTCAGGGCACTTAAGGTAATTTACGCATGACGTACACCGAGTGTATTTAATACTTCTCGTATTTGAAAATAGCGATGATGACCAAGATGATTTAAAAGGGCCAGAAATTCATAATAGTTATAACTATGATCAGTAATTATGACAGCACTAATGTCTTCTGACTGATGCTGTGCTTAAAAGCGACAGAATAAAAGAACATATTATATGAATAATTACATATGATGGCAATATGATATTCGTTCGTGTCCATCCACAATAATGAACACCAATTTATTATAAACCACTTCTTTAAATGTATATGTAAAGTAAATCGGCGCTAATTCCACTGTTTCTCCTATAAAAAAAAGTTACTCAAAATTATTTAAAGGCTAATATATATAACAGCAAAATGAATGCAGGTTAAGATAATCAAACAGAACAAGCCAATAATCGTACAAAAATTATGAAAACAACCCGTAAAATAAACCTAATCTACTATATGATATTTAATATAAAAATATTTAAATGGCATCTCATTAACATTCTGAGATTTTTAACTTCAGGGGAAATCCTTAAAAAAATGATTGAGTATCAGGTTGAGTTCGGTCACGGTAAATTAGATTATGTTAAATTAAGTAAGATTAGGTTACTTTTTTACTTTGGAATCACCTTAAAACCCACTTTATTTCACTAATTCGGTATAAATACATTCGGTGAATTTATTCGTTATTTTATGCCCTCGTTCACTATTGACTCATTAATTCACGAGATCGAATTGTATAATTATCTCTTGATTATTCATTTTCGTATGTTTTTTTATTTGAATTGATATACTTATGAAATATATATCAATATGATATTAAAAATAATTTTTCGTGATGATCAATGACAAGAGAAATTGACATTTTTTAGCTGATAATTTTTCGGGTATTTTGTCTGCGGATATTTTTATTTTCAAATATTTTTCAAACATTTTCGACCATGCTTTTTATTCCTATGTGTCGGTTTAATTTTCGTAGTAATATTTAAAATACTTTGTTATCTTTCCTTTCAAAATAATGTGTTTGTAACAATATAATCATTTTCAAAAGATATGTGAAATGTCGAGACAGACCTTTTCAAGTACACAGCACATGTCGCTAACGATATAATAGCGAGGCTATTTTTATGAAAAAATAGGTGAACATAACTTTCGACAATTAAGTGAATTCGTCGAAAAGAAATATAGTACAACATACAAAAGAACAGAAGGAACAATTTGATTAAGTATCTTGTTTACAATTAATATTAAATGTATAAATATAGTATTGTAATACATCTGCACAAGAATAATACATATATGATATTCTGTTGATTTACACTGTAACATCTGCATTTTTACTAGGATTTATCCTATTTTCCTGATTATGATTGATGTAAGTATTATTATCCTTTAGAAATTTTTTGAATCGCGATTATATTGAAGTTCAAAAGTAATGATTGTTTACTTTTTTAATTATATTTTTAAGTTATACACTCCACCTAATGGAATCGTAATATGTTCAATAATTACTTCTACAAAATATTTTGTAGACGTATTACTATATTAAACAGTTGGTTAAAGGCATTTAAAAATATGCAGTATGTGTATGCATAATAAACAATTCTTACACAACGTTAAACGATGTAGCAAATTTGTTAAATGTAATCAAGAAATTGAGGGAAATAAATCAATGAAAGGCATGTAATGAAACGTGTGGCTTTTTATGAAACGAAAAAGCTTATCTATTAATAAAAGAATGGAAATATGCAATCAATGTTGCATAATGAATGAAATAAAACTACCCAGTGGAAAAATTCAAAAATGGGTTTAAAAAAGGATTGCATATTTCGAAAATAACATAGACCATATACAAAACGGAATTCGATAACATGTCAAATGAATTGAAAGTTTAATTGAAAATAGTAAAATAGATTAGAAACAATTACAAAGCTGCAAAGTTTCAGTATAATAATGTTACCCCTAATACATCTCCATCGGACAGTAGAATAGATACGAATTTCGTTGTATATGTTCATCGTATTGTACAATCAAACTGCAAAGTACTGATAATAATAAGAACACAATAATTCGTATGAAAAAATGTCAGTATTAGTTCATACTCTAACCTGAAATTTCACATTTATATTAGTTAAGTTTGTCGAAAATATATTAAAGTTTGATATTCGTAATTACGTGATCTGTATTGTATGTTTATTTATTACACAAGGTGCCTAACTTTAACCATGATTTCTATATTAAAATGTAATTAACTAAACTAATTAGTTCAGCTTTTCAAAATCTGCCATTTACATTCAGCTGTTCGTGTTAATTTCTATTGACGATAATTAAGACATTATTTGTAGAAATTCACTAAAATTAGTTCTATAAACAAGCGTGCATAAACTTACGTATTGAACTTTGACGGAAATTTGCTTCACTTGAAAGAGCTGTGCCACACAAGCATAAGTATAGGAGTCTCTTATGCTTTGAATAGTGCACTATTATTTCAAGTTCCTTTAAGACATGCACTTCAATTATGAACGCCCGCACGCGACAATATTCGAAATAACTTTAGTATACGGTAATAACTTTGAACCGTCAGATGTTACTTGTTATATGCATCGGTCCTTATTGAAAAGTTCGGACCAGAATGTCGACTGCCAGCAGCTTGCTTATACGTGCTTTATTTAAACTTATATAAGCCGCTCTTCTAGTAAACTCTGCTTCACGTATATAATGCCTTAACAAGTTTGCCGAAGCACATTAATACACCCATAACGATGTAAATGCATGCTGGTAGCTTATTAATACCGATGATTCGAAATTGCATGTACCAGCAACCTGTAAGCAAAAGCGTAATTATCAATTGCTTGTATCGATCAGTGTACAATTAAGAAGTATTTCAGAATTAATCATTGTTTAAGTTTGAATTAGTTAAGAAATAATCATTAAAAATCAATAAGTCTCACTAATTATTAATAATTTTTAGTTCTACAAATTAAGAAATTTCAAATTTATTAGTAAATTTCGGTTTATTTCATAATTTTTATTCGATAAATACAACTACTATTTTTAGTATAACAGACATTTATTAATAAATTGGTTTTTTTTCACTATTGACTAGTTAAACAGTTTCTATTACCCCCCCCCCTCTTTTTGATTATTTATTAGTAGTTTATAAATAATCCAGATCTTAAGAACATGAACAAATTTAACATCATTACATCCTTTATGACACCTAAATATTTATATAAATATTACTGTAACATCGTAATTTGTTAGATATACTTTGGCTTGCAGTCAGTAATTGAATTTATTTTTTATCATACTTGCACAAAAACCGCCCTTTTCGTTCCGATAAAGCGGGCAACATGAAACATATTCCGTGCATGTGTCTTCTGGAGCCCGGCGGGCGCTTTTGGCCATTTTGCGCCCGCTTCTCGTTTTGCACAATGTTGCACAGGTCTTGTACTTCATCGGCATTATAATAGCGCAGTTTTTCATATCCAGGTTTGACAAAATATATCGAGACTGAACAAATCCATTTTGCAGCCCTCTGTCTCTCCAATTCCTTCCTTTGCACCCTTGATGCACAATATACTATTAATTCGAAGGAGAGGACTGTTGCAGACTGAATCCTTTGATTTTATGCTGCACATTACATATCTTGGAACATATCTGAATTTGTATGTATTTTGGAGAGGAGTACATATCAAATGCAAAATAGTGATTTATTTACGATTTGACCATTTTGTTGTTTACATTGCATTGTTGTTATTGTTTCCCTTGCTAGTCTGCTGCATGGGTGAGGTCCCTAGTGCGAGAGCAGGTCCTCTAATAGTTGCCTTGGTATGACATTTACGAATATTTTTTATAACTTAAATTTGTTAAGTCATATTTGGGAAAGGCATCGTTTCTGGAAAGAGAAAAAAAGAATGAGTGGGAGAGATCCAGAAAGAAATAAGACCAAATAATCAAATAATTAATCCCTATCCAAAATTCAACCCTTATAATCGTGCTTTCCTACCTCCTTACAAGGCCAACAATAACAAAATGTTAACATCAACAGGTTTTAAAATATAGTTTCTTGTATACAAAATGACGAATCAATTTGAAAATAGGAGGATCAAATTTGTATAGTTTTCCGAAGACTTTTTTTTTAAAGTTATAAGTTTCGATCTTACGTTTTCATATTAACAAAAAATATCTTGTCTATATAACACTTGCAGAGTCGAAGAAAGTTTTCGGAATTTAAAATCGAAAATTATATTATTGTAGATGAAGAATCCTCCAAGTTTCAAATCAATTCGTCATTTCGTATACGAGAAACTGCAAGTTACTTTTTAAAATGTATTGATTTTTTGGGAATAATATTTTACAATTTATTTTTCACGTAATTTTGACATCAAATACAAAATTTCCAAATAGGTACGTATCTCGTGGATAGCATCTAATTTTCTACATCATACATAGTTCATAGTATTTTTTAATTCCATTTTCTGAAATATGATTTTTTCTGAATTTTCATTCGATTGGTAGAGATTTGCTCAGTTTCTGAAACTGAAATTGTCCACCATATACGATCCGATGTGATTGGAAAGCTACTTGGCATTTCCTATATTACATTTGCACTATAAGCCAAGAAATTCGGTAGCAAACACAAACCGATACAGAGGACCACACATTTGAATAACAATTGCAAAATTCTTAGAATAAAATATCAGTCTCCCACTATGTAAGCTTCTGACTATTTTCCACTTTCAATTTTATTTGTACCCCACAGAGGGATACTGATTTCGGTTTCTGCCACCAGTACAATAATTGTTAACAAGGTGTACTGGAAAAAAATACGTGACGCGTGTGTACTTAGTTTTATATTCATCCTTATTTCATCGCCGAGAAGATTTTCATATTTTCAAATAACGACAGAACCTGCAGGAAAAGTAATAAATTTATTCTCCTCAAAAAATTCATATATGAGACAAAGAAACATCCAATTCCTTTCTATGATGTACGTGATCTGTATATGTATGATATACATCTGCAGTTATAGAACATCCACAGTCGGTGACACGTATATGACATTATACGTATATATGAACTCAGGTATCAAGGAAGCTTCCAGTTTAACTTGGTGATTGATGACACCACCTTTATTCGCATTATCGCGCACTGAACAACATACCTTTCAGTGATGGAGAAAAACAGAAAAGATTTCACGTAAAACTAGGTCGCTGCCATTCAACCTTTCCACGAATATACTTTTTCTCCCTCTCCCCTCTCTCCCTCCCTCTCGCTCTAGTAGAAATTCGTTCTTCTTTGACAAAGTGGCTTTATCCCAATTGTACAAAATTATCTCAAAAACATTGGGCAACTCGCCGATGTCTTCCAGACATCGATTATCCTTGACCAGATACTTGAGATTGATAATGACTGATTTGGAAATAAAAAATGTAAAGGTTTAATTTCTACTACAATTATAGATTGCTCTCATCTTTTAAATTTAGTAGAAAGGGTTCTTAAAATTAAATAAAAAATTCAAATATTACAAACATCAATAATAAAATCTTACAACTCAATTTCAGCTTTAACTTAGTGGGATTCTATGCATCTCACAGCGTTATTATTTTAAATTTACTAATTCATATTCATCGAATTAATTAACTTTCAAAATCGGAGGAACTGACAAGGGAAGCAACATCGAACCAACATCGCTTAGTGTTTTAGTTTTGTATATTTTTAATTTTAACTTTGTAATTTCCACCTAAATCAAAATTCAGTTTTCTATTTACTCTTTTTAAAAATGAAATTTTTCTAAATATATTTTTATAAATGTGTGCAGATACTTCATTATTTGTATGAAGTAAATATTTCATGTTTTTGATAGCCAAACAGCAAACATTTTTCCTTTTGACAACATTCCCGTAAATATTCGAACCAAATATTGAATATATCATTTTTTATAAAGTAATAATAAATATTAAAAATCAGATATTATTTAGTTTTCAAACTTATGAACTAGTTACGGAAATAGTCCGCGAAAATTTGTAAAAATACCCAGTTGAATCGCATTTGTAAATAATTTTTTTATCATGGGAAATTTTCATTTCCATTTCTGGTTTAAATAACCTTATTTCAACAATGTTAGCTTGCATACTCTGTTCAGCCTCGTTCATCCGCGAACCTCTCTACGGAATTCATGCCGTTTCATTCGGTGGGTAATATAAATCTTCGTAAAAGGCAATCAAAAGCGATTGATCGATTTCGTTCGAAACGTTACGTTTCGGAGCCACAATTTACGGACTTTTCGAATTTAAAATTTCTCGTCGGGTTGAAATGGAAATTATAAGTCACGTCTCTTAAACTGACGTAAGAAGCATCCCTGTACCCGCAGTAAAATGGAAAGTGGAAATATTTACGAGGACCCTCCTCCCTTGGGAGCCATTTTTTACGAAATTCCTTACTCGTCCTGCTACGACTACTTAAGAAACTGCGGAATTTCAGGTAAGTTGTCATTAGACGATAGTTAATCTTCATGAATTTATTATCGCTTCCAAATTCTGGGAAAACGGTTCAATCTCATAGACGATTTATGAACGTAGCTAATATTAAAATTCAACTGCTTCAATTTTCCGGTGCAAAAAGCACCAACGTCAGAAATTTTATGAAAGACGTTTTTCACTGAATGTTTCTTCGCACGTGGCATCATGAATCAGCTTTAGGAGTAATTTGAATAAATTTATTTCATGTACATATATACATGTCGAAATATGAAATTGAACAAAATTATTCAATTGTCAAAATTGCCCGTTTCAAAATTGCAATAAATATGATTTATATCAAACAGTCTCAAATATTTTAACAAATATGGAATGCACTGTCAAATTTCATTAATACAGAAACTAATGAAGCGATGAATTGTGTTATTGAAAAGCTTTATAATATTTATTGCTGCAATTTTTATCGTTATTACCGTAGTATTGACAGATGTTATCGATGGCTGTAATATTTCAAATAAATTTCTATATTAGAAACATTTACTACATATTCCACGGAGTGTACGCATTTCTCAATATTTTTTGAAATGTTATAAACTGTTTCTTCAATCATAGAATGTTTAAAATCTACAGTTTTTATTTCTACTGCAAAGCATAAGGTAATTTTAAATTGTTTATAACATTTACATATTACTAGTAAGATACAAATATTCGAATAAAAGTACAAATTTCTTTTATGAACCATCTGTAAAATCGATGCATATTACCTCGTGGGACAGATATCAGCGCCGATCGCTTTTCCTACTCCAGTATTTGAAATTCTAATCTGTAAGCATATTTTTATTTTCATTTATTCTGTCCACAAGTGAATATTTTGTAAAAAAAATTAATTCGTACGAGCTAGAAATATAAACATTCGTTTTAGTTGTAGAAAATAATAAAATAAACGTCTTAAATAACGAAGTTCAAACAAGTAGAAAATGTCACGACGATTATAAATATGTCAAACATATTAAGTGAAAATGGTAGGTATTGGTCAGACATCAATAACACTGGTCAACACGAAAATGTTTCGGAGATGAAATGAGCTAATCTTTGTTAATTTTGGGTTGCTGAATCCGAATCCGATAATGAAATATATTTATTAGCTCTTGGTTCCACGAAACACGGGTTTAAATTTCGAAAAACCGCCGTTTTGTGCAATGTTTGAGATAGTATATCTTTCGACAGAAATGAGGTAATAGTTTAGTAATAGCTTAAAATAATGCTTATAGCTCCTATTTTACGGTAAAAAATGTAATACAACTAAATAAACAAAATAGTACTTAAAAGGGCAATTTGTTTGTATGCGTCAAATGCTCGTCTCACTGTTACCGTCTGCATCTACTGCGCCCTATCGCGCAGTGGAGGAAGTCAATATGAATTACATCTTTATCAATTTCTCGCTTTATACTGTAATTACACATACTTCTGAGTATAATTATATTAATAGATTAATGCCGACAGCTAATAGCGGCTCTTCTTACATATCAAACGAGATCTCATTTATATAGCGGGTACGAAATAAGTCCTCGAGTTAGTGGGCAATCCTGGCGGAGAAAATAGCTACTAGTGTCCTTTCAAATATATAAAGAATAAGGCATTTTTTTACTTGTAACGTTCGAATTAAGACCGCTTTCCCCGCGCGCCGATTGACTTCATCCACAGCGCGATAGGGTGCAGTAGATACAGATTGTAACGGTGAGACGAGTATTTCACGCATACAAACAAATTGCTATTCAAAGCACTATTTCGTTTACTTGGTTGTATTACATTTTTTACCGTAAAATAGGAGCTATAATCATTATTTTAAGCTATTACTGAAAGTGTTACCTCATTTCTATCGAAAGATATACTATTTCAAATATTGCACAAAACGTCGTTTTTTCGAACTTTGTCCCCGTGTGTCGTGAAACCAAGAGCTAATAAAAAATGTTCATTATCAGATTCGAATTCAGCGACCCAAAATTATCAAAGATTAGCTCATTTGATGTTCGAAACACAAAATGGCTTCAAATTTGTTGACCAATTATAATTGGTAAAAATGTTCAAATCAATCTAATTATTTTCTTATTTACATATTGATGTAATCACGTTAGTGCAATACTTAGAAAGCTAAAATGTTTATATTTAATTAGTAATTTGTCTAAATATTCATTAACTCAATGAAACCATACGTACACAAATTTGGAATATTTTTAATATCGTTTCATTTACAAAAACTGCTTGATATAATTTGGAAAATAAATTCTACACAGCTGGGCAATTTCGTTTCACTTAATTTAAAGATATAAATCTAATTTCACAGCAACTTCGCGCACTTCTTAGGTCGTAGTACACTGGCTTCCCTTGACCTTGTCTCCAACTTATTTGCAAAATTTCCGTTTCTACCTCTTACAAGGATATATAGAGTATTCTATTTATGCACTTTGAGTGTAATCAGAAATCTTTTCTACTGTTAAAGAATTTTATGATCTATCATAAAAATACTCTGGTTGGTTAGTTCAATATACTTTATTATCTCAAATAATAATAGTGATATCAATAATATTAGTAGTGATGTCAATAAATAAAAATATTATTCATTTATGCAAATCTGCAAAAAGGAAACTACGTGAAGATATTCAGGTTAAGAAAATTTAATTGCAACATCGTGCTAACTGGGGACGAAACCATAATTATCACTAAAGGTACATTAAAGCAAGACTCGATTATGGACCATATTCATAAGCTCTCCCACGTTGTACTGGAATAGTAGCTTTTGCAGTTTTTAGATTCGTAATTCTTGCATAAGTAGCATTTGATGTAACTAACTCATGTTGACCGCAGTAAATTAAATATTTTAAATGAGTGTTCAAACTGATGTAACACGAAAATGTTGTTACCCTACTTGATACCACATAGCAACCTAACCGAATTCTGCAAAATCTGTGTAATTTGTACATGAAGGGCATACAATTAATGCAAATTCGTTACATTATTCATACATTAACCGGAATCAAAGATATTACTACATTTTATTAGTCCTATTAAACTCTACTAAAAAACTGACGACTAATCTAAAATGCATAAGATTGTTTAAAACAGGTATTATCCTGAGATTATGAGAATAGCAATTGAAAGTTAGGAAGATTACTTCGAATTATCGCACAAACTTTACCTCTTTATAATATTGGAACGGATGACTTGAGAAAACTTTCAACGTATTTTAACATTTTTATGACGAATAAAACTTAAGATTCAAAGTTTACCTCTCTGTTTCCGACAATTGTAAAAGATCTATCTCTGAGTTGTAACTATTGTCTGAAGGTATTATTTACAAATTTTCTTTTTCATAATAATCGTCAAGAAATAAAAGGTAGAGTGACATTTAGGAAAGGTCGTGCGTGATTGCTGGATTTAAGTTATACCTTGCTAGCTATGACCACCGTTAGTTCGATGTTCAACTTCCCAGATAAAGCACACCAGTTTCCTATAAAACAAATATCCGAGGCTGAAGTTACCAACGGACGATTGCCAGAGACCAAGCGCAATGAAACGATAAAACGGTAGCTCGACAGAAGAAAATGAACCCGAATCTCCTCTGCAGGGTTGTACTTTTATTTGTTTCTTTTTTTTTTATTTTTATATCGTGAAATTGATATTTTGAAAAGTGCTGCACATAAATTTCGATAGTAATTTGTGATAAATAAATAAGCAGTATTTAAGTACAACTACAATTTACTATTCGTGTCTGACTTGAACAAAAATTAAATTAAATTTATTTACCGTTTTGTTGTTAATAGCACACCTCGAATCACCATGAACTCTTTTTTAATTCCAATATATTAAATCAATAAAAAAACTAAATTTACTCCTTGGAACTAAGAAAGAATCTTCGAACTCGAAACTTAAGTCAGTTCATAATTTGGTTTATTTTACATTCTCTAACAATGAGTTTATAATTTTGAAATTATACAACTTTGGAAAAGGTATGTAAAATTAATTTCTCTAGTTTATTTAACAACTTACTGACACATATAATAACGTCGATCTACGAATTCGATGAATATATACTACACATAAGATGCTTCTTAAGAAAATCATCCGAACGTTTTGTTATTCATTAAAAAAACGTCTACTTTTTCTAATTCTTATTAAGACATCAGTAGATGATCCTTTTTAATGATAGATACTATACTTGTCTATTATAAAAATGAAGTCACATTCGTATTGGACACAGTACATGAAGACTGTAGTTGGCAATTCTGTTCAAAAACCGTTTCTTTTCAAGGTGTATTTACAGTTGCCAGGGCAGTTATTTACAGAACAGCTACCGTAAACATCAAAACGTTGTGCAATCACGAAGTTATTATATTGTCACGGGAAAAACACTGTCTGACGACGTCAACTGCAGTTGTCGTGGAGGCGTTTACATTATGAAAATTGCATCGTGTAGTATTTTTAACATTTTTCCATTTCTTCATCTGCGTCTTGTCATCTCTGTGTTTTCGTTAAAAGAGGACTAAACTCACTAGACCAGTGGACGTATAGAAAATCTTTAGTCTCTGCTTATTTTGTACTCTAGAATTGTATTTCCGCTGTAGGTTGGATGAATTCTAATGTGATCTTTTTCAAACTTGAATAAATTTAATAAGAAAGTTGACAATAAATATGCGCAGTTACTCTCTATTTTTTCTACATTGTAAATAATGGAAATTTTACAAACAATTTAAATACTTCATTCTTCAATTAAGTTCAATATTTTAATACAGTTAATACATTTTTTGTTTATTTTATTGCGTTTACTTCAATTTTGCATTTTCATTGAATATTCTACATGTGATTTGCGTCTATCTTATATGTTTTTATATTAATTCCTCGTATACTTTTAATTTATTTTTTAATTCTTTTTCAATTATCCATTATTGAATGTCAATCTATAGCATTGATTCCAGTTTTCATTTCAATTTCAACAGTCATTCTGCCTTAATTTCGAGTAATTTAATTATTATTATCATTCCGCTTTCGTTATTTACAAACAATTATAAAGTATGGTTTTTAATGAAATTTTAAAATTAAAAAATTAGATCAATATTTGTATTTTCTGATAGTAAAGTATATGTATATATAACAGAAATATTTATGTATAAGATTATAAATTTATTTTTGTTATTTGGAAAGTTAAATTTTGTAGATATATGCGGAAAGTATTTTATTATATCAAATATCTAGAAAATATAATGTAACAATGAATGCTATATTGTTCAAAGTAAAAAAAAAACTTTATATTGACATCGAAGATTAAGTACTTACTTATTAAAGATTTTTAAGTTATGGCATTATCTATGTCTCTTCTCTAAATTTTATAAATAATTAGTAACATTCTTTTTTTTGTAAACTTTGGATACTTCTGTTACTTATACTGTACTCTATTGATACTAATGATACTTAACAATAAATCACTTTTGAATGTTTTTAAACGGTATTTTACTAACTTTTACAAGATAATAACGGTGTCATATTATTCAAATATTATTTCTTGATTTATTGTACATTTGCTATTTATTATATATCTTTTTTAAAATGTTCATATCTTGTAGAGATTCTTATTGTAAATATTAATCATTCCATTGATTAAGAGTTTTCTATCACAACTGAATAATTGTGTCCTTGAAAAACAAGTCTACAAATTTTGGCTATAACTCTGTTCTTCAACACTAGTGAACAATTTATTCAGAAACAACGTTGTTTCTACTACGAAATAATTTATTGTTGTAGTGGTATGAAATTATATACTGCTGTTCAGTCGTCATAGTGGGCCTCTAAATAGCAACAGGATATCGACAGCTTGAATGACCGACGTTTAACAAATCACCTTGCTCTCAATGTCGACAAATTCGCATCGATAACGATTTAAAGTTATTATTAAATGTTCGCGATTATTTATTTACACAATAATTTTATTTATTTTTATATTTATTACTGTCATTTATTCATTTGGAACAAGGCATTTCTTAACATGAAATTAATTGGTTAATGATTAATATTAGTTCATTTGCAGATCAAGCTTGTTTATTCTATCTTTCATTCTGAATTGACAAGTAATTTCTAATTGCGATTCTCCCTAACTATTATTATCGTCGAGATTGAAACTAGAAATTTTCAATATCCTCATAAATATTTGCAAGTTATATTTAGTTATCATTATATTTAATTTACACATGTTTGTGATTCTCCTCGGTAAATCTGAATTAGTTAAGAACTACCAATAAGAAAATGAAAAGTGAGTCAACAAAAATATCTACTTGTACATTAGTCGAATTATACTAATGAATTAGTATTTTCACACTATTTGCCCTTAATAAACTTACTAATTGATGGTAACCCACTTTTCGCTGTGGATAATTCATTTTTTATCAACTCAAGTTTAGAGAGTCTATTCTGGCCATTTTCCGTTTGTAAATCCAATATTCTAAACACATGTATATTCCATTTAAAAGTGCTTTTAGACCATTCATATATGAGTATGCCATTAAATCATTTTTTTCTTTCATTTTTTACTGTCTCGAATATTATGAACTTACATATATGCAAGCAATTTTTGTATTTTATCCATCTCTTTTGTCAGATATGTTTTGGTTTGTACACTCTTCAGCTTTCCATCAAGTTTCCTTATCGAGTTAGTGACTTAAGGAGCGATGTTTAAGATTCTTAGATTAAAATGCTCTAGTCGTGTACAGTTGTTAGAATATAGAACTGAAACGTTGTTATTTTAAGACACTTTTCGAATAACTAATAGTGATTTTCGCGAGCTTCGTTCCACTTTTCAAATGTATGTCATGAAACAGACTTCGAATTCGTAAACAGCGACCTAGTATCTACGAACAAGACCTGTAAACAGAACTTTTATCTACCCAGTTTGACCTAAATTCGGACAATTTATTAATCGTTCCCAAAAAATAAACGCCAACAAAAATTCGAACTGTTCCATCGAGGTGCAATGTATGGTCATACTTTTTATAATAAAGTTACTCTTTCACAATTTTAGATTCGCTTTCTTGATTTGTACGTTTCTTTGAATACGACTCAAAGGATCAGTCGTTCAATGCTTCAAATTTTGTTGGAGTCGCTGAATACAAAACTAATGTTTGCTTTCCGGAACATTGATCATATTATACACCTAACATATTTTCCACAAATCAATCAAATTGTCTTGAAACTTGTCATTTGAGGGTTTGTAGGTTTCGAGAAATGATTTTGTTATCGGTTAAAAACCAGTGAAACGAGTATGCATTAGAGATGATATTGTGATATTTTTTAAGGGTTCATCAAGTAAAAAAAATGTTCCGTAAACTAGAACTGCTTCATTCACCTTTATTCATATTTCTACCGGAAAAAAACAGGTTTGGACATGCCAACCAAAGAAGTATGGCGAATTAAAATATTGATAGGTCGACCATTGCTATTGTAAAGAGAACTTTGCATTTGGAAACCCTTGCAACAGATATGGTCACAGCAACTATAGAATGGTTGGTGTGACTATAATATGGAAGGGACATAATTATCAATATAGTATGGTCAAGACAACCATATTTTAGGTTGTAACAACCATGGTGTTTTTTCTGTTTACAACAGTTATACCGATATGGAAAAATTAATTTAAAACATATTTCCAAGTTTCGATACTTTTCCAAATTTGATCCGCCATGTTGCTTTCCTACAGTATGGAAACGCAAAAGCACATCTCAAAATGAGAGCAAACATGACCTTAAAATTCCACAATAAAGTATATTTTTCAAACCTTTACTAGATAAATGTTAATATTATTGATTAAATTACTAAAAATTCTTGAAGTTTTGAGTTAACTGCCACGACGCACGGTAAAGGGGTTTCTGCTAATTGAAGTTTAGGAAATGCAGATTTCTAACAAACATTTGTCATTTCCATAAAGTATAAATGATCTCTTACGAAGTATACATTGCAGTTCAGATATTCAATCTGCGATATGAAACTACTCACATCTACAATGCGCTGATTAGAACTGAGCTTGTAGTGTACTAAATTCCCTAACCTGTACTTCGACTTGTTACAAAGTCCTCGTCTCGACGGATAGTCTTGCACAGCCATGAAGCTGTACTCCTCGACGGTCCTCTTATACACGTCCCTGTAGTACATACACAACGACCACGAGTACTCTCGTCATCAAAAGTTCCCCGCATATAAGACCATCACCAGTCAGTTTCAGACTTCCACCCGTACCCGAGAGTGTCGGTCAATCAACTAGCCAAATTTGGAAATATACCGAGATGAACTCCGAGAACAACTTTCCAAGATCCTCCTATTCCTCGAATTAGCACAGCTTCTAATACCAAACTATAGAGTTAAAATATTAATAAATGCATTTTCCGGAAACTTTAAATATACTATCAATTTCGCAAAAGTTGAAGTTATCCAAGACGTTTTATTCCAACATCGTAATTTTGTTATTTCAAATTGTTCACCAACTTCCGCGTAATTTGCAGACAAGAAACTTTAGAATCACCACAGGAATTTTCTGTTTGAAGCAAAAATAAAAAGCAATCGATGCATCTTATCAAAAGTTATAATGAAAATAAAAGACCATGCTTCGCCACAAGAACTTCATTTTCTTCTTAAATTCTTTTAAAAATTGAAATTGTTTTATAATGAGCATTCATAAATATGTATGCAGTTTGAAACTTGGATTAAACGATTATTGATTTCAGGCCTTCAATGCTGCTAAATCGTGAAAAATGATTAAATATCTTTCAACTATAATGAACCAATATGTCACTTCTCGAAAATTTCCAAATTTTATAGCAAGTGCTATGTTTATTCAGAAATCTAAACTAAAATGGGCCGGATCAATGTTCCAAGTTCTCGGTGTGCTTTAAACTTTCCAAGTTTTTCCGTATGGTAGGCCGCTACTGAGAAGACCAACTCCGAAGCGGGTCGTGAATCGTTCTGAATTGTATTCGGAATCGAACTTTACTCGAGTTTCCGATACTTTCCTTTTTTTGACGTTTAATTTTCTCGCCCAAGGCGTGAGACATGATTACTTCTGAAAGACGGCGGAACTTCAGATTGTTAAATACACAAAGAAACTATTAAATGGAATTTGAAAAAAAGCAAAAGGAATCTAAGAGGTAATAACGTTCAGGACGTAGTATTTGCTTATCGTTATTATGAAATAGTAAATTTGAGATTTTTTTAAAGCAAACTTCGAATCTAAATTGACAGAAAAAATAATAATGCTTGATTTTGATATGTAAACCAATGATAATAAACACTTTAATACTGTAATTATTTATAAAAATACTTAGTAGATTCGAACATTACATGAAATTTTCCGAGAGGCCTTTTTTAACGGATTCTTTTATATTACTTTAATTTTCCCCTCTTAGAAACCCCAGCAGACATCAGAATCACCTACGATAGCGCCAGATAGGAGCTAACTCTGAATCGTCACGTTTTGCCTAGACAGGCATGCTTCTTGCACGAAACGCGGTCTGTGTCTAGACAAAACGTGCCGATTCAGTGCTAGATCTTGTGTAACTACAGTGTAGGAAATTTCGATTTATACCCGGTGAGAAAAAAACAGCGTCCAAAGAGAAAACAAAATATTTGTAAGAGTAAATATAGTATTGTTGAATTTGTAAACATAATAATTAGTTTTTAGATAAGAACTGAAACGTTTCGGTTATTAGTCAGTGATATTAAATTAATAACATATCATTTTGAAGTTAAACTACTCTAGACATTGCCCGAAAAACTGAAAACGGCATTATCGCGTGCTGTTTCTCCAACGGTAATTAATTATAATCACAAAGCCACTGCCTTTTTAGCTGGTTTTTCATATACCAGTTTCATGCTACATTTAAAAAAAATACAAAGCTTTGTTTATTACACAACAAAGTTACCGAACCAAAGTACAATTAGGTAATGCAATCTAGACACATCTAACAAATCATCGCATATAGATTTACTACTTCACTAAGTAATTGAAATGATACCTATAGTGACATAACAAAGCGAAACTAGGTATTGTAGAATTACCACCACATAACGTTCCTACACATTATCTATAGTCCGTTTCAGCAATGAGGCTAATGAATTGATTCACGCTATTCCCTTGTTAGGTTATTGTTGCTGCTGTTTTCACAAGCGTCTTTTGGGATTATGAAGACCAAACCTTTCTATTTGAAAAATGTTACATACAACTCCGGATTGATAAAACATATTTCAATTTGAAACTGCCCACTAGAGTCTCATAAGAACAATAAGATCGAATGGCAAATTACGTAGTGCAATAAACTCATCAGGAAATTCCGGGTCGCTGAAAGATCAAGTCTATTATAGTCCGTTCCAGAGCGGCAATAAAGGACGTCGTTCCGTAGAAACGCAAATGTCAGTGTTCGAGTTTTGTTCCATGGGGACACAGCAACGTAGATGCTTATAATTCTTCCCTGTATTGCGCAGTTCATGCGAAGGCGAACCCCGGCGTTTGCGTTCCATCATGTAACGCCCTTAAGGCATCCAAGGGTGATACAGCAGAAACTGCATTCCAGCGTTAATCACCGTCCGGCAATGATAAAGACATTAAACGCCATTACGCAGTCATGATGAGCAATTTGTTTTGAACAATGGTTAACAGTATGAATAATGCAACGGAATTCTATTATTTCCAGAATTGGCTCATGTAACGGCAGGATGCGTGAATCGATAATCGACTTCTGAATTGGGTTGCCAAGCTCAAAATAATGGTATTACAGGCAATGATTTACAAATATTGCTTTTGTTTTGTTTCCATGAGTTACAATGGGATGAGTACCATTCATATTATGCGCAAAGATCCTGTAATTTACAATTCTTCAGTATTGGTTACCGTCGATTATTTAATTAGCTACAGTTGAATAACAAGGGAATATTGTATTTATCGATTCATGTAAAGATAACTGTAAATCATGCGTTTGTATGCCTGCCAAAACATTGACGAAAATCAGAGCACGGTTTTTCAGAACTGTTTCTTCCCTTTGTCCATGAGAATAGGTTGTAAAGAGTGGCATACTGAAATTTGACATTGCTTTAGTAAAAATAATAGTATAGCATCATATAAAAACTATAAGAAATTAATGTATTTATAATATTGTGATATGCAATGCCTGAGAGACCTTTGAGAGAGCCGGTGTCACACTGAAGATGGCTGCATTCCTAATCAGAAATCAGCTGCATTATTTCATTAGAAAATGATGTTCTCCCAGTTTGAGATCGTTCCTGTCTGAAATTGAGTCAGATGCATTACAACATGCGCGGACAGATCACTCTTTGGAGCGGTTGCAACTTTCTTGTCTTACGACACCACACATTATGAATCTGTGCAGACATGATTCTATTGCATTTCCCCGTCTACCATGCTCTCGTCTTGCATCGGATATTCAGGGTCGAAGATTACGGGGCCAACACAGAAAAAAATAAGTCTTAAAATTGTTACATCTTAAATTCATCATTAGGTGAGGCTTAATTCCAGCCCAAAATTGCGTTAATTTTCTGAAATTCAGTCAATATTTAGGTTTAAAGTCTTACTTACAGACAACAAAACTGACTTTCAGCCGATATTTTAGTTTGAAATAAGATTTGTCTAACTTAGATGCCACAAGCTCGATAAATCTTATTTTAAGCCAAAATACCTTCCAAAAGTCAGTTTTGCTAACTAAAAGTAATACATTAATCCAAAACACTGACTGAATTTAAGAAAATTAACGCAATTTCGGGTTTAAATTAGGCCTCACCTAATGATGAATTTAAGATGTAAGAATTTTAAAACTTATTTTTTTCTGTGTAGGTAATGCGCTGCGTGTTTTTTCACGATATTAGCTAAAATATTTGTATCAGATGTTCAGCGTCGCCAATTAGGAGATCTAGATAATTTTCTCCGTGTTTTTTTTTGCTTAGTAGCTAAAATACGTGTACCAGGTTTAAGTAGTGATCACGAACACGTGGTGCACGTATTGTATATAATAACATAAGAAACCATATGGCACATTACCAGGACCCTGTAATCGGTGACCCTGAACAACTATTGTACTCATTTTATCTAATAATATGAAAAACCGCGGAGGGCACTAGCTAGACCCCGTAATCGGCGAACATAAACACCTGGGTGCAGGTATATTAACTATTCAAAACTGCGGAGATAACTGCTAGGACACATGAATGAATTTTACGAAATGTATTTAAACCGGACAGGGACATGGGAGACGGGGAAACGTCTCGGACCGCATATGTCGTGTAGTACAACTTTAGTGAAGAATTTAGTCTTCTTTACTGCTGCTCACTTAGCATGTTGAGACAGTCACGCTCTACTTGTAATTTTATTTACGTATAATGTGATTAAAATAAGCTATTCGTGAATGCTTTCCACTCTTTCTTAAAAAATCTTATGTTAGTACATTGTTGTTTCAATTAAGTGCTTTGTTAAAAGGTGCAATTAAAATGTCTAAATCAGGCTACGTTATTGACATTATAAAATCATTGCAACAGGATTGGAAGGAAGAAGGGAAGGGAGGAGGAAGGAATAATTATAATAAAAATAAAATGTTAATTTTAATGGCACAGGTCAAATATATGAATGCTAGGGAGTTTACAATTTTAAATGATATCCGAAAAAAATCTGCTACTTGTCACGTAATTTTTTATTATTTTTCTCGCCGATATATTATTGGCCTATATAGGTTTACGATATTCCTGGCATTGCGACGACTTCAAGTCGAGTGTTGCTTTTTTAATTCTCACCCAGCTGGGATGTTACCAATCGCTCATTTTTCTTTAATATATCGTTCGCATGATGGAAAACCATACCATTTTAGATATCTGTTACAAAACATACTATTCCGTAGTATTATTATACAATACACCTGTTCGGGTAAACTGTTTAAACCACACAACTTCAGCTGACCATTATAAAACATACCCTTTCAACTGTGTTATTTTTTTTCTTCCATTTTACGTTAGTAATACTGTAGGGAAATGAATTAGGTTACGAGTAGGTATTAGGTCTTTTCTTTCTTATCAACAAATGAACAATAAAAAATTATTTAACTTCAATTTCAATGATGCATGCAACCTTCTTTGTTTATACTATCCAGTACAATAATTATTTACAGTATTTTCAGATTAATGATCTTTTTTTAAACTGTAGAATGTATTTGTTAGTTTTTCTACTATATTTTATCATCTCCTACGCATTATTTTCAATTTTAGTTGAAGTTTTCATTCAACTGGAAACCGAATTCGGGCTAAAACAGAAAACGTGTACAATTTTCGTTTTGCTAAGTCGGCTTATTTATTTCCTCGGAATAGGCCGATTAGTTCCTGAAAAGTATCATTCGTTTTGTAATGATATTGCTGATGGAATTTTAAAACATGTTGTTTGAACTAAATGTTAATTTTAAATGATGTACTAATAAATCACTACTCTGAAACTTGAAATTGTACATATTTACTCAATAAAATACTCAAATTATTCATTTAAGTGTGAACTCAGATCGAGGACTTGGAAGGAGAAAACAAAAACATTTTTTAAATACTGTTGTAATCTATTATAATAAAACCACACAATATCCGAATACTCAAATTGTTCTCCATTTGGAGATGGATGTACTTTGTTTAGAAGAGTGATTCAATTATTTGTAAAAGAAGAAGGTGCGTGACAGATTGAGAATAAGAGAGATGATGAGTTGGTTAAGTAGGGATAAGTCATTGTATTAATAGTCAATAAACGGAGAAGAATTTGAGTATTCGGATATTGTGTGGTTTTATTATAAAAGAATACAAAAATACGTTTTTTTATTTGTCAGTACCATGCAACTATTTCAATTCGTGAACAAAGAATAATACAAACCTTATAGTACATTTCACGTTCAGAAACTTTTATTCTAAAAACACACACGAGCGCAATTAGTAAAATACTTTAAATCCGTTAATTAATTCAAGAAAAATGAGTTGAAATAACAACATTTTATTTTTTTTATATTATTTTACGTCGACCTTTCTGAACCCATATGGGACTAAATCGCGACGGATAACAACATTTATATTTAGTAATATATATTTGTATGCATCTTTAATTATTTTCCTACAATGGAATATAATTTATTATTACTTCTTGTTAAACATAACTATTTTCAACCGCATTTTTAACATTTTCTTTCGACGGTGAACTTCAATTTAGTACCATGGAGATATGTTGGGTTACAGTTTCAGAATGAAATGTGCCTTATAAAGTAGTAACTTTACTGCATAGTAAAAGTTGCCTATGAATGTTTACAGACTGATCAGTGTAACATCTCCTCCATTTTATATTTATAAAGTATTTAATATTAATATCCCTGATTTGCTCGTCGCATCAGTTTTAAGTTGTTTTATCAAAGTTTTACTTATGTCCTTAAATATTATCCTTCATTTAAGAGTACATCGTGATAATATATTCCCATTACAATAATTAGCTTAAAATGTAAGTCCTTTGGAATAAATAATCAAATCAAAATCCAGGAAGATAATAATGATTTATCGATGAGAAGTACACTACGAAGGATTCAAATATCTTTATTGATCGTGTCACTCTAATCCGTTTACATTACAAATTCAAATTTCGTAATGTATTATTTTTAACCACTAGTGAAAATGACTGAACGCCATAGAAGAATCAATATACAAATCTAGGTAATTATAAATTAGTAGGTATTGAATAAGTTAAACCAATGACCAATTTAATAAACTAGTAATTATAAGTAAAGAGTAGACACTTTTGGAAAGATTACGTAAAGGAACAAACATTTAAGGTGTTTTCAGAATTCTCATAACAGGATAACTGAAACAATAAATCTCATTTTTATTCGAATACCAGATTATACTTCCTAGTAGATAGTTTAACAAGGTATTGCAATTCTTATTTTTCGAAAATGTAACCTAAGGAAATATGAACAAACTGCAAAATGCTAACAAAATAAATTGATTAATTTATACAATCGAATATGTGATAATTCCAAATGTGATTTATAAAAAATTAATTACCTTATGTTAATACATTATATTTTAATATTTTAAATTGCAGGTTTATTACATAACTGAAGCTTTACTATCTAGTGCATTTATTAGAAATATAAGTTCGTAATTCTCGATCTTAGGTTTTCGTTGGAGCACTCTTCAATCCCATTTAATAACCCTTGGTCTTCTATACGAAACCTTCTGGTACAGAAGGGCAGGTCGGTCTTTGTCATTTCCGCACAATGACTTAGCCTGTGAACAAAGACGACGCCATTGTTACACAAGCTTTTTGTCACCGACCAAGGCCACTTGTAGCTTCCCGAATGGGCGGTTTTATGGTAAAAACACTTTTTCCCTTTGCTTTTCATCGAGAAAGTGCGCGGTGCATGAATTATTCAGAATCGACTCCTCGCGATTTAAGAAATTTGAGAATTCCGGTGATATTAATATTTAAAAGGAAGCAGTTTATTACAAAATTCGATACCTCTCTTTTAAATTGAGACTATTTTTTAAATTAAAATTTACTTAAAAATATAAATTAAAAATATTATCGATAATTCTAATTCATAACGTTCAATAAAAGTGAAAAGCGTATATTGTCACTTTTCAAATTTATTTTGCATTCTCTTTGAATTAACCCTTTGAGCCATGCATTTTTCTTTACACGGAAAATGGCTGAAAATTGTTACTCGGGGGTTTTCAGGGTCGCTGATCACGAATCCGTTGTCCAATTTTCAAAATTCAAAATGGCGGATCCAATATGGCAGACTAAAGTGCCAAAATGTGATACGATCGCATCGAAATTTGATTTTGGGGGGGTTTTCGAGGTCGCTGATTACGAATCTGCCCTAAGATTTTCAAAATTCAAAATGACGGATTCAATATGGCTGACCTAAAGTCCAAAAAGTTATGCGATCGCAGCGAAATTTGGTTTCGGGGTTTTTCCGCCATATTGGATCCGCCATTTTGAATTTTGAAAATCTGAAGGCAGATTCGTGATCAGCGACCTCCAAAACCCCCCGAAACCGAATTTCGCAGCGATCGCATAACTTTTTGGACATTTGGTCCGCCATATTGGATCCGCCATTTTGAATTTTGAAAATCTGGGGGTCAGATCGTGATCAGCGACCCCAAAAACCCTCTATATATGATTTTTTGGCCCTGTTTATTGTATTATTCTATCTCCCATGCATTTATTGTAAAAAAAACGTGCTTTTTTTTATTCAATTTTTTATATAAACAATATAATAAACAATTTGTGTGAATTACCCGTTGAAACATGTTTATTAACATATTAGTGAAACGCATACACAAAAAGCCGCATGAAAAAAGACGTTTTAGGCACTGAAAGACGAAGAAAATGGGAACGAAAATGGTGGGATCTCAAAGTCCCGCCGTGCCGCAAAGGGTTAAGTAAGAATTAATCTGTTAAAAAATGTATTTTGCAATTTCGTCGCTTTTAAAATATACTGAAACTCTATCATTTAAATATCATGAAAAATCATTTAAAATTTGTTTTCCGTCACTGACCTAGTACAAGATATAAAAGTTCATTCTTACAATATGAAGGTTTCAAAAAATTTACGTTTATTGAAAACTTCCCAAGACAAACATCCTCGAATTGGTTCTTTTACCGCTAGACTTGGAATCCTCTTTAACTGCGTTGTTGACGTCTCGGCGCCAACAAACCGGTTATTTTCTGACTGATTCGACGAACTTGAAAACGGACACTCCAACTTTTTGCAGTTTCTACATCCCACCTTGGTAAACTCTCAAAAGTTGAAATATAGAGACTCTTAGAGCCTGCAGGTTTAGAGGACTGCAAAGACCATTTCTCGCACTTGCACGCTCTTGAGATTTGAATTATTCAGCAGGGAAAAAGAAACACGTAAGATTTCCCGGGTTACCTGTGGGTCCGAAGCACCAAAATCAGCCGCAATTTCCATTTCCTGCAGTAAAGAGATGATCGATTTGTGTGAAATATAGTCAACTACTTTACATGTTGCGAATATTCTATTTACGGGTTTGCACCAGCTGTCACTTCGGCGATGTAATTGCTCGATATTGAATTTTGTTAGAAGTCGAAACTGTTCGAACATAATGGAAAATTTTCGCCAATTTAATAATAATATCAGCAAAATGACTTACAAACGATGTTTATTAAGATTGTACATTTTCATTGCAAACTAGCTTATTAAACATTACTATTTTCACTTCTTAAAATTTGTTTTTCATGAGTTAATAAATCATTCGTAAAAAATTGAATAGTGACTGTAAATACAAGATTCTTGAAGACTGTTAATAAAAGCATACTTCGATATGCAATGAGAAAGAAATCGAACTATTTTGATAATATATCAGAAATCCTGTAGTCTTTGTTCATGTATTTAAAAAATGGAATACCAAGGACAACTCAAAATTCTTAACGTATTTTATGTCAAACACTATTTTATGAACAAACGGATATGGATAATAAATTACAAAATATTCATAATGTAATATTACAATTTAATTAATAATAAAGCGATATTTTAAAAAGTACGACATGATCCAAATTAAAAAAAAATCGCAGACACTTGTAAACGCTTGTATTTTACTAAGTCGGTAATGATAAGTTTTTAACATTTTTCACCACGACGAGCTTCAACGTTCATTTGTCTGAAGGGAAATTTTCACAATAGATACAAAAGAAAGCGACGAGACAAGACTTGAATACCGGTACAAAAAATGCTTCTACACAGTGAATACTCAAAGCTTCATTTATCAGGAGAAATTATAGCGAAGTTTGTGCAATTAAATTGACAAAGGAATACCAAGGCAAAAAGAAACCAGGAGTATGAACTAAAGGAAGCAAGACTACGCCCGAGTTTTTCAATATTACTAGAAGGCTAAAGAAAATAATAATCATGTCCGAGGATATTTAATGAATACTTGCGCTATTAATTTACAATCGTAAATGAAAAAATAAAATATTTTTCACAAAATTATTATAATAAAATAATCTAGTTGATTAGAATATTTATTGACTCATTTCATTAAATAAACTTAGATTATGCTTCCTTAATCACACTACGTAATGACTATCTGAATTACCACATCATTCTTATTTATGATCATCGTTGGATGGAACAATTGCAACTGTTTGAAAACAATGAAATTTATACCATGAAATATAGCTTATTCGCATGTGTTTCCGCGTTCAAATAGATGTATTTCGACAAATCGAACGAAACTGAATGGGAAAATGGAAATCTAACAATCGCGCCGAGACTAAAGTAGGAGGTTTCGATTCGTTTTCCTTTTTTTATCGTTCAATGTAGGTGCTGTTTTCAACACTGAAATTCGATGCACGTTTCGGAGAACAGCGAAGCCATTGAGGTTGGCCTTTTAATTTTATGCCTCGAGCACTTAGAATATATTTGTTTTGAGTAAAAGTTACAACGCTTTTACTTTAAGCCCGTACCTGCATGACTCGGAAACGAATTTCCATAAAAACCTGTAAGTTAATATTATTTGTTTTGAATACCCAAATAAAGAACACTTTATTTGCAGCATAGGAATACATTTTAAATGACCTATTAAATAAAAAAGAATTGATTACTCAAAGTGTAAAAATATGTAAGAAATCTTAGCTACATTTTACTCATTTGTTTAAAAGTAAGAACGAAAAATATTAAAGTAATATAAACAAATGAATATAAAATATTCATGATACAAATTGTATCGATATATGAATGCTTACGACTAGAATTTGAAAAAAATGTTTAAAAAACGTTGTTGTCAGAACTACATTCAATTCAAGGATATTATTTTGGGTTCTTTATTTATATCAAGCTTGCAAACATTAAATGTCAAAAGATTTTTTTTTATAAAAGAATTTTGTATTTTGAAACGGGACTTTACATATTCGAAAAGAACTTTTCAAATGTTTTATCTTTGTAGAACTAAAGAATTCTCATACTATGAAGTTCTTCCTTTCATTAAGTGAGATTTTGTTCTTGTGAAGCTTAAGGAATTTCTTTTTTTGCCTCGGGCATTCTCCTTTGTTGACTAAAATCCTTCAAAAGCAATATTCTCAGATTGAATGAAATGTCTTACATTTTAAAAAATTTAACAATTTTTCATAATTTGTTAAAATTAATAATACTTCTGTTAATGATGTACCGAAAAATGTTTTACATACAAATCGCTTTTGAATTTTATAATATGCAACATCGTGATGTGTACATGATTTCAGAATACTCGTGTGTTTATATACACATAATATGCAAAATTATATTATAAACGCACAAAAATAGCATCACGCAAGTCGTGCTTTGTGCGATGAATTGTGTGTTAGTAACGTGATGTATTTTCGTCGTAAAACACACCGGTGTTCCGGCTGCCCGAAAGCTTTTGAAATGCGAGTAGCCCCAAGGGGATTTTCACCTCCATTGCTTTCTCGCCGCAGTGCCAAGATAATCTCGTAGTTTCTCAAATGGATCAATGGAACCGCGGTGTTAAAACGTTGGAATCGATAAGACTTTCCACATTTTATCAGATCGTGGTCAAATCGATGGAAACAATTTCTAGGATCATAATAGGAGTATAAAACGGAATTGAAAGAACCATAATGTATCTCTGACAATTCTACTTCAAATCGGTTTCTGCAAGGAATCAGAATATATTCCATTTGGTGAAACATTAGTAGGTCATAATATTTCAAGTCATATTAGTCATATATGACCAAATATACAACAAGAAACTCTTGTTTATGCCGTTTGGTACATTTAATTGGAACTTATTGCAGAGCATATCTTGATGTTATAGTAGTTGTGCAATAAGAAATTAGTCTGTGAACTAATTACCTGCAAAATATTCGAAAACTGTAACTCTTCGTTTTTGAAGGCAAATTTATGAAATATGATACAATCTTCCGGGAATATTATAAGCAGTCATATTCTTAAGAAAACAATGTTTCACTTGAACTTTAAGAAATATCAAATGAAAATTGCTTTGACTAATATCTGGCAAATTTCTTGAGATTCTGTATGTTATACGTATTCTATTACTTGAAAGAATGCCTCTTGTATAATCATGTCTTAATGAATAAACTTGTATCTATTACAATACGTGAAAACTGTTTAAATATTCAAAAAATCAAATCAGATATATGCAGGATGCTCACAAGTATAGGTGTTTTCCGCCCTCGAGATGTAACGTCCGAAACCGACAAACTCGGGTAGAGTATGATGAGAACTAACACCTAATGGAAAATTCGATTGTTTTATCATCTGGGAAAGTTTAAAAAATCTTTTCAAAGTCACGGATTATACATAGAAAATTGCTGGAAAACTAAGTAGTAACAGTCCGCACCTATTGCGAACAACACACAAATACGACCAATTACTACTGAAATTACTGCATTTTGCTATGTATGATCCGCCGCTTTAAAGGCGTTTCTTTAAACTTCCTCAGATGATAAAATAATCGAATTTTCCATTAGGTTCTCTACCCAAATTCATGTCAGTTTCGGAGGTTCCATCTCGAGGGCGGAAATCAGCTGTACTCGTGGGCATCCTCCTTTGGTTCCGAACTTCTATTGATCGAATAGATCGTTAATTAAAAATCAAGTTAGATAAGATCAAAATCTACAACAAATAAAATCCATTATTTAATCATTTAATACCAAATAACAATGATATATTTCAGTTTTAATTTTGTTTGTAATACAATCACTTTTAAAAATGTCATCCAATATATCTTTATAAGAACACTATACATCAAATTAAATAACAATTAGATATTCCATAAACATTTAAATTAAGTATATTACATATGATTACAATATATAATTATTGTAAATAATATATTTCGACAAGCATGAGATAAGCTTTCAAGCGTTCTAGACGTGTTTGGTCTGACTAAAACGTACATTTTCTACTTGTTTAGATGTCGTTACTTCGCAATTACGGCCTTGCAAGCTCAACTCTAATAATTATATTTGTCTGTTACACTTATTTTAATTTCCTTTTTTATATAATAATCAACTATCACTTTCATACAATTATTTATGAAATAGCACATTACTTTAATAATTCCTGTGTTACTGCTATTATCTCAAAGTCTAAAACCTTCTTTAGACATTAAACCTGGGATGTCTATTTAAACTTAGACATGTTTTATTGCTCAGTTAGTTGAAAAAGACAGGTCATTATTTACACATTTATCTGAGATTCCTTAGCATAATTCAGTTATTTTCGAAAAAAAAAAACAGTATTCGAATTTTAAACAGATTTATTTTAAATATTTATTATTTTAAATTTATTTTAAATTAATAATTTTGTTTTAACCATAAGGAAGCTTATTTAAAATAGAGGTCTTTGATGAAACGAAAAATAGCAAAAAAGAGATGGATTTATGTAGTCAATCCTGAACGATTGAGACGAACACCGGCATTTCCTCATCAGGGAACATATTCATGCGATACTAGTATCGATAAACTTGCACTAACGGCCACTTACGAAGCGGAAAATGGCACCGCAACTATTACATTATATGTACGTGTATCGTCCTAGGTACACAAGGGGATGGAACTTTGCCTCGGGGTCGAGTACGGGACGGAAACTTCGTCCAAAGTCAAAGTTTGCCAAGTATGAAATCTCCATTGTAAATGATCATATACAACTGGTTCTCTGGGCAATTACTTAACCTAGGACCTGTAACAATTCTGATTAGAAAAATTATTTTGCAATTAATAATTTCCGAAATTACTGAAATTACTATGTGTACCAGTTGTGTATTAGTATTGCATTGATTAAATTTTGCTTAGAACAATTAGGAACAGTTCTTCTCTTATTATATTATAATCAAAATACTGAGCTCAAAATTTTAATGATATCAGTTGAAATATATACGAGCCAATCTGGGAAGGAAATGATGTAAAATATATATTGTGATATAATTGTTACTAGTTTGATGCGAATTAACGTAAAATACAAAAACTACAAAAATTACATTCAAGTTTTGAAAAATTCATTTTTGTACAAATTTATTTTAATTAACTTACAATAAACTATGTTATAAAATCATGAAGCCAATCGATTGTAATTAATATGAACATTAATATTGATTTTACTTCATCGTACTATACTTTCATGTTCAAAATTTTCAGATTTTCTTCCTTTTCAATTGATAGATAGAGAATAGGTTTGATAATAACTAAAATTCAGAGGGTATTGCTTATCAATTAACACTATCACCGATATTAATTTTTCTATCGTGCGCTAGAAGCATATCATGTTCGATTCCGTAAAACTGATACTTGGGTAAATGTTTGGAACTTCCAAATTTTCATCAAAATTGCAATGAAATCAATGGTTTACTGTGCATTTAACTTCGAACAATAATTTATAGATTATAGAACAATCTTACCGAGAAGAATGATGATATCCATTATCTCCAAACTGGCCTCTACTGGGTATGTATTTCATAGCAAATAAAAAAAAAGCAGAAAATAAAAGCAGTAATAAAGAACAACTTTATTTAGGTCCAGAAGCATTCAGGTTAACACCTAGAAACCACAAATTCACTTCTCTTCAGAAGTATAAAAACTTGTGTAAAGGTCTACAGTTTACAGGATATCTGTTGCTTCACTTTTAATCGCTGCACGTATACTCTAATCTAATTCCCTTCTTATAAATCTAGCGGTCTATTGTGAGGTCACCATACAACAACAAAAATAATCTATAATATTGTTTAATAATAATCTATAAAAAAATAATCTATAATATTATAATAATCTATTATATCTTCAATTCAGCATCTTAGCAGATGTAATTTCAAAAATTTTATAATAAGTCGAAAACATAAATTTCAAGTTTGATTTTTAAAGCCACGTGTAAAGATCACTATTTATTTACTTTTTATCTTATGTTTATCACTTTTTTATCCACACATTTCTAAAAACTTATCAGTTACTGTGTCCAACATCTCTCTCTATGAACCATTGCGTGTATGCACATGAACCATGAATGAAGGTTGAGAGAAGTCTTCCATCGTTAAGTTAAAAGGTAAATAATAAAATGTAAATTATTAATTCTCGTGCGAGTTTATCGCTTTGGGAAATCTATTCCCAACTGAACGTTTTGTTAAGAAACACATCGTCATCTAAAATCGGCAAAAATAAAAAAGTAGTGCATGAAACTACGCACATGGACAAGAGAAAACGTCAATAATAAAGATGGAAATTAGCACATCCATTCAAGGGAGATAAAACAGTAATATGTCATTCTGTACGCAAAAAATTCAAGATTGAGGTGTAAACGAGCGACACGAATCGAGTTTTAAAATTCCATAAAATAGCCAGAAGCAAAAAAGTCAGAAAACATCGACCGCCAAATGACTATTTGTTTAGGCGAAAAAAGTACACAGACGTCCATGGGGAAAAGCTCGACGCAGCTGCTACAAATGTACCGCGTTCGGACCACTGTCGACAGCTGGACTTACTCGGCTTCCTGTCGTGTTGCGTGAAGCAAAATTTAAATTTCAATATTTGGATCGATTTGTTTGCAGTGCACAGCAACCAAGGACCGCTAATTGTCTCACTTTTAGTTAAAATTTGACGAAAAATTGATGGGATATTTCTGTATGTTAATTATAATTGTTTATAATCCTTTCATTAAATATCTTGCAGCAAAATCGTCGATTAAAAACAAAAAAGTCTTTTTAATTAGATTTTATTATCACTAAGGTGTTACATTCCATTGAATCGAATTGGGTAAAAAAAACATTTCATTTATTACAGAAATAATCGTGTTATAATATGTTTCAAAAAACGTATGTGAATGTAAATTATCGAAACTATTGGTAAAAAATAAAAAAACGAAATCGTTTAATTGAGTATACAATCTAAAATATATGACCACTTTATATGTCGAAATAGATTTTTAAATTCTGAAGGGAAACTGAGCAGTGAAAGTATAGATTAAATCCGACCATCGATTACGTCAATAGATTTTGACCAGTTCAATTCTTTTCAAAATATTTAAACATAACCAATCTAATATGATGAATAATTAAGTTTCGAAACCCAGCCACAAATCCAGTCATAAACCCCGAACACGTTTAAAAACATCGCGAAATTAACAGACTAGAAAACTGTAATGTGCTTGGGAAGAAATGTTAAAAATGATCCCAAATTTAACCATGGAAAAAATACCAGAAAAGGTTCAAATAATATTTTGTTGTAAATCCAATTTAAATAAATATTGTAACATTACCACAGGACTGATAAATACATGACAACAGTTACAACAAACATAAACCAGACAGAAAATGCTCTAATTTCTCATCCCTGGGTTTCAATTGGCATGAGTTACCTATTCATTACAGTCAGTTGTGATGAATTTACCAAAGTGGTATTTAATTCAAAAATGGAATTAGTAAGTTTAAAACGTCTGTAATTTACGGCTGGATTCTCAATGTAATTAATGCATCTTTTCATCTTGAAGCTTAATATTTTTTTAGTTGCTTAATCACCGCCTAATCATCTCATGTAGTCGAGTCACATCTGCCTCTTTTCCTCTTATTAGCAAAAAGCTCGTTCGGTGTAATAGAAAAAGTACTAAAAAAGAAGATAAAAGAATCAGTGAGAAGTCGCGAGAACGTACGCTCGCGATATTCCTTCTCGTTTCTCTTTTCGCGCTAAAATTTTCCCCTTTTCCCGAGAATGCAGTCTCGAAATTCCACGAGTTTTGTCGGTTTCATGAGATATGTGTGAATAGTAGCATCCATGTATTTACAGGGACAGGTATATTCGAAGAATGCCACGAGTAAAACGAGAAATTGCTCCATACTTTTGATTTTACGCTCATCCTCACACCGAACGGTATTTCGTGCTAAACTCTGAATTTCATCCCATCAAATTAATTAAGCACAAGAGCAATGCACTACACATTTTCAGAACTTAAAAAAGATTTTCTACATTTTAACTTTTTACGTTATTACCCTTAAATAAAACTTGAAAAGTAAGTTATATGCGATTTCACGGAAATACAAACTTGACGGACCTTTACAGTCGTCCCGAAAATAAATATAGCAAGTCATTGAAATGAAGTTCAGTTTACAGAAAAAATCAAATTGAAGACGTAAAATTGGAAATTTAAAAATAATTCTATTCTAAAATACCGTCGAAAATGGTGATTTATAAGATAATTGAAAAATAACAAAATTAAGAATGAAAAAGAAGAATACGATAAAGTAAACCAAACTCGGTAAAATTCCACTTTTGTCGGCATCCAATCGGAGCTGCGAAAAGTCAAATATACTTCTTGATGAATTTTGATCGATTTTCTCATTGGATTTACCTTCTACGTTAGAGAGAATTCAGAACTTTTAGTGATATGAGTTCGGTTAGTTTGCTTCTCTCGCATTTGCAACGTTAATAATTACACAGGAGTTTCGAACTTTTACTAGCATTATACCCAGGGCGCGGAATGCATCATTTGCTCTAACACAGAGCTTTTTTTTAAAAGTCTGTACGTTTTCTTTAGCTTCTTGCAGTAAAGTCCGCTAATGTATTTTAATGTGACTAATATGGTTTTTTCTCTCAACTACAATAATTGTTTGTAATGTAGTAAACGCTTTCCTTGCTAATATTCTTAGATTTATTTTATCACGATTTTATCGTAATTGAGATCATACAAAATATTTTTTTCTTTTTTATACTTAACCAAAATAAACATTAACATAAAATATAAAATGTTCCTTTTGAATTATACATTTTAAACATTAAATAAATATAACGATTCGTGCAATATGCATGATAAAATTGAATATATTCACAATTATACGTTTACTTATTCCGTAACTCGTCGACGAATTTGGTCTGTTTGGATTGTATGTCAAATATTAATATTAATAAATGAAACCAACATCATTAATGTTTACCATGGTACTGAAGTTTTGTGCTTAAATTGATATTGTTAAATAGGTTTTACACATAAATCTAACGTTATGTTGATAACTATGTAAATTTACAAGTGAGTTTTTAAAATATTGTATGCTTAAGTCAACATACCATGATCCTCGTGTTTTTTATTCCGTTGCAAAAATTAATAATATACAGTATACAAAGAGAATATTCTGATTAATGAAAACATTTTATCATACAGATTTCTAGAACATTCATCGAGTAGAATTCGAATATTATATCCTAACGTAACCTAAAATCGTGGCAATGAATATTTTATCAAAACTCGGGGACAAGATTTTACTACGATTTTTATTGTATAACTTGAATCTTGTATTATTTAGTACAAGTGTATGTATCGATTATTTTATTATGCACATATTCATTAATTATGTATTATTAACCAATATACAATAAAAATAACAGGAAGGTATCAAATAATCGTTTATAAAAAATGTAGTAATACAACAAGTTCGATTTTGTTGTTCAAAATTTTCAAAATTTGACATTTTTCATTCATAATAAATATGCAAATTTGTATAAAACGAAATTTTTATAATTATTAATTGCTTTTACTTTTTTATAATTAGTAATTCTAAATGAAAGCTGAAGTTAACGCCTATTAGTGTGCTAAATTTCAAAATGCCGTTTTTCTCGGTTTCAAGATATTAAAGAGTGAACTGAGACGAGTACGGGTTCAAAAACTGACAAATCAAAAAGTCGACCCACAACAAAACAGATACAACGACTAGTGGAGATCCATTTTTTGTTTTTTCGAGTATCAGTATTTTGACTTTTTGATTGTCGGTTTTTTACTGTCTGTTTTTTAAAGTGTAGTCTTTTTTATTTATCGGTGTTTCGACCCGCATCCTTGGTTAGGGACATTTTACTTTCCCCATATACTTCTTAATTAATTTTAATCGATTTTCTCGGTCAAATAAATAACATTCATTCTTTATACGTATTATTACTAATGTTATATTAGTTAATCAACGGTGAATACTAAGTATAACTTCATTAGGTGTAATAATACATATAAGTACTATAGGACAATAATGGAGAATGACCAGCTGCACATATTGAAACGACTTCTTTATTGAAAGCAGTTGATAACGCACGAGTGCTGTTCGACACACTTGTGAGGTACTTATAGTCGTCCACCCGTGAAATGAGGAACCATTTTCAATTTCACGTCAAATATAAAGTGGTTACTTTATCTATAAAGACAGTATAGTGATAGTGAAGAAATCCCATGCAACGAAAACAAAACGGAGAGCGCCTTATCTAATAAAGAAAATAACAAATTAGTTTTCAATAGTAATCCAAGTTTTGTCCGATAACAAAATTAATTCAAATAACTGAAAATGTTAGAAAATATATATAAATTATATTTGAAACAGAACATACGATTTGCATTTTGTTCAACAATTTCTTCTTGGCCTCATGTATTCTAGTATGTTGTGGTAATTAATTGAAAATAAGAACATTTTTAATTGGAAAGTGTCCTATAATTCTACCTCACACTATTCCCTTACAAATGAAATCCTCCTGTAGTAAGCATAATATGGAAAGATGGATTACCAGCCACCCGATAACACGAACCCTTCAAAAGTATTTTCCCGACCGGTTGTCTGGAAGACGACGTACAAGAAATGAATTTTCCTGTTTCCAACCCAGTGCGACCTCAGCGACTCCAATTGAGTGTCAAGACCTTTGATAAATTGTTTGAAGCATTCCGTCGACTATCCCACGTACAAAAAAAAACATAATTCTCGACTCTCGGCCATTCTTCTGACGATGTCGATTAAGTTTATCTGGATCATCGACAGAGGATGGGATAAACGTCTGGAGTATTATGCCGTATAATGTCATTTTGACATTTTTGTATAACTGAATGTATAATAAAAGCCAAAGTCGTAATCAAGTATTAGAATAATATATTATACGACATAGTGTATTTGGGACACTGAAACAGAAATGTATGATACCTTTTTGTTTACAGGATTAAATACCTAATCTACCATTGTTAGAAAGAAAATTAAAAATATAACTTCAACAAAATAGGATCAACTGATGTATAGAAATCGAAATTGTTTGACGATTAAAGTAAATTGTAAAATTTTCGATCGATTCAAACCGCTGTCTGATGACCGTACATTATAAATATGTGTTCAATGAAAATCGCGATTATACTAAATTGATACGTATTATACAGGGTGATCCAAAAGTCCCGGAACAGCAAAATATCTCAGCGGGAGTGCATTTTCGAGGAAAATGTTTCAGACAAAAGTTTCAGGATTTTTCCCTGGCTATTTAATGGCGATATTGAATTTGACCTTGAACATGACCTTGAAGGTTATTTCAAGGTCAAGTTAATTTTTTTAAATGGGAACCCCTATTTTTTTTCATGGATTCTGAAAGAGCGGGAAATTCTACGTCCGAGTATGATATGATCGATTTTTCCGGCAAGGTCATTTCAAGGTGAAACTTAAAACTCCCGTAACGGCGAAATATCTCAGAGGGTGTGCATTTCTTTGGAAATTGTTTCAGACAAAAGTTTAAGGATTTTTCCTGGTCAAATTCTGTGCTACCATTAAATAGCCCGGGAAAAATCCTTAAACTTTTGTCTGAAACAATTTCCAAAGAAATGCACACCCTCTGAGATATTTCGCCGTCACGGGAGTTTTAAGTTTCACCTTGAAATGACCTTGCCGAAAAAAACGGCCATAGCATATTCGGACGTAAAATTTTGTGCTCTTTCCGAATCCGTGAAAAAAAATAGGGGTTCCCATTTAAAAAAATTAACTTGACCTTGAAATAACCTTCAAGGTCATGTTCAAGGTCAAATTCAATATCGCCATTAAATAGCCAGGGAAAAATCCTTAAACTTTTGTCTAAAACATTTTCCCCGAAAATGCACTCCCGCTGAGATATTTTGCTGTTCCGGGACTTTTGGATCACCCTGTATATAATTATGTATATTAAACTTTAATAGACATAATTTATATTTTTGGTCTAAATTACATCAACATATAATTTATTTAGGTATCGAGTAATTAGGATCACGTTTTTTCATATTTGTTTACGTTGACATGTTTAGTAACAACAATAAATGCACAACATATCTATTATTAAATTATGATGAAAAACAACTGAAAATAATGGAGAACGCGATGTCTGATGGAAGCGTTAGTAAAAACCCGATAAAAAATAAGATCTGACAAGATCCGCGTCAGATCGGACAGTATCTCAGTTGATCTGCCGAGATCAAATATCAGATCTTATTAGATCTTATTGAATTATGATTATGGCCAGATCTAGTTGCACCTCGACTTAATAAGATATAATTGGATCTTCTGATATCGGCGATAAGATCCTTTAAGATCCATTCATATCTCGGAATTGAACGTATACAATCATACTATATGGAATAAATCTTACGTCGATATGAAGATATCTAAAAATATACATTCCATGAACTGGTCTTCTATCAAAACAACTACAAATTCAAAATTTCTCAAATATCTAGAGAATGGTGTCATAGAAATATGTAAAATCCGACAAATTAAAAAAAAAATCCCAAAATTAGATTTCAAAAATTTTTATAATCTTTTATGAGATTTCATTGACTTCAGATTTTCTAAAATATCGGTGCCTTCCTTGTTGTACCGTACACTTGTACATTCCATACCTGCCATTAGGAATTTTGATTTTAATTCCTTTTGGTATCAGATTATGTGTTTGTATTTACACGGAAAAAAATGAAACTGTTCACATAGCATGGTGATACACAGCCATCGTTTTTAGTAAATGTTACTATCTAAATAGTGACCTGGACAAATTAGGTAACCCAGCCTACTATTTATGCAATGAAACTAACTAAAAAACGTCGTTACGCCAGATCCTGCTGTGTAGATAGTAAAGCCAACAACTTTTTTCTTCGGTGGAATGAACATTTGATATAAAAAAATTAAAAAGACATTCTACGGCCACTACACTTTTATTTCGCAGATCTTTCCCAGAAATTGCAATTCAAATATTTTGTTTCAAAGCGAAATCAAAGTGTCAAATCAAAGACTAGCGCTATAAACAAAATGTTTAATTGCTTATTATTACTAATGATCGTAATGATCCATTTACACAAAAACGACGAATGTAAAATTTAACTTATAAATTAAAAAGTTTTCGGTAAAGTTTCAAATTATCTGAATAAAGAATGTGTGAATTGTTATTGATAAAATGTTCAACGCGCTTCGTATATATATTCGTAACGTATGTGGCGCATTTTCGATAAGAATACCTAATTAACGCATTTTATTCATACTTAAAAAGAAAACCTGTCCGCTTGAAATTGTCCGTTGTTGAAGTTGAATTTTATAACACTCCGCGGCTTTTACTTTATACACTTATTCTGTGCGATTGAAATACAATATTTAAATTGCAATTTCTCGTCAAATAATTTAACCAAGTTGTTTTGAGCTTTACTAAGTCCAAATTATTTTATTCATTCCACCGAGATCCCACAACTTACGCTATTGGTAATTTAATAGGTTTACGCCTTGTCTTTTCCTGATAACATTAAGATTCATCAACGTTTTAAATACGTACACTCCTGAATAAGTTTAATAAAGCATTACAAAAAAAATTATTTATCGGATTTGAAGAATTATTTGAAATCTATTTCTGTTAAATTTCTATAGTTTTAGTGACTTCGGAATTTCTGGTAAAAACCATAACACTGTTTAATCAAATATCCATAAACAAACATCACACGATTACACAGACCACTGCTACTAAATTTACTGCCGTCAAATGTCAGAAAAGAAATTGAATTTTACAACCATGAATAAATATTCCTATGTAAAAAAACTGGTCAATCTTTTTCAGCAAAGATATAGCGCCTTAATTTATTTAGGAAATATCAACAATAGAAATTAACTGAGGCTACACTGCCTTGTTATAATCTTATTTCTTACGATACTTTAAGTTTACTTTTTAATTTATTACGTGGAATTGTCTTTACTGCTTTTATTGTTTAGTTTATTGCTACCAAAATATACGAAACAATTACCATATTCGTAGAAGTACAAATATGTAAGAATAACATTATAAGACTAGCATGCTGCCAAATTCACCAAACTGGAATATTAATCAAAACGTTGGTGCAAACCTTTAATTGAGTAACTAGCTGAAGTGAGAAGTTAATTGACGATCAAGAAACTCTTATTTTTAAATGGCTCTAAAGAAAATGGTGACACTACACAACAATCTGAGCTCTCGTTACCTCTCAAGAAACAAACTGCAGCATTTGCGAAAACAAAGCGCGATTTGTCTCTTAAGTTCTTGCACCGCAGATGCACGACAACTGGTCAATATTTGTTCTAAGGTCCGCAACATATGTCGGACTACATTGAGCATCAACTGTAAAAGAGAAACTCAGTCAAAGAATCATCGAAGAAGCTTGTATTACATATTTTAAAAAATTACAATAACTTTAACCATGTTGCTTATTCTATTTTCTGCCTACAAAAATATCAATCCAGCATTGTTTTTTTTTAATTTAAAATATTACTTCATTTTTAACTTGTTGATAATATTTAAAGCAGAACTCTTAAATATTTATCTATGTCGAATTAAAATCCCTGCATTGTTATTCCAACGAATCTAATTCAGTTCTGAAAATGAATATCACTTTTGAAATATTTTTAAGCTTTTTCAGGTCTGCCTTTTTACGACGCTGAATAGTAGATTTTACGCAGGCAACGTCATTAAATCTGGAATTTCTAAAAGCACATAGATTTTTAATTTCATTCCCGCAATTTAATTGAAATTCTTCCTTAATAAAAAGCGAGATCCTATAGTTAAATGCGAGTTCCCAGATAATTGCAATTAGATTGTGGTAACGCCGGCAAAAAGTATGCGACGTTTTCAAGTTCTCGGAAGTGCTGGGGCGATGAAGTCAGCACAACCTCGATTCCGATCAATTCACATTCCAGGAGAGAAGACGAGTCGTCGTTATTACTAACGACACCCAAAGAATTAATACAGAAGTCGTGAAATTGAGGAATAGAGTGATACCACGGAATCTGTAGATGAGAGTCAGAAAGTCTATAGGTATAAGTATGCACGTTCCCATTGGTATTGCTCTCAAACGAGGTCACGCATAAGACACATTTCCACACTTGGACGAATATATATCGGAAAACCGAAGATTTTCCGACTTCTCCAATTTCTCCTTCACTTCGGTATTTCCGAGTTCGGAAATCCTTCGAAATTATGCCGAGATTCAGTTCTACTTGGCTGAAAACATATTTCAGGCGCATTCCGCGAATTCTTGCAGTAAAAAATAGTTTGACATTTCAACTTTTTTGTCACTATAAAACATCACCATAGATAGACTTTTAAGATAATAAATGATTTATTTACAATATTCTTCGTAATTGTAAATCAGTGTGTATAATAATAATATAGAAAATGCAAACTAGAGTTCTTTAAATACTAATACTTTCGAAGAACGAGAAAATGTTTTTTTAAGGTAATTTTCTAGTATGGCAATTTTTCCCATGAAAATTTCTTGTTAGTGAAGACATACATGTTTTGGTATTATTGCACACACTTTCTGAAAGCTCGCTCAGGATTAATACTCAACATCTATAACATGTTGTAATGACGTAACATATTTGTATGTTTTCGATCGGCTGTTGTGCATACTAATTTATATAAAGGCTGATCTATCAAAACTAACGTAGCTTCATCTTTTGCATACCTAGAGAAGGTATATATAAAAATCGTTCGCAGTTAATCCTATTTTAATCCTTTTTTCATACAAATTTGTTATGTCTATATTTTACACAACGTATCTACGTAACTAAATCTACAAGCAAGCTTATTATTTTTCATTATAATTAATAATATTACATATTAGTATATTTTAACATTCCGCGCCCTGCAGTGAAGTCGAGTTCTACTCCCGGCGTGTTAAAAAATATTATCGTACTAATTCTTTAGAAGTTTCGCATTCGTTGACAGAGCTATTTCAGTTCTTTTCTGTGTTATAATTGATTTTTATTACTTTGAAAATAAAAATCATATCCTCTTATTTACTCTGAAATTCGATCTGTTCGCTCACGTACTACAATCGCGTTGTGATAAATTGGTGAATGATACCTCGATTCCAAAAAATATAAGAATGAATTGGAAAAATCAAATTTTTGGGAAAATCACAAAACTTCATATTTTTATGTAAATCAAGTAACTGACCTTGATTATCAACTTTTCACAAAGAAAGTAGTTTAATACGAAAGTAATTTAATACAACTTAAAATTATTTTTTACTCCCGATTTAAAAAATTAAGTTACCTGCCGTTCTTTCTACTGACCCTTGATCTGCGTAGTCATGTTCATAAATTAAATACTACATAATTTTAGGGTTTCTTTTAACAAGAAATTGATATATGTGAGCCAATATTACAACGAAAAATACATCAAAGACACTGATTACTTTTGCAGAGAAACTGATGGTAATCATATTGTAAATTATAATGTAATTGGAACAGTTACCGTCATTCTCATTTCATGACAAATTAAATTTACTATTAACCATTCATTGTCATTATCTGCTTATTAAATGCTCTAATTCTCATGGAAATTTCACATCGAATAAGCAATCTTATTGGAATGTAATCGTTATTGTCGTACCAAACAATAACCGTGCTGCTTCGCCTGATTGCAAATCGCATAATATGCAAATTCCTGTTATGTACATTATTGGCATCATTTACCGTTACTGAATATGTACAATTAACAGTAAACGAAAGATAATTAGTTTACACTTTATCAAATGTTTTCTGTTTCGTTTGGTCCTAGACAAAATGTAATAAAGTTCGTAAGATTATCTCTCCACTGAAATTCGCTACAAGTTTCAAGAAATCAGTAGATGTATGCTTGAATATTTGTAACGTAATGTAATATATAATAATAAACGGTACATTTTTATTTAGATTTAATGATATAGTTATAAAATGAATAGTTTCTAAGAGATCAAACATGCTGATTATTTGAAATCAATAAATGTATGTTATATGAGTATTTTATCTAGTTACAAAAAATACAGTACTAATAGGTGCAAAACCTTTAAAAATAAAATCCTGAGTTCCATGTTCCGATACTTTATACCTCTTATTCATAGGTTCGCCATTTTGTATTCTTTTTCTTTAAATTTTCTTTCCACATTTTAAGCCTCTGGCTTTAAGGTAGGTCACGGCAATCGTTTCATACGGCACGTCGCGGGATAAAACTTTTTCACTTTGAAAGCTGTACAGGTTCTAAACGATTAGACGTTTCATGTCAGAGAATTACAAAATATACATCCTCGAAATTTTTTTCTGAAAGTCGTCCACAGGAACGATGATGACGATAATCGTTATTTTAATCAGGTCAATTTACGACACTTAATTGAAATAGCTAACGGATTGTCGTTCATTAGAATAAATCGGTCAATCATAATTCTGAAATATGAAATATGAGGGTGCAGTAGTAATTATTTGGAAAATTAACCACATGGAAAAAAGAAATAGTTGGCACTATTAACTAGATAATAGCATAAGTAACAGCCATTATTTTTAGTTAATTTTACTATTCAAACAGTGACATTCACTAATTAGGTAGCCTTTTCTACTATTTAAATAACAAAACCAACTAAAAAACATATTTATGGCATAGCCAATTCGTGAATTTTCTTATGTATCATAGTAAATACAAGCAGTTTTATTAGCCACAATCAAGAAAATGTGAGGCAACTGTTTAATGTACTGTTTAATGTCAAACAGTCTGCTGCAGAAATTCTCTACGATTCATGTACTGTTTTGCGATAATGTAACAAAAACACCAGAAATATTATTTTTTTAATGATTTTGCAATGAAAGATTCTTCTTCTTGCTAACAGTAGCCTTACGCTGTTTCAATTTCTGAAATATTGTTTAGATACCGTAACTCCTGGAACTTAAGTATACATTTTCTGACATCTTCAATTTATTGAACCTGACTAATTAAAATGTACTTAAAATAGTGAGATTAAAATTGCAAGCATAAAAAAACGCATTAAGAGGCACCCGTAATTAGTTTACATTAATCTTCGCATTTTATTTTGCAAATAACAAACGACCTTTGACAACCAATTTATTGTACATTACTGCAACTACTTACAGTAATGGTAAATAATGCATTAAAATGACATTATACTGCGTAATTAAACACCTATTAGCATTAAGTTATCTAACTTTCATGCTCGACATATTTAAACACCAGCTCCTGAAGGCGTAATTTAAATCACCCTATCCATCCTAAACGAACAATAATTTAATAAAATGTTAAGAAAAATAAGACTAAATTCTGCTTGGGTGAAAATGTTACATTTAATATACGTTTGAAGATTTTTAATTAATTTTGCAGATTCCTGTTTGAAATAGAATGAAATCATTTTATAGTAATGAGGAACATCAGGTTAGTGAAATGGACTCAAATTTGACATAATAATTTCATTGCAAATGTTGTCAATCATCAATTAATGCCTTGAAAATACATTTTCTACTGAACATTCTATTAATACTACTCTACAAGAGGCTATAAATAAAGTAATGTAGGATAATAATAATACACTTGGGAATTTTCGACTAGAAACATTTTTCAAGATATATCTGAAACAAAAATAAGTTTTATTGCTTGCTCATTGCCGAGAAATCCCCTTGAAATGAATTTTTAACGAAAATACCATTTGACCTTCCGGTAGTACCGCTTTAAGCTTTAACATGTCTCGTATGCTTGATAATATCCCTCCGAAAAGCGCAAAGTCGATTTGGGATTTTCCACTTTAGAAATCATTTTAGTCGTTATTGCACAATATTGGTAGATGGAAAATCGCTTTTGTAACAGTTAATACAATTTAAAGAATGAAAACTAAGGGTAATAGTTATAATGAACATAATATAGTTTTAGAGCATTCAAATGTGAAATGGATTAAAACAGTAAATGCATAAATTTTTAATCAGAAATATTTGCTTAATTAAGAATTAACTTAATTGATATTCGTAATTTATATTGTAAATTATTGCTTTAGCAATCAATTTCTTAAATTGATGATTTGATGATAAATTTATAATTTGGCAATGATGGTTATTTTTCAAATGATTAAAATCCAAATAAGATAAAATGCATTTCAAAAGTTGACCTTGTTAATAAATTACATATTAATATAAAGAAATATAAAGTCATATGTGATGGGAGTTAGAAGTAATAAAAATTCACACCAATAGTTTAATTATTAATATAATTATTTATCTTTGCACGACCTAACGGGATAGTTGCTTTTATTATCCAATGTAATACTAAAAAGTCTCTTTATCTTCATAATTAACATCCCTAATCCTTGGCTGATGCTATTTAAGGTTAGGTTATTCGAATATCTACCGTCTGAAGCTTAGTCGCATATTGTAGTCCCGTGAAATATACATTAAACGTTCCGGTTAAACCCCAACACTTCATTAAATCTTAATTTTGTTCTATTAGTCAAATAAATGCTTACGTCAGACAGTTTGACCAATTAAGACATTTCGCCCTGCTGTTCAAAATCCTTAATGGTCAGAACATTGAGATTCTAGAAATTTTTGGAATTTAGAATCGACTTGATTACGAAGATATATGTTTAGTAATAAATGGTTATTTTAACATTATTCATAACCTTAAAGCTCAATAAATTATACAACACATATTTTTTTAACTTTCAGCATTTATTCAGCATTTTATTAATATTTAAACATCCATTTGCATGACGAAATATTTCGAATCTTTAATAATTATATTTATTATTCTGAAAAAATCACATTAATTAATCATTTACATTTTTTCTTACTACAACAGGTACCTCGATTATAAAAATAAAATTAATAACTTGCTTAGTCGAAAAAGACAAATTGGTAAGGAGATATAATTAAATATTTTATTATAGCAATTATTTACATAGTATCGTATATATTTTTAAATTATATTAATGTATCTGGAAACAGAAAAAAACGTCACCCTTTTCATGCCAAACGGCCGTAATTTTTTCATGTTTTTCAAGTGAATATTTACCTGTGTAATGTTAAGCAACAAAATTTCAAAACCATATTTTCTGACGTATTTTTGTCCGTTCTTTTCAAATCTGCTATTAGTTTTGTTCTATGACGTTTGATTTTTTCAAAATGATGGCTAATTTACAAAAAACGTGATTTTAAAATTTATTTATTTGTTTAATATACACTGGCTAATAATGTTCCCGTTGTCGGATCGGCACAAGTGTCTAGATCATGTGGAATAATCACTATAACTAAAATTTAAGCGACACAGAATGTCAAAATTCAAGATGGCCTATCCAATATGGCGGCTTTTACACGAATTTTTTACGTTTTTTTTTCATGCTATTTTATGTTTCTCGTCGTAGAACAAAACTAATAGCAGATTTGAAAAGTACGGACAAAAATACGTTAGAAAATATGGTTTTGATATTTTTTGCTTATCATTACACAGATAAATATTCACTTGAAAATCACAAAATAATTGCGGCCTTTTGGCATGAAAAGGGTTAACCAAACAATTTCTGTTGCGAATTTCGATAAATACAAGCAAATTTTACGTAACAACTGATTGATAGAATTCAATAGACATGTTATATTATTTGTTAGATTTACAGTATACATTTCTATAAAACTAACCATTAATTAAACAATATTTGTTGGTAAAATATACCGAATAACAGTTTGCTACCGCTAAAAATATTTGTAAATTCAGCTGATTTTCCCAACACAAATCTAAGTTTGCAGATGAAAGCCGCCGTCACTATATTAACAGATGAAATCTGTTAATCTTACACATTTTTGTTTTGCTTCAATTGATTTTTTTCTTCATGTCACGCTTTTGTAATTATAAGAATAAACTGTAGAGATCGTCGAATACTTATTATTTAAACACGAACTAATTACTATTGATCGAAAAGTAAACCTAAGTACAATGTCTTACTCTAACGGAACGTTACTACTGAGTTTCTACATTTCACGACTATTATTTTCTCGATCGAAGAACACAGGATAATTATTGAATATTATGCATATATTTAGGTCAAATACAATACAAAATGCATAAAACAAGTAGACACGTTAAAACAAATTACTAATAGATTATCTGATTAATTTACTGCATTTTCACTTTTTATCGTGCATTAATGTAAGCAGCTTTCCTCGCTGTTACTTATAATTTCATGAAGGAAAAGTATCAAATCATTAGAGTTTTTTTATACAATATTCTTTCCGATGCAGTTAGCCCATAATGTCAACATACAAACGTACTCTCCGTGTGTTCTGAGAAATATTTTGATCTTATTATTCAGAAAGTAAGTTTTACCCATGGACCATCATGCCAGGATTTTTAATAAATTTGTATAAATCAAAAGTAAAGTCCCCGTTAATATTTAAAAATACCAATCTAATATCTTTTTCTTGTAAAGAATATCGTGAACAGAATGGCACCACTGCGACACGTTTGGTACTGCTGTAGCAATAGTTATTTTACTTTGAAGATTACAACATATAAAACGAGTATAACCATCTCCAATAAAAAACTAGGGTAATCGTTACTGGCGATAATAACGATTAATTTATTTTATACAAGTTGAATAATTTATTGATTAATATAAAATAGTAGTTTTCGGTACAAGTGTCTACAATTTTTTCTATGATTGTAAAGGTTGCATGAACTGTCATTCGCATTCGTACAAAAAGATTTTCGCACAAGCGTCGAATAATATTTTGTTATACACTTTACGCAAACTGCGTAAAAAATTGTTTTAGCATTATGTTACACAAAAGTAATAGCTAATTAGCTTAGTAACCAGATTCAATATTTTGACTCGACTTATAGTGAACGGAGGAATTTCCCAAGTATTCAATTTTCATTCAGAGTGTATCTTTGCCTAAGGCTGTTACGATAAACTTGACCAGTCAGACAGGCGCCAAACGTCCAACTTTCCTAATTATGGGAGAGAAGTAATTCGGGCATGACTAAGGAACCCAGCAGTGAAGGTTCTAGTACAATCTTTAAGTTTATAGCCTATATCATCCTATTGATGCAACACAATTGAGGCTCCGGAGCATACATAACTGCCGGAGCGTTCGGTTTTAACGTAAGTAGAAACGGCCGAAGAAACAAATGAAGAACAGATGAAGAATGTGACATCGAAACATACAATTATTATATAATGATGCTAGCTTGTATTGAACCAAATTGAGGTTCTTGAGTCCGAAAGGAAAACTTTTTGTAATAATTATATCTCCAAAATAAAAAAATAGTATAAGAGAAACAAATGTAAATAAAATAATTATGAGTTGCGAAAGATGCCATGCAATGATATTTATTTTCAAAAGCGTACGTATATGTGAGAGAGATCTATAGCAAATTCGTGTTTTATTTACATATGAATAGTTTAGTATGGTAGATGTGCTAGTTGCTTCATTTGCAAAACAAAATAAAGATTTTGCAATTTCGACGTTATTTTTTGGCCTCCAAAAGATGAAGATTTCAAAATTATAATGGGACAGATAAATGTTGAGTATGATCTCCTGTTTTTTAATTTAACTACTCCTGAAGCAGCATGAATATCAGAAATAAAAGTATTTAATTGCGTAAGCGGAATATTACTACCATGTTTCTACATATCACGACTGTTATTTTCGCGATTGAAGAATACAAATACTGAAGAAGCATTTGTATAATTTTTAAATATCAAATTGAATCGACAAAAAAGAAAGGATCTGGACAAGGTATTTCCCCCGCTTTAATGACGAATGTATCGAATAGTGACTGTTGCTGTTACCATTAACTTAAGGAAAATACTACTTATAGAGGTAAAAACATCGTCAAACACATTAGGATGTCGGTAAGAAGTACTAGTTACTCGAAAAGTCGCGACAAAGGTTATAGATGGATAAAAATGGTAAAAGTGCCCATCCTAAATCGTCTGTTATAGGCTAATCTGAAGCACTTTATTAAGCACTTCAGACTAGGAACCGAAAGGGCGGTCGACCAGAAGGGTCAACTGTAGGTTCTGGTAATGGAGGCGACTGCGTCTAGGAGAGAAACCGGGGGACGGAGGAGGAAAAAAAAGAGTTTAATAATGTCTGTGTTTTTAAAGTAAGCTTTATTTTATTAATTGTGTTTGAAGAAGTGGATAGCGAGGAGGGTGCGAAGGCGGGGGTCGGCAGCGACAATCGGTTGATGGTTTGTTGATTCTGAAAATATACAACAACCTAGATTTTTTGTCAATTGCAGAGGAAATGAAGGTAAGGAATATAAGGGGAGAGAAGTAAATGGTCTGATTACAAAAAAAAGGTCAAGGGAGAAAAATAAGACAGAAACTTGTTATTGATACTCACTGGTACTGAGGACGGTTGAGAGCGTTGGGCGTTGTTGAGATTCGGAGTGGTTCGACCCTGGGTAGATTAAAGAACCGTCCGGTGCTTGGATCCTGGTTCCGGATTTTGGTGGTTTCTTGAAGAGGATCGAGAGCGTCGGAGGTTGAGATGGTTCGAGTTTCAAGAACCGTGGTTGGATCCTGGTTCGTCCGGAAAATCTCAATTGTTGATTTCACCACTTTTATTTTTATTCGCGCCCGGGTACCTTCCTCTTTGCTCGACTTGAACCTATAAGGTGGTTCAAGTGGGAGTTCGGACGTTGAGACCGTGTTTTTATGGGAGATGTTGGAATATTCGGACGTTTAGACCGAGCTATTCCGGGAGGAATTCGGACGTTTAGACCGAGTTTTTTGAAGGAAAAAAGGTGGAAGGATATGGCAAAGGTGTAGGGTGCTAGGTTGGGAGCAAAAGAGACTGACTGACTGAAAATGACCGAATGACTGGAGAGAGGTGCGGTAGAAGCTTTTTTATACAAGAGAATAACTGTATATTGTGAAATTTGGTCCCAAGGTGGGGCGCCAAATTTCACTCCGTAAAAAATGTTCAATATTCTACCGGATTATTATAAATTATGATTGCGCTATGTTTGGTGTCGAATTTATTATTGACTATTGTATAATAAAGTAAAAATAATTGGTACAAAAATGAATGGAAGTTGTAGCATGAGTAGAACAAAAGTTACTTATAAAAAAAGGAATTCTTATTAGTTATTCATTAAATTTTGATGTAGAAAATATGAAACGTAGTTAATTTTTTAATTCGGACTTTCATTTTAACATATGTATTTATTTTTTTTAAAGATAGAAATGATAATTTATTTAATACTGTGCTGCTACAACTACTGTTTGATATTTGTACCAGCCTTATAAAAGAACATTGTTTGTGTCGAATTTTATACTAAAGGATTTTTTTGTGTAATTGTTAAAAAAAGGTTTATTGTATTATGAAATAATGTTTTTGCTGTACCAATATAATAATTTTATTATCATTTACGTGTTAATATCATTTTTCATAAATTTTACTATTTCTTTATATCAATTTTTATAAATAACAAGTTTTGTTATTTATAAAGTTTTTATACAAAAAGAATGTCAATGCTTCGTCGGTTGGATTTCGGCCGCGTTAGATGTACATTTCGGCACTTTTCTCGCATTCCATTTTTTACTGTTTTATGGCGCGTGACGAGGTATCTAAAGTTACAAAAGGTTATTTTTTTAGTTGTAATGGGAAAGTTTTCTAGTCGAAGAAATTTTAAGAGTTAGTTCATAAATTATATATTGGAATTTGGAATTTTTACGGTAGATTTTATCTTTAACTGTAATAAAGGAATTGTGTACATTTCTTAATGTAGAGAAAATCTTGTTTTTTATAGTTTTGATGTTTTTCCGACAGGATTTTCGGTTTGTAATAAATTTATCGTTTTTGGTACAGCAGAGCAACTGACGTAAGCGTTTTAGTGCGGTTCTTGGTACGTTAAGGGGGGTTCTCATAAATAATGTTTTTAATGGGAGTTTCATCGTTACGAGGGACGTAACACGTCTATTTGATCGAGACTATCCGAAAGGTAACGGAAATTTATTCCAAAAGACAAAATTAAAGCTCCAAACACCCTATATATCTGTAAAAAGTTAAAAAAGCGCGTTTAATAATAATTTATTCAGGTAAAAATTTTATACATACATACATGCCCGGATAAATCCGTTAATAAACATACATATAAAACGCAAAAGTAAAAGTACTTGTCCGCGACCTGAAAACTAACAGTAGCTCTATCGAGCCTACATCTAGACTTAAAACTAACTAACTAAAACTAATAGTAAAATTAAAAGTAAATTTGCAATGCACAGATTATCCGGAGTAGTTTGTTAATTTAATTTTCGGTAAAACAACGCAGTGAAGTTATACACATATATAGTTATGAATAGAAATAAAATGCGTAGTAGGGTAAAATGTAGCATATATAGGTAGAGTAATTATTGGATGGCAGTATGTTTATCTAGTTCTAGTATACTACTTGTACTTAACCATTTTTTAAGTATATTTGTATTTATATCCCAAAATGATTTATTTAATTTTTGCGTTAGTAAATTCGCCAATTTGCTTGATATGGTCATAAAACATCTTTGTCCAATCTTTTTTTGACTAAAAGGTATATCTATTTGATTTTAACCACATAATCAAATTAGGGATATCCCTTTGTACCTTTTCTACAAGTCCTCCCCATGATACGTCCTTATAGATTATAGCTGTATCATCCGCAAATGAAAGAATTGTTCCAAGACATTGTATTTTATAAAGGTCGTTTATGTATATTAAAAATAATATAGGACCTAAAATGGTCCCTTGTGGTACTCCTGTATCTACTGTTTTCCGTACACTATTAATAGTTCCAATTTTTACTTCCTGTTGTCTATTTGTTAAGTAGCTTCGCATGATGTTATAGATATTACCTCTCATGCCTACATTGTATAATTTATTTAGTAATATTTGATGGTTTATAGTATCAAAAGCCTTTGCAAGATCTAAAAAGACTCCTACTATGGGTTGTCCCACATCTAGCGCTTCATGGACTGTTTTTAACAAAATTGCAACCGGGTCCATAGTTGATTTGGAATTTCTAAATCCAAATTGAGCTTTATCTAATACATTATATTTCTCTAAAAATTTCATTAGTCTGCTTTTAATACATTTTTCATAGATTTTGGCTAAATTTGATATAAGTGAAATAGGTCTATAGTTGTTAACATTATCCCTGTTCCCGCTTTTGAAAATAGGTATAACAGTGGCAACTTTAAAAATATCCGGGAAATAACCAGCTATTACACAATCATTTATTAGGTTAGCTAGCGTAGTGCTTATAAAAGGAGCTATAATCTTCAAAACTTGCACACTTACGCCATCTATTCCTGTAGATTTTTTATTTTCCATTAAATTTATAATAGTCATTATTTCGACTGTCGAGACGGGTACAAAGAATAATGATTCACAAATATATACCTTATTATATTCTACCGGGTTGTCCTCTACTTGTTTAGGGTTATAAATTTTATTCGCTAGACGTTTGCCAATAGTGACAAAATGATTATTCAATTCATCCGCAATTTCTGTTGAATTAACGGTGTATGAGCCATCTGATCTTGTGATCTTCTTCGGAGCACTACTGCCCTTTTTGCTTCTATGTAACAGTTGGTTAATCGCTGTCCAGGTACTTCTCGGTTTTGACAAGTTGTGGATTATCGACTTCTGTATGTGACTTTTTTTAGCAGCAGTTAAAATCTTGTTCAGGGTATTTCGATATGATTTAAATACTTCCCAAAGTCTAGGAACATTATTTTTCTTAGCCTTACGGTAAAGATGATCTCTAGTTTTTATTGAATTAATTACTCCCTTTGTGATCCAATCACTTCTAGCATGCTTGCTAGAGCTTTTCCAATATTTAGAGGACTCCAAAATTTCCTGTATTTTGGAGATTATATTAATGGTCCGTTCTTCTAGGTTATTTCCTTGAGATAGCAGGTTCCAATTTATATTCAAGGCTTGATTATATACCTTCTTCCAATTTATGACTGGTCGAATTACTTTATTGTTTGTGGTGCATTCCTTGTAGTTATTTACGGAGCCAATTTGTAATAGAATTGGATGATGGTCGGTTATTGCTAAGTCTATTACGCTAGCTTTACGTTTGTTTTATATAATTTTCTTTCGGCTAGTCTTTACATCAGAAATTCTTGTAAAAAATTATGGAAATGGAATTATAGGTTGCAGGTGACAACAATTTTTCACGAGGCACATAACCTCAAAATTCGTCCAGAAAAAAATTAATAACAGTTTTAGGCAACGTTTTTGGACTCTGGGTTTAAAGGTACCTGTTTTGAAATAAGGCTAAGGGTTTTTTGTTCCTGCTCTTTACGATAAGACTACTGGTTTAAAAAAAAATGTCACAAAAATGTAATTTCAATAGAAATTTAGATATAACAAAATGGGTACAATCTGTGCGCCATTTGTTTTCAATTTCAAAAACTAGAACAAATTTTTGTTTTCGTCTTGACACAAACGGGCCGCGCTTACAGAGGAAGGGATGAAAATAAAGATCAGTAAGCCGTAGAATCGCCTTTAAATAGGAATTACGTAATTTTTCATATAAATAAAGAAAAAATGCAAGAAAATAAATATAGCTAACTTTTTTTAGTCTAAATTGAATCCGAATTCCGGACCAGGTAAGAAAAAGGTACAATCGTACAATCGAAAAAGGTACATACACGAAAAAGTCCCGTGCCGGTTGGGAGGAAATCGTATTCCCCTTCTCTCACCCTTTTCAGTACAAACTTATACGAACAATATTTTCGTTACATCGGTTGGAATTGAAATAATCAAAAGAAGCACATTTCTCAACTTCGGAAACACTACAAATATAATTGTAATAACAAAGAAGATGTAAAATATTGTTTACACCGCAGAGTATTATTTATTAATGAAGGGAACAAATTGCTGATGACAAATTTATAAATATCTGATGTAGAATACTCTGATTGTTACATTCTAAAAATTGATCTTATTTTATTCTTTTCAAATTTACTCACCATAATGTCCTACCGATGAATACGTGCGCAGGGGGGCGGCGCTGCCTTCCGCACACTCCTGTAAAAATATCCTAACCTGAACTCTATGGAACCACGTTTATCTAGGTTTTGCACAATTTTAATTTATAGTACCAGAACTATAATTCTAAACTAGAGTATCGGCTTCGTAATTAGAAAACACTGGTTCGATCCCGGCCTCTGCCATGTGTCATTGGGACGGATTCCGTCACAGATGGTTCGGATTCCGTCTTCATAAACTGTAGGTCCCGTCGCGATTTAGTCCCATGTGGGTTCACAAAAGTCGACGTAAAATAATATAAAAAAAAAGAAATAAAATAGGGAAAGGGAATAACAGGGGGATATTCCCCTATGTACTAACAGATAGGAACTCGTCCAAAAAAATGTGCTGCTCGGATTTTCGCACGGAATTAGGCTTCACCGAATTGCAGCAGCTTGTTAACCCCCTCCCACATCTAAGAATTGTGGTGCTTTCGTAAAACAACAATGGTTCAACCCTGTTGCTGTCATTAAAAAATGTTATATTGTGATTTTATAAGTTAGGAACCGAGTTTAAAGGGTCAGTTGAACAAGTGTGGACAATCTTGAAATTACAAATTTTTTCATGGTAAAAATTTCAAAAAAATAGCGGTTTCACGTAATTGTATTGTAATAATATAATATAGAACAAAATTTTACGAAATTTGAAGCATACGGGATTTGCAAAGATCAGATTGTAGGCAATATGTAGGTCAGATTTACGGGTATAGTAAAACCTGGGGTGTCAGGTGGTTCGGATAAGTGTCGAACACCAACGTCGGACAACGACAGCAATGAAGCTCCGGTAAACTCGTATTTCTCGCAATTGTAGTAATGTCCTTCGTTGGTGACATCTCCTCTTCTCGGTGCGAAGTGGCTGTATTGTCCTTGACAGCGAAATCGAGAATTTCTGAGCGCAATGCACAGTGGTGGTCGCCAGCTTGAGATTCCACCACGAATGACCGCGGAATATATCTGGGATGCTGCAGGGTCGAGGTGGTGCTATAAACTGCGAGACCTTTTCCCGGTGGTAACATTACGCTGTTCAGATAAGCCAACATCACGCCGTATTTCATGTTTTCTGGCTCCACGGACACCCGCATGATTTAATGCAGAAATGCAACTGAATTGAACCCATTACGACCCGTTTAATCGTAAATTATTGCGATTCTAATCGACCTGCTATTCAGCAAATTCATAAAAATGTAATGATTGATTACGCAATTAAATACTTTTATTTCAGATATTTATGCTGATAAGTAATGAAAAAATTAAAAATACACTAGATCATACTCAAAATTGTCTGTCCATTGTATTTTTGATATCTTCATCTTTCACAAGCCAAAACAGAATGTCGATGTGGCAGAATCTTGAAGCTGAAGTCATTCAAATGTAAATAAAACACGACATTACTATTTTCATACTTGCGTCAAGCGACATTCCGTCTCATACGTAATAGGATGCACTCATATACGTCGGCATATATCGATAACCCATAGAATTTTCAGACTCGCCTGAAAACATTTGAATATAAATGTGAATAAACGAAGACTGAAAGAAGGCATTGGTTGGCTCAACTAAATGCATGTTGGCACTTTTTTAAAAATATTCGTTTAGTAGTTATTTACAGTAACATCTACTAAATAACTAGGTCGGTTGATGAAAGTAGAATAAAATTTTCTACCCATTATTGACAATTAAGACACAAAATGTTCAAATGAATTGTACCCTACATAGAAGATCATAAGCTTTATTACCAGAGATAATACTGAATGTTTTTAAGGTACCAGCATCAATTGTCTGCCTTTTATTATATTCATATTTGTGTAGTAATACGAACATTCTAAAAACATTATAATAATTTCAATGGTTCTCATCCCAGACTTAATGAAAAAATAATAAATTAACATTATTAGATTTACTACTAATCAGAAATAACGATTTTCTAGTTTAATTGGGATTGTAAACCAACATATTCTGGTAGATTTCTCAATTTTAACTCGCATAATCCCACTGGTTCTAAATTGACAATCATCGATAATGTAGTAGACGGATAGAAAAATAACTATAAACAAAATTTAATTACTGAACGCATAAACAAACGTATTTTTTTTTAACCAAATAACTCACACCACAACAATAATGATAAAAAATACTACGTCAAAATTCCATATATTAATGGTCTTTACCAATCGCTAAAATATAAGCTGCAAGATTGGAACATTACACAGTGAAAAAAAGTCTTAAAATTGTTACATATTCAATTCAGCACCGTAAAAGGCTTGATTTCAGTCTAAAATTGTGCTAATTTTCTTAAATTAAGTTAATATTTGCGCTCAAAACTTTGTTTTTCAGTTTTGGAAACTTACTTTTAGCCAATATTCAGGTTTGAAATAAGAATTCTCTAACTTTGGTGTAACAACCTCGAAAAATTTTTTTTAAGCCTAAATCTCGACTAAAATTGAACTTTGAAAATTGAAAATTGAACTGTCTGAAAGTAAGACTTTAAACGCTAATATTGACTTAATTTAAGAAAATTAACTCAATTTTAGACTGAAATTAAGCCTTTTACGGTGCTTAATTTCAGATGTAACAATTTTAAGACTTTTTTTTAATGCAGATAACAGTTCCAGTAATTGAACGTAATTTGACATCAATAATTAAAAAAGGGATGAAATAAGTAAATATAATAATTTTGTCTACTGCATTTCTGTAATACTTGCCATACTACATATGCTGGTCAAACAAAAATAATTTTAAAAACCAGAATTTCAGAATACAAATCGAACATTCGTTGGACTGCGCCAAACACTATGATAACAGATCACAGATTACAGTTTGATCATGATTTCAATTGTACCAAATAAAAAATTGTAGATACTGAAGCTATTTTCTTTTCGTAGTAGATTGTCTGAAATAATAAAAACGATGACACCCACAATTTAAATATAATTTATAAGATCCTCTTGTTGAAGATAAAATCGAGATATCGCTAGCCATCTGAGTATTACTCTGGTAAAAAATGAATCTAGTTTCTGGCCATTTTACTTATGTTACATGTTAAAGGTATAGGGAAACTCAATTTTCTACCTACCAGGGTATAAGCTGAGTATAACAAAAATGCCAGATTCAACTATAAGACATTAACGATTTAATCGTTGATCATCAGCCTCCTGAAGAGGGATCACTAGAATCCGAAACGTTGAGGCAACCCTCGTCCTGTTTTCCTTTTATTCTCTCTTATTGGGAAAATTTTACATAGATTGACAGAGAATATAACTTCTTTCTAGGTCATAAGATCTCCTTTTGAATAACAAAAACGACTTATTAATTAACATGCAAGTAATCAAATATACGATCAAGATTTTACAAAAATTTATAAGTAAACTGTAGATATCTTAAGTATTTAATTAAACCTACAATATATCAGAAAAGTTAAACGATGTGCAAGTGTTAATAACTTAAATTGTTTTGCGTGTTATAGCCTTTTCTCGGACCTCCGAAGTTTGGCTGGTACAACATTGATGAATTTACTCGCCGCTCTCTTCATGGTGCAACTGCTCTTCATCGTAGGAGTGGGTGGTGTTCAGGTAAGATACTTTTGCATTTTCTGGGTTTACTATTTTCTTTCAAAGTCGACATAGTTGTGCCCGGACTTCGAAAAGTTTTCCCTTATCTATACAGTCTGTCCCGTCCTACTTTTCGTACTAAAACTCTCCTTAATTAAACTCGCACCAAACCGAAATCCCCCAACAGAAAATGTAAAACTTGTATTGCAAGAATTCAGTCTGGAAGTAAATTTCAGATTTCACGATTTGACAAGACAATGGAGTCTTCACTGGCTCGTGTAAAAAGGTTCATTTTAATTTCAAGCGATCAACGCGAACTAAAGATAAAGGCACATCTCACTATAAGTTTAGAAAGGTGATAGTATATACGTAATAAATTATGCACTTGCATTATGTCATGAAAATTCCGATGAGAAAAATAAATTTCATCAAATCTTACTGCACTATTATATACTTCAAAAAGTAGCTGTACAATTTTTGGTGTAGTTGAGTATAAACTAACGTCATTTTTCTTTGTGTGTGTACGGTTAAAATTTTATATTTAATTATATACTCTATCTGCATTCTGTGGTAATACTATTTTCTTTAAGACTTCATTTACAATGAAATTTTCCCATGCAACAACTCAATAGTATACTCTTTAACAAGGGCGAATCTTCGAAGAGTGCGAAGCTTGTCGCACTAGTAAAGCGAGGGTGACAATCACACTCGTCGGAGAGCGATATTTCGCCCATGTTGCATATGATTTTTTTTAATACGACGGACGTGGTGCGTGATAATTTGCGCCCGAATATACTGCAGGGCGCAAAATCAAGTTCTACTCCCGGAGTGTTAAAAAATCGAATAAAACTCTCATTTTGACGGCTTAAACATAAAGATTGTCAAAAAGTACTTGTCAAAATTGTTGTTTTTAGGTCGTTACTAAATTTTTTTAAATATCGACCAATAATTTTTCTTTTCTACTCAAATATTTATAAATTATAGCTACATTTCTTCAAAAATAATATATTATGAGATTGAATAGGCCTAATTATCATCGTGTAATTTTTTATTCTCTTAAAAGTTACTAAAACTATAGCAAATATTTGATTGGTATTTAAGAAATGATTAAGAATGGACTTTGATTACATAATTACGATGTTTTAAATATAATAAGATAAAACATTATTTATTTATATTTTTTTACTTTTTGTCGCCGGCATTTATAAATATAGATAAATAATTACTATATTACAACTATTTATTAACACATATTTCATACACAGATATACATAGTTAATAGTCCTTATAGTAAATACAAAGATTCCATAAGATTATGTTTAGTATCCTTCGTGTTTACAACAAAAACTATTAAAATATCATTATGTTATCCACAGCAGGAGCCAAATTGATATTATTCTCCAAAACTTAGAGAAATGGACGTAAAACTTTTCACGCACTGTTATTAGATTCTTAAAATACCTTTCGATTAAAAATGAGCAAAAGGGCGATTGCGACTGTTAAATAAAAATTAACAAATAAATTCATATTCAATTGTTATATTAAAATAACTAAACAAAGTAGAAAAAAAATTATTTATAACTTTTTATTAGCAAAAATTATTACTAATTCATTTGGTGTCTCACTTTTTGTCTTCTTATTGGTAGTTTTTAACTAGTTCAAATTTAAAGAGTATATTAATAATTTTTTATATATTGTATTTAATAAATAATATTTACAACATTTACAATTTACATTATTTCGACGATTTCAACTTTAGACATTGCGGCTTCTAACCATACGTTTACAATACGCATGCGTAAAATCAGAGATCAATTAAGATAAGCATTATACTCGAATCAGAGTCGTTTGTTTTTCTGTCAAATGGTCTTGTACAAGTTTACTTGTCCTATCTTTTGTTCTTACTTTAAACAAACTTAATTTTAAATTAAGTTTAATTCGGATCAAACCAATTGCAATCAGTATATATATATTTTTTTCTGCATTGTCCGACATGTTATTTGAATTTACTATTGCAGTCAATACACTTATACATGTAGAATATCGGTTATCTTAATTTCCGGATAGTGTCTGTGCGTACGCTATCGACATTTGAATCTTATCGTTGCACCAGATGCTAGGTTTAATGTCGCATGCAACATATTGCATTCCGAAACGGTTTGGATATTCGCAATAGAATTCTGCTGTGGACGTTTAGACTTTGTTGTTATGGGATTGGTTACTATGAGAACTATCTGACTTCAAATAAAGTATTGGCATATATGAATATCAATTTATTATCAACGCTAATGGTTATGTTCGTATGCCAATACTTTAATCTGTAAATACATTTATTTTCCGTGTTGGTAGTGAACTTCGTCGTTAGACATTCCTTAGTTAGAAATGACATTGGCTAGATATATTTTAATTCGTAAGTTTAACTTAAGTACTTTTCTTGAACTTGAACGAAAAATGAATTAATTATTATAATTTCCAACACTTTGTATGAATTTATATAAAATTTGTATGAAATTTTCTTTTCGAAAGTCTTTTCTGACTGATGTGTAATCATTTATTTATGGGTTATAAGTAATAACCAATTTCTAAAATATAATTTTTTTAGTGATATTTTCCGAGTTATTTCAGAAAAACCGATTTCTTTGAAACATTTTTCACCACCATTTATCCCAGGCACCTTGTACGAGTGGGGAGTTTTGAGACAGTAAAAAGTACAACAATGATAAATCCGTTTCCAAATTCCCAGCCGGCTACTAATTTTTTAATCCATATATCCCGATTTTACTAAGCTATAAGTAGACAATTAAAAGTCAAAGTATGAAATAAGATTATTTTTTGGTGGCGCGGAGGCAACTTTAGTCATACTAACCTCTGCAATTCGTTCATGTGTATTTTTATTAACTACTTTAGGATAACTACAGTTTAAGAAGCAAAAAGTGAAATTTACTAAGAATTTATTTTAGTATACAAGAAACTAAAAAAGTAATCTCTATTCACTAACTTAAGCTAATATCTGCATTTTATAAGCGACGATTGCAAACATGAATAGAAGTGCAAACATGCGACAAAATGGTATTTAAGAACAGATTCTTTATAAAGATAACTAATTAATAATAATCTTAATATACAATAATTGAAAAGAATGGTAATATGCTAGTTTGAGTATGCAAAACATATTTTTCATAACGATATTTAGAAATTGATAAATTTTAGTTCGCTATGTAGTTTACCGAAAAAACATACGAGGACACAATCGAAAATCGATCTAAAGGCCATTTTTTCATTACTGGTCTAAATTCGGTAAGAAAATAATAGAATTATTGTAACCCTGGTAGAAAATTAAGCCATTTTCTGGCCAGTTTTTCTGGGCTCCATTAGTTATAGCATACAGACCAGAAAAAATGGCCAGAAACTGGTCACATTTTCTACTAGGGAAGTGCCACAGTATTATTGAAACATTTTGGCTTTAAACATTTTTATGTATATTCTTTTTATAGTAATATCAGTGCTAGTTCATATTGCGAATCTTTCACGTTTGGAAATCGACTTTTAAGATTAAAAGTCATAAATATGTTTGATTTCAAATATATAGTGCGTTATTCCTCTGTTCCTTTTGTAATTGCGTACCTCTGAAAACCCCTCGCAGTAATTTGTTTTTGCAAAGTTTTTTCATATTGGCCGGATTTAAAATTGGATTTTACATTTAATAATTTGGTGAATTTATATTTCATGTTTTATTTGCTGATATGTATAAAATCTCTTTGTAAACACGGAATATTTCCACTCGGAGAAATGTAAAATACACCAAATATCGTTGAAATGCCTTTTCATCCATGATATTTGTCACATTTTAAGCTCCGCTATTGCAGGAATATGTTTATTTTGATGAGGATAAAATTTAACCGCGATCATTGAATAACGTGTCGCCGGGTTATAAAGTATACAGAAAACACTTGTCGGAACATGTGCTTGCATATATACATTTATTTATTCACAGAATGGGTGAATTGCAACGGGTTTCACGAACGTGAAACGGTAGAATATTCACAAGATCGTGTGCCAAAAAGATAAAATGTCATTCCTTTCATTTTTATAGTTTCATGTTATAATATTAAAGCTATATAAATGTCATATTTTTCGCGTATTAATATCGTAGTCACAACATTATTATCGTAAAAAAACAATAAAATTGCGAAGAATGTTATTAATCTAAATAAGTAGAAATAACAATTGATGACTAGCATTTCGATTTTGATAAACTCTTCACGCAAAAAGAAAAATTCTTTTTAATGAAAGTTTTATTAATCTTTAGTCCCAAAAATATATTATTAATATGCGATAGTTAAATACATTTTTGAACAGAAATATTTCCTTGGCTTAATTATAACCTGATCAGACTATGATAATCATGATCACTCAGGAGGAGGTATCATACGTTCATGCCTGACAAATTTAACAGGTTATAAATTTCTTTTTTATATTATCTCCATACCATTCCAAATTTGTTACAAGTTGTTTATATCCGTATTAATATGACCGTATGATAAAATTTTCATTATCTACCGTCAGGCAAAAAATGATCATACTGCGAAGCATCAATCTACACACACATATATCTAGTTTTAACAATTTTGTGATCAGTTTTTCATCAATTTGTTACCCTTTTTTAAACAACAATTCAACATATGTTATTATTACATATAAGAAAAAATATTTTTTCTTCCATTTAAAGAAATTAAAGTGTTACGTATTCACAGCTCTCAATAAATCATCGCCTTCTGATAAATTCTACTCCCACTTTATGTTAAATTTAAATTAAAAAATTATATTTTGATATCAGTTATAGCATAAGTACCATTGCCATAAAACCTATTTCGAGGGATCTTGTTATTGCAGCAAATAACCCAAAAAGATCGGCATTTATTTAGCAGAATTTTTATTGTAAGCATTTGGAAATGTATAAATTTTCTACTATAATATTCATATGGCAAAGTATAATTAATACAAAATTTAATATAAATTACATAAAATAATATCTATGCCGGAATGCTTAAAAATTACCTGAATAATGTATCAATTAACATTGAAAGCACTAAAAGGTTGGCATCGCTGCATCTTTTAACTAAATACGCAATCATAAAATATTAACTGGACGGTTATACTCCAAAATGCCGTACTTGTGTAGACGAGATATTCTGAGGACATAACAAACATTACGACTTATGCAATTACTCAATTTCGAGTAAATGAGCACCACCCAGCTTTTAGCTGATGCAGTAGGAAATTAGTTGGAGTCCCGTAAAGGTGCATACCTGCACTGAATAACAAGTTAATGCACATTACCCACAGAAAGATCCCCTTCTCGTAATTAACTTCATTTATAAATCGGAACGTAATACAAAGTGAATAAAGTAACGATAATTATATGCAGTATTCGAGTATTACAACGTCAAGCTCGTGTTTATAACCCGTAAAGAACGACGTTTTCCCAGGCGCATGCCGACAATTAAAACAAATTTAAAACGTTTTCTTGTAACGAATGAATAACTTACTATTTAAATGTGTTACTATATATCTACTATCCTGAAAGTGGACAATAACAATCTTTACATTTTCATATTTACATATAAATACGCTTTTGAAGGCCAGTCAGATTAACATTTCTATACATAATATAATTTCAACTTTCGTGATATTAAATAAACGCCTTTTTCTTCAGCATCGAGCATATATGGAATCACAAAGTCAAAATTTAAATTTAAATAAACAAATTCAATAACTTTTCATTTAAATGTTTTTTATTAATTTCAGAATTATTTGGAATTGATAAGCAATGCATAAAATCTTAATAAAAAACTGGCATTCTAAAAAATTGAAACATTCAAAAATATCGATGTTTGCGATCCTAATATATCATCAGTAAACAAACTCAAGATGGCAATTAATTACGAAACGTGGTGGAATTACACTGTAATTGAGAGCCCCAATCACTTTGAACTTTGCCTCTTTTTTTACTACGTTCCTGATTGTGTTGAAGCCTCTAAAAAATCAATAGACATGCACGAATATATTGTGAAACATAATACGTTTAGCACGAAACCTATCAGAAAGAAACGTACGTCCTCCATACAGTTTAATGAAATTAGCTTTTGTTTCACTGATATCGTCAAAAAAACACAATGTGACGTTGAGTGGATAAAAGAGGCCAAGATCCATTCCGCACCTAATTATAGCGTGATTAATGGAGCATTCCTTTATGCGATCAAATTCTCTATTATCCAACCCATCGATGCCAAAAAAGATTACATGTTGACAGTCGACGGATGATTTATTATGCAGCAGCCAAGATTGCATGCTCAAATGCTCATCTTAATTATTGAAATTCTTGAGGATTTGACATCTAACTTTGATGTTAATACGTAATATGCTAATCCTGTCGTAAACTGGATGAATATGTCTTTTCACAGCTGTTTGTACATAGCTCTTGGGATGTTTAAGAGTAAATTCTTCATTGGATAAACACCGAATTATGTAATTTTCTATACTACGTATTGTACAGCGTACTTAACAACTAATATTCACAATGCATTAATTTAATTATAACTAAACTAAAATGTTTGTATTGTTTTCTTAGATTTCAAGATAATACAAGCCCAGCTTTTAATATTATATCGGAATTTTTGAATGAAGTCCCGAAACTCGTCAGCCTTACATTTCATCACCATTGCAGCCATTTGTTCCTTATTCATCTTCAAAATACAATGACCATGCCCTTGCTGGAAGATGTCTTTTCTTTTCATTACGGCTAAAATCGCGAATCATGTTATATTATACGTAACAATACAAAAACAATCTTATACCCGACATGTACAAATTCGGAAACCCCCCAACATGAAGAAACGAACATCCGCTGAGAAATATTTTCATGTACAATTTTGAATAGGATGTCTGTTCGTCGTTTTATGATGCCAGGTACCTTTAAGATCGAATATGACCATTGTTTGTATTTGTTGGATGTTTTGGACATAACTAACTAAGTAAGATGACATGGCCGATTCTTCTCTTCACTAGGTAATCAACTAGGTTAATATTTCTTGTCGATTTACGCTTTTCCCAGTAAAACGTTTCTATACTTTACTTCAACCCGTACACGGAAAAAAATGTTTTGGTTATTTCAGCAAAAGGACATTTGCTACAAATTGATTTGCTGAATTCGCAAAAGATTGGCTATGCCAGCGATTACAAAAGCAAACCTAGCAATAACAGTTTGCTAAACCAGCTAAATATTTGCTAAATCAGCTAAATATTTGGCTATTCATATATTACGACAAATTTTTGCTGGGCTAGCCAATTATTTGCTGCGATGGCGAAATATTTCTACCCGTGTAATTTCTCCAATTCAGAATAATTCATGAACATATACTCTTTTTTATTTAACTATTTAAATAAAATAAATTCAATATCATCTCAATATATATTAACAGCTCTCAACTAAATGTGATCAAATGTTATATTACGCAAAGTATACTAACCGGTATTCCATTGGTTGCGCAGCTCAATAATAACTACTGCAACTAGATATTCGATACAATGAAACATACATTGCTTTCACATTTATCAGCCTATGCAATATATAACAGGGGAAATAGATATATTAAAAAAAATATAACCAAACATACGTTTTAAATGTTAGTTATGTAGAAAACTGTTCTATCATTATTTTATTTAATTATAAGATAATAACGACTAACTATCAAGACGATAAACGTCAAATGTATGCTGTCTAATCCTCTGCATCATTGTTCTTACACATCCTGTCATTCCAAAAATCGGACCAATCTCTTGAGACGCGCAATCCGCGAATCCCGTGCACTCTGACCTGAATTGCGGACAAATTGCAGGCGAAAGGCAAGGTGTAGTAAAGGACGATAATATATTTCACCGGGCTCCAACAGTCTCTCACAGTGGACCTCGCTTCGACAAGCTTCGTATATTTAAGATAATAAAACAAAATACAATACCTATTAGCAATTAATATAAATTTTTAAAATAGAGTAAATCAGCAAGAGTAATAATTAAACGACTCATTTATTATTAATCAAAATTAAACTACATATGTACAAAAGATTTAGTCCAAAATGTTTACCAGTAGTACAAATGCTTAGAAAATAATAGCAATCATTTTCAACCTTTTAATGATTTCTACTACAATAAATTAAAACATTAACTTATTGAAAACTCTACCAATACAAGTTATTATCTACGTTAATGTCAATAATGGTGTTTGGTTGCTACTGACACAACCGAATGGGTTTGTTATCGAATCTATTGAAGTTTTGCGATACCAAATGATTCGCTACAACCCAATGAGTTCAATTTACAAAATACGGTAGGTTTAACTTGTCAATTCTATAATAATTTTCGATTTACATTTTTATGTAACATTTAGTCTCAGTTGTAAAACTCTCATGTTAAACACCAATGAAGGTGTGGTATACCAAACATGTGATCAACCGAACCGTTGAGTTTTTATCACCAAATACGTCTGGTACATAATCAAAGGAACCTATTTATTTCTTAACTAATCGCTTAATTCAATGAAACAAATTAGACCCAACCATACAAATTTGGATAGAAAATGGAATTTGATTCTTTCCATGCGGATGTAACTTTTATTTGTCTTATATTTTTTTCTGACAATAAGACTCCATAATGATACGAAATAATTGCATTAATCTATAACTTTATTTAACTAATATAAACTATAAATTGAAGTCAAATTTTCTTCTAATACTTGTCTTCAATATTTTGTTAATTTTATTTGTGCACAACAAATTGTTTACTTGATTCTGTGTGATTTGAATATCACACAGAAGTAGTATGGCGCCGTGTAACATAATTATGAGTCGATTGTTTCACAATCTCCAAATTAATGTTCCAAACCCATCAGATGACGTATAAATTAGTTAGAAGAGCATCCATCTAACAATAAAAAGGTAAAAAAACAATCAAAAACAATAGTTCGTAAAAATCCTAATTTATCATGATTACAAAAAATTACTCTACCATTTTTTACTTTGCTTCTTCTTACATTAGAAAAGAAATTCCTAGGAAAAAGATTAATAATGTGTTCCCTTATGTTTAGCACGATTTGCTCGTTATAGGATTTTAGATTTACAGTTTATATGGCTTTATATGACCACTATATCTTATGTAGTGGATATATTTCATTATTGACTCATTAACTACTGAAAGGGCACTTTTTTCCTTTCACTTTCAATAAAGTATTTCGTATCGAAATTAAAGTTGAAAAAATTGATAGTAACATATCCTAGTATTTTTTATGAATTGTAACATTTCTCGTTTTAACATTTTTTCTAAAAGTTGATAGTTTTAGAAAAAAAAAACTTTTCTAAATTATAATAAAAATTCTTTTCCTCGAAAACTATCGAAAAAACTGCAAAGAACAAAAATGTTTAGAATTTATGAAAGAATGTAATTTTTTTTCAAATTCTTTCGTAAATATTCAAAAATGTTTAAAAAATTCTCAAAATATTATTATAAAATCTTCAAAAAATCCAGTATATTACTGGATGATATCTAAGAACTTTTCGTTTTTAGCATTTTTGTATAAAAATAGTGTTTGAGTTAAGGCCGCCAGAAATTGTTGAATGAAATTGTCTTTAACCCTTTGAGTCCCAGACGCCACTATAGTGGCGTCAGATTCAGTCTTCTTATTTTGGTCATATTTTCCTATTTATATAGAATATTCCAATTTTTTTTGCATTTTTAATGTGAGAAGGGTTTATATTTGTCAATAGTGCAGTACTTTTAGTAATTTTATTTTTTTTATTGTTGCCATACAAATATACGCTTAAAAATGTCACTTTTTGTATGATTAATTCAATTCCGAAGAAATTCGGCAGTAAACAAGTAGTTTTAATTATCGTTGCTTATGTTTTCGGGGTCACTGATCGCGAATCCGATGTCTGTTTTTCGAAATTCAAAATGGCAGATACAATATGGCGGACAAAATTTTGACAATTTGAAACAAATTCGTGAAAATCTATATACTGGGGGGTTTTCGGGGTCGCTGATTACGAACCCGAAGTCGGTTTCCCGAAATTCAAAATGGCGGATGCAATATGACAGACAAAATTTTAACAATTTCGTGAAAATCCATACTGGGGGTTTTCGGGGTCGCTGATTACGAATCCGATGTCAGTTTCCCGAAATTCGAAATTCAATTATTTCCAGAATTATTGTATAGTAAACTAAAAATGGTTACTCTATACATATATGTTAATAAAATAAATTGGGGGAAGCTAGCTGTATGATTTATTATTATTTATTGAATTATATATGACTATTTATACTTATGTGTAACTATATTAGGCAAGGAAATGAAGCAATGGACTTCCGATTTTTAGAGCAGTAAGACGGATCTTAATGCGGTTTTTTGCATTCGATTCGTATTGTCGCCCAGAAACTTTGTGACCTAATGTGATTAATTACTTTTTTGAAAATGCATTGTTGCATAAACAATATGCATTTGAAAAGTGCATTTCGAGGATACATTAAATAACAAAATTACAACTCGGTAAATAAGGATCGAAATGACTGCAGTTTTGCTACTCGGGGGTTTTCGAGGTCGCTGAACACGAATATCGCCTCGGCAAAGGCCTCCGAGGTACCTGGTGCCCGGGGTAGACAGTATGAACGTCGTCTCCTGGAATTATAATGACAGTGTAAAAAGTAGGTACAAATGGTAAACTACACAATTTGTACCTAAATTTAAATATATTATTCTTAAATATTTATTCATATATTGTAATAAACACGTAGATTGTTATGAACATCTGTAGAAAAATAAAACACATAAAGCTTAATGACAAAGCTCTACAAAGCTCGCTTTCTTGTCAATAAGTACGTTTTCAAATTTCGAGATAATTTTTGCTCGCGTTATATAAATGGGGTTTCTTATAGTATGTAAGCGGAAAACCCGGAAAATTTACGAATAATGATATTCACAAGTTTCATTCGATTTTTTCAAATATTGTCCGAAATCTTCATCTTGGCATTTTGAAAAACAATTTCTCTGGATTTCTCCAAATAGTCTTTACCATATTAGATCCCCCATTTTGAGTTCCGTAAAACTGTAAACAGATTCGTAACCAGTGATCCTCAAAATCCTCGAATAACGATTTTCATCAATTTTTCTCAGTTTTTCAATACACTGACCGCCATTTTGAATTTCGAAAAACTGACATCGGATACGTAGTCAGCGACCCCGAAAACCCCCCAGTATAGATTTTCACGAATTTGTTTCAAATTGTTAAAATTTTGTCCGCCTTATTGGATCCGCCATTTTGAATTTCGAAAAACTGACATCGGATTCGGAATCAGTGACCCCGAAAACTATGTGTACCGTACGCTTTGAAATAATTAGTATATTCTTTTAAATGTGGGTCTCAAAGGGTTAAGGGCGCCATTTTGAGGCGGTTCTTGCAATTATGTGTGGTATAAAAGCAAAAATCGTCCATAAAATTCATATATTTTATTATCACATTGGTAAGAATAAATATCACCCCTTTTTTGCAATATAAATGTTTGACGACATATTGAAATTGAAGATATCTGAACTGTTGACGTCGGAATCTTGAAGGGCGAGCTCGAAAATGCTAGGATATTTTCATATCAATTTTTTTCAACTTTGAGTTCGATACGAAATACTTCATTTAAAATGAAGGGGGAAAAGTGTCAGGCGTTAATGGGTTAATACCAATATATCAAAAATTCATTTTTTGTATACTGATCGACTGTGTTTGATCTAAACCTCAGTAAAAAAGAAACACGTAGAATGGCGTAATTCTCCAAATTCTACATCACATGTACTTTGGATGAATGTTTCCGTGTACACTCGGATTTTCACGAGAAAACACATTTATGATTTATGTGCACCTGCTATAAAGAAAGAGAATTATTGGAAACAAGTGGATTAGTCCTTTTACGAACTATAAAAAAAACTAATAATACCACGCAGTAAATTTAGATTTATAAATCTAGATAAGAAACATATTGACCAAGAATTTACAATATTAATTTCCAATACATGCTATTGATTACACCTGCTACCCACAATGCCCCTATTAAGCTCGTCGATTAAATAATACTTCTGAATATTAGTACATTTCTAGTCATTAACATTATCCCTCTATGATAGTTTTCTCATACTCTCAGATTGAGAATAATATATCATTGATACTTTTAATAATTATTAATGTTACTTTCTCAATTCATCTTTAATAATTATTTCAAAATCATTTTCTCCTATTAGTTAATAATCTAGATTATTATTTTCTCTTTTTATTTTTCATTAAAAAATAGTTCAAAATAAGATGAAATGGTCATTATCATGTCTGAATTAATTATTCAGTTCACTTTATTATTAATTTCAACTAGTGACACTATCGTGCACAATTATTAACAAAATTTCCTTAGTACACATAGTCCCATTCAAGATTTATAAAATTACTCCTTGAGCGGGATCATAAATAACGACACAGTTTTAATATATAAATCTACATAATATATTAAATTTATAAAAATTATACGTGCATACGAATAATACATCAAGATACAATTTTTTCATCCCTCCATACCAATTTTTACGTTATTACCTTGAAAGTTTGTGATTTGGTAGCAATCACTTTTACACTCTTAATCACTAAGAGTACATATTGTTTTAATTGATATTCCCTAAAGTTTTTATATAAATATCATCTGCGTATTATTATAATTCTTCATTAAATATCCAATATAAGAAAGCATTTCAAATCTACTAACACCATTCTAGCCTTGATATTACTGGGCTTTCAATATAATCTTATAGAAGATACATCCATTGTAATTGCTTCATTCAAATATTAGACTATGTTCATATCGTCGTAAATAGAGCGCATACAGTACTAATATTATTCAACTATTACAGTAGCAGCATTCAATGCTTCACGATTGCAATATATTACTCCCAGGTGACTATTTTCTGTAAGACCAAGATCTTATTTCTATATAAGTTTTAATATCTATAAATAATTAAACAAAAAAATACCAATATTTAATTTCGAAAATATATAATCCTTTTAATGTTATGAGGAGAATCAGAGCAAAACCTCCAATAAAAAACCAGCTATGTAAAGAATGGGACGTTCGTTTTTACAGCTTGACAAATGGAATACAAGAAAGCTCTCAAGCCAACTCGTCTTTAATTTAATGTAACGACTATTTAATTTTTAAGTCTGTATTTAGTCTTTTGTTCTTTGCAACTGTAGTTGATTCGACATATCTATTGGAAAATTTGAAAAAGTATAAATCTTATTTGTAAATAAACGTAAATAAATATTTTCTATCCAATAAAATTGTATATAAAACAATTCATCGCCAGGAAACTAAAGCGACAAATGATGAATAAATACCAATAAATATATAACAAGCGATATACTCATATGTAAATATTCTAAAATAAATAGAACAATTAAGAATATTAATAAATAAATGTCGCCTTTTAGTCTATAATTTACATAAATAAGCGCAGGAAATGCATGTGCTTTTAATCCGCGAGTGTACACAAACCAACATATTCCTTTGCAATATCCATTTTTCTATTAAAAAAAGGGTCTCTTAATAATCGAAGCTGGAGATTGAATGGTATCACAGATCTCCAATCTGAATTTTGGAATTTATAAAATCTCATTCATTTGTTGGAAAGCATGTTAAAAAGAATATCTCGATTTCATAACTTAATGAAAATGAAATTGGATTGCATCATATCATAACGGCATCGTCAATTGCAAAACGTACATTAGATATTTGGTAATGAATTTTCATATTTCAATATCTGCAACTCCTAATCTGTACGTATACAATTCCAAAAGTATTAGGGTGGCTCACGAAATGTATATTTTATTTCATTTTTGAGCCGGTCATAGGTGCCATAAATTTGTACTAACAAAAAACTCATCCTCAATTTTTTTAGATTTCTTAACAGTTGTTTAGAGGTATTTAAAACATGCTAACCTGAATTAAAATAAATTATGTGTAGAAACTTCTTTGCAAAGTATATAACATCGCCAATATTTTGAGAAATCATACACTCATTGTGGTTAATCGAGACCGGAAAAAAAATACTAACAACAACCTCCAAATTACCTTAAAAAAATCTGTAGAAATTGCGGATGAGTTTTTTGTCAATGCAAACTTATATCACCAGTGTCCGATTCAAAAATAAGAAAACAAAATATCATGAGCCACCAAGATGTATATATATATATATACAGTATGTCGATATTCGACTTACTCAAAACTGGAGTATAGGAATATTCACTATTTGCTAACTTACAATGTGACGTTCGGCATTTTTTTAAAAGACAGCCATCATGAATAAATACTACTGCTGAACACTTTTGATAACATCGTAGATTATAAGCCCACCATATAAAATCAAAGCGAACCTTATTATAACCCTGCCTGCAATCACATCTATTTTATAAAATCATATTCTATTGCAACACATACACATAATGTTCACTGTAAATGCGATGCAAACACCAGAGTATAGGTAGATATTCGGACGTCAAGCCGATAAGTACTTTGGGCGTGAGTGTCCTCAAACATTATCCTCCGGTTATTTGAAATTACAAGGGCCTATCTGTCTACTGTTTTGACCCAGATAATACAAGATAATATTTTTTTAACGAATCCCTATAGAGTATACAGCCTACATCTGTTCTCCCAGAAATGATCTAACGGGATAATCTAAAATTATTGCAGCTAAGTGCACCTCAAATATTTACTATGTTGGAAAAAAAATCCACTAGAGTAAACGTTGACTCCAATTTAATAAAATGCGTTACTCACTAAGAAATCTACTTGGAAATTTCCCTTGGTTTTATGAGATGTAATTAAACCACATCTGGTACAATGAACTCTAGATGTAGCGGCATAATAAATTTTCCATATAATTTAGGCTCATTTTTTTCTATTATATCGTTATTCTCCAATATCATATACCAAATTATAAGAGAAAATCAATACATTTTTCAAATCCATATTAAATTTATACCAGGATCGGAAAATAACTGCTAAAGTTGCAACGACACCTGGTGGCGATAAAAGTAACTAAGTCTATCAGTTTATACCAATGATCACCTTGCATTAAGATTAACCTAACGCTGACGTCACTGACTTATAACGTTACATTTTATGTTTTGTGTAAGATTATCATCACCTTACATTCTGATTACACTTCAAGGTACGCTGCAAGAACCCGTATTTTGATATTATAATAATGTTTCATTTAAATATTAAGGTTTGTAACCTGTAACTTTGCCCTAATGTTGTAATTGGTGATTTCCCTGTTTCTTTTTCTAGACAATTAAAAGTATAATCATAATCGATGAATGTCGTTCATCAGTTAAACTAAATATTTCGTCATTTTAGATTAACGTACACTCTAGTGCACTCGGAATAACAGATATGTTCAATAGCTGCCATTTTTTCGGAAAAAATTACACTGGTCAACAAATTTTTGAGACAATTTAATGTTAGACAGATAAAAATAGCTAATCTTTGTTAATTTTGAGTTGCTGAATCCGAATCCGGTAGTGAAAATTTTTTATTGTGTCTTGTTTCCATGTAATATGGGGATAAAATTGCAAAAAACGTAATTTTCCCCATTATTTGAGGAAGTGTATATTTTAATAGAAATGATAACTTATAACATGATAAAAGCCTTCTATTCGCGAAAAGAAAATTGTTACACGATCTGGAAAAAAATTATTTTCTTAAATGGGCATTTGTTTTTATGCGCAAAATGTTGTCTCAACTACCTGTTACTACTTCTCATTTTTACCGCGCTACAGACCAAAATTCTGGTGAGTACCCGCTGTCTGAAATCGAATGTTACAAACACAAAGATGCATTTTTATGTAATAATGACAGCTATCAAAATCACCAACACGTAGAGACAAAATGTTAATTTATTTTTTAAATCTTAAAAAAATTACGGCTTTCCGCAATAAACGTTTATTTATAGATTCGTCGAAATTAAGCCTCAAAGCATTGCCGAAAGTCATAATTTTTTTAAGTTTTCAAAAATAAATTCATTTTGTCCCTAGGTGTTGGTGATTTTGATAGCTGTCATCCGATAAATTTTAATTTTAACATCGGAATCGTAATTTGCAACCTTAAAAACATATTATGAAACATTTATATTACATAAAAATGCATATTTGTAATTGTAACATTCGATTTCACACAGACATCCGCTCATCAGAATTTTGGTCGGCATCGCGGCAAAAATGAGCAGTAGTAACAGGTAGTTTAGTTGAGACCACATTTTATGCATAAAGACAAATGCCCATTAAAGAAAATAATTTTTTACCAGGTCATAAAACAATTTTCTTTTCATGAAATAGAAGTTATAAGCCTCATTTTAAGCTATCATTGAAGCTTTTATCGTGTTTCTATTGAAAGATATACTATCTCGAATAATGGAGAAAATGACGTGTTTTGCAACTTTATCCCCATATTACATGAAAACAAGAGCTAATAACAAATGTTCAATATCGGATTCGGATTCAGCGACCCAAAATTAACAAAGATTAGCTATTTTTATCTCTGTAACATTTTTGTGTTGACCAGTGTTTCCTTAAAACTCACATTTTCCATTATAGCTAATACTATTTTAATTACTTATCTAATCAACTCTCTGAGTTAAACAAATATTTTATGGACAATCATTTTTAAACAAGTAACCTTTCGAAGGTAATTCTTAGAATCATTTTGGACGTAAAACTTGTCATTTCCGGTATCAAAAATTTAAGCATTAAAAATGCATTTTAAGAATAAAATTCAAATCGAAAAAAAATTGTGATACATTCTTTTACTTGCGTAACACTTTTGCAACAGTTTTACAACCGTTGCGTAACAGTAATATAATCATTATGTAACTTTTATTATTTTATTTGATAAGTAAACAATAGCTTAAAATGTCGTTATAATTATAAGTTGATTTCTATACGTTTATATATTCTCACTGAAAATTAGTTATAGTATTCTGATTTCCTCAATATTACCAATGTAAAAATGCACTTATCAGTTCTAGATTATTAATTAAACCCGCCACTTTAATTAGATTGCAGAGTTTATAAACATGAAGCATGAATTTCGTATAACCGAAATTACATTGTAGTCGAAAATTAATATTTGAATAATCACGGTTGTTTGTTGGCGATTGACGCAATGTTAACATGTAAGCTTTGCAAGTTCCACATGACAGAATTAATAAACGAAAAATACTTTACGTAACTCAAATACTGTCTATTTTTACTGGTTATTTTTAAAGTATTTTAATGTTTACGTTTCATAAAAATCAGTACAATAATTTGCTAATTTCGATGTCATCGATTTTAGTTTCGAAAATATCGAAAAAAAAAACGAATGTAACGGGTTTCTGTATACATACGCATACAAACTAAAATGCATTCTTTGGGCAGAAAAATACATAAACGTGAGCAAACTTTTTACTAGCGAAAAGTGAGCATTTATTAACTAATTTTTATAAAGTAAAATTTGCAGTAAAGGAATACTTCATGCACAGAATTACATCCAAAAATGTTTAATATAGTTTCTGACTCATTTATCGCTGACTGTTAACTCTATGAATCTTGATACTCTGACCTATCTTGTCATTTAATCTCCTGTGCACCATGACGAACATATTCGTCCAAACTACATTGATTCCATATGGGAAAAGAAAAACTGATGCTCAGGAGCGTTAAGCGTGGATAAATAATAATAACGTAAGTTTTAATAGTGTAATAGGGTCTGAAGAGATATATTAATTTCCTCACCCTCACCTGTATTGCTTGATTCAAACAAAAATTGAAGGAAAAAGAGGAATTGCCCTAAGGAGTAGCAAGAATAATGATGTATGACACTTATAATATATATGTAATATATGACAATTATCTTTTGTTCGTTCAAAAAACGTTTTAGTAGAACGTTTCTGCCAAAGCGGCGACATTCAAAGTTAAAAAAATAGCAGTCATGGAAGTCGTACCTACGATCAATCTGATATCTTCTGATGAGTTCGGTGTAATGTGCCTGTATATGATAGGATATTTAATCGCTTTTCACAACAAATGATTTCGAATTCGATGTTCCACAGTACCTACGACAATTTGTGTGTGAAATCGAATTTCACTTATTCCAATCAGTGTACGAAGAATTTCTCTCACGGAGTAACAAAAAACAAGTATGCCTTAAAGGTGCGAGGTAGGTGCGATTGCGGCACACGTTACACTCGTGCGTAAATCAACTGCTTTGCGCCCTTATATCGTAATGCAGTATTTCCTGATGAGGGAGTCTTGCTAAATGCGAAATAATACTTGGAGACGCCCCAAAGATTTCTCTGTTCGTTTTGGCCGATTTGAAAGTGTAGACAATTTATGCACTAAATTACCAAATGTGAAAAAAACCTTGTAACATGCTGCAAAAAGTGAATTTTAACATTTTATGTAGTCAAACAATTGAGCCTTAAATACGACATTTATTTTCATATCAGCCATATAAAATATACCGTTTTTAAAGATACACAAAGGCTAGTTTTGTGTTTTCTCTAACTTTTAAGCATAAAAAAAATTATAATGAATATATAAATGTTGTTTTTATTCTTGAAAAATAAAAATATATATTGAACTTTTATTAATACCTGTGCATCAAAAATAAAAGTTTACTCGAAGATAGTGAAATAATCAATCTCAGCAAGACTTTGTAGAGTTATTAATTTCCTGAGGATTTTACTTTGTCACACTTTCAGTGCAAAACAATAGAAGGAGGGATTCATTCTTTGATTTATATTTTTCTTCGCGGATGAAAGTCTCATTTCCGTTCGGGAAATGGCCACCGCAGACTTTTCTAGAATATCTATTTAGATCTATAGGTCGGTATCGTCGACTGAAATTGGTACTCCGCGAACCAGAAAGGCAAGCAGCACGAGACAATGATTATTTGTTCACCGAGTTCTCTGTTGTCCATTCGTGAAGTTCGTCCGACTGCGAGTTTCTCCATCTGCTTGTTACAAAGGGCATTTCTGGCCGTCCTGGACGCATTCCAAAATCAATGCTCTTCTGGTGGATCGTTCTTGGAAAATACACTAGCAAATGTAACAGATATCAGCGGCCAAACCTGAACGGTACCGACTGATCTTTATCGCGTAGCAGCATCAAGAATGCCGATCGGAATTCTAGTGATATGCAGCACCATTCAATCACCAATTAGTTTTCCGAAAGTCAATTGAAACTTTGCCTTGCTGAACGGAAACACGTAATCGTACTTTATATCCTAGAGGCTCCTTCAAACTATATTTTTGTATTCGAAATACGTTTATTCCGTGTGTTGCGCATTTCAAAAAATTGTATAGCTATTGGATTACGTGACGAGAATTGTATTTCGCTATCGTTTGTTCCAGCGTTGAGTGTCGAAATGGCGGTTGAGTTCTTTTTGAACCAAGTTTATCAAAGGTCACTAAAAGCCCGAGATTTTTTATCAATTTCTCTCGTGTTCGGTTGTTGGGCATTCTGCAACCCTTGTAGGGGACGTTGTAAATTGAATTAGTTTTTACCTTATTGTAGGTGTTATACGATGAAGATTATTTTTAATCTTATTTATCAATATAGTTAATAATTGTATATGATTTACTGTTAGAACATGTACCCAAGTTACATTTTTAAATTATATGAGTATATCAGGAATTACATCCAGTTTTGTTTGTTTCGTTATCGCCTAAAATATTCCAAATTTATAATATAAAGTTTCAAACAACTATAGCTATACTTATTGTTATTAACATATGTGTTATAAATTCAGTGAAAATGCACGTTTGTGATCAGACATTAACGTACTCCTTATTACTTGAAGTATATTTATTATTTTGTAAAACTTTCATATTTAATTGTAACAAATTTAGTATCCTCGTCATTACAAAAGAAGAGAATTACTGGCTGTAATTAAGTCCCAACTTTATTTGCGTTCGATCGTTGCGCATTTCGTAAAGCTAACGGCAGGAAGTAAGTGCGATGTTTATTATGTCTTGCTAATCTTTAGTATACTAATTTCAATTTAATTTTATTTCTGTTGAATTCAATAATGAATATTTTGAAAAAAAAATAGCTAAGAAGTCAATACAATATCTTAGATTTCCACTTTTCCGTACCAACATACTTAGCCTGATTTTTAACTTTTGTTGGGCGACACACTAATGCCCAAAATAATTTAATTCGCTTCACAAGTCTCAAAGATGAATTAATTGTTAGTATACTCTCTATTTTGGGTACCATTGGGCAGTGTTACTTGTCAGTGAGTTATGAAATGTAACATTATTTTTGGAATTTTAAAATATTAAAATGAGAATTAAAAATATTATTACTCACAAAAGCATATTATTGAAAATACGTTTCAAACAACAGTAGAAGCAGAGTCCATCGTGCGTGCGTTAATCAAGCAAACAATTAACGATTCTGACTGTTGCGTATTTTTCAAACTGCCCTGAAATCGATTGTGCTCTGCACAACAAAAACACTATGGACGTTTTCACTTCAAATTAGCCAGGAATGACCGGCCACGGTATAGTCAGAGCCCTTTTGTATTTTGTTTTTCCGTCAAAACATGCAAGTGGAATTGACGTATGTATATATAGGACCACAGAGGAGGGTATTTGGCTCCCTTTTCGATGTTTGGGAAGGTCCATTGATCAAGCTTCGGTGTTCGCTTGTCACCGGATATGAATTTGAGCGGATGCGTATTCAAAGAGTTTTCGATGGCACGATCCTAATACAGATGGTTACATGTAGGGAAATTCAGGCGTTCAATATCATCGATTCATCCACAAACGGTTAATACGCTGTATTTTTCCGGTCTCTGTGCTCGACACCCGCACCACCACAATGGTAAGCACCGATAGTACGTTATTTTGTACTTTCGTTCAATTTAACGCCGACCGTACCCGCGGAATCGTCTAACTAAAAGCACCGCTCAATGCAAATAAACAACAAAACATTGTTTGTTATGCAATTCCGTTGCATAATAATTCAATAAATAGAATACTGTATTTATAGAGAGATTTAATGAGTGGAAATTCGAATCATTATTTCATTGAAAAAAATGTGGCGGTTGAACAAAATATATGCTCTTGAAGTAAATTTTTAATAAAGCAATACTTTTACTATCAGCGAGTTTATTTGATGACAAAAACTCGCTATTAACGGAAGCAAAACTGGCTTAAAAAATAAATTTGTACAGCATGAATATTAAAAAAATTGCCAAACATTGGTCATATTTTCTGCTAGGTTACAGTAAATAGTTATATCAATGACGCTGTCATAAGAGATTAATTAACTAACTACCTAAACTGTTTTCCAATTTTTAAAAATATTTTGTGGGAAAAGTTTGCGAGGTGTTCAATGATTTAAGTCTAACTAGTTTAATCTAATTTAATTATAGTACAATTATTATATGCAAAAATTAAAATATGCGTCAGACAATACAAATACAAGTAGAAATGACGACTATATCTTGAATTTGTGGATGCGGGACGAAAAACCAACAAATCGAAAAGCCAACTTTAAAAAAAACGACAATTCACAAAATGACTGTCCTCCTGGCGATGTGTCTATTTTTTATGTGTCGGCTTTTCAAAAGTCGGTTTTTTGACCTGTCGGCTTTTTGATTTGTCGGTTTTTCGACCTGCACCCGAATTTGCTTCTTCAATATGGCCTGAACGATTAGTATAAATAAATTTTAAATGCGAGAAATAACAGATTCATAGACACTAAGTAAATTCGTCATGTGTTGTATAAAACAAGATTCATGTGGATTAGATGGAGGTTAGATTAGGTTAGGTTAGGTATATGGAAATTAGGTTAGGGTCGTCGATGAGAGACCGCTTAGGTTAGGATGGAAGTTAGGTTAAATTACGTTATGTTACGATACCGGATGTATGATTAGGATAGGTTAGGATCTTCGATGATAGACCGGAAGTCTCCCACATAGGTCCCCTACTTTCAACAATTTTTCCTGCATCTTCACAAACTTATCTGTTGACCTCTTGCAAGATGATTTGTAGCGTTGAGGCTGTATACATACTCATAGTACTTTTTGACAAGAGTAATAATTATAATAATAATTTCCCCTCAAACGATAATAATCTGTTAGAAACACTTTTGAAATTGTTCTATGTAAAAACTAACAACTCGATAAGATTCTACGAGAAAAGTTGTATAGAAATATCTATGATAGACTTCTGATGGGCAGAGGAGATTTCCTGACACATAATTTATTTACATTTTTTATAACAAATTCCATAATTTTGAATTATATTCGAGATGACATATTTACAATTTTTCGTGAAAATCGAATTTTTGCGTATAAACTAGTTTAACGAAATTTGTAATAATAAATTCTTGCAACAAATAAAAAGTAACCGATATCCAATAACTCTTTAAGGCTTTTATATACAAATACAAACGAAATTAATTGCGTAAATTTGACATCATTTTCCCAAATCGTTATTGATAATTATTAATCATCATTATTAACAAATTTCTCAAAAGCACAATCCAACTGTAATTTATTATAATTTGATTTATATTAATAACCGCCGTATTTTAATTGTTTTTAAAATAATAATTTTCCTTCTTCACAATATTACACGAAATTATCTAAAGTATGCTATTTATATGTCTATAATTTTTATAAGCAGTCACATTTACTATATTTATTTTTAACCATTTTAAAGCAACATTTTATCAAACTAATACATAAAACATTAAGTAAATATCAGAAGTGCTGTTTTATAACATTATTCTGAAACATAAAATACGTGTCTTTGCGAACAATGTCATAATAAAACCATAAAAATTACAGCTTTAGTTTTATAAATTACGACTTCTTTCTTTTATGACATCCTGTAACTGTTTTACTATTGGTAATACGACACTGGTATTTCGCAGCAAGTTGAGCAGTAATAGCAACAAATAAAATAGTTCGCAGGAACTAATAAAATTTCAGCAGCTCTATATATAACATCTCAAATAATAACTCGAATTACTATTTTTTTAGTACATTGTTAAATTTAATGTACTGCATCGATAGTAAACTAACTACTGCTGATTTATATGCAGTCTAACTTCGTCGTATGCAAGTACTAAAATAATCATTTTTATAATGTGCATTTTTGTTTATAAAAATTACTAGACGAAATTGTAAATCATTGAGGTATTTTAGGCGTGAATACGATGCTGCATATATTAAAACCGGTCTATTATATGACATATGTAATTCCTAGTTTGTCGTAGATGTTAGTCATTCACAGGAATGCCATATTATTAATCGTGTTATAATCCTAATCGAAAGGAGATGTCATTGATTGTGTGTCTATATGACCTGATCCATATACAATTGAAAAACTCAGAGCAACAAATGGTCAACTCATTTTTTACTTGACTACGAAGAAAATACATTTTTGAAATTTTCGGAGCAACAAATAGTCAAGTTAGTGTTTTTGAAGAGACTTTTGTGTCCGTTTGTGTTGACGTTACACTGGGTGTAAAGATGTAAGCGATTTTATGATTTTTTTAACAGTGTATAAGAAGTGACTCTTTTGCCCGAAAAGTTTTTGCTTTTTCTGACTATGTATATGTTGCTCCAAATTATTGGAAGATTTAAACGAACAATCAAGAGAAAAATGACCTGACTCTTCAATTATTTACTATTGTACAACAGACATCATCAGAACTTAACCTTCATTAGAATACTAATAAAGACATGTTACATTCGCGTGAGCGATCAGTAAAATTCTCTACTAGATTCCCTGTATGCAACATTATTCAAAAAATGAAAGTATAACTACCGCAAATTCTTACATTTTTTTATCTATTCCCATGTGTCGAAACAAAAGTGATGTAAATATTATATAAACTTCCAAGCATTTAATTATAAAACTGGAGGAAGAAAGATCGCAACATCCGGACTCAATTTTCGAAAATTTAATTTTTTCATTAATCTTTTTGGACTCTACAAATTTACCAAAAATAATAAAAATTATTTACTTTTTTCTCTTCTTTCCTTGTGTATCCTCTCTTGCTCGAGTAATAGTTTTTTTCAACTTCGTGTTCATACAATTTGTTGAAAAAATCTGGAGATATTCTCCAGCGCGGGTTTCTCGTGTTTCCTTGCCCCCGAACAGGTAGTTTTTGTTGTTTTTCTTCTAATGCTAGTAGACTTATATATTATTTATCTGGAAGACCCACAAGGAACCAAAAGATATATATTGGTATGAACTATTTTCAAAAACTTAAAATATACTTGTATCTATCATAACTTCACCGAGCAAAATAAAGAATTTACGTCATTTATAAAATTGAGATATGTGGGATAGTATTTCATACCAAGCAGAGCACACTTATTTTTTATTATTTTGAAGTACTCACATGATATACATTATAATACGTAGAAAATAAATCGTGCAAACAATATTGAAGTAACGCGAATGAATACATGGGTTTAAAAATGTTGCAAGTACCTTTTTCATTAACCCATTAGGACATGTTTTCACTGTAGTTTTCAACGGTTGTATGTTCTGTAAAAAAGAGGGTTTGAAAATTGTCCAAGCAGACATATCTTATGTAAACTTAACTGAATTTTCAGAATCTTTTATTAGATTTAAAAAAAAACAACCGTTAAAAAACTATATACGATTATTTCCTAAAAACTTGCATTTTTCAAATCATTTATTTTCTTATCGTTTTTTACATCGAAATTAATGTCAGCACTCTTATTTGACGTTGGGAAGTCGTGTCCTCAAGACTGGAACTTTAAGTCTAGGCGCCATGTATGGTAATGTGGCCTTTTATTTGTCCCCGATTAAATGTCGATTATGTGCATGGGTGGAAGTTTCTATCAAAAGTATATACTATAGGATACATTTTCCGACTAATCACATTAAATTTCATAGAACCGTTTTTTTATTAATAACAGGTTGCATATGGTAAAAATGGCAATTTTTTAGAACCTTTTTTTACACAAAATACAATAAATATTTCTACAGCATTTTCTACAATAAGGACTAGGATTGTTCCTTATTCCAATAAGAAACAAGAATTGTAAACAGCACTTCGATTATTATTAATTAACTTCATATTAAAACTGGATGAGTATTCCAAACATTTACTAAACTGAAAAATGAAGAATTATTGAATTAATTTATCACAATAACTAGGTTCTACCTAAAGAAAATATATATGTTTATTCGTTAAGATATGTTGTAACAATCATTATTTCCATAAAACAATAGCTTTAATACGTATATTTATTTGATAAGATAATTATACATTATCATATCTTTAAAAAAATGAGATGGCCGATTTAAGTAGAGTCAACAATGCTGCAATATAATAACGACTGTTCCTAAGCTGTCTTCAGGAGGTTTTGCCATTCGAAATTAATGAACAGTTGTTCCTTTGTCAAGGCAGGTGGTGATGGGATTAACATCTAGCAAAAACACCAAGAGATCAAAATTATATTTCTCTTATACGAGGTTCTTAGTTGAGAAAGGGTATATTGCGTTTCCGAGTTCTTAATACAAAGCGCATTTTCCAGGTCGACAGCAACTTGCACTCTATTTCTCATTTTACTTTAACGTAACCTACGGTATTCTAAGAAGCTTGTGATTAAAAGATAAGGTGTCAACTGTATATTCTTATCGCAAAAGTCCAGATTTTCTATTCAAAATTAGATTGTTTGTAATCTAAGCGTGTTTACAATTATCAAAACCATAAACAAAAATGTTACCAAATTATTTTAAATATTTTTAAATGCAGAATGATTGTATAATAGCATAATAAGTTTATTAATTAATGACGTTTCTTAATATTTTGCAGTTGGATCGTTTGCTAAAGTAATTGTATATTTATGGTTCTGAAATTAAGAAAAAATGTCATTTTTGAAACATTTGCATTAAACTAGTTTTGTACTTTTAACGTTTAACATTTAAGAAATTGATTCAGTATCTTTTCTGTGCGTATTATCCAGCTGCAAATTACACTTTATTTCATAATCAGATTTAATTACTCTATCGTAGTATTTGGAACACGAAAAAAGTTTCCTTGGCCCATTAAGTTCTGAATGGGCATCTTTTCACTACAGTTTTCAACGGTTGTATTTTGATTTAAACAAGGATCTAAAAGATGTTCATGGAGGTACATCTAACGTAAAATTAACTAAACTTTCCGAATTTTATTAGATTTTATTAGATTTTTCACAAAGTGCAACCCGAAAAACTATACATAATTTTTTTAAAAAAAAAAACTGTATTTTTCAAATGTATTTTTTTTTTAACTTGTTTTTTTCACACTGAAATCATTTCGGAATCCGTGCCTTGCTTGAAATAAAGAAATCGCATCCTCGAAACTTGAACTTGAAAATGTGTATATAAGTATAAAAATAAAGATAAAAGCATCCAATTTGGCAACTCAAACACGAAAAAACCGTCGAAAAGGTCAGGAAATTTTCATTACAAATTATTCACTTAAAAAAAAAAATATTATGGAAAGTTCTTAAAATTTGTCAAAGGATACTCTGAAATTTTTACAGAATGGTTTGAAAACTTTTCAAATTTTTCAATATAGGATATAGTGGTATCATTTTTTTATTTTTTAAATTTTCGGAGAAACAAAAATTCAAAAAAGTCGTTTGAAAAATCTGAAAAAATGTTAGTGCATTCTTTGGCCAATTCTAAGATAATTTTTTCTAAGGAAATTTTGTCTAAAGTCTATAGTTTTCGACAAAAGAAATTATTATTCTTTAAATCTAGAAATTATTAATAATTTTGTTTCTCAAAAACTATAAAGTTAAGAAAAAATCTTCTTAGAACAAAAATATTTTAGAATTAGTCGAAGATTACACTCAATTTATTTCATTTTTTTTTAGATGACTTTTCTTACAATTTCGATAGTCTTAATTTTCGAAGAATAACAAATTATATCAACACATTCTGAAAAAAATTGAGAATATTCTTTGACACTTTCTAAGAAACGTTTGCTCTCACAACATTTTTTGTAGAATTTGCAATTTTCAAGAAAAAAATTTGTTAAGTTTTAAAAAGAAAATTCTCACTGCGGTCGCCATTTTGTGATCATGATGTTAGTTTTTTAATATTTAAAAAATATATCTTAACACTACAACTATTTTGTTCACCTTTAGCGAAAGAATAATGTGCCGGCAAATACTCTTTCTATGAGAAAAAATGTTTTATAAAAAAGTATACCCGATTTTATGCGTTTCTTTGTCTTTTAAATTGTTATATTTAATTTCGTAATTAAGATAGCTCAATTTTGACAATTCCATTGAAATGACTGACCTCGAAAATAACAAAACAAATACATTTCAATTTTTTTGAACTTATTTTCAAATGAAATACGGGTTAACCTAATATAATAAATTATAATATAAATTTCATGAATGTAGTAAGCAAGGAAGATTTTCCACTTTTAGGATTTAAAATTTGAAGGTTTCTGCGATTTTCCCATAGATGTTGCGTTTTAAAAATATTCACATTTTATGAAATTAACAGTATAATTTTAGGATAAAACTCCTACACATTCAAAATAACACAACATATATATGTAAGCATTTACGTAATTTATACTCAAGAATAATTAAAATTTACGAATAGAACAGAACGTCTAAAAGACCAAACTGGGAGTAAGATTAATTGAACCGGCAATTCGTTGCAATGAAGAATGAACATAAACAAGTTCGTTACCATTACCGCAGTGTAATATACGGTCCCGTAGCCACAGACTTTATGAATTATTATCGCCACGCGAAGAGAATAGTTCTGAAACAGATGCTACACAGGACGAAGGTTATAAACAAAATACGAATTTTGGAGTTTAACGGGGTCAGTATGAAATCAAAACCTTTATAAGCAGTTTTCACTAATTACTTTTGTATTTTTCATGTTAAACTACTGCACTGTTTGGTGTAATTTAGGGTGTACATCTACTATTTCAAAAAATTGAATGTTTCGTTTTTTTAAGAGTGCCTTCTGATTGATAATAATTTACACAATATGATTAGACAAGATTTGTGCTTCGATTTTCTCACACCCTAGGGAAGCCTAAGACTACAGTCGATTAAGACTTATTCCAAATGTGTGATACAAGACTGCATTTAAAAAATGTCATTCAACTCCGAAACCTCTCGTATAAATAAAAAAGCAACGAAGTTCATTAAGGTGTTAATCATTATTATAATTATTTCAGTTCTTTTAATCACATTACTTAATTATAACCCTATTTAAAAAATCAGCGAGCGCCATGGAAATAAAATAAAGTAAACCATTCTGTTAATATGAGTAGAACACATAATTACCGTTGTTATTGACTTTGTGTTTAGAACCGAGCGAAGATCGAGAAAAAGACACAATTATTAGGTTATTATAAGTATTGATTTATTTCAGATAAATAAAGAACGGACGTGCAAAGTTCAAATTAAACACAACAACTAATTCGCGAAGTCGCGCGATTGACTGAGAGACTCGATTCCGATGAGAATATGAAAAATCGCAACTTTTCGAAACAACACGAAAACTCAAATGTACGACACACTGCCACAATTACACGCGCTTTCTTGAGAGTGGGCGACCACTCGCGCTGTAAAATGGTCCCGTTCCAACCTAGGTTCCGAAAACTGTCACAAAGGTGATTTCGGGTGGGCGACCACCATCACGTTTTGGACTTCGGCACAACCACGTAGGGATCACGGAACCGGGACGAGAACTTCCACAAAGTTCCAACCGAACGACCGAATCGTCAAAGAACCACTCCGACCAAACCGACCCGGAAAACACTGCGAAAGAGGAACCGAAAATCTCTCGGTCGATCGGAACAACTTTATTTTATTCCGCGTTTCGCGGTTGTAACGACGAGATGAATTATCGTCGATGTATTGCAGGCAACGCGTAATTCTCCAGGCCACAAGCGATTCTCTCTCAAAGATGGCAGACACGAATTCGTCCTTCTTTTCTTCTACCGATCAAGCGATAGTCGATAAACAACCGTCGTCAAGGAACGATCGTAACTTGCAACCTTTCAAAATTCGAACGAGTATTTTAGATTTTACCGTTTTTCGAACTTTGCATTTCCGCACGGCTGTGGCCGATTTCGCATATGGTATTCCATTAGGAGTGCAATGGTGCGGGGAAACCACAGAAAACCCGCACCAGATACCATTACAAATAATTTACAATAATTCTCAGTATATAAATCAATGGTTCGCAACATTCTCCCCCCTGTACGTAGTTCCCGTCTACGTACATTCCTAACTTATCATGTATTGAAGTCAGAGTTCGCCGCATTATTAAACAATCTCTTATTTTATTTAATCATATACGCAGAAACAACATGTTGGAGACCGATTTACAATATTTATGTTTATACTAAACCATAGTAACGTACAAATTAAAAAATCTTATAGCGCTTAAATTAGAACACTCACAACAATAAAATACGAAGCGAATACAACTTGATAACCCGAAGTAAAGCATATTTTTCGCATATACATTAAGTCTTCTTAATTCCTCGACGGCCAGGTCGTTACGCTTTATCAACAATAAAATTGAAACGATATAGAACACGAACACAATAGGCAATATACTTAAACTCGACGACTATCTCTTGATCATAATTTACATATGATAATTCACGAGGATTCTCCTTTCACAAAGCAAATTAATTTAGACGAGGGTCTTAAAAGTGTACCCTTCGCCGTTCGAACCTCGACCACTCGCACGTGGCCGTCACGACCCGGACAAATCTTTTCAACTATTCCTTTTCGCCATGAACTGCGAGGTGCTTGATCGTCAACGACTATAACGTGGTCACCAACTGCTAGACTAGCCATTTCTTTGAGCCATTTCGTTCTCGGAAATAGAGTCGGCAAATATTCTCGTGTCCATCGTCTCCAAAAGGCATCGGCCATACTCTGCGCGAAACGCCACTGCTTTCGCATGTCGGTATTTTGCAACTCATATCGAGTCAACGCGAGTCCCCCGGGAGATGTACCTATCAAAAAATGGTTAGGGGTAAGCGCTTCTTCATCTCGAGGATCAGGCGAAACGTGAGTTAAAGGTCGGGAATTCAAAATGTGTTCGATCTCCGCAAACAATGTTAGAAGCGTTTCTTCCTTCAGCACTTGATCTTTCGTAATTACCTTTAACGCTACCTTCACCGATCGAACTAATCGCTCCCATGCCCCACCCATATGAGGAGCTGAAGGAGGGATAAATCGCCACTCCATTTTTTTATCTGCCGCGTATCGCAGTAAAATATCGGTATCGAATGCTAAAACGGATTCGCGTAGTTCTACGTCCGCGCCCCTAAAGTTTGTACCGTTATCCGAGTATAAAAAGGCTGGTTGTCCTCGTCTGGCCGACATTCTCCGAATGGCCATAATGGCCGAATCCGAACTCAGGTTATGTGCAAGCTCTAAATGTACCGCCCTGGTCGTGAGGCAAGTGAATATTACGCCCCATCGTTTTTCGCGTCGTCGACCGATTTTAATTAATAGCGGTCCAAAATAATCGAGACCAGTATGACTAAAAGGACGTAAGCGTATGGCAACTCGCGATGAATGTAAATCCGCCATTAAAGGTTGTTGCGGTTTCGCACGATTTATTTTACAAATTGCACATTTTGATACGATGGAGCGCACAACACTTCTAAGTCTTGTCACCCAAAACTCACGCCTCACCTCGTTTACTACGATCTCGTGTCCCCAGTGGTACATCTTCTCGTGATATTCTTTCACAAGAAGAAGAACCTCAGGAGAATTGCCGTCTAAAATAGCAGGTCCGTTTGTGATAAACTCGGGTATAGCCTGGCCCAACCTACCTTTCACACGCAAAATTTCTTTTTCGTCCAGATAAGGTGATAATCGTAAGATTGAGCTGCGATTGTCGAGTCGTTTGCCGTTTTTCAGCGCTCGAATTTCAGACTGGAAACTAGAAGCCTGCATGGCTCGTAATCTAAGGATTTCGGCTTTTCGGATATGGCCGGCAGATATTCGGTAATTTGGTAAACCTTTCATTCTTTCGATCGCTAGTAAAACGCACGCGGTGGCTCGAATCAGTCTTTTCCATGAAGAAAATCGTTCAAAGGCGGGTATCGATAATTTTAGTGGAATTTGATTGGACTGTTTATGGGTAACGATTCCGACGAAAGTTTTCAAATCGGACGCGACCCGATCGCTTTCCTCCTTGGATTGTCGCGTTTGAATAACGGGCCATTCAGATTCATTTTGACGTAAGTAGTCTGGACCCCATACCCAACGATCATGGACTTTCGTATCATAAAGCACGCATTTGGTAGCAAAGTCCGCCGAGTTCAGTACAGAGGGTACCCATCTCCATTCCGCGGGCGATGTGAGTTCACAAATTTCCGCTAAGCGATGGGACACGAATGTCTGAAACGAACGCGCATCCGCGTTTATCCAATCGAGAACTGTACGCGAATCAGACCAGAAAACCCTTCTTGAAATTCGGAATTCGTGTTCTTTCTCAATTGTTCGCGCCAGTCGACTCGCGATTAAAGCACCTTGTAACTCTAAGCGCGGGACGGACAGGGGTTTCAATGGAGCCACGCGAGATTTCGCCGCGACAAAGGCTGTTTGAATATCACCATTGGATGACACAAATCGCCAATATGCTACCGACGAAAATGCTTTATCACTCGCGTCACAAAAAACGTGAAGTTCTACTTCAGTATCTATCGTACGCTCCTTCGAATAGCAACGCGAAATGGATAATTGTTTAACTTTTTCGATATCTGAGATCCATTTTATCCACATTTCTCGTTCTTCGTCCCGCAACGAATCGTCCCACCCGATACCGCTCAAACATATTTTTTGCATAAGGATTTTTGAACGCACGATGAAGGGCGCTAAAAACCCAAATGGATCAAAAATTGACATGATAGTTCGCAAAACTTCCCTTTTTGTCGGTTTTCGCGTTCCGTCCCGAATGTCGCCAGGAATAAGATTATCTGAGATGTTAAAAAAGAACGTATCAGACAAGGTATCCCATCGTAAACCGAGGACTTTTTGGCGATCGTTTTTACCGAGAATGTGCAAATTCGATTTAATTTTATCGATCTCGGATTCAGGGACACAATCGATAACTCGAGATTCGTTGCTCGCCCAATCGTGCATGTTAAACCCGCCCGCTTTATTGATCGAACGTATGCCTATAACGGTATCTATTGCTTCTTCTACTGTGTCACAGCTGACTAATAAATCATCCATGTAAGATTGATTTTGTATGCTTTTAGATGCAGTCGGATTAGTCGAAGATAAAATTTCCGCGTTTCGATTCTTTACGAATAGGGCGCTACCCGGCGATGATTTGGAACCGAAAAGCAACGTGTTCATTCGATATTCTAAGGGAGGTTTACTTCGGTCTTTGCCTCGCCAAAGAAACCGCTGAGCATCTCGATCTTGCTCGGAAATTTTCACCCTAAGGAACATGTCGCTGATGTCACCTTTAAAAGCAATTTTTCCGACCCGAAATCGCATCAAAACGCCCAGAAGTGACCGTAGGAGATCCGGACCCGGAAGTAAACGATCGTTAAGACACATATTTCCTGTTTTCGCGGCCGCGTCGAAAACGAGTCTTATTTTTCCCGGTTTGTTAGGGTTTGTTACGCCGAAGTGGGGTAAGTACCAAACTCGTCCTCTGGGAGGGGTGTTAATCTGTTCTGCGTAACCATTTGCTATCAAGCGATCCATTTCGGCATAATAGAGTTTCGCGTGACGCGGATCTTTATCGAGTCTAGTTTCCACATTTTTTAGTCTTTTGAGGGCAGCAGATCTACTTTCTGGGAATCTGACGTGATCATCACGCCACAATAACCCCGTTTCCCAAAACGCGCCTACTTTGCGAGTTGTCGACTCTAAAATTTCCAACGCTCGTCTTTCACTTGGAACTATTCTTTCGGCGGTTCCTACTCCTAGCGCATCGATTTTGAAATAATCCCGTATGAGGCAATCTAACGCGTCATCGGAAGATTCGACTCCCCCCATTTTTTTCCCAGACACAGTACAGAGGGCGTATCGATTGTTCGATGAGGTCTTTCGCGAATCGCTACCGTGGACCACCCAGCCTAATGGGGTCTTCGAAACGAATGGCAAACCACCCCCCACGCTGCGAAATTCCAATGTATTTATTACGTGGACATTGTCCTGACCAATTAGAATTACAGGTTTGGCATTAACATACGATTCTACTCCAAGATCACGAATATGGGGAAATTTATCAATGAAAATTTTATCGAGCGATTGTACAGGCAGATCGAGATTAGCGATGGTATGCACACCGGTTAATTTATAGGTTAAGAATGGACCTGATACCGAAATTGTTACTTTCTCGCTTTCTGTTTCAACTAGTCCGGTTTCCGAGACACCTTTTAACGATAAATTAACGCGACAACCTCGCACTCCCAGCTGGCGTGAGATACTCGCGTCTATTAGCGTGATTGTAGATCCTTCGTCAAGTAACGCGTATGTATTTAAGCAAGTAGTCGGACTAGACAGCGTTACTGGGAGAATTTTTAGTAACACACGACCCGAACCTAGTCACAAGACAGTACCGTCAGCGCGCTTTCGTATATGTAAGGACTTCGGATCCAATGATTGGTTTGAAAAGGACAATCGATTCTCTTTGCGCGTAGAATGATTTGTATTACGTTTGTTGACGTTTCGAGTAGCACTTTTATTAGAAATATATTTTGAATTAAAATTTTCATTATCATCGTGAAGTTTACGATGGTGTTCTCTTTTGCAATTATCAATACCGCAGGGGCGTTTCGAACGACAGTCATTTAAACGGTGAGTATTTGAGAGACACGAGAAACACCGATTTTCGGATCTTACCCAATTCCATCGTTCATTCACTGAAATTTCTGTGAACGATTGGCAATCGAAGATTCTGTGATCCCTTTTGCCGCAATAATAACAACCGAACGTTTTGGTCTGTTTAGGACTTTCGTTGCAATTTAAATTTTCACGCACGACAGTTGCACATACTGCCCGAGTTGGCATTCGGCGTTTGCTCGGTACGCGAATTTCCTCGCGAGATTTTAAACGTTGATCGCGAGCGATCGAGGTTTCATTCATACCTGCGCGGCAAGATAACTCTGCTTCTTGATATAAAAAATTCCCCAACGAAACTAATCGCGGTTCGGATTCATCGACGTCTTTTAAATATCTGTTAAAATCGTATCTTAAGGATGACGGAATCTTGTAAATGATTTCGCGTACGAGTTCCGGACTATGTAAATAACCTATGTGATTAAGAGATTGTATGGCTATGACGGCGCTCTTTACTTTTGTCCCGAATGAAATTATATCGCATGCCGGAGAATCTAGTTTAGGCATATTTTTTAATTCGTTGGTAATAGACTCTATGACCGTATTGGAATTGCCGAAACGAGTCGATAACAAATTCATGACATCTGATGCCTTACAGGTACCAATCATGACACAGCCTATTGCCGATTTAGCTTCGCCCCCCAATGCTCCCTGGAGACGAGCGACATTTTCGCGGTCTGAATATTTGCCTAATTCTGTCGACAATTCATATGATTGCTTAAATGATAGCCAATCCGCAGGGTTCCCGTCAAACTTTGGCAAAGCAGTGGCAGTCATTCGATTCACTAGACGATGCGAATCGTTTCCGGAATTAAACATTTCTGGTGAACGTGTTTTTTCTCGCAGTAAACAGCTTTGTTGACAAATTCGCGGTGATTTTTCACGACAACCATGAACATTGCATTTCCGACGAGAATCGGAGGAAGCATGAGAAGTTCGGTCAGCAATACGATTAAAATTACGGCTTCGTTCACGACAATCACCACGTTCACAACCATGAACCATACGAATATTTTCGCGCAACGACTTATCATATCCCTTCGTAACTGGCGAACGGGATCTATATCGAACAGAATTTCTCTTACTTCGATCGTCGAATTTTTCGGAATAATAATCTTTATCACGGCAGTTTCGTCGAGCTCGGCTATCCTCGCGTACACGAACGGCTTCAGACGATATGCTATCCTCGGTTACAATTGACGAACGCGATTGACATCTGTCACCTTCACGGGGCATCGATCGGTCTCGAGAAGTGAGGTTATCAACATTTCCACGGTTACGACCGAATTCACCACCTGAAACGCACCGATTACAACTCGAAACAATCGAACGGCTGCGAGATCGAGAAGGGTTCGAAAATGCATCTAACCGCTTTTCTAACCTCGCGATTTGTTCCGCTTCTCGACGTAAACGATCACGGCCACGTTCAAGTTCTAACATGAGATCATTACGATTTTCATACGAATGAATTGACTCGCTATAATCGGAGATATTATCGCGGTGACCACGTTCGACCGATCTTACGTCAATTAATTCGGATGAAGAATCACGCGCGGCTTCCAAACTTAGGTTACTTCGATTTCTGACATTTACCGCGGTTTCACACTGACGTACCTCTCTTTCGACGTCGTTCTGCTCCAAGTTATCGGCCTGTTCACCAATAACTGAGGGACCGGATGTTGATGCCTGTTCCAGCGCGTTACCTTGGGTCCTTTCAATTCTGCTCCCGTCTTCTTCTTGGTCGATTGGATCCTCCATTGTAACATTAGATATAACCTCTCGGATTCGCCTGGCTGGTAGCATAACCTCTCCATCGACTTGAGTTGAAATGGATGCAACATTTCGACTTCTAGCCGCTCGCAAGGTTAAGTCGATTTTCGTAGAATGCGCTGCCTGTCGTTTCGCCTTCTTCGTAGCCATCAACTCCGATTGCTGGGTAATCGCTCGTGATGTAGATTGCTTCGCTGGCCGAACTCTTTTTAGCAAATTCACCATTTTGAATTGTAATTTGATATTCTTTTTTAGTCGAAAGTTACTAACACAGGCACTCACTCACGTCTTCGCTCGCCGGGAATATGCTCCCGGGTTTCGGCACCAATGTTTAGAACCGAGCGAAGATCGAGAAAAAGACACAATTATTAGGTTATTATAAGTATTGATTTATTTCAGATAAATAAAGAACGGACGTGCAAAGTTCAAATTAAACACAACAACTAATTCGCGAAGTCGCGCGATTGACTGAGAGACTCGATTCCGATGAGAATATGAAAAATCGCAACTTTTCGAAACAACACGAAAACTCAAATGTACGACACACTGCCACAATTACACGCGCTTTCTTGAGAGCGGGCGACCACTCGCGCTGTAAAATGGTCCCGTTCCAACCTAGGTTCCGAAAACTGTCACAAAGGTGATCTCGGGTGGGCGACCACTATCACGTTTTGGACTTCGGCACAACCACGTAGGGATCACGGAACCGGGACGAGAACTTCCACAAAGTTCCAACCGAACGACCGAATCGTCAAAGAACCACTCCGACCAAACCGACCCGGAAAACACTGCGAAAGAGGAACCGAAAATTTCTCGGTCGATCGGAACAACTTTATTTTATTCCGCGTTTCGCGGTTGTAACGACGAGATGAATTATCGTCGATGTATTGCAGGCAACGCGTAATTCTCCAGGCCACAAGCGATTCTCTCTCAAAGATGGCAGACACGAATTCGTCCTTCTTTTCTTCTACCGATCAAGCGATAGTCGATAAACAACCGTCGTCAAGGAACGATCGTAACTTGCAACCTTTCAAAATTCGAACGAGTATTTTAGATTTGACCGTTTTTCGAACTTTGCATTTCCGCACGGCTGTGGCCGATTTCGCATATGGTATTCCATTAGGAGTGCAATGGTGCGGGGAAACCACAGAAAACCCGCACCAGATACCATTACAAATAATTTACAATAATTCTCAGTATATAAATCAATGGTTCGCAACACTTTGAGATGCTCGTATTTTCAGTAAAGAAGTTTTTAAAGCAAACTATCCTCATATTTTTCAAGTACAAGTATTAATAACACGTTCGCAGCAGTTTATTGCACAAAGAAACCGTTTTATAAAAAAAAATCGTATAAAAATCGCGACTTTTTTCGAAAATTTGTTAAAAAAAAAGTTTTATCGACTGCGGTACCCGGCGTAGGTTTTTTCCCACAAAGGTGGTTTTCCCTACGCCATAAATGAAAAAATTGTAATATAATATAATCGATTTGTCTGAAACTGAGCACGGAACAAAATTTAAACTTATTCTGCAGTAAATAAATAACATTTTGAATAAAATTTGATTTGATTAACATTTGAGAGCTCAAAGTTACGGTTCAATTTTGTGTTCTTCAGGCATTAATGGGTTAATAAAATATGTATTTTTGGTTACACAAATTCAAAAGCTTTATAATAAACAGTACAGACAATGTAATAGTTGGAATGTAATTACGATAATCTCTTTAAATGCCCCTCGAACTTGAGTCCATCTTACTTTAATCCAAAAGATTGCAACGTCACATTGTCGGCTCAGAAAAGAAGGCACCAAACACCATGATTTTCGTTCATATGTATTCAACAGATGTCCAGAATCGCTTCGTGTATATTCACCCCCTCCGGATATTGCACGCAGCAGAGGCGCATGTGAATACCGCATGAGTTTCGCATTTTCACACTACGAGTACATTATTACGCGAGACCGAGGGAAAGGAATACTTTTTTAGCGGTACTAATCAAACATCCTGAGTCAAGAGCGACCTGGTTCTGAACAGCAAAAAAGAATGAATTCGCAAGGCTTCGCTTTCCTTCCGCATAAGTAACGAAACGACAAAAAACTAGAGTCTGTATTAAAGGGGAAAAGTCAGGATGCCATGCAAGGATTTTTCTGTGGGTGTAATATTTATAGTCTTTCATTTCCCTTTCGTAGCCTTATACAGCATAAACTTTAATTTTCATATTGATAGATCATTTGTAAAGATCTCAAAGTAGAATCATACTAGATGCTCGGTCGTATTTAAAGTCTCCTACTGAATTTCCTTAAATTTTTATTTTTTTTTTCGTGCGGAGCTTTCTTAGGAGAAAAGTAACTAAATCGTTCTGCAATTACCATGGGTACTTCATTTTTTCTGGGTTTGTCAGATTGATGTTATCTTCCGTCATTTATTCACAATGACGTCTTTGAAGAAAAAAAATGGAGAATTTCACAAAAAGTGTTTTCCAAATTATCGTTTTTAGCCCAAAACCGTATTTAGATCATGCTGCATCTGTGTATATAATAACGTGCATAAATAACAATACTAAATGATAGCGGTTAGAGTGTCAAAATTCAGGATGTCGATTGCAAGATCGCTGTTTTCATATATTAGCTAGGTAATATTTTGCCATAATCCAGTACAAAAAGTGCTAGACGATTCTTGTCTAGCGCTGTGTTCATGTATGATAATATGCATCTGCTTCAAGATTAGAACAATTAAAAATAGCGAATTCAATATAACGGACAGAAATGTACAAAAATTGCCTCCTTCTTTAAAAATTATTATAAACAAAGTTTGGATCTCTGATTATGAATGCACCGTCGGGTTTTCAAATTTTAAAATGGTAAATACTTACAGCCAGAACTAATTAAAAATATGTAACGATTATTTGTATTTTAATTGAAATTTCTACACAACATTTCACGATAGCCTAACTTTTCCAATATTGCTGCGTTTCACATCCGTAAATGATATCAGTTATGCATTTTTGTGGAATAAAAATCATTGATTATCTGAGTCACTAATAATAAGTGGACCTTCGACTAAACTTCCTGAATAAAATTAGATATTGTGTAATGTTTGGAAGCATTATAGTGCCTTCATTTTCGTTACCATCCCTATTGATTTAGTATCGTAAGGATTCAATGAATGGGTTTGTTGATGTTAACAAATGCATCGTATAGCCATGTACGTATTGGTTTATAGCCTAAACAGTACATGATCGAGAATAGAGGCTGAGCACGATCCACCCAAATTCTGCAACCCTAATTGTCACTTTGATTGGATAAACTTAATTGAATACTCGTATCCGCTTAGTTTCGTGGAGTGTTGATTCCCTTTGGTTCTGAAACTCAAGTTCAATGATTTCTTTTAAATAGCGCTAACTCTAAATGTTCAATCCTGGTGTTACTAAAAAATGAGATCTCATCCTTCAGTCGTTAAATAATCGTGTATTAATAATAATAATAATAATAATAATAATAATAATAAATAATAATAAATAATAATAATAATAAATGTTGTAAGCCGGCTGATGTTAAAAATACTAATAATAACGAAAAAAAAAACAAAAAAAAAAGACTATAAGCATGCAATATGTAACGTTAATAAATATGCTGTTCCTGTTAACAAAATGATTATCGTCATCAAATAGCAGTGAAAATAATGTATACCAACGCCATTTCCATCTGAATGTAGAGGGAACCCTATTCATTTTTACTATGTACAAATTCGAAATAGCAGCTTCAGAATAAAGACCGGAAGCATTTAAAATTAACAAACATGAATAAAATCTTTAATGGGAAGTTGTTCGCCTACAATTTAGTTAATTTTAAATTACGTGTTTGTGAATTTGAAGCCTCTTGTGTCAAACTATAAGTAAATACGGAAAAGGAAAGACGGAAAGACGGAAAGACTAGAAAATGTGAGGTATCGAACACTTGCTGCCTGGTGGCGCGTATGTATCGTATCCAACACATCCACCCTATGCAGTATCATTCTCGCAAGCGGTGAAATGTGATTAATTAGGTATATAAGAAATTCGAGTTCTGAATAGATCGTATCACTACCACTCGTTGTTTGGGATTATCGAATGGGATAATAGACATTGATAGTCGTTCTATGGAAATTAGTTAATGAATATTGTAATATATTAAATTGATATGTAATCCAAAAATATGTAAATAACATTAGACATATATTAAATATTCGTTTGTCCTTGCAGTGAAATTTCATTTTTTATAGTGACATAATCAGTTTTGCAAACAGTGAAAAAATTCACTGTTTAATTAAGTGAATTTTCACTTTTTGGAGCGTGGTGCAATCGGCACTATATCTAAAGGTGAGATTTCACTGATATGTAGTGAGTTTTCACTTTAAGGATTTTAGAGTGTACATGAGTGACATAACTAATAAAAATTAAAAACTAGCATTTCTGGATTGCACGGCAAATTGTGTTGACTTAACACTAAGAGTCGATTCCGTTAGGATTTTTTGCCCAGGATCCAAATATATTAATGGAATTGCGGGGCTGGATGCAAAAACGGGATACGGGCGACTTCGACCGGAAAAGTGTCATCCAAAAGGTCGATTTTTTTAATTTTTAAAAAATGAAAAATTATTCAGACATTCTTGTAGAGAATGAAAATGCGCATATTTTTCCCTCATGAAAAACTTTGTATCATTTTTAATTATTTTGGAAACTAAAAAAGATCTAAAGTTTTTCATGAGAGAAGAAATATGCGCACTTCCATTCTCTACAAGAATATCCGAATAAATTTTTATTTTTTAAAAGTTGAAAAAATCGACCCTTTGGACAACACTTTTCCGGTCGAAGTCGCGCGAATCCCGTTATTGCATCCAACCCCTCAATTGCTTGATTTACACTGCGTAAGAATATGATTGGCAACCTCTTATTACATCTTATAAATAGGTGGATTTTTTGCTTCATGTTCCATTTATTATAACTGCGCAAAATGTCCATAATCACGTTTTTTGACACTTGTGATTTCAGAATCAATTCAATATTTTGGCGGGTATATTTGGATTCTATTACAAAAATGCTATCAGAATCAAGTCTTACTTTTCAGTGGACATAGATCAAATCAAAAGAAAACATTAGACAAATTTTGTTTGGCGTTGTAGTAAAACAGTACAAGAGTTTAATAAAACCTAGAATGAAATGAAATTTAAAATGTCATACGTACTAAGCCGTGTTTATGACATTTCATAGACGTTCCTCCAGCGTTCGCTGACATTTATAATTTGAATTAAAAATCTAAATTAAAAATCCTGCAAAAAACCGTAATAAAATTATAGAAAATTCTAAAACGATTAGACACAACAGTACCGCATATTTCGTAATTAACTCTCTAAATTCCTTGGAGTGAAAATTTTACTCCAAACTTGAAGTGAACAAGGTACTCACTCTAAAAATAGTGAAAGACCACACTAAAAGAGTGGAGTCAGTCACTCCAAATGAAAGAATGAAGAAATTCACTACAAATGTTCAACTTAACTTTTCGCGTAGAATGAAAATTCACTCCATGTGGATTAAAATTTACTTCAAAAAGAGTGAGATTTCGTCATTACTTTTCAAAAATAGATTTTTATATGTACTGAAATTCAATTTAACAAGAGTGATTGAATGTTCTCTATTCTAATGTTTCTTCAGGACGCATGCAAATATTGAGTAAACGGTTTCACGATGACCCAAGCTCTACACAAAGTCTCATTGTTCCGGCATGATGCGAGTAATGGGATGATTGAAATACTTATTGAAATTTCAAACTTTTAGCAATTTAATGGATTTGCATAATTCAGTAAACCATGCCTCTTAATTTATTAAAGAAAATTTCATAATTTTTATTAATCGCAGAAATGGCATTTAAGCCTCTTTGAAAATTCCTTTGGTTCATAGACAACTCACTAATTATGATATTAGAATTTAGAATTATCTAATAATATAACTTTTTTGGAAAAAGGCTGTATATTTGAAATCAATGATAATAAATCTTGCATTTTATTCAATTTGACTACTACTGCTCTTAAGGAAAATTTGAAATCAGGACGTCTTTTAAAAATGCATTTTTCGATTCAGCAGGAGTAAAATGGCCATTTCACGGCCCATGTATTAGATAGGGATTTTGTTAAATCATCATATGTAAAATGGCAATGTTCAAAACACGGAGGCGTAAAATACATATTTGACACTATTGGTAAAAAAAGTAATATTTTTAATAGCGGAAGAAAGTATACAAAGAACTTTATCGATCCAAAAACATTTTTAATATATTTCTAGTTAAAAAAAAAAGAATAATAAAATTTAAAAAAAATATCTTTCTAGGTCCTCCGCATTTCAACGGATGTATATTATATGCTTTTCTCCATATGTAAAATATGAGGTTTTACATGATATAATATTTATTTTACTGGGTGGATATGTTTTACTCTTTATGAAAACATGTGCTCGGCTCAATGATGCAATGTAAATATTACGAAAATCATATTTAAAAGAATATATTAAAATGGTCAAACTGTGTATGTGTGAATGTATTGGAAATGTAGCAGATTGAACACATACGTGCAATATATAACGTAGATTTTCCGCATGTCCTATCATAAATGCCGATCTAAACGGTATTCCCACTGAAATTCCATTCGCATTTCCGCACATAAAGTTGAGCGACTCCGGGTTCAGAATTTACAGGGCGCAAAATTACGAACGATATAAAGCAAAGGGGTTTTCGCCCGAAGCGTGCAGAGCCGCACACCACTAAAGTAGGAGGTAATTCCGAGTCTCCATGCAAAATTCTATCTTCTACCGTATGATCTGAACAAACCCCTCTCCTACCTACGATACTTTGCATCTGAAATGATTTCTGAACTATGTAAGTAGCGTCCCGGCACGATTTTCCAATATTCGGTCCCGATGAAAGAGATTGGTCGAGTCGTTTCGAAAAATCTGTTGGGAAAAATGCTAATCAAAGCCATATTGATAGTACTATCTTACGTTTAATCATTATCACGTACCAGGAATCCAAACGATAAAAAACCCCATAGATAGCTGAGACATTGAAGCTGGACCATGCATTTCCGCTTTTCAAAAAATAAAGCCTTCCGTGGACAATAATTAGATTTAATTGAACAATCACGTGTCTAGTTCCCTTATCAAGGAAAAAAACGTATACAATGATTTTCAGAAGTAATTATTAATAATTACGTAGTAACAAAAATGGTGGTCGCTTCTGGACCATCAGTGGAAGGTTGATCATAGACCACTCTGATATTTTTCACGTGATTAGTCGTCCTGCAATGATAGCAACAATCGATCGCCGAAAGATCGAGTAACCTAAAGAGAAACGATGGATCTCACTTCCTTCTATATTAACGAAAACAAAATAACACGGATCATTGAGGACATAAACCTGCCTCCTATCATATTCCCTCCTTCACAATGATTTAGTATTGGATGATCCGCTTATTGAAAGTTCAAAATCCGAAACCCTTATCTCAGTATCTTCAACTGCTTTCTACCCTCCCATTGCCAATGCATCCGTATCGATTCGATTGATCCATGTTCCAATAGTCAGATGACTTAGAAGAGAAATCCGAATATGAGTATCCATTCATACAAAACTTACTCATGTTCTTTCTGTCCTTTTGTGATCATATGACCCTGAACACTGAAGGAAATCGTTTCTATATATAGAATACGTTACGATTATATATTTTACTAAATGTACTTGGTAAAAATAAACAACATTTCACATATCGACAGAGATGTGCATAGTTTTATATAGTATCAAAACGTATAGTTAGTAATGAATTAAGATGGATATTATTTTTTCAATATTTTTCTTCTTAAGTCAGGAGTCATCGATAGAAATCAGTAATTTTGATGGACATTTTATAGGTTTTTATTGACTTCATTTAATTTTTTAAACATCGAACCTAGTGAAATTAGATGGTCCGTCGTATAAATAGGAAGAAATTTAACGTTAATTATTCATATACACTCAATATTTATTCTATATGATTACGGGAAGCAGACAATTACGGTTACAGTAATCAGTTTCAATTAGACCCAACATATTTCCACTTTAAAAATAATTAATGCTATAACGTTGAAAGATGAGCACAACAAAGATTGATCTCCAGAAGAGATTCCAGTTTATGAAAATAAATTAAAACAATGAATGTAAAATACTAGTCGAAAAAAAAGCGTTTAAAGGTTTTCATCGCCTACAAATCTTCATCTCTGATGCATCTTAGTTATCTGATTTCTCTAAAGTAAATACGTTGTCACCTTTGCATCGAAATTGTCTCGCCTGAGCGCGCCAAAAAGAATCTATTCTTCTCTTCATTGTACAAGGACCAAACAGATAGAGTGAGAAAGGGAGCTAAAGAGAGAGAAATAATGGAAAGGAATAAAACGGGATTCTGTACTAAAAATAGATCAAGAAGTATGAAATGGAAAAAATCTATTTCCATATTCAAACATACCTTTTTACATGTCTTTTTATGTATGATGTAGAGTCAGAGGAGTTGAAATGAAGAATAAAGATGGACACATATTGCGACGTTAATTTTATTTTAGTGAGTTGTGTAAAATATTAATTTTTATTTTTTTTTTAATTATTCTTTTATTCACTTGAAGCGTATCTTACCTTTTAATAATACTGTCTTAATATATCGGATATTAGTAAGTGTTAACACAAATTTGAAAATTGTAATTATTAGATAATTCTTTGATATTCGAAAAAAAATATTATTTTATTTTGCTATATTTTTAGTTATTCCTATATTACGAAGATTTAATACTTATTTATAGGACATCGATTTTCTACATAACTTACGCCTATTTTTCGTTTATAACAATTAAACAATTGTGTATAAAAGATATATGTTCCTTCATGTTGTATCATTATTCCGCTTTTTATAGTTACTTTTATTTTAGACCCTTTTAAACTAATTTATTTTCATAATAACTAGTTTTATATTAGTAAATTATTTTATTATATTAGTATATTTTTTCGACTGGTTGTGATCTTATCCATCAATACATTAATGCAGATTATGATATCGATTAAATCTGATATTATACTAGGACATTTTGTACGAAATACTTCGACGGCAAATAAATATGGATCCATCTTCTAAATGTTATATAATACATAAATTACGTTATAAAAATTAGTGTCAACTTGTATATTATTTAAGACCGGTTGCAAATTACATTATATTAATATTGGCGTCAGTAATACAGTCATAAAACTGTTCACGGTTTTTCATATTTTTTATAAATTAAAAAATATATTACAGCATTAATATCATGCATTGAATGAAAGAAACATTGGAGCAACTATTAAAAATTAAACAGTACGATTAATTTTTTTTTCATTCATGTTTCTACTTGCTTGGCTCGAGTGAAATCCACCATTCAAAAGTTTACTTGAATCTCATCTTACTAGTTAATTAATAAGAGCAGTAATAGAAGTAATATAGCTATATTAGGGCGAAGTGAATCTGATAATTTTTTATATGACACTTATGTTTCGGTAGTTTTCGATGCGCTAAACACGAAAATAACCATAAATAAAATTTGTTGAAATGTTTCACATTCGCCCCAACGCACGTCCCAGTGATGCAGTTTTTTGGGTGTTTTTGTGTCATTTACTATTAGTTTTGTCAATTTTTTAAAAATATTTTTTTTTATTGGAAGTTATGCCCAGACTATATATCTTTAAAACCAAGGTACAATTTTTTTTTTAATTACTGGATCCCGTGAAAAAACGCTAAATACGTTCATTTTTTAAAAAATTGTTAATAAAATTAAAAAATTTAAATTTTTTGCTCTAAAACACACTTTTGTTTAAAAAAACGATATTTTGTGAACTTTGTCAATTTTTATCGCAGAAAATACGCATTTTACGAAAAATTCACAAGAGACATTTCTTGTCCACAATGACCCAAAAAATCTAAAAAATTTTTTTTAGGCCGACAAATTTAAATATTTAAATTTTATTAACAATTTTCTGAAAAATGACCGTATTTAACAATTTTTCACGGACTCCAGTAATTTAAAAAAAAAATTTGTACATGGGTTTTAAATATATGTAGTCAGGGCATAAATTCCAAAAAACGCCATCTTTGGGTGTCGGGGAAAATGTGAAATATATTTTTAGAATTTTTGTATGGTCATTTACGTATTTAGCACATCGAAAACTACCGAACATAAGTTTTATATAAAAAATTCTCAGATTCACTCCACCCAAATTTATATATGTATATTATCTTTTTTTTGCGTATTTATATATATTAGAGTGGGGTGAATCGGAAAAGTTTTTTTTGTAACACTTATTTTTTGGTAGTTTTTGATGCGCTAAGAACGAAAATGACCATAAAAAATTCTAAAAAAATGTTTCATATTTGCCCCGACGTCCCAAAGATGCCGTTTTTGGGGTGTTTTTTTTTCGATTGTCTGTAACTCCGTCATTTCTTTTAATTTTTTTTTTTTTTTGAAAAGGTGCCCACATTATCCATCTATTAAATCCATATAATAGAAATTTGTATTTTTTTTTATTCTGCCTCAAAAAATCGATATATATGTCGATTTTTCAAAAAATTGAATATTTCGATATTTTTCATTTATAACAAGTCATATATCGGCAGAATCGAAGTGTGGCTATGATTTTTCGACGTATTTTGTGCTCCTAAACATGAAAATGATCTTAAATTTAACTAAATGTCTTCTCTTAGTCGTTATTTTTTAAAAAGTTCTAAAAATGTAACCTGATTCTATTAAAAGCTATTTTAAGGGCTTACTACGGTCAAAAATTGTGAAAGTTTTAATTTTTTTATTCGAAAGTACAATATTTCAAGAATCTTCTGTAAAATCTCGCGTCAATCCGAGCAAAACTAACACAACATAATTTTTTGAACTGTCCAACTCGGAGACCTATAATATGAATAAAACGACAACTCGCCAGAGGTCACCCTAGTCCACAGCCCAAAAATTTCAGCAAGCTCACGGATCCATATTGAATTGGCGATCCAGAGCTGTGGGCCGTAGTAGATTTGGAATATCATATCTAATCCCTGCGTTAATGCCACAATTCAAGAAGAAGAAGTCAGATATTTTAAAGCATTTATTACATATATTATTATTACATTAGTATTATATATTATTACATAAGATCACACATTTCTCCAAATTGTAATGTTAAATTAAGTCATTCATGTTTAGGAGGTCAAAATACGTCGAAAAATCGTAGCTCTGCCACACTTCGATTTTGCCGATATTTGACTTGTTATAAATGAAAAATATCGAAGTATTCAATTCTTTGAAAAATCGACATACATATCGATTTTTTAGAGGCATAATCAAAAAAAAATTAAAATTTCTATTATATGGATTTAATAGATAGATAATGTGGGCACCTTTTCAAAAAAAAAAAAAAAATTAAAAAATGACGGAGTTACAGCCAATCAAAAAAAAACGGCATCTTTGGGACGTCGGGGCGAATGTGAAACATTTTTTTTAGAATTTTGTTATGGTCATTTTCGTTCTTAGCGCATCAAAAACTACCAAAAAATAAGTGTTATAAAAAAACTTTTCCGATTCACCCCACCCTAATATATATATATATATATATACAGGGTGGCCGATTTATCTGAAGACATTGAAATATCTCGAGAACTATGCACAGAATCAAAAAAGTTGTTCGACACGAAAGGGGGCATCCAGTGATAATTAAATTTACCCCCTCCCCCATCCCCTGGAGGTGGAGTGGGGGCAAAAACAATAAAACTTAAATAGGAACCCCCATTTTTTATTGCAGATTTGGATTCTCCGGAAAAAAGTACACGAATTTGACCTAGGAGCTATTGCATTTTGGTTCACAGGTGGCGCTGTAATCGATAAAAATCCAAATTTATCTGAAGACATTGAAATATCTCGAGAAAAATGTTGACCTTCCACTTCAATGCATTTATTTATTCTTTCTTCAAATGACTTTATACATGAGAGAATCATATCTGCAGAAATTTCTGCGCAAGCAGTTCTTATGCGTTCCACCATGTTTTCACGAGTCGTTGGTACTTGTTCATAAACCTTACCTTTTAGGTAACCCCATAGGAAGAAATCCAGAGATGTTAGATCAGGTGACCTCGCAGGCCAATTAATGGGGCCACCTCTACCAATCCACCTACCATTGTAATCACGGTCTAGTATTTCCCTTGCTACTCTTGAAAAATGTGCTGGGCAACCATCATGCTGAAACCACATTGTCCGTCGGACGTCCATAGCAACATCCTCAAGTAGTAATGGTACTTCTTGTTCTAGGAAATCTCGATATTTTGTTCCATTCAAATTACCTTCAATGAAATAAGGACCAATGAGTTTATTTCCTATGATTCCACACCAAACGTTCACCGACCGAGGACGTTGATGATTAACTTGTCGTAACCAATGGGGATTTTCTACGCTCCAATAATGCATATTATGCCTATTGACGCCACCATGGTTCGTGAATGTAGATTCATCTGAAAATAATACATTAGCAAAGAAATTGTGGTTCGATTGCATTTTTTGAAATGCTCATTCACAAAACACCACGCGGTTATGAAAATCATCGCCATCTAGTTCCTGGTGCAGTGAAATGTGATATGGGTGAAACTTATGACGATGCAATATTCTTTGAATACTGTCTCTGGAAATGCCGGAATCGCGATGTAATTGTCGTGTGCTTACATGTGGATTTTGGTGAATAGCTGCTAGTACAGCTACTTCGTTAGCATCTCCTGTAACTGTTAATCTTCGCTTCCTTTTTTTCATTTGTACGCTGCCATCAGAGTGAAAGGCATTCACAACTTTGTAAAAAAAAGAACGCGAGCGAGCATTATCTGGAAAACGCTCAGCATACAACGCAACAGCATCGTCAATATTCCTCTTACATTCACCATAAATAAGAATCATTTCGATTTTTTCGGGAACTGTAGCAGGATTCATTTTTATCTTGCAATTCGATTTAAGCAATGAAGGGTAGACAAAAAATAGTCACGTAAACGGAAAGTTGTTATTCTAAAAGCAAAGTGACCTCCGACCGAATTACTACCAATACATTGGACTTCAAAAACAGTCTTACACTGAGAGACCGTGAATACTAAATTTTAATATGGGGATTAGAAAGTCGCGATATCCATTTACTTCCCTTCAGGAAAGTAGGGAAAAATGTAGGTGAACTGGTTACGTGTGACTCAACTTATGTATAAAATGATATGCTACTTTATTTTCGAGTTATGTCGCCCTCTAGCGTTATGTAACAGAACCGGCGCCGGTGATGGCCGAAATGCAAGCGATGTACATGTATGAAACCACGTGAGTTCTCTCGGGGTCCGGTAGATGGTGACGAAATCCCCAAATAAAGTAAGAGTTTCGTTTTGTTTAATAGAAGCTGGTTTGACCGTCAATGCTCAGCTTATTTATTCTCATTTCGGAAAAAACATACAGAGAGAGAATGAATGAGCTGAGTGAAGGGACATGACGCGTTTTTTAATGGATTGCGTGATGTCCTCTTTTTGTTTATTAAATAATAAATTTAAAACCTAAAATGTAATTTTATTGAAGGTAGAAAACTTATTTATAAAATTGCTTCCATATTGTATGCACAATTTTTATGTAATCAGTTTTGATTTTTAATATGAAGAATATCAATTATTCATAATCTTAATTTTTCGAATGGACATTATTAAAATTTCATATTCAGAATAACAATTTTCGCAATTGATATTACTAAATTCTAATATTAAAAATTCTAATATTAGAATTTTTAATATTAAATTTTCATAAAGGGATCAAATTGTCCCTATTTGCCCCCTGGATGCCCTCCTTCGTGCCGAACAACTTTCATCCGACAACTTTTTTGATTCTGTGCATAGTTCTCAAGGTATTTCAATGTCTTCAGATAAATTTGGATTTTTATCGATTACAGCGCCACCTGTGAACCAAAATGCAATAGCTCCTAGGTCAAATTGGTGTACTTTTTTCCGGAGAATCCAAATCTGCAATAAAAACTGGGGGTTCCTATTTAAGTTTTATTGTTTTTGCCCCCACTCCACCCCCAGGGGATGGGGGAGGGGGTAAATTTCATTATCACTGGATGCCCCCCTTCGTGTCGAACAACTTTCGTCCGACAACTTTTTTGATTCTGTGCATAGTTCTCGAGGTATTTCAATGTTTTCAGATAAATTTGGATTTTTATCGATTACAGCGCCACCTGTGAACCAAAATGCAATAGCTCCTAGGTCAAATTGGTGTACTTTTTTCCGGAGAATCCAAATCTGCAATAAAAACTGTGGGTTCCTATTTAAGTTTTATTGTTTTTGCCCCCACTCCACCCCCAGGGGATGGGGGAGGGGGTAAATTTCATTATCACTGGATGCCCCCCTTCGTGTCGAACAACTTTCGTCCGACAACTTTTTTGATTCTGTGCATAGTTCTCGAGGTATTTCAATGTCTTCAGATAAATTTGGATTTTTATCGATTACAGCGCCACCTGTGAACCAAAATGCAATAGCTCCTAGGTCAATTTGGTGTACTTTTTTCCGGAGAATCCAAATCTGCAATAAAAACTGGGGGTTCCTATTTAAGTTTTATTGTTTTTGCCCCCACTCCACTCCAAGGGGATGGGGAGGGGGTACATTTAATTATCACTGGATGCCCCCCTTCGTGTCGAACAACTTTCATCCGACAACTTTTTTGATTCTGTGCATAGTTCTCGAGATATTTCGATGTCTTCAGATAAATCGGCCACCCTGTGTGTATATATATATATATATATAAAACAGTTACTACGTAAGTAACTTAATACTTACTTAATACTTCTCTTCTACTCTTTTCTTTTAAATACCTGATAAAAATTATTTCATTGATTTACAGCGCATTTTTTACTTATTCTATTTCAATCTCTGTCTGAAATCGCTTATTTACAAAACAAAAATTAATATATACGTTGAGTCCTGACATACACGAAGTACATGTTTTCTTTTTAATTGTATTGTAACATATGCAACACATTCAAAATAAGTTCAAAATACATATTTTTAAATTTTCCTCTTAAAAGTAGAATATCCTTTGTTCAGTCGACAAAATGCGACATTTGACGGAATTTTCGAAAAATACGTCCTCTTTTAATAATTCACTCAATGTCTATTCTCGGGACCTTTCTCTATAACAAGCGCTGACTTTCAACCCTCAACGTCACGTTACTTTTGCTGTCGAAGCTTGAAAGTTATAAGGCATTTTGTCCTTTTATATACAGGCATTTCTTCCATCAAACATATTCAAGCTAACACATCGGTATTAGTCGATATTTTCGGCTTCTAGTTTTCAACTATTAAAACCAATTTACTGTATAATATTTCATTATTATGGATTTTTAGTATTAAAAACAGATGAGAAAAATTATTCATTTTATTTTAGACTCACAATTATAGTTTAATATTCCAGTAGTAATAAGGATAGAAGTTACTATTATTATACGTAAAAATGTAATAGTGGTACGGGGAGAATGCAGAATTTAATTTTTAACCCTTAATTTCTTATTCATTTCTATATTATAATTCGAGTGAATTTATCTCAGTATTACTATTACTTTTAAATAATGTTCCACAAAAATAATCAATGGTGTGGATTAAAATGGAGTTAAACTAGAATATTCTGATAGTATATATTATAATATAAATATAAATAATTTTAACACAATTTTAATATATATACAATCAATGTTGAAATCGTTCATGAATCAAATTTCTGTCAACATGAAAATAATTACACGTTCATTGATGGGTTTAAGATGTAAAGTATATTGCATTTTGATTAAAATCTATATAGAATAAAGCTATATTTAAAATTTTTAACTATGTAGGTACAATATACAGGTACATTGTACAGTCGGACAAAGAAAGTATCTATTCAACTGGTATCGCTATTACCGGTTCTGTTCCAAATGAATCCAAAAATACAATACATTTTCCGCCTGAACGAAGTGCAAATGTTTGTTTGCGAACTACAATATAACAAATATAATTCCATTGAAGATGACGATCTGCGGTTGAAAACTTTAAATCGCCCGAACCATACACCAATTTCGAACTCCATTAAACTTTTACAGTAACTTTAGTAATATTACTTCGACCTACACCATACGTCTGGATGAAGTATTGAATTTGGTAACTTCGGCATACAAAATTACACATTGTTTTTCATCAAATGACGTTTCAGTCCCTAAAGATCACAAAAATGCAATAAAAAAGCGCATGCCCGTGATCTTGCACATCACGGTGAGGCTGAACAACTTTTAATTACGAGTGTCATGAATAAGGAATTTTCTAGCTACAATTGATAATATGCAATCATACGAATGTAACATGACTAAAATTAAAATATTTTATCGAGCACTTTTAAAAAAAATCACGATAAAGTATCAAAAAACGTAGAATTTTTAAGGCCTTTTTATTTCCGACGAAAGTTGAAGTTCAATTGAAATACATTTTATGGACAAGTTGTAGATATTTAAAAGATCTACAACTTTTGTATACATCATTTTTTCACATAACCTCCAAATTTTCGAGATAAATCAATAAAAAAATTTTTTCGTTTTTTTCATTTTTCTCGACCAAACAAAATATTTTTTCTCCAAATTTGGAGGAAACTTGCCTTTTCATTTCCCAAATGAGGTATAATACTTTCAAATAAGGATATTCAGTTTTGGATGTTATCTTGAATTAAAAACGAAAAATTACCCCTAACTTCAACCGCATATTCTCGCGTTAATCTTTTAGTCTTTAAACGTATTTGTATTGGATTTTGTTCTTTAAAATACAAACGACACCTTAAATTAAAAAATAAGACCTTATTCTTTTAAGTGCATTTCATTGTGCTGAAATATTTTTTTTTTTTGTTTAGATATGACATTTTGAAATTTTCATGTTTAGGATGGGTTTCCAAGTATAGATAAATTCATAATGGCGAACGTCTCAAAATATGCTATCTTATCGAAAAGGAGACACTTCAAGATGATGTTTACAACTTGTTTAGTAAATTAAAAAATTCCATGTTAGATAGCATCTAAAATATTGTTGTGTTTGTAATTTTAGGTTAGAACATCTTGGAAACTATTAAGAGACTTTGACCTTAGATTCAGCATACCAAAAACCATCGGAAAAATATTCTGATCTCTAGGTCACGGTGTAGACCATTGTTGGCATTTGTAATTATGCTTTCTTTATTATAACAGTCAATGTAGAGACTGAATTTAAAGTAATGGATTAGCTTCTATAAATATTTGCAAAATATTTCAGAATAGCATACATTTAATGCATGCGTGTGCATATTAGATCAGTGAGAAAAGACACTATATCCTCTTAACATTATTCGAACATTATGGGAAAAAAGACTAATATTTAGAGGTACACCTCAAAAACCCGACAAATCACAAAACAGGCACTTCAAAAACCCCACATTTCAGAAATCAGACACCTAAGTTTTGTGCGTTTACTACATAAAAGAAATGATCTCGGGTCGTCGTCCTTGAAGTCTCACTGGAAGGTAATTCAAACCATATCAATCAAACAAGGTCAAAAATGTTTGACCGAGGGATTGATATTGTAGGTCACTTGAAGGTCAAATCAGTTTGACCCCCGGATTATTTATTAAGCACATGTAGAATTCAATCATTAATTACATTTTCAGAATATGAACATTTTGAAATATCTAGTTTTTGAATGTTTGCTTTTTTAAATGTCTATTTTTCAATGTCTGTATTTTTTAAATGTCTAGTTTTTTATTGTCTGTTTTTTTAAATATCTGGTTTTGGAATGTAGGGTTTTTGAAGTGTCTGTTTTGTGATTTGTCGGGTTTTTGAGTTGCACCCATATTTAGTTGCACGATTCGATATGAAATTAATCTAGAATGCCTAAATATAACATATAATGTGGGAATACTACCTAGTACTATACTGTTTGCACTGTAAACATTGTATTTATGTAAATTCCTTTGAAAATGCCCTTCTCAACATCATTCATAATATATTTTTTGTATAAGCATATTTGGTCAGATTTTTATGCACAATAATTGCTCGCATGTCATAATGCTGATTACTGACTCAGCACTAACTTATCTGACTTATACCCGTCCCATAAAGTTTCCATAAAGGCGCTAATTAACCGGCAAAGTAAGTGATTAGTTCGAGTCTCCTTAAAAGAGTATTAATTGCTAAATACATCAAGTACAATTGTATCTGACAGGATTTTATGTAATTAAATCTCAGAAAGTACTCCGTTCCATTCATTTTTTACAGAGACTCATTTCATTCAATTATATCTGATTTGCCAACTACCTGAGTAAATATTTCAATTCGACCTAGATCAAAACCTGATCATGTTACCTGAATATATACGCCAGTACAACATCCACAGAGGTACGTAGTTGAATTTTACTCTCTTCATCTGAATCAGTGAACATTTCGTCAAGTGCGAAAACAATTTTTGCTGTTAAATCAGTCAATTTCACTGTTTAACCAGTTGATTTTACTATTTAACTAGTCGAAATATTGTATTTACTGGAACTCCTGCAGAACTCAACTCTAATGCCTACCTACCTAATATGTCACTGGTTCTTCAGTTGTACATTCTTTTAACACCGATCACTGAATATAACCAGTGATTTGATTTTCATCCTACATGAAACTGAACATCTATATATACAATTTCAATAAAGTAGATTTTAAGGCTGCAAGAACTTTATTCCTCTAATTTGAGCAGGTTTTACTGGCCCAATAAGTTTGTATAAGGCGAACGTAAATAAACGTTATGTGTTGTTTTTTGCGTTTTTTGTTTTTATAATTGTTCGTTTATAACCGTTTTTATAACCTTTAAAATTGCATAAGTTCTACTATATAGTTTGAGGAGAGTGTACAAAGTTATATTTGTACCTTATAGGTTTCATTTTCTTGAAATAGAGAATTTTACCATATATAACAAGGAAGTTAGCAGTTACATTTCAGCAGCCAGATCATGAAATTCGTTTTCATTATTTAATATTGAGAAATGTAAGCTATTTTTCCGCTTAACTGTTGAATTAATCAGTTAATAGACACTATTTTCCACTGAAAACCACTGTTACCGACTCAAAGCATATGGTTTGATTCCAGTGATTATAGTGAAATTCTCCTAATATATCAGTTAGTAAACACTACACTCCAGCGAATAGCACGTGACTTCATTCCACTGATTTCAGTCAAATTCACTGTATCGATCAGTGAATAGGCATTGTTTTGAAGCCGCAGAAATGTGATTTCATTTCAATGAGTTTCCAGCCAATTTAAAAGAGTTCGCTGTTGAAATCAGCATCTCATGGCTGATTCATAGCGATCGCAAATGCGCTTTATGAATTAGCGACTATGAACTATCAATTAGTAGTTTTTCGCTGGTTCAGATTAAGAGAGTAGAGAACTTGCAATAGTGAGTTTACAAGCGAACAATATTTAGATGGTATAACAATTTTCTAAATTCCCTAATTTTGAAGTATATTGTGTCGCAGATATTATTCTACACTATAAGATTAATTGTGTAACAAAATGAGAATGTGTTATGTCTGCAAATATTTCAAATACATTCTGGTTTATAAAATAGGGGATGAAAACTTTATTGAGCTTGATTACAATTTTCCCGCCTGAATCTGTTGAAATCTGTCAACATACGTATATTACATGTTCTCGCAGAAGTACAATCTCATGTACTGAACCGTTATCCATATGGTAGCTCCTCTACCTGACACATTTCCAGAGCGAAGCAAGTACAGAGAGATGGAATAAAGAGGTATACGAACCGACATAAATAAAATGCGCGCACGATCGTGCAGGCACAAAGGAAAATTCTGCCTTCCCACGCACGACACACCACCACACAAAAGCATGCAATAATGGCGAATCTCGTTACCGTCATCACCTATTTCCTCACCCTCGATAACGTTCCATCACCAAACCCTATATGTGTATTTTCTTCCTATTAGATGTCACAGTTTTCTCGATATTTTCCGATTGGACAAAATTTATTCCTGAATTGCCAACCCGCTTTTCATATCAATATTGCTTTATATACCTCCCGAGACCCACGAAAAAAACATCATGAATATAAGATATTATTTTCATTATTTTTTATTATTACTGTATGTTATGTACTACAAAAAAAAGGAACCAGGCTAACTGACAAACTATTTCGTATACATTTCGCAAATCACATTTAATGGGAATTATTCGAAAAGTTTTGTGATTACGAATTAAAAAAAAAAGTACAATAGCCAGAATTCAATATATACTACAATATATTAGTATACAGAATTCGAAAATTAATCATGACGAATTCAATGTGGAGGAGATATTTTGAACAATTTTGTGGATTTTCATATTGGAGTTAAGTCGCTGATAATAAATTTGATATCAGAAATTCAAGTCGGGCCTGGACCCAAAGTATATGGCTGATTTAATTAGTAGCAAATATTCACTGATAAATCACATCTCTTTATGAACATTCAGATTTGAAGAGTTCATTTCAAAGTATGTCCGCCATATTGAATCCGTCATTTTAAATTTTAGAATTATTGCTTCAGATTTATAATTACAGTGATTCTGGAAAACCCTATACTTAGAAAAAAAAGTAGTTGAAATGACCATTTTTTTACTACGAATCATAGCGTGAAATGAAGACTATTCATGGTAATAGTTGAAATAACTATTTTGAACGTCCACCATATTTCATTCGCCATTTTGAATTTTGGAATTCCGGCTTCATATTCGGACTCAGCGACTCCCAAAATCCCAAGATATCAATTTATATGAAGAACCGAACCACTTTCCCATATATATCTGCCATATTGGATCCACCATTTTGAAATTTAAAATTCTGACTTTAAATTCATAATTAGCGATTCCCATAACCCGTAGATACCAAGTTATACGAAAATGCAAAGATATGAACAGGTTTTTGAATATTTTAGTGACATTTTCGCAATTTGTACCCTTTATGTGATGGAACAACAATTTTTCAGCAGGTACAAAACATTTTTTCTTTCGTTTTAGGTATCACTAAGGAAAATGAGAATATTTTAAAAGGTGTGCTTTACAAAAAACGTAATTTTCTAATTGTTAAAAATTAGAGGTTCTGTGGAGGTGCCTATATCTTAAATATCTTTTTACACTGTCGTTTTATGTTTTTCTTTTACCTGGCACGATCCCAAAATTGTTATGAAAATCAGACTTAACAAATCTGGAACAGAGTTTTAAAGATGATTTTTTACTCATTACAAATTAATTAAAAATATAATTTAGGTTGCTTTAAATTATTATCGCAGTTATCACATTATGATATAGTGTAATATTTGGGTAATGCCTACCATACTGTTTGTATGATTTCTGCAATACCTTCAATGCTGGACAATTTGAGTTTAGAAAAGGTAAAGGTACTACTTTTCTTCATAATTTGTGCAGTTAAATAAAATTGAACAGTATTTCGACAGATGCTACGAGATCGTTTCAAATTCATTTACAGAAAACTAACGGTTATAAATTGTGTTTACTGGCTCCTACCCGATTAGAAAATTTATTAACGCCATCAATAGGTCTCAACATTTGTTTAAGTTTGTTTCACCCTGAATATAGCCTGTATAAGGAACCCTTTTTGGAATAAAGGAGGATTTATTTGGATTGAAGTTTTATATAGTATCTATTGGAATAGATTGAAAAAATATTCCTTCTTATTGTAGTGTAACATGGTCTGCATTCTCCTTGTTATTCACTTTGATTCCACAGTTATTTAAGACACTTAAAATTATCATGCGTCGAAACAATCTTTTCTATGTGTAGCCCATGTTCTTTTCTCCAAGACTCCTTGCATTCTAGAAAAAATATAAATATATATATATATATATTATCGGAAAAGAGTCCAGTGACAACGAAAGGCAAAGGCTATCTTGTAGCCGAAATTTACGACTCTAAAGTAAACTTCTTTACAGATTGAAATACAATGAGCATCTGCTATATAACAAATGAACAAAAGTCGAATCTTTGGTTTATAATAATTATCAGGATATTATTTATACGATTACTTCTATCATCTCCTATTCTATGTTATTCGGTCCTAACTGTAATTAATATTATTAATACAACTATTCACTACTATTAATGTTAGGAATATTTCGTTTCTCTTAGCTGACAGTGATTAAAATTGTGATATATGATAAATCTGTATGAAATAGCGCTACATAGTTTTATTACTCATAGAAAAGTCTTTAAAACTTCGGGTTTAAAATACCTTTAAGCGAAAATAAATGGACTTAACACCGTTAAACGTATGTAAATGAGATCCCCCTTATTGATTTTATACTTGCAATCGTTTTGAGAATGTTTAGTTTTCTCTTAGTCAATCTAAAAAACATTTTAATACTGTGTACATAACAAACTTTGTATATAAAATTCTTTATAACAAGTATTGGACAAAACATATTTGCACTAAATATTGGCACAAACTCGCATGTACATATTTAAGAAAAGTAATTAAAATTTACTGCTTGACTTTTACGATCACAGATGCTGTAACATTTTCCGATCAATCGAATCCGATAAAACTTTTTCCATTTTCCGATTTCCACGTCGGCCTTTTACGGCCCTTAAATGTCATTTACAAGAGAACTCGTACGTAACAAGCTTAAATAAGCATTTCAACTGTTCCCTAAATTTCAACGGTAACATCTGCACATATAATTAAAAGCCATTCCACAATGCAGGCTTTATTCGTATTACCTTTGCCAACTCACGCTTATTTACTTTAATCTTGTGTAATTAGTGAGGAATAAAATTTTGACCAAAGCTACTAAAGTTTTACGAAATGCCATTAAACATACAAATTTCAGATGTCCGCCCATGTATTTCATCCATGAATAATACATTCTTGTAACATTCACAGCAGGAGTTTACATTCATGCATTTCAAAATAATAACAGTAATTTAGTAATCCTAGTCAACAAAATTCAAGCATTAATGCTTTCCATAGGATATAAGCACATTTTTGGCTCGCTGAATCAGATGGCATATTAAAAATTGTTAGTAGCTTTGCTCTCCAAAAAAATGGGTGAAAATAAAAAAAAAGTCGGTTTACGTAATGTTTTTCTTATAACAAGCTATTTTATCAATAAATATTACTATTGCTATTCAATTATTATTTATGACATGAATAAAAATATTAAATCTATGAAAATTCGATCTTTTTACTACTTTCCAGCTCGCTATCTGGCAACAGTTACATTTCTAAGATTTTTTTTCATTGTTATTTTGACGCCATTATAATGGTTGATCTTTAAAAATATGTTCAATACTAGTTTATTTTCAATAGTAAAAGGATTTCTGTAAAGTCAAAATTATTAATATATTATGCTTATTAATGTGTACATATCGCATATGAGACTTAATTAGAGATTTTTTCGGTTGTTATAGTTAAAAATTAGACTTGTTCGCTATATAGAGCCCGATCAGCTTCAATAATTGAATATTAGATAAACATATTTACGCTTAATTTAAATTCAAAATTTACGAAAATATATAGTTGCAAAACCATTTAATAATACAACAGATAAACACTTCACCCATAATTAAAAATCAAAATTTAGCAGTTTGCTAATTCCTCTCGATATATCATTGGAGTTTATGAAAAGCGCAAATTTTCTATCTGGGGTAATTTTTCTCGCGCGGTACTTCATTGTAGAAATGGTTTCCGTGCCGTTTATACTCGTTAAAAAAAGGAATTGAAAACTCGTTTTTCCGCCGGCTTTGCTATAGAAGTACTACGAAGCTTGCAGGAGTAAGCGGTTTCATTTAAGCTTGCGACTCTCGTAAAAACGACTGCCCTTCCTGAAGCCCCTGGAGGAATCCCCTACCCATCTTTTAACCATCTGCCCATCGACCTTGAAAGTCATAAAAAATACAACAGTAGTAAAAGCTAAAATCGTCTCGTTATCTCAAACCGTTTTACACGTGGCAAAATCACTTGCAGCACTTCGATCGATTAGTAAAAATCAGAAGATTTATAAGCGCTGCCGTTCATCCTGTGACTTTAAAAATATGTAGTCGACTATTAGAGATAGGAAATATTTCAAAAATCGATAGGAAACAGAATTTGTCCTATTCGTTCGTTTCACTAATTGGGGATTATTTCTAAAATTATAGCATTTGTAATTCAGTTATGTCGAAAAGTAATGGGGAAATGTCGTATTTGTAGGTATAGTATTCGTGGTTCTACTTTGCAATATCAATTTATTCCATTCGACAACTTGAATTGAATCAAATGTTTATTTTATTTCAAGAAATGTTTCCTTGATTCAACAGATTTAGTTCTTGTTAATGCAAATAGCTCGTTTCAAATTTAGCGAAGACTTATTTAATATGGTGAAGTAAATGTCTATTTTTTTTAAAGTAAATATTTGCTGAAACTACATAAATTTAACGTGAAGTTTGACACTATTGAGTGGTAAAATACACGAAAAAAATGTTGGAATTGACGCTTTTTATTACCAAACCTCTGTTCTTTCCAATGGTGTATGAAAAAATGTCGCAAAATTGAAAGTAAAAAAATTACGAGCATTTTTTAACAACAATCAGGAATTTTTTGTATTTTTTTTAAGTTATCGTTATTTTTTATCATTTTCCACATTATAATATCTCAGATATTTATGAATATCGCTTAAAAAATGTTTGGGATAAAAAATAGAACTATTATCAAAAATTAAATTTCAAAATGGCGGCTCAAAAATGCGGACAAATCGGGGTTCCAGGTATTTGTTAGGGTCGTTGCATCCAAATCTGATGTTAGTTTTCAAAAATTAAATATGGAGGATCCACAATCCAGAATCTGCGAGCCGAACAATCGACAAGTACCAAGTATGAAGTGTTTTTTGTTTGATTTCACTAAATGCGTATGCCATATTGGATCCACAATTTTGAATTTTCTAAATCTGCCTTAAAATGTGAAGACAGTCACCCCGAAAATCTCCGGGGACGACGTTTGAAATGATTTCATTCGGATCAACCGACTATGATTATGAAAAAAAATCGAATTTAGCCGCCATTTTTGAGGCGCCATTTTGAAAATTAATTTTTACTTGCCTTAACTACCCTAAAATGTTAAAAAAAGTACAAACTTACAACGTTCACAATTTGATATTAAGAACCCCTGAATTGTAGCGAAGTTTTGTTTTAAAATAAATATCTTAAGTAATAATATCGAATAAAAAAAGGCGTAACTTTGAAAATTGTTAATAGTATGGTTGTAATTTTTTTAATGTGTTATTATTGGACATTATCGGACACCGTATCGAACTTGTGTACTTAATCACTAGTTTCAATTCGACAAAAATGCTGACAATATCTATCAATGTATTTATTTGTTGCGAAAATCCAGGCATCGGTTTTAAAAACTCACTGTGATGCACAAATAGTACTGCAAATTCCAAACAATTGACTGAAGTAATTCCTGAAAGATCTATTAAACCTTTTTTATTTTTAGTTCCTCTGGCAATAATGTTACGTTATGGGCCGTTATCATCGATTTATGACTTTGTTTGGACACTAGTGTACGTATTCGTTATTAGCCTATCGATATGCACCAATAAATTCAAAAGTGAATAGCGTAATAACTTGTTAACGTACACTAGTGAACATTGAAAAATATTATTTCATAACAAAGACAGCATTGAAATCCTCCGATTGTTTATGTTATTCATATCGATAATGCTTTGAAAACATTTTTTATGAATGAAAATTCATTATTCCGTCACTTCAGTTGAAATAATAACATTTATATCCAATAAGGTATATTCTAACAAAAAATCAAAAGTTATTTAAATTGAGCAGAGTCTATATAACTTTACAAGTCACGTTTTCCCCATGAAATAGCTCATCGGCTTTGAGGAATCTCGGTTAGTTTGATTATGAATTCTCTGTATGAATGTCATGCATTCATGACTAGTTCGTATTATATAATAAGTCTTCAATAATTGTAGAATATTTATTATATAATATTATGATAGATAGGTACATTAGAATCAATTTTTTTAATTTTATTCCGTAGTAAGTATGCGTGCACTTATTATTCATTTTCGCTATTCCCTTGGCAGAACACAATGTTCTATAAATGAGAATTAAACATGCATTTCAATTTCTATCTCCCGTCTTCATTTTCTCAGTCGCAATTAAAACTTGGTGGTAAGCGTATTTAAAAAGTGTATTTATTTTTACGTTCTGCTTCTTGTGGGGCATATTCATAAATTATCGATTTTTCTACAAATGTGTAGTGAAAAGACGAAACCATATATTTTTCCTCAACAAAATTATAAGCTCGTCAGAAAACGGAAGGAAAACGGAATGAGAGGCATTTTTCTTTCACCAATCTGCAAAAAAACTTTTTTAGAAAATGCATGACATTAGTAATAATTTAGATACCAGGCGAATCAAGTTCCATACTAAGTTCAGAAATTGCAATTTAACATTAATTGAATAAGTTTTAATAATGAAAATGAAAATCATCAATTCTATGGTCGAAAAAAATCCTACATGCATTCAATTGGCTGTAATTAAGCATTGCTCTTATTTCCGACTCTTTACACCGGGAGTGAATTGCGTCGGGTATAATTTGCTGAGCATTTAACTGCGGAAAAACCATTCATTGTCAAACTTAACGCTCAAGCTATTGTAATGCCGGTTATAATTATACGCCTTAGGAACTTTATAATACAGGAATTCACATTATAAACATTATTATTCATTTAAAATTTTTACAATTATTATCATTATAAAATAATACATACACCCTATAAACATACTTTGTAGACAGAAAGACACAAATTTGAGGTAACCGAATACGATATTCCAGGTTCTATTAAAGAAGTTCTATGGTTACCTAACTAATCAAACGCTTTGGACTGGTAGACACGTGTTTGACTCTTGGGGTTGTAATCGTGAATCACTGTGCGTTACAAATGTACATAACCTCAAATAAATTTCGAACAGAAAGTGACCGGTTGTCATAGTGACCGTATTTGTAATTTTTCACTTCCAGCTCCGGCTATAGATGAAAAGATCTTTGTAAGCAACTTTCTTGGGCTGTACTGCACGGGAAAAACATTGTTCTCCACACAAACCAGACCTCGAAACTTGTGCTTAACAAAACCCTGGTTATTATTCAAAGCACACTTAGTTTGTGCTGTGCCCAAACTTTTTCTTAGATACGCGCTGTTTATGTTGACAGTTTGGGATGAACACAAACCAGGTTTATGTTCCGCACAAACTTCCACGTTTGTGTTGAGGATAAACCTGGATTGTGTGGAAAAAAATTTGTCATACTCGCAAAAATGAAGTTTCAAGAATGTGTTAATCAAAAATGTATTTTTTTATCCGAATGTCTTAGGACTCGATAATTCGCGGCCGAAGTTTTCGCCCTAGGCCGACAAGTCGAGTTTTACGACCGGAGGACCAAAAAATATATTTGGTGCTGGGAACTATAACTGCAATGTCGGTTATGTAGTTTTTACTATGGACAGCTGTACCAATATTTATTGATAATACATTACATATTTTGTATTTCCTTCATTTGAATCCATGAATATAGTGTGTCTAATTGCTACTCGGTTTTATTTATTATCAAGATAATGTTATTATTAACTTAATATCATGGGCGTCGACAGGATTATTTTCAGGGGGAGGCAAAATTAAATATGCGACTATATGTTAATGGAAGTTACATAGGCTAATAAATATACACTGTCGGGCCAGGGGGGGGCAACTGCCCCCTCTTGCCCCTCCCTGTGGACGCCCTTGCTTAATATTATTTAAGAGTTAATTTAGTTGATACAATCTTTCAATTATATGATTTGTCAAACAATTACATATTAGTAGTTAGTGTTTTCCAAATGCAAAATGTCGTTCAATATTAATTTGGATATTGTTTACTGAAATGGGGGTGGTATTCTTACTACTAAATTATGAAAAGATATTAAACAGGGTGACTGTCTCCTTCTATTTATTGCGTTAACTTTTGTCAAAAAACTCTTTTAGGTTTTATTATGACTAAAACTGTTTTTAAATAAATCAATCATATTATATATTATATATAGTATATCGCAAATAACGCAATTAAAATATTTTAATTGAAAAATAAACGAAAATTCTGAGAAATATTAATATTTTTCATTGTTTTTTATGTTTCAGGATTCGGAGTTATGCGTCTCGCTGGGATTGAGTTTACAGTATTTACGAGTTTCGGTGGTCTGTTGGTTGGCAGCAATGTGTCACCACCTTTATGCAACAGTCGCCTCCATACCAAGTCGTGACGACCCTCCAACATATCTCAAGTATAGCATCTTCGCTTGGGGAGCACCTTTGGTCACTTTAGGAGGCACTATATTATTGCAAATAAAAGAAACCCATAACATCTGGAAAGTACATGACCTTATACCTTTCAATTGCTGGTAAATACATCCGATATTTTGTTGAATTTTTATTAAAACTGTGGTGTAATAGCAGTAGCATGCAATAATAATAATAGTCTTATTAACTATATTTTTGTTCAGTCCATTTTTATGGTAATTTACATTTAAATGTTTGTTATTAATTTTTTGTATGTATACAATTCTAAATAAGGTCCACAATTTCGTTCATGATGAATATCATATGATATATAATTAATATAATGAAAATCGGCAATAACTTCATTTTCACCATGAAATAGCTGCTGATTTTGAGTATTATAACGAAATTCATGATAGACCATATTGGGCCGTACTATTCATTATCATAAATAAATATGTAAACTCTAAAATGTAACGTTTTTTTCAGAATGAATCTAATTCTGACTAAAGTACATAATAACATAATCTTTTAAAAAGCTCTCGGCAGTTTTTTGTCTCACTAATAACAAATCTGATGTCGATTTTCATTAATTCCAAATCGTGGATCGAATACGGCTGCCCAGAATTTAAAGATCTAATGAATTTTATTGAAACTTGACGGATCTAATTTGAAATACTATCAAATTTATGATGACGAAGTAAAGTTTAATATGTATCTCATTTTAGATAATAACGAGAACCTAACGAGGATTCAGCTCGATTTATTTCTTAAACCTTTTTATTTTGTATTTTATTTCTTTTGAACTTTCTAATTTGTTTAATACAACTTTATTGATGCCTATAAGTATACTTGTATAGGATAATTAAATAGAAACTAAACAAATATTTAAAAAAACAGCAAAAAAATGTTCGCATATATATATTTTATTATGAGCTTCATTGAAATCCGAAATATTTCATACTTTCATCTTACATATTGAATCAGACATTTTTAGATTTTCGGAATAGGTTGCGAATTCTAAATGTTGACCTTAAAAACATTAATATACCAAGTTTTCAGATAACTAAGAGGATTTCTTTTCTTTTTAGAAGATAATCCATTTTAAATTTTGAAAATCTCAGATGAAATTTGTAATCAACGACTCTGATAGCGTTCGATTACTCAGTATAAACTGTCTTTCTTGAAACTGAAAATGTATGCTTCAAATGGTTAACGTCAGATTTCCTTACAATGTTCATAAAGCATAATATCAGCATAAAGAATTTCTTAAGCAATACGCAAAGCAAACAAAATCCAGGGAGACTCTTCCCACGTTTTTTAAAACTTCAACTATATGATGCTCGATTTTTAACGATCGACGGTATCAAGCTGTATGCAGTAATTATGTAAGATTAACACGATTTCGGGCGTAATAATTATTTCAAATTTCAAAATTAGCAAAGTGTGACAAATTGCTACATGCAGTAATAATTACCTATGAACTAAATCCTAAGCCTTTTTTGAATATTGATGTAATTAGTCTATTTTGTAATCTAAGGGTGAATTTAGGAATAATAACAAAAACCAAGAAAAAATCAAAAGAATATTGTTATATTTTTTTTTTCAAAAACAATGATAATAATCAATGGTTTTTTTCATGACTGACGTAACCAAAATCATTTTTCAAACGTGGTCATTAACTAATAAAAACTTGTCAATAATCCTTCTGACTATATATGCTCATCCTATACGGAAATGGTATTTTTTCTGAAATGCCATCAGAGTTTGTGGAGACAACTCGCCGAGCACGAATTATTCTCATTTAAGGACCTGTTTAGGTTACACAAGAATAGATCCCAATTTTACATTCCAACCCATGATTCAAAATTTCGAAATGAACCCATGCTGTGACTTGTGTATTTCAGAATTCCTAGCATCTGAATTTCACGTGCTCAGAAATTTATTTCCATTCTCATTTGTCATCTTTCTTTCTAAATTATTTTGTGAACATTAATTACAATAGTTCCAACCTCCCTTGCACGAATTTTTTTAGAAATTCCATCTTTATTATTGCAAAACGGATCGAGTTTACAAACGAATTATTTCTATACATGGCACAATCAGAATTGTCGAGTATATAGCTATATTATGCACAAAAAGATTTGAGGTCGCGGAATTGTGTTCCAGTATAAAAATGATGTTTTATCATATGCTTCATAATAAAAATACATAGAACAAATATTAAAAATAACCCTATATTAGACATTCACATTTCTTTATATTTTAGAATATACCTTATTAATGGAAAGTAATAATGACAAATTATCCTCATGGATCAATGTTTTGTATAATACAATATGATATATGTATAACATTGTATTACATTAATGAATATCTCATTACACGGCGTAAAGCATAAATAAATTAAATATCAAATATTGACAACTGAATGTGTTAATTTAATTTATATGTGCAATTTCAAAAAAAAACATAAATACATTTTCAATTTGTAAACATATTTCAAGAATGTGCTACACTACTAAAAATATACAAAACGCAATGCACTGCAATAAAAATATCCGTTTAAAAGAAAACACACTGTGTTTTACAAAATATACATATAAGCTTAGAAAAATTTCTTTAACGGTGTTGCACATGCGGTGCATATAGTTTACTAATATACCAGAATCTGTCAGGTAAACCAGTTATCCGGGTGTAAATGTAAATATATACACTATGCAGACAAGTGTGTCATGGCGCGAAGCTGTATTTGCTAAGAGAACAACCTTAAAGACCAGTATTTACTAACGTATATGTACATTACGCTGCTAACAGTCTTGGAAGATTAAAGGCATACGTTTGTATAGAATAATACAAGAAAGATAAAAATACTACGTGGAGTAGTACAAATTTTAATTTATTTAATGCATAAATCCTTTTCAATATTTGCCGAATCTCATTTTTTTGAGACAAAATTGCCATCTATTTCTGTACCATATAACAGCCATAGTAAGTTAACGAAAGTATGAAATGATGCCAATGATGTTTCAAGAAGTTAGGAATAAGGAAGAAATCACTGTAAATCAAAAGTAACAGAAAATATTTATCATAGGCAGCCTTACGTTATAAGAAGGGTCTTTGGATATGACGCATGAAAATTAAATATTTACAAAAATACTAATAATATAAAAATATAAAAGTCATGTAGGGTTTAGTTTATTTTTTAATCTGGTTCCTCAGAAGAAATTTAAACCAATTTCAACTATGACAGTAACAGGACAAAATGGAATTTCCTTAATCAATAATAAAAAAATTGAATTTAATCAACTTACGATAAAAACGTATTAATACCAGAAAAATGCGATAAAATAATTGCAAAATTTATCAGCCTACTAAATAATCTATTAAATATTAACTAGAAATTGCTTTTTTTGCCTTGGATCAACCTAACCTCACCAAAATATTTACTTGTTGAAATAATAAACCTCTTCCTAAAACATAAGTATCGGTATTTTCTAGGTCGCTGTTCATGAATTTGGTGTTAACTTTTGAAAATTCAAGATGACGGGTCCAATATTGCGGACCACATATAATGAAATAACCCAAAACTTCCCCACGCAACAATGTTTATATCGAAGGTTTTACGAAATAAAATTGCTTGTTTCCATCGGTTAAACGTGAACGTTTCCAAATTCCAACCACGTGTAGGTACACGGTAAGAGCCTTTTTCAAATTTGTTTAAATAAAAAAAAATTATTATATTTCTATATAATTTCATGGAAATCTTTAAGATAGAGTAAACAAATGAAAACTCTACAATATTTAAGATTAAAATATCAATAGAATATGCTTGTTTAGTAACATTTTTTTTGTAAGCGGTATTTTTTTCAATTCGATTATTCGAAGTCGATGTTATTTGTCTGACTCCTGTCTGTTATTACTGGCTTCGAGCGCTTAACCGGTGTTACGTACAGGGAAGGGGGTTGTCGCGCGATTATAGGATAAATGCTAGGTCACATGCAAATATTACAAAAATATAAATAAAAAAGTTGGCTGATGTTTCGTCCCGGGTCCGCTCACGGACTCTTCAGTAGGGCTTATGAGCGGACCCTGCCCCAGACATATCTCGCCAATAGATGTCTCATTTTTATATAATATATAAATAAATAATATATAACATACAATATAACAAATATTACTCACCTACCGATGAGACCGCGAAGCGACCCGGGAAGTCACAACCAACGCACCTCAAGGTTTCGTCTCTATGATATATACCCGAATTATAATGATAAAACTGGTCCGAACGTCTCGGAACCCAACGATCAACTAACTGAAGGTGCCTTCCGCAGGCCTGTTTATTCGGGTTCGGATTATTTGTTTACTAGAGGCAGGACTTCGGAAAACAACAACCACGCCCCAAAACAAACTAATTGCAAAGAAGTTAATTTATATTTTCCTCCTAATTCTACAGGAATTTTATTATAATATTATCCCGCTCGACCTAAACGATTATTAGGGGCTTCGTCGCGTGGCGATCCGGAACAACCGGTTCTTCTTCTTTGACACTCAATTATACCAGATTATTATATCAAATTCATAAGGTTTATTTTTGACGTGACACATTGTTGTTTTGAAGAGGTTAGGCTGATTCAAGGCAAATAAAAAAATATATATATCATAAAAGTTCATAGATATTGTACACTTTTAGTGATTGGTGATGCTTTAGACGCGATGGCGCATCTTATTTGAGGCGACAAAAAATTTAAAAATAACACACGTAACTTTCTTAAATACACCATATTAGGTTTTGGAGTCATTAAAATGCAATTCTGACTATGTTAATCTATAACGGATATGGTCAGACTTTTTAATTGAAATGTTTACTCCAAAAAATGAATGTCAAACATCAATGGGTTTAAAGAAACAATAAAAAGAATACAAATTTCTGAAAATTTTAAATATCATAAATATTATAAATTCTTAAAAACGATAAATTTATAAAAGTGATACAAAATATTAGTGTAAATAGTAATCCACTATGATACACATGAACAAAAAGAATGTCTAAAATGAATACAGTATTAATATATTTTTTAAAATATAGAAAATATTTATGCTTGAAATTTTGAACATGAATAATCTTCTTTCGATTGAATATCAGAAATAACAACATTTTATCTTGTGAAGGTGAAAATATTTGCCATGTTTATATGTATGTAAATAACAATAAGATTAACTGTTTTTTAAGAATTATAATTTTGAACAACTGCCATGCAATTTAAAGAAAACGAGATATTCTGGGAACGTAGAGTTTGGCCTCTGATATCGCATTTGCACAAAATATTGCCAGAGAAAGCGACAGTGCAGTGATGTCGACGGCTTATATGGGATCATGGTATTTTGAAAAGCAATGAGCTATGATGGAAGTGAGGTTCAAAAAATATAAGTCACAAAATTTCAAAAATGACTGCGGAATTCTAAAAATTAAAATTTACGAAGTTTTCATAGAATATAAAATCATAAAATAGATTTACTAAGGTTCCATTTTGCATAATGCATCATAGGCAATTAACATATGCATGAAAGACAATCGAAAAGACACTACACGAAAAGCAATTACAATCATGATTAAAATTACACAATTTGTACTGAATGAACAGGGAATAAATGGTATTTATGTGTGACGTCAACATTGCTTTATATAAATATGTATCAAAATATGATTTCTCACACTCTGAGCGCAAAATGCTATTTTTCTCCCTATATTGCGGGAGCAAAATAGCACGATCTCGTATGAGTAAATAATATGTGCAACTAGGGAGCAAAATAGGTGTTTGCAGACTCATTCCAATTGCCGACCTCGCTTCGCTCGGGCGTTAAACCCACCATAGTCGGACACGCCTATTTTGCTCCCCAGTTGCACAATGTACTTTTTCCACTCGGGTCGAATCTGTTAATTTGATTTAACTTTTTTCGACAATCTAGATGCAATTGCTAAATTGCATTTTTTCCATCATTTACAGGTTCTAATAGAACAGCACTAAATTCCAAAAAGATGATAATAATGAAGCTAAATTAAGAATATAAAATATGTATGTATGAAACATAACTTCATTGATCGTCAATTAACACGTTATAAACCTATACTTTTGGCCCTTTCACTGTTTATCGGTGCTTAAATCAGCAGACAACAAATGAAATAATAACAATAACAATATTAATAACAACCCTAGCCCATAGTGGTCTTCGATGAGAGAATATCGTAATTCTTGCACTTTCACAAATAAACTACTTTCACATTTAATTATCGCGAGGAAAAGCTCAAAATTTATTAGAAAAAATCTTTAAACTATAAGGCATATCTTAATTAAAAACATTTAATTAATCTTTTTAAAAGACGTTAAGTGATACGTAATGTTTTTTAAATAAATAATGATTTTAATTTTACAAGTAATTCAAGGAGAATAATAAATTTCTAGGTCAAACATAATTTGATTAATATCAAATTTCAAAGGACTTTATTAAGAAAAATGTTAATTGATTTTTTTGCGGCTTTCATCATTCTTGTTAATATTATCTCTACAGTGGTTTGCTCATTATTTAAAACCTATAACGCTCCAGCATTAGCGGAGAAGCTAATAACGATTCTTCAAAAGACCCACTTTTATAATTTCCAAAGCGTTATAAATTAAAGTAAATATTATAAGGAATCTTTAAGAAAAAAGTAAATAAACCATACTCGAAATATTACAATCCATCCACTTCTTCGCATGACTATAAAAATATTACTGTAATTGTTTAACTTAAAAATCAATTAATCAATACATTCAACAAAAAGAATAATAATGGGTATTCGTGGTTTTACAGTACCTCCTCAATCGAAATAACATGCTATAAAGAATGAAATGTATTCATATGCGTAAGCATACAAAATAATAGAGTACCTTTTCAGGTCTCTAAAAAATGTGTTTGCATAATGCGTTTCGTACATTATAGCAGTTATACGTCATGCCCTCAAATAAACGTACATAACATCGTATGATGTATGTAGGTCATGCTGGTGAGTTCCTCGTTACATATGTACCATAACCAAGTCACAAAGTGATTTTTGATGCTCCGATAAGCAGCAGTGGTCGTTCTAAAATCGTATACAGACGAGAGCTTTCCCTTCCTTCAAACGAAAGTTTGTTAGGTAAACGTAATAGAAATGTTATTCGTGAAGTACGTGATATTTTCATAAGATTTAGGAAATACGTCTCTTATAATTGCACTGAATTAATCTGCTTAAAATATTAACATTTAATCATGAGTTAATTCCAGAAATATGTTTCTCCACCACTTTATTCCCATTTCAAGTAAACATTCCAAAGAAATGAATATATTATGTTTATTTCCTTTACATTTTTAATTTTATTTTGTTTAACTAAATTTTATATCCAGACATATTGTCCAGGTTTCAAATGCATCTTACATTACTATTTGCAATACTTTTCATTAATAAATCAATAAAACAATGACATTACTGATTTTGTCTTTAGTATATACTCTCAAATTTTATATAAATAAATGTATTCGTTATTTGTAATGTAAATAAAATGTAACGTAAATTTGATTTATGGCTCCAATTTTCAAACTACTTGCCAAACGTACGAGAACATGTATGGAGCATTCTCTCAAAAAGAACAAATTCAGAAATAGGTTTCGATAAAAATAAAAATTGCAAAAACTTTAATATTATTGGTCCCATGTCAAAAATAGGATAGTAAAGAAGTTGCAGGTAAAACCCATGGTTACAATCTTTATTAATATAATTGCATAAAAATGGATGATATGGGCATTATTCTAGAACTTTTAAACTTTGAGGTTGAAGAAAATTTCATTTTTTTTAGGCACATTCATGAAATTAATTTTATTGGCTTTAGAATTGATCAAATAACAGGAAAAACCTTGCGTGACTCATTTATACACAATGTATTTTTTTTTTTAATGTAACATGTTACGTTACTCGTAAAATTAGTTTTTATGGCCTAATTTTTAGAAGCTAGTATATAAAATTAAACGTCTAGTTAATAGTTATTCAAATTGAAAATAATGGATTAAATATGACGGACTATTTTTACAAAATTTCTTTGATTTTTATAAAATTTGATATGTTAGGGTTTTTGAGGCCACTGATTACAAATCCAAAGTCAGTTTTCATTAAAATTTGAAATCCAAATACATGATTTAACATTAAGGATACTAAAAAATTAAAACGATTTGTAAAGAATAATCATTTTATTATTGTCAAAAAGTGTGTTTTTTGTTGTATTAAAATAACACAAAAGTTATAAATACTTTAATAACTTAGGAGAAAAGATCAGAATGATTCCAAAGTACTTAGAAGCTAAATTGTAGATGTGCCATTAAATAATTTGATTTTTCAAAGTGAGTTTCGCTTGGAAATTTAAAGTGTGACGTGGTCGCATTTTTTATGTATAGGTGACACACATTCGGGCAAAGGCTCAAATTACTTCTTATCATATAGGTAATGTACCCCTGTTGTGTGGTTTCTTAAAAACCAATGTGAAAAAATTATCTAAGGTTGATTGCTAAATTGTCAACTATAAAAAAAAGTTATCTCGCAAGTTTGAAGGTATATAATTTTATTCTTCAGTGAGGCACATCATTAAGTTAAGGATTTTTCATTTGTGTACATCCCCAAATACTTCCACAAAAAACCACAGACCATTAAAAAAAGGTGCAAAAAGTTTCAGTGTTAAAACTGAAAAAATGTAGCGAGTGTCGCGCACCAAAAACAGGCAAATTCACTACTTTTATTTACTCTCATTGTTTTCTACATATCTGTAATTAGTAATAAACACTTATTACATGTAAAACGAACAAAAATTTGTTGATCTGTCGTGTTGCAAAGTTATATTTAAAATTTTTAAGGTATCATAATGAACGACAACATAAAGTTTAAAAATTCTAGAACAATGCCCATATATGTAAAGAAATTGTTTAATTTTGTATCCTACAGGTACAATAATTTAATTGGCTTTATTACACTATACCGGGGGTTTTCGAGGTTCCTATTTACAAAGCCAGTTTCAAATTCAACAAAATGTTGGATCCAATATGGCGGACGCAATTATTAGAAAATGACAAAATTCTATTAAAACCCTTTAGTTGTGGAGTTTCGGGATGGTTGATTACGAACCATGCGATAAATACCTAAAAATTTAAAGTGGCTTATTCCTTAATGATGGATGAAATTATCGAAAAATTACCGAATTCGCTATCAATTTATTGCTGATATCTGATCAAATGAATTTTATGGAATTCAAAGTAGCAATTCGAAATGCTAAATTAAAATTAAAATGTTTTTTTTTTTATCGCGTAAGTAAAGAAGAAAACTGTTTTTAACACTCCGGGAGTAGAACTCGATTTTGCGCCCTACCTGAAGTCTTCGGGCTCAAATTATCGAGTCCCACGCCTTATATTATGATATTAAAAAGTATCGTGTGCTATTACATTCAAATGTTCTTCATTCAATTCTATTTCAGTACCTTATATTAAAGAATCTTATTATTATATTTTAAACTAAAATACTATAATAATTGTTTGGAATTTCAAAGAAAAATTTTAATTTATTGAAATAATTTTTGAATTCGAGACATTACCTACCCTTTCGAAAAAAATGAGAATAGTAGTTTGCGTCATATTCAATGGATCCGCCATTTTGAATTTTTTAAACCGGATACGTAATTAGTGAACCATAGATAAAGTGTTCCATGCGAATACAGACATTTTAAAATAATTCCCCCTGCCGTATTACGTCCGACATTTTGAATTTTTAAAAACTATTATCGGATTATTATACTGCAGAAAGAGGATTACAATTTTTTGTGAATAAAAGTTGCTTCATGCACGATTACGGAGTGGAATTTTTACACAACATAAACTAGAATATTTTGAAAAGTATGAAATTTCCGATTGTTTGTTCATATGATCTGATTGAATACTAGTAAATACTAGTATGTGGCCGTTACATTTATTATTTATTGTAAATATTAAAAAAAAAATGGCATGGATGTATCAAGTAGTAAATATATTTGAATCCGTTGGGATGTACTTCATATCCCATGCAGCTAATCATTAATATCTAACCCAATTTGAAGTAGATTATATATTATTGGAATTAAAATTCAGTTATAGTTTTAGCGTATTGTTTACTCATACGATTATAATGAACGTTTACTGAGCAAAAATGGTGAGAAGTATATATTCGCAAAGAAAATATTGTGATTTTTCAATAATCATTGCAATCTTTTTTTGATAACAATTCACCGATCGATTCCAACATTTAATCAAATCACTAAGCCATAGCAAGCAATGTACAAACAATTCATAAGATATGTAATTTCCTTTGTTAACTACGACGTGTATAAAATTTAAGTACAGACGTGTCATAAATATATAACGTATCATGGGCCTAAATTTATTTTTAGGCACATTTCGACTGATAGGTCCTAAAACGTCAATATTTGATGAAAAACTACTTCGTCTTAGGTCGGCGTCAATCAATATTAATATACTAAACAATTGAAAAATAACATTTCTTACATCATTGTAAACTGTACAAGAATAGTTGATTTTCATAAATACGAAAATAACTGTTTTGTCACGCTTTGCTTGCCTGCAGTCTTTTACGTTCAATCATTCAGAAGCATCTCATGTTTCCCCAATTCGACCGTAGACACTGAACTCAATTGAACCGCATGAACCGAATTTCACCGATTGTATGCAATGCACACATGGAATTTGCTCGTGCATATTTTGCATTTCCGCAGGTTTCTTGGAACTGCGGCAACAGTCTACGCGTTTGGACTACCAGTGATTCTCCTACTACTGGTCTCTGGATACTATCTCCTCAAAGCGGCTATCGTAGCAAGGTATTTATCTATGTATATATATACACAAGAGGAATGTATTGCTGATGCAACGGAATTTTTACTCCTGCTACTGAAAGAAAAAATCCTTACCCAAAATTCTTCTTGCTCAACCACTGAAATTCCTTTTTACTATTTGAAAAAGGTATACCTGCAGCATGCAATTGGAAGTAAAGCAGCGCGAAAAGATGAAGCGAAGGCGAGCCTTACAGCTGATGCTTTTCCTTAAAGTCAGCCTCATCATCGGTTTAGTAGCCGGTTGCGGCGTGGCATCCAGGGTATGGAAAATGCCTTTTTTGTGGGCTGTTTTCTGCACCGGACATTCCTTACAGGTAGGATGAATTTTTATACTTAGATCTAGCACACGGTTTTTTAAAGGGCCCACGAGTATAAGTGATTTCCGCCCTCGAAATGGAACCTCCGAAACTGACAAATTCTGGTAGAGTATGATGAGAACTGACACCTAATAGAAAATTTGAATGTTTTATCATCTGGGAAAGTTTAAAAAATCATTGTCAAAGTCGCAGATTATACATAGAAAAATGCCGGAATCTAAGTAGTAACTGTACAGTTCGCATCTACTCGAACAATACATGCGGCCTATTACTACTGAAATAACTGCATTTTCCTATATATAATCCGTGAATTTAACGGCGTTTTTTTAAACTTTCCCACATCATAAAACAATCGAATTTCCCATTAGATGTTAGGGTTCATCATACTCTAACGGAATTTGTTAGTTTCGGAGGTTCCATATACTCGTGGGCATCGAACTTTTCAAACAATATTCAGGACGAAAGTTAGGTTATCATTTTTAAAAGAAACTCGACATTTTTGTTTCGAAATTGGAAAACATAACACAGGTTGACCAAATTTAGAACCAAGAACCCAACAATACTTTCCCGAAAATTTTTCGCATACTAAATCTGAATCTGTCATTAACCTTTAGAGGGCCGGGATTTTGAAACGGAAATTCACTTAAAAAATTGGAATAACAAAAGGTATCTTATACCATTGATCGAACGTAGACCATGTGTCGATAAGGGGGTGTGCCATTATAGTGGCTTTACGGTTCTGTATGGCACATTCAATATTAAAAATTTCAAGTTGGAAAAAAATTGTTTTTTTAGTGGTATATTTTTGTTTTCTTTCACCATATAATTGATAAAAAAGATAATTTACAGAAAAAATAAAGTATCTTTTATATTTTCACAGGGTTGTTATAATTCAAAGAGTTGTTTTAGGGGTAATTCAATCCTTCAGCCACGAAATTCAATGTTTGCGTATTTGAAACTGCAAATGTATGTTTTCTATATTTTGACGCTAAATCCAAATTTGATATCAAAAACATCACAAATTTAAAAAACAACCCCAATAATAGAGTTTTTTAAGGGAGATTCACTCCTTTAGCATCGAAATTCAATTTTTACGAATTTGAAACTGCAAATGTATGTCTTCGGTGTATTTTTTAGCACTGATTCCAAATCTGACATCAAGAGAAATGTAAATTCAAAATGTTACTTTTCTTTTACATGCAGATAAAATGAAGTATTTTATTAGAGCTAAAAACCATAATCAGTACATGAAAGGTAAAAAAGGGTGAAAAGTGGAAAAAGGGTAACAAAAATGTATGAAAGGACAAAAGACATGAATTTATATTCAACTATTTCATATAATAAATACCTGCTACGCATAAACAAAGTGATGTTTTTTTTTTTAAATGTAATGTAGAAAGATATACGTGGTATACAAAAGGTAATAAAGGGATGTGAAGAGTTTACTTTAAATTCAATTGCATCAAGTAGTGAGAATCAAAACCATTTTTAGTAATATTGATTTGTAATTGTAGCCTTATGCAAATAAAACAAATGACTATTTTTACAAAGATATACTAATACATTAACGGGATACAGAGTAGGTAAAAAGGGATTGAGAAGGCTAAATTTAAATGACATTTAAAAAGTGGGCACAATGTTGAAATAATTGATATTTTAATCTGAAAATAAAGATTAAAGAAGATTTTTTGATGACCTAAAATAATGGTTTTCCGGGCCCTCTAGAGGTTAAAAGTTTCAAAGGAAATTAGGTTTTGGTAATATTCTACAAAAGTGCAAACCGCTTTTAGTAGGTTTAAGGTCGCATAATTTAAAGAGATAATTAAACTGCAAAGTACAATGGTCACTAGATTCGAAAATTATGACTGATTTCAAAAATTCAAAATCACTCATCATCAAAATATCTTTCCTAATTGAGGTGATAGAATATAGCAATTAACGCATGAAAATAAAGACAAAAGATGACACATGTTTTGTCCCCTGGTTTACTTATACATTGTTGGGATTACTGAACACGAGTTTGATGTCAGTTTAGAAAATTAAATATGGATCCAATATGGCCGATGAAATGTGAGAAATGTAACCAATCCGCCATTTCATTTTCATTTTCGCATTCGTCGACCCTAAAAACTATAAATCCTGTTGTGTCACTACACATGTTCTGATTTGCTCTATAATCGGAGTTAAAACCAGAAAATCAATGCTAAGAGCGGTAAATTTAACAGAAGATCTTTTTCTCAAAGACAAATAACGTTTTTTTACGTTTCTAGGTGGAGTTAGAAACGGAAAAATAGTTTTGAAAATAAAATCTCCTGGTATTATAAGATCTTTAATACAGGGAAAAAGCATGTTTTTTAAGGATAGATTCGAATTCAGCATGTCAACAATTTCCACGAAGTATTGTCTGCTTCTAGGTTCTAATGGTCAATCAAATATAGTCGACCTTTGTAATCTCACATGTGGTTATAACTTTTATACACTAAATTATTAATTATTCGAAATATTATATACAAACAAATCGTAATTCGAATGTTAGCAAAACTCTATTACGTTTTCCTAAAAATAAAACCCATGTTTAATAATATATAAGCTTTCTACCCCTATCGGGAGTCGTTTCTTTTTAATTTTCGTGTTCCAAAAACTCTTTATTATACTTCAGCAACTGAATTACCATTACCGAATTACAGTAATTTTAACGATTGTCTGTATTTAGTAAATAATTTATTACCCCAATATCTGCCCAAGTTTCTGTAAGCAGTTAAGAATTTTAATAAGATAGTTGTTTTATGGCGACGCAGAAGATGATATCTGAAGCTTCACACCCAAAAGTTCTATCTTAATTAACATCTGCAGACAGGAAAGGTGCTTGCGAATAACGAATAAATGAGAGTATTATAAAAGGATAATTAAAACAGATAAATAATAATACATTTTTGAAAAACAATCTCCGTAATAGAAAACAATATTTTTTAAAATAAACTTAAAATACGAACAACAAAAATGAAATGCTGTGTCCTCTCGGCAACGTTCATAAGGTTCATTTTATTAGTAATTACTTGGCTAACGAAAGCAAAGTTACATAACAATTGCGTGAGATTTACGTCATGCCTCTCCGGGTGTCGGCAGAAACCGGGTATTTTCTGGACCTTGAATTCCCATCATTAACGAGTAACATATATTTTGCGAAACTGAAATGGGTTGACGACCGGCCATTGAACTCGCCTGTCTAATTATCGCATAGTGTTTGCCATAAGGCGTGGAAAGCTTCATCGGGGTACTATATAGATAACGACTCGTTCACGCCCTGAACGCGCTGCTAACGTCCTATTTTCTTCCATTCTTTGTTTTGTTTTAACAGGGACTTGCCGTGGCTTTATTTGTGGCCTGTAATTGCCGAGTCTTGAAAGTTTACTCAAGAAAAGCTCCGAAGCTACCGAAGCAGCAGGTATTTAGAATACTTATTCTCTTTTATTATTTGTAGTTAATTATCTAAAAAAGAACAAATATATTTCACCACAGAGTTTTAAAAAGGATGTAATGATAATTAATTTTACCAACAAAGGAATTTAGAAGGCATTATTGAACAGAGTTGCATAATTGTTAGCAATTAAGATAATTTACTCTCACCAGGATACTAATTGAAAGTCTATTAATTGAGCTTCGTATGTAATAATGCAATTATTTGGTGACATGATATTAACTTAACGAGCGGAAGTAATGTAACGAATGCCATTGATTCTGTTGCAGATTGCAAAGTCGTCTAGTATGCAGCTTCTAGCCCCGGCGCCCGATCCTGTTTAAAACAAACTCATTCCAATAGAATTAGACGATTTTTATATCCTGCCGCCAAAATACATTTATTTGTGTTGTTTTCACCAATCCATGGTATGTTTACAAAATGTGTCGTTATATCAATGAAATTTATGACCTGTTAGAATTGTTCATCACATCTTGGAATATTTTTCATCGTGGATTTAATTATAGTTCCGATGACAATCGAAAAATCCTACTCATAAGTCGCCATTAAATCATTGAAAGAATAATTGAATATGGTGAGTTGAGAGGCGTTAATAGAATTATGAATATTTAAAAACATGTTAAAACGGTCGTTTATGAAAATCGAGAATTTGTATATATGCAGTTTTGTGTTCCGCGAAGATGGTTGCTACAGTTTATCAATTTATGTGATGTAATTACAGCTGGATCAGCTCTTAGCAAGCCCCGTATACACATATCGTATATAATGTTCGCGAGTGCGTAATAATTTCAGCAGAAACTACAGTAGGTCATGACTCCCAAATACATTCATAGTATTCAACCAATCCTGTTCATGCGTACAATATAAGTATTTAAGAAAATCTTTAGAGTACAAATTAAAAGACAGTGAAATGTTACTGCACTGAAATTCCAAGACAGCTACAACAGTGAAGTGATGTATTACTCTAACGGATGATTTTCACACCATGAAAATGTAATTTTAGCTCAAAAAAGTTTCCAAACATAAAAAAAGCAAATTTTATATTCAACGAATCAAAAATCCTCGTATAGTAATTATTTGTTAAAGACGTGGATGTTTTCTTTTATACTGCGCCTGAAAAATTCAGAATGTATCTTGTAAATAAAAGAACAAACTCTATCATAGATTAACATATCAACAATCGCCGTAACATATTTAATACTAACCGAACGTTTCATTATGCTCAGAAAAGTGTAATCACCATACGTATTATTTCTGTGCCGTTTAAATAATCGACAATATTGAAGCTGTAGCGAACATATAGAGTATATTATTAGGAAGGATTCACGCAGTTACTTGTGTATTATGTTTGCCATGTTACTACTTCAAACATAATTCAAAACGAAATAAAATATTTTGAAAACGACGAGTAAACAAGATCAAACCATACGTAATTCTGTTTATTGATTGATGTATTGCTTACCATCTTTTCCGAGTTTCTGAAGTAAGTACTTCTTAACGCAGAGACAGATGTCACTCCCACAAGAATGGAATTTCTCTCTACCCAAGTCACATTTTCTACAAGCGACACTCACCAAGACTACTAAGATGCCACTAAAATATATTACCTCAAATACGTGACTGAAAATTTAGCTTTTTCATAATACATCGCAGTTGTTTGTTTTATTTAAAAGCTACAAATTGACGTTAAAATATTTGACTGTTTATTACGTTCGAGCTTACCGCAGAACTAACTGTCATTTCACATAAATTTAGAGATAAACATTTCTTGTAATGTTACGTTCCAATGTATTATTCTTCGATGCTTTCGACGATTGTTTATATTACTTCTGTCACCGGAAGATGGCTGTTTGACAGGTAAGTGTAACTACATTTTTTAATACTGCGAGAAGATTTTGAGCATTTCCAAATGATAAACTTTAAAAACCTTATATTATAAATCACTAATTATCAATTGTATATATAAATTATTGATATAAAACTTAGAAACAAATGAACGAAATGTAGTTGAGATACAACTTAAAAATCTTGCGGCTGACCGAAACGGGTAGTTACTACTTCTCGAATAGACAAGCCCGATGCTAAGCGTTCGTAAGGAATCTTCAATATTTTTTTCGTATTATACTTTTATTTATTTTCATCTATGTTATGCCATATATTTCCTAAAAATATGGTACCCGTATTTCACTAATTTTCGATATCTTAAGTATAATTGCCTTACTTTTGGCAATTTTCTAACTGCCTACCACTGAAGTGGTTAAATCAGCTATTCTTCTGAGCATGTAGATATATTATTTGATGTTAAAGATATTGTTTGATATGATAACTATCTATATTATTAAAGTTTTCAAGTTTGATAGATTATACAAACATTGATCATACAGTTTCATTTTCTTAACCCATTAACGCCTGAATAACACAAAATTGAACCGCGACTTTGGGCTCTCAAATTTTAATGAAATCGCTGTTAGTTTTTTTGCGCCCCTACATTTTCTTGTTGTTTTTGGGTGTGCTCTATACGATACAACCATTTAAAAAAGAGAAAAATGTCATCTTATATTTTTTTTGGCAAATTTGCGTAAAAATTTTCGGTTTTTGCAGAATTTTTTTTTGTTTAGAAAACGGCCGATTCTAACCAGGAAAATGGTTTTGTTTATGCAATAAATAGCTACAAACGTATTATTAATACTTGCACTTAAAAAAATATAAGGGTAGTTTGCTCTAACAAATTTTTTCCTGCAAATACGAACCGATCTGAAAGTCGATAACATCGGTAATTTACGTGTTCTACTCATATGAACAGAATGGTTTACTTTATTTTATTCCCTTGACACTCGATAACTTCTTAAATCATATATTGAAGGATTTCGGAAAATTCTGATTATGCATATTATGCAATATTAAAAAAAATAAAAATGTCGGATTCAATATGCCGGAATTTTGTTTACATATTTTACGGTTTTCCGCTGAAAATGTTCACTTGGGGGTTTTCGAGGTCTTTGATTACGAATGTGATATCAACATTAGAAAATTCAAAATGGCAACATTTTTTATACTTTTTTAACTACTTTCATGTGTAAAATTCAAAAAAGCGGATTCAACGTGGCGATCAATATTTTTCGTGATGAAAAAAATTCCGATTTTGAAGAGAATATTAGTGGGAAAAAGTAATTGACATACGTAGCAAAAATTTTGACATGAAACTTTGCAATTTTTATTTTATATTGAATTCAGTTTATTTAACATAATGTGTGTCACCGCATCTAGTCACTGTGCAGATATTCGCCATGGCTAAATGTTCTGTTAGGGTTGTAAAACTAAGGCGTAGCACTATCAACTGGTAATCCCAAGCTTGAAAACAGCCAGGTTTAACGAGATTTCGCACAGTTACAACTTGGTTGTAAACTCAAAATTGCATGTACGATGTGTTTTGTTCAATTAACGATGTAATTTTTTATTTATAATTATTTCATACAAAATTTAATTTATCTGATGAGCAAAACTAACAAATAAATTTTGATTTATTCAAATTTTGTTCAGGAACTGGTTAAGGTGTGATGTCATTTTCTGCACAAACATCCAAAGCATATTAGCGTTTAATGCGTGTATTTTCATTACATTCCGTTTAATCTCCAACTTTTTAAACTCACCTGGTTATATATAGTATTTTATATTTTAAGCTGATAAAAGTAGCTACTTAGGTTAGGTTTGGAGGCTAAATCTTGAAGACACTTCGAATTTTTATGCAGTATGCTTTTTTAAGTATAACACATTTAGATTTTAGACCACGTCACATAACTTTTGTTTATTTATCTAAACAATTATTAATTGAATCATGCTTATATCATTTCCATAATTTTTTGCATATAGAAAAATGTATTAATTTAAAAATACACAATTTGAGATAAAAAATATTTGAGCAAACGCTATTTGAAAGCGGAGTATTATTAAATGTTTTAAGTAAGTGTACTTTTAGGTATAAAATAAAATGCTATGCGTACTTATATATGTAGTGGTGTCAAAAAAGGGCATAAGTTCATTGTTTTTGAAAACCGTGATAACTATACAGCACAAACCTCTTAAAGAGGTCGTTTAGAGCTCAGTCCAAAGATATCTCAAAAAAGGCCCCCGGAATTTCTTAAAATCGTAATCTCGAAGAGGTCTTAAGTTTGAGATCTTAATTCTATCTCGTTTTGAACTATCTCTCTTTTACTCAAAGGATTCCCAGAGTTGAGATCTGTATCTCTGGATGAAATATTGTCTGATTTATATACATCAATAATTAAGGTACAGAAATACAATTTATGATTTTCAGAAATTTTATTTTCATTTATATTATACATTTTATATGTCAAAGCTCTCAAGTAAAATCACTTTTCTTAGACGTTATTTTCGAGAGGTCTTGTAGAACTCATAAAATCGACGCATATGTCTTCATAAAGATCGCTTAAGAGCTCTTTTTGATAAGTATTCAAGGCATCTTACAATATTTAAGACTTCTTAAAGAGCTCTTCAATACGACTTTTTGTTGTTTTGGATATTTTTAGACTTAGGAAAGTCTAATGCTTCTTTTGCAATAGACTGTGAATGGAAAAATTTAGTTTCGATCATAAAAAGGCCAATCATTTAAATCGTGATTTTTTAAATGTCACAGGTAGATTTTTGTATACCATGGTTTTGTAAAAATGGCATAAGTCACAGTATATGTGCTATTTTTCCAGGCTGAGATGTTTCAAAGTTGGAGAATTTTATCGAAGAATGAAAATACTTTGATGCTACTAATGTATTATCAAATAGCGAACATAATAATGTTAAAATTCATGTTTTTAAAACTTTATCGATTTAATCAAAATCACGTAGAATGGGCTTATGTCTATTACGTTTTTTTTTTTTGTTTTATAACGCTTATAAGTTAAAATATCATGATATCAGATTTGGAGATAGCGCATCGAAAATATTTGGAAAAAATAATGAGGTTTCTGCGCAAGTAGGTCACCCTTATTTTGTTAGCCGATGTTATTTTTTTTTTTAACTCACTGATGTCAACCGCAAATGATAATAGTAAAAAATTAATTGCAAGCAATTCGACACTGACCTATCTTATTTCATGACTAGGTGATTCTCCTTCTGGAAAGATGATTACACATTACCTCTTTGACATACAATATTTCTGTGCTTTATATTCACAGAAGTTCCTTTGATATTCTCGAACGCTTCATTACAGTCGTTATATTCTTTAAACGGGATGTTAAGCCCATACGGTATTAAAAACAGCTGCTCCATTTCTATACATATTTAATAATCAATTAAATTTAATTTTCGTCGATATTTTTCAGAACTATATTAAATGCATATTCAAGATCTAACATAAATGTGAACAAAAAGGTAAAAAAAGCCAAGAAAGAGTTTTCTTTCATTTTTCCCATCCATTCAAAGTCAATTCATACACGTGACAAATACATAATTACAATGACTGTCGTGTGCTACGCTTTTTCTTCTCTCCGTTTTTTAGTCCCATTCACTCACTCATTCCTACCCTCACACTCACCGTCCTAAGTCTTTAATTAACGAAAACGAGATTAATGAAGCTCTTGGCCACCAAAGCGCGGTAGATCCATGCGCATGCATATATAACAGACGAAAGCCTCCATCCGGGATGTCATTAATTTTTTCAGTGAGCGTACACTCGTCGTGCAAAAAAAGAGACGTGCATAATCTTATAATTCTACATCCTCTTAACTGTGAATTATGTAACATTGACGAAAATTCCTAATAAGTAAAAATATAAGAAAACTTTGGAAAAAGGAAAAATTTGAATGGCACAATTTGTCACTTTGAATAAAGTATTAAAACGGAGATTTTCCTTCTATTAATTCATAAGCTTAAAATATAAATTTGTATTTAATTTATCACGTTTCAAGCTTGGTTTAAGAAGTGGAAGGTGATAAATTTATTATACGAAACAGCGAACGAGTCGTGGTTACAAAATAATTTTTCAAGATTAAATTATAAAAGAACTCATTTTTTTATATTTTCCATTCTTAAGTGTAGCTCAAAGCTGACTTTCTGACAAGTTTTTAAGCAATAGGTAAGTCAAATTTTTTTGGAAACCATAAATTACAAAACTGCCTTATAGTTTTTAACTTTCAATGAGTTATGGGACAGTAAACCGAGGGAGTCCAATAAGTCGAGACAATATAACAATAAAAATAGAAAAAAATATCCCTAAAAATTGGAAAAAATGTACATAGTTTTTGGAAATTATTTATAATTGAAACAATTGAAACATTGATACCCATGTGAATTAAATTAGTGAAATAGAGCATATTCATTTGACTGTTAAAAGATTCAATATTATTTTCATAAAAACTAGCTCAACAACGAATCAAATACAAGTTAGTTATTTTTAGTTTTTCAAGCGGTAAAATAATGAAAATGACCTCCTCTTTATCTACAATTAGCTAGACAAATTTTCTCGACCACACCTCGTGTGCCGGAAAATGAAGTCATATGACGGTGTGTGGATTATGTTTCGGTAGTTGGGTTTTGTACTAATAGAAAGTGATTCAGTGTAACGAGTTTTTTTGCAGCACTCATTGCTCGTGTTAAAGGTCGAGGAAAATTGGAGTCTATAAAATGAATAAATTTCTATTTCTACCCCAGCATCAATGAGATTCAAGTTATTATTTCACATCTTCATTTATAAAGGTTTCTACGTAAAATTTAGAGGGCAGCCAATTTATTAATAGTAGCGCTATTGTCATGTTTGGTGACAATTTGTAAAACAGTTTAAAAAGAACAGAAATATTGAAAATGATTGATGAAGCGCGTTCTATTTTTTAACATAAGCCTTTTTCTAACACATGCAACACAATAACTGTAGAAACCTATCTATCAACAGAAGATATCAACTTTAAGACCTGTGTGTAACACAGTTTCTGAAATATTTCAAAGGCTTTTCAGCTACAGGCTTTTTACTCGGCAAACGACAATCCTCGCGTGATCTTGAGGCAAACAATCACATTTAAGCAAAGGAAAAATATTCAGTTTTGCACTAAACTTTAACTCAGTAGAAAATATTTATGAAGAATGTTTGAGGTGAAAATTGTTATCCCCGCATGAGTACTGAAGTGCTTCAAATAGTTCCAAAGGGAAATACCCTAATATCTCTCAAAATAATAACATTCCTGCTGGAATATATAAACGGAATATACATTTGTACAAGCTGATTTTAGAAACATGCTAATTTATGATTCGTTACAGAAAGTAATCTAGTAATATTAATACACTATAATGTAATAAATTTTAATAAAATGTAAAACTCAAGCTACTCCGATAAGAAACGAGTCAAAAATTATGATTTAAAAATGTAAAACACTGTCTACAAAGGTGCTCCATTCTACCTCCATTTTAATAAATATACTTGTCAAGAAAATGTACGAAGAATAAAACCTTCTAGGTTTCTAGAAATATTTCTACAATGATTCACTTAATTCTATTAAATGTCTAATTTGTATAAATCTTAAAATTCCAAAATCTCAGTTATATTTCTACAAATTGCTCTAGAACAATCATAATTAAATATTCTCTTAGATTTGACTCACTGAAATATAACAAATGTTAAATATTTTTTTTTTAATTATCATGAAGGCGAACAATTTATCAATGAATTCAAAGTTTTAAAATATAATACAATATAAAAATTATGTTTTGAAAAAAACGAAAGTGAATTACATTAAATTAAACGATTACCTTTGATTATAACAAAATAAAGAAAAACCAAATAAATTATTAAAATGTACTTAAACTGAAAATTCAATTTAATATTGGAGGCAAAACTACTGGCACCTTACTACTTGCCATTATCTTAATATTTCCATACAAACCAGGAATAAATATTATGTATAGCAATTTAAGGAATTCATTATAATATATTAAGCATTCTATTGTAAAATAGGATGGGTTTTAGTTATATATCTCACACTTGATACAGAATACGTTTTATTTCAGAAGTTTGCTGCAGTTTACTTCACGAAGATTGCAGATGAACTAAACTATAAGCATCACGGAGTGAAGGCACGGTAACCGAAAAGGGAATTATACATAATAAACAAAAGATCCCTGAAATATTTTAATTTAAATGAAAATAATAATTAATTCCAAGAAAGAACATGACATAAAATTATGGTTATATATGCTCTTATTTTCCTGCTTTAGTTTTAAACTTTCAATATATTCAGTAGAGATGTTAATTAAACATTTTAGGAGATCATTTAAAACTTTGGCGATTGGGACTACGAATTGTGGAATGCAAGCTCGGATTGAAATTCTTTTAATAGAAATATTTCTCTATTTGCATTCCACTTCGCTGAACTTTTCTTTCCTGATAACATTTTAATTATTCTGCTTTTCCGATACTTATTGAACAGAAGTAATTCCATGGTTAAATGTTAGTTGAAAAATATCTTATTCTTTGAGAAAAAGAAAAAATAGAACACGAAAAAGATATAAATGAATATAATAACACCAACACATGCCAATATTTGTAATTATTTTTAAAAATGATTTGTAAATAATAAAATCATATAAATAATTTAATTTGATTGATTGACGTTATTTTCTGCAAACATGAGCTAAACGCAATAGTAATAAGCACGTTTGCCCATACATTTATGTTTTAGGTATATTTCAACTTCTTAACATAGAGCAATTTAGAATATACTAATTTAGATATTTTGTAAAGTTTGAGTAATCAATTTAATTTGGAGGTAATTGGTTAAATCGTAACATTAATCTGAATTGCCATATTTTAATTATTCTCTAGCAGTATAGTAAATTCAAGGAAACTCCATTATTCTGAAAAAAGTTTTTTATACTCTTGTGTAGGACAATTTGGAATCTAGACAAACGTACTACTGCCAAAGCGAGTAATCCTAAAAATTGACCGGCAAATGGCAATGAAACATATCGCATTACATTAAAAAATACATGATTAATAAATATTATAATTTTGAAACCTATTTATTGGTTCCGATGAAATCCGTATAAAATACAATTTTGGATTTTATTTAAAAAAAATGATGTATACATCTATTACTCGCATTTATTATGTTTATATGTATGTAATCGTTTATTATACCATGATCCAAAGACCGTATGGTAAGAATACAAAATGTTTGACAAAAAATAAAAATATAATAATAACAAGATAATATGACTATTTTTAAAGATAAATGGTATGTTAAGCAATACAAAATTACAAAAGAAATCGCCAAGTACAAAGACCCGAATTAATGCGGTAATCGAAAAAATGACTTCCTACCATAATAAACACAAATATTCTCAATGTTATTTATCACAAGAAAATTAGCTAGTTTAGCTTTAAATTGATCGTATGATAGGGCGAGTTTAACATTATTTGGTAGAATGCACCACAATTTAATAACGGACATCAAAAAAGATTTCTCTCAGATATTAGTGCTACTAATTATAAGTAGTTATCCGTTGCGTTCTACTCCTTCTCCTTCTCATTCTCCCTCTCCCTGCCCCTCTCCTTCGCCTTCTCCTTCTCCTTCCTCTCACCTTCTCCCTCTCCCTGTCCTTCTCCCTCTCCTTGCCCTTCTTCTTCTCCTTCTCATTCTCCCTCTCCTTGCCCCTCTCCTTTTCCTTACCTTCTACCTCTCCCTGTCCTTCTCCTTCTCCTTCTCCTTCTCCTTCTCCTTCTCCTTCTCCTTCTCCTTCTGTTTTCTCTTTTCTCTTTCTAATTGTGATTAATAAAAAAAATTTTTTAACACTCCGTGCGTAAAACTCGATTTTACGTACTAGGGCGAAATTTTCATGTTCGTAAACTCGAGCTCTACGCACGTCGTGTTAAAAAATATCGTATGGAACATGGGCGAAATATCGTTCTCCGACGATTGTGAAGTTTGTCGCCCGAGTGAAACGAGGGTGACAAACTTCACAATCGGCGAAAATCGAAAATTTCGCTCTTGTTGCATAAAATACTAATTTACATCAAATTTTATATTTCTCTTTAAATATTGCTGTTATATACAAGAAATTATTGACTTGAAGACGCATTTCACTAATTTTTTGTGGGAATTTAGTAAAAACATTGAAATCTTCTTCACCCATTACTTCAGGAAAGTAAATAACAAAAATTACGTTTGTATGTGTATCTAAATGTTAGATACTTTCGTACTCCATGCGTTTATAACCATCTTATTTTATTTTACAATACTACTATTTATACTATTGGCGATTTATTTTAAATCGTTCGAATTCTTGGTAAAATACCCTAGTAGAAATTTGTTTCAAAATATCTGGACGCAAGCTGGGCCCTGACTCGCACCTATATAAATATCATGCTCGAGTCAGGACAAGCTTGCGCCCGGATATTTAGAAACTGATTTATACTAAGGATAGCTTTATGGCAATAATTGAGAATCAATGATATAAGACTCCGTAGGAACAATTGACGTCTTCCAGTCGTCAAATCTAAATATAATCAATAATTGTCAATATTTCTGTGTACTTATTACACTATTTATATGTTTTCAACAATAAATGTTTGCTGTTATTAAGTTAAACATTTATTAATTTTTTTTAATGATGCATAATGTTTTTACTAACGTATTTGATATATTACTCTTTAAATATTTTAAATAAATAGAAATTAAAAAAATAAAATATTCTTCTGAATGAATAATTGCGTCGAGTCAATACTTTTACTGTGCTGCGAAACTTGAAACCTTTATTCATCGTCGATTATTCAGGTAAGTAAACTTCCTCGCTTTCGAAACTTGTAAAACGTTATTTGCAACAGGTACATCGATATACTAGATTATTTTACCAATATGACACTCCAAATAAATACGTATTTCAATGTAGCCATTACAAGAAAGTTTCATTAATTTAAAATCATAATTTCTACTAATGAATGCGAACGCTGCATCCTTACATTATAATACCTCATTCTGCAAAAGGGATTTTTTCTGATTGCTTTTCGATATTCAGACTGTAGGAATCTGATTCGTCCATAAAGAAATTGTAGGAATTCGAAAAGGAAACTTCAAAGTTGGAAATAGAGCAGTTATATGGAACTGTAGAGATTTGTTGGTTTCATTGGCCGAGTTTACGATGTAATTGGAATTTCCTGAAGGATTCGGGGCAGGCTGGTTGAGTTGGCGGGAAGCTGAAGCCGACAGAGCGTTACCGCATTATGTGTTGGTGCCAGAATGTCTGGAGCCTCTTCATCGACCCACCTTGCGCAATTTACCGGCCTTGAAATTCCGTTCACTAAGTCAAGGTCGGACAGTACTTTTGTTTTTTATTTATTTTTTTACACGTCGAAATATGAAATGTTAATAAATAGAAGTGTTTGCAATGGATGGTGTTTTATTGAAAATTTGAAGGTTATTGAAAATAGCATTACAGTTCAAGATCCTAACACTACCTATAATGAGTTTCCGTATTTTCTTGTATCAACAACTTTAATGGGTGTCAATGTACTTTCCACAAAAGGCTTTTATCAAGATTTTAAATCGTTTGTCTTCTATAAATGTTAAGAAACGTTTTATTCCATAAACATAATATAATGTTGACAATTTCTGACTGTGTTTAATTGTTTAACATATTTGACTGAACGTAATTGACATGTTTTCCGGTGTCAAAACTGTTCTGTTTACAAATATAACTAATTTATACAGAATATTAGTAGATCTGTTATTCCACCAACCAAAGTGGTTGATGTAAATATATGAGAATTATTCTACAGTAAAAAATTTAATTTTATTCGGAGTACTTATTTATCGAAATATTACCTTGCGACTTTTAAACGTTCAGTTCAACGAAAGGTTATTTATTGTAAAATAATCCAAAAGTTATTATAACCAAATCTACCTATACTTCAAGTAAATGAATATAAGCGTTTATCTACAAAAACAATTAATACTTGTTATCGAAGAATCAGCGGATTAATTCTGATATGTGCAATGAGCCATTATCAGTGCAACACCTCTTACTGGAATGCTAAAAATACTCTAGTCTTCGAACAACCATAGGCCTGCCGAGTAATTTAAGAGAGTGTCTAAACAACAAAAAACTACTAGGCAAACTGGACAATTCTTACGCAAAACGAAGCAATCGATTCAATTTGACACTAAACTTCTTTTTTTGTCTAGTTTTGTTTGTTTGCTCTTTTTCGTATTTCCCTTTCTCTTCTTTATTTTTCACCTTTGTACTATTTTTCTTATTTTTAAACTTCATTATTCAGTATTTGTGTAAATAATGTAATATTAATGTAAAAGTTGCTGATTCCCATGTAATTAATACGACTAAAAACAAATAAATTAACAAAAATGAAAAAAAGAACAATTAATTCTAATTAAATAAATATTTGATAAGTAACCTCTCCTTTCTGTATAATTTCACATAAAATTACATTAAATCTCTTTGATATTTCTCATTGTTTTTTCAAAATTAAGACTGTTAGTGAACAAAATTTTAAATGAATGAAAATCGTTCATTTATAGCTATCTTTTTATTTGTTTTTAATTTATCATTGTTCTGAAACAATAAAAAAATAAATACATCTAATAATCTATAACAACGTGAATTTTATGTAAATACACTGTGACCAACTAAAAATTTATAATTTATAGGAATAGCCGAAATAATAGGACCATGGTGGAAATCATTGATTTTATAAGGTGGACTAAAATTTTGTTTTACAAGTGAGAGTAACATATTGTTTATAATTCATTTTAAATTTTGACATTGCCAGTTAATATCATCTAAATCTTGAGGCGATAACCACAATTACATGTAGGATAAGAAACAAAATCGATATACGAAAGTGAAATGAGAAAGTGATAATGATCTATTAATCCATGAAATAAATTCTCTGGTTAATTTTTTTTTTGTTATAAAACCAAGGCTTTGAACTTGTTGAATATAATTTCTAAAATACCCTACGCGTTTATATTGAGCTTTATTTATTAATTTATAAGTATTCAAAAGCATTTTAACAAAAAATCTGCGACCTGTAATCGAACAGCATGCGTTTTACTAATTTTACTGCAATATCTACCTAATGAAAATCGGCAAAAAATAGTATAAAGTGTACACAGCGATCATAAATGGGCATTTCAAGTTATATACCATAATCAATGACATTCAAAATAAAATTTTACGTAGATAATTAATTTTTACACAATAAAATATAACACGTAATACATTAAATGTTATTGAAGTCCTGAAACTGCAAGACGAAACGGCATTCGTAATTATGTCAGTACCCTAAATTTACTATAGTTCCAACAGTTTACTTTTTATTATAGAATCTGCACACGGAAAATAATAATTAATTCGGATAACGGGTGTAGATAGTTAATAGATAAAGCAAGCTAACTTTCGTGCTTGCCCCTACTACTTAACCCATTAACGCAGAAAAAGCCTGAAATCATAGCTGAAATTATGTCAGATGCAGAAAAAATTCTTATAAAATATGTGAATACTGTTTTATTATGTTTTTGGGTGCGTTCTACAAAATACCGCGGCCGGATTTCATTTTTGTGGACATACAAAACCAATATCGTGGCTTTATTGTAAAAAAGTGCGGAAAAATCAACAATTTATTTTTAAATCAATATTTTTATAAGAAAACGTAATTTTCATACGGAATAAAGTGGCACAAAATGGCACAAACTGTTGAAACTTAAATATTGTGCAGTAGATTATAATGAAAATTCAAAATGGCGTCTTGAAAATTGAGGATATTGTAAAGAAAATTGCAATTTTCAAGTATGTTAGATCAAACGTTATCACTTCAACTGAACTTAACGAAACGTGGTATGTAGGGGTTTTTTGAGGTCGATGATTAGAAATCCGCCTCTGATTTTTCAAAATTAAACATGGCGGATCCAATATGGATGACCAAGGTAGTAACATTTTTAGCGAATTTCACGAAACTTAGTATAAATGTGTTTTTCGGGTCGTTGATTACGAAACTGGCCATGGTTTAGTCCTATACATATATTTGATCCTCTATTTTGAATTTTGAAAAATCATGGCCGGATTCGTTGAAGTGATAACGTTTGATCCAACATACTTGACAATTGCAAATTTCTTTTTACAATATTCTTATTTTTCAAGGCGCCATTTTTAATTTTTAAGTTTCAACGGTTTGTGCCATTTTGTGTCACTTTATTCAGTATCAAAATTACGTTTTCTTTAAAAAATATTGATTTAAAAATAAATTGTTGATTTTTGTGAAGGCACGATATTGGTTTTGTATGTCAACAAAAATGAAATCCGACCACGGCATCTTGTAGAACGCACTCAAAAACGGCATTCACATATTTTACAAGAATTTATTCTACACCTGACATTATTTCAATGTACAGCTATGATTTCACGCTTTTTGGTCGTTAATGGGTTAAAAGGCGAACCCTTACTACCTCAGAGATTAATTTCAGTGTAGTAAAAACAATTACTTTTTGTATCAGATATCTTAAAATCCTGACGTGTTGGGTTACTGAACGAATTTGTTTTCAACGGCCAAATATGTATATGATCCACTATCTCTGACTCAAGTTATCTCTAAAAAAATGTTTCTTGTTATCCTGTGTTATCGTACAGCTCCTTACTAATTAGTAAACTTATTTTTTCTTGTAATATGAATCTTCCCCTTAGGGGGCTCTTACTGAATGCCAAACATGCTTATTATTCATATTTGGCTAATATTGCGTGAAATCTATTTGTGCAAAACCCTAGCTGGGTTTCACGAGTGGTCCGGTTTTAGAAACTAATTATTGACGTCAGAAATATCCCCATAAATTTCCAGTAACAAAAATGTTTTAAAGATAATTAATATTTTATAAATTGTTACTGAAAAATCACATGGATATAAAAGTTCTATTTTAGGTAGGTTCATGTATTGACATTCGAATAAAATACACAGGTATAGATTACTAAACTAAATTCGAAACTAAACAAATTTAGAACTATTCAGGAGCTTTTCAAATTACTGATTTCCATTCTGTAATTGTAAATGAAAATCGCTTTTAAATTGAACAGACACTTTTTAAAATAATTTGTATTTAAAAAAATTATGTATTCCATATAGATGTTCGACTCCAGTTCATTCTTAAATAGCACCAGTAAATGAGTTATCAAAGCCTTTGAAATGAAGCCTGTTTAAAACGTTTCCTTTCATCGTATTCCCAGTGGAAATTATATATGATTGCAACCTGATCATGTCGAATGTGTGCCAGGTACATAAATTAATATCAAATTATATACAATCTACTATGTTAATTAAGTAAATATACCTAAATTTTGAAATGGATATGTCCAAAACTAAATATAACGGCATTGGCCATGTCGTCTACCAAAAATGATTAAACCCTTTGACATTTCATATACGTAAAAGATACATTTTGTATGTCCACTCCAAGGCCACAATCTAATTGATAATATTATATATATATGATATTATATCATAACAAAACGGTAATTGTTAGAATATTTCCTAATATTTGAAAGCACTAAAACTAATTATGACTGATCTTATTATTTTAAATATAAAGTATTAGATCGTATTTCTCTTGGTTCTGCACGTTGCTGCAATTATTAAGTTCGAATACAGACCCTTTTGAGAGAATAATATATAATATGAAAACTCATCGAGTGCATCTTTTACAAATATCCTTTTCTAAAATTGTAAAAAATAGTCGATCAAAAACTGTATACAGAGAACAAAAGCTTGCTTGCTCTAAAGAAATGTGAATTTATTGAAAAAACTGAAGAAATATAAAAAAGAAACTATTTTAAAATTAGAAATTATTAATTTCATACCAAAAATTAATTTCTTTGATCCAAATCAATTATTGTTTCTTGTAATACAAATAATTATTTTCATGATATCTACTAACTAGTGACTGCCCATTGCATTGATTCATCGAGTTAGTTCAAATAATAAAATGAACTGGACCTTTTGTGGGTTACCCGCATATAAAATTGGGGTTAATTATAATGAATAAACAGAATTCATTTCAATATTTCAATCTCAACATTAGAAAATCGTAAATAAGAGGTTTGAACCACTAAAGCTATAAATATACAGAGTATATGAACAGATTTTAGGGAACAATATCCTAATAAGTAAACTGGAAATGAATGCGAGATTCATTCGATTCGTAGTGTCTACTTTTGTGGTATAAACTTTGAAGTAGTGTGCAAGATTTTTTTTATATAAAGCCCTAACATCTTTACATTTGAGCATATACATATAATAGATGAAACTAAAATGAAAAGTAATATTTACATTTTTGTTTGGACTTATGAATTAGAAAAGATGTGGGCTATTATAAATGACTGTTTTATTTATGTTTTTACTTTTGAGGTTATGTTACGGTAAAAATAAATGGGTTTTCTACGCACCCTCTAATCTTTGAGGTCAAAGCAAGGACAAATCCTTTCCAAATGCTTAAGTCTTAACTATTAAGAATTATTTCCCTTTATATGTATAGTAAACTTTAATTTATAATATTCTATTTTTTGCAAAAAGTATTTCATCAATAATACTACCGTACATCGTCCTCCCTCAGAAAAATTCGTGAGTAGGTGTTTCCAACGTATTTATGCCTCCTAAATCCAAATATGATGATAAAATTTGGCGGTCAGACATATTAAAGCCGTTATCATCAAAAATTAGTAAACAACGAGATTTTGTTACATTTTTTCATTTATATTGAAATGTATACGTTTGAAGAAGAAATGTAGAGCATAACATTTTCTACAAAAAACGTTTAAAGTATTATATTCGTAATCTTAACGGTAAGCCCGCAAATGAGCGATGAAAGAGACCATAATGAATTATATTCTGAAATATACGCAGGTAATATCCGTGTGTCGATTGGAGGTTAGGCCAGTATAAGAAAAGGGAGTCTGGGGGAGCCCTCCAGGACGCATGCATCTGTTTGTCATTGTCTCCAAAATTTAAAAGTGATTATTTTATTATATTTTATTATATTATCTTCATTTTGGAGGGAAATTCCTGTAGCATGCGGGGGGGGGGGGGTTCTTCGTTAAACCCCTTTTTGCGGTACATGAAGTATATGCATTCGTCGACCCTTTTTGTACTTTATATGTGTCCCTATAAATACCAATGCTTTGGTCTATGGAGTCGCCAGGCTGATCATTCTTATCACCATCCACTTTCACCGCTGCATTATGCTTCTTTTGCGATTACGAAAAAAATGCAGCAGACCCTTTTGTAGGGAATTGCATGTGCTCTACATTTTTTGTTTACATGACACATTTTTTGCCAGACCCGTAGCTTTCAAGATAAATATAAATAAAACGCGTTTTAGTGGTTTTTTCAAGATGGCGGCTTTAATACGTCTTACCTCCCAATTTTACCATCATATTCGGATTCAAGAGGCACCATTATATCGGAAATACTTACCTTATGACTTTTGCCTAGGGAGGAGATCTTTCCGGTTTACCAATACTAGATTTCTAAATATAAATCCAATATCTTGATTTTAAAAAGAATGCTATATAACAAATCAATCGACCTGTCGATCTCTCTCTGGGGCGAAATATTTGACGCCACTGCATCGACAGTTTTTACACCTACGGACAGAAATTGACATACTAAATATTTGGATCATAACGATTGACGAGGTAAAAACTTTTCGAATTTTGAAAATTCACTGGAGTTACATGTACACCTTAAACAATGAATTTATTTCCTGGACTAAAGTTTTTCGTTGAATTTCTGGCAGTCGAGGGATAATTGCTGAGCTGTTGGAGAAACTCGATGAAAAGGGTGTCCTCGATTTCGCGTGGGCGTCATTCGGTGTTATCCCGTTGATTTGCCGTGCCGCGGAAACCGGAACGATCCGATTAAGGGTCAAGTGATCACGTTTCATGACCGACAAGTAACGCGAAAATCCCTCGGGAAAACACCCGAAATGAAGTAATGGAGAGCGAGAGTCCAATACTCGTGAAATTCGAAAGCCGGATCCGAGGCACCTCTATAATAGCCGCGGATGTTGAAGGGTCCGCAGCTGAATGTCGATATCTGATTCGCTATTGAGACCCGGGGTAATAATGCGAGGTTTTGTTTAACTTCGCGACGTATTGAAATTGAAATTGCACTTTACAAAGGATCCCGAACAATACGATGCACCGCGTCTTTTGAGCAGCTGTCAATGTCCATAATATTGATCGGATTATATTGAGTTATGAAATGAAATATTTTCCTGACAGATCAAATGAATACGAATTTTATAAATTCAAAATTTGGTTATTTCAAATATTTTTCTCAGTATTCAATTGTAAAAACAATCTTGAATGGAGACAATATAATCTTTTGATTTACTACAATTGATGTCTAATAAAAAGTATGTAAAATGTGGTCAAGAATCATTAACACATAATGACAATAGATCAAACGAAAATGTCATGAAATAAGAGAATAACCAACATTCAAATTTCTCGTGAAAAAAGTTTTTCTAATTTTAGCATCGTTTTATTTATATAATAAATTCTTTTTAAAATAGACACATCCATTCCCGACTAGTGACTAACAGTTAACTTACAAGGAGATGTTGTTAACGGCGCGGCCCCTCGCTGATATTGCTGGGACTGAAATATGTTATTCTACATCAAAATCCATTAGACACATATTTTTTTGTTGCCAATGGACATTTGTTTACGAGTTATTAGCAATAAACAAATTATTTTAACAACTTCACAAGTCACAGCGACAATTCGTCAAATCAAGCTGAAATTTGTTACTCGAGGGTTTTTGGGGTTGTTGCTTACGAATCTATGATCAAACAAGCAAAATTCAAAATAACGGATCCAAAATGGTGGACAAAATTGTTAAAAAGTTATTTAACCCTTTAAGTTCCAAATGTGCACAATTTGCACATGTATTTCAGCATCGTTTTATGTATAAAATACAAATTAAAAAAAAATGGAAAATCTATATCCGACTAGTTTTGAGGCCGCTCTTTCGATTGGCGCTACTGAAGTTTTCAAAAACTGGCTTTTAACACATTTTTTTACAAAAATACTAAAAAAACGTGATTTTTTAGCTACAATTTTTTTTAAATACTGCATCTGTTTGATATTTTTTTATGTATGTATGTTATTTCGGAAGCTGTTTACTGTGTTTACTGTTAGATATAGGAAGTGACGCTGAATTTGATGTTGAACAAGTCAGATTCTTGTTTAACTATAATTTAAGTTTTGTAAGTATCCAGAATAATGAATATTTATTATGTTTATTTTGTAATGTATAATACGTAATGTATGTTTACACCTTTCATCACTATCAATTTATTTTTCTAAAAGCAGTTCAGAATGCAGCTTTACATTCTTGAGTATTGTTATTTTATTGCAATCTCTAAAGCTTCTGCTTGAGTATTTTCTAGTAGATTGCATATTAAAGGTACAATTTGATTTCTAAATAAAATTGCTAATCAAGAAATTTGACTACTAAAATTAATACTGATAACTTTAATTTCAAGTAATTTATTTACAGATTATGTAACTGCGACTGTTAAAAAATCAATAGAAAACTTTTAAGCATAAGTTTAACGTTCGTATTTTTCCAACTTTTACTTCTTCCATTATAAATAAAACTGAAATCGAATCCTTCTAGTCAGTATTTTAAGTTATTAATAAAAAACTTGTTTCAATAAAATGTTTCATAAAAACAAAACAATTAATCCTTAATGTTGTATTTTTTAAATATGCATTTATTCACCGTCTCGAGAACTTTCAAGTAACACCTTTCAGTCGAATGAAATAACTTTTCAAAAATTTGTCCGACATTTTGGATCCACTAAATTACATTTTGCTTTTTTCGTCATGAATTTGATTTTTTGATCATCGATTCGTAATCAGCGACCTCAAAAACTCCCGAGTAACAAATTTCAATCGAATTCAATAACATCTTAACAATTTTGGCCCCCATTTTGGATCCGCCATTTTAATTTTGGTTGTTTAATCATAGATTCGTAATCAGCCATGCCAAAAATCCCCGAGTAACAAATGTCAGCTTGATTTGACGAATTGTCGCTGTGTCTTGTGAAATTGTAAAAATAACTCGTATACAAATGCCCATTGGCAACAAAAAACAATACATCTCTGATGGATTTAGATATAAAATAACATATATCATCAGTCCCAGCAATATCAGCGAGGGGCAGTTGACAACATCCCCTTGTTAGTTAATACTAGAAAAAACGAAAAATGATTCTTGAGGTACATTATTTTTTAGAATGCCATTTTTACTGTGATACCGGTGTCTGATCACCTTCTGCATTACCAGAAACGCGCTCCCGATTATTTTACTTTAAAAATATACATTCATATATTTTGATCTTTATGGATTTGGATTTTCAAAGCGCCAAAATTTTTCGAAAATGAGGAATTTTTTTTCACGCAAAACAAAATATTTCACAGATCCCATTCTCCATATGGAATCCACCATTTTGAATGTTCTAAATTAATTTTACATGGGCATATTCAGGAATGTCCAAAAATAAATAAAATGGTAATTGATGGATCACAATTCCTTCTTATTCTGTAATAAAACACGAAATTTAACGCACTTTTACTTATAGTAAATATCTGCAACGACACCTAATGTGTTTAAATAATTTAAAAATTAATATTAAATAAATTATTTTATACATATGAACTATATAGAAATCTATGAAACCATAAAATTTCCCGTTTCCCGAAAACGTTGGTGTTTGGGTGTCATTTAATTATATTAATTAAAATCCAAAGCAACAAAAATCAAATATATGAATCTATATTCTTGAATTAAAACTATCGAGAACACGTTTCTGATAAAAGATGGTCAAAACTTAATATCACTTATTATATCAATATTAAAAAAAAAACTTCGGTAAACGTCATTTTTCGAAAGTTGGTCCAGCACTATTCGGAAGAGCGATCTTAAAACAAGTCGCAAACGGATGGGTCTATTTAAAAACAGTAGAATTGAAACAGTTATTTAAATTGAAGATACCCGGTCCCGAATAATTTTTTTCAAATTACAAACAGCATTTTTTACCCAGAAGAGGTTTCGTGAATCCCAATCCGCAATTTTTACTTAGAATTATTACATTTATAACCTCATTTTCCAGTCAGTAACCGATAAGTACCATCAAAAAATTTATTGGATTAATGTCCATACAGTTTGTTATGGTGAATTCTCTATTACATTTGTGATATTCAACAGATGTTAAAAAATATAAAAACAATGTTTGTAAAATAAAATAAGCAAAATCTACGCAGTCGATACATAATATACTGAAAAATGGAAATATTGTCAAAGGTTAAAATAAGCACATTCTACTTGAACAGACTGTACTATACTAAGTAATTATTAATAAAGTTAACGTCTTTTTGCCTACGATTTATATTAGATAGTAATGTGCTTAAGTTTTAAATTTTATAAAATATTTCAAACCGCTAGACTTGGTCGAAATGTTTTAAATTTCCATTTAATAGAGAATCCGAGTGATTTAACCTGAGGGCGGCGGGAGATGGTCTTTTATTAAAATTATGATATATATCTTTTTTTACACGGGTACTATTAAGAATTTTCGCATATATTCCAAGGAAAGAAGTAACAAAACATTCGAAAATTTTCACTTGGATTTTTGTTGCAACTGAAATTCAAATTTAATAGGACATTTATTGTTTCTATACTATGCCACTATGCCAGTATCAGTAGAATATATCATACGATACGCTTATAAAATGTATCCGGAATACTGTACTGAATTTTATAAAAATTTAATAGTGGTGACTAGAAAATGTCAAATCAAATTCGGAATGAATTCAATTTTCAATATCTACGGTGGTGTTAAAAAATTGTAACAAAAAGGTTCAAAATTGTTTTACCATGGTTCTACATTTTTCCTACATTATTCATTAACATGGTACAAATGAAAAATTATGGTACGGTCTGGCACCTCGCCATGTCGTTTTATTTGTCACTCTGACTTTGCGACTTCGTTTAAGTATGTCATATACGTAATTTTTAATTTCGAGGTATACGAAGCGAAACGAAATTCAAAATAATGTTATAAAATTTCTACAATACACAGTTAAATTTCGATTTAAAACTGTTTATTTTTTAAATTAATTTATTGAATTTTGTAATCTAGTTTTTACATGCTACTCTCTATTTTGTCAAACAAAAACAAAGTAACCTTACCACAAATTTAATTTAATATTAATTTATTATTAAACTTTACAAAATGCCGGGTTTTTGAAGTGTCTGCTTTATGATTTTTTGGGTTTTTGAGGAGCATCCCAAAAACCAGACATTTAAAAAAACAAAAATTTTAAAAACCATACATTTCAAAAAGTAGATATTAAAAAAACAGACATTTCAAAATACAGACACCTCCGATTGGTGCATTCGTTACATGAAAAAAAATGATCTCGGGTGGTCGCCCTTGAGATCTCACTGGAAGGTCATTTCAAGGTAAAAAATGTTTGACCAATGGGTTGATTTTGTAGGTCACTTGAAAGTCAAATCAGTTTGACCCCAGGATTATTTATTAAGTACATTTAGAAGTCAATCAGTAATTACATTTCAGAATATGTACATTTTGAAATGTCTATTTTCTGATTTGTCGGGTTTTTGTGGTACACCTAAAATCTTTTATATTTTATTCACAAGCATCTGAAACTTAATTTCGTCTTCTTAAAACGATAATATCGCATTAGCTAATCCTCAGTATATAATGACAATTCGGTCATATGAGATCTAAAGAATTAATGGTATTCATGGTTATATCAAGAAATAGAAATAGGCATCAGCTACGAAATCGTTGGATATCTCAATACCTCTATTCATTAGAAAGGGCGGGTTATAATATGATCTACCTAGAAGGATTTTCATATAATTGCTGAAATCCTTTTCAAGCTGGATAAAGCATTATTATTAGAGAGCAAATCTTACAGATTGCGGTGGCTTTACGTATAATTTCTATTCCTATTATTGAAATACGATATCAGACAAAGCAAGAATCTCCCCTTGCAGAGAGCATAACTAATCATCAGGTCTGATGAAATGGTAATCATTTTTTGTTACTAGTTTTCTATCTGGTCGTTTCTTTGTTACCTATTTTTAAACGACATATATAAATATTATCATGTTAATTTTCGGACTCTTTCCGCATAAATAAATTTTTCTGGAATGTCTTATCCTACCTGATACCACGTCTGCAATTCAGTACTCGAAATCTAAAATTTAATTTATTCAGAATGATCAAAAATGTTACCAAAAAATTGTCTGTTATGAATTTTCCGAAAGAATATGTTACTTTCCAGAGTGTAATTTATTAAATTTTGATGTGGATAATAATAATTATTCACTGAAATCTTCAAGGTTTTGCGGAAATTCATCAAGATTAATTCAAGAAAGTAAAGTTTCAGATTAATTAAGCAACCTCTGTTTCTGCAGTTTTCTATCATTATTTTCTATGATGTTCTTATAGTTTTCTGTTTTGTCATTTCCCGAAAATTGTTTGGCGACATCTTTAAAGTTCAACAAGCTTCTTTCTCTGTATTATTCATATTTTTAACAGACTCCACGTCTCTAAATATTTTTCGAATCTGAGGTCCACCGAAGACACCTGCTTTCAATATGTAGTTCCATTTGTAAAGACGCTTTCCAAGTATTTAAACCTTCTCTATCAAGAGCATTAACAAATTGTTTCATCAATCCAAGTTTGACATGCAGCTTTTACAATTTTCTGAAATTACCTCTGACATTTATTGGGCGATTTCTATTTTTTACTGCAGATTTGTGTCCAGCATCAAAATGTATAGGAGTAATATGATCTCAACGTAAGATAAGTCATATTCTTTTTTTCAATCTTTTTTCGATATAAAAACGTGCATTTGTACAGTTTTCTGAGGGTTTCTCTAAAACGAACATGGAAACCCCTATTTTTTATTATACATTCATTATCAGCAGGTCAAAATACATCCAATAATTACAACCTAAGAAAAATCATTTTCCCTTTTCTAACGCTTTTTTTGCTATAAAAACGTGTTTGTGCAGTTTTTTGAGGTTTTCTCGACAACGAGCGGGAAAACCCCTATTTTTTATTGCAGATGGTCTAGTCCTCAGTTCAACTGACTTTTTTATGGGCCTGTGTAATTATACGATTATAATACGCTTTTATCGTGTTGGCCATAACATTGTTCCCATCTACAGCAGCAGTAGAGTAGCTTTTTTCGAATAATGAGGTTATAAAGACTTTGATTCAATCAAGAAACTTGTTACAACTTTTGTCTACCATCTTGGATCCGAAAGTTTTTATTTTTAAAATATTAGGTCATATTCATAATCAGAAAGCACCCTAATACCATGTTTTCATATCTAGTCATGTCAACTTTTAATCTAAGCAAATTCATGTCTAAAAATTTCCTTGCGAATGATATAATTTAATCCCTGATTATTTAACACTTTGTTATCAAATTAGATTAAAGATAATATTTCTTAATAGACCTAATTTAATTTAAATTTTGCTTATTTAACATCAATGGATTTTGCTAATGCTTTTTACCGCGTCTTCTTCTCAAAGTAGACACAATGAAACAAGAAACCACTTTCGAACAAAGAGTGCAGAGAAAGGGATTGTTTACTTTGAAACCTCAATATGTAATGAATAGCTAAGAAGCAAACGAGAAAAATGGTTTGTAACATAAAAGGAAATCTTTTCGCAAACGTTTAACAATGATGCTTCACGACTGCGATGCATAGCAATTATAGCATAAAACGCAATTGTTTTCGAATTACATTCATGTTTATTGGACCAAGCGAAGTTGAAATATCTTTGTTTTCGATTTTCATAAATCGTCTACAATTAGTAATTTAGAGGTGATGAAATTATTTTAAGCGTTGCGGTTGCATTATTAAATTATTTATTAATACCTACGCTTCGACATTTTTTAAGTCCTCTTCACACAGAAAAAAAATGGTTACATCTTAAATTCATCATCGGGTGAGGCTTAATTTAAACGCGAAATTGCGTTAATTTTCTTAAATTCTGTCAGTGTTTTGGCTTAAAGTCTTACTCTCAGTGAGAAAAACTGACTTTTAGACGATATTTTGGTTTAAAATAAGATTTATCGAGTTTACGGCATCTAAGTTAGACGAATCTTATTTCAAACCAAAATATCGGCTGAAAGGGAGTTTTGTTGTTTGAAAGTAAGACTTTAAGCCTAAATACTGACTGAATTTAAGAAAATTAACGCAATTTTGGGCTGAAATTACGCCTCACCTAATGATGAATTTAAGATGTAACAATTTTAAGACTTATTTTTTTCTGCGCAGGGGCTGCTTCACTTTACTTTTTGTAATTTAACTGCCGATGTATCAAATTCCTCGAGTTTCTCCCTTATTTTTTAAAAAATAACAAAAAAATCGTAAAATATGCATCTTTCTCGGGATCATGTCGCTATTCATTTTCCAGCATCTTCGCAACTCTTCTGAATTATGCAGATACATTTCTAACTTTACAAGAGAAACCTCATAAACATTTGATATGAGATTGTTTCAAAAATCTAATTCTTTCATTATAAAACATCGATATCTTAGTTCTGCTTGATAAGATATGAACGTTAAACCAATATTTACAGCTTTAACCACAATTTATTTCATGAGATCCTTTCTGAGCCACGACCTTTGACTTAATAATATCAACTGTTCCTTCTTATTCAGTGGAGAATTTATAATATTTATAAGAAATTTAAGTTTACGTAAGACTCATTTTACAATCACCGATTTTTTATGTACACAAACTCAATACATGTTGTAAATAAAGTAATATATAATAACATACAAAACTATTGAAAAAAATGTATAAGCATAAATGTTCGGTTTTCATAAATGATATTTTCTTAAAAATTAATCAATAAATTCTGAACTGTCAATGTATTTAGCTGTAGAATTTCGTTTGGTAAAGTGCAGTACTATCAACTAGATTTTCCCAGTGCGAAAGCAATTCATTTTCATTAAAGTCACGCAGCAAGTTTCGTAAAGCCCCTCGGGGCGCTTGATTCTTGAGCATACAAAATTTAATGAAATCTTGAACCGCTTACCTAAGAAGCATTCACATTGGCTATATACTCTACGATACATTTAAACAGATTTGTCAAAAAATAAATTCCTCTTGAAATTCTGACATTTTACAAACAAAACTACATCAGATATTACTCTACATTATCAATTTCTTATGAATAAGAACTCTATCTAACATAAAAGAAAAACAACCATTTCTTGTGAAAAATGAATAATACTTTGTGGCACATCAGCGTTAACTCTTCACTCGACGTTGATAAACATATGAAAATATAAAAGTCTATTTATAAAGAAATAAACTTTTAATTTTTACAATTAAGTGGTCAGCATTTCGCTGATAATTGACATAAAAATGGAATAAGGAAAATACGAGCAATATAATTTATGTTCTTGTTATTTATGTGCATCAGTAACAAAATATACTTTTGACAAATTTTATCCAGAATTGTAAAATCTTTCTAATTCATTCGTTCAGTTATGTACACTTACTCACAGATGTTCCAAATGCACATTCATGATGAAATATAATGCAGTGAGTTCAGTTTTCACCGAAATATCTCACGTACTCGACATGAGTAAAGAATATTAAAATACATCTAATAATTCCTTGAACTAACATCCATCTTGTCAAGACTTTAAGAATTTTATTTCAGTATCCTATGGCTTGAGAGTAAAACAAGAAGCTACTCATTTTAGTTCTGAAACATAATTTTATTTCTCATATTACTTTACAGTTCTCTGCTTATCTGCATTAGCTTAACCCTTTTTTGCCCCAAATGAGAGAAACAGGTACATCAACATCAGCTCAGTTTCTGTAGTAGAACCTTTTTTAATTTTGGAAAATCCATTTTCGAATATTTTGAAGTGTGCACTATCAATTTCGTCGGCAAAAACGACTATTTCTGCAAAAAAGTTTCCAAAATAAAAAAAATGCTATGTTTTTTAGGTATTTTTTTTTTATTTTTCAGGATTTTCTGCATCGAAACGGATTGTAATCAATGAAATGCGTATATAAAAAGTGATCCCGATTGTTGAATATAAATAATATACTAATAGAATATTTTTTAGAAGCAATGCCCGATTCAAAATGTCCGCGGAACGAAGCAAATTTTTTCAAAATGATTAATTCCTTGAAATAGAGATCGTAGAAAGTTTGTTTATTACTCTTTATATCGATGATATAAATATTGACCGGTTAGGGACGAAAATTATAATAATTTTGAGTTGTTAAATCCAAAATGGCGGATCCGTAATGGCCACCGTATGTAAACTTTGAAACACATTTATGGAACAACGATTCATATAAGAGGTACAATTTACATAAGGTGGCCATTATAAATCCGCCATTTTGGATTTATCAACTCAAAAATTATTATAATTATCGTCCACAACCAGTCAATATTTATATTATTTTGATAGTATATTATTTCTGTTCAACAATCAGGATCACTTTTTATATATGCATTTCATTCATTAAAGTCCGTTTCGGAGAAAAAAATCGTGACAAATAAAAAAAAGACATAAAAAACATGGCATTTTTTTTATATTAAAACATGTTTGCAAAAATAGCCGTTTTTGGTCATTTTCTAAACGAGAATCGATAGAGCACACTTCAAATAGTCAGAAATGTATTTTCCAAAAAATTAAAAGAAATTCTTTCTACTGTAGAAACTGATCAGATGTTGAAGTACCTCCTGCTCTCATTTTGGGCAAAAGTGAGTTAAAGACAGCAGTTCTTGAAAAAGGTTCAAAATGTACGACAACCTAGAAATCATAAAATCTTTTTCCAGCATGTTTGTCACACTTTTTAAAAACGCATATGCGCAGCGAGTTGTTTAAAAGGGAGTTTTTATTGATGTTCTTCTCAAAGAGAAATGCTTTCAACTGTTAAAAGGATCAAACTTCGTTTACAGAAGCGATTTTCGTTTCCACGACAGCTTAGAGTTTACATTTTAATATAAACACAATGAAAATCTAAATTACCGCCAAAAATTACATTAGTATTTAACCTTTTAACGCACGACTATGCACAATTTGCACATGGATTTTAGCATCGTTTTTTGTATACAATAATATTTTTTTTTTAAATGGAGACCTCCGTCACTAGTTTTGAGGTCGCTCTTTCCAATGGCGTTTAGCAAATTTAAAAAACATAATGTTACGCACATTTTTTTTTAAATATTGCAAACAAAACGCGATTTTTGATATCTGAAACGTGTTCCCGAAAGTTTTACTTCAAAAGTATGCATTCACATATTTTAATTTTTGTCGATTTGGATTTTAAAATGGGGTTTGAATGCCAATATTTTTTTAAAGTGTATGGTTGGATGTGTGTGCATGTGCTTGAGCGCGTGCAAAAGGATTATGCACATTTCAATAACTAATGTTACGACTTTATTTATTTATTTATATTTATTTACTGGTGATTAGGCCCTCAGTATACAATTTAATAATGACAAATTAAATAATTTTGACCACGCCGATCGAAAGACCACACTCGAAAATACTATAGGGTTGGCTATTTTCAAATCAATATTACTCTAATTTCCAAAATATAAAATTCATTTGCTACCAGGAGGTATGAATTAAAGGATGTATTGTATATGACAAATGGTTGATTTATTTAAATAACGTAAGGCAACTAACTAGTGATAACAGTAATGTATGATGTCAAACTGTAATAGTAATCGTGTGTTATTGATCCCACATCACAAGCTGCCTTCATCCCAATAGTTTCTTGTGGGACATAATTGTTCGTTACTACTTTATTTTTATTACCCATCTTTATTTTGAAGAAATACTGTTAGAAATAGTTTATTGAACAACAGATATATTTACGCTTTCATCATTTTTCTCACTTAAAAGGATACAACTATTTTTATATAATTGCACCATTTCTTTAAAGAATTTTCGTCCCAAAGCCTCCATTCCGGGTATCGTATTGTAACATACGTTTCGTCGTTTGTTCTGATTGCAATGAAAGCGCCCCTAAACTGATACTATCCGTTACTTCGAAGTTCGGATTTAAACCCAAATGAAAATAATACTGACAAGAATTTTCCCAAGTAGATCGTTTTCCGCCCATTTTAATATTCTTGAATAATTTCAGAGCATAATTTATCCAATATCTATTTTTAATTAAACACAATCTCTAAAAGGCAAGAAATAATGTTATCGATTTTAAATTGACATTTTCGTTCAAACTAATTTCTTAACCATGAAAAAAGAAATCACGTCCTATATTTATAAATGTCGTGAATTAATGTTCAATAATTTCTTAAAGTTTCCTGAAAGTTTATTCTCAATGGGACAATTAATTGTTATTGACACAAAAAATCTCAAGTCGACAAACCTGTATCTCGCATCGATAACAAGATTTATTTATTCTGCAGCTTCTAAACAAAATTTAATCCAAGTGATTGTTCTAGATTTTTATTATATTTCGAGTGGTAAATGTTATTCTAAACCGGTGTGTCTTGAACGTTCGTTCAATGTACAAAGAAAGTTCTAAGATAGTGCGTTCTTGTTAATTCAACATTTTTTGACATAAAAACACCAGTGTTTTTAGTACAATATGAGTAATGTAAAATGCAAGCCCTGAAGCTGTACAACATTGAATAAGTACTAGTAGAGATGTAGAGGTAAATGATTGAAATTCAATATGTATGTTTTAATCCATGTAAATATTTTTTATTGGTTCTTAATAATATTCTCTTCTTTCGAAAAAATTGGGCTAAAAAAATCGTTTTATCATATATTTTACAATCGAAAAATCACCGAAAAACGTAAAGCCGCTTACATTATTTGGATAGAAAAAATATTAATGCTGGCCTGTCGTAAGGGTTCTTGATGCTACCATCTTTTTACGGAAAAAAATTAGACCCAACGAAGAGTTTCATCAGATAGTAATACTTACAATCGGTAAACATAACGTCGATGATGTTATTTACTTAGAAAAAGTAGTTAATGGTCTCTTCCCATACTGAATGGTATTGCTGTTGGATACTCTTATCCTCTTCCATAAAAATGTTAACCCAAAAAAGTGTTTTTAACGAGTAGTAATTTATTTTTTTAACCGAAAAAATGTATTTTACAATCGAAATACAATGTTTACGTTGATAATCGAAAAAGTAAGCACGCAATGCTAACTCGGAGAATTGTAGACAACTCGAATTTCTTTTTTTAAAAATGTATTAAACGTCAAAATACAAAATACAAAAATGGGAGCGCGCCTTTCAGTTATAATAAATATAAAATATACATTTCGAAAGATCGAAAACTCTCGTTGTAATCGTGGATTTGTGTACAAACTAAAATATATGTCTGAAGTTGGTACTTTTATGACATTTTTATTAACATTTCAACAATACAAGAAATTGTAATATAAAAAAGCTTCTTTCAACGAGTTAGATCCCGAATGTTTCTACCACTACAAAAATGAAGGTTTCCGTTTTGTGCAGGTGACAGCAATCGCAATGTTTTTCTGTAACAAAAAAAATAATATTCATTATTAATTATTCATTACAGAGTGAAAATTAAAAACATATGAATATGACATGTAACAAATTTGTGGATAAGAAAGGAGTGCGGAAAATAATGTAAGTATTATAATGCAAGTATAATAAAATGTTCAGTCTGTAAAACCGTTTCTTCTGTGTTACTTATTATTGTTGTTGTTATTATTATTGTGATCATTTTCGTCATCCAATTAACTTATAGTACAATGTACACTTATTCTATTTAATATTGATATCATGTGCATTTGAAAGATAAGAAAGAACTAATTTAGTAAATACTGCATACATCCATCTTTAGAAAACTATTATTCCCTTCTAAAATAAAAACTGTATTTATCTGCTTATTAAGAAAAACACCAAATAGAGTGAATATTATGAATTAGAATCTTAAGAAAATTTCTTAATTTGATGAAAAGCAGTGACGACCCAATTTCAGCTTTCTTTAACTTTTAATTTAAATAATTTTCTGTAATTTTAAGAATTTTAAACAGGTACATAACAATAACCGTGGTCTTGCATTTTTTTGTTCGTGATTAGATGTAAGAAGTAACCATCAGAAGTAAAAATGCATGACCATGCATTAATAATCAAGCACTTTTTAAAATGATATACAAGTGCAGACACTGATGACTAAATCGCTGTAATTACATTGTTAATTGACAACATTGTATGAAATTTGATTCGATTTAAACAGTTTTTAACTGTTAATAGCTACAGCACTTTAAATAAAACGTAAGTTATTAGAAATGTTTAATAATGGTAACACCTTCATAATTTAGGGACGATAATAGTAAAGTCTATAACTAGGGATCAAAATAGATATTTACTGACGCGTGCGAGTTTGACGCTCGAGCGAAGCGAGGACCGCATTTCACATGCACATACTATTTCTCATTCGAGAGCGTGCTATGTTGCTCCCGCGACATAGGGAGAAAAATATCACATTCTTTCCCTATGGAGCAAAACAACACATTCTTTCCCGAGGGAGCAAAATAGCACATTCTTTCCCTAGGGACCAAGAGTTTCTCGTTCTCATTTTGCGCACCGAGTGTGACAAAATTATTTTATGCCATTCGATGCGTAAAATGCTATTTCGGTCGCATTTTACGCACTCAAGTGACATAAAATATCGTATGAAACATGTGCGGAAATGTTTACGCGCTAGTTTCATAATATACTATTGTAACATTCCGTTAATTTTCAAATATTTGATTTTCTAGTATACATTTATGGGATTATACACATGGATATTTTAAATTCGGTATTATACGTGTGTGTAGTTGGAGTCTATGTGTAACCATGTTTTTGCAAATATGCTGGATAGGTACCAAAGAACGGTATAAATCTGAATATGGAAATCCTTGTTCCGAAATTCTCTATCAGAACATAATAAATATCCAGAGGATTAAAGTGTCAAAGGCTTGTGTGTATAAGTTGTAAAAAAAATACAATATTGCCCGTATTCTCAAGCAAATGTGCTTTCGCGGTTTAAAAAGTGTTTCCGATTTTGTACAATATTTAAAGCTTAAAAAGACTTTGGTAAATAAATGGTCACTTCCAGACACAAAAGAATTGTTGCCATTAAAATAAACTAATCTATTTTTTATGGCAAGAAATGGGAACTTAAAATGCACCATTTACGATCTATATAAATGCAAATTTAGCTCTTCTAAGTTATATTCTCTCGTTTTTACTGGATGACTTTCCCGCAGAATTAAATCGAGAAAAATGGCAACTAATATGTACATGGAAGAAACTGTGAAAATGCAAAATCACAGGTATGTATGTAACCTTTTTTATATTTATAATTCCGATTATGATAATTTTGTAGCCTTAAAGTAAAAAATATTCTAACAAAACATTTTTGATAAACTACTAGATCAGATCTTTTTTACACCAATTTGTAAGGTAAACTAAATTTTAAGTATAATAATTTTTACACTACATCACGGAAGGAAGCACACTGAGAAAAAATCCATAGTTAAATTGACTATAACACATAGTTGGAAAAATATAGTTAAAACTACTATGAAAAATAGTTAAATTTACCACTTTCATAGTCGATTTTACTATAATTTTGTTACACCAAATATCTCCTCATAGTTAAAAAAAATCAACTATGTAGAATGATTTAAATAAATATGACAAATATAGTTAAAATAACTATAATCTAGTGCAGTCCTCATCTCACACTATGTCTCGTAGTAAATCTTTATATTTACTATTATTCATAGTTAAAGTTTTACTGTAAACTAATAGTACAGACTGCCGCACTCCGTGTTTTTTTATGCCGCCAGGTGGCGACGCGGCGTTCGCAGCTTTTTTCTTCGAACCTGAGGCTCCCGTTAATGAAGTGGATTTTCAGTTGGTCATAAGAAGGACCGATGGGCGTTAAAATATAATAATACATAATATATGTCGTATACGCACGTGTATCTATAAACTGGTTACACGTCATTGAAATTTGTGTGCATAATGGCATTGCATGATACATTTTTTAACTGGCTAGAGTGTGACATTCATAAACTTATCGCATTGATTTTTTGTTTTTCTATTTGTTTCCTTGTTTATCTTAAACAAAGAACGAAGGAAGAAAAGTGAACTTTTCATATGCTATGATATATATAGTTTACAAATATTTTTAAAAAGTAAATATTGACTCCTTTCCATATTTTTTATGACAATTTTTTATACAATTTCTCTCAGTGAAGGTAGCAATTTTCAGAAATGACTATTTTTCATTTCTCTATTTGTCATTATGATAAGTAGAATTTTGAATCATGAAACAATAGTTAAACTTTATTATTTCAGAATAATTATTTTAACTATTACCATGGCTAGTCCTCATTTCACACTATGATTCATAGTAAAAAAATGGTCATTTCAACAACTTTTTTTCTGAGTGCAATAATGCAATAATTGTATATATTTTACTAATTTGCTCTGTTGGTGTAGGATCAGAGAAACAGTATTTCGTGTTGGTAGTATGCCAATGTAAACCGTTGGATTCTACATTAATTAGACTTGGGAGTAATCACCACCCCAATACAATGTAATACAACAAAGTAGTGGAATAATATGTATATTAATTATGAATCCATTAACGAATTGTCAATATCTACTCAAGAAATACTATAAAGGTATTAAATTCGAAACTGCGACAACTATGTACATTCTGCCGTAATCCGTATCATCGGTGTAGCAATTGTGTTTGCTCATGAGACCGTCCGAATTATTTCGATCTCTATGGCATTGTACATGATAGCATTCAGTGAGATTGACCTAATTGAGGAACAGTGCAATTTTCTTCATGGTACTGCCGTACTCTAGGTACCTTTTACGAGCAAGAGCCAATAGCAGAAGTCGATTTTAATAGAAAATGCCTCACTTAATAGAAATGTACGTACGTAATTCTAAACTGAGATTTTTATGGCCGCATATATCTTCTTAAACTGAACCTCGAAACCCGACCCCTTACATATACGAGGAATCTTGTATATTAAGTAGGATGTATGACAATGAAAATAAAAATATCTTGAATTTACTATTTTTACTGACATGATAAAAATCCATATGAATTAAAGTATTGAAGATTAAAATGTTATATTTTCTTCTTAAAATAACTAGAAATGCGGTTTCTAAGCACAGTTAAAATTTATTCAAGGGTAATCTGGTCTGGTTTCTCTCGTCAGCAATTTTTTTTTACGTAACTGAAAGCATTACGTATGGGCTTAACTTGGGTAACTGTGATAGAAAATTGCAAAGTTTAACTTTACGTAAAAAATTATTCCGACTTCTTCATTTACAATTACATAAACATTTTAAAATGTTTGCAGTGTTTGTTTTCATCGTGCAAGAAGGTACTAGTCAAATTATTTTCGTTTTTTTATTGCGTTTTTCAAAATTAGCCATCATCATACACGAAAATAATTCTAGTTAAACAAATCTCATTACTCGGGGGTTTTTGGGGTTGCTGATTACGAATAATTTGTTGGTTTTGTTAAATTCAAAATGGCGGACCCAAAGTACTAAATATTCATCGATTTTTGTGGCTTTCAGTATCTCTATGTTTTTTTAAGTCGCTGATTCCGAATTCATGATTAGATTTTTGAAATTCAAGATGGCGGACCCAACATGACGGTCGGAGAATATTAAATATTAATCGATTTTTATGATTTTCAGTATCTGCCTGTTTTTGGGTCGCTTTTATTGCATACAATAAGATGACTTTTTTTCATTTAAATAATTTGAAATGTTAGAGATAATGTCCGCCATTTTGAATTTTGGAAATCTGCCTACAAATTCGTTATCAGCGACCCAAAAAACAGGCAGATATTGAAAATCACAAAAATAGATTAATATTTAATATTTTCCGACCGCCATATTGGGTCTGCCATCTTGAATTTCAAAAATCTAATCATGAATTCGGAATCAACGACTCAAAAAACTTAAAGATACTGAAAGCCACAAAAATCGATGAATATTTAGTACTTTAGGTCCGCCATATTGGATCCGCCATTTTGAATTTAACAAAACCAACAACTAATTCGTAATCAACAATTCTAAAAACCCCCGAGTAATGAGTAGTGTTTAACTAGTATTACTTTCGTGTACGATGATGGCTAATTTTGAAAAAACGCACAAATATTTTGTCGTATCGACCGCCATTTTGTTAATAAGACAATAAAAAGAAAAACCAAGTATGATTGATTTCTTTAGTGGGCACATCGGGTGCACGTTTATGACTTATATTCAGTCGATATAAATTCGTTTTGACAAAGAATTTTAGGAGAAACGAAAAAAATTAGTGAAAATCATGATTTTTTACATATTTTTGCAAAAAAGAATTGGAAATTACAATTTTTTTAAAATGTTCTCATCACCATTCGAAAGAGCGACCTAGAAGCTATAAAATTCATGTACTTTCGATTCTTTTCCTTATATGTTTCATGCAAGAAATAAATGCTGAACTCGAGGGAAAATTCCAGTGCATTCTGCCGTTAATGGATTAATATTGTTCA